>CM035145.1:136653827-138103827 GCA_020205605.1 Panax ginseng | reverse complement strand
CACGACAGAGAGACAGTGAGAGACCGAGAGAAAGATTGTGATGATGGGCGATGAGAGCACTGAGATTTGGGCGTCGTGAGAGAGAAAGAGGAGAAGCTCAACTGCTCAAGTACTGTAGATTGAAGAAGAAGCCTTAAACTCTGAAGTCCAAAGGCCTATTATTAATTCTTTTTTAATGTTTAAACAGCAAATCGGGCAAACTCGTGAACCAAAAGCATCATGCAGTGCGGCAGTATACAATTTGCCAAAAATTGGTGATTTTTTTCAGAAATTACTTATAAATTAAAATATAAGTTAATTTAAGTTATAATTTATTAATAAAAGCATTTGGTATCCATTTGACTTATAAGTTCAAAATTAAGTTAAAATATAATGATTTATAAGTTTAAATAAATATAAAAATTAATAAAAAATAGGATAAAATAGAAAAGATATAAAATAGATATTATATTTGATCAAATTAATTTATTTTAAAATAATATATTTACTTATTTTTTTAACTTAAAATAAAACTTATAAATAAAAAAATAAGTTAATTTCGAAGATGTTTATAATAATAAATGAGTTATAAGTTGGTGATTCATTCCGAACAAGCTCTTTACGATTAAAGCTGAATAAATTAACGCGCCCCTTTCTCCACTATTTCATGTTCCATTGCCCCAAAACCCGCCATTTTCTTTCCCGCCAATCGCCGCTACTAAAATCACCCTCGTCTATATATAATTTGATATAAATATGAGCAATAAATAAACCTGGAAACTAGAAATCCCATTCTTTCTCTCTCAACAAAAATGGACGGAAATTTTCAGGAAGAGAATAAGCTTCCTGAGCTCAAACTTGGTATAATCTTTCTTCCTCTCTCTCTCGCTCTATATATATATATATATTCGTTTATGAATTTTGGCTTTTTGGTAATGTGATGACTTTGTAATCACCAGATGCTAAGCAAGCTCAAGGGTTTCTATCATTTTTCAAAACCCTACCAAATGTAAGTGTTCCACGTTCTGTTTCTGTTCAAATTATATATTTTTTAGATTTTTTTGTTTATTTATCAAAACTTTGATTTTTTGCAGGATACTAGGGCTGTTCGCTTTTTCGATCGTCGGGTCAGTTTTCTCTCTTCATAAATATATATTCACACACAGAGACATTGTATGAATTGATTACCACCTAAAAACAATTATAATGCTAATCCCTGTTTAAAATTCATAAGAAAGGGGGGAAATGGAAAAGCCCTCATAAGGAAGAATATTTACTTCTAAAGTTTTGATTATAATGCAATTTATCTTTTTGTGTATTTATATTGATTAATGATTATAAAGCTCTTTATTTTTACATGTTACTCTTTCCTTTTCTGAGTTCTTCCAAATGGAAGCTTGATTAGCAATTTATATTTAATAAATATCATCCTCCTTGAGCTCAGTGGTATTTTGACTTTAAACTGTTTAAGTAACAAATTTCTCTTTAAGCCGCCTGTGATTTCCAATGGGAATATGGGATGGATAATTTTTATGAGTTATTTTTATTCTGATCTTGTCCCTGCCAAGGTACTGAATTCATTATTTATTAGCGTAAAGGAGGAAATTTGTTTTGAGTTATAAATTGTGGCTAGTGGCTACTAGTTTAGTTGAATGAAAAGTTAGCTGCTCTTTTTTCTTTTCCTTTTATCAAATCTCTTTCTCTATTTGCTTTAGTATATATGTACCCACTCTGTAAATTTCTGTGTCCTTAACTTCGAATGGACCTTAACTTTTAACGGATTTCTCAAAGTAAACGTCTTTATGATACTTCCTATGTCCCATCTAAATCTACAACATTCTTGTGGAACACAAATATATGGTGGTTTGTTTTATTAGAGTAATTGCGGATGGTGAAATTTAGTGAAGAAAATATTCTTTGACTTTTAAATGGTATCATTATCAGCCTTTAAAATTATTTATTGCATGATCCAATCCATTCCTTTGATCATTTATTAAATGTATTTACTCATTATTGTTACTTTTCCTAATAGATTGTACAACTATGGACTATGGTATGTATATATATATATATACATATATGGGAAAAATGTAGGTACACAACTGTGTATTACACAAGAGGCTATGGCGACGGTTTTTGGGCTATAGCGATTTATTTCACCCGTCAGTCATAGCTATTCTGGCTATGGAGACAGCTTTATCGTCGCCATAACCCAAAAAATCCGTCGCCATAGCCCTACTGTGTAATACACAGCTGTATATATACATATAGCCCTACATATATATATATATATATATATATATATATATATATATGTATGTATATACATATACATGTACATATATGTATATGTGTAAGTATATACACCATTTATGTGTATTTGTTGTTGACTATTAATTTAGTAATTATATCAGTAATATACTTGTGCATCACTTTATTTTTTCGAACATTTCCAGCTATAGTGTACTGCTTTTCTGATTGTTTCTTGGACATTAAGCTGATATATGTTTTTCTATATTGGTTTTCTGTATGCAAAATTTTTTAACCCTCATCTCTCTCTATTATTTTGTAAATAATAGGTTACTGCATAGAAATGCATTTCTGTCCCAATTTCTTTTGTTGAGATTGATTTTTGCTATTTAGCCCGTCTCTGGCTCATTTCTGAGTTACTGTTTTCTCTTTCCTCAAGTAATGCTGTTTTGTTTTCATTACTTTTGCAACTTTGTGTCGATCACTCAGGACTATTATACTTCCCACGGTGAGAATGCAACTTTTATTGCGAAGACATATTACCATACTACTACTGCTTTACGACAACTGGGTAATGGATCTGATTCCATATCAAGTGTTAGCGTAAGTAAAAATATGTTTGAGATGATTGTTCGTGATCTTCTCTTGGAGAGAACTGATCATAGTCTTGAGTTATATGAGGGAAGTGGTTCAAGTTGGAGACTCATAAAAAGTGGAACCCCCGGAAATCTTGGCAGTTTTGAAGACATTTTGTTTGCTAATAAAGACATGCAGGACTCTCCAGTGATCATTGCTCTTGTTCCCAGTTTTAGGAAAAATGGCTGCACTATTGGTCTTGGCTATGTTGATCTTACTAAGAGATTACTTGGATTGACTGAATTTCTTGATGACAGCCACTTCACTAACTTGGAGTCTGCTCTAGTTGCTCTTGGTTGCAAGGAATGCCTTTTGCCTGTTGAGGGTGTCAAAATAGTGAATGTAAACCTTACACGATGCAGTAGTGAGATGTGGAGTTATGGTAACTGAAAGAAGGAAAACTGAGTAAAAGGGAATGGATTTAGTACGGGATCTTGGTAGGCTTATCAAAGGTTCTACAGAACCGGCCAGTTCGTGATTTAGTATCAGGGTTTGAGTTCGCACCGGGTGCTTTGGGGACTTTACTCTCTTATGCAGAATTACTTGCGGACGAAAACAATTATGAAAATTATAGTCTGAGACAGTATAACCTTGACAGCTACATGAGATTAGATTCCGCTGCTATGCGGGCACTGAATGTCATGAAGAGCAAAACTTATGCTAACAAAAATTTTAGCTTGTTTGGTCTCATGAATAGAACATGCACCGCGCTGGGATAGGTAAACGATTACTGCATATGTGGTTGAAACAACCTTTACTAGATGTGAATGAAATCAACTCCAGACTCGATTTAGTACAAGCATTTGTGGATGATACTGAACTTCGCCAAGATTTGAGGCAACATTTGAAAAGAATATCAGATATTGAGCGGTTGATGCGAAATCTTGAGAAGAAGAGAGCTAATTTACTGCATATTGTAAAGCTTTATCAGGTAGTTACCAATTTTGGCAACATTTCAGTTATAGGGTCAACAACTTGAATTGTTCATGATGTTTGTGTTTGTCATCTTTCTCATTCATACTTTATTGTCTTGTCATGTCAAACAAGCCTTCTAAATAGATTGAGAACAATATATATGCAAAAGGCATTGATACTGCTGACAGTTCTTGTTGCTAACTATAGTGTATTTGGTTATTATACACACCCACCCACCCACACACGGGGCAAAAGTGTGGTTGTGAAAGCTAGTTGATTGTGGAAACTACCTCAAAACAATATAGTTTTAGTTAATAAAATAGTGAAATTACAACAGTGCCATTAATGATCTCTTGTGTGTGTATATATATATATATATATATATATATATATATATATATATAGTGCTATATGCTTGCATGTCACTTCCTTTTTGTAAGTTTGCAATTTACTTCTTAAGAGTTTTTTTGTGGTAAATGCAGTCAAGTATAAGGCTTCCGTACATTAAGAGTGCCTTGAAACGGTATGGTGGACAATTTGCATCACTGATCAAGGAAAGGTATTTGGATCCGCTTGACTTCTGGACTGATGACGATCACTTAAATAAGTTCATAGGGCTTGTGGAAGCTTCTGTTGATCTTGATCAACTTGAGAATGGAGAATACATGATTTCATCCAGTTATGACCCAAACCTGTGTACACTGAAGAATGAGCAAGAGTCATTGGAAATACAAATACACAATTTGCATAAACAAACTGCCAGTGATCTGGATTTGGCTCTTGATAAGGCTTTGAAACTAGATAAGGGAACACAATTTGGCCACGTCTTTAGAATCACAAAGAAGGAAGAGCCAAAAGTGCGAAAGAAGCTCAATACTCATTTTATTGTTCTTGAAACTCGAAAGGATGGGGTTAAATTTACAAACTCAAAGCTCAAGAAATTAGGAGACCAATACCAAAAGATTATTGAAGAATACAGGAACTGTCAGAAAGAGATTGTTGCCCGAGTAGTTCATACAACAGCAACTTTCTGCGAGGTATTGATTCTTCATAATGCCTTTTTTAACTTTTGTTTGGCTTTTGGTTTGGTTAATGAAGATTTCATTTACTCAGGTTTTTGAGTCTTTAGCTGTTTTGCTTTCGGAGTTGGATGTCTTACTAAGCTTTGCTGAATTGGCTGCTAGTTGCCCCACTCCCTACACTAGACCAGACATCACACCATCGGTACTGAGAAGTTATTTGCTCTACTTTTTTTTTCAAGGATACTGAATTTTTCCAAGAAGCTGTGCACTTGCTATTTGTTTCCTAAATGTCTAATGTTGGCTTTGACAGGATGAGGGAGATATAATATTAGAAGGGAGTAGGCATCCTTGTGTGGAAGCTCAAGATTGGGTGAATTTTATACCAAATGATTGTAAACTTGTGAGTCATTTCAATCTAGGGAATTATGCTCTTTGTGATTTTCCTTTTAACTGACTCAATACTAATTCCTTCTCTTGGTCTTTCTCGCAAATCAGGTCAAGGGCACGAGTTGGTTCCAAATAATCACAGGGCCTAACATGGGTGGGAAGTCCACATTCATACGACAGGTGCATCAGTATTGTTTTGTTAAATATCTTCACTTTTAGCATCAGTGTTTTTAATGTAGTTAGTACCATTCCAAGGAAAAGAGTAAAATTTGCAGATATTAAGGATATGTTTTTTTCCCTCCATATTTACTCACAAATTAAGGTGACAAACTTGAGGAAATTGTGTTATTTTATACTACTATCAATTAAAGAGGAATCCTTTTGTGGAACAAAAAAAATGGCAAATGGGAGTAATGAACAAGCCGTTGATACCATATATGTTTCTTATCAAAATAAAAAAGATAACATCCTTGTTTTTTAACATTCCAAATTGTCTTATTTTTCCGTTCTATGAGCACTATGCATGTCATCACCATATTTAGGTAGTTTCACAACCATCCGTGTTTGCCCTTTGTTTCATTTATTTTGATATTGCCATATTTATGATGTTGCTATAGCAGAAAATAAGAGTTGCTATTCTTTTTCATATTTTATGTGCCCTGTTAATAACTACTAGTTCCCCCCTCTCCCCGGCCACATTTTTACACGTCTGTTCTGTTTGTACAAACAGGTTGGGGTGAACATCCTGATGGCACAAGTTGGTTCTTTTGTTCCTTGCGACAAAGCTCGAATTTCTGTTCGTGATTGTATTTTTGCTCGTGTGGGTGCTGGTGACTGCCAGGTAAGTTCCATAGTCCATTCAGACTATTAGAATATTGTGAGTACACACATTCTACTCTATACTAAAAATTGATTCTGGTTTTTTTTGAAAATTCCATTTTATTTCTAACTTTGCTACTTTATATTGTTTCTCAAATATCAGATATTAATCTGGCATTGCCAAGTTAGCTTGTAAACAGTGGTCATTATGAGAATTGAGAAACACTTGTGCAATTTCAATTTTCAATAGATGATGTATGCATTATGTTTCTGATAAGGTTAGAGTCTAATTCTTATTTGGCTAATCTTATATAATTTGCTTAGAAAGGATAACAAACTTGGACGAGTGTACACCTATTCATTAACTTTTACAGCTCAGCTTAACTAACCAATTATTATGAGACTGCAAAACTAATTAGGTGATCAAATAAGAGACTTGAAGGTGTAAACTGATTAATATTGCTTGGCTGGAATTATGTAATTGGTTGTTAGGCAGGGTGAGTTACTTATAGTTGTCTTGACTAGAATGTTCAATCTGGAACTGTTTGATGGCTTTCTATCCTATTGCCAAGATGCTTTTTCATATCAGAATGTAAATAAATTTCAGATATATTTTTTGGAATAACTAGATATTTAACGATGTGCTTTTTCCTTTAACTAGCTCCGTGGAGTTTCTACCTTTATGCAAGAGATGCTTGAGACTGCATCTATTTTGAAAGGAGCTACTGATAAGTCCTTGATAATAGTTGATGAGTTGGGTCGTGGAACATCAACTTATGATGGATTTGGTTAGTTCATACTCCTGCCTTTCCATTGTGCACCTTATTTCTGCTCGATTTTTTATTTTTTAGCAATAGGCAAGTGATACTAATGCTAAGTATACATTTTAAGAAACATAAGTGGAGTTGTAATCTGTATTCTCACTGAAAGCTGCTTGCTTTCTCTCCCTTCTTGTGGTATCTATGAATTTGCCAGCATATATTTTCTTACTAGCTATAATTATCTTAATGCTTCAAGTCCAGCATTAAATTATGTTGTAGAATCAAACCTTTTCTCCCTCTTAGAAGGAATATTTTCTTCGAACATTTGATAAATAGCAACTAAATTATAAAGGCTTAAATCTTCACATCTCTTTGTTGGTAGATTATGGTCTATCAAAAAAGTAAATATTATCAGCAATGCAATAAAAGTGTTTATTTACATGGAGTAGTTCTTGTATAATATTATGTCCGACTGTGAAAGCCAGCATTTTGAACACTAGAGTATGAACAAATGACATGTAAAGCAAAACATGTTGTTTCTTAAGCCACATGTATATGCTCATTTTTAGAGAAATCAATATTTGGACTAGAAATCTTATAATTTGGGTTCAAGCTTCAACTTAAGATGCTTGGATAAGTGAAGAATTAAATCCACACTAAAGGATGCCCTAGATGTTTTTTGGTTAAAATTAATGCATCTGTCTACTCATAAAACATTATTGTCATTCATAGACATAAAATAGTCTATTAAGCTATCGTTTTTTAGTGTTGGCTTTTAATTTGTTGTGGAGTTTAAACTGGTACAAAGTATTCTATTAAGCTAGCTTTTCTTACACTTCTTCCTTGTTCTTTTTCCGAAAATAAAGAAAGGTCCAATACGTTGTTGTATCCCTGCAGAGTGTTGGCTTTTAATTTGTTGCAGAATTTAGACTGATTATATTATTATTATTTCGGCTAGATGCCGCCTTCATTACTTTTCTGATTATCTCAAAATGTAGATATGTGAACACTCATCGATGAGTCATCACCTCAATTCTTACTTTGATAATCAGGTTTAGCATGGGCCATTTGCGAGCACCTTGTTCAAGTGATCAAAGCACCTACTTTGTTTGCAACTCATTTTCATGAACTTACTGCATTAGCTCATGAAGATGCTCCTCCTGATTCTGGTTTGGACAGAGCTGTTGGTATATCAAATTATCATGTCAGCGCTCATATAGACTCATTAAGTCGCAAGCTAACTATGCTTTACAAGGTAGGTGTCTTTCCATTTACCTTTGACTTTATGTTCTTGCTAGCTTGCTACTAATGTTAAACTCACATACAATACAGTCAAATCTCTTTTTCTACTGAACTCCAAAAACTTTTGGGTAAAGTAGAGGGGAAGAGTGTCTTTGAAGAGGGTGTAGCAGGCAAAATCTATCATAAAAAATAGAGATTATCCTTTTTTTAAGGTCAAGGTTGTAAACCTGCCATGGACTTCAGTTTGTCTGTTGGGGTCCAAAACCCATTTCTTTCACTGATATCTCTAAAGCTTGTATCAGGGCCTATGTAGAATACAGGGTTGATCAATATGTATTTTCGATGTGTGATATGTGGCGTATGCCCAAAGATACCAGTTGATTACATTGCCTTCTAATTTGAATTTCTTCCTTCAAACATAATTCATGATTCAATATGGTACACGAGGCGAATGGGTGATAAGTTTTCAAAACTCTTTAAGAACTTTAATAGTCTTAAATGTGCAAATATGACTGCCCAGATCTTGATTTAGTTTCAGATTCACTTAGCTGGATTTCTATGGTCAATATTTGTTTTCTGTGTAACTGAGTGCATTACAAGTTTATAACCATATATATTTAGGCTAGCCTCTTTTTTTGACAAGTATAAATATTAGAAAAACAGTACCAAGGCTGTGCCACCGAAGTACAAAACTATTTACAATTTAGCAACCATAAACCCCCACCGCCAAGACAATCAGTCCTTTTTAAAGTTGCTCTTCAAGATTTATTTGACGGCTTTACTATTCCAATCTGCATATAGGTCATGAGTATAGATTGAACATAGCTTTGTACTCACACTTGTATTATGATGTCACCTTTATAGGTTGAACCAAGGGCTTGTGATCAAAGTTTTGGAATCCATGTAGCGGAGTTTGCAAACTTTCCAAAAAGTGTTGTTGCTCTTGCTAGAGAAAAGGCAGCTGAGCTGGAAGATTTCACACCTATTGGTATCATTTCAAATGATGCCAAAGAAGAGGTATGTTGGGGAGCATGGGAGTACAAAACAAAGGCCCAATTACACATGTTGAACCCTAGTGGACCTAAAAGCTTAAGTCGATAGGTCTTGGCCTCTTGGGCTTAATCTTGTATACATAAGTGAGATTTACCTTCCAACCTGCATACAACCTGAATCTGTTAATTACAATTTACAGGTGGGATCTAAAAGGAAGAGGGAGTGCGACTCCAATGACATGTCCAGAGGTGCTGCTCAGGCTCGCCAGTTCTTGAAGAAGTTCTCCGAGTTGCCACTTGACAAGATGGACTTTAAGCAGGCTCTGCAAGAAGTAAAGACATTGAAGAATGACTTGGAGAAGGATGCTGTGGATTGTCACTGGCTACAGCAGTTCTTTTAGTTGCCTTCCAAATGGAAATTGCCTTTTCCACATTTTGGCACATAGCCCATATATGCTCCTCTTTTCCTCCTTGGCATCTCCAGTAAGAAATCTCTATCGGCCAGAATCAGCTTCACTAATGGTGATCTTTATAAGGTTTTTGGTTAAATTTTGACCTAGCCTGCAACTGTACTATCCATCACTTCACAGTCCATGGTTTCTGGTCTGACATGACATGGGCTAATTTTGTATAGAAGGCTTCTATTTATAAATATAACAGTATTTTGTAGTAAAATGTACACTAATGTGGTTTTTCCCACTTAGCCAATTTGGTCAATATTTCATGGAATGTTTTTCCTTTGATTCGAAAGAACCTGTGAATGTTCTATTTTTGTACAAAAATCTGCTTAGACTTCACATGTACAATTGTATTAGGATTCTTGAGACAAACACATTGTGCCAACTCTCTTTTGTAAAAAAGAAATTATTAATATATTAATAGTAGTATAAAATAAGACAATATTTTCTAATTTATGGTAAATATAACTTTTATTATCTTAATATTTTATCAGTCAAAACTCTATTCTCTCAAGGAATGATCCTTTTTTTTTCTCTAACACATGCATTAATAAATCAAAAACCAAATGAAAATAATTTTCAAAAAATAAATAAAAAATAAAAAATAAAAAATTTCCACATCAACCCTTGTGAACTTCGCGCCTGACAAACAACCAAGTTTATTATTTTTAGATAGAGAGAAGAGGCGGTACTTCCAGAACAAAAATCAAAAGCAAACTCCATTGATGACGACTTACCGTTCTTATCACATAAACAATAAATATAAAACCTTTCTCTCTCTATAAAATTAACTTCCTTTCTTCTTCTTCTTCAAAACAGAGGCCCTTTGATTTTTGTAGAATTTTGAAAAGGGAGAAAAATGAACTGGCGAGCAATTGTAGCACCCATAGTACTCGGGTGTACCCACTTCGTTCTGTTTAGTATCACTTTCTTGCTTGTTCTGAAGCTCGATCACTATCGCGACTTCTCTTGGTTGTAAGTATTTATTATTATTATTATTTTTCATTCACCCTATTTCGGCTTTTATTAGTTTATATGCTTATAAATTTATTGTGCTGTTAGTATTGATCTGGGTTTGATTTTTAGTTGTTTATTTGTTTTTATTTTGATCAAATTGGTTATGTAATATGGCTACATTTGCTTGCAAGAATGATGTATGGGATAAGACTGGTTGTACTAATTTATCATCGTCCGTTATTTAATCCGTCATCAGTTTTAAGGTCATTTGATACCTTCTACCTGTGTTCCTGGGATTAGTCCATCAGCTTTAGAAATGACAAGTTCAGGAGATTAAATAACTAACTAATTGTTAAAAAAATTAAAGTAAACTTTTGGTAATTAATTATTAATTTAAAATTTTATTTTTGAGGGATGTAGTGAGGATTAATTTATTTGAGAGTTTCAATATCTAGAACCTTGTAGAACATGCTTGCACTTATATTTTTCTTGAGCCTTCCACCAAATATTTAAAACCTTCACTTTTCTACCCATACTCACTAATTTAGAATTGTTGAACCTTCCAAACCTCCACTTACCTTGATCTAAAACCTTCACTTTACTACCAATGCTCACTAAGTTAGAATTCTTGAACCTTCCAAACCTCCACCTTCCTTGAGCTTCTAGACCTTTTTCTAGTCACCTATAAATAGACCCCTCCCACCACCCAAAATCACCAAGCCAACACAAACACAAATCATCAACAACAACTATCATTGCAAGCTTGTTCTTATTTTCTCTTTTGTAAGCTTTCTCTCTTGTAAGATTTTGGTTGTAAGCTTGTAACTTAGATTCCTCTGTAATAATAAAGTTCTTTTCTTCCCTCATTTTTTAGAGCTATATTCTAATTTCGTCGTTCTTCTTCAACTTCGGTTGTGAGTCTTGGGCTAGTGAAAATTTATTTTTCACTATTCTAAGAAAGCAATTTTCGGAATTTGTCTTTCTTCACATGGTATCAGAGCTATAAAAGTGTTAACTTGGAATCTTGTCAAGGCACTCTTGGTGAAGAAGTTCGTTGGCGTTCCAAAAATGGATTTAAGTAGAAGGATTGTTGGCCTTGGGATTGAGGCGCTCAATCAATCTAACTATAAGGTATGGAGGTCGTGCATGGAGTCTTATCTTCTTGGAGAAGGAGGTTGTTGGTGGAGATGATAAGGTGGCTCCTACACTCACGGAAAAATAATGTCGATCTTTGTAAAGAAGTGGAGGACTTCTAATGCAAAGCGAGTTCGTGTTGAAGAGATCTATCTCTCATGATTTGTTCGATCATATAGTTAGGAGTAAGTTGACGTCTGAGATATGAAATACCCTTAATGGGTTATTCAATAAGAAGAATGTTGCCCGACTACAATATTTGGAGAATGAGTTGGCGAATACTACTCAAGGCGATCTCTCTATTTCTCAATTTTTCTAAAAAATTAAAAATCTTTGTTTAGAAATTTCTTCTTTTGATCCGGAGGAACCTATCTCGGAAGCACGGATGAAACGGAATATTATTCGTGGATTAAAAAAGGAGTACATCCCTTTTGTCACAATCCCTTGTTGAGTTTGAGAATCTTCTCTCTTTTCAAGCTTTTCAAGAGTTTCTAGCGCAACAAATGGCGGCGGTTTCTTTATCTTCGCAAGGTGATGCCTTGTTCTCTGAAAAGAAGAATTTTTATATTAAGGAGAAAGAGGAGAAAAGGAAAGACGTAGATAGAGAGCCATCAAGGATCGAGCATGGCAACAAAAGCGGTATCAAATGCTATCGCGACCATAAGACTGGGCACATCAAGAAAAGTTGCTTGAAGTGAAGTCAAGAATGGCAATGTAGTAGAACAAAACCGCGAGGTCAAGAAAATTGGGGTAATTGTTTCTCGGCAGGAACTACCTTAGTTAATGCTTGTGCTACCATCAACTTCAAGGAAGATTGGATCGTGGACTCCGGTTGTGGTCATCATCTTACGGGCGACGACACTAAGTTCTCGTCTTCAAAATTATGAAGGTAATGAGGCTATTATAACCGCGGATAATACAATTCATCCTGTAGAGAAGGAAGGTACCATCACCTTCAACAACAATGGTGATCCTATCACTCTAAAGAGTGTATATCATGTGCCGGGGATGAAAAAGAATCTCTTTTCGGTGGCTAATGCGGTGGATTTTGGTCACTATGTTTTGTTCGGACCTAACGAGGTAAAGTTTTTTCAAAATG
This sequence comes from Panax ginseng, assembly GCA_020205605.1. Taxonomy (NCBI): domain Eukaryota; kingdom Viridiplantae; phylum Streptophyta; class Magnoliopsida; order Apiales; family Araliaceae; genus Panax; species Panax ginseng. Next base: position 138,091,176 of record CM035145.1, on the reverse strand, counting down.
TGTCCAAGGTAGAAGGGGATGTCGTCCATACCGATAAGAGAGTTAAAGATTTATTTTTTCTATCTGCCTCAACTTCTTATGTTAATAAATTGAGTACAAATGATAGTGTTTCTCTTTGGCATGAGACTGGGGCACCTAAATATGGAAAATTAAAAAGTAAAAAAAATTAAAAACTACTTAAAAAAAATATTAACTATTATATTAAGTAATATGAAATAAATTTACAACAATTTTGAATTTTTTTAGAAGGGGTAAAATAATAAAGTTTTGTCATTTAGATGTTTGAGCTCCAAAGGAAGATCAAGCGGTTGAGGACCGATAATGGAGGAGAATATACAATTATCAAACAACTTTTTTCATTTTTAGATTGCAACATTCTAAATTCAACTCAATACTAGATATTCTTAGATTCAAATAATTGTTCTCTCCTCTCTGTGACTTTCCACTATTCAGATTTATAGGTTAAGAAATATTTTAAGCCTGATCAAACATCCCCGAGAAGTCTCTAAATCAACAAGTGTTCTAAACGCTGTTAGGTGGTTGAGGACTCAGAGCTTCAAGTGACACTAGGTGGTTGAGGGAGCTAGATCCTAGGCAGTGTAATCCTACTCAGCAATTGTACTAAGTATCATTAATCATTGTGAAAGTAAACATATTTTTGTTTAGGCAGATATGTGCACAAGTTAATGTAAATTATAGTTATTTAATAAATTAAAGCTATTAATAATTACTCTACTTTAATTAAGTAATTTGTAATAACCAGCAGCAACAAACTAGCAATAGCTCCCATTTACCATAATAATTGCACTACTATTATGTAATTAATAATTAATTACCATTGACAAAGATAACACATTATGTATTACTTATTAATTTATTAGTTAATAAAGTTTGTTACTTTGTTAGCTCCAAGTATGCCCAACTTTTTAATGCAAATTATGAAATTTGGTGTCAGGTCTGATAAGCTTAGGATGATATTTGAAATCTGAAAAGACAAAAGCAGAGGGGAAAATGAAGAAAGGGAAGAGAAGTAGATAACCCCAATAAAATTGAAAAAGATTAGGGTTAAGAGAATACCTGAAGTTTGGAGATGCCGCCGGTCAAATTTTTGTAGAACTCTCTTTCTGTTGTGACTCGCTAGGGTTAGAGGATTGAAGAACTCCCTCTCTCTTTATGTTGATTCTAACTGCCTAATTGCTGAAGAGCATTACAAAAAAATAAAAAAATAATATCACAAGCTTCCTAGAAACGAACTGCTCTCCTATAGCCGCCCCCACCCAACCTTTTTTGTTATGTTTGTTTAGTGACTAAAGGGAATTCTCCGATGTTGGACGGGTGCCGATGCCTAGGCGGCCGGCCAGTCCAACTTTTAGAACACTGTTGTAGATAGAATGATAGGGTCATAACCTACAAATCTACAATATTATGTTCAACTGCAATCACTACTCACTAGTCAGAGGTTAATGTGCATATTGCTAAGGTTGATTGTTATCATATTTAATGTCAAAGCAGCAGTATATGCTAAGATGGTACAAATATCACGGCATACTCATTTAGTTATCCACCACACATCATACACATTTAGTTACACATGTCGTACTTGTTTACTCATCCACATGAATCATGATTTGAGACTCATTAAACTTCAGCCATTCAAGATGTAAGTTGACTTTAATAGTTTGATAACCCATTTCTAGGTCTATGGCTTAAAGACTTGAAGATGTCAATCTTAATATCTGTTTTTGGTTGATTTTGTGCTTTATGGGATAGATTGTGTTTTCTTGCTTCCTTGTGGGTTTCAGCGACCGGCTCTATCAGGGGATCCCTATATCAGATATCAAAAGGTACTGGGGTGCTATATGTCATTGAAGATATCGGAGGATCCGTTGTCTTTCTGATGCGGTATGGAAGAAGAAATTTATTATTAATTTTGTTTTGTTATTTAGAGATAAATGTTGAGTTATTAATGAAATTATTTAGTAGGATATTATAGTAGTAGCTCTTCATTAGGAGAGTTTTAATTGTAGTAGTAGATTTCAATTAGTAGAGTTTATTATAGTAGTGGATTTTAGTTAGGAGATTATTTCCTTTCTAGATTAGGGTTTTTACTTAGTCCCCAAGTATTGTGTTTTCTATTTAAGCATGGTAATACTTCATTATTTTTAGATTATTGAATGAATTGATTTGAGATTAAAATTGTGTGCTTTTGTGTGTTTCTTTACCGATTCAGGCATACTTTATTCCTTCTTCCTACCCCTGCCCCTACATCACTTTCCTTTTATTTTTCTCTCTCTCTCTCTTAATAAACTTCTTCTCTAATGGTAATTGGAAAAGACTAAAAAACTAACCAACATGGTAACTCTAATTTAATCCCTATGTTTTGAACAGTATTTACTTTGATTATTCTTCTTTCTTTTAATTTAATTTGGATTTGAGTTCACTCATAAAGTAAAATAATATTTGAGTTTGGTTTGTATTTAACTGGATATGAAACCCCATATGGTTATAACAACTGCATATAGCTGCAACTACGGTTATTGATTTTATTGCAATTATGAGTTCTAGTAAATGTAATTATTTAACCGGATATGAACCACCATATGGTTATAACAACTGCATATAGCTGCAACTACGGTTATTGATTTGGTTGCAATTATGAGTTCTAGTAAATGCAATTTGCGGTTATGGTTGTGGTCGTACCCAATAGCCATACCTAACAGAACCACACTCTTATTCTAATCAGGGAGCTGTGGAAGATGCAGTCTCTTTATTTGGGGATTGGTTGAAGGCAGGGGGTTAAACACGCTAGTGAGTATCTTATTCTTAGTCTCTTAATTTAAGCGACCACCATGCCAGCAGACAGACATTTATATGAGAGTTGCAATGAGCTGTGGTCATTTTTGGCATCTGACTTAGAGCTGAGTGAGTTAAAAAATTAAGCTTAACGAGGATCGTATAACCGCAGGATGTCAGTGATGTTGATTCTTGAACATTAAAGGACTGTCTCAGGATCGGTGAAAGGGATTTTTTGAGCACCCACTAGGGCTTGTATACCATGAAAGTGTCGATATAATTAAACCGTCTTTTAACCGGTCATGAAAATGAAGTTCAATTGTATGAGAATATATTTTGCACATAGTTTACTTGATACTGTACAAAGCTGTACAAAACTAATCACTTTATAACTTTATTTAATACCTGGGTTGCTTATTTGTATTTGATATGAAACTCAGTGATTGAATATGATTCAATTTGTACACATGCATAAAATTATTATGGCTGTGTTATTCCTTGGAAGCATTCATCTCCTCTTTATGATGGTTGAATTATGATTATACATAAAAATGAAACGATATATGTATGTGTTGTCATGTATGTATTATTTTAGTGGAACTTTGGTACAAATATTCAGTAATTGCTGCATCATTTGAGCAAGACAGACATATACTTTGTTGATTAAACAACTTGAGGAAACACCTCTCCTTCATTTTCCTCATTTCTACATAAAAGGAACAAGAGCAAAACCCATCCCAAATGTAGTGGGGTGCCAGTAGGCTTATAGCTTATATGTGAAACATGTATTGTTTTTTGAACTTGTCAGTTGATTCTATGCACCACAAACACTTTGTACAAATATATCTACTTTTCAGTTAATTCAAACATTGTCCTGCAACAGTCTGGGAATGCCAAAGACTCCCTGGCGAATCGCCAGAAACTGAAGGGAGATCTCCCGGAAGTTTTCAACATACTTCCGACAGACATGCAGCAGCTTCTGCTTATGAACCCCCAAAGGGCAGCATTGTTGCAAGGATGGGGTGAAGTTGTAGGTGGTGTTACTTCTTCCACTTCACCTAGATGACATTCAGGATGTGGATAGAAATCAGGTGGCATTTTTTCTGAAGTGTCCGCCCTTTGCTGCTCCTAAAGGACATGGAGACATCGAAGCTTGCAGCATTTCATAACCTAAAGTATTACATGTTCAAATCCAGAGGGCTAATCTGATTTTGACTATAGTTGTCCCTATAGGTCAGTAACTTTCTTTCTTGTGATTTTTTCATTTCCGGAAACCGTCTTGTCAATTAATTTGTTTTGCAATCTTCCCCTAGATAATGCAAGTGAAAAGAATTACCAGCACCAATTGAATCAGCTAATAGCATTGTAGCAATCTTGAGGGAGGAAGTATTATAGCAAAAACTATTGCAATGCAACTATGGAGCCTGTACACTTGCAGCAAATTGCTGGACTTCATTGTCAAACTGAAGTGTGAAGTGATCCGAAGCAGCTGATTTTAAAGACATGCCTCTGGAAGTTTTCAAGGGTTATACTTTTCATGGGTTCTAGAATAGAAAATTTGTACCCATTTTGTTGCGTTGGGCGAAATTACGTCTGTGAATTCGTATCGTATGTTAGGCAGTTTATGGCGTCAAAGACTCAAAGCTATATTATACTCCCTCCGTCCCATGATAAAAGTCCTTATTACTATTTTGAGTAGTCTCATGTTAAATGTCCATTTTCTTTTAATAACCAATTTTTTACACATATTTTCCTATTATACCCATAACATTAAATATCTCATACTTTTTTTATTCTACTTCTCTCTTTATATTTAATGACATTATTATGGACAATTTTAAAAGTTCATCTTATCCTGAGACGGAGGAAGTACTAAACAGGTCAATAATAATATTATCCATTTAATTAATTGTGTCAAGATCTTTAATTTCAATGTCGATACCCATTTAATTAATTGTGTTAAGATCTTTAATTTCAATGAGAACAAAATTGTTAGATATATTGCCTATAAACACAACTCTTTTAAAGCAACAAGAATCATTTAAAAAGTCAAGGATATAACTTTGTTTTGTAGACCCAATAATTATAACTTTCTGCCTTGTGTTTGTTACAAAAGAAGTGCAAATTTGTTTAGGAAAAATGAAAAGAAAAGGTGACAAATCATAATTACAATTCAAGAAGAAAAAAAGAGAGGCGCATTTTAGCATGGACTAAAGAAGGGAAAATGGCCACGTCCAAGAGAGAGAAACAGAGTATGAGAAACTCCAAGACAAATAATTCTCCGGGCTTGATATTTTTATTCCTCACTAAACACAAATGATTGCAACCAACTTTTTCTTATTTTTATGGCTTCAATCTCTAATTATTATTATTATTTTTTCTAAATAATAAAGCATTCATTAGAAATTTTAATTTTCTAAACCCATTAAAATTTCCTAAAAAACGTGTCGACATATATATATATATATATATATATATATATATATTGGATAAATAGTGCATAAATGGTCAATTTTAAAATTAAAAATTGTTATTAATAGCATATTTGAATGTAATTTAAATAAATTTAAATTTTTGATAAATAATGAGAAAAAATTAAATGAACTCTCCTTCTAAATAGAGGGGAAAATACATAATACTTTTAAGAAACTGATAAATCCACATCAGAAAATGATATTTTTATATGAAAATCGTCGCTATAGATCTTATAGCGACACTTTTCAAAAAGTGTTGTGAAAATATCAATTTCCTTTTTTAAAAAGGAAAATCAAAATTATCCTCATCAAATTTGTCATTAGAGAGGTCACTCGAGTTTATATAATAAGTTTTTAAAGTCTAATTTAACTGATTTGATAACTCACTAAATAATTCTCTTGGGATATGGGGTTTTGCTTTCACCTATGTATGGTTTTGTTTCTCATCGTGTGAAAACAACTTTGACTTTAAAATTTTGGTATCATATTTCATTTTCGGATAGAATAAGTATTTTCTCAACTCTATTATACGTATAATTTGACTCTTTTTAATCGGTGAGTTTTTAAAAAGGAAATTATTTTTTTTTACAAAAATAAGGCACTCAAATGCATATTATACTATCAAAAAATCATTTGACTCCTATATTTAAAAAAAATTTAAGATCAATTTAGTTTAATAAATTTAGACTTTTAGAATGGAGGGAATAAATTTAGTATTATTCATTATGAAAGATGACAATTCATCCCATTCCTTCAAAGTGGTCCAATTCCATTAATGCAATTGTTTTGATACCCTTTTTTTTATTATCCTACAATCCCTTTCGCCCTCTTCAACTCTTATCTAATCCTACGCACCATTCTCTTCCTCCCCACTTGACAGTTAACACAAACAAATTAATAATTTCAACCAAAAATTAAAGAAAAACTTGTAACAAAAATCAAGAAACAAGAACAAGAGCACGAGCATGAGCATGGCAGCTCAAAATTCAGAAATATGGAGCCGAGAAGAAGAGAAATCCTTTGAAAACGCGATTGCCATGCATTGGATTGAGGACTGTAAAGAGCAGCAATGGGAAAAAATTGGTTCAATGGTTCCTACAAAATCCATTCAACAACTCCGACAACACTACCAATTACTGTTTGAAGATGTAAATGCTATTGATGCCGGACTTATTCCACTCCCCAACTACCTTGGAGATGATCAGGCTGCTGCAGCATCCTCATCGTCTACCTACCGCTCCCTAACAAACACCACCAACACTAAGCGCTCCAATTCTATTTACGACTCAACTGCTCCGGGAAACAAAGCAAGTTCAAGGGCTGAGCAAGAACGGCGAAAAGGGATTCCATGGACTGAAGAAGAGCACAGGCATGACTCATTCCATTTTATTCGTTTCTCCATTCCATTCCCTTGTCTATTCTATTCGTTACTTAATAATATTTCTTTTATAAGTTTATAATTCATACACGGATTCCGGTTTTATAACTACTATGAACCATATAAAAGATGGATATACAAGGAATTGAAGTATGTAAGATTGTTCAATTTGATTATGGATTATTGTGGAAGATGAAGCCAAGTGTTTGATATTTTTTGTTTTGGACAGGTTGTTTTTGCTTGGTTTGGACAAGTTTGGGAAGGGGGATTGGAGAAGTATTTCAAGAAACTATGTTATTTCCAGGACACCAACACAAGTAGCTAGCCATGCCCAAAAATACTTCATTAGATTAAACTCAATGAACAGGGACAGAAGGAGGACTAGTATTCATGACATTACTAGTGTCAACAATGGAGATGTTGCTTCCAACCATGTGCCTATTACTGGCCAGCAGCCTAGTGCAGTAGACCCGTCAAACGCTGCCGCGCTAGGCCCGCCTTTGCAGCACCGGGGACAGCCGGGAATGCCAGGTTTAGGGGTGTATGGTGCACCGTTAGGGCATCCGGTGGCTGCCAGTCCCGGCCACAGTCACATTGGTTCAGCAGTTGGAACTCCTGTCATGCTTCCTCCTCCTGGACATCATCACCCTTATGTTCTTCCTGTTGCATATCCTATGGCACCTCCTCCGGCAATGCACCAATAACGGCAGCTCCGCCGTCTCTTTCTGTCTCTCCCTTTCAATCCCTTTCACATATGTAATAATTTGGGTTCATAATTTGTCAATGAGCATTTTACACGGAATGGATTGTGATAGGCTCAACTCCAAACCGCAGGGCCACGTTGTCCTAATCAAGTGTTAATGAACACTTGAAATTTGAGGCTGTGCTGATGTTATTCAGAGATTCTCGACAGATTTTTTCTTTTCTCCCCCTCTTTTCTGCTCAGTAACTAACGAGTCTTGTCAATTCTTATTGCGAGTAAAAACAATATCATATTCTATAAATTAGTACAAACACACGAGTATCTGATTTATGTAATGTGTTGTTGTTTTTTGTCAAAACGAACTAACCCCTTTGCACAACAAGAATTCAATTGACAAAAGGCCAGGAAACAACCATTTTGGGAACTAAATGCGGTTTTAGAATCGAATTAGATAAACTTGTGCTCTAGCTAATATTTACACATCATTTAATGCAAGATTGTGACTGCAAACAAACCATTTAAGATGATTGTTAAAATATCCATACCACAAAAACATCCCCACCACATGCTCAGAAAATTATGGCTGATGTTTTTTGAATACGAATTATTGCTATTGGGGGAATCTTATAGTTAGCATATCTTTAACTTTTCTGTATCACGTTTAAGGAAAGTCAAAACGTCAGCATTTGTCAAGTATTTGATGCAAAAGAAAATATCCTGAGATTCTACAGTTTCTATAATAACGTCAAGATTTTTTCACGCGCTTCAATCACCTATAAAAGTCAGCGCTTAATCCCGCATGCAGAACCGATCAAGATCGAAAACTTGACGGCCGGGCCACGTGATAGCTTCGGTGTGAAAAATTAAAGACAAAGCGAACACGTGTTAACAATGGAGGTTTTTTTATTCTAATGCTGGTCAAGAAATTTGCATGTACCTTTTTCATGTAGTGCTCTGTACTTTTATATTAGTCTCACCGCCTTGCATGTAACCCACCTCCTGTGACCTCATCTAATTGCATGTAATCCATGTCAAATCACTGTTCTCCACTAACTCAAGATTATGTCAAATCCTCATTAATTAAGGTGTTGGATCCAGAGTCCAACACCTGTCCATTACAATAATCTTCAGCCCAAGCCCAAATATAATCTTATTTAAATAATGGCCCAACACTCCAAAGACTCAAATAAGTATAGCCCAATAGGTCCAAATAAACATGGCCTAACATAGCTAAAAGTTACATAACAGAAAAGGATGGGCAGAAAGAAGCATAACATCCCTTTGATTTCTTGACATCCTTGAAGTTTAGGTTTTAGCATCCCTTTGGTTTTGATACAAAAGCCTTTTTCGGCCCCATTTCCACCATACTGCTACCAAGCTCGTCGCCTCCCTTTCATCTTTTCTTCTGCAATTAAGATCAGAATAACATTTTGTACGAGTCATGAAACAATATCAGAATTAGTGTAGTAGTCTGCACACACAGACTTTTGATCAGATAAGCCGTTTGCAATCCCCTAATAATTATAAACTCATGATCAATTTGCCATTGTACAGATGCAGGAATAGTCACAAACTTGTAAACACGTGCTTTCTAAGGAAAGAATAAAAATGCTAAATATAAATCCAAGTAGAGCAAAACTATTAACAATGGCGGAAGATTGTGCGTTTTGGCCCTAGTTCCACTACAAGAAAAAAGCTTAAGTCCGACGGAATATTTCCTCGGAAATAAGCCTATTCAGTCGCAAGTAGTATATTTCCGACGGAATTTTGCGTCGGGCAGGAGATCATTTAACGAAAGCTGATATTTCCGATGAGGCTTGAAAGCTAGTTGATGCTAGGATTTTATATCATATGCTTGATTCCATGGACAGTGAGATTGTTGACTTAGTTACTCATATTGACACAGTTAAAAGAATCATGGGAATATTTTGAGGTTTTGTACTCTGTACAAAATAATCTGCTCCTATTTTTTTGGTTTCTGAGGATTTTTATGCTGAATAAATTATATCGGAACGTGTTATTACATAGAATAAAATCAATTAATCAATTAAGTATTTACATGAATTGAGAGAAGTCATCTTGTATATATCACTATTCCGCTGCACTTAAAAGTGAAATCTCAATTGTGTCTCAATTTCAGGATGAATATATAGGTGTGTATAGAATTCTTGAGACGACAATTTGGACCAAACCCTAACTGTTTTATTTATAGAATAGCTAAGGGTCATAATCTTCCATCAAGCTTATAAAACCCTAGGGTCCATTATGCCAAATACTATTAGGAATATTATTTATAGGCCACATTATTAATTACTAGACCCATAAATAAAGTGATTAAATTAATACAATATGTAAGCCCAATAATTACATAAATAGTAGATGCCACATAAAGAATAAATATTGTAACATGCTCCCACTTAGCCGAAATACTATTTATATACAAAACATAAAACTTACAATCATTAATTTGGTCAAGTATTAATTTAATGTCTACATCATGTTCAAATAAAAACACCAATGGGAATGAATACAATCTTTATGTCACTATTAACACAAGATCCCCATTAGTTACACAATTAGTACTTTTATTAGAACAAAGATTAACATTAAGCATAACACGTATGGATAGAGTTTACATAAGTGGTAATAGATTAAACTCACTCATATGGTCCAAAACATAACTGTTGCTCACAAGTTCTTAAGTGTGCACAATAAAGAGAATAACAAACCATAAACATAATGTGAAGTTCAAAACAACGAACTCAAAAAATGTTGTCTTACATCAAAATAATTCACTAATTAAGACTACCAGTTAAACCCATGTCGGCAACATGATGCTCTAAAAAGAGCTTGGATGGTAAGCCTTTCGTAAGTGGATACGCTAACATATCATGCGTACTAATATATTTAATGACAACGGATCTTCAACTCTTTCCTTGACAAATAAGTACTTAGTGTCGAGATATAGTCCAGCACTGCTCGAACTAGTGCTGTTGGAAAAACTAACACAGCAAAATCATTATCACAAAATACTTTCAATGGCCTTGAAATGGAATCTACAACCATAAGTCCTAAAAAGATTTCTCAATTATACGGTGTGACAAGTAGCATGATAACAAGCCACATATTTTGTCATCATCGTGGAAGTGGTAGTTAACTCCTGCTTATAACTTCTTCACGAAATAGGGCCTCTTGAAAGCATAAAGATGTACCTGATGTAGATTTTTTTTCGTCTTTACATTTAGCAAAATCAGAATCAGAATAACCAACAACTTCAAGGTTATTTGTTTTTTCTGAATGTAAGCATAAAATCCTTAGTACCCTGTAAGTAGTGTAAACCTTTTTGGCTGATTTCCAATAATCTAAACCTAGATTTGACTGATAACATCCAAACATGCTAGTTACATACGTTATATCTTGACGTGTACAAACTCGAGCGTACATAAGACTCCCAACCACAAAAGAATAGGGAATAAGATTTATTTGATCACGTTCAAGTTGATTCTTAAGACATTGATATGAGCTAAATTTGTCACCCAAAACAACAGGGGTGATAGCAGAGAGCAATTTTGCATGTTGTATTTGTTAAGAACTTTGTCAATATAAGTTCTTTGGGACAATCCTAATATCCCGCGAAACTTATCTCGATGAATTTTAATACTTATAATATTAGAGGCTTCACCGAGATCCTTCATATCAAAATTTCAAGAAAGAAAACATTTGATCTCATAAACATGTCTAAGTTATTACTTGCAAGTAGTATATCATAAACATACAAAACAAGAATAACAAATTTACTTCCACTGTAAGAACCGTGAATTTCATGAATAAATATTATTTTGATATAATAAGAAAATGAATATTATTTGAATATAAATATTGATGTGTTGTGAGATGAGTAATTCAATTAATTCAAATTGAATTTATGAGAATTAAGAAAAATGTAAAGTTGTGATGAGAACTGTGGAATGCCTTGTGTAACATGAGAATGGAAATTAAAGTGGTTTAATTTAATTAAGGAATAAATAAATTAAGAAGTGAATAATTAATTAATATTATATTATTAATTAATTGTTATTATGAATAATAGAATACTAATGAGTAAAGTAATTTATATAATTATATTTTGTATAGTGTGGCAAGATAATAAAATGAGTATACTATCTATTAAATGAAGAGATTAATTAATTTAAAACAAAAAATCAAACATGGGAAACTTTTATAATATATATTAATCCTGACCACAAGGAAAAATAATATCCTGACCAGAAGGAAAAATAATCCGAAATATTAATACTTCTGTTTCCCAACTCCCGAGACTACCTCCATTATTTATAATATCCGGAAAAATTAGTAATGAAACGGCTTAAATAACACAACTACTCGTATTAAATAACACAACCAAACCGGTCAGTTTGTTGTATAGGAATAGGTCTCAAAACTATAGGAATGTGGAGTATATATCTCATCTCTATTAGATATATATATATTTTTAATTTCATTCAATACACTAATTATTTATTTTTAATAATTTTATTAGTAATAATTAAAATATATTAATAGATAGTTAATAGTATTAAGATCAATTCTAAAAAAAAATTAAAATATTAAAAAATATTTTCACCATTAAAAATCTAAAAGAATTTTCATCAATTAAAATTTTGATGAAAAATCCACATGTTCATCAAATAGTTGAAAAGTGTCAAATTACTTTCATTTTTGAAACGATTATGTTAATTCAATATTATACTATTAACAATTATAAAAATATGATGTATTAGGTAAAATCAGAGGGAAGACAAGACAGTAATGGAAGAGATCTAAATCCCCAAGCAACCATCAGTTCATCAAGTTGGCAGAGATAGAAGACTTGCTGTCACTTAATTGGAAGAATAAAAATACACAAATTGAATTAGGAAGTGCGAGAGACTATTTCTATCAAAAATCACTCATCCCTTCATCAAAACAATTTCCCTTCATAATTAATACTTGTAAGCAATGAATCACCACATTTTTTTACAAGTCTTTTTCATAGTCGCCATTCTACTCATTTCTTCTTCAAAACAAATACAACTAGAAGATGAAGCAGCTGCTCTTTTGACATGGAAAGCCAGCCTCGATCACAACCGGAGCCAATCGTTGTCGTCGTGGGTTGGAAGCAGCAGCCCTTGCAATAATTGGACTGGAATTGGTTGCAACAAAGCTAGAAGTCATGTATCCCATATAAACCTCACAAGTAACGGTATAAAAGGTACGCTTCACCAACTTAATTTCTCATCCTTCCCACAACTCATAAGCCTTGACCTTTCTAACAACTCACTCTATGGGACTATTCCACGCGAGATAGGGTTGCTCACAAAACTTAGAATCTGCGGCATGTATGAGAACCAACTCAATGGTTCCATTCCCCAAGAAATTGGAATGCTGAGCTCTCTTGAGGAATTGTCTTTGCGTAGCAACAATCTCACGAGATCAATACCGTCTACCATAGGTAGCTTGGGCAACCTAACCAATCTCTATCTCAATAAAAATTTACTAGTAGGCTCTATTCCGAAAGAAAAAGGAAAGCTAAGGTCTCTCACCAAACTTTTTTTGTCAATAAATCTCCTCACAGGTTCCATTCCTCCAGAATTTAATAATCTTACACATTTGAAATCATTTCAAGTATATCGAAACATGCTCACAGGTCATCTACCACAAGATATATGTCGTGGTGGATTACTTGAAAGGATTAGTGTAAGTAAGAATTTTTTCACAGGTTCTATCCCTAAAAGCTTGATGAACTGTACAAGCTTATATAGACTTAGGCTTGGTAAAAACCAATTTACAGGAAATATATCAGAAGATTTTGGCATATATCCAAAGTTGGAGTATATTGATTTGAGTAATAATAGGTTTTACGGTGATTTCTCACTAAAATGGAGTCTCTGCAAGAATCTTAGAACCTTAAAGATAGCCAATAATTACCTCACTGGAACGCTACCGCCCGAATTTGGCAAAACAACTCAGTTAGGTCGACTTGATTTGTCATCAAATCATATAGTTGGTGAAATTCCCATAAGTTTTGGAAACTTAATGTCATTACTTGACCTTTCGCTACAAGACAATAAGCTTTTTGGTTATATTCCTCCTGAGATTGGCTTCCTGTCCAACTTATGGAATCTTAACTTTGCAAAGAATAATTTGAGCGGTCCGATTCCAAATAGGCGATTGCATGAATCTTGAGAGCTTGAATTTGAGCATGAATAGTTTTCAGAAGGGTGTTCCGTATGAACTAGGTAACTTGAAAAATCTAGAATATATGGACCTTAGTCAGAACTTGTTGACGTATGTGCTACCAAGGCAAATTGGAGAACTAGGGAAACTAGTGAATTTGAATCTTTCACATAATGAGATCCATGGTTCTATTGAATCTACTTTCCATGGAATGTTGAGTTTGACATCTATTGATATATCGTTTCAGGGGCCTCTTCCAAACATCAAAGCTTTTCAAGAAGCTCATTTATCTTCATTGGAACATAATAAAGGCTTGTGTGGAAATGTTGTTGGTTTGACGCCTTGTCCCAATGGAGCCAACGTTAGAAAGAGAAAAAATATACGTGTAGTGATCTGTGTCACACTTTCTCTTTTGAGCGCTCTGTTTCTGTTGTTGATATTTGGTGTCATGTATTTTTATTTTCATATGGTTCCGAAGAGCAAAACAGATGACCGAAGAGATGTTCAAAATGTAAATTTGTTCACAATATGGAGTTATGATGGGATGATGGTGTATGAAAACATCATCGAGGCCATAGAAAATTTCAACTCCACGTACATCATTGGTGAGGGAGGTTACGGTGTGGTGTACAAAGCTGAGCTACCAAGTGGTGAAGTTCTTGCTGTGAAAAAGTTTTTTCAACACAAGATGGAGACCTAAGGAATCTAAAAAGTTTTACGAGTGAGATTCGTGTATTAACAGAAATTCGACATCGTAATATCGTTAAACTCTATGGTTTCTGTTCGCATAGACTACACTCATTCTTGGTTTACGAGTTCCTTGAAGGGGAAACTTGGGTAATATATTGAGTAACAATGAAGAAGCAATGCTACTTGATTGGAAAAATAGGCTCAAAGTTGTTAGAGGTGTGGCAAATGGTTTATCATACATGCACCATGAGTGCTCGCCTCCGATAGTTCACCGAGACATATCAAGCAAGAATATATTGTTAGATGTTGATTATGAGGCTCACATATCTGATTTTGGTACTGCAAAGTTTTTAAAGTCAAACTCATCTAATTGGAGTTCATTCGCTGGAACTTTAGGTTATGCGGCTCCAGGTACATTTTTTTTGTAGCCTTATATAGTATTTGTACTAAAATAATAGTGTGTTACTAATGTAAATTTTTGTAAGAAAATGTAAGAAATAAGGAACTAGATTTGTTCATTCAAGTTTTTGATAATAGATATGATGCGACTTATTTTATAAAGAGACTAGATGGATGCATCTTAATCATTTTAAATAATAGAAATGACAAATCCACAATTTTCTTAATTACTCATAGATTTTTCTTACAATACTGGTTTTTGCTTTTGCTTTTGCTTTTGTTTTTTAATTATTGCAGAATTAGCCTTTACAATGGAAGTAAACGAGAAAAACGACGTCTACAGTTTTGGAGTGTTGTTACTAGAAGTGATTATGGGGAGCCATCCGACGGATGACATCTCATATCTCTTATCATCATCTGCTTGCGGTGTACTATTGATAGACTTGTTGGACCAACGCCTCTCACCCCCTACTAATGAAGTAGTGGAGGAAATGGTTTTTATAGCGAGGCTCGCATTTGCTTGTTTACATCAAAGTCCAGAATGTAGGTCTAACATGAAACAAATTTCTGTGCAGCTAACAAAGAAAAAACCTCCACTTCAAGATTCACTGCACATGGTTACAGTCGGCCAATTGTTTGATCCCCAAGCTCAGAGATCCTCATGACTTCTACACGATGACTTGATAGTTATATATGTCCTATATATCCAAACTTCAAATTTTCCACTTGTATGCATGCATGTCTCAATCTTCTGGAATTCTTATATGTCCTGGTCTACTTATATGCATGTCTCAATCTTCTGGAATTCTTAGCATTTTACTTGAATGAATATATGGATTGAGACCGTAATCTAGGACTAATTACATAATAAATAGCGAATAAAAATATTGAATTAATTTAAATAGTTCAATTTCAGCCATCATTATTTCAAACGGAACTTAATATCATCCAAACACAAATAGCTATAATAGAGGCACAATACCTCTATTAAAGGAGTCATTCCTTGATTCCCCAAAACTTTCCTTTGAGGCTAGCTATCAACATGAAAACAAACACAAGAAAAAAAAATGGTTAGAAAAATACATCTTAAATAATATACATCTCTTAAATAACATAACTTTAATAAAATTATGTCATTTTTGAAATTCTTTTTTAAAAAAAATAATATTAAAAGAGAGTGGTCTCACTTGCTTTTCTTTTATTTACAAAAATGTCACCATCAGTCACACTAATATTAAATTGAATTATAAAAAAATATAGAAAAATAGGTAGATTTGGATTTATTTTCAATATTAGATATTTGAAATTAAAGACGTACATTAATATGCATAAGTTTTTTCGTATTATAATATTATGATCTAGAATCATAATATAAAACAAAGAAAAAAATATTTGGAATTTATTTTCATATTATATTAAGATATTTGGAAAGATATTAATATTATCAAGTTATTCCGTATTTTAATATTATTATGATCTAGACTCATAATAATATTAATGGCTCTGGACTCTACATAATATTAAAATATAAAGATGAAAAGAATGAAGTTTAGTAGATTTAGGTATGTTTTATTATTATTACTAGCTGGGTCTCGTGCCTCCAGTACTGAATAGACGGTGGGATTTATCTCAAACTTTGAACGGCCCAGATGATTTATTGAGTGAGCGAAAAATTCAAAATCATTTGTATTTTATTAGATAGATAGATAGATAGATAGATTATTATTATTATTATTTAGGTATGTTTTATAATTATCATTTTTTTTGTATTTGTAGAAGAAGTTTAATCTTTGCTAAGTAGTTTGGCTTTAGTTTTGAATAATTAATTTCATAATTTAAATTTATTTGTTTAAATAAAATTGTATTGATATAAAGTTAGTTCTTGGTTATTATTAGTAACAACACTCTACTTATTATTTTATTACTTGTTGATCTTATATACTTGCACGTAATTGTCAATACCGAAATCGGACAACAAAATACATGTTATGGATCATTCCCCTTTAAATTATAAAATTAAGTTTGATTTCTTAAAGTCAATTTTGATCAGCTATTTTTAAACTTAAAATATATTTAATTCGTTTAATTTTTGAAAATAATAAATCTTGTAATGACTTGTACTATTTAGATAGTTTACAATTTTTATAACTGTATAATTATCTAAAACTAAATTAATTCAGATTAATTCTAAATTTGAAAACATATCAAATTAACTTTAAAATGTCAATATTAATGATATTCGAGAAAGAACGAAATATTATGTATTTCTTTTTATCTAAAATACTAGATTGCAAAGGAGCATTTCATATTAGTGTATTATTGGCTCTCAAAAGTCAAAACTATATAGTGAGAGCGACGATCAGTACTTCATAAAGTTGGCATGGGGTAGAAGACTTAATTCTGACACAAAAATAGAAAATTAATTCTTACACAACTACTCGTATTAAATAACACAACCATTCCAGTTGGTTAGTTGTGTAGGGCATTCAAGGAATAGGTCTCAAAACTATATAGCGAAGCACGAATTTGGCACCTCACTATTACATAATATTTATTTATTTAGTTTCATTCAATACACTAATTATTTATTTTTAATAATTTTATTAGTAAAGATCAAAATATATTAATAAATAATTAATGGTATTAAGATCAATCCTAAAAAATTAGAATCATAAAAAATATTTTCACTATTAAAAGTCAGAATTTTCATTCATTGAAATTTTGATGAAAAATCCACATGTTCATCAAATAGTTATAAAGTGTCAGATTATTTTTATTTTTGAAACAATTATGTTATTCAATATAATAAATTAGTTGACCGGTATCAATTTCAATTATACTATTAATAATTATAAAAATATGATGTATTAAATAGAATCAGAGGGAAGGCATGATGGAGGAGATCTAAATTGAATTAGGAAGTGCGAGAGACTAAAGACTCATACCTTCATCAAAACCATTTCCCTTCAAAATTAATACTTGGAGAAACATAAGCAATGAAACACCTAAATCAGGACCATTTTTCCCCTTTTTTACATGTGTTTTTTATAGTCGCTATTCTACTCATTTCTTCTTCAAAACAAGTACAACTAGAAGATGAAGCAGCTGCTCTTTTGACATGGAAAGCCAGCCTCGATCACAACCGGACCCAATCGTTGTGGTCGTGGGTTGGAAGCAGCCCTTGCAATAATTGGAGTGGGATTGGTTGCAACAAAGATGGAAGTCATGTATCCCATATAAACCTCAGAAATTACGGTTTAAGAGGTACGCTTCACCATCTTAATTTCTCATCCTTCCCACAACTCATAAACCTTACCCTTTCTAACAACTCACTCTATGGGACTATCCCTTACGAGATAGGGTTGCTCACAAGCCTTAGAGTCTACCACATGGCTAGGAACCAACTCAGTGGTTCCATTCCGCAAGAAATTGGAATGCTCAGCTCTCTTGAGAAATTGTCTTTGCATAACAACAATCTCACAGGGTCAATCCCTTCAAGTTTGGGGAAGTTGAAATCCCTTGTTCAGCTAATCTTATTCACAAATGACCTCACCGGTTCCATTCCTCCAGAAATGAATAATCTTACATATCTAAAAGAAATTTACATATCTGACAACATGCTCATAGGTCATCTACCACAAGATATATGTCGTGATGGATTACTTGAAGGGTTTACTGTAAATGATAATTTTTTCACAGGTTTTATCCCTAAAAGCTTGCTGAACTGTACAAGCTTAAACAGACTTAGGCTTGATGGAAACCAATTTACAGGAAATATATCAGAAGATTTTGGCATATACCCAAAGTTGGACTATATTGATTTGAGTAATAACAGGTTTTATGGTGATTTGTCACTAAAATGGGGTCAATGCAATAATCTTAAAACCTTAAAGATAGCCAACAATTACCTCACTGGAACGCTACCGCCCGAGTTTCGCAAATTAACTCAGTTAGGTCGACTTGATCTGTCATCAAATCATATAGTTGGTGAAATTCCCATAAGTTTTGGAAACTTAATCTCATTACTTGACCTTTCGCTACAAGACAATAACCTTTCTGGTTATATTCCTCCTGAGATTGGCTTGTTGTCCAACTTATGGAATCTTAACTTTGCAAAGAATAATTTGAGCGGTCCGATTCCAAAACAATTAAGCGATTGCATGAATCTTCAGAGCTTGAATTTGAGCATGAATAGTTTTCAGAAGGGTATTCCGTATGAACTTGGTAACTTGAAAAATATAGAAAATATGGACCTTAGTCAAAACTTGTTGACGGATGTGCTACCACGGCAAATTGGAGAGCTAGGGAAACTAGTGAATTTGAATCTTTCACATAATGAGATCTCTGGTTCTATTGAATCGACTTTCCATGGAATGGTGAGTTTGACATCTATTGATATGTCCTATAATCAGTTTGAGGGGCCTCTTCCCAACATCAAAGCTTTTCAAGAAGCTCCTTTATCTTCATTGGAACACAATAAAGGCTTGTGTGGAAATGTTACTGGTTTGACGCTTTGTCCCAATGGAGCCAAGGTTAGAAAGAGAAAAAATGTACATATAGTGATCTCTGTCACACTTCCTCTTTTGAGCGCTCTGTTTCTGTTGTTGATATTTGGTGTCTTGTATTTTTATTTTCATATGGTTCCGAAGAGAAAAACAGATGACCGAAGAGATGTTCAAAATGTAAATTTGTTCACAATATGGAGTTATGATGGGAAGATGGTGTATGAAAACATCATTGAGGCCATAGAAAATTTCAACTCCACGTACATCATTGGCCAGGGAGGTTACGGTGTGGTGTACAAAGCTGAGCTACCAAGTGGTGAAGTTCTTGCTGTGAAAAAGTTTTTTTCATCACAAGATGGGGGCCTAAGGAATCTAAAAAGTTTTATGAGTGAGATTCGTATTAACGTAAATCGGACATCGTAATATTGTGAAGCTCTCTACGGTTTCGTTCAGCATAGACTACACTCATTCTTGGTTTACGAGTTCCTTGAAGGGGAAGCTTGGGTAATATATTGAGTAACAATGAAGAAGCAATGCAACTTGATTGGAAAAATAGGCTCAAAGTTGTTAGAGGTGTGGCAAATGGTTTATCATACATGCACCATGAGTGCTTGCCTCCAATAGTTCACCGAGACATATCAAGTACGAATATATTGTTAGATGTTGATTTTGAGGCTCACATATCTGATTTTGGTACTGCGAAGTTTTTAAATCCAGACTCATCTAATTGGAGTTCATTTGCCGGAACTTTAGGTTATGCGGCTCCAGGTTCATTTCTTTGTAGCCTTGTATCGTATTTTATACTAAAATAATAATGTGTTATCTAATGTAATTTTTTGTAAGAAAATGTCAGAAATAAGGAACTGATTTTTCTCACTCAAGTTTTTGATAATAGATAATGATACAACTTATTTTATAAAGACTAGATGGATGCTCTGGAAACTAATAATCTTAATCACTTTAAATAATAGAAATGACAAATCCACAATTTACTTAATTACTCATAGATTTTTTTTTTACAATATTAGTTTTTGCTTTTGTTTTTGTTCTTTAATTATTGCAGAATTAGCCTTATCAATGGAAGTAAACGAGAAAAACGACGTCTACAGCTTTGGTGTGTTGTTACTAGAAGTGATTATGGGGAGGCATCCGAGGGATGACATCACATATCTCTCATCATCATCTGCTTGCGGTGTACTATTGATAGACTTGTTGGACCAACGCCTCTCGCCCCCTACTAATGAAGTAGCCGAGGAAATGGTTTTTGTTGCGAGGCTCGCATTTGCTTGTTTACATCAAAGTCCAGAATGTAGGCCTAACATGAAACAAGTTTCTGTGCAGCTAACAAAGAAAAAACCTCCACTTCAAGATTCACTGCACATGGTTACAGTCGGCCAATTGTTTGATCCCCAAGCTCAGAGATCCTGATGAATTCTACACGATGACTTGATAGTTATGTCCTATATATCCAAACTTCAAATTTTCCACTCACATCCTGTTGTTATGTTTTATTTTTATTTTCACATGTCGAATTAAAATGTTGTTTTATGCTATGATAGATTTTATAAAAATCAATCTTCTGGGATTCTTAGCATTGTACTTGAATGAATATATGCATGGATTGAGACTGTCATAATAAATAGCGAATAAAAACATTGTCCTCCATCATTATTTAAATAGTTCAAACACAATTGGCTATAATAGATGCACAATACCTCTATTAAAGGAGAGTCATTCCTTGATTCCCCAAAACTATTTCCTTTGAGGCTATCAACATGAAAACAAACACAATAAAAAAGGTTACACGAATATATATATATATATATATATATATATATATATATATATATATATATATATATATATTTTTTTTTTCCAACTACCCAAAAAGCGAACCAAAAACGAATCACGCAGGGATTTGAGCCAGATTTGATCTTGAGGGGGCCAAAATTAAACTTCTAGCCTTCAGATTTTTCAAGATAAAAGACTATGCCATTGAGCTTCCCAAGTTCCAACTCCAGAAAATAATCCTAATTCCTGGCATTATTTTTTCTAACCACAGGTCCATAATCCCACTGTATTTACGAAACAGTCCATTAGCTCCACCAATCCTAATTCCTAGCATTATTTGGGACTTGGGAGTGCATATAAATTTCAATAAAAGCAAATCTAACAACGCAAATACACAATGACAAATTATAACACATAGATTGAATTGATAACTCCTCGTATCAACAATTTTAAACCCCAATTTATTTCTGCACATACATAATATATATATATATATATATATATATATATATATATGTAAAAAGTAAAGAATGAATAAAGTAAAGAATCTCTACTTGATTACTTTCATCTTCAAGCTGGAAACCAAGGAGGCAGGGACAAAATGGTGGATGGGCTGGGGGCGGAAATGGAATGACAAATGTTAAGGCAAAAGTAAAACAAGACTTTGTTTGTTGGTGTGTATTGTGTAGTGGAGAATTGAAGATAATGAAATAAAATGGATTGACACGAGACTCACAAAACACAAATTTAATCTCACAATTCAAGTGGGTAGTACTTAACAATTTTTAAAATCTTGGGGGGGCATGCCCCCTGCAAAGAAGCCTACCTCCGTCCCTGGAATCAGGCTATAGCGACAATTTGAGATACGAACCATCGCCTTAGATATAGCCAGCTATAACGACGGTTTTGTATGCTATGACGACAGAAAAAACTTTCGCTATAGCTGGTTCGTTTTTGGATTTGTTCGTTGGAGAAGCGCTCTCTCTCTCTCTCTCTCTCTCTCTCTCTCTCTCTCTATATATATATATATATATATATATATACCTTTTTCATGTTTAGTTTCCTAATTACTTTTTATTAGTATTTTGTTGTCAAACTATATTATTTCTACAATCTCAGTCCAATAACACAAAAAATACAGCACTTAAAATGAATAAAACTTTCTCACAAAAACAGAGAAAAAGTATTCCAGAAATCACAAAAGTAGCACAGATCTCCACAACATTTTGAAATTATATATGTAATGATTGAAATAATTAACAAATTAACAATACAATCATTCGAATTGCAACAAAAATCGACTCTAAATAACAAAAATTTGCAGGAAAAATTAAAACCCAAGTTTTAGGAGAAATTAACAAGGGAGGAAATTAAAACCTTCAATTGGAAAATAATAAAAAAATTAAAGGAGAATGAGAAGAGAGAGCAGCACCATAACAATACCGTCAATATTTATGCTGCCACGACGCCACCACTATGCCGCCATTACTGCTAGGGTTAGAGGGAGTTGAGAGATATGGGAAAGAGGCGTGAAATGGCTGATCTGAGCGAGGGGAAAGAGGGGCGCATCCGACCTTGAGATGCATGTCGTCGACTTAGGGGTACCGTGATCAATCTAGTGAGGGGAAAGAACGATCAAGCAGGTCATTTTTCCTTCTCTTTTTTTCTCTGCGACTGGTGAAATAAGAGTGAGAGAGCTAGGCCACAACGCTCCTGATTGAACCATATGTTTATGCAGACCCAACCCAAGTTCATGTAGCTCTCTGATTAAAACATCTGTACATGAATTTTGGCTCCTAAATTAAGGATTTGTCTCAAAAAAGAGAGTTTCACTTCAACTATAAAAAAATAAAAATAAAAATTCTAACGCCAATTAAAGTGACGTTGCATCTTACTCTTTTTTTTATAAATTCATAAAAAAAATTAAATAAAATAGGGATAAAATTGATATTACACATTAATTAGTATTTTTTTTAAATGATGAATTTTAGTATTTTTAATTTGATTTTTTTAGTATTTTAGTATTTTAGTATTTTAGTATTTGAATTAAATATGTTATGTTTTGAATTTTAGTATTTTGATTAAATGATGTAAATATGTTATACAACTTATTTTATTTAATTAGTTGCTTTGATTAGTTAACAAAATATTTTGAATTTTAGTATTTTGATTAAATGATATAAATATGTTATGCTTTTTTTATTTTGAATTTTAGTATTTTTTTGTTTTGATTAAATGATATATATTGTTTCATTTAGAATATATTTTATATTTAAGCCTTAATTAATTTATGTATTAATTAATTTTAGTAAATGTTCCATGTATACCTATCGTTATCAAATATGTACTGTGAAAGAATGAGAGACACATAATGAGAGAGAAATGATAAAACTAGTGTAAACGTGGCAACTAAAAATAAAGAGAGATTTGGAGGGGGGAAATTTATCTCCTTATTAGATAACCGAAGGATGTTATTGGTTTGATCTTTTAATTGACGGCCTTGAAGTGATATTGACTTTTGACTAAACCAATATTTGAATGAACGGCCACGATATGTTTTGGCGTTATGCTCTTGTATATATTGTCTTAGAATCTGAGTTTCACTGTTTGTCATGTTGAGTTCCATTTCTTGACATTTTGTATCGATCTGGGGAATGCCCCTAAGTATATGTATCTCTTTTCTTTTTTATACATTTAAATTTAGCAAAAATAAATTAAATAATATGGAACAACTTATAAGTACAATTTATACAGCTTATATGTACAATTTTAATTAGTAAATTTTAATTGATTTTTATGATCAATTATGAATGATGATGTATTTGATATGTCTCCCATTTATGATATGTATTTTTACAACTTTAAATGGTTGTGATTTGTTAGTAATTGGTCAATTTTTTTTATTTTTACTTTTTATAAATAAATCGAATAAATTGTTTATTAGGTGATTAATTGACATTCGAATTCGGATATTTGAATAATTTGTTTATTCGAATAAAAATGGAAACGAATATGTTCCGCATTTGAACATAATTTTTAAATACTAAATACAAATATTTTTTGACAATTCTCCAAATACCGAATATGGTCTTACAAAAACATGTTTATTGGGATTATCTTAATTTAAGGCAACGTTTTAATAGTCGTTGCAAAAAGTGGTATAAAATATGAAACGAAAATAAAAATTGCTGCCAATGAATGTGGTCCATATTAGGCAATGCAATAAAGCAACAAAAAAACTTTCGTTGCCCACAATGAGGAGAAATCAAGTGGTAAGAATTTTTGCAACGAATTTTGTTTCCAAATTCTGAAACGACTTATGAATTTCGTTACAAAAAGTGAAAGTCTGACACAATCTGCAATGAATGACAAGTTTCGTTGCTAAACATACACTTTTAGCAACGATTTATAAAGTCGTTGTTCGAAAAAATCGCTATAAAGCCCAATTTTTAGCAACAAAAAAACTTTCGTTGCCCACAATGATGGGAAATCAAGTGGCCAAAAATTTTGCAACGAATTTCTAACAAAAAAATTTCCCGCCAATGAATTAGCAACAAAATTTTGGAACGACTTATGAATTTCGTTGCAAAAAGTGAAAGCCTGACATAATCAAGAACGAAATGACAAATTTCGCATAAACATATATTTTTTATCAACGACTTGTAAAGTCGTTACCCGAAAAATCGTTGCTAAAGGCCCATATAAATTGGTTTCATTTCCTATTTCAAAGAGATCTAATTCAAAAGCTGAAAATATATATTTGGGAACCATATAAATTGGGCAATTGTTTTTTAAAGCTGTATCAATATCAACATATTTTTCATAAAGCGATGGAGCTGATTTTGTTTATCCTTATCCCTTTATTATAGTTGCTGATTTTGTTGGGCTATTATTCCTTAATTCAAATGGTCAACTCTTCTAAATATCGATCCCTTGATTCTAGCAGTTTACTTTCAAATTCAAATCCTTTCTTTTTTTTTGGTTTTGTTTGTATCTTCCTTTGGGATTCTAAAATCGGAGAGTTAGTTTCCTGCTATTAAAATTCTAATTTATATATATCATTCTCGGCTAAAGCTTCAAGTTAACGAATAGAGAAAAACTCAAAGTCTAAGCAGACAACATATTTGAAAGAATATATACTTTTCAGTGCTTCCATTGAAAATTACTAGCAATCTAATTTTCGCAGGATAGTTGTTTAAGGGAAGCCACTAAGACCTGTAATTCAATAAATACGCACATCTAGAGAAGGGGTGAATAGGTGTTTAAGCTAAAAGTGATAAACGCTAAAAAAAATTTGAAATTTTCTACTACAAGTTTAATTCAGATAGCTACACATGTCTGCTTTAGTATCTGCTTTAACTTATGTTTTTCGTTCAATATTATCAGACAGCTATACATGTCTACTTTAGTGTGGATTCGTATATCTTCAAACTAATAAAACAAAAACCCAGAAATTAAACAAACAGAAAGGAGAAGTACAGAAACGTAAAGACACCAAGATTTTTTACGTGGTTCAGCCTCTATCATCGATCTAGTAGGCTAATCCACGTCCAATCCCAACTAGGATTGGAGGCTCTTTTTATTATAATTTAAACCTCAATACAAAAAATAACTTCCTATTACAAAGACGCTTCAATTATGATGTTGGACACCAATGCCCAACATTGACCAAGGGATATAAACAGAAGCTAGAATAGGGAAACACATATCACAATTGATATACCCCATGATTTTAGCATTTAGAGAAACCAATAGATTTGATAAATCAAGGATATAATAAGAGTCCAATGGATATAAAATAAGTTTCCATACAAGATTAGTCCAATTAGATCACTTAATTCTTAACAAAATGATTTATCCAAGATCTATGTATATATAGCGGGAATAAAATATTCAATAGCACAAATGATTAGTCTAGTTGGAAATTCATGATTCCAACAAACTGATTTATCCAAGATATATATATTCCTTGACAACTATAAAGAATCCCACAATATCAGGAGTTATAAATATAAATCTATATCCAAACGTGATTAAAGGAGATTGATAAGATTTGTTAAAGAGATATTAATACATGTTTCCTTAATGGACATTTTAAAACCAAAAAAGATTTCTTAGAATACCAACCTTCCTTAATAAACTCCAATTCAAATCTTCCTTAATAAGCTCCAATTCAAATTTGAAATGATTTTAAACCATTCTAACTTACCAACTGAAGGAAATCAACAAGTATTCATGTAATAACTAGGGGTGTAAACGGTATTAAACGAATACGAATACAAGTATATCCATATCCGTATCCGTATCCGGAAAACCAATTCGCTATCCGTATCCGGTATTCAGCGGATTTTAAAAATATTATCCGTATCCCAGATTCGGAAAATATTCAATACGGATAATATCCGCTACTGCTTATTTTATCCGAATAGACAAATTATTCGGATATCCGAATATCCGAATTTGTTTATCAGTAACCTAATATAAAATTCATTCAAAATATTTACGAAAAAAAAATTAAAGTTTAAATCATACATATTAATTAAACACAATTTAATATTTAAAGTTTTAAACCATACATATTAATTAAACATCCTAATCATAAGGGGAGGAAAATGTCAAACACATCATCATAAAAATTACAAGATTAATTTGCATCCTAACTTAACTTGATGCATACACCATTGATCATCCTTCATTGAACATTATCATACAAGAAGATTAACTTAATTCACATCATAATACAAGTTATTAACTATGTAAGTTATTAATATATATATATATATATATATATATATATAATAATTTATAAATATAAATTATTAATATATACATGTATATATATAAAAATATATATTAATAGCTTATATAAATGAATGCAAGTGATTAATCAATGAATGTAAGTTATTAATAAATATATATATATATATATATATATATATATATATATTAAATTATTAACAACTTATATAGGTAAATTATTAATTAATAATTCACATTAATTAATAACTTAATTAATGTAAATATTAAGTGTGTGTGTGTGTATATATATATATATATATATATATATATAGTTATTCTTGATATTTAATTTCTGATATCTAATCCGGATATCCGTATCCACTTAGGATATATTTACTTGACGGATGTTAATCGAATACTGAATATGTCTATATCCGTATTTGTATCCGTTTATTTACGAATACATTTAAACCGAATACGGATATATCCGTTTTTTTCGAATGCGAATAATATCCGCTTTTTTTTGAATATGGATGCGGACGAATACGAATTTTTCGATTACCATTTACAGCCCTAGTGGTGAGTGTTATTATGATTATCTACAGGGGGTGTCAGTGTATTTTACTCTTTTTTATTTGTATAAATAATTTCTTAAATAATAAAATTTAATATTGTCAATTATATTTAATGCATTTATTTTTATAAATTATTTTTTAAGTAATTATAAAATTTAAAAATGTGAATTATATTCAATGTACGTATTTATTTGTATAAATAATTTGTTAAGTAATAGAATTTAACATTGTGAATTATATTATATGTATTTATTTGTATAAATAATTTCTTAAATAATAAAATTTAACACTGACAATTATTTGATTATTTATTTAAAATTAAAATCTATATTGTAATTCAATTTAATTTAATTAATATAAATTACATTACAAATAAATGCAATTCTAGCCTAACAATTTGTCTCTCATGTGATGCAATAAACGAATGAAATTCAGCACTACAAAATTCTGCTTATCATAAGGTCCTTGCAGAAACATTTGTTAATTCTGCTTTATCAAACTGAGCTACGTACCCTTCAATTGTACAAGAACAAGATAAGGAACGGTAGCGAAGAAAAGATGAGAAAAATATTTTGGATTTGGATCGGAATGGAATATGGGTTGAAAAATGGTTAACCGGTTGACAACTATATTTGTTTTAAAAAATATCGGTCCAAACTTTAACCAACCTTAATAAATAAAAATGGTTAACCAACCCATTCTTTGGAGTCCAAAGCAATACTTGTTTGGCCGATAGTTAACTAACTATATTGTCAGATCTACCTGCACAACACTACCCCGTGCCTGTCACTTTTCTTTGATTCTTGAACAAAATCTATGGATCAACGAGCCGTATTCATATGTTGGCATTTTGAGAGGAAACATTGTTCAAGTCCCTGTTGTCGTAATATCTTTTTTATCTTTTTTCGATAGAAAATATTTCTTTTTATGTGGTTTATGAGCTGCTGCTCAATCGGTCTATTCTTTAAAATTTTGATTTCTGATTGAGAAGAAGAGTTCCTCGCCAGGCCATCATCAATGACTAGGACCCTTCAAATCATGTTTGATCTACTGAATTTCAATCAATTTATCAATAACGCAGGCAGCATAGAGACAGAGATATTTGACAGGAATTTTCATTTTATTCACTTTAGACTACACAAGTCTTGAGCTGAACATTGTCAATAGGCAGCTTATCAGTAGGGAAAGCACAAGCAAATATGTTGCGTGATTCCTTTTCAGGCAACAAATTGCACGGCTGCGGACTCACATGGCTTGAGATCCCTCCAATATCAGTGCAATTCCATTGCACCTCTTTTGGTTTTGCAGACAAACTAATAGTTACATTAGAAATGCAAATTCCTGTA
Organism: Panax ginseng; assembly: GCA_020205605.1. Taxonomy (NCBI): domain Eukaryota; kingdom Viridiplantae; phylum Streptophyta; class Magnoliopsida; order Apiales; family Araliaceae; genus Panax; species Panax ginseng. The sequence goes on along the minus strand of CM035145.1, from coordinate 138,062,567 downwards.
AATGGATCGCCTTCAATTCCTCCAAGATTTGCTGCCATGGTGACATTCTCAGCAACAATATCTCTGTAATTTATGTTCTTAACCACCGGAAGCGCTTTCGGATTATATTTGTCATCGGGATGTGACCCGTATGCACCTGTCATCCAGAAAGCATACTTCATAGTTTTCATCGTCATTCCTTTCAGGTATATATCTTTCACATAGCCTCCTCTTCCTGGAGCTGTTTTAATTCTTATTCCTGCTTCCGAATTGATGGCCGTAATGTCTTCCGCTCTGACGTCTTGAATGCCGCCAGACATCTCACTGCCGAGAGCAATGACTACGCTGTCGGGGGATATGCAGGTGAGGCGTCTAATGATTAGGTGACTTGTTGGCCTTGCAAATTTTATTCCATATTCATCCCATCCACTTTTCACTGCAACACAGTCATCTCCCGAGACTATGTAACAGTCCTCAATTTTAATGTTTGTGCAAGAATCTGCAAAACCAAGAGCTAAAAGTTATGTCCTAATGTTTCCCCCATCGGCTTTATCCATAGAGAATTAAACTAGAAAATAGACCTGGATCAATCCCGTCTGTATTACGAGAATCGATTGGTGCAAGGATTGTCAAACCTTGGATTTATCACATTCCTGCAACATTTTTATTGGAATTAACCCAGAAAAAGGAATAAGAATGCGTTTTTGGAAAATAGATTATTTACCTGCTATAAACAGGATGGACATTCCAGGAGGGAGAGTTGATCAAAGTAAGATTAGAAATCTGGAGTTGATTTGAGTACATCAACTCTATCAGATAAGGCCTGGTATATTTCAGTTTGTTCTTATGGAACTTTTCCCACCAGGATGCACCCTGGCCATCAATTGTGCCATTATCACCTGATCATATTATTATGAAAAATGAATGCTCCAGCTTATTCATTGAAATTAACAGTATAAACAACAATTAATGTGTAAAAACAACAATTACCAGTGATTACAACATCAGTAAGTTTAGTTCCAGAAATAAGACTAGCAAACCTTCCCCCTGGGGCATCTCTTCCTCTCCCATAAGATGGCAATGGTGCAATTATAGGATATTCGGATTCATCCTGAACATATAGTAATAATTAGTAATCTCACTCACCCCCCCAAGTCTATTTTTGTAGTAGCATTTTTACCTGAGACCCAAGGATAACTGCTCCCTTTTGGATATAAAGAGTAAAATGGCTGGCAAGATTAAAACTCCCAATGAGCCATTTCAAGCGGCACAATGAGTCAAGGCCTCCACCGGTCGGATGCAAATTTACTCAATTCAAAGAATTGCCAATTCTTTGGCAATACTGTGTTTGATGTCTTTCCCCGTTGGAGTTTTCTTCTGCTTTTGAAAAGTCTAGTTCTGTAAGTCCTATTCATTTGGGATTTATCGCTATCGACCAAGTATTTAGAGAGTCCTTGAAGTTAAGTTGTTCAATTGTAGCGGATAGGTTTGTTGCTATATTTTATCTCCTAGTTTAAGTCAAAGTGGTTCGTTCGAACTACTATATATGTAATCGAAGTTCTTTAATAAAGCAATGAAGTTTTCGACCATATTATTCATTCATTGTTCAAAGATATTTTCTTAGATATTTCAACAAGGTGGTATCGTAGCCTCAATCGGCTCGAGGTAGATTGAAGCAAGAACAATTTCTTGCAATAGTGAGTGGTCATAGCAATCGACAACAACAACTATGTAAACCAAAGAATTCCTCACTCGATGGTCACTATGATCATTGGAGCATGTTGATGGAGAATTTTTACGATCAAAAGAGTTTTGGCCATCGGTCAAGATGGTGTCACAGCTTATCCGTAGAAGACACGGTGTTGACAAATGCTTCGTAAGAAGCAACAGGAGGAACAAAAGTTGAAGGATCTCAAGGTGAAGAACTATATGTTCCAAGCTATTGATCGTCTAATCTTGGAGACCATTCTTCGTAGGAGACCAAAGCGCGATTTGGGATTCAATGAAAAAAAGTATCAAGGGACAAAGAAGAGTGAAGCGTGCACAACTTTAAGCCCTTCAAGAGATTTGAGACTCTTGAGATGAAGATGGGAGAGTCGATCACAACGACTATTTTGCAAGGGCGATGACAATTAATTGCAAACAATATGCGATCCATGGTGACAAACTAGAAGATGTTGTTGTTGTTGAAAAAATTCTTCGATCGATGACTACAAAATTTGATTACGTAGTTTGTTCGATTGAGGAATCAAATGACATTGATAAAGTCTCCATTGATGAGCTGCAAAGTTCGTTGTTGGTTCATGAGCGAAGAATTAATCAAGGCCACAACGGAAGAAAAGAAGCTTTAAAAGTCTCCTCCAACACTCCAATTGCTTTTGAGGGCGTAGGACGTGGTCCAGAAAAAGGCAGAGAAAGATTTAATTCTTATTCCAGAGGCAAATGGCGTAGTCAAGGATCAAGGTTTGACAAATCCCATATTGAATGCTTCAATTGCCACAGGTATGACCATTATAGGTCAGAATGTCCCAATTTCTTTAGAGATCAGGGAGAGAGATCAAATTATGCTGAGATACAAGAAGAAACAACCTTATTGATGGCATGTAAAAACAAGGAAGAAAATTTTAATAATCTATGGTATTTAGACTTAGGCTGCAGTAATCATATGTGTGGCAATAAGTTTTTATTCTCTGAATTAGATGAGTCATTTAGAGATACCGTGAAGTTTGGAGACAACTCTACTGTTTCTGTTATGGGGAAAGGAAGTGTCAATGTTCGCATTAAAAATGATGTTGTTGAAAAAATCCCTAATGCGTTTTATGTTCCAGATTTGAAAAGTAACTTGATTAGCTTGGGTCAACTCCAAGAGAAGGGGTATGAGATCACCATCAAAAGTGGAACATGCCTTATCAAAGATTCAGAAAGAGGTGTTATTGCTCGTGTTGACATGACAGCAAACCGGATGTTTCCAATTATCATTGTAGATGATAATCTGAATCCTCAAACTTGTTTCTCTGCAAAAGTGAAAGACACAGCTTGGTTGTGGCACCTTCGATATGGGCATCTCAATTTTCGTGGGTTGAAGACTTTGCAACAAAAAGGAATGGTGACAGGGCTTCCACAAATTACTCCTCCATCACAAGTTTGTGAAGATTGTATTATTAAAGCGGCGCAAAGACGATCACTTCCCAAGAGAAAAAGCATGGAGAGCTCAACAACCACCGCAGCTTGATTCACTCGCACATATGTGGACCCATAAGTCCAACTTCAAATGGCAATAAAAGGTATTTTATCGACCTTCATTGATGACTATAGTCGAAAACTGGGTATATTTCTTGCGCAGCAAAATCGTAAGCTTTTACAACTTTTAAAAGTTTCAAACCTTGATTGAGAATGAAACCGGCAGAGCAATCAAGGTGTTACTGAGCAGCATCATGGAGGGGAATTCAACTCACAAGAATTTTCCATCTTTTGTGAGATGAATGGAATCCGAAGGCAATTGATCGCAACTTTATACACCACAAACAGAATGGGGTATGCGAAAGGAAGAATCGCACAATTTTGAACATGGTTTGGAGTATGCTATCCACAAAAGCCATTCCCAAATGCTGCCGTAAGTCATCAACTGGAAAGCATCCACATATTGAATAGAAGTCCAACATTGGCGCAAGAAGAACATAACACCAAGAAGCACGGAAGGGAAGCAAACCAATTGTGGACTATTTCAAAATTTTTGGTTGCATAGCTTTTGCTCATGTCCCTGATGAGAAGAGGAAGAAGCTTGATGATAAAGCAGAGAAGTGTATATTTCTTGGTGTCAGTGAGCACTCAAAAGCTTACAGGCTTTACAATCTAATCACAAAAAGAATAATCATTAGTCGAGATGTGGTATTTGATGAAAGAAAGACATGGAAGTGGGATCACAATAAAGACTTAGGAGAGCATATTCCGAAAGAGTGATGGTGAACCTCAAGAAGAAGTAAGTCGGACTTTATCAAGTTCTATTATCATAAGCTCATCACCTGCTCCCACACTAAATTCACAAGGAGATGTGGAAGATAATCTGTCACATGAATCTAGACTCCAACGCACAAGAAGAAGGCCAACATGGATGCAAGATTATGAGGTTAGTGGAATTAATCGAGATGATGATCCACTTGTCCATTTTGCTCTTTTTATGGGATGTGATCCTGTTTCTTTCCAAGAAGCAGTTACGCAATTAAAGTGGCAAAGAGCTATGGATGAAGAGATCAAGGCAATTGAGAAGAACAACACTTGGGAATTGACAGATCTTCCAAAGGGGCAAAAGTCTATTGGAGTTAAATGGGTTTATAAGACAAAGCTCAATGCAGATGGTAAGGTGGATAAATACAAGGCACGACTGGTGGTTAAAGGCTACAAACAAGAATATGGGATTGATTATAAAGAGGTGTTTGCTCCATTATGGCTTTGACACAATTAGATTGGTTATCTCGATTCAAATGTAATTTGTGGCCTATTTATCAACTTGATGTCAAGTCGGCATTTTTACATGGTTAATCGATGAAGAGGTTTATGTTGAGAGCGACTTTTTGGATATGTAAAAGAAGGGAACGAGGAGAAAATTTACAAGTTTAAGAAAGCATTATACGGTCTAAAACAAGCACCTCGAGCTTGGTATAGCCAGATAGAGTCTTATTTTACAAGAAAGGCTTCGAGAAATGTCCGTATGGCATACTCTCTTTATAAAGTATGGAGCTACCGGAAGTTTCTAATTGTCTCCTTGTATGTAGATGATCTTATCTACATGGGAATAATGAAGATTTATTTAAGAATTTCAAGTATTCAATGATGGTACCGAGTTTGAAATGACCGACTTAGGACTTTTGCATTACTTTCTCAAGATTGAAGTGGTGTAATCTGCAGCAGTATTTTCATTATGCAAAAGAAATATGCTTATGGAGATTTTAGATGATTTGAGATGAAGACTTGCAATTCGGCTTAAAACACCAATTGACCCGTGATTGAAGATAACAAAGGATTCCAAGGGCGAAAAGGTTGACAACACTTTGTTTAAACAAATTGTTGGAAGCTTGATGTATCTTCGTGAACAAGGCCGAGATATTATGTATGCAAGAAGTTTAATTAGCAGGTATATGGAACATCCAACTGAGCATCATCTTCTTGCGCTAAAAAGAGTGTTACGCTACTTGAAAGGTACAAGTGATTTTGGTATCTTCTATGTTAAGGAGAAATGTCGAACTTGTTGGGTTTATCGATAGTGACTATCTTTGGACATTTGGATGATCGAAGAAGCACATCCGGGTATGTGTTTATATTGAATGTTGGGGCTTTGTTCATGGTCTTCAAAGAAGCAATGATAGTGACTCTATCAACTATCGTGAATTTGTTGCTTCAGCGTGACTTGTGTCTTGCAAAGCTATTTGGCCGAGAAGGTTGATTATAAAGTTTGGTTTTGCTCAAGATGAATCAACTTCAAAGATGTTCTGTGATAATGTTTCGCAATTAAGTTATCAAAGAATCTGCTTTACATGGGAGGAGCAAACATATAGATGTCGATTCCACTTCTTACGTGATCTATGCAAGGATGATGTTATTGATGTTATCCATTGCAAGAGTGAAGATCGATTGCAGATATAATGACAAAACCTCTCAAGTTAGTTGTGTTTGAGAAGCTTGAAGCTTGCTTGGAGTTTGGTCAAGAAAGGAGGCTAGGTAGTGATGATGAAAATTTGGGTCATTTACTCTTACCTCATAAAAATCAATTGTAAGACCTCAAAATTTTTTAAATAAAAGGAATTTCCTTTATTTATTATTTTGAAATAGTAAGGTGGATTTGATTAATGTGGTTAGTTATGGGTAAAATGCTAAATATTTTAAATAAGCAAGTGGTGATATAATATTCATTATTGTTGGAATATTCGTTTGGTGTCGTGGAATATTCGCACTTTGTTGGGGAATATTCGCACGACGCAATGCAAATGTGTGGCCCCATAACGGAAAGCGATTGGAGGAAGAAACGATGAGAATAAGTTGTTTATAAATAACGACGCAGCTATTTATTCAAATTATCATTTGGAATACCCAATGTGGTTAAAACACACTAATACGCGTTGTTGAACAAAGAAGATACTTCAGATTGCACCAATTATTGATTCTTACGTAAGAAGACACTACTCAATAATGGTTACAAGAATTATTCTTTATCAAGATTTTATTTTATTGATTCAATAATTGCTGCATTGATATTTTATATTGCTGTTGTTTCAATAATTGTCATTACACAGTATTTTTCATTATCGAAGCAATAATTCATATTATCTAAATAATATTATTAGACAACATTATTGGCAATGTCTAGAAAGTTCTGTCTGCTCAAGGAGAGGTTTGGTCACCTAATTCAAGCGCCAAGAAGGAGAAATCTTTATTGGAAAGTCCCTCTTTCCTTGGACTGCCGCCTTTGTCAATATTGTGATTCTCTAATATTATTTGTGAATAATTAATTATTGATTCATATGATGAGAGAAAATATTGATTTTATGTGGATATAGATGGAGAAAATTTTTAATGTGACAATTGTTGAAAATTGAAATTTTATCTTTTTCTCGATGAAATAATTCATTTAAATATATATATATATATATATATATTATTATATTTTAATAATATAATAATGGTGATATTTTTACAATGAATGTGGGATATATGAGTATACTGAGGAGGAAGAGTATTTTTATTTGCAATAAATGTTTAAAACATGTTAAACATGCTCTGGGACCCCATTTATTAATCGAAATTTGATTATAAACAATAAAATCGCTTCTGCTTATGGATTTCGCTAATTTCATTTGGAATTTGGAAAACTTTCTTCTGCAAAGTTGTAGAGAATTGAATTTCCTATAAAAAGTCGCGAGATTCGAATTTTCTGGCAAAAGGACTATTAATTATGAATTATTAAAGTTTCGGAGTTCCAAAATAATTGATTTTTGGATGTTTTAATTATTTTAAATAATAAAAACGTTTTTGGTGAGTGTTCCACATGTTATAAATGTGTCATGTTGCTAAATTCAGATCTAGGAAGGTTGGAGTAGAAAACTTAATATATATATTATTAATTTATTAAATTTTCTGCTTTGGTGTTCTAAGCATTTTCCTATAAATAGGTTGCTTAGGTTAGAATTGAAAATCACACCGCTCAAGTTTTCCTCTCTATATTATCGAGTATTCTTGTGAGTATTTTGAGTATACTTTGAGTATTGCTATATCTGTGCAAGTTCAAGTCATAGCCTTTATATCCCATTTCAACTAAAAGTCTTTGTCTCTTCGAGGTAAGGATGTTATTTTCTTCTCAAATGATATTATTTCTTCAATATCATTATGCCGAAATATTAGTTGGAACTTTTATCAAATTTGGAACTTTTTCATTTCGGGATTACTATTCACGAGTTACTATTAATGAGTTACTATTCACGAGTTACTATTCACGAAAGATTTATTCACGAAGCGTGAAGATGTTTTTTTTGTGAAATTTCTATCTTTTGGTGTTTGAGTTATCGCTCACGATATACGACCTTTATTCACGATATGCATACATTATTCCGCATTTCACGGCACTATTCATCGAAAAATGAAATTTTTTCTTTTCGTCCAAAATATCTATTCGATACTAGCTTTGATTGATCCATGTTTTGATCATTCTCAATTTTACACCACTATGATTATTTTTGAGGTATTTTTGGACATGGATAAAATAAAGTACGAATCCTTAATCCTTAATCCTTGTCATTTTGTTTCAATCGATTCGTTTATTTAAAAATATTTTTCATCATCCTCGATCTTAAATGATGATATTATTGAATATCTTTGGCCCAGTGGTCAAAAGATGAATGATTTATGATGAATATCTTTGGCCCAGTGGTGCAAAGATGAATGATTTCGATGAATATCTTTGGCCTATAAAAGTCAAAAGATGAACAGTGTTTAGATGAACATGACTAATCGATGAATATCTTCGGCCAGAGTGCAAAGATGAATATTTGATTCCGATATATATTGATTGATGTTACAGGATAAAAGATAGACGATGAACTTTAAAATTCATACATAGAAGATAGTAGTTTGCATTCAATACTTAACTCTTCTAATGAATTATTATTTCATTCTATGAATATTGATTTAAAACTTGTTGCTCATTGTATTCTATTAGATTTTTCCCTCGTTGAAGACTAACGATAATTTTGTTGTATATTATCTTAGTCATAATATTCTTTACTTGGGCTAGTTGAGCTCACCTTTTTCCTTTTTGTTCCATTTTCTTCTCGAGAGACGAGAATGTAAATGATTACTAGTCGGGGTATGGAATGAAGGTTACTGAGAGAGTTGTTTAGTAGTCCTCACCATTTTTGTAAAATAATGTATCAATAATTATGATGGGGATTTATTTGCGTGTGGATATTGTCTGTAGATGGCAATATCTATATTTAAACTCACAGCTTTATATGTTGTAATAATAAAGTTGTAGTTATTTACGTACCATGTATTTGGCGACTTCGAATGGGTTGGATGGAATGGACCTATTTTGGGGGCGTCACAGCTTGGTATCGTAGCTTAGGATATGATCTTTGGCGAGATCGGGAATAGAACCAGGAGGGAGACGAGTAAATCCTTCGCTAAAGTGTGTCCTACCTAAGCTTATTTGTTAGTTGGTTAAGATATAGGATATTATGTGATATATTGATTTCCTTAATTAACCCTTGTTTTATGACGATGATTTGAGAATGTCGACCGAGAATATTAACAAAGTGGAGTGAATGAGGCCGTAGAGATGCTGTCTTTACACCAACGAGGAGAGAACGTCTGATAGTCGGCAATGTACCTCCCGTAAACAACACCACCGAAAGCGTATCGATGAACGACGGGATGTTTAGAAGCTTTTTTGCGATTCATGCAAAATCGCATTTGGGAGACTCGTGTTCAAAATACAGGAGAAATGATAGCAATTCACGGGTGGTCACAAATGCAAGCGATTCAAAAGAGTTGGGACCACGAATTCAGGGAAAGCGGATCCGATTAAGCGCGAGACGTGGGTCAAACAAATTACCAAGATATTCGATGTCTTGGGATGCACGGAGGAATGAAAGTTCCATTCGCTACTTTTATATGTTCCGTAACGAGGCAAGATTCTTCGGGAATCAGTGAAGTTTACTCCATCCAAATTTCGCACTCAAAGATGTCATGGGAGACGTTTGAAACATTTCAATGACAAGTACTTTCCCGAAAGTATTCGCTATATGAAGGAAGTGGAGTTTATTAGACCGGGGCGAGAATAACATGACGCTTGAGTTATCCGTGTTCAGACCTCATTTGGCGGAGAATGAGGAACGTATGACGCGGATGTTTCGAGAGGTTTGAAACCCGTACGTCGAAGATCTCATTTCTCATAAATTTTCTCTATTCGGATGTTGTCAATGTACTCCGATTGTTAGAAATGAGATAACGAAAGTACGTTCAATCGAGGGACCATAACCAAGATCATATCAAGATAGCGATCCATCGTAATAACGATAACCAAAGAGAGAAAGAAGAATACGGACAAAGCGGTAACTACTGCGGTGGTAATCGTGGCCATGAAAATAGAAGAAGCGAGTCAAGAGGAGATTTTAAAAAGAGGAGATTCAACAACGACCATGTGAAGACGCTCGGCCAAGATGAATCGGGTTCCAGGAGGAGAAAGACCACCGGTCAGATGTTACAAATCTTGCGGAGAGGGACATATATCATTGGCAAACCGCCACAACAGCTTAAGGTATCTTATAATTGTGGAAAAGAAGGACATATCGCTTTCGAGATTGTGCGCATGAAATAAACCAAGTCTAACGGGGATGGTGACTCAAAAGGATGTCCCAAAAAAAGTCAAAGTCAACGGTTCTGGAAGAAGCGTTTGTCGCGACTTATTCAAAATGCGAGGAACCCGAAACGAAGTTAGCACGGTTAGTTAATTATAAATTCTTGCGAAGTTTATACCTTATTAGATACCTGCTTCTACCCATCCTTTTATCTCTCTTTTGCTTTGCTACCAACGCTTGAACTTGACTACGGAGAAATTAGACTTTGACCTATCTGTGGAGACTCGTTAGAGAAATTTTCATTACATTGATCGCTTAGAAATCTTGCTTGATTCAGGTTGGCACCCTTATCTTACCTGTTGACCTTATCTCTTTAAAGATACTTGCTTTTGATGTGATTTTAGGGATTGATTGGTTAACTACTCATCATGCCAAAATTGATTGTTTTCGTAAGGTTGTTAGTTTTCATATTCCTAATCAACTTGTTGTTCGAATTCAGGAAACTAAACCATTAAAATCAATCACTATCATATCTAATCATATAGCGATTCGTTTATTGAAAAACGGATGTCAAGCTTTCTTAGTCCATGTTATGGATTTGAATAAAGACACGTCAGATTTGAATAATATTCCTGTTGTTATTGATTTTTCCCGACGTATTTCAAAGAATTCATTGCCTACTCCCGAGGCGTGATATTGAATTTGTATCGACTTTAAATCCCAATTACAAAACCCATTTCTAAAATCTCATATCGAATGGCTCTATTGAACTTCGTGAGTTAAAAACCCAATCAGAGAAGTTGATACCGAGCCTCTATCTCGGTGACTTCCTTTGTGGAATGCACCGCCGATTCTCCGTAGGGGCGCGCCATATTCGTGCGCAGAGTAAAGAATCGATAGGTGTCATTGTGACGTCTTATCCAAGATTGGGATATGAGTCACGGTTGAGAGCAACCTAAGCCCAGTAATCAAAATACGTAGCTTCTAGACTTAATTGGTTATTATCGGAGATTCATTGAAGGATATTCTCGAATCGCTATTCCATTAACGCAATTGACTCGTAGAGATACAAAATTGAATGGAGCAAGGAATGTGGGAAGAGCTTGAAGAACTCAAGAGAGACTCATTTCAAAGACATGTTCACCATGCCATCCTGGAAAAAGCGAACGTGGTAGGTGGCGTGTTGAGTAGAAGATCGTATACAAAGACGAGTCGCGATATTGTCAAAGACTCATTTCAGATATAATTTACAAATAATAGAGATGGAGATGAAAACTTTTGGTACCCACGTGATGATATACGTGTATAATCGATTTTAATCGATTAAGTTAAAGCCGCTGTTTGCTACACACTGGTGATGAATTTGAAGAAGGAGGTGCAAAGTTGTTATTTCAAAAGCGAGAATCGGTGAGGTGAGGAAAGCTCAAACCTTCGATTTATTAATCCATTTAAAATTCTCGATCGAATAGGAATCGTGGCCTATAGACTCGTTTTATCGCCAAGTATGACGCGTGTTCATAACGCTTTTCACGTATCGATGTTACGTAAATATGTGGACAACCCGAACCACGCTATTGAGTTAAAACCCAGACGAGATAAATCAAGACTTAACGTGACGAGGAGGTACTATCGTGATCTTAGATAGGAAAGAACATGTCCTATGTCATCGAGGTTATACCACAAGTTAAAGTTTTGTGGAGAAACCATGCTATCGAGGAAATGACCGAGAGTTGGAAACGAAAATGAAAGCGAGGTATTCTCATCTTTTCAAACACCAAGACGTCGCCAATTTCGAGGACGAAATTTCATAAGGAGGGAGGTTGTAAGACCCCAAAATTTTTTAAATAAAAAGGAATTTCCTTTATTTATTATTTGAAATAGTAAAATGGATTTGATTAATGTGGTTAGTTATGGGTAAAATCATGCAAATATTTTAAATAAGTAAGTGGTGATATAATATTCATTATTGTTTGGGAATATTCGTTTGGTCGTGGAATATTAAATCTTTATCGGGGAATATTAAATGCGGCACTAGCCAGACCATGTATGGGCCCCATAACTGAAAGCGATTGGAGGAAAAAACGTGAGAATAAGTTGTTTATAAATAACAGTAGCGATTATTCTGGTTAATCATGTTGGAATACCCAATGGTTAAAACACACTAATACGGCGTTGTTGAGCGAAGATACTGTGATTGCACCAATTATTGATTCTTACGTAAAGAAGACACTTTCTCAATAATGGTTACGATAATTACTTATTAAATTATTTTATTTTATTGATTCAATAATTCTTTGCATTGATATTTTATATTCTTTGTTGTTTCAATAATTGTCATTACACGTATTTTTTCATTATCGAAGCAATAATTCATATTATCTCGAATAATATTATTAGATAACATTATTGGCAATGTCTGAAAGTTCATCTAACGAGAGGTTTGGTCACCTAATTGCGCTACCAAGAAGAGAAATCTTTATTGAAAGCCCTCTTTCTGAGGAAGCTGCACAGTTGTCATCGATATTGTGATTCTCATAATATTATTTGTGAATAATTAATTATTGATTCATATGATGAGGAAAATATTGATTTTATGTTGATATAGATGGAGAAAATTTTTAATGTGACAATTGTTGAAAATTGAATACGCTTCGATAATATAGAGAGAAAAACTTGATTTCTAAGTGTGATTTTAATTCTAACCTAAGCACCTATTTATAGGAAAATCTTTAGAAACATCAAAGCGAAAAATTTAATAAATTAATAATATATATATTAAGTTTTCTCGCCAACCTTCCTAGATCTGAATTCAACAACATGACACATTTATAACATGTGGAACACTCACCAAAAACGTTTTTATTATTTAAAATAATTAAAACTTCCAAAAATCAATTATTTTGGAACTCCAAAACTTCAATAATTCATAATAAATAGCCCTTTTGCCAGAAAATTCGAATCTCGCGAATTTTTATAGGAAATTCAATTCTCTACAACTTTGCAGAAGAAAGTTTTTCCAAATTCCAAACAGAAATTGGCGAAATCCTGAAAATCGACGATTTTACAAATATAATCAAATTTCAGTCAATAAATGGGGTCCACCGACATGTTTAACATGTTTTTAACATTTATTGCAATAAAAATACTCTTCCTCCTCGTATACTCATATATCCCACATTCGTTGTAAAAATATCACCATTATTATATTATTAAAATATAATAATATATATATTTAAATGAATTATTTCATCGAGAAAAGATAAAATTTCAATTTTCAACAATTGTCACATTAAAAATTTTCTCCATCTATATCCACATAAAATCAATATTTTTATCATCATATGAATCAATAATTAATTATTCATAAATAATATTACGTAATCACAATATCGACAACCAGTGATTCCTGGAAAGAGGGCTTTCCAATAAAGATTTCTCCTTCTTTGGCGCAATTAGGTGACCAAACCTCTCCTTAGACGAACTTTCTAGACATTACCAATAATGTTATCTAATAATATTATTCGGATAATATGAATTATTGCTTCGATAATGAAAATCTACGTGTAATGACAATTATCAAACAATGAAAGAATATAAAATATCAATGCAAAGAATTATTGAATCAATAAAATAAAATCTCGAATAAGCGATAATTCTCATAACCATTATTGAGTAGTGTCTTCTTACGTAAGAATCAATAATTGGTGCAATACTGGTGTCTTCTTTCGCTCAACAACGCTGTATTAAAGTGTTTTAAACAATTGGGTATTCCAACAAGATAATAGCAGAATAACCGCTACTGCCGTTATTTATAAACAACTTATTCTTGTCATTTTCTTCCTCCAATCGCTTCCGTTATGGGGCCCACATGGGCAAGCTGGCCGTCGTATTTAATATTCCCAAGACAATCCAGAATATTCCACGACCAAACGAATATTCTCGGCAATAATGAATATTATATCACCACTTGCTTATTTAAAATATTTGCGCATTTTACCCATAACTAACCACATTAATCAAATCCACCCTTACTATTTCAAAATAATAAATAAAGGAAATTCTTTTTTATTTAAAAAAATTTTGGGGTCTTACAAATAGTACCGTATGAATAGAACCCATGAATAGTACCGTATAAATAGTACCCATGAATAGTAACCCAACATGAAAATATTGAAATTTAACAAGAAAGTTCATACCAATAATATTTCAGTGAAACGATACTAGATATATGAAGCGCAAAACTCAAGGATATTCTATTAATTTTAGGGATTATAGAAGTAATATTTATCAAAATAAGTGTAGATTTAGGAATATGAAATGAAATAATATTACTTACATACTATAGAGTATGGAAGAAAATAATATTTCTTACGAATATTGAGCGAAAATAATATCTCTTACGAATATTGAACGTAAATAATATTCCTTACGAATATTGAACGAAGATAATATCCCTTACGAATATTGAACGAAGATAATATCCATTACAAATATTGAACGAAGATAATATCCCTTACGAATATTGAACGAAAATAATATTCCTTACGAATATTGAACGAAAATAATATTCCTTACGAATACGAAAAATAATATCTCTTACGAATATGAAATAAATAATACCCCTTATCTTAATAGGAGACTAATTCTGACTGGTATAGCGAAGATATTCTTGAGGAAATCTTTTACTATTAGCAACACTCAAAGTATTCTTATACTAGAAAAAAATACGCACAATATTAAAGAAGAAGAATTTTTTTGATTCTGGTGTACTTTTTATTTCTTAACTAAGCATCCTATTTAGGATAATGGCAGGGCACTATTTAAGATTTTCACTGGTGAACATAACGAATTCACGGGCGAATAATTCGTCCGATTTTTTGATTTTTACTATTCATCACTGTGCAATAAAATATTCTAATAAAAAAAAAACTTTATATGAAATATAATATATTCTAATTATAATCTAAAAAATGGATAACTTTATATATAATATAAAAAGTATTCTATTTTATTACTATTATAATAATAATAAAACAAAACTGAGACAACTTTCTACCGGTGATTTTGAAAAACGAGTAGGTGGGGGTCCATGTAATAAGTCAAACTTACAATAAATACTTCATGACAACCCTTTATTTATATCAAATGTTGAATAAATATTTACCATAAATCACTTATATTCAATCAACACATTTTTAATCTTTCAACAATTATTCATCATTAATATTATAACTCACAATATTGACAACCAGATCATTCTTAGGAAATAGGGAGCTTTCCGATAAAGAAATCTCCTTATTGGCACGCAATTAAATAACCTAACCCCTTTTCTCGACAGAACTTTCTAGACATTGTTAATAATACAAATAATAATATGAATAACTATGTAAATCTCAATTATTGATTTAATAATATAAAATATTGTGTAGATTATCTTTGTGACAATAATTGAATCAATAATATGAGATACTATGTAACAACTATTGTGGCAATTATTAAATGGTGAGTGACTTTCACGTAAGATCAATAATCGGAGATCTTTGTATGATCTGCTAATCTTTCTTTGTGCAACCACGCCATGTATTCTTGTCTTTTATCACCGTGTATTTCAACAGTTAACGACAAAAGTTTTGTTGTTATTTTTATAAAAAAGTTATTTTTGTCACTTTCTATATTAATACTATCATTCCGTTGTAGGGTCCAATTAACGATTGTCTTGTCGTCTTAATATTTCCTCATGAAAGAATATTCTCCTAATGCAAACTAAACGAATATTTTATGACAATTTGTTTACTTTGTAAATTTTGCACATATCATCCATAACTATAACATTATATCAAATCGCACCTTATTATTCAAAATAATATTTATAAAAAATTAAATCTTTATTCATAAAAAGTTAGGGTTTTACAACTTGTGCACAACTCTAAAAAGTTTTATATTAAGGGACGGAGGGAGTAATTAATTTCAATCTTTAGTGATTCATTAAATAATGCAGGGAACCAAATGAACTACAATATTTATATATAATACCATATGTTATGATTGTAAAATTTTTATTTATAGAAATAATATATATAACAAGTTTAAGGGTTTTTTAGGTCATTAAGTCCTTCTAAATCTAATTTATTTAATTTTTTTATTTAATTTTTTGCTTAACTAAATTATTTTATATTTTGAAAGAGAGACAATATTTATTTATTTTGGTATGAATTAAATAGGTTCAGAATTAATTTTCTATTTTTGATTCTTGCAAATAAGTAACCCGAAGTCTTCTATGCCAACTTGATGAAGTGTTGGTTGCTTTGGCTATTTAGTTTTGAGAACTATTCTTCAGAAAGAAAGTTTCAATATATAGCCACATATTTTTCTGGACCACAAGGAAAAATAATCCGAAATATTAATACTTCTGTTCCCCAACTCCCAAACACTCCCAAACTTCATCATTTATAATATCAGCCAGTTAGCTGTGATAACGAAACGGCTTAAATAACACAACTACTCGTATTAAATAACACAACCATCCCAGTCAATCAGTTGTGTAGGCCATTCGGATTCGGATCTGGATCCTCTATGAGGATTTCTCTGTGAGGATTTTGTGAGAGTTTTACTGTGTGGTTGACAACACATTAAAAAGGAAATCAAATGACTCACAACTCCTTTCGTTGTCAGTGTATTAAAAAGATATCGTTTTGATAAGAATTTTTTTATACAAGTTGACAGAAAATTGGAAGCCACCAAACGCTCTTTACTTCATTTATTTGTGAAATTTTAAGGCTTCGAAGCTTTGCTTCAATGAGGAAATTCAAATTCAAGTATGAGTCAATGCTCAAATAGCTTAGTGGCTAGAACTTTAAATTCCGAGCAATTTGGATACATGCCAAATGCCACCCACTTTGGATAGTGGTAACTCAACAGTAGAGTGACCTCCATGGAACTTTTGATCTATGTGCGCTGGACATGAATTAGATTGTGAACTTTAATGAAGTTTTGAATGTCAATTTCTCTTTATTGCATTAGTATGGCTAATTTTTGTTAGTTATGAGTGGCATGATTTTTTTAATGATCGTAATGGGTTAGGTGTTAATCTAGTTGAGACATTTTATTAATCATTTTTTTTTGTGTTTTGGAATCGATAGGGTTATTAATCTTTGTATCTTTGTATCTTTGTCAAAGGCTAATAATATTATTCTTTGCTCTTCAAAAAATAAATCCAATAAACAATTTTTATCCTAATAAAAAAATTGAGTTTTCATTGTGATTATTTAAGCCAATTGAAAAAAAAATTAAAAAAAAATTGGGGTAAACAATCTGGGGAAAATTTGAATAAAGGGGAAAAAACCCAAATGAAATTTGGTTAATCTTAAATCTTGACGTGCTCTGGGAAGAACAAGAAACGAAGCAAAGAAGGAAAGGAGAAGAAAACAAAAAAACGAAGCAAACAAACAAAGTAAACCGCGTTTTGTGACTTCCAATTTTCTGTCAACTTGTAAAAAAAATTCCTATCAAAACGACGTCATTTTGATACACAAACAAGGAAAGGAGTTGTGAGCCATTAGATCTCTTTTTTAATGTGTTGTCAACCCCACAGCAAAACTCTCACAAGATCCTCACAAAGATATCCTCATAGAGGATCCGGCTATATAGCGAAGTAACGGATTCAGATTTTGTAACACCCCCTTCTCGAAAAGGAAAGGGATGTCACGTGCAAAGCACAACAAACCTCAAAATAAATAAACAGAGCACTAACAACCTCCAAAATATTAATAGTGGTGATCCATTAACAAAATAATAAATCTGATTCTCCAAACCGACTCAAAATAATCAAAACTTAAAATTGAATCAACCTAAATGGTCAAAGGCAAAAATCTCATCACACTACCACTAATCACCCCTCGCAAACCTCCTGGGAAGAAAAACACATCATGAGCCAATTGGCTAGTACGGATACAGATATACAAAAGATATACAACTGATATACGAAAACAACTGAGACAAAATAATGAACAAAGCCTCAAGTGCAAATACGAACGAAAATATAATATCGAAAAGATCTCGAATGGAATATATATGAATCAACGTAATGAATATATCTGAATCAACGTAATTGATGAAACTAATAAAAAGAATAAAGAAATAACGAATCAAGTAACTAACTCGAATGACTTGAATGAATGGAAACCAACAAAACTAATCCAATAAAATAATAGAATAAAACAAATGGTCGGAGTTATTTTATACCGAATGAGCTCGAAATACACATTTCACGACGCAAGTCAAACTAATGCTACACGATAAATCAAATGATGCCACATGGCGACCAAAATAATGTCACACATGCAAGTCAAAATAATACCACACAAAGAACCAAAATAATGTCACACAGCAAATCACACATTGGATGGCGAATCCAAATGTATCTGCAATCGATAGGTGTGTTTGGCACAACATCACAAATCTGCGTAAGCAGAAAACTAGGGTTAACCCATACGCCCCACAACAAAACACCAAATGGCCCACTTCGCCGGAGCCCAAACGGAGACGCCAGCGGACTAATCACACCGCCACGGAAAAGTGTCATGTCTCTCGTGCCAAGCCAACATGCTGTGGTACCCCTACAAGTGGTTATAAACTTTAGGTATACCCTACGGTATATTCTAACAAAAATATCATGTCACAACACATGCGACATAATACCAACAAAAGGGTTCTATATGTACATGTTGAACCAAATCAAATTATAGTCACAATGTTTCAAAAAGAAGGTAGCAATATGTACCGCTCTACAATTATCAAAAATAAATACTAAGCATGATAACCTAATTCAAAGAGTACAAACACGAGTCATATATATCAACTCCAAAATGAAACTATTATATGAATTTCACAAGAATCAATTATGTGAAATAATAACGAAATTCGAAATAAGGGACAAAACGAACAAATCAAATTTAACAAGAATGTCGCTGAAAGAGTACGGAATCCGTACCTGAAGTAAGCAATGTAATACCCGAAATTATATCCTCAAATAAGTTCGTTAAACTCCTTCTTCCGACCTAATTACATAAAATAATAATAAATATAAATACTTTTATAAAATATTAATCCCATCTTTAGCATGTTAATTATTATTGTTATTATTATTATTATTATTATTACATATTTTCATGCTGCCGTATGCACTGACCGCATATACAGACCATATATATACAAATTTCATACCTTTTGTTCTAAAATAAATATATAAATAACTTGAATCTTTAAGCAAATTCAATTACAAAACTAATTGAAATCCTGGAACTACAACTTTATAAAAAAAACATATATCTAGTCATATATCTAATCTAATAATATTGTAGTATGGAGCAAGTACATGCATCATATTCCTACAGCCTCACGAATCCAAACAAATTGCCTGAAAGTAATTTTTTTTATATAAAATATCAGATGTCTTATTAAATCGTCATTTTGCCTAGTTCTATATTAAAAAAATTGAATTACACTAGACATCCTTAAAAGTAATTCTCTACATGCGATCCTCATATGATCAGTTGGTATGCAAAATATATTGATTAATAAAATAATCATATTATCTTAATTCCCTGTTTTTGCTTACTGCACTTCTACCGCCGCTTTGTCCCTCATTCTCTTTCCTTCGCATCGATTTTATGTTCGAGTAGGTTTTGCTTATTTATTTATATATCTTATTGTGTCTCCTAATTTTAATAGGATTTTAATATTATCCAAATACAAAAATAGACTCAATTAGTATAAAAGCCCAAATTAATGTAATCACATACTTATTATAGTTCACACAAATTAATTACAATTTGACCCAACATAAGAAAAGCCCAATTAAAATATGGATTTAAATATTATTTATTTACCTTATTTCTTTATTATTATTATTTTTTTACCGGTATTACAGATTTGTCTCCTCTCTATTACATGTTTTTTTTTAATTTTATTCCATACATTAATTATTTATTCTTCATAATTTTTTAATAATGATCAAAATATTTTAATAAATAGTTAATAGAGTTAAGATCAATTCTACAAAAAATAGCTAAAAAGTATTCAGAATCATAAAAAATATTTTTACCAATAAAATAATTTTCATCAACTGAAATTTTAATGAAAAATCCACATGTTCATGAAATAGTTAAAAAGTGTCGGATTACTTTCATTTTTAAGACAATTATATTATTCAATATAACGAATTAATTTATCGGTTTATAAAAATATGACTTTTTAAATAGAATCCCAAGCAACCATCAGTTCATCAAGTTGGCAGATATTGAAGACTTGCGGTCACTTAATTGGAAGAATCAAAAATAGAAAATTAATTCTAAACATAATTTTAAAATAGACATAATTTCGTATAGCCTTGTCCCAACAAGAGCCAATATAAGAGAATTTCTCTCACACTTCCTACTTTTTTTAGTAGTATTTAAATTCAGTAAGTTATATTTCAACATCATGAAATATATGGAAAAATTGTAACTCTGGACCGCAAGGAAAAATTAAAAGGGTCAAAATTGAATTGTAATATAGGTTCTAAAAAATATATGATTTTTTTTTGTTAGAAATAAAGAATTCATAAGGATTTCAACGATGCATACTTAATTAAGAGCATTGTTAAAGCTCAGCCAGATTAATAAACAATCTTAAATTTTATATTTGAAATCAAGTACTCCTTATTTAAAAAATGTAGCAAAGTTGTAATCAATTTAAATCAGATAAATTAATCATCAATTCTGCAAGTTATATTTCAACATCATGGGGTACTTTGGACCAAGGAAAAATAAATGAAAGACTAGATAGTTAAACGTACCTGGGATCTATATCAGGAGAATTTATACTTTTAAGGGCTACGACTGGAACTTCGAGGAAGTAAAGTGCTATTAGCCCATATATATGTACATACATATCATCAAGTGAGTATCAGTTACATGAAATCCCTAAATAACTAGGGTTTCCCAAATTTTAGGGTGACACTACCTGATAGTGAATTAAACAAAGAATTGATATTTTCATAAGTAAATTTGACACATGAATAGTAAGTGAGGTTTAGCCTCACGTAATGTGAGAGAGTACGTACTTTGTTGAACTAACACTTTGACTTGTGAAAATATCAATTCCCTTAAACAAATGATCAAGTGAAGATAGAAATGGATCGGAAAAAAGAGTGGGTATATTTCAATTTAAACAAACCGTCATCTTTTTGTAAACTAGGGAATACAAAGATCAACAACAAGAAATAACATATAAGCGCTTAATAATTAATAGTGCAATATAGTGTGGGTTACAACTAAACATTTGCATATAGGCGATATGTAGGCACTGCAAGCAAGTGTTGGACTCTTGCGGACGTCAGTCCAAAATTTTCAGTCATATCCAACATGCTTGGTGACGTCCCACTAGGCAGCTTCCAATCAAAACAATGCACCAACTGAGCCAACACTAGCTCAACAGTGATCAAACCTAATTGCATTCCCGGACACCCTCTTCTGCCAGCACCAAATGGTATAAGTTGAAAATTATCAAGTCCTCGGAGGTCTATACTGCTCCCTTCAAACCTCTCAGGAAAGAATTCTTCAGCATTTTCAGACCAGATATTAGGATCTCGTGCTAGTGCCCAAGTATTTACTATTACTCGTGATTTCTTAGGTATGTGATATCCATTTATAACAATATCCTCCATAGACTCGCGAGGACCCATTAATGGTGTGACCGGGTGTAACCTTAAACCTTCCTTAATCACCATGTATAGGTAGTTCATCTTTGGCAAATCAGTCTCCTCCACCATTCGATCAACTCCTACAATTGCATGTATCTCGTCTTGACACTTTTTCATCACCCTCGGATGCCTTATGAGTTCTGTTAGGATCCATTCAATAGAGGTAAATGAAGTATCGATAGCTGCGGCGATTATATCAATCATGATGGCTTTAATGGTTGGTCGATCAATTACTTTTGAAAGCTGATTGTGAGTATCTGAGTAATTATTTTTTAATGATAGCATTTCATCGACAAAGTCCTTGTTGTGCATTGAATTTCCATTTCTTGCTTTTTCTTCATGCTCATCGATGAAGGTCTCCAAGATTCTGTCAAGACTCTTGCTAGTATCTTTAATTCTTCGGGTCAATCCCTGATCAAAGGTAATTTTGAGATTTTGTAAGAGATCAAAACAATAATATCGATCATTATTTTTTATATATAATGGAGATCAGAAGTAGTTAACATAACTGAAAATTGAAATGTTAACAATATTGAATAGTAATATTTGAAATATATAAATTATGTAATAGTAGTAGCAAATTAATTAACTAAGTTGTTACTAATTCGGTATACAACATTTCAAAGAAACAAAAACTACACAGAGAACATATATATACCTGAAGATCAAGTGGGGCTAGGAAGGGCACAAAGTCAGCAAGATTGAACGTTCCTGCCAAAGTCAAGGTCTCATCCATAATACCTTTGAGATCAAACCTATCATCTTTAGTGCTGCGTCCAAGAAGCATCCTATAAATCATGTTTTCGATCAAATCCGCCACCTTGGCACTAACGTCCACCACCACACCACCGGCGGCAGCCTCCTTAAGCTCCTTCACCAACAACCCAACCTCCTCCCTTCTCATTCCTATAAAAGAATTGATTTTTGTTGATGTAAAGAGCTCTAACACTACAAATTTCCTAATGTTGCGCCAATGTGGACCATAAGGCGCAAACACCATGCCAATATTGCCATAGGAAATGTACTTGGCGGCTTGGGTATTAGGCCTGGTAGCGAAAACAATGTCATGAGTCTTGAGGAAAAGCTCGGCAGCTTGAGGCGACGAGACGACGATAGCTGGCACGGAGCCTAGCCGCATGGACATGATAGGACCATACTTTTTGGATAACTTCTCGAGGGCGCGGTGGGGTAGGCTGCCTAACAAGTGGAGGCTACCGATAATTGGTAGCCCTCGGGGACCTGGTGGCAATGGTGGCAAATTGCCTGCCGTTGGGTTGCGGCCATGTCGATTCCTGAGCCAAAATAATGCTCCAAGGAAGAGGAAGAGAAGAGAAAATGCCAATGAAAACATTTTTTTTTGGTTGGCAAATAATCAAACACAGATTGAAGGCAATTTGGCAATGTGTGTGTGCAATAAATTGTACGCAAGAGTTCCTCTTTATATGGGAAATGTGCCTAGCATATTATTACTAGTTCATTGGATAGAGTTTTTGAGGTTAATTTTCAGTCAATATAGACCACTGCGAGCCACAAGTATTCCCGTGTGCATGCACATGGCTGACTGCATTAATTTGGAACATTATTTAGACATAGATTGATGTGGATGTAATCTATCTATACAATTATTAAAGTATAGTTTGGTCCGTCTCTATTCAACAAACAAACAAAACAAATTATGTAACATAGTTTGAAGAGAAAAAAAAACTCACAAAGATAATTTTACTCTTGAATTTTTACTATTGTAAAAATATAAGTATAATTTTAATTGTGAGCTAGAGTCAGATTTTATCATTATTTATAATATAATTTTAGAAAAAAATTCGTTCATATCAAAATCACCTTATCAAATATTAAATTGATACTATTATGAGTTTAAATTTATTTATTATATTTTTGTAGGGTTGGTTTTTGACCTATGATATTTGTTATTAACATAGGTCAAAAATTAGAGTAACAAATATTTAAGGCGTCATCATAATAATTAATAAGGAAAATATTGAAGACATGGACAAAAATTCAAATGTGTATTGAATTTGTTGTCTTTCGAAAATATAGGTTATACTTGGGGTCATAGCAACAACTTTGAAGCAGCCTCTGCCGATGACGTTTTTGAATAATCAGCAGCATACATAATTCATAATTGTGCCGGCTTGATATGCAGTTCTCCCTTCTTTGACTTGTCCAAACAGCCATAAATATCTGACTCCTTTCATAGTTTCATTCGAAGCTTCAAATCATCAAAATCAATAATTTGTTGCATACTAGTACCGCCTCTGTAACCAAAAAATGAGTAAAATATAATTTATATATATTGTTAACGCTAAGTTTTGTCGGTGCGTCCAATTACCAAATTCTCGCGCTTAAACTTGCACAATAACATATTACACAAAAGTTTAATAATAGAGACTTTAGTGTTTAGTGCTCCAAAGGATATTACCTGTTAATTGAAGTCTAGCCTTGTATTTATAGTCATTCTCTCACCTCAGAGTCCGCATCCGAATCGGATTCGAACTCCTAAACATGACAATTACTACCTTTGGAGTTAGTTATCCAAATATGGTTAGGACTAGGATCCTTAACCATTTAGAGCCCTTATCACTCTGGACTCCATACAAGGGTCAACCCACTATATGGGCCCAATCCAACCGAACTCATATGAACTGGTTTGGGCTCCGACCCAAAGGACTCGGATGCCCGACCCCGAATATTATCAACCAGGACAGGGCTCCGGCCCAAAGGACTCGGATGCCCGAACCCGAACATCACCAATATCCCTGATGGCTTCGACCCAATGAGCTCAACACCCCCTTCTTAACCTAGGCCTTCGGCCCATCTGAAGGTCGGTAAATTAAAATAAAGAATTCTAAATTTATTAGAAAAATAAAAATAAAAATAAAATAAAAAATTCTAAATTTATTATTTGTAACTTCACAACATTATATAAAGTAATGAGTATTTTTATTTTTTATACTAATAGACTCTACTAAATAAAATATCTATCCTTAACTTTATGTATTTTATCTCATCTTTTTAGGATAAAAAATTGTGTACTTTTAATCATCCTTATGAAGACGGAGGGGGAAATTTGTTCCTCTTTTTTTTATACACATTGTATTTTATATTAAGGTTATGTGTTTGTTTGCAAATATTATAATCCCAACACTATTAATCTTAGAATTATAATCTCGAAAATATAATTATAATCCCAAAACTATAAATTGTCATTTAATAATCATCAAGAAATTTGAGCAAGTAACCAAATTGGAACCGAATTGCACTAAAACCGCATTTAACCGCACTTTTATTAAAATCACACCAATCTGATTCCGACGTATGTGACGGTTTTAGGTGGGTTGAATAACCAAATTTACGGTTTCGATTTAGTTACTAGCCAAAACCGCACGCATAAAACCAAAACTGTATTATGTGTGTGTATGTATGTATTATCTCTAGTAAATTCTAAAGTTACTTTTTAATTGAACATGCTAAGAGAAAACCTCAATCTTGCATTGTCATTTTTTCACCAATTGAAAGAAAATGGTTAGAGGTTATAGAATCAAAAATTAAGCATTTGGGTTTTGGAAATTCGAATTTGTTTGATGTGTTACTGGCTTATAGCTAAGGGGGCCAAATTCATTGGTTCCAGCACTTGATGCATTGGTTAAGGTGTATGCTATTGTAGTAATAGTCTAATAGATTATTTTTCAAATTAGGTACAGTTAGGATTATATTCTATAGTCATCCTTGCAATATATAAGATAGAATTTCATTCTATCTCCAGTATATACTTTTAATTTTTGGGGAACTAGATAAATATTCTTACTTGTTATCGAATATATGGTCTCCGTTGTTTTATCTAGCGTATGTTTTAGTTTTGAAGCATCGTTCATTTATTATAAACTAAAATTATTTTATGTGTCTCACTATTCTATGATTTGATGGTAAATTTGACATGTTTGGCAGAAGGAGTTTTATTTCTATGCTTTATATAATTCACATTGTCGACTATGTCACTAAGTTAATTGCTCGATATAAGTTCTATGTTAAATTCTATTGAAGGTTTAGATTTTTTTTGTTGTTCCAATTGGTTTTGTAACCGAAACCGCACCACACCAATCACAAGCGGTTTCGTGTGCGATTTTGGATTTGTCAAACGGCCTAAGCGATTTCAGGTGCGGTTTGGACTTCAAACCGCACCATACTCACCTCTTATCATCAGACTAATAGTTCCAAGTCAAAATTTAAAAACAAACAACATACTTAAAATTAATATTTTTATTTCAAGTATAATACTTGCAAACAAATATAACCTAACTCTATTAAGTCAAGTGTTAGATATTGAGATATTTGAAAAGGTACGGTACATATAATTTATTTTGTTAAAGATAAATAAAATTTTGAATATGAGATTTTATGAAATTTCAGAATATAAAAACTTATTTTCTTTAAGGTGTTTTAAAAGTCACTGTTGATATAATCTTTGTAAGAACAATGCATAAGATGTACAAGAGTTTTATATATATAAGTATATATATATATTGAGTAGTATTCCACAATATTATTAGGTTAATGTATTATTACAGGAACACTATTAGTAGATTTATTTTAAAGTTCTAAATCTATTGGCTAAATATAACTTGGATCGAAAGAATTGAATTGGTGAATGAATGTAATAGAGAAATTATAAGGACTCAAATTTTTTTTATGTAATATTCAGTTATTATAATGTAAAATTTTGGGTATACATTTTATTATTATTATTTTTGTAGCATTATAATTATTTACTACTTAATAATTTATTAAGTATCTTAGATTATGAATGGTAAAGAAAGAGATGATGAAATACATTAATATAATAGAAAAGAAAAATTAACATGGCTTAATTGAAAGAGATTCTTGATATGAAGTTATCTTTGTGTTCAAAGAAGTAATTATATTAAGATATAATTGAAAGTGTTATTTAATAACAAACAAAGGAATGGAGTCCTATCATAAATTATTTAAATCACACAGAACCATCATTTCTATTTGCTAGCTTAACCCAATATGGTAGATCAAACTCATGAATATTTTTATTTATTGAAAGTCCACAATTATTTATTAGGTCATACTAAGTCACTAGCCTCTGTATTATATTTTTTCAAGTCATTGTTTGCTTATGTGGGAGTCTATATTAAGTTAAGTGTTTGGGCCATAATAAATCTTCCTTGTATGCTTGTTACATTAGTTGGTGTTAGAAGATTTTCTTGCCATGATACAAGTAGGGCTGAGCAAGTAATCAAATTGGAATCGAAACCGCACCAAAAATCGCACAAACCGCACCAATTAAAACCGCACCAATGGTTCCGGCATATGTGGCGATTTTAGGTGGGTTGAATAATCAAATTTATGGTTCCGGTTTGGTTACTAGCCAAAACCACACGCATAAAACCGAAACCGCACCATGTGTGTGTATGTATGTATTATCTCTAGTAAATTCTAAAGTTATTTTTCACTTAAACACGCTCAGAGAAAACCCCAGTCTTGCATTGTCATTTTTTCACCAATTGAAAAAAGATGTTAGAGGTTATAGAGTCAAAAATTAAGCAATTGGGTTTTGGAATTTCGAATTTGTTTGATGCGTTATTGGAGGGGCTTATAGCTGAGGGGCTCGAGCACTTGATGCATTGTTTAATGTCAATGCTATAATAGTAATAGTCAAATAGATTATTTTTCAAATTAAGTATAGTTAGAATTATATTCTATAAATCCTCCCTGCAATATATGAGATAGATCTCCGGTATATACTTTTAATTTTTGGAGAACTAGATAAACATTCTTACTTGTTATCGAATATATGGTCTCCGTTGTTTTATATAGCGTATGTTTTAGTTTTAAAGCATGCTTGATATAATTCTCATTGTCGACTCTGTTACTAAGTTAATTGCTCGATGTAAGTTCTATGTTAAATTTTATTGAAGGCATAGACTTTTTTGTTGTTTCAATTGGTTTTGGAACCGAAACCGCACCGCACCAATCACAAGCGGCTTCGTGTGCGGTTTTGAATTTTTCAAACCGCACCTAAGCGGTTTCGAGTGCGATTTGAACTTCAAACCGCACCATTCTCATCCCTAAATACAAGGGTATAATTGGCCCAAGATTAAAACTCATGTCTACCCTTTTACTAGCACAATCCAGCAAACCAAATAATATGCAAAAGGGTACTGTTTTAGCCCAAAAGAATAAAACCATTTCAGCCCATTTTTCCTTATCCAATTCGGCAGTCGCATTGGGAGGAAAATGAACTGAGTTTGGTTTCAATTAGCAAGATAACAGTTAGTTGACTCTTACAATGTTTAGAGTGGCTGAATATGGGTTAAAGTAGGGGCTGGGCAGAAGCTGCTAGGGGGCAAATTGGTTGCTAAGAGATGTGTCAGGAAGCCTTATAGAGGTCATGTAAGAGCCAGGTAGCAGCAATGATGATTGAGCAGCAATTTGTAAGATAGACTGATTGAGAGAGAGTGAAACTCAGTCATATATGGCCATCTTATGCACTTGGAGTTCAGTTAGTATACACAGAGATATAGGGATCAGTAAGATTACCGTTGGGAAAGATAGAAGATTGAGCAACATAACCATTTGTGATCTCTGAAATAGCAAGGTAAGCTAATTTAAACTCTTCTCAATCCTTTTCAATTCCATTTAGTTAGCAAGACTGGGTTGTTAGTGGCTGAATGATTTGAATAAGCTTATGAGGGATGTTTCATTGTTATGTTTACATATTTTGTCTGCTATGTCAACTGTTAGAAAGTTTGTGTTGTTGTGATTATTTCTTTGTGTGGATTGAAGCATTGCATGAAGACCTTAATCAATCAAAATCAAAAGCCAAAAGGCTGGGGAAATTGGATAGGAAACCAATGTTCAAAAAGGCGCTAGGCGATAGGTGAGCGGCGGCCGGGGGGTAGCACCTAGGGCCTAAGGGGCCTGGGCGGAATTTTTTATTTTAAGTCAATTTTAATATTTTTTTATCTTACATTTATCCAAACAAAACAATAATATAAAGAAAAAAAATCTATAATAAAGATTATAAAGACATTTGCTTAAAGTTCAAACACATATCCATATTGCTAATGTCAAAATTCAAACACAAACATGCAATTGTTCAAAGTTCAAACATATTTTTAATGTATTAGTTTTATTCATAAACAAGATTGCTATTAAATAATAAAATTTCAAATTTCAAAATTTTAATTCAATATTAAAACTTAAGAAACTAAACATAAATTTAAGAATTATATTAAATTAAACTAAATATTACAAATATATCATCATTTATATAATTTAAAGTTGGTACAAGTTCAAAAAATCACAACTATAATAAAATTATCCATTTTGACTTGATATTGTTCACTTCTGGTTGTGATTTGATATGCTACAACCTGTATTATGGATATGGTAAATCGTTAGAAAAATAAATATATCAAGATCTAATTTGGATAGTTATTAAAAAAAAATCTCCGCCTAGACTCTGCCTAGGCCCCGCCTAATTTCCTAGAAGGATTTTTTTTGCCGCCTACGTGAGGCGTCAAAGGGGCTTAACGCCTAGGCGGGAATTTTTAGAACACGGTAGGAAAGTAGTTGTTTTATGTAAATAAAACTAATGTTCACCAACTGTTTGATAGAATGCTAATGTAAGGACTATTTTGGTGTCAAGACATACTAGCTATGAATTCAAGTCGAAATCGTGTTTACTTGCTCATATATTAAAATGAATGCCTCAAACATGCTTCTATACTTAAATATACCATGTTGTAGTATAACTTGCATACTATGATTGTTTCACATACGAGTTAAACTTATTAAAAGTAACTGCGTTAACAAGCTACTTAGGAACTGATCTCCTTTTCCCTTAATGTGATTTGCATATGATAAATCAAGGTGTCTAAAGAACCAAACCATGGATGCAAATAATAATAAAACCTAATCAGAATTTTCAGAAAGCTTGAAACCAAAATAAGCCAAGTTTGGACCTGTTTTGTACATGCTAAACTTTGCCACTGTTTTAACTGTCATGATATGCCATTAACCAACTAAATGACTTGCTAATAAACTAAGAGAATTGACTGTTTGAGCAGTCCTAGTAATGCTGTGAGAGATGTTGTGTAAATCAGTCCATAATAGCATGTTTATGTGTTACAAGTCATAGCCTGATTTTTGTTGTATTACTAGTTCATGTGCTAAAACTTAAAGTTAAGAGAAGACTGTTTTGATCTAATGAATAAAGTCTTTAATATGTGACTTTTAAAGCCATGTGTATTGATTATATAGCATGTGTATGGAGTAAAAATCCATACAACTTAAGCTTTTGAATACTTGAGACTGTTATTGTATAGTATAACTAATTCATACTTATAAAACTAGTAAGGGTTGTTTTATTATTGGAAACTGAACTAACTTGTACAAGCATGCTAATGTATATGGTATTAAGTTTTAATGATGATTTAAAGTTTGTTTAAGGGCTTAAAGGTCCCTTGAGTCCTAGGTTGGGACTGTTTGTGAACAAATGCCAAAACAGTGCTTAAAATCCTAGAAATAGGAACTGTTATGGACAATTTTAGCTACTGAGTTTATCAGACAGTATGATGTACTTGCAATGTAAATAAATATCATTTAAAAGTTGTTCCTTAAGTTAGTTGAGGTCTAACTTATGTGTAGTTCAAATTCATGGCTAAAACCATAAAAAGTAAGTTTTATGATAGAAATAAACACCAAAATGAAGCACCGACATACCTGGGCCATATAGGCAAGTTTTAATATTTATAATATAGCATAAGTGAGCTACAGAAGCCAAAGAAACCAAGTCTAAACTGTTTTAAGCCTTATACTTGTAAAAAATCACATTTTTAAGCCAAAAGAAGGTTGTTTTGGGTGATCCTTAACACCTGAACATATAAGCCTATAATAAACTCATAAAGATGCTAATGCATGCTTATAATGATTTCCAATCATTGCCAAGACCAAAACTAGCAAGAAAACCAAGTTAGGATCTATTTTCAATCCTAAAATGAGTTTTGATTGGTCAAAATTGGCTAGATGATTAAATAAAATGTGGTGATGCTAAAAGTATCCTTAATTAACTTAAATACACATGCCTAGACTATCCTAGTGGCCAAAAGTGGGAAAATTTGGAAAATGTTCAAAAACAGTTTTGTATGAAAGTGAGAAAACCGCCCAGTTACGTTGGAGTCCTATTTTTGGGAAGCCTAATTAACAGGAATAAGAAACATAAACCTTAATTAAAATATCTTGATGTATGGTATAGAAGCAAGGCCAAATGGTTGAACTAAGAATTTAACCTAGAAATTCAAACAAATCACCAAACTATCCTATAAAATAATCAAAACTGTAGATTCTGTAGATTTTTCTAAGTGTAAAATTGTGATTTTGCCATTTTACTTAAAACTCAGTTTTAACACCTTAAACAAAGTGAGTTAGAGGTATAATAAGCTATTCTAAATGTTGGAATGCTAATGTATACAAGAACTTGAGAAGTTAGTATGTAAAAGCTAGAAAAAACTAGGTTTAGATGGTCAAAAACAAATCTATGCTTAGCAAAGTCAAGGGAATGCTAAAACTAGTCTTAACTAGTAATAGTTTAAGTGTTGGAATGAACCCAAGATGCCAGAAATGAAAATGGCAAGAATTGACCAAAGTTAGTAAAAGCTAAACTGTGATAAACAACCTAATTTGAGTATCAGTTTAAAGAAGCATAAAAGGCTTACTTGAGCAACCAAACCAATACAAAAATACCTTGATATACAGTCTAGAAGTATATCCAGATTTTATGTCTAAAAGCCTAATACAAACATTTATAAAAATCATCAAAGTAGCCTTAAAAATCATAAAAACTGCATATTTTACCAAGAAAATGTGTAAAACAACCCATTCGGGACCTGTTTTTGAATTGCTTAACTTGATAGTTTTAAAAACCTAAACCAAGAATAAAATACTTTGGTATGGGGTCTATAATATTGCACAAATGGGAGATTCAAAAGGTTACTATAAAAATTACTAAAAATCCTTAAAAATCACAAATTTGTGTTTTTGAGTTATATTTTAAAAGTGAAGTTTAATGCTTGTAAATATCCTAACATGTCTAAATGAACTAATAAAGATGTTTTATGGTCTAAGATCTATATCATGATATGTTGGAACTGAAACTTGTATGTTTTGGATGTATGAAAGTTATATGTGATATGTGTCTATGTGAACTAATCAAGTAAAAGTACTATATGTGACGCCCCTAAAATAGGTTTACATCATCCATTCTGAATCGCCAAATACATGGTACATAACTTAAATACAAACTTCATTTATACAATACGACAAAACGTAGCTGATAGTTTCAACACGAATATTGTCTCGTAGACAGTATCCAAACTCAAATAAAGTTCTCATTACAATTATTATCACACTATTTTATAAAATAGTGAGGACTACTACAGCCACCATCTCGGACCGTCACTCTATTCTTCGACTAGTCCCGGCTACGTTCTCATTTCCTGAATAGAACAATGAAAACAAAAGAGTGAGCTCAACTAGCCCAGTAAGAAAAATTATGACTAAGATAATGCATAATAAATTAACGTTAGCCGTCAACGGTGTTAACTCATAGAATATAATAAACAACAAGTTTAACTGCAGGAACAAGCAATCCATTAGAAGAGTCAAGTAGAGCATGATATCCATTATCTTCTATGATTTAAAAAATTTATCATCAATTTTATCGATGAGACTCAGCTCAATAAATAATCCACATTACTGAATTATCCATGCACTACAGCCTGCAAGGATATTCATTAGTATCACATCTATGAATTATACATGCACTACGGGCCAAGGATGATCGTGTTATCACCAATGGTCATGATCATGCCAACAACTATCCATCAATGCACTACGAGCCAATGAGGACTTTTATCACATCATTTGTAACATTACAGGTCATGATTATACCGAATAATCCCTCACATAATCATATCAATCAATAGCTTCATCTATGCATTTACTGCCAAAGATGACTTTTATCACAATATAAAGCATGAGGATGATGACAATGATATAAGAATTCAATTAAATGAAAGTAAATGATAAATTTTAAAGATTTATAATTTAATTTATCCAGAATTCAATAATGTTCAAATTGTCAACATGATACTGCTTTGTGGAGCAAAATTCAAGAATAATATTGTATCAAAAATAATTTGAATCGAAAGAAATCAATTTTTTGTCATGAATAGTACCCGAGTAAATAGTACCTCGTGAATAGTACCCCGTGAATAGTACTTCATGAATAGTATCGTATTTATGAATAGTGTCGTACGTATGAATAGTGTCGTATAAATGAATAGTACACATGAATAGTACTCCGGCATGAAAAGCTTAAAATTTAACAATAATGTTCAGAAAAATATCATTGTGAAACGATACTAGATGAAACGCAAATTTCAAGGATATATATTCTACTAATTTCACCGAGTATAGAAGCAATACTTTAACAAAATAAGTGTAGAATTAGGAATACGAAACGAAATAATATTACTTACATACTACAGAGTATGGAAGAAAATATTATTTTATACGAATATTGAACAAAAATAATATCCTTACCTTAGTAAAAGACGATATTGCAATAGTGAAGTAACAGAATACTCTTCTTCTTCCTCTATATAGTTTCTTTGTCTATAGTTACTCTTGTGAGTCTTAGTGAATTGGTGAGAATGAAAGAAGAAATGAGCTTCTATTTATAGCAAAACATAGTTTAGATAATTGCACGTTTAGAGGCTCGAATTATTACAGTTTAGTACTTTCATCTTTGCCTCTATTTTTAATTTAGTCCCTCACGTATTATCAATCTTGCACAACCTCCACTAATAGTACATGCATATGAACTAATAGCAATAAATTACTTATTTATCCAATTAATTACCCGTTTGGTCAATAATAACAAAACCAGCCAATCACAGAATTATCTCCTTTGAGGGTAATTGGGTCACGGAAGAATTAAAGAAAACTAAATGAACAAACATCTTTCACTCATCAATTATTATTCTTATCTTTAGTTAACACGAACGTATTCATCATTAATATTATAACTCACAATATTAACAACCAAATCATTCCCAGGAAAGAAAGGGGCCTTTTTTATAAGGATTTCTCCCTATTGGCGTGCAATTAGGTGATCAAACCCCTTTCCTCGACAGAATTTTCTAGACATCGTCAATAATGCAAATAATAATATGAATAACTTTGTCGTCTCAATTATTGATTTAATAATATAAAATATTGTGCAGATGATACTGTGACAATAATTGAATCAATAATATGAGAGATACTATGCAGCAATTACTGTGACAATAATTGAATAAAACTGAGTGACTTCCCACATAAGCATCAATAATCAAAGATATTGTACAATATCGTGTGCTACTATGCAATCACGCGTATTACTGTACTTTTATCACCGGATATTTCAACAGTTAACGATAAAACTATCGTCGTTATGTTTATAAAAAGATATTTCTGTTGTTTTCTAACTCCGACAATAATTCCGTTGTGGGGTCCACCAATGATTGTGTCGTCGTACGAATATTCCCTGTTAAAACGAATATTCTCCGACCAATCGAATATTTTAAAACAACTTGCTTACTTTGCAAAATTTATAAATATTACCCACAACTATAAAATTATATCAAATTCACACCATAATATTCAAAAATATATTTCGATAAATTAAATCTTTATTCATAAAAGTTAGGATCTTACACTATATGTATCCTAAGATGCGGAAATATGTTGTGACAAGCTAAGTGTCTATGTGTGCTTAACTGTATTTGTAAATAAAGGCTATCTATAGGACTGTTAATGTTAGTAAGTAGTTTATCTGATAATTATTGAATATAACTTCAATAACCATATTGAGCTATGTAAATAAATAATATAAACTTTGTGCTAAAAGATAACTAAGTAAGTCAATACTGAATATATGTAGGCTACTCAGTGGCAAAGCACTTTCTTAAGAAGTTTAATCGACGCCAGAGACAAGTACGTATACATCAACCTTTTTTACTCAATTAACTTTATATTGCAAGTACTTAACTTGAAGGCTTATATTTTCAAGTTATTGAAATTATTGAACTGTAATACTTCAAATTCAATTATTTGTATGATATTGAAAGTATGTCAATGTCATTATTTCGGCTAGACAACTGTTGAGATATATTGATAATATTCATTCATGAAAATCTCATTTAATGTTCTCCAAACCATTTTGTTGTGGTGCGGACTTTTATATAATGCTGTGAACGAACAACTCTTTTATAGGGGCATAAGTTACCGAATATATGATTTCGCAGGACATGTAATGTGTCATTAGACTGTTATGTTGTGCACAATATAGGGTACTTGGGCTGATCACCTAAAGTACAAGTCTAGGATATAGTTCAGTTTTAATAACTGTTTGTATCCATGAATTGCAGTTTTAGTACTGTAAATTTTAATACAGAGTTCACTAGTTATTTGACCTTACAGCATGCTAAAGTCTGATTTTCAAACTCAAAGCTTTTAAAGAATTGTTTTGCTTAGTATCTTATGATTTATATTTCCTTTGTTCCTGTTCCATTATATTCAACTGTTTAATTCCTTGCTGAGCAAGCTTTTGCTCACCCTTGCGTTGAATATAATGTTTCAGTTAAAACTAAGAACGTTGGTACGTCCGGGAAAGATATGGGAAAAGGCAAAGTTACATAATAAATTATTATTAAGTGCTTGTGCTTATATGAACTTAAGGAGTTATTGTAATAATTACCTTATTATTATTATCTTGTAATAATATTTGGTATTGTATTACGTAAAGGTCTATAGAACCTAAGATTTAAGTTAAGATTAATATGTAATCTAAGACAGGTTTAAATTAGTAATATGTTGGGATGTATGGTCATGTTAGTATCGTGAGCGCCAAACCCGAGGTAAAAGTAACCCGGATTTGGGATCGTCACATAAATGAATTATTCATTCCATTAATTCTAATAACTTTAATAAGTCATTTCATACCCTCTTTCAATGAATAAAATTCACAAATTTGATAAGAATGAAAATGATTCAGTTCATTCCGATAAAACAATCAAATACAATTTTTTTTCATTTCATAAAAATGAGTCATTTTATTATCATCTTCATTTCTACCCTCCAAACTTAGCATAAGCGCTAGACACTGATGTTTTATTATTACTAATCAAGATTTTCTGTTTGTGACAGTTCTAGTCATAGAATGTAAGAGCAAAAATTCAGTTTGTAGATATCATCAACTTTACTATGACTTTGAGTTATTTAAAATAAGAATAGGTTTAATCTTCTTGGCACCTTTTTTAATGCACACGCTTTCAAGTTTTTTGATAAAAGAAATTATTGGAGAAAAAATAATAATTCAAACAATAAGTGTGGAATTTTTGTAGATTGCACAATATTTAATGTATTTGGACTTATTATTTTGTCAAATTTAGGTTTGATAAAACTCATATGAGGGTATAATTTTATAAGTATTAAGAAGTAATTAGTTATCATCCTTGTGAACAGTTAAAGAGTATTTCATTTGGCATAAGTAGGAATAATTTGGCAGTGTGTTTATAGATCAAGCCTATAGCAAGGCAAGGTACAAAATTGTTTGAAAAGAAATAGATTTTCTTAATTATCCCGGTCGAATTGGTTAATAAAAGACTAGTTAATTTATAAGTAGTAATGAGTTTTTAATATTGGTACAAAGTATTTTTTGTACTGTTTTCACTTTTTTATTGATTCGATCAATTTAATTGTATTTCCATTTATATCAAAAAACATTATTAGTAGTAATAATCATGATAACCATGCAAGGCGCGGACAAATATTCATAATAATTAATGAAAGTACAAATTCATTTGGATAATATATGTATATTAATATACCATTGATAATGAAATTTGAACATAAATTGATCTGGTTTTCAAAAAAAAAAGATAATTAGAAGAAAAATTGTCGAAGATTTATCGTTGGTTTGTTAATCTTTATTTTCTATCTTCAAATTGAAGAGTATACGTGTATGTATATATTTATATACAAGTTTGATTGGGAAAAGAAAAATTTTCTGTTCTATTCCTAATTTTCCTCTTAAAATTTTTAACTCATATTTTAAAATAAATTCAAATATGAGCACATTTAAATATTTAATTATTTTTTATTTTTGTTTTATATCATCTTTGATACTGAGGAAAAGTCCAATCTGTTAGAATACGTGTCGGTATACATGCGTTCGTGTGGTTGGGATTAAATAACACCTCAATCACTCTTATTTTATACTCGATCCGGTACCGCATGTATCCGATTCAATATTCGGTCAGTACTGTGGTTCGTTTTTTAAATTATAATTATAAAATAATAAATATAATAAGAATATTGGGAAAACAAAAATTTTAAAAATTCCTAATTTTCCTAATAATATTATAAAAAATCATATTTTAAATATATTCTTATTATTTTTTCATTAAAATATTTTTTTTTATAATTTTTTGCTATGAGGAAAGAACTTTTATCTTGTTAGTATATCGTACGCCCCCACTCCCCACCCCACATGTGTGTGGTGTGACCCCCACTTTTAACACACTCATTTCCAGCCGTTGGGTGGTTGCAATCGTTGACCGATAGTCGATTTGACTCTCTAAGCGAGAGAGGTGCGGTGGTTAAATGAACCTTTAGCTACCAACCTTCGTACGTAGCTTACAGGAGAGTGAAGTTATGACAGGAAATTATGATTTCGAACAGTGAAATTATTACATTCATTTGAACAAGGGATTACAGTGGAATATAAGATTAATTTTATTTTTTTTAAATTCAATTCATAATATTATTAAACTCAGAATTGGTAATGAAGTCATATAACTTTAAACAATATAATTAAATTCAAAATTGGTAGCTGATTTGGTGACTTTACTCATCTTTTGATGAACAATCTTTTATCAAGTTAGTTATCCTTTTAGAGACGGAAAGGAGTATATATAATATATATATATATATATATATATATATATATATATATATATATATATATATGTGTGTGTGTGTGTGTGTGTGTGTTATTGATTGAATAGATTATGAGATTGTTATTTTGAGAAAGTCTCTCACACAAAATTTGAAACCTACTTACTATTCATGTGAAAATAACTAATGAAAATACACGTAGAAATATTAATTTCTTAAATTATTGGTTCACTTATTGCAACAAAATCATGAACTCTAGGTGATCGAATATATTACTAAGAGGCCTAGGATCCTCTCCATTTCAAAAAAATGAAGAGGTAGCTCTTTATAATTTAAAAACTTATCCATTAATACAAAAGAAGAAAAGACATATTGACATTAATGCACAAGAAGTGAATGAATCTGAGTTGCATTGACATCCAACAGAAGAAGAAAATTCTCAATTCTAGCAAAAATGGTATATACTTTTTCTGAGGACATAACAGAGAGAGGAAGAGAGTTAGTCCTGCCAACATACAAGCATGACAATACATCTTCTAATAATGTATAGCCTACCTCTTTGCTCTTTTATGTACCCTCCTAGACCTTTGCATGGAAACTTTTGCTTACTGCCTCCAATGCTGTTATGACTAATACTACTTCTTCCCATCTTCATATATGAATGTATGTATGTGTGTTCTGTTCAATTACTCTCTGGATATGAGAGGTTTAAATAACCTTATAGCAATTATTGTAGCCTTTAAAGGGAAGAGAGGGTTTGTCCCCACCCGCAATAGATATTGTACTTTAGATTAAGATCCCACCACTCTTTCTTCCTATGTTAGAATATATCCTTAATCTAATGAAGTGATGGATTAAGATCTAACCATGAAGACCTTTCAGTTGTAATGTACTATATCTTGAATCTATCTAATAAAATTATATAATTTTGAATTTCCCGCCACTCAATAAATCATGAGATGTAAAAAAAAATCCCAATCGTCCATACATCTATCTATCTAATATCTAATAAATAATCTAATAAAATCAAATGATTTTAAATTTTCCGGCCACTGCAATAAATCATAATGTCAAAGTTGACATAAATACTAATAAAAATAACTGTGGAGAGAGAGAGACTATATATATTTATATAATGCAAAAACAGCATTAGAAATGAAGAGATGTAAACAAGAAGGTAATCTGCTCTAAGTTTGATATTATTCATTTGCTCTTCAGGCCTTGCCTATGTATAATGTCTTGACAATTACTTGTTCTTTTTAGGGATTCATTTTGTGGAATGGAGGGACCAAGGGAATAATAGGAGAGACAGGGCTTTTTCATTTTATTTTATTTTTTGCTGGGTTTACATCCGAATTTGAGGAGAGACATTTGAACCAGGGACATAAGGTCTTGGAGTGGGCTTTGCGGCCACCATTCCCCTAGAAACTAAGAAACCCTTTCTTTCTACTGCTATCAAAAGCTAGCATTTCCTGAATTGCTAAAACACTAATAGATGCTGGCCTAAACTAATCAAATTACTTTGCTAATTATTCAAGCATATGCCATATGGGGTGTTTGTGGGGGGGGGGGGGGGGGACCCAAAGCAGCGGGGATTTACAGCAATAAATAATTCTATCCTGCAACATAGTCCCATACTAGGTGTGCTTTCGGATGCATTATATAGAAAAGACCTAGCTGTACGGTACAAAAAAATTTAGAAAACATGTGATTATCACGAGACAGACATGGTCACTGCTGCTGACAAGGAATACAAGCTGGGTCATTTTATGCTTCTCCAACCATCAGATTCTACATATCTTTTTTGGTAACTAATGTCACACTACATCTGTTTTATTTTATTTCATAAGCCAACTATTCCTTTCCCTACCTAAACCTACACATCACTCCTCTCATATTCTTACCATGAAAAAACTAATTAGATTTGGATCTTCTC
The DNA here is from genome assembly GCA_020205605.1 of Panax ginseng. Classification (NCBI taxonomy): domain Eukaryota; kingdom Viridiplantae; phylum Streptophyta; class Magnoliopsida; order Apiales; family Araliaceae; genus Panax; species Panax ginseng. The sequence continues at coordinate 138,023,020 of CM035145.1, read as the reverse complement.
CATTTACCTTTATAGTTTATAATGCAATTATAACCTTTCACTCGAGTAAATGGATAATAGGGTCCTACTAGAATAAATTGTGACAGTTGCTGATTGCATTAGAGGTAAATGGAGAGGATCCAAATTCTAGTTTTTATTATCTAAGGATTATCAAGAGTGATTATGTTGCTTTTAGAAACCAAATTTCTTTCAATCCTTTCGTCTTGCTTGTACACGTATATGACTAAATTCAAGAAAGTGTAATTGAGATGGGATGAAACTATAACAGCAAGCACAAAAAATTTCCAAGGAAAGCACAAACTCAAAGAAATTTACCATTAATTAATCACATTGAAATAGTTGAGAGCAGGGTAGCCTTCAGCTCAGTTATGTCCTTGAGCAATTTCTCATTCTCAAGTTTCCCACTCTGTATCTCAAGATGCAAAGCTGCATTCACAACAATTTGCAACATGAGGCTCTTCATATATCAAAAAATTAATGACGCGACAAAGAATTAGTTCAAATATCACCACATTGAAATAACTTATCCAGAATGTCACATGCTCAAACCCATTATGCATATGTACAAGAGGTTGAAATATAAAGGCCAACAGATTAATAGATAGCCAATGTTTCTATATGTTTCATGATGATAACCCATAAGAAATAACTGAAAAAACGAATACACAAGAAAGGCAATGAGTAATTATGATGTAAGAAAGAAAGCATATATTTACTACCACGTATTAGCACCAGTCCTACGTAAATTTTTCCAAATTATGAAACTCTCAGTTATAAAACTTAATAACGAGGTCGATAAAACTTTCTTAGTTCTTTATTTGCTCCTCACTCAGTTCCTAGAGTCAATATTAAATGGGAGAAAGAGTTGACTAGAAGGTTCCCAAATAAAACTAACGTGTTTGATATAAAAACATCTAATCAACACTTTTCCGGAGGTGTCTATAGTTTTTTAGCAAGGAATAAAGAGAATCTTTTCATTACATCAACATAATTTGTCAGTAGTGGTTATTGTTTAGTCTGTCTCTCTTTCAAATTCAAAATTTTAACATCAGTATTATACGTACAGAATAATTTGATTGTTTCGACAACTATCTGTTACCGACTTCGAGTTGAATTATCTACAAAATCTCTGGGCATTTTTGATTCGTATTCCAGAGAAGTTAGACATAGACTCTACCTTTCTGATGTTCTGCACAAAAGCAACTGGATAGTACACATGCTCTTCAGGATGAAACTTTTAATTTCAAGGTTACAATTGAACTGTATGAAGGTTGATGACATACCTAACAGAATATTCCCTAAGATATTAGAACAACCAGGCAATAAGTGCTTTTTCATAAGCCCAAGGTTCATAATCTGGACTCCCATCCAAAAATATCAGCCATTGCATGCTGATAAAATAGAATTAGACAATTGTCTGTCCTTTACACGGAGGAGTATCAGATAAATTAAACAATGCGAAAAGATTGCTAGGGACTAAAGCAGATGCTTGCGAACATAATGCTAGCAGGAAGAGCAATTACAAAAGCTCACAATGACTTGAAAAAACACCAACTCAAATAAAAGAAAAGAATTTTTTATATACGTTTAGATACTGCAAACCTGCAGAAGTTTTATATTTTTTATAATAGAAATAGTAATTATAAATAAATTCTTACCAGAATTCAAATTACGAAGATCTTCAAGTACCTCCTCCACAAATGCCGATACCGAATTTTGCAATGAATTGTTTTTTTTAGTCAAAAGATCTATTTCGTTTTCAAGATACTGTTTCTTTGATAACAAAGTCCCTAGTTCACAATTTTCTCCCTTGTCAATGTTTTTCTGAAAATTCAGGCACAATGAGGTAAACATTTCCCTGTTACAGAAAGAACATAATAAAGAAAGTGATCATTAAATTGACACTAATTTAACCAAATTGTAAGATTGAACATGTTACTTTTCTTTGAAACTGAGATTCTTATAACAAGGTGCAAAGTCTAGAGCTGGAAGAAGTACCACACTGTCCTAGTAATAGCATAGAACATCTTAATGGCCACTTACTAATCGGCATCATTTCACCTAATGCTAAAAGAAAGACAAACACATAGAAAACCAGAATTACACATGAACTAATCCGTTTGATAAGCCTACACAAAAACTTATAGGGGGAAACTAGCCAAATTGCAGGAATACTTGAAATAGGTAACTTTATGTGATTTTTAAATACTTAAAGTGGTGCTAAGGAAAGGAAAAATTCCATTCCAAAAGCAAAGAAAGGAGCATAGTACTAATGATATGAAATCCTTTATAAACTCAAGTCCTCAAAATTTCCTGATTTTTAAATTGAGATATTCATTGGTTAAAAAAAAATAGAACATCGCATCAGGGTATTGGGTGAATAATGAATCACACTTCTAGTTAATGAAGATGAGATATATATATATATGCCAACCTAACAGCCAGTGCAGAAAGTTAGATCTTTGCCTTTGTTCACTAAGGTGGATTTTCTCAAAAAAAGCATGCATGACTTTTCTGAAACTGTACAACTAGGGGCTATTCTACCTATTTTTATGTTGACTTTGAACTGCATTTTTAATTTTACATATTATTATTCTCATATAGGCAAACATTTAGTCTTTTAACAAAATATAGTCAAACACTGGCCACTGGTCTTTGCATATTAACCTCAGATATACTTTGGTGAGTACCTTTTGTTGTTCATTCCATTTAGTATTTCATCCCGCTTCATTCTTAGAGAAGAAAATTCCTCCTCCAACCGTTTCGTCGAGGTTCTTGAATCAGCTACAAAAAACAACTAAAGATAAGTACGGGATTGAAAAGATAGATCCCTTAAAAGGAACAAAGCTGAAAACAAAAGAGAGAGGAGCGGCATGAAGATGGTGAAGAAAACTATTTAACAAGCCAACAGTTGCCTAAGTTAACACTCAATAAAAGCTTCTCAAATATGATAAAACATGGCATAGTTGTTCTACCACTAAACGTTTATGCCATAAGGCATTCACTTAACTCATGTCAAAAAAAGTTACTTAACTTATGAGAAGTCAATAACTCTACCAAATTAACAGCTTTCCATGATAGTAAGAAATTGTTGAAAGTATTTCCTCGTCTTTAATTGACTTTGGTTGGTAGTGGTTGGGGGTTGACATTCATAATGACCATTGGTTGTTAGTGGTTGGGGATGAAATTCAAGGCCATTTTTCTCTTATAAAAGGGAGCTTTGGCTCCTCATTTCAGATACACCAACATTGGAGAGCAAGAGAGTTGGAGAGAGAAAAGCTCAAGCTTGAGCATTAGTAAGATAGAAAGGTAGAGAGAAATTAAATAGTGTTTAATTTCTCGGATAGTAAGGCTTGTATTCTTAAATATTTTTATAGTAGATTTCTGATATCTCTCCCCGTGATTTTTTCCTAGTTGGGTTTCCACGTAAAATTCTTGTGTCGTTATTTTATTTCATACAGAAAGGTGTGTGTGTTTACCTTAGTGTTTTGTGTGCTTTGTTGGTATCAAAACTTTTGGTTCACGTCGTTGGTGTCTAGGAAAGTGTTTCAAAAGGCAGTGCCTTTAAGAAATGTGGTTATTTAATTAGTCACCGTTATAAAAGCACAAAGAGACTCCTACCTGACTTACACTTACCTGACCAAATCGTATGATCCGTTTATTGAGAAATCTCGCAGGTCACAACTACAAAAATGGCTTTGAATGTCATCCCCCAACCACTAACAATCAATGGTCATTATGAATGTCATCCCCAAACCAAAGTCAATTAAATACAAGGCAATACTTTCAACAATCTCCACCTTAACTTGTATTATCCAAATAATGTGGACTTAATTCATTTTGTCGAATGTTGAGTTCTTGGTGTAGTATCCATGGAGAGGGATACATTCACAATCACGATGAAATTCACAATATTTGGATAATACAAGTTAAGGTGGAGATTGTTGAAAGTATTGCGTTGTCTTTAATTGACTTTGGTTAGTAGTGGTTGGGGGATGACATTCATAATGACCATTGGTTGTTAGTGGTTGGGGGTTGACATTCAAGGCCATTTTTCTCCTATAAAAAGGATCTTTGGCTCCTCATTTCAGATACACCAACGTTAGAGAGCAAGAGAGTTGGAGAAAGAAAAGCTCAAGCTTGAGCAGTAGTAAAGTAGAAAGGTAGAGAGAAATTAATTTCTCAGATAGTAAGGCTTGTATTCTTAAATATTTTTATAGTGGTCTTTCCCTGTGGTTTTTTCTCAGTTGGGTTTCCACGTAAAATTCTTGTCATTATTTTATTTCATACAAAAAGGTGTGCTTGTTTATCTTAGTGTTTTGTGTACTTGATTTCTCAACAGAAACCATTCACAACATCACAGCATTCCGCCAATACTATTAATAGATAGGTGGCATGTACAGTTTAGCACCTCCATAGTCAAGGGAAAAGAAAAAACTGAGTACATGATCATAGTTTAATTTAAAAACGCGAGAGTTTTACAGACCTAAAATCCAGTCTTTTTATTTATAGAAATGAAGTTACAATATCACTCCTCTATACTCAAAAGTAGTAGGTATCTAAATATTATGCTCAAAATTACTGTAATTTTAGGGACAATGAAACTGTACATTTACAACCACTCCAGTGTATTAGCAGTCCGCCATCAATCAATATACTTTTCCGGAATTATAAATTTAAACTTGAATTAAATGTTAGATCCACAGAGAAAATTAATGATTTACAGTCTTAAATTCTAGTCTTAACCACACAATCCTACACACACAATCACAAAGCTAGGTTATGTAAATAATCACAATATCTTAAATCGGGATAGTATATTACCAGTCACCGCCATCAGTCCATCGATTTCAAAATGTAACAGATACAAATTCTTCGTCAATTCCGATTCTCTAACGGCCATAGCAGTCTCAATTTCAGAACACTTGATGATTTCTGATTCGATTTCTCTGGTTATCTGAAAATTCGCTTCGATTTCTTCATTCACCTGGACATTCAATGATCAATTTGACGAATTTGTTAAAAAAATAAAAAAAATGATTCCGATACTGCAACAAAATGATCACAACCGATTTCATACAATTGCAAATATGAATCAAGTGAGAACCTGATCAAGCATTTCCTTCAGAAGAGAGATCTGACACAAAATGGCACCTGAACCGTCCATTATTGGTCTCTGATACACAAACATTCCCTCTCTGCTCTTTGAATTTCGCGCGCGTTTAATTGTTTTCCAGTTGTTATCGGGTATAGACGTGTAGGAAGCTGGGCCATGTTCGACAATAACTTATAATTAAATTAAAATTTAAAATAATTTATAAATTATTTTTAGCTAGTTTAACTTATAAATTAAAAATTAAATTAAAACAAGTTGTAAATAGTTTGGCTAATAAGGATTTGTAACTTAATATAAATTATAAAAGTTACTAGAAAAGGAACATTAATAAAAAACTAAATCGATATTAGCACTATTAAGTAACACGTAATAAAGGTTGATTAATGGCATGACTTGCTTATAACACACATACTCTTTTCTATAAATTTCATCGTTTTTTGTTTTTTTTGTCTATACTTCCGTACACTAAAACCAACATGCATTGCATATGTATTGTAAAAAGTGTGAATTTCATCTAATGTTTGAAATTCCTGACCTAGCTTAGGCGTAAACTCATCAACAACTTGAGTATAGTAGACAAAAGTGTTAGTATTGTTCACATTCAACCCCTCTGAACTCAAGTTATCCTCATTCATTTCTATTTCTAAATCCATTTCTACATTATCCCCACAACTCCCTATTTCATGGTCCATGTCATCCATTATACCTGATATAAAAAATAATATGAATATAACCCTCTAGTGGATTAGTATAAAGCAGACAATTAAATTAATACTGAACTGTTATATTAAAATTGAAGAAGTCTGACAATCAAGGGCTGTAACAGGAGGATTTTAGCAAGAATTCGAGTTATTAAAACTACTCAAATGATATTGAGTGAATTCTAACAACTAAAAACAAGGACTACTCAAATTCATTATTCATAAACAAAATACTAGTAGTTTTTAAAAAATGTGACAACTGATGCTCACTGAAAATGCTTCATTTACACAACAGTATATAATTTCATACTAAGCAAAATCGTAAACAGGGCTCAAGAACAGAAACAGAGGAACTGTACTCGATTATAAATGACCATGGTGAGAGAAACCCATAGAAGAACTCATTAAACAGAGGAACTGTACTCGATTTTTACCTGATTTGGCGAAGAGACCACGCAGAAGCTAGGGCTTGTGATTTGGGATCTCATAATCGCGATTCTCAGCCTAAATCGCGAATCTTAGAAGCATTTGGGGAGAAAAACTCGATTAGGAAGGGGCATTTGGTTTGGGCGATTCTCGGTTACAAGGTGAAAGCGCGATTATTTGGAGAGAGAGAGAGAGGAGCTCAGTTTGCCTAAAGCGAGATTTGGGTTTTTTGTAAGACCCCAACTTATTATAAATAAAATTGAATTTTCCTTTATTCATTATTCTAAATTAATAAGGGTTAATTTGATATAATTATTTGGTTATGGGTGAAATGTGCAAAGTTTACAAAATAAGCGAAGTGGTTATAAAATATTTATTATTATTTGGAAATATTCGCTTGGTCGTGGAATATTCTTTTTGTCGGAATCTCAATTTACTGCCGCGTAGCATCATTGGTGGGCCCATAACGGAAAACGGTTGGATGAAAGAAACGACAAAGATTGAGTTTTATAAATAACTACAGAAATTGTTATCGTTAACACCGTTGGGTTACTCGGTGGTTAAAATACGAAGAATACTGTGGTCGCATGTCGATTACCTGCATTGCACAAAGATTATTATTGATCCTTACGTAAGAGCATATACTACTCAATAATTGTTACAGTGAGTTCTTGCTCAATATTATATTTTATTGATTCAATAATTCTTTGCGTTGATATTTTGTATTATTGTTTGTTTCAATAATTGTCATTACACAAGATTTTCCATTATCAAATCAATAATTCATATTATTTGAATAATATTATCGAGATAACATTATTGGCAATGTCTAGAAAGTTACATCAAGGAGAGGTTTGGTCACCTAATCAAGCGCTACCAAAGAAGGAGAAATCCTTATCGAAAGCCCCCTTTCCTGAGGAACTACCGGTTGTCGATCTTGTGATTCTCGTAATATTATTTTGAATAATTAATTATTGATTATTATGATAAAGAAAATATTTATTTTATGTGGATATAGATGGAGAAAATTTTTTTAATGTGACAATTGTTGAAAATTAATATTTTATTTTTTTCTCGATAAAATAATTCATTTAAATATATTATTTTAATAATATATTAACTGGTGATATTTTTATAATGAATGTGGGATATATGAGTATATGAGGAGGTAGAGTATTTTGTGGCATTAAATGTTTAACATATGTTTTGTGTGTCAATGGGACACAATTCTCGACCAAAAATTGATTATAGAATCAGAAAATCGCCTGCTTGTGGATTTCGGTCAATTTCTTTGGAATTTGGAAAACTTTTCTTCCGCAAAGTTGTAGAGAATGGAATTTCCCATGAAAAGTCATGGTTTTGAATTTTTCTGATAAACGAGCTATTTTCTACTAATTATTGAAGTTTGGAAGATAAAATAATTTTATTAAATTAATGGGTGGGACCCACTTTTTGGTAGGTGTTGAATGCACATGGGCATCGTGAAAATTTTCAGAAATTGGTGGCTAGCTTGTTGCGTAGAAGTAAGAATAAGAATAATAATATTTTATTATTTAGTCTCCTTTTAGGCTCTAACATTTTCCTATAAATAGAGGCTAAGTTAGAATTGAAAATCACACCGTAAACTAAGTTTTCTCTTTCTCTCTCTAAATTATCGAAATGCGTATTCTTGTGAGTATACTTTGAGTGTTGCTATACTAAGTGCGGTTTCACAAGACTATACCGAAATTCAAATGTAAATACTCTGTTATTTTGAGGTAAAGGGTATTATTTTCTTCTTAAATGATATTTTTTCTTCAATATCATTATGTCAAGTATTGGTGAACTTTTTATTAAATTTGAAACTTGTTGTGTCTGGGGTTATTATTCACGATACTGGACTATTCACCAAAAAAAAAAAATTTTTTTTTGCCCAGAAATATCTATTCTCGATACTAGCTTTGATTGTATCCATGTTTTGATCATTCTTGAATTTTACACCAATATGATTATTTTCAAGTATTTTGGACATAGGTAAAACAAAGTACTTAATCCTTAATCCTTAATCCTTGTCATTTTGTTTCACCGGATTCGTTTTTTAAAAATATTTTCATCATCCTCATCCCTAAATGGTGATATAAATGAATATCTTTGGCCCAGTAGTGCAAAGATGAACGATTAATCGATGAATATCTTTTTGGCAGTCAGTAGTAAAGATGAACAGTGTTCGAGATGAACATGACCAATTGGTGATACAAATGAATATCTTTGGCCTCGTAGCTGCGAAGATGATTAAAGATGTATATTGATTGTTATTACGTGGATAAACTATTGATGATGGACTTTTAAACCTTGTAAGACAAAAGAGAATTCTTTCTACGTGACTCTTCTAATGGATTCTGCATTCTTCACCGCATTTATTGATCTAAAACTTGTTGCCTATTGTATTCTGTTAGATTTTTCCTCATTGAGGACTAACGATAATTTGTTGTATATTATCTTAGTCATAATATTTTTTCTTTAAGCTAGTTGAGCTCACCCTTTTCCTTTTTGTTCCATTTTTTCTCGTGAGGTGAGAACATAAAGAGGATCGAGTGGGGTATGGAGTGATGGTTCTAGGAAGATGTTTTTATTTCCTCACTATTTCCGTAAAATAGTGTATGAATAATTAATGAGGACTTATTTGGGTGTGTATATTGTCTAGAAGACAATATTTGTATTTAAACTCATTGCATTGTATTGTCGTATTCTACACACATACATCCGTATTATCAAAGTTGAAGTTTACTTTCTATACCATGTATTTTGGCGACTCAGAATGGGTGTTGTATACCTTTTTTGGGGGCGTCACATTTTTTTTTTTTAAAAGACGCGTATAAGAAAGTCATTTATATAGTTATGTCACTTAAGAAAATTATGCTAATTAAAAATTATGCTATTGAAATTCTCCTATATATATATATATATATATATATATATATATATATATATATATATATCATTCAACTCTCCCACTCACTTTCAGCTTTTTCCCTAGCCACCCCACGTTAATTTTCAGCTCTCTCCCACCTCCCCGATTATGTTTATATAATGAAGGGAAACTATGGAGATTTAGGTGCATATTCTGGAAAAGCTATCAAGGTTATTTGCTCACAAGAGAGTGGAACGGGTTTGCGAGGGAAAAGGGTTTGAGTGCTGGAAACACTGTAAGTTTTCTGCACTCAACAAGACCAGACATGAAACTTTGCATAGAATATACTCCATAAGCCATGAAAGATATATACTATGGTACAAACTGAATCATTTGAGCAAATGCCCAAGGTACGAATGTTTAAGCTGTTTGGGGTTACTATATCGACAAATCTGAAACAATAAAGTTACTCAGATCACAGGCAAAATCCAGTAAGGTGATTCGGATAACAGACATTGGGCGTAGTTATTCAAAAAGAAGCCTCAGGTAGGTTTCCTTATGCTATATATTAACATACTGTAATAGAGTTGTTGATGTCACAAACTGCAGTACATCGATCACGATTTCATAACTTCTCCATCATAACAAAGAATTGCATCCACCAATCATGATCCAAAAATTGAATCAAGCAAATTAAATAATGAAATGATTTCATTTGGATATATTTTCAAACTACTATTGAGCATGTGAGGAACTGATTAATATTCAGAGATGCAAATAACACAAGGTTTAGTGGCTCGGATGGGAAAGAGCAACATAGAGACCTACGTAATTACACATCCAAAAGTACTCTTCCTGCGACTAATTAAACTAAGCTTCCTAGCCAAAACAAGAGCAAGAAGATGCCCTACAAAAGACGACCACGAAGCTGTGCAACAAAAGGGGCAAAAAAGGGATGGACACGTTTGAATGTGACGCTCAATAATAGCTGAGAGCATGTAGAGAACTTTTCTCTTTCATTTACTAGGATGCCTGCAACCAAAAACGAAATTTTCTTAAGTCTTAATATTTTGGTTTTTGAGTAACAGTAAGGTTAAAAAAAGAAGAAGATAATCTTGTTTCAAAATTAAATGCAAAATCAGATTCTAGATGGGCAATGAAAAATGTCAAATACCAGAGTTACTCGTTTAACAAGTCATGCAGTTGGCAGATCTTATATTTACACCTACAACTTTCAAAGAAGTATCAAACTAATAGTACTAACCTATAATAGGAAATTACATAATTATGATTAATTGAAGAAAACTAGCAAGTTCAAAACTATAAACATGAATGACAACTAAAAGTTTAGCCTGGATTTGGGAAACAATTTCAATTTTTTAAATAACAGACCTTAGTAGATGAAAGGGTAAAGAAGTTTTTTTAATTTCACTGGGTTTCTTATACATGTGTGTTTTTATTTTCTTTTCAGGGTGGGTTTAGGGGGAGTTCGAATTCGAACAAAGAAGCAATGCATTATTTCTATTTGAGAAACAATTAGGATAAGTCTTATGAATATTTCAGTAATTATTTCCAATATTTGTTAGCAAGTGATTCACACTCTTTGGTATGATAATGAGACTAAATTAAGAGTAATTGAAAATGGAGAAGTAAATGTGAGAGCCTAAGAGGATAGACGGAACTTCCATCACTTGGTAGTATATAAGGAAAGAGAAAGATCAATGAAGATAGAAGACGACATCATCAGTCCCGCAGGAGGAAATACCCAAACAAGAAAAGAGGTGTTCAAAGCCTTTATATGTTTGAATGAGTTTTATACAAAATAAGGCTCTTGGTCTGCCATCACTAAGGCACTAACTATGCTTCTTTTCCAAAGTAGTTAGATAAGAGTTGGAACTTGGGAATGCTGTAAATTCTAGCAATATTTTCCTTGAATATATACAATTAAATACCAACAATTCATGTTTTTATATTAAATCTTCACATATTTGTTGTCCCCCTACATTCCAATTCTTCCTAATTGATACCTTTTTCCAAGAGAAGATCATGCATATATAGTATGTTAATTTCATGATCTAAACGAAAGTGCATAATTTATTTTTATCAAAGAGTAAGCAACTTTTTCATCAATATAATTAAAACTCCCGAAGGAGGGAGCATGTAAAGTTGAATGGAGGTTGCATATGACAGCACAATGGCAACGATAATAACATAATGAAGTATTTGCCAACACAATGAAAATAGTAGCTACAAGTAGTTATCACTTGTATGAGATTGACTTGAACATGCCAGTAATTACAACATAGCTTTAAAATTTATTAATCTTCATATCAAAATGCTCCCATAAAGTTCCATTCTAGTGGAGAGTACTCAACGGTCTACAGTGTCCTGATGGACTATTTCGTCACTCCACAAGAATTGTCTGCCGTTGGATTTAGTTTGCATATCCAAGAAAATACATAAACAAAGAACTATTCCGGCACTAAAGATCTCCAAAGGGGCATTAAAATGCTAACGCATCACTAAAATATAAAAAGTATTTTTTATTTGTTTACAGAGAAAATAAAAATTAATTCAATTATACTAAGCTATAATTTAAAGACAAATCCACAAAAAAGAAGTGCCAAATATTACTTTGACAGATGCAAAATTCTATACAAATGCCCCGATAACTTTACACACAAAATCTCGAAGTATGTCGGTGATAATTAAATATAGAACAAAAGAATACCTTAAATGATGATAAATATAATTTTCAACCAATTCCTTTTCATGAACATCATAGGTATACCATCTTTCCTTGAAAGTTATCAGGTCCTCCTTGTGAACATCTGCACATTGGAAATTTTGGATATGCTGAAAACCGAAGTCTTGAGCAAAGCACCCAAAATTTCAAATTTGTAATTAGAAATTTAAAACAAACCTTGAAATAGAATGTCAGTTCTACCAGAGTAGCCTCTCAATTTCCAAAATACGCGACCATTTGCATCCAAAAGCATAGGCTCTGATCTAACAGCATCTGATCGTTGTTCCTCTATGGCCAAAGTTGAGATGTGGCATGTCAACTAAAATGCAACAATACAGACGAATGCAGCAATGATGAGGCAAAAAGAATATGAAAATCTATTTCAATTTGAAAGGTAAAAACAAAATAATATTAAGCTATTGATTAGTCAGCCACATACTTGTAAGAAAAATAAATAAATAAATAAGTCCACCATTCAATATAGCGCAGTAATATTCGCAAGGCAATTGAGCACAAACAACCCGTACTGTGACAACCATGGATACTAATTTAAAAAAATGTATGTGTTATAGGTACACTGTAAATGACGATGTTAAATGATAATTCATTTGTCCTATGCCAGCATGAAGGAGCCGATTCAATGCGATATGAAAAATATTCAAAATAACTTTCGCTAAGATATATTCCATCTTTTTACCTTTGAAGTCACCTTGAATAGCCAGTACAAGGAAGGAAAGCTAAAGTTACTTCCAGGCAGAGAATCTCAAAGTAAGAATTCTATAAAAGTAAGAAAGATATGAATGCAAGATTTTATGCCTTGTAGAAGTCAACTAAAATAGCTTCGTCAATTTTTTTGCATTTTGTTCCCCTCCCCCCAAAGGAAGAACCTCTGCTTTTGTGGACCACATGATCAGATAATATATGAATTTGAACCATTTACCAGTAGAATGTCTAATTGAATTGAGAATTCAATTCAAAGGCTAAATGTTGGGTGCAAATAAATACATCGGAAAATAAATTTGACCTCTGTAACTGACACTGATGCATCATAAAGGATTAGTGATCACTAAATTAGTATTGGAAGACGAGCAAATATATCCTAAGGAGATATTCCGTTCCATTATAGCAGATTTGATGCCCACACAATGTGCCAAATTCAATCCAATTCTTATAATAACCCAGTATCTGAAACATACTTTTCATTCCGGTGTCTAGTCCTTCCAGTGTCTCGGCAAGAGTTTGATCTATTTCAGCCTTTATTTTTGAAACAAGATTTTCATGCTCTGAAATGGAAAGAGGAGCACCATTTCTCAAAAGGATAGCTGCAGTCACCTCACACTCCAGCTGCTTCTTAATGCTCTTCACCTATGCAGACATAATAAGATTAAGTGCCATAAAAATTAAGATTAAGCATATAATGCCAAAGATGATATTTAAATTAATTCAAGAACCTTCTCTTTGTAAGCAAGAACTTTCTCTCTTGCTAGTTTTTTCTCTTCCTTGACAAATTCAGAATTTTGTTTAACAATCCAACTCCTAATCTCTCTGTAACCAAAAACTCAGAAAATTAGACACTTGTTTCTTTTTATCGACAAGTAATTAGACATTCATTTCCCTTGGAAGAAATGGCAGAAGAATATGGATAAACATTATACCAAAAATCATGACTTACAGCGTGCCAAGAGCTTCATCACATAGGAAATTCAAGAGTCTTAGCTTTTTCGAAGAGTTTAACTCCTCGTATCCACCAGCGCCCAAGTTAAGAAAATCTAAAAACTGCTCTTTTGATGGACATTGGGATTCCAGAATGCAGTTCTTAAGATCTTCAAGCCACAAATTTCCGCATCTAGTTTCCAAGGAAGAATAGCTGCATAAATTTTTGTTTAGGATTTACACAAACCAGGGAAACAAGTATAAAGCTACATACTCTTTTCCTGAGTTTTGTTGTATTAAAGAGAGCAATTTGATATGCAGCTGAACAACTGAAACATCGCATTTTCGATGTGAACTCTCGCCACATGCTAATTCTGCAAGTAACATTTCTGATTGCCCTTTCTTTAAACCAAGAACCTATAACACGGGTACAATCATTTCAAGAAAATGGCAGGTCATAAATGCAATATTGGTAGGTGAAGCCTTCCTTGCTCTTCTAAATGCAAAAGATGCTGGAATCCATGGAAGACGGTGGAATAATTGCACAGAATTTTAAAGTAGTCTCGGATGACATAGAAAAATTCACTTCTTCACAACAAAGAAGAGATAAATGCATTACGCAACATATTATTCATATAAAAATGTACGGCCATAACCTAATGATTTATAATGTATAGATGAAACCCCAGAACGACAGTAGAATGAAGTTCAAATACCCAGAAGCAGCAAAATATTAACTTTTCAAGCAGAAGCATAACTATAAACATAAAATCCTAAATGCAAGCCTATACCAGTACAATTATAACCAGCAAGTTGAAATACTGCAAGAAAATACATGATTAGTAATGTATCTAGTTTTCAACACATATGCTCTTCATGTATACGCGTTGAAAAAATAAGACAATCAACTAAGAACAATTTCACATAATTTACAAATTCAGCACAAAGATGAATGTTATAATTAACCTGAGACCATAACCGATCTCATACAGTCATACTAGATTTTATGAATATTGTACTTAACCTGTCCAAATGCTTCACAAAATTCTAGAAGCTGCAAAGCATGCCCAATATTCTCTGCAGGAATGTCGATGTTAGCGAGGTTAGTTAATTCAATACCCTGAGGCAGAGGCACCTCAACAACAGAATCTTTCTCCTTGTGAAATTCATCCACTGGCTTTCTTTTGGCTGCTGCTTTCTTCTTGTGTGTTGTAGGCCTTCGGCAATTCATTTCTCTTTCATTAGGAACCCTGAAAGAAACTTTACATTTCTTCTTATCAATTTTCTCTACAGAGGCATCCCTCTTCCTATTTCCCTCCAACGCCTTGTCAAGCTCGTTATCTTTTCTTAAATTTCGTAACTTGCTATTTTTCGTTCCTTTCTCACTGCCCTTCATTGTTGGAGGCTTGTGTTGAGATTTTAAATCACTTTTCCTGCCTGAACTGTTCACTCTGGTGGTTCTTCTCACTGAACCTGCTGCAGGCTCCTGCGGAAGAGATTAACAGCGGAACGTTTATAATCAGAAAAACTGAAAAGAATCATAATCCACTGACGCAACATAAAATTTAAAGTTTGAAATGCAATAGATGGAAATGCTATATCTGAACAGACCTTGCCTGAAGTAGTTGGCTTTATAACCAAAGCACATGCATATTCTGTGCTCTTTTTAGAGTTCTTCACATTAAGGTCATTCTTTCTTAACTTTTTCATTTTGGAACCTTCAGTCTTCTGACAATCACCACCATTTTTAAAAGGCCTACATTTCAACTTTGAATCACTCATTCCATTGACGACACCATTACCCTTTCTCCGCTTTTTTAATAATACCGCTATTGGCTCCTACAGAAGCCATATACATTATTTATGGGCAAGTAGCATGCTTGATTAGAGCTAAAATAATAACTTAGAGCTAGAAAACCATCAAACACATAAAACACCATGAACCTCATCCGAATCATTCTGCTTTTTCGACGAGGCACTCCTTTCTGTTTTACCCTTTTTAGAGTTCTTTGCATGCAACATATCAGAAACAGATGAAAACCCATTTGCCTTTGCAGCATGCACAAGAATCCCAGTAGGCTGACAGCCTCTCCTCTTCCTACATAACCCAATAATACATTCCTCAAAAAACATCTAAAATCATTAAATTAAGAAATTCTTGAAATGGGTATTCTCTGATTTAAAGCAAACAAACACTCACATGCAATAACTGCAATTACAAATGCCTCGGCATTTGGGACATTTCCAATCAACCAATGCTGCCACCTCCTCAGCTTTCTCCCCATATCTGCTTGGATAAAATACCTTATTATTTTTAGAGATATAAACGGAACAAAAATATCTCCTTTAAGATAAATTTTGCAAATGAGAATCTTTTTGCAGAACAGATGGATCATACGTTTGCAAGTAAATATTCATATCGATATAGATATATAGGACTAGATATAATTATGTAAGAATCTTTACAAAATAGAGAAATTAATTAACCTGTTCAATAGGCATTTGTGACAATAATGATGTATGGGACATCGCCAATCCACATCTTTGTTCTTGCAAGTCACTGTAAAATCCATGGTTTTTTGCCGACACTGTTCCAAAATTTTCAAATTAATCACTTATTTAACAAACCCACCAAGTAAATTGGAAAAAAATATATATACATGCATGTCTGTATTTATCTATATACATGCATGCAAATAGCTGGGGATTTGAAATGGGATTTGTAAAATGTACCTGATGACAAGTTTTGCCATTTTCAGAATCAATGATTCTGCCTCCGATGAGTCGAATCACGCGCTTAATCGGCTCGGAAGAACTGGGTTTTTGGATTTCATTCTTCTTCTTTGTTTCCTTGTTCTTGTTTTTGCAGGTATTATTGATTCTATTTTTGGTGTTTTCTGAAGCAAAGTGGCGAGTCACATCCATGATATTCTACTTTGGTTGTGTTGAATGACACTAGCACTGGGGTTTTAGCTTCTTGTCTTATTGATTTTATATCCCTCACAAAAAAGTATAAGGTGTATTATTTTAAAGATTTCTAAAAAGTACTTCCAAATAAACACAAAGGTGGATAAAACTAGTTATTAATTGGACTTTATCTTTTATTGGGTCAAACTAGTTATTTATTTTATATGGACTAATAAATATTAATATGTGATGGATAAATAATTGGGTCCTTAACACTAATATACAACAATTAAAAAGTATTTACAAAAATAAAATACAAACAACATAATTACAAAAATAACGCAACATAATATTAGGCTTGCTAAAATTACGGATCTTTTTTCTCCCTACACGTCAGTTACCAACTCTCTCATCTCCAACCGCTCCTAGAATCAAGCGACTGAACATAACATTCATTTTGAAATCGGAGAAATTCAAATTTTCTGTCACGACACACATCTGAGATCGGAGAAGACGGGAATTTTTCTCGCGACGACACTCTGAGATGGCAAAATAGCATACAATATCACATCAACTTCGATACAAAACTGAATACAGAGGTATGTGAGTTTAAAATTGTTGTACATATAGTTTCTTATGGTTACTACGAATTGCTATATTGATTACATTTCTTAAGTTTTTTACATTTAAAATGGTTACTACAAATTCCTATAACGATTGCTTGATTCACTGATATGTTTTATTTATATTATGGTTACTAAATAGATATAAATTGGTTACTATTTATTGGGTATTTGTTTGCTAAATAATGTTTATTTGATTACTTTATAAATTTTAAATGAGTTCTACTGATTTTTTTATATTAATGGTTACTAATCAAATACATTGGTTACCTTCTTGCAACTGTTGGTTACTGTCTAATGTTGTATTGGTTACTGAATAACATTATATTGCCTAATGCTTTTTTGGTTACTGTATAACAATATATTGGTTACTGACTAATGCTGACTCGGATACTGTATAACATTATAATGGTTACTGACTAATGCTGTCTTGGTTATTGTGTAAAATTATAGTGCTAACTTGGTTACTGTGTAAAATTATTTAGTGACTAATGCTGACTTGGTTACTGACTAATGCAAACTTACTTACTACATAGATTAATTGGTTACTGTAATATTGGTTGCTGAAGCATATTAATGTACACTTCTATTTATGTTTTTTATATTAATGGTTATTTGTTATCTACATTGGTTACATTCTTACAAAAGTTTTCCTTTAGTTGGTAACAAACAAATTATACTGGTTGTTTTTTACTATAAAAATGCAATGCATAATGTATTTATCTTGTGGTTACTAAATAAATATGTGTTGGTTACAATTTAAAATGGATTTGATTACTGTATAATGTTGTCATGATTAATGTATAATGTTATCATTATTTTGGTTTGTTTTAATATGATGGTTACTTATTGGCTATATTGGTTACCTGCATACAACTGTTATAATTTAATTGGTAACAAATATCAATATACTGATTATTTATATTGTAAAATGAATGTACAAATGTGTTTTATGTTCTGGATACCAACATCATGTAGTTTGGTTACTAGCTAACATTGATTTGGTTACTTTACAATACTTATTCTGTTGTCAGACAATGGAGATGATTCCAGTTGTACTTTATTTCAACGGTACATGGACTGATAGTAACCAATACACCAAATTTGAAGTTATCGGCATACTAGTTCCATCAACTTGTTCGTTCAGAGAGATGCAAAACATGATATGCAGTGCAAAATATGATAATCTAGTGACCATTTGGCAATTTCTGTCAAGTTTGGAGTGTCAGAATTTGGCATTTTCGAAGCCTAATTTCATTGGAAACGGGTCAATGATCAAAAATCACCAGCTTTGCTGGTGAACTGCATGGTTTTTTGGTCAAATTCCATCATTTAGGCCTTCAAATTTGCATGTAAAAAATTTGTTTATTTTCTGGTTACTAAGATTATGTAATTTGGTTACTGTCTAATATTGATTTGGTTACTTTACAATGTTTATTCAGTTGTTAGACAATGGAGACTGACAGTAACCAATACAACAAACTTATTTGTTTACAAGAATATATAATTGTTTAGTGTTAATAACTATTAACCACATGGTTGGTAACATTTTTGATGGTGTACAGTAACCAAAATTGATTTTGATTAATATTTTAATTTTTGATTCCATCATGAGTTATCAATATAAAGTAAACAAATACATTGAACAATTGGTAACTGTTCTGAAACATTTTTATGTAAATTTGGTTATCCATCTAAAATAAAATGGTTACTTCTATATTCATATTTAGTTACCAACTGGCATGGACCATTTCAAAATAACTTTTATAACTACGTAATTTAAAAGTATCCATCAGCCAGATAAATTGTACATTAAGTACTTCATAATTGTTTTGATATAAGTTTTTAATTATTTGGTTACTAACAAAAACTAAAATAGTTACCTTTATATACAGGTTTGGTTACCAATTACACCTCTTAAACTATTTTTATTTTAATATGAGATCTATAAGTGACCATCATATATATAAATGAGAACTCTTAATTGGAGTTTTTTATTCTATTATGATGACAGGGTATAAATAAAACATATACATTTAACACTTTATAGCAATTTTGATACAAGCTTATAATTATCTGGTTACTAACAAGCTTGTAACTATCTATAATAATTATCTATGATAATTATATGGTTACTAACAAGCTTGTAGGTAAATAGGACACTCACACATGTATATTTAACAATTGATGTTTGTCCCGATACAAACTTGTAACTATCTCCGTTACTAATAACAAGAACTATAATGTAACATAATAAAACAAGAACTACATAATTATATGATAAGAACTATAATGTAACATAATAAAACAAGAACTACATAATTATATAATAAGAACGAGCGAGGTTTTAATGGTAACCAATACATAAATATCATGTAATGAAGCCCAGTTTAGGCAATCTATGTATACTAAACAATTACATATTAACCAGAATAAAAATAACAGTAAATAAAATCCCACATCGAGGGCACAAAAATAGTAGCCAAACAATAAGGTAACAGTAACCAAAACATAATAAAGAAGTAACCAAATAGTTATATAAAAGTAACCGGAACATGTTTTAATGGTAACCAAAAGCGAAACAACTCAGATATCCAACCAAGTTTAGGCAACCCATGTATACTCTCACATGTACATTTAACCATAACTTTTCCAATGAATTTTCTAGAAGAGCATAACCCTTGTAGAATATATTTGAAGGAATTTACAAAAATAATACATCAATGTATACTAAGAAAATACATGATTTATTATGACTAATGCTGTTTATTATTTACAAAAATAAAACATCCACAAACTAATGATGCCTTAAATTTCTCCAACTGACTTGGGTTCAATTTCTTGGTAATAATGCTGGAGACTTCCATGTCACACCAATATATAACTTTTCCAATGAATTTTCATTGCATTCCTCATAGTAAAGATCCCATAACTGCAAATAAACAAAATCAGATTTACACACCATCATTAGTAACCATATAAAAACAATATTTATAACATAAACAATTCGTAGTGACCAACAAATAAAAAGCATACTAACCAAAAAATAATATAACAATTACACAAAGAGCCAAAACAGATTATAACAAATAACTTGAACATCCCACATTGATCGCATAATAATAGTTATCATATCATAATATAACATTAACCATACCATAATAAAGCAGTAACCAAAAAGTTATATTTTATAATCTAATGGTGACCAAAATATAAACAACATGTAGTACATACCATTTTATGCAGTAAACAAATAGTTATATATAATATTAACCAAAACATAATTTAAAGGTCACCAAAATAAAAACATGTATACCAAAAAATATACTAAGAAATAACCAAACAGTTATATGATAGTAACCAAACCATGTTGTAATGGTAACCAACACATAAACAACATGTATACCAAACCCAGTTTAGTCAACCAATGTATACTAAGCAAATACATTGGAACCAAAACAACATATAAAAGTAACCAAAATTCCAATTGAGGAAAAAAAAATGGTATCCAAATCATAAGCCAACAACAACAAAAAATATACTAATGAAGTAACCAAACGATTTATATATTAAGAACCAAAACATATATTAATGGTAACGATACATAAACAACATATAGACCAAACACAGTTTAGTCAACCCATATATACTAAGCAAATACATGGTAACCGTAACAACAAAAAAATAGTAACCAAAATCCCAACTCAAGAAACAAAAATAGAATCCAAATCGAAATTAACAATAACCAAAACATACTAAAGAAGTAAATCAAATATTTATATGATAATAACAAAAACATGTTTTAATGGTAACCAATACATAAACAACATGTACACCAAAACCAGTTTAGTCAACCATGTATGTAAGACCCCAAATTATTAATAAATAAAATTTATTTTCCTCTATTTATTATTTTGAAATAGTAAGGGTTGATTTGATTAATGTGGATAGTTATGGGTAAAATACACAAATATTTCGAATAAGCAAGTGGTTATAAAATATTCATTATTGTCGGGGAATATTCGTTTGGTCATGGAATATTCAGATCGCTTGGGAATATTTCAGACGATGACACAGATCTTTTGTGGGCCCTATTAGAAGACCCTAATTTTATGAAATAAAAGTATTCAATTTTTCTTATAATTACTATCCAAAGAAATGTTAAAATTGATAAAAGTTTAAAGTTATGGGTGAAATATGCAAATTTTACAAAACACACAAATGGCTATAAAATATTCATTGTTGTATTTTAGAATATTCGTTTGGTCGTGGAATATTCTTTTTTGTTAAAGGAATATCCGTCTGACGCAGCCATCATTTATCAGGGCCCCATAACGGAATAACTGTCGGATGAAGAAAATGACAAGTTTGAGTTTTTACCGTTAACACTGTTGGAATACCCGGTTTGTAAAATAAAGTAATATGCGTTGTTGCACATGAAAGATACTGATATTACACGATATTTTTGAATTATTGATTCTTACGTAAAAGGCACTTACTCAATAATTTTTACAAGAATTATCGCTCAATATTTTATTTTATTGATTCAATAATTGATGCGTTGATATTATATATTATTATTGTTTCAATAATTGTCACTGCACAGTATTTTCTATTATCAGATCAATAATTCAAATTATTTGAATAATATTATCAGATAATATTATTGGCAATATCTAGAAAGTTACGTTCGAGGAGAGGTTTGGTCACCTAATCATGGCGCCATGATGAGAGAAATCCTTATTGGAAAGCCCCTCTTTCTCAGGAACTACACGGTTGTTAATCTTGTGAGTCCGTAATATTATTTGTGAATAATTAATTATTGATTATTATGATAAAGAAAATATTTATTGTGGATATAGATGGAGAAAATTTTAATGTGACAACTATTGAAAATTAATATTTTATCTTTTTCGATAAAATAATTCATTTAAATATATTATTTTAATAATATATTAATGGTAATAATTTTACAATGAATGTAGGATATATGAGTATATGAGGAGGAAGAGTATTTTTGTGGCATTAAATATTTAACATATGTTTTGGGTGTCGGTGGACACAATTCTTGACCGAAAATTGATTATGGTATCGTAAAATCGCTCGTTTGTTGATTTGATCAATTTCATTTGGAATTTGGAAAAATTTTCTTCTGCAAAGTTGTAGAGAATGGAATTTCCCATGGAAAGTCTCGAGTTTCAATTTTTCTCGATAAACGAGCTATTTTCTATGAATTATTGAAGTTTCGAAAAATAAAATGATTTTATTAAATTATATGGTGGGACCCACTTTGGTTGGTGTTAATAACATGTGAAATTTATATATTTTTTCGAAATTGGCATGCTTGGATGGCTGGTCTTGGATGGTTGGTGTGTGCGAAAAGAAAAATAATATTTTATTATTTTAGTCTCCTTTAGGCGTTCTAAGATTTTCTATAAATAGAAGCTTAAGTTAGAATTGAAAATCACACCGTAAATCAAGTTTTCTCTCTATTTCTCTCTATATTATCAAGTGTATTCTTGTATCTAGAGTGTAGGAATTTCGAATTGCGAAGGGTAATGAGGAAAAGAATCAGTGGTCATCGTTTAGTAGTTATATTTGGTGAATCTAATAAAGGGTGGCGAACCCAACGTAGGAAGGTGTGTTTTGTCACTATCATACAAGATGTCTAATGACATACAACCACATATCATCATAAGACAGGGATGTGCTCATCCACTTGTTGAGTATATATACGAGACCACTACTATATAATCTTGGTGTTTGTTTGAAGTATAATTCTCAATTTGAGATAGTGGAGATAATGATAAATCAAGAAAGACTCACCATTGGGAAGAATATGATAGTAATCTTCTCGTTTTTCTTTGGGGTCTATTAGGTCAACCAAGGATAATTCTCCGGACATATGATATCTATCATAACCTGAGGCATGGCCTCCCAGTATACGAAGGTTTCCTCGAGCACTTCCCAAAGATTTTAGTTTCTAAAAGCAGTCTTTGACTATACCTTTATGTAAGGTGTCACCGTGAGGTGTTGTCCACTATTGGGACATGTGTCACATTTGGTATATATTTGTATCCAAACTCACAAAGATATGTGTTGTTGTATTTTGCACGACAATTGTTGTAATAAAGTTGTAGTTGTATTCATACCATGTATTTGGCGACTCGTAATGGGTTGGATTGAATAGACCTATTTTGGGGTCGTTACACCTATAACGAAAAGTGATTGGATGAAGAAAACGACAAATATAAGTTGTTTATAAATAATCTGCCAAGTAGTTATACTGCTATTAATCACTGTTGAATACCCGGTGGTTAAAACACATTAATACGCGTTGTTGAATAGTAGCACATGGTATTGCACAAATTATTGATTCTTATGTAAGAAGGCACTACTCAATAATTGTTACAAAGAATTATTCTTTATTCGATTTTATTTTATTGATTCAATAATTCTTTGCATTGATATTTTATATTACTTGTTGTTTCAATAAATTGTCATTACACAGTATTTTTAATTATCGGAGCAATAATTCATATTATCTGAATAATATTATTGGATAACATTATTGGCAATGTTTAGAAAGTTACATCTGGGAGAGTTTAGTCACCTAATTGCGCCGCCGTTAGTGAGGAGAAATCTTTATTGAAAGCCCTCTTTCTTGAACTACACGTTACCAATCTTTGTGATTCTGTAATATTATTTGTGAATAGTTAATTATTGATTTATATGATGAGGAAAATATTGATTTTATGTGGATATAGATGGAGAAAATTTTTAATGTGACAATTGTGGAAAATTAAAATTTTATCTTTTTCTGATAAAATAATTCATTTAAATATATTATTTTATTAATATATTAACGGTGATATTTTTATAATAAATGTGGGATATATGAGTATATGAGGAGGAAGAGTATTTATATGGCATTAAATGTTTAACACATATTTTGTGTGTTGTTGGACACAATTATTGACCGAAATTTGATTATAGCCTGTAAAATCGCCCGTTTGTGGATTTCGGTCAATTTACATTTAGAATTTGGAAAACCTTTCTTACGCAAAGTTGTAGAAATTGAATTTTCTATAAAAAATCATGAGATTCAATTTTTTGATAAAAAAGGCTATTTATTATGAATTATTGAAGTTCTGAAGCTCAGAAATAATTGATTTTTGGAAATTTAAATTATTTTAAATTAGAAAAACGTTTTTGATATGTTTGGTGGGCTTGCTTGGTTGTTGAAATGAGCTGATTTCAGTTTATAAGAGTGTGCGTAGGAAAAATTATATATATATATATATATATTAATATTATATTAAATTTTCTACTTTGGTGTTCTAAGCATTTTCCTATAAATAGGGTGGTTAGGTTAAATTGAAAATCACACCGTAAACCCAAGTTTTCTTTCTCTATATTATCGAGCGTATTCTTGTGAGTATTTTGAGTATACTTTGAGTATTGCTATACGGTGCAAGTTCAAATCATAGCCTATATCCGGTGTTTCAACTAGAAGTACTGTCTTTCGAGGTAAGGGATGTTATTTTATTCGAGAATGATATTATTTCTTCAATATCATTATGCAGAAATATTGGTTGGAAATTTTTATCAAATTTGAAACTTTTTCATGTCGGGGTTGGTATTCATGAGTTATTATTCACGAGTTCTTATTCATGAGTTCTTATTTACGAAGTTCTTATTCACGAAAGACTTATTCACGAAGCGTGAAGATGTTTTTTGTGAAATTTCTATCTTTTGGTGTCGGAGTTACTATTCACGTATACAACACTATTCACGTATATGACACTATTCACCGAAAAATAAAATTTCTTCTTTTTATCCAAAATATCTACTATGGATACTAGCTTTGATTGTATCCATGTTTTGATCATTCTTGAATTTTACTCCACTCGGTTATTTATGAAGTATTTTTTTGAACTTGGATTATTTAAAAGTATGAATCCTTAATACTTTTCTTTTGTTTCACTGGATTCGTTTTCTTTAAAATATTTTTCATCATCCTCGGTCTAAATGATGATATTCTTGAATATCTTTGGCACATAGTGCAAAGATGAATGATTTCTTGATGAATATCTTTGGCCCGTAGTGCAAAGATGAACAGGTGTTGAGATGAACATGACCGACTGATTAATATCTTTGGCCCGTAGTGCAAAGATGAACAAGTGTTTAGATGAACATGACCAACTGATGAATATCTTTGGCCTGTAGTGCAAAGATGAATATTTGATTCCAGATATATATTGATTGATGTTACAAGGATAAAATATCGACGATGAACTTTTAAATTCATATATAGAAGATAGTAGTTTGCATTCTCTCTTAACTCTTTCTAATGAATTGTTGTTTCGCATTACGATTGTTGATTTAAAAGCTGGTTGTCTATTGTATTACATTAGATTTTTCCTGTTGAAGACTAACGATAATTTGTTGTATATTATCTTAGTCATAATATTCTTTTATCGGGCTAGTTGAGCTCACCCTTTTTTCTTTTGTTCCATTTTTCTTCTCGGAGAGGCGAGAATGTAGCGAAGTCTTAGTCGGGGTATGGAATGAAGGTTCTAGAGAGAGTTGTTTGTAGTCCTCACCATTTTGTAAAATAATGTATCAATAATTATGATGGGGATTTATTTGCGTGTGGATATTGTCTAGATGGCAATATCTCGTATTTAAACTCACAGTTTATATGTTGTAATAATAAAGTTATAGTTATTTACGTACCATGTATTTGGCGACTCGAGAATGGGTTGGATGGAATGGACCTATTTTGGGGCGTCACGGTTTGGTATCGAGCTTAGGATATGATCTCCATGAGATCGGGGAATAGAACTAGGAGGGAGACCCGTAAATTCTTCGCTAGTGTGTCCTACCTAAGCTTATTTGTTAGTTGGTTAGTATATAGGGATATTATGTGATATATTGATTTTCTTAATTAACCCTTGTTTTATAATAGTATTTGAGAATGTCGTCTGAGAATATTAACAGTGGAGTAAATGAGACCGTGGAGATGCTGTGCCTGCGAGGAGAACGTCAGACAGTGACAATGTACCTCCTATGAAACAACACCACTGAAAGCGATGATGAACGAGGGATGTTTAGAAGCTTTTGCGATTCATGCAAAATCGAGAGGAGACTTTCGTGTTCAAAATCGAGGAGAAATGATAGCAATTCACGGGTGGTCATGTGGCGATTCAAAGAGTTGGGACCACCGAATGCAGGGAAAGCCGAATCCGATTAAAGGCGAGGCGTGGGTCAAACAAATTACCAAGATATTCGATGTCTTGGGATGCACGGAGAGAACGAAAGTTCCATTCGCTACTTTTATGTTAAAACGAGGCGATTCTTGGTGGGAATCATGAAGCGTACCCATCCAAATTGCCTTTCGATATTACGGAGACATTTGAAAGCAGTTCAATGACAAGTACTTCCACAAAAAGTCGTCATATGAAGGAAGTGGAGTTTATTAGGCCTGGAAGCGAAATAACAAGGCGGTGTCCCAATCTGGTGAAGTTAGCGGAGTTATCGAGTTTGCACCTCATTTGGTGGAGAATGAGGAATATATGATGGGATGTTTACGAGAGGTTTGAAACCGGCATATGTCGATATCTCATTTCTCATAAATTTTCTCTCTATTCGGATGATGTTGTCAGCGAGGCACGATTGTTAGAAGCGAGATAACGAGTACGCGTCAACCGAGGGACTATAACCAAGATCATCTCAAGATAGCGATCATCGAATAACGATAACCAAATGGAGAAAGAAGAATACGGACAAAAGGTGGTAACCACTCTGGTAGTAATCGTGGCCATAAAAATAGAAGAAGCGAGTCGGGAGAGATTTTAAAGAGGAGATTCAATAACGACCATGTGAAGAAGTCGGCGCGATGAATTTGCTCTGGTTCGAGGAGGAGAAAGACCACCGGTAAGTATGTTACAAATCTTGGGAGAGGGACATATCATTGAAAACGCCTGAATAGTTTAAGGTATGCTATAATTGTGGAAAAGAAGGACATATCGCTCGAGATTTTACGATATCGAAAATCAGTCCGGTGGGAATGGTGACTCAAAAGGATGTCCCGAAAAAGTCAAAGTCAATTTTCTGGAAGAAGCGTTTGTCGTGGCCGGTCAAAATCGAGGAACCCAAACGAAGTTAAGAGGTTAGTTAATTATAAATTCTTGTGAAATTTATACCTTACTAGATACCGGTTCTACCCATTCTTTTATCTCTCTTGCTTTGCGCTCAGCGTTTGAACTTGACTACGGAGAAATTAGACTTTGACCTTATTTATGGAGACTCAGTTAGGAAAACTTTCATTACATCCGTTGTTTAGAAATCTTGCTTGATTCAGTCAGGTTGGCACTATCATATTACTTGTTAACCTTATTTCTATAGAGATATTTGCTTTTGATGTGATTTTAAGGTTAACTACTCATCAATGCAAAATTGATTACTTTACGTAAGTTGTTAGTTTTCATATTCCTAAGCAACTTTGTTATTCAATTCAAGCAATCAAACCATTGTAGTCAAACATTTTCATATCAAGCCATGAAGTCATTCATTTATTACGGATGTCAAGTTTTCTTAGTCCATGTTATGGATTTGAATAAAGACACGTCGATTTGAATAATATTCTGTTGTTATTGATTTTTCTTGACGTATTTCTGAAGAATTTCTTGGTTTACTCCCAAAGATGATATTAAATTTTGTATCGACTTTGAACCCATACAAAACTCATTTCTAAAATCTCATATCGAATGGCTCTATTGAACTTCGAGAGTTAAAATTCAACTATAAATTTGGTACTGAGCCTTTATCTGGTGACTTCCTTTGTGGAATGCAAAGCCGAGACTTTCCGTAGGGGACACCATATTCATGCGATAAAAAAGCGATAGGTGTCATTGTAACGTCTTATCCAAGGTTGGGATATGAGTCACGATTGAGAACAACCTAAGTCGGTAATCGTATCGTAGCTTTCTAGGCTTAGTTGGTTATTATCGGAGATTCGTTGAAGGATATTCTCGAATCACTATTCCATTAACGCAATTTGACTTCGTAGAGATACAAAATTGAATGGAGTAAGGAATGTGGGAAGAGCTTGAAGAACTCAAGAGAGACTCATTTCGGCAGATATTACGCCATGCCATCCTGGAAAAGTTTAAGCGTGGTAGGCGGCGTGTTGAGTAGAAGATCGTTATCTGAATCTGAGTACGATATTGTCAAAGATTCATTTCAGATATATTTACAAATAATAGAGATGGAGATGAAAACTCTAGGTACCCACGTGATGATATCTGAGTATAATCGACTTTAATCGATAAAGTTAAAAGTCATTTAAGCTACACAACCGATGATGAATTTGAAGAAGGAGGTCAAGAAGTTGTTATTTTAAAAGCGAGAATCGGTGAGGTGAGGAAAGCTCAAACCTTCGATTTATTAATCCATTTGAAATTCTCGATCGAATAGGAGCTGTGGCCTATAGACTCGTTTACCGCCAAGTATGGCGTGTTCATAACGTTTTTCACGTATCGATGTTACGTAAATATGTGGACAACCCGAACCACGTCATTGAGTTAGAACCGGACGAGATAGCCGAAGACTTAACGTACGAGGAGGTACCTGCCAAGATCTTGGATAGGAAAGAACATATCCTATGTCTGAGGTTATACCACAAGTTAAAGTTTTGTGGAGAAACCATGCTATTGAGAAAATGACACGGGAGTTGGAAGCGAAAATGAAAGCTAGGTATTCTCATCTTTTGAAACACTTGCAGTCGTCACGTCAATTTCGAGGACGAAATTTCATAAGGAGGGAGGTTGTAAGACCCCAAATTATTAATAAATGAAATTTATTTTCCTCTATTTATTATTTTGAAATAGTAAGAGTTGATTTGATTAATGTGGATAGTTATGGGTAAAATACACAAATATTTCGAATAAGCAAGTTGTTATAAAATATTCATTATTGTTTGGGGAATATTCGTTTGGTGTCGTGGAATATTAAATATTTGTCGAGAATATTAAATGCGGTAGCCTTGATCTTTTGTGGGCCCCATAACGAAAAGAGATTGGATGAAGAAAATGACAAATATAAGTTGTTTATAAATAACGGCGTAGTTATTCACCAATTATCTTTGTTGGAATACCGGTGGTTAAAACACACTAATACGCGTTGTTGAGCAAAGAAGACATGCGGTATTGCACCAATTATTGATTCTTACGTGAAGAAGGCACTACTCAATAATTGTTACGATGAATTCTTTATTGATATTTTATTTTATTGATTCAATAATTCTTTGCATTGATATTTTATATTCTTGTTGTTTGATAAATTGTCATTACGGTATTTTCCATTATCGAGACAATAATTCATATTATCTGAATAATATTATTGGATAACATTAATGGCAATGTCTAGAAAGTTCTATCTAAGGAGAGGTTTGGTCACCTAATTGCTTGCAGTGTAAGAGAAATCTTTATTGAAAGCCCCTCTTTCTTGGGAGCGGCACAGTTGCCAAAGATCTTGTGATTACTGTAATATTATTTGTGAATAATTAATTATTTATTTATATGATGAGGAAAATATTGATTTTATGTGGATATAGATGGAGAAAATTTTTAATGTGACAATTGTGGAAAATTAAATTTTATCTTTTTACGATAAAATAATTCATTTAAATATATTATTTTATTAATATATTAATGGTGATATTTTTATAATAAATGTGGGATATATGAGTATATGAGGAGGAAGAGTATTTTTATGGCATTAAATGTTTAACACATATTTTGTGTGTTGTTGGACCTGATTATTATTGAAATTTGATTATAGCTTGTAAAATCGCCCATTTGTGGATTTGGTCAATTTACATTTTGGAATTTAGAAAACTTTCTTCTGCAAAGTTGTAGAGAATTGAATTTCCTATAAAAAGTCGCGAGATTCAAATTTTCTGATAAAAGGGATATTTATTATGAATTATTGAAGTTCCGAAGCTCCGAAATAATTGATTTTTGGAAGTTTAAATTATTTTAAATTAGAAAAACGTTTTTGATATGTTTGGTGGGCTTGGTTGGTTGTTGAAATGAGCTGATTTCAGTTTATAAGAGTGTGCGTAGGAAAAATTATATATATATATATTAATATTGTATTAAATTTTCTACTTTGGTGTTCTAAGCATTTTCCTATAAATAGGGTGCTTAGGTTAGAATTGAAAATCACACCCGTAAACTGAAGTTTTCTTTCTCTCTATATTATCGAGCGTATTCTTGCGAGTATTTTGAGTATACTTTGAGTATTGCTATCGGTGCAAGTTCAAGTCATAGCTTTATATCCGGTGTTTAACTAAAGTCTTTTGTCTTTCGAGGTAAGAGATGTTATTTTATTCGAGAATGATATTATTTCTTCAATATCATTATCTTTGAAATATTAGTTGGAAATTTTTATCAAATTTGGAACTTTTTCATATGGGAGTTCTTCATTAGTTACTATTCACGATTCAGAGTTCTTATTCACGAGTACTATTCACGAAGCGTGAAGATGTTTTTTGTGAAATTTTATCTTTTGATGTCAGATTTACTATTCACGATACGACACTATTATTCACGTATACTGACTTATTCACGAATCACGACACTATTCAATTTAAAAATGAAATTTCTTCTTTTGTCCAAAATATCTACTATGGATACTAGCTTTGATTGTATCCATGTTTTGATCATTCTTGAATTTTACTCCACTTTGGTTATTTATGAAGTATTTTTGAACTTGGATTATTTAAAGTTTGAATCCTTAATATTTGTTCTTTTGTTTCACTGGATTCGTTTTCTTTAAAATATTTTTCATCATCCTCAGTCCTAAATGATGATATTACGGAATATCTTTGTCCTGTAGTGCAAAGATGAATGATTTCTTGATGAATATCTTTGGCCCGTAGTGCAAAAATGAACAGGTGTTGAGATGAACATGACCGACTGATTAATATCTTTGGTCCGTAGTGCAAAGATGAACATGTATTTAGATGAACATGACCAACTGATGAAATATCTTTGGCCTATAGTGCAAAGATGAATATTTGATTCCAGATATATATTGATTGATGTTACAGGGATAAAATATCGACGATGAACTTTTAAATTCATATATAGAAGATAGTAGCTTGCATTCTTTTACTTAACTCTTCTAATGAATTGTTGTTTTCATGCAGATTGTTGATTTAAAACCGGTTGTCTATTGTATTCTATTAGATTTTTCCTGTTGAAGACTAACGATAATTTGTTGTATATTATCTTAGTCATAATATTCTTTATTTGGCTAGTTGAGCTCACCCTTTTCCTTTTGTTCCATTTTTCTTCTCGGGAGGCGAGAATGTAGTAGAGTTAGTAAAATTATGGAATGAAGGTTCTAGAGAGTTGTTTTAGTAGTCCTCACCATTTTTGTAAAATAATGTATCAATAATTATGATGGGGATTTATTTGCGTGTGGATATTGTCTAGATGGCAATATCTCGTATTTAAACTCACAGTTTATATGTTGTAATAATAAAGTTGTAGTTATTTACATACCATGTATTTGGCGACTTCGAGAATGGGTTGGATGGAATGGACCTATTTTGGGGGCGTCACAATGTATACTAAACAAATACATTGTAACCATAACAACATAAAAAAGTAACCAAAATACCAAATCAAGGTAACAAAAATGGTATCCCAATCACAAGCTAACAATAACTAAAAACATAATGCGTAAGAAACAAACAAAGTTATATGATAAGAATAATAACAAAATTTAAATTAGCAAACCTTTAAAAAATTTTGGGTTGGAAATATCTTCTGGCTATGAACTTGAGCTTCTGTCTTAACTACAGGAACATCAAAATTAGAATTCAACTGCACAAACCCAAACAAATTTCTTCAAGTCCTTAATAGAATCACCCTCTGTGATTCTTTTTCTCTTTCCATCCTTCTTCCTTGTATCAACCATTCTATACAAAACATAAAAACAACACAAATCCAAACAATCAATACCCCATTCTGTTAGAAACATAGTGTATATATATGATCATATTGACAATTAATTAGTAGAATGAGAATTAACAGAAATTAGAAGCATACCTTAGAGAGAAACCAGAATCCTTTCGGTTGTGAGATAGTTGGAGAGAGAAAATCACGTATAAGCCTGAAAACATAGCCTGAAAGTCACGTATTCAATTTTTTGTCAGAGTTGAGAGACTATGTTGTTGCAGCGGCGGAAGAGGACGACGACGAGTGGCTTCAAGAGGAGAGAGAGAAGTAGTAAAGGAGAAGAAAGAGAAATAGTAAGGGCGTAGATAGAGAAAGAGAGAGACCAAAGGAAGATGAAAACTAATTTGCTATGTCAGCTCATTAATATTAATTCGTTAATTTAAGGACTCTTAATTGTATTAGTATTGTAAATATATATGATGAAGTGTCATATTTTTGTAATTATTTTATGAATGTATGATTTTTGTAATTACTTTTAAAAATGTACTATAATATGTAATTGTTCCTAAATAATTTGATAAAATTTGGGCCATAAAAATAATTGGATTTATTGTAATAAGAGAATTAACAAGATATATTAATAAGTAAACAAATAACTAGACCTAATCTGAATTGGTGAAAGAAAAAGCAGTCGTTCGAAAGCTTCCAATAGAAAGAGGAAAGAGATTTGTTCAACAAAGGTGAGATCATGAAACTCTCATATCAGTTGTTCAGTTGTAAAGATTATGTAAGTATAATATATGAAAATAGAAAATATATGATGTGTATGTGTATTTTTTTTAGTTTTCTGATATTTTAAACGAAGGAAATTACTGTTAATTTTTGCGACACTTTAACACTATTTGGCAAAAATAATAAACAATATATGATGTGTATGTATATATGATGTATATATATACTTTGCTTAACAATAATAATATGATCCAAACAAGATATACTATATATCATATATTATGATCATTAAACAAAGATATACTATATATTATTTTCACTTTAAACATTATATATTATAATCATTGTTAATTTTCTTTTACCAAATTAATAACTAATTGTTAATTTCTTTCGTTTAGAATGTACTATATATATATGATGTGTTTGTAAAAATAATAAACAATATATGATGTATATATATCTTTGTTTAACAATAATAATATGATCCAAACAATATATACTATATATCATATATTATGATCATTAAACAAAGATATACTATATATTATTTTCACTTTAAACGAAGATTTATTAGGATCATTGTTAATTTCCTTTTACCAAATTAATAATTAATTGTTAATTTTCTTCGTTTAAAATGTAATATATAATATATGATGTGTTTGCAAAATAATAAACAATATATGATGTATATGTATGTGGTTTGAATTTTTTATATGATCGATGTTCTGTAATATGTAGGATGTATGTATTTTTCTCATTGTGTTTAGACTAGTAAACTACTAAAGGAAAAACTAAGATAGATGTGTATATATGACATAGTAATTACAAACGGGAGATTCTCAACAAGGAAATAACAAAGGAAAGGGAAAAAATATTGGAACTTATAATTCGTGGACATTAGAAGCGAGCAATGAGTTGCTACAACTCATGGTTGATGCTGCAATTCGTGGATGGCGTGATAGTAATGGAATGCTAAGTAAGCAAACAGTTGAAAAAAATTTACTTCCTGCTCTTAATCAAAAACTTGGCTGCCAAAGAACATACTCACAGTACCTAAGTCGATTGAAATGGAAAAGTGAGCATAAAGTATATATAGCTCAATGAAAAGTGAGTTTAATTTTTGTATTGCGTCTGTAGTTTCTAAAGTTTTATTGGTATCCAAGTATCCAAATGTATCATAAAATGAGTAGAATAATATGAACGCTTTCAACATATATAAAATCTCATGCCACAATAATATAAAGAGATTTACTCTAGTTCATGAAAAAAGAGGGAGAGG
This sequence comes from Panax ginseng, assembly GCA_020205605.1. NCBI lineage: Eukaryota > Viridiplantae > Streptophyta > Magnoliopsida > Apiales > Araliaceae > Panax > Panax ginseng. The sequence continues at coordinate 137,988,972 of CM035145.1, read as the reverse complement.
TTGTACACAAGGGTTATATAACAATTAATATAAGTTGCAAGATATATTAGAAGTATACAAAAGTCTATCATAGTCTTGATACAAAGTTTATAAAAGTCTGTTACATATTTCATGGAGTCTATAAAAGTCATTTTAAAAAAGTCTTTAAAGTTTTTAAAAGTCATTAAAATCCCACAAATTCTACAAAAGTCTGGTACTTAAAAAAAGTCTTTAAAAATCTTAATTGAATACCCCCCCTAAAAGTATATTAAAAAAACAATAATACTTTGGTGAAGGATACAAAATTACTTGGATGATGGTTATTGTTTATAAATATTAGACCTATTTATGTGTGGTAGAATTTTATTAATTATAATTTATTTATTTTTGCTAAATCATTAATTATAATTGAACACATCATTTTGTATATAATTTTTGTTATTATTTTTTATCACCTTAGCACTTCTCAAAAAAAAAAAAGTTGGCGCGCAATAATTATTATTATTATAAGCTCACAATATTAACAATCAGATTCCTAGAAAATAAGGGGCTTTTCGATTAGGATTTATCTTTATTGGTACGCAATTATATAACCTAACTCTTTTTCTCGATGGAACTTTTTAGACATTGCCAATAATGCTAACTAATAATATGAATAATTGTGTCGTGTCAATTATTGATTTAATAATATAAAATATTGTGCAGATGATATTATGACAATAATAGAATCAATAATATGAGATACTATAAAACAGCTACTGTGACGATTATTGAATGAAACTGAGTGACTTCATACGTAAGAATCAATAATCAGAGATATTGTACAATATCGTGTGCTACTGTGCAACCACGCGTATTACTGTCGAATATAGAAAGCGACAGAAATAACCTTTTTATAAAAAAATAACGGCAAAACTTTTACCATAATTAACTGTTGAAATACCCGGTGATAAAAATACGATAATGGCGCTAGGTTGCACGCGAAGCACACGCAGATTGTTATAAAGATCTTTGATTATTGATGCTTACGTGAGAAGTCACTCAGTTTTATTCAATTATTGCAACAGTAGTTGATGCATATTATCTCATATTATTGATTCAATCATTGTCACAGTATCATATGCACAATTAATATTTTATATTATTAAATCAATAAATGAGATGACACAATTATTCGTATTATTATTTGCATTATTGACAATGTCTAGAAAGTTCTGTCGAGGAAAGGGGTTTGGTCATCTAACGCGCCAATAAGGAGAAGTTCTTATCGGAAAGTCCCCTCTTTCCTGGGAATGACCTGGTTGTTAATATTGCGAGTTATAATATTAATGATGAATCAATGTTATTAAAAAATGTGTTTAGTGAAGTCAAGTGAATTGTGATAAATATAGGAGTTTTTTTATAAAGTATTTGTTGTAAGTTTGACTTATTACATGGACCCCCCATTTACTCATTTTTAAAATTGTCAAGAGAAAGTTATATATATATATATATATATGTTTTATAAGTTTTATTTTATTAGTATTATAATAGTAATAAAACAGAAATTTTTTTATATAAAATAGAATATATTATATTTTATTTAAAATTTTTATTTTATTAGAATATTTTATTGCATAGTTCTACATAATGAAAATCAAATTATCAGCCTAAGAAGTGCCCGTGAATATTTTCATGTTTTGTAAGACCCCGAATTTTTTGAAATAAAAGTATTCAATTTTTCTTATAATTACGATTCAGTAAATGGTTAAATTGATAAAAGGTTAAAGTTAAGGATGATATATGAATTTTTTTTGAAATACACAAGTGGTTATAAAATATTCATTGTTGTCGGGAAATATTCGTTTGGTCGTGGAATATTTTTTCTGTCGATGAATATTCGTAAATGCAACGCCTTGACCATTTAGGGCCCCCATAACTGGATAACGATCGGATGAAAAAATGACAAATTTGAGTTTTTCAAATAATCGCATAGTTGTTATCAGTTAACACTCTTGGAATACCGGTGGTTAAAATACGATGTCTACGTTATTCGCATAATAAAGCACTGCAGTATTGCATGCAGATTTTTGAATTATTGATTCTTACGTAGAAGAAGCACTACTCAATAATTGTTACGATAATTCTTCGCTCAATATTTTATTTTATTGATTCAATAATTGTCGTGTTTGATATTTTATATTATCATTGTTTCAATAATTATCAACGCATGAAGATTTTCCATTATCGGATCAATAATTCATATTATTTGAATAATATTATTAGATAGCATTATTGGCAATGTCTAGAAAGTTCATCAAGGAGAGGTTTGGTCACCTAATTGCGCCGCCATGAAGAGAAATCCTTATCGGAAAGCCCCCTCTTTCCTGGGAACTGTCTGGTTGTCATTATTGTGATTACGTAATATTATTTGTGAATAATTAATTGTTGATTTATATGATAAGAAAATATTTATTTTATGTGGATATAAATGATGGATATATTTATTTTATGTGGATAAAATGAAGGAATTAATTACAGGGTGTTTTATCAATATTTTGTTTGTGTGGAGGTATTAAAATTATCCGTTTGTGGATTTGGATATTTTATGTTTGGAATTTAGAAAACTCAAAGCTACAAAGTTGTAGAGAATTGATTTCAAAAGTAATGGACATAAAATTCGTATTTTTCTGATAAACGAGCTATTTTCTATGAATTACTGAAGTTTCGAAAAATAAAATGATTTTTATTAAATTATGGGTGGGACCCACTTTTGTTTAACACATGTGGGCTGCCAAATTTTGTTCAAAGATGGCTGGTGGCTGAGCTTGGTCAAGAAGCATGCATAGAAAATAGGAAATGAAATATTATTAATTTATAATTTAGTCTCATTTGGCGTTCTAGCATTTTTCTATAAATAGGTGCTTATGTTAGAATTGAAAAACACACCAGAAACAAGTTTTCTTTCTCTCTATATTATCAAGCATATTTTTGTGAGTATTTAGATATTTTGAGTGTTGCTCAGCGTTATATTCGATATTCAAGTCAGAAGTACTGCTCTTTTGAGGTAGGGGGTTTTAAGGGTTATTATGTTTTTCAGTTTGTACTTCTTTCGACCTTCAAAAAATTCTGGAAAAATTTGAAATGATAATTTGATGAGTTTTATTGATTGTGTCCAAAAATGGCGATTTTTGGATATATAGATTAAGAGTTATGAATTTTATGAGAAAATACTATTGTAAAAGTAATCGCTTATAACTTCTTGTGGTTAACTCCAAAATTGATGAAATTTTAATTGGGAGTACATCTATATAATCTAAGTGTACTCTGTAAATTTCGGAATTTTTGGATAAAATTAGAATTTATGATAAATGTCTAAATATTCGGCGGTTTTTGCCATATGAAAAATAGTAAATGAATTTTAAAAATTCTGAGAAAAATATATGTTTAATATGAGACTATATTCTGCTAAATCCCAGAAAAGAAATATTTTTGGAACTGATTTGGTATTTTTTATGAAAATGGTCTAATTATGAGTAAATGAATTAAATATGTTATGTGAAGTAAGAAAATTGGAAAATATGATTTTATAGCTTGAGAATCATATATGAGTTATATGCAGATTTTTGATGAGGGTTTTGATTATTGGTGATGAAATCTTAAGAGTTTGGCATTTTATGACGATTAAATGCATTATTTAGTAAAGTGTAAACAATTAAAATAAATTGTTTATAAGTTTAAGAAATGTTATTTCAATATCATTATACCAAAATATTGGTATGGATTTTATTGTAGAATTTCTACCATTTTGTGTCGGGTTTACTATTCATGAGTTACTATTCACGAGTTACTATTCACGACAAAATTGGTTTCTTTTTCTGACCAAATTATAGTTGAGTTATGAATATTACTCTTGAGATTAAATCTATATGTTGATTATATATTTTTTTTATTATCATATATAACATTTTTATAACCCTAAAGATGATATTAATTTCTCTTTGACTTGATTGTAAAGATGGGTAGATTATTGGTATGATCATGACTATAGATTCTCTTTGGCCAGTAGTGCAAAGTTGAATTATTGACTGGCATGATCATGACCATTGAATTTATAATTGAATATCTTTACCTTAAGTGCAAAGGTGAAATGATCAACATGGTTATAATTATTGTTTATATAAATTCTGAAATGATTATATATTTCTTTGAGATATTAATATATTTGGTCTGTAGTGCAAATATGAACTGTTGTTGAATATCTTTGGCCTGTATTGCAAAGATGGTCTGTTGATGAATATCTTTGGCCTGTAGTGCAAAGATGAATTGTTGATGAATATCTTTGGCCCGTGGTGCAAAGATGACTGTTGTTGAATATCTTTGGCCCGTAGTGCAAAAGATGGTGCATTGATGAATATCTTTGGCCGTAGTGCAAAGATGAAATTGTTAAAGATGATTATAAAGAGGCTGTGATTTGGTATAACCATGATCTTTGATGTTTCGGTAAAGATAGGTGATGAAAATTATCTTCGCCCGGATGAGAAGAGGAATTTAGAACTACAATTATGATTATGAGTTATTCATATGATTGTGGACCGTAATTATTGATTGATGTTACGAGGATAAAACATTGTTGGTGGATTTTTAACATGGAGAAGATAATAGACTTTATAGTCTATTTGACTCTTCTAATGGATTGCTTCGTTCATTTATGCAACTATGGTTGAAATTTTTATTATCTACCATATGTTCTAAATCTACGATTTATTATTGATGAAGGCTATTGATAATTTAATTATCTTTAGTCATGATATTCTTTCTTGAGCTAGTTGTGCTCACCCTTTTGCTTCACAATTCCTTTCGGGTAATAAGAGAGTAGGCATGGGTCGGCCGGGGGTATGAGAGAGAATAGAATCTGGTCATCATTTAGTAGTTATATTTGGTGAATCAACTAGGGTGAAAGCGAACCCAACGTTGGAAAAGTGTTTTGCCACTATCATACAAGATGTCTAATGACATACAACCTCGTGTCATCATAAAAGACAGGGTTGTGCTTCATCCACTTCTTTGAGTATATTTACTGAGCACTACCTATATAATCTGGTGTTTGTTTAAAGTATAATTCTCAATTAGAGACAATTGGAGATAATGATATGTCAAGAGAAGACTCACCATTGGGAGGAATATGATAGTAATCTTCTCGTTTTTCTTTGGGGGTCTCTATTAGGTCAACCAATGATAATTACGTGGCCATATGATATCTATCATAACCTGAAGCATGGCCTCCCATGTATACGAAGGTTTCATAAGTACTTTCCAAAGATTCTAATTTCTAAAAAGTTTTTGACTATACCTTTATGTAAGGTGTCATTGTGACGTGTTATCCAAGGTTGGGATAAGAGTCACAGTTGGTGTATATTTGTATCCAAACTCACAGCATATGTGTTGTTATATTTTGCACGACAATTGTTGTAATAAGTTGTAGTTGTTTTCTGTACCATGTATTTGGCGACTCAGAATAGGTTGGATGGAATGAACCTATTTTGGGGTTATCACGATTAATTATCGAGCTTAGGGATATAGTCTCCGCGGAGATCGGGGAATATAACTAGGAGGGAGAGATGAGTAAATCCTTCATTAGTGTGTCCTACCTAAGCTTAATTGTTGGTTGGTCATAATATATGGATATTATGTGATATGTTAATTTGCTTAATTAACCCTTGTTTTATAAGTGATTTGAGAATGGCAAATGAGAATGCTAACAATGGAGTGAATGAGATCGTGGGGATACCTCTAATCACTAACCATGATAATGTGATGACGAATGACGAAGAAGGAATTAGAGATATTCTTGTGGTGAGTGAAGAATTGATAGTTGCACTTTAGAGATAGTCGCAGAGGTAATAACGGTGAGTGAGGAAGAAGAGGAAGAAGAGGTACCTGAGGAGAATTTATTAGAGGTATTATATGATCAAAATGTAGAATTGCAAAATCGTATTCATTAGTTAGAAGAGCAGGCTGAAGAATGACAGGCGGTCGTGGAGCAAAAGGATGCAACAATTCAAGTTTATGTTACCCGATATGTGATGCTTGAACAAAAGCCTTCTTTAGTAGAGTATAAGATGATAAAGATGGAATCTGAGCTGAAAGAAGAAAAAACTGAACGAGTGAGAATAAGTGATGCATGGGCAAAAGCCGCACGACACGTGGATATTGGGGAAAGAGATGTCCGATCTAAGAAGACTAAAATAGATGATATAAATTTCTCTTTTTGGAAAGCAATTGGGAGAACCCAACATCGAGTTTTGAATTACCCACATATAGCAGGTCAACTGAATTCGATATGGATCGAAGATTGATGATTCGAGATCATGAAATGAGAGAGACGAAGGCGAGGTTGAGGTGGAATATGCCTATGAAAAGTATATTCCAACATGAGTGATGACACCAAATCTTTGCCCCAGATGTCAAAGCCGAGTAGTTCGAGGGATAGCGGTTATCATGACTTCTCATCAAATGAGGAACCCAAATGAAGTTATCACGGGAGATGAGCAACGGAGAAATCATGATGACCCGGGAGATAAAATATGAAATGAAAGCAAGGTATTCTCAACTCTTCGAAATACCAGGTACGTAAATTTCGGGGACGGAATTTCATAAGGAGGGGAGATTGTAAGACCCCGAATTTTATGAAATAAAAGTATTCAATTTTTCTTATAATTACGATTCAGTAAATGGTTAAATTGATAAAAGATTAAAGTTAAGGGTGATATATGAATTTTTTTCGAAATACACAAGTGGTTATAAAATATTCATTGTTGTCGGAAAATATTCGTTTGGTCGTGGAATATTCTTTCTGTCGGTGAATATTCGTACGACGGCGCAGCCATTTGTGGGCCCCATAACGGATAACAGTCGGATGAAAAAAATGACAAATTTGAGTTTTTACAAATAACGTCATAGTTGTTACCGTTAACACTGTTGGAATACCCGTTGGTTAAAATACAATAATACGTGTTATCGTGTTAACAAAGACACTAGCAGGTATTATCTGATGTATTTTGAATTATTGATTCTTACGTGAAGGCCACTACTCAATAATTATTACGATAATTATCGCTCAATATTTTATTTTATTGATTCAATAATTCTTTGCGTTGATATTTTATATTATTGTTGTTTCAATAATTATCAACGCACGATATTTCCCATTATCGGATCAATAATTCATATTATTTGAATAATATTATTAGATAGCATTATTGGCAATGTCTAGAAAGTTCTCACAAGGAGAGGTTTGGTCACCTAATTGCGGCGCCAATGAAGGAGAAATCCTTATCGAAAGCCCCTCTTTCTGGGAACCGTACGGTTGTCATTATTGTGATTCTGTAAATATTATTTGTGAATAATTAATTGTTGATTTATATGATAAGAAAATATTTATTTTATGTGGATATAAATGATGGATATATTTATTTTTATGTGGATAAAAATGAAGGAATTAATTAAAGGTGTTTTATCAAGATTTTTATTTTTGTGGGGGTATTAAAATCATCCGTTTGTGGATTTCTTTGATATTTTATGTTTGGAATTTGGAAAACTCAAAGCTACAAAGTTGTAGAGAATTCGATTTGAAAGTAATGGACATAAAATTCGTATTTTTCGAATAAACGAGCTATTTTCTATGAATTACTAAAGTTTTAGAAAATAAAATGATTTTTATTAAATTATGGGTGGGACCCACTTTTGTTTAACACATGTGGGCTGCCAAATTTTATTCAAAGATGGCTGGTGGCTGAGCTTGGTCAAGAAGCATGCATAGAAAATAGGAAATGAAATATTATTAATTTATAATTTAGTCTCCTTTGGCGTTTTAGCATTTTCCTATAAATAGGTGCTTATGTTAGAATTAAAAAACACACCAGAAATAAGTTTTCTTTCTCTCTAAATTATCAAGCATATTTTTGTGAGTATTTAGATATCTTGAGTGTTGCTTTCATTATATCAGATATTCATAGTCGAAATCTTCTTCTTTTGAGGTAAGGGATTTTAGGGTTATTATGTTTTTCAGTTCGTACTTCTTCCGACCTTCAAAAAATTCTGAAAAAATTTGAAATGATAATTTGATGAGTTTTATTGATTGTGTCCAAAAATGGCGATTTTTGGATGTATAGATTAAGAGTTATGAATTTTATGAGAAAATACTATTGTAAAAGTAATCACTTATAACTCCTTGTGGTTAACTCCAAAATTGATGAAATTTTTATTGGGAGTACATCTATATAATCTCAGTGTACTCTGTAAATTTTGGAATTTTTGGATAAAAATAGAATTTATGATAAATATCTAAATATTCGGTGGTTTTGGCCATATGAAAAATAGTAAATGAATTTTAAAAATTCTGAGAAAAATATATGTTCAATATGAGACTATATTCTGCTAAATCCCAGAAAAGAAATATTTTTGGAACTGATTTGGTATTTTTTATGAAAATGGTCTAATTATGAGTAAATGAATTAAATATGTTATGTGAAGTAAGAAAATTGAAAAATATGAATTTATAGCTTGAGAATCATATATGAGTTATATGAGTTGAAGGAAACTTTGAGTGTAGAAAACAGTATAAGTTTTCTTCAAAAATATCTTTTCTATACCAGTCAGAATTACTCTCTTTTTAAGGTAAGGGATATTATTTTTGTTCAATATTCGTTAAGAAATAATATTTTCTTCCATACTCTGTTGTGATAACCCGAGAATTTAGACAATTTTTAAAATTTTAATTAATTGATTTAAGGTTCAATATTAGAACCTAGACAGAAAATAAGTGTATGCGTTTGATATTTTTAAGAAGGAATTTTGAGGATTTCAAAATTTTGTGAAGGATTTAAGTGAATTATTCAGATTAAGGAATAAGTGAATATGTTACGTGTATATGGTTGTATATGTGTATACGATTATGTGGTTAAGGGTCAAGGTTGACCAGATAAACGATATCTGTAACAAACCCTAGGTATATATTAAGAACGTCAACGTTCGGTTAGAAAATTCTTACGATTTATATGAAACCCTAATGCTAAGTATAAAACCCTAAGGATTAAAAGTTATGTGAGTAATGAGTATGAATATTATGTGATGATTTATACTTGTTTATTATACAAACAAATAAAAGAAACTAGGGTGATCCTAATTATATATTAGGAATGAAAAATTGAATAACTAAAGGGTTATGGGATGAGAGAATTATGGTATGTAGAAAATATACTAATTCTAAGAGATTTAATTTATACTTCTCAACTAATTAATTTCATAACCTAATTATAGCAAGTCTAATTGGATTAATAATTTAAATGTGCATGAGTAAGGATTTATGTTTTAATTGTGGAATTGAAAACTCTAATTAAATAATTAGGGAATGGTAATGTTAGAAGTGTTGGAAGATGTTATGTGTTTGGCCCAAAGAAACTAAAGTTAGCAGCCCAAAAGAATTAATTGAGTGGCCCAACTTTTAGCCCATTTGAGAGGGGATATTATGGACCTTTTGTATGTTAAATAAGAGATAAAAAGAAAAGCAAAATTTGAGGAAATATAAGGCCATGCGGCCGGATATGGGAGAAAGAGAGAAAGGGGGATGAATGTGATGATAGTTTGCTTTAGTGGGTGAACTATTCTTCCATGTGTCACTTATTTATTCTGCCAACATGTTTGTTTAAGCTTGCAAGCAACCACTTGGTAATTGAGTGGGAGAGAGAAGAGCTAGAGATGTTGGTAAATTAGGGATAGATATATCAAATATATCTATACTTACTTTTCCAACAAACCTAAATCTAAGTCTTATCTTTTTAATTTCATTATTAACTAAGAAAGAAAGAGAGAGACTAGAGGGAGAGAGAGAGAGCTATCATTCGGAAGCTCCAAGAGGAGAAGGAGAGGGGATTTTGATCTTCATACAACCAAAATCTATTTCATATTTTTGAAGGAGAAGAAAGGAAAAGCTAAGGTATAACAAAATTTCTATTATGTAGTCTAATTTTCTTTTTGGTTTGATTTGATTTTTGACAATACGAAGTTATGATCTTGAGGTTTAAAACCTTAGATCTATGTGTTTATGAGTGTTTAATATTTAGATATACCCATATTGGGTGTTGTTTTAGTTGAAAATCAAAAATAAAGAAAAGTGATTTTTTCTAGTTTATGAGCCCTAAAAATTTCTATGTACTTTGGATTTTCACCGTTTTTGATCTACACCTTCTTTTTGCGATCCGTCAAAGAGAGGTGTTAGATATGTAAGCTATCTACTAAACCCAAGTGGTAGTACTCAAAAATGTTAAGTACACAGTCCGTAGTGACTAATTTAGCAAAAATAATTTTGTGGTTTTTAGGAAAAACTGACTGTTTTGGACAGTCAAAGGGTAGGGGTAATTAATTTAGTCATTTTTCGGACATTCAAAAATTCTGGAAAAATTTGAGATAATAATATGATAAGTTTTCTAACATCTCCAAGTGGAATCACTGAAAAAGGAGTTGTAGATTTCCGTATGGAATATTTTTAACAAAGTACGAAAAACTCATTTTTCCATTTTTGCTACTGCGAAAGACTTTCCAGGGGCTGTTTCGGCAACTTAAATTGTTAGAAAAATTTCGGCCTTTCGGGACATGAAAATATATGGTATTAAGTACCTCCTGTCCAAAAATGAGCTCATTCCGACTTAAAATGACCAAGTTATGACCATTTCAATTTCTGTGATTTTTTCGAGTGAAAATCACTATAACCGAGTTCTATAACTCCAGGTAGCCCGCAAATTTAAACTGGAGCATCAGGTTAACACGTATAAGATTGTGTCAAGAGATGGGAATTTCTGGAGTTGAGCATGATAAGGCTAATTTCTTAAGCCACGCACTAAAAAATGATTTTTGAAAAATAGTAAAAGAAATTAAAAAATTAAGAAAAAAATACTTTTTGGGTATGAAATACATGTATATGTGTTTGGACAAAGAATGGAAAAATAATAAATTGATTTGGTATTTTCGTGAAAAAGATTTGGAATCCAGCTTGCTGGATTGAAAAATCTGATGAATCCAGCTTGCTGGATTGAAAAATAGTTTACTGAATTGAAAATATGTTGAATCCAGTTTGCTGGATTGCAATCTAGTCACTGGATGTGATATTCAGTTTGCTGGATTACAGTTTGGTTTATTGGATTGGCCATCTAGATACTGGATATGGAATCTAGCTTGCTGGATTCCAAATCTGGGTTGCTGGATTAGTATTTGACTTATATGTTCAAGAAAAACTTATAATATATGAGATTAAAGTATTTTAAATCATATAAATATAATATTAATGATAAAGAAATTATGTGGTATTTAATTCGTATAAATATGTTTTTAATGATTGAAAAATCAAGATAAATAGTAATAATTATTTAAAAATTATTACGAGCTTATGAAAATTATTTCTACTATTAATAAATTATCTTCGTTAATTGTTAAGTGTTTAGGCAGAGTTTAATTGAACTTAGACTCGATAAAAGTCCGACTAGACCGTCGGGATGTCGGATTTTATTGTAAGGGCTCAAAGTCGAATTTGAAATATAGTTTGACCTGATACTAAGTCTTATGTGTGTTATAGACTGATAGGGTTATGTGTTATGTGTTTAGGTTATTCTATGTATATATATATATATATATATATATATATATATATATATATATTATATTGTGATGATATTATTCTAATATTGGAGATCTATATTACTAATATTAGGTCTTCGGATAAAGCGTTATAAATTGTGTAGCGGTAATCAACGGTTCAGGCAAGTTTATTTTTACTTAACTCTACTAAGAGTTGTTTCATTTGGATATGCTTATGGTTAATCATTGCTGATTGCCTTGTATAATTGTACTCTGTACATATTGCATGTATAAGTCAGGTATGAAAGGTTGATCACCTTAATTACCCTTCGGTTCAGATATAATTGTTCATGTAAAATACTTGTTCAGTCAAAATTTTGTTCCTGCTAGTTCACAATTATATTGTTGAATTATAGCCAGCCAATTATTCAAATCATTTCAATCATGATATATCATTATATTATTGAACTTAAACTTGCTGGGCAATTTTATGCTCACCCTTGCTATATCATAATAAACATTGCAGATTAAGACGAACGCGTAGGATACAGGAAAAGATTAAAGAAAGATCCAGCTTTAGTTTATGTATGCGATTAGATATGTAATAGTGTAGTTCGATAATAAAGTTATGTGTTAGATAGTTATGAATTGTGTATTAAGTTAAGGTTACTCGACCTTGGGAATAGTGTGTAATGTATTGTATAAACAATTTATGTTTATATTTTTCGCAAATAGTAATAGTTGTATAGAATGATCAAACCGGATCCGAGGTGATTTGGGACCTGGATTCGGGGCCGTCACATCTGTAGTATGTAAGTAATATTATTTCGTTTCATATTCTTAATTCTACACTTATTTTGATAAGTATTGCTTCTATACTCCTTGAAATTAGTAGAATATCCTTGAAATTTGCGCTTCATCTAGTATCGTTTCACTGAAATATTTTTTTGGACATTCTTGTTAAATTTTAATCTTTTCATGCCGAAATACTATTCATGGGTACTATTTATACATACGAAAATATTCATACATACAGTACTATTCATATATATAGTACTATTCACGAAGTACTATTCACGGGATAGTATTCACGAAGTACTATTCACTCAGGTACTATTCACCCAGGGTACTATTCACGACAAAAATTGATTTTTTTGTCCAAATTATTTTTGATACATTAAATCTATTCTTGAATTTTACTCCACAAAGCAGTTATCATGTTGATTATTTGGACATTTTTGAACTCGGGATAAATTGAATTATAAATCTTTAAAATTTATCATTGCTCTTACTTAATTAAATTCTTATATCATTGTCATCATCCTCATGCTTATATTGTGATGAAAGTCATCTTTCGCCCGTAGTGCATAGATGGACTGTTGATTGGTATGATTATGACCAGAAATTATGTATCGGTATAATCATGACCTGTAATGTTACAAATGATATGGTAAAAGTCATCATTGGCCCATAGTGCATTGATGGACAGTTGTTGGCATGATCATGACCACTGGTGATATTAACGAATATCTTTGGCCCGTAGTGTATGGATAATTCGATGATGTAGATTATTTATTGAGATGTGTTACAGTGATAAAATATTGATGATGAACTTTTAAATCATAGAAGATAGTAGATATCATGCTATACTTGACTCTTCTAATGGATTGTTTGTTCCGCTGTAATTAAACTTGTTGTCTATTGTATTCTATCAGTTTTTATAATATTGAAGACTAAGGATATAATTTATTCTACATTATCTTAGTCATAATATTCTTTACTGGGCTAGTTGAGCTCACCCTTTTCTTTCATTGTTCTCTTCAAGAAATGAGAATATAGCTGGGACTAGTCGGGGAATGGAGTGACGGTCCAAGATGGTTTCTATAGTAGTCCTCACTATTTTATAAAATAGTGTGATAATAATTGTAATGAGGACTCCATTTGAGTTTGGATATTGTCTACGAGATAATATTGGTGTTAAAACTCTCAGCTTATGTTTTGTCGTATTTTGCACCACAGTTGTATAATTAAGTTGTATTTGAATTCTGTACCATGTATTTGGCGACACAGAATGGGTTGTGTATACCTATTTTGGGGGCGTCACAGATAGCCTTGAAAATTTTATCAGCAGAAGACCAAGTACTAACAAAAGATTCATATTCTTTCTTTTGTTCATCAGTAACATCATAAGAGGGTTCAACTAGTTTTGGTTTGGTTAAAACATGGTCAACTTTAGCAATGTCCATAATCAAAAGTAATTTGGTTTGCCATCGTTTAAAATTGGATCCATCAAAAGGTTCAACTTTGGTCAAATCAGGGACAAATTTAGTTGCAGTAAGCATAGTAGAATCCATAATTTCTACTTAAGATTGTAGGAGAACAGAATAAAATATAGGATTCAATTAACTATTAAATAAAAGAAGGGCAGTTACAATATCTCCATAAATAATAGCTCTATATATATCTCTTAATATATATAGAGCTGTTACAATATCTCCATAAATAAATTAATTATGTCTCATTTAATTTACACATTAAACTCTTTTAATGGTACATCACCAAATAATATATGAATATATTTATTTTTTATTTAACTTTGTAATATACTATTTGAGTAATTAATGTTATAGACACAACCAATTTTACAAACTTTTTACAAACTACTGAGGTGACATACTCCACCTCAACTTTTTAAAAACTAAAATACCACGTCAGAAATTAACAAAGTAAATTAAAAAAATAAACCAAAAAAAACGTTTGCAACAAAACCCTCTCCATCTCCCTTTCTGCGCCTTGATCTCCCTCTTTGTGTCTCCCTCTGCCTCACCACCTCTCTGCACGCCCTCTCTCCTTGCCATAAAATTCTCACACTTCGACCAACGCCTTGCGCCAATTTCTTTGGAATTATTGCGAGAATCATGAAAATTAACCATGGTGAGAATCGGTGTTGCAATCCCATCTCTCGCTAGTCTTTGTCGTGAACATGGTGTCTCTATGTAATCCGACTCCTCCAGAACGAAAAACAGTTACACATTTTTTCATGATTGAAATTTGTTTTTTGTTTTTGTTTTTTATTCAAGTAATTCATATGAGGTTTCAATGTCAATGAATACTCTAGTGATTGCTTTGTTTACTGAATTGGGTGTACCTGTGATGAGTTTTAGGGTTATTGAAATAGATAATCCTTATTGACTCTGTCAATGTGAACTTATGCCTGTAATGTGTTTGTTTAAATACTTGTGAAGAATTTACTTGACGCCATTGGCCATGGCTGAGAATGGTGTTGCAATCCCATCTGATGAGAATGATGCTCATACTTCAGTATCTGATGCTTCTAATTCTTCTACTTTTGGTAATTCCTCAACTACTTTAGACAATAGAGACATGCATGCTTTAGATTAATAGTAAATTGTTGTTTTTTCCTGATTCAACCAAATACAGAACTTTATGGAATTATTTTATGCTAAAATACGGTGTTGCAATTCCATATGACATAATTTAAAAAGTTTATATGACAAATTTTTTAAATTTATGACATTATTTTATGCTTGACTAAGGTGTTGCAATCCCATATGACATAATTTTATATGACAAAATTTTAAAGTTTATATGACATAATTTTTTAATTTTATTGGATTATTTTATGTTCGACTACAATGTTGCAATTCCATATGACAATTTTATTCTTAAAGTTTTATATGCTCGGCTTTTGAATGGTTTAAACTTTTGTATTTTTAACTAAATAATTGAATAGTATTTCTAATAGAAACAATCATGTGATTGTCAGACAATGAAGACTACATGTTTTCAGATGAAGAAGTTGTCATTGATGAGGTAGAAAATGAGCAAAAGTTAGAGATTGAGAAGATTGAAGAAAAGAAGCATGAGATCAACAAGATTTTAGATGAAAATGAAATTGTTTTAGAACCAAAGTTTGGGATGATGTTTAATTCAGAGGAAGAAGTTAGAGCATGTTATACGCAATATGCTAAACAAGCAGGTTTTGGTGTGCGAAGAGAACCTCTAAACTTGGACATGATGAGAATTTAAAATATTTCACTTATCATGTGTTAATCAAGGCAAGGCAATAAGTATGGCAACTAATGCTCTTAAACCGAGACCAAAAAAAAAAATCTTGGGTGCAAGGCCAAGATTAATGCTATTTGTTGTCCTGGTAGAAAGTTTACATTGACTACTGTTGTGCTTGACCATGTCTATACTTTGAGTCCTAGAAAAGCTAGATAATTTAGATGTCATAAACAGATGGACTCTTATGTGAAAAGAAGGCTTGAGTTAAATGATAAAGTTGGAATTCGTATCAGTAAAAACTATAAATCTATTGTCATTGAAGCAGAAGGATTTGAGAAGCTTCTATTTGGAGAGAAAGACTGTAGAAATCATGTTTACAAAGTAAGACGACTTCGACTTGGGGAGGGAGATGCTAGAGCACTTCGTGACTATTTTGTTAGAATGCAAGAGAAAGATTAATGGTTTTATTATGTAATGGATCTGGATGATAGGTCTCAATTGAGGAATGTGTTTTTGGCGGATGCAAGAAGTAGAGCCACATGTGAATATTTTGGGGATGTTATAACATTTGACACAACATACTTAACAAATCTATTTAAAATGCCATTTGCTCCATTTGTAGGAGTGAATCATCATGGTCAATCAATACTTCTTGGGTGTGGTCTAATATCAAATGAGAATGCTGATACTTTTGTTTGGTTGTTTGAATCATGGATGAAGTGTATGTCAGGCCGAGCTCCAAAAGCAATTATAACTGATCAAGACCAAGCTATGAAGAGAGCAATTAGTATTCCCTGAAACTAAACATAAGTTTTGTTTATGGCATATAATGAAGAAAATTCCCGAGAAATTTAAAGGATATTCTCAATATGAGGCGATTAAGAGGAATATAGACCGATGTGTATACGACTCATTGAGTCGTGATGAATTTGAAGATAGTTGACAATTAAGATTACTTGAGTAAACTCCATTCTCTCTCACTCGCAGTTTAATTTACGGTACTCCAATTGAAAACACTTTGTTTCATATTTTTGGCGCCATGCACTATAAATTTTTTTTGTTTAATTTTTGTTTTTCTTAACACCATAATTATGAGGAGAGGAAGAGACCAAAAATTGCTGAAAATTAAAGACACGATAAACAAGAGATCGAGATAGAGAGAGGAAAGAAAAAAGATGAAAGAGTTTTATTGGGAGAATGAGAGAAAGACTTGAGAGTAAAGGAGTAGTATAGAATAATGATAAATATGGATCAAAAAATTAGGTGGAGTAATAAGGGATAATTTGGGGAAAATAGTAATTAATTCTCCTAGATAATCACAAACGACAAATAATTAAGAATAAAAAAAAAAGTCTAAAACGACCTACATATAAGAATGAAGCTAAGGAGTAGTATGGTCAATGGTGAATTAATCAATGTAAAACTTTATCTAGTTGAGTTATGTACTTTACACATGCTTTTGAGGATAATTTAAAACTTTATCTCTTTTAAGTTTTGGGTACGAAAAAGTATATATAATTTATTACCATTTTACACTTGACTATTTTGTAAAGAAATACATTAGAATGAATAATACTGTGTACAAAATGCATACAAAAAATTATATAGAAAAAGTAGAATCCAAGTACTTCTAAAATGAAAATGTGTAAAAACATCTAATAGTAGGTCTCGCTTTCTATTTTCTCACTTTTTTTATACTATGTGTGCATAATTTTTATATATTATTTTTGTCCATATTATTATTCATAAAGAATATTATATATCTTACATGAATATTGGATGAAACATGAGATGAGAGTTGAGACTGTTAGGATAACATATTTAAATTTCATAGTTAACACACGAGATATATCTAGTTAATTTATCGATATTAATTAATAAATATAAATAACATAAGAACAGAAAATACTAATTAGTATAAAATTTATTCAAACATTCATCCATAAAATTTACTTGAGCATTCATTTTGTGGAATGGAAATAGTAATCACAAAATCGATAACAATGATTCTATGACACAAAGCAATTCTCTTTAACCAATCGGATACGAAACATGTCATGCTTAGCCAGCATATAATATTATCAGCATCCCACACATATTAAATATATCTACTACTAACTATTTAGGAACTATTGTAACTAACTTCAATACTACTCCCTTCGTCCTTATTTAAATGACGTTTTAGAGATGAGTACAAGAATTAAGATAATAATTGAAAAGCATTAAATATAGTAACTCTGTGACGCCCCCAAAAAAGGTATACATCACCCATTCTGAATCGCCAAATACATGGAACATAAACAAATACAACTTCATTAAACTATGAGTTTAAATACAAATAGAGAGTATAAAAACTCAAAAGGAGTCCTCATTATAATTATTGATATACTATTTTAAAAATAGTGATGACTGCTAAAACAACTTTTTAGAACCATCACTCCGTACCCCGACTAGTTCCTGTTATGTTCTCACCTCCTGAGAAGAAAAAATGGAACAAAAGGGTGATCTCAACTAGCCCAGTAAAAAATATTATGACTAAGATAATATACAATAAATTATCATTAGTCTTCAACAGAAATAATCGATAAAATATAATAGACAACAAGTTTTAGATCAACAATTGCAATGAAAAAGCAATGAATCCATTAGAAGAGTCAAGTAGAAAAGAATTCTACTATCTTCTAAGATTTAAAAGTCTATCATCAATATTTTATCCCCTCGTAACATCAATCAATATACATCTTGAATCAAATATTCATCTTTGCACTACATGCCAAAGATATTCATTTATATCACCAATTAAGTCATGTTCATCTCAACACTGCTCATCTTTGCACTTTTCGGGCCAAATATATTCATTATGTAATCATTCATCTTTGCATTACAGGCCAAAGATATTCATTTGTATCATCATTTAGGACTGAGGATGATGAAAAATATTTTAAAGAAAATGAATCCAGTGAGATAACAGATCAAATATTAAGGATTCATATTACAATTTATCCAAGTTCAATAATATTCCGAAATAACCAATTTTGAAGCAGAATTCAAAAATAATGATCAAAATATGGATACAATCAAAGATAGTAACCATAATGGACAACTTGGACAAAAAGAAGAAAATTTCATTTTTCGGTGAATAGTGTCGTATTCGTGTATAATAAAGGTCGATACGTGAATAAGAACTCCCAGACACAAAAAGTTCCAAATTAGATAAAAAGTTCATACCAATATTTTGGCATAATGATATTAAAGAAAATATCATTTAAGAAGAAGATAATATCCCTTACCTCAAAATATCAGTACTTCTGATCAGAATATCGGTATAAGGCTGAAGGAAACTTGCACTGATTAATAGAAACTCACAAAGTATCTAAATATTCACAAAATACACTCAATAATCTAGAGAGAGAAAGAGAAAACTTGTTTCGGTGTGATTTTCAATTCTAACTTAGCCTCTCTATTTATAGGAAAATGTTAGCATGCCAAGGCAGACTTAACTCCTGACTGATGGCTTTACTCGCTACTATTCCCACCCACCACATTTGAATAAAAATCTCAAAGACATTTCTTCACCAACCAAGAGTGGGGCCCACCAATTCTAGAATTTTCCACCAAAATGATTTATAACTTTGATTCCAATCAACCACCTCTTAAAATTCATAACAAATCATACGCTCATTTTTAACGGTTCAAAATTTGTGGACATATACTCAACTTATATATGTATAACATATCCAAAAATTACAACGATCCAATGGTTGGATTAAAAATTATAACTCCCGCAATATATCTCAAAAAACACTGGTTTAATTTTTAATACCTCCAATCTGACAAAATACTAATAAAACACCTCAACATTAATTCCTTCATTTATAACCACATAAATAAATTCATCATTTATATCCACATAAAATAAATATTTCCTTATCATATGAATCAATGATTAATTATTCACAAATAATATTACAGAACCACATTTACGACAACCAGTCGTTCCTGGAAGAGGGGCTTTCCAATAAGGATTTCTCCTCTTCTTGGCAAGAATTAGGTGACCAAACCTCTCGATGTAACTTTCTCGGACATTTCCAATAATGTTATCTAATAATATTATTCCAAATAATCTGAATTACTGATATGATAAAGGAGATACTATGCAGAGTTGACGATAATTGAAACAACAATAATATAAAATATCAATGCAGCAATTATTGAATCAATAAAATAAAATATTGAATAGTAACTACTATGACAATTATTGAGTAGTGCCTTCTTACGTAAGGATCAATAATTCAACAATCTTTGTGTAATACCAGATGCTATCTTCTTTGTCAACAACGACATTACTTTACTTTAACCAACGGGTATTCAACAAGATGTTAACGATGTAACAACTACGCCATTATTCAATTTTGTCATTTTCTTCATTCGACCATTATTAGTTATGGGGCCCACAATTATTACGCTGTGCCGCATTTAATATTCCCCGACGGAAAGAATATTCCACCGAAAAAAATGAATATTTTATAACCACTTGCTTATTTTGCAAAATTTTCACATTTCACCCATAACCAAAGTTATTATATCAAATTAATACCTTATTATTCACAATAATAAATAAAGAAAATTTGATTTTATTCATTAAAAATTTGGGGTCTTACAACCTCCCCTCCTTATGAAATTTCATCCTCGAAATTGACGTACGTACCTGGTGTATCGAAAAGGTGAGGATACCTCGCTTTTATTTCTAATTCCAACTCCTAGGTCATCTCTTCAATAGCATGGTTTCTCCACAAAACCTTAACTTGTGGTATAACCTTCGTGCGTAGGACATGCTCTTTCCTATCCAAGATCTTAACAATGTACCTCCTCGTCGTTAAATCTTCAAATTTATCTCGTCTGGTTCTAACTCAATAATGTGGTTGGGGTCTTTAACATATTTACGAAGCATAGATATGTGAAAAACATTATGAACACGAGACATACTTGGAGGTAATGCGAGTCTATAGGCCACATTTCCTATTCTATCGAGAATCTCAAATGGACCAACAAATCTTGGATTGAGCTTTCTCTCTTCTCAAATCTTGTAACTCCCTTCCATGGTGCAACACGTAACAATACATGATCCCCAATATTAAATTCCACGTCCTTTCGATGAAGATCCGCATAACTCTTTTGTCGATCCTGTACCGTTTGTATACGTTGTCGAATCGTTTGGATCTTCTCTATAGTCATGTGTACCAACTCTGGTCCCAATAATGTTGCTTCACCCACCTCGTCCCAGCATACTGGAGAACGACATTTTCTTCCATACAACGCCTCGAATGGAGCCACACCTATGCTCGCCTAATAACTGTTGTTGTAGGAGAATTCCACCATTGGTAGGTATTTATCCCAACTCCCTTTGAGATCTAGGACACAGAGTCTTAATAGATTTTCAAGAGTTTGAATAGTCCTCTGTGATTGTCCGTCCGCTTGAGGATGGTATGCGAAATCAATCAGAAATCCGCGCCCATAGCTTTTCAGTAAGCTAACCCAAAATCGTGAAGTGAATCTTGGGTCACGATCCAAACTATGGATCTTGGCATGCCGTGCAATCTCACAATCTCGTTCACGTCATATACTAGCAAGACGTTTAAGGAATAAGTCTCACGTGATGTAAAGAAATGGGCGAACTTGGTTAATCTATCAACAATAACCCAAATCGCATCTATGCCTTGAGAAACATTGGGAAGACCCGTAACGAAATCCATAGTAATGTGTTCTCACTTCCATTTTGAAATCTCAAGTGGTTGTAATGGACCCTTTGGCATTTGATGCTCCGCCTTTACACGTTGACAAGTTAAACACCTCAAGATAAATTCCGTGATCTCTCTTTTCATATTGCTCCACCAAAATGTATGTTGAAGATCATGATACATTTTGGTACTCCCAGGATGGATTGCAAATGATGTGTTGTGTGCCTCCATCATGATTCTATGCTTCAAGTCAGAATCGTTAGGAACACAAAGTCCGAGTTGACTCAAGTATTCCTTCTTCATCGATTCTTGCTTACGGAATAACACCTTCTTGCACTTTCTTCTTCATATCGCATCGCCTCCATGTCCGTAGTAGCATGAAACTTTAACTTTATCGATTAAAGTCGGTTCTACTCGCATGTTTGATATCATCACGTGGGTACTTGGAGCCTTCATCTCTATCTCCATCCTTTGCAATTCATACAAAATGGACGTTTGTGTTAACAACATTGCACTCGTACCCGCATATGATCTTCTACTTAATGCGTCAGCTACCACGTTGCTTTTCCAGGATGATATTGGATGGTGTGATCGTAATCTTTCAACAGCTTGAGCCAACGTCGTTGCCGCATGTTGAGTTCCTTTTGGGTGAAGAAATATTTGAGGCTTTTATGATCTGTATAGATCTCCACTTTCTCCCCATACAGGTAGTGTCTCCAAATCTTCAACGCGAAAAAGACTGCTGCAAACTCCAAATCATGAGTAGGATAATTCCTCTAATATTCTTTGAATTGCCGTGAGGCATAGACTATGACTTTCCCATTTTGCATGAGAACACATCCTAACCCTTTGCCTGAAGCATCGCTGTAGATAAAAAAACCATCCGAACCAGATGGTATTGTCGTAAGCAGTCTTAAAAATGAGTCTTCTCTTGAGTTCTTGAAAACTCTTCTCGCAATCCTTGTTCCAACCGAATTTTATATCTTTACGAGTTAGCTGAGTTAACGAAGTAGCGATTCGAGAAAATCCTTCCACGAATCTCCGATAATAACCAGCTAAGCCCAGAAAGCTACGTACTTCGGTCACCGACTTTGGTTGCTCCCAACTTTGTATGGCTTCAATCTTCGTAGGTCAACAGATACTCCATGTTTTGACACCACGCGTGTCCAAGGAATGCTACTTCCTCGAGCCGAACTCGCGTTTCTTCACTTGGCATAAAGTTTGTTTTCACGAAGCCTTTTCAAGTATCGACTTTAAATGGTGCTTATGATCTTCACGGCTTTTGGAATAGATGAGGATGTCATCAATAAAGACAACAACGAATCGATCCAAATATTCCTTGAATACTCGGTTCATTATATCCATGAAAGCGGCGAGGAGCATTAGTCAATCCAAAAGACATGACTAAGAATTCATAATGCCCGTCTTAGGATTCAAGGCGCTTTGGAATATCCTCGCTTTTAATCTTCAAATTGATGATATCCGAACGAAGATTGATCTTTGAAAAGAATTGTGTTCCTTGCAATTGGTCAAACAGGTCATCAATACGAGGTAATGGATACTCTATTCTTGATAGTGACATGGTTTAACTCTCAGTAGTCATCATACACAAGTCGCATACTCCCCGCCTTTCTTCTTTACTTAATAACACAGTGAGCACCCCAAGGAGATGTACTGGGATCTAATAAAACCGATGTCCAACAACTCCACATAGTTGGACCTTTAACTCCTCAAGTTCAATAGAGCCATTCGATATAGGGTTTTAGAAATGGGCTTTGTACCAGGTTCAAGGTCAATAAAGAATTCAACTTCACATTCTGGGGGTAGACTAGGAAGTTCTTCAGGAAATACATCAGGAAATTCACTAACAATAGAAATAGTATTCAAATCTGACGTGTTTTTGTTCAAGTCCGTGACATGGGCTAAGAAAGCTTGACATCCATTTTTCAATAAACGAATAGCTTTATGGCTTGATATTACAGTGACTGATTTAGTGGTTTGGTTGTTTGAATTAGCATAATAGGTTGGTTAGGAATATGAAAACTAATAACCTTACGAAAATAATCAATTTTAGCATGATGCGTTGTTAACCAATCAATCCTCAAAATCACATCAAATGCAAGAATTTTCAACGAAATAAGGCTTGGCAGGTAATGTGATGGTACCGATCAATCATGCAAGATTTAAAAACGAGAGATGTAATAAAAGTTTCTCCTAACTGAGTCTCAACAGATAAGTCAAAGTCTAATTTCTCCGAGTCAAGTTTAAACGTTGAGCACAAGCAGGAGAGATAAAAGAATGGGTAGAACCCCAGATTCTAATAAGGTATAAACTTCGCAAGAGTTTATGATTAAACTTAACCGTGATCACCTCGTTTGATTCCTCGCGTTTTGGGCCACGACAAACGCCTTCCAGAACCACCGCTTTAACTTGTCCGGACACCTTTTGGAGTCACCATCCTCGTTGAACATGGTTTCGCAACTAGATAATCTCTAGCTATATGACCTTCCTTTCAACAGCTTATAACACACCTGGATTGTTGTGGGCGGTTGGGTGATGTGTCCCTCTTCCGCATTTTGTAACATACGACCGGGTGGTCGCTTCTCCTCCCAAAGCAAATGGTCTTTGACGTCTTTACGCTTATCATTGTTGTACCTTCTCCTTTTGAAATCTCCCCACTCGCTTCCTTCTATTATCACGCCACGATTACCACCGAGTGGTTACCGCTTTTGTCCAATGCTTTCCTTCCTCCGGTTGTCATTGCTCTGGATGATCACGCCACCGGATGACCACAGTTGTGTTCCCTCGGTTGAACATATTCATTATCTCGCTCTAATAATTAAGCCTTGTTTACAACATCCGAATATAAAGAAAATTTATGAGATATAAGATATTATCAAATCTCTAAGCTTTAGATCTCTCATAAACATCCTCGCTATTCGCTCCTCATTTTGACCAAATGAGGTGCAAACCTGGATAACTCGCAAACTTCGCCTCGTCTTTGGGACACCGCCATGTTGTTTTGTTCCAAATCGATAAACTCCACCTCCTTCATATACGACGAATACTTTCGTGAAAATACTTGTCATTGAATAGTTTCAAATGTTTCCCGAAGACATGCTTTGAAAGGGTACCGGGTTGGTACGCTTCCGAGACTCCCACCTCCGAATTCGCCTCACCGCGAACATAAAGGTGGCGAATGGAACCTTCGTTCCCGCCGCATCCCAAGACATTGAATATCTTGGTAATTTGTTTGACCCACGCCGCCATGATCGGATCCGCTTTCCCTTAAATTCGTGGTCCCAACCCTTTGAATCGCTTAGTGTGATGTTCCGCATTTGCTAGCATTTCCACCGTATTTTGTGCACGAGTCTCCCTCGTCTGGTTTTGCATGAACTTCAAAAAGCTTCTAAACATCCCATCATTCATCATTTGTTCTAGAACGCTGTTTACAGAGGATTATTGCCTTCCTGCTGCACGCTCCCCAGTAGTGATCAAAGGTGTCTCCACTGGCCCCGATTCACTTTATTATTAACGCTCTCACCGCCATTCTTAAATCGCCATAAAACAAGGGTTAATAGTCATGCAACATATTATCCCTATACTCGACCGACCAAATAAATACCAAATAAACTTAGTCAAATCATACTAGCGAAGGAATTAATTGCTGCTCCCCTCCTAGTTCTTGTCTCACATCTCAGCTAGGGATCATATCCCTAAGCTTTGATACCAACTGTGACGCCCCCAAAATAGGTATACATCACCCATTCTGAGTCGCCAAATACATGGTACAGAAACAAATACAACTTCATTAAATTGTGAGTTTAAATACAAATAGAGAGTATAAAAACTCAAAAGGAGTCCTTATTACAATTATTGATACACTATTTTAAAAATAGTGAGGACTGCTAAAACAACTTTCTAGAACCATCACTCCGTACCCCGACTAGTTCCTGCTATGTTCTCACCTCCTGAGAAGAAAAATGGAACAAAAGGGTGAGCTCAACTAGCCCAAGAAAGAATAGTATGACTAAGATAATATACAACAAATTATCATTAGTCTTCAACAGGAATAACTGATAAAATATAATAGACAACAAGTTTTAGATCAACAACCGCAATGGAAAACAACAATCCATTGAAGAAAGTCAAGTAGAAAAGAATTCTACTATCTTTTAAGATTTAAAAGTCCATCATCAATATTTTATTCCCAGTAACATCAATCAATATACATCTTGAATCAAATATTCATCTTTGCACCACAGCCAAAGATATTCATTTGTATCACCAAATAATTCATGTTCATCTCAATAACTGCTCATCTTGCACTACTGGCCAAAGATATTCATTAGTAATCATTCATCTTTGCATTACGTGCCAAAGATATTCATTTGTATCATCATTTAGGATCAATGATGATGAAAAATATTTTAAAGAAAACGAATCCAAAGAGATAACAGATCAAATATTAAGGATTCAGTATTATAATTTATCCAAGTTCAATAATATTCAAATAACCAATTTTGAAGCGTAATTCAAAATAATGATCAAAATATGGATACAATCAAAGATAGTAAACTATAAGATCAAGGAAACTTGCACCGATTAATGTAAACTCACAAAGTATCTAAATACTCACAAAATATACTCAATAATCTAGAGAGAAAGAGAGAAAACTTATTTCCGGTGTGATTTTCAATTCTAACTTAGCCCTCTATTTATAGGAAAATGTTAAAGACGTCAAGCAGATTTAACTCAGCAACTTGGATGGCTTTACTCGCTACTATTCCCACCCACCACATTTGAATAAAAATCTCAGCACATTTCTTCACCAACCAAGAGTGGGGTCCTCCAATTCTAGAATTTTTCACCAAAATGATTTATAACCTGATTTTCGAATCAGCCACCTCATAAAATTCATAACAAATCATACGCTCATTTTTAACGGTTCAAAATTTGTGGACATATACTCAACTTATATATGTATAACATATCCAAAAATTACAACGATCCAACGGTCGGATTAAAAATTATAAATCCCGCAATATATCTCAAAAAACACTGGTTTGATTTTTAATACCTCAAATCCGATAAAATACTAATAAAATACCTCAACATTAATTTCTTCATCTATAACCACATAAATAAATCCATCATTTATATCCACATAAAATAAATATTTTCTTATCATATGAATCAATGATTAATTATTCACAAATAATATTACGTAATCACATTTATGACAACCAGTTGTTCCCGAGAAGAGGGCTTTCCAATAAGGATTTCTCCTCATCGGGCGCCAAGCAATTAGGTGACCAAAACTCTCCTTGATGTAACTTTTTTAGACATTGCCAATAATGTTATCTAATAATATTATTCCAAATAATCAATTATCGATCCGATAAAGGAGATATCATGCGATAACGATAATCAAACAACAATAATATAAAATATCAATGCATCAATTATTGAATCAATAAAATAAAATATTGAACAAGAATTCATCGTGACAATTATTGAGTAGTGTCTTCTTACGTAAGATTTAATAATTCAACAATATCATGCAATATCGTATGCTTTCTTTGTGCAACGCCAGACATTTTACTTTAACTACCGGGTATTCCAACGATTGTTAATTGGTAACAACTATCCGTTATTTAATTTTGTCATTTTCTTCATTCAATCATATCCGTTATGGGGCCCATAATTGGTTTACTGCCAGTATTTAATATTCCCCCCACGTAAAGAATATTTCACCGACAAAATGAATATTTTATAACCACTTGCTTATTTTGCAAAATTTTCACATTTCACCCATAACCAAAGTTATTATATCAAATTAATACCTTATTATTCACAATAATAAATAAAGGAAATTTGATTTTATTCATTAAAAAGTTGGGGTCTTACTCAATTATCTATAATACCCTTAAATCATTAATTTATCATAGCACAAGAGTTTAAAGTACCAAAAAATAGGTAGAGTAATGAGGGGTAATTTTGGGAAAAAGTATCATTAATTCTCCTAGATTTGAACAAACGTCAATTAATTAGGGACAAATAAAAAATTCTAAAACGTCATTTAAATAGGGACGGAGGGAGTGAGGGATAATTTTGGGAAAAAGTATCATTAATTCTTCTAGATTTGAACAAACGTCAATTAATTAGGGACAAATAAAATACTCTAAAGCGTCATTTAAATAGGGACGGAGGGAGTACTATACAGGTTTTATGTATTTAGTACTGTGCACGTGTTATTTATGTTTATTATACCGTTGTAGGAGAACTACTTTTTCAGAATTGTTAATGTTAAATTTTGTACGACTGAAGAAATTATCAAAATAGTAAGTCAAAATCGCGTTAACAAGTTGATTGAATAAGTGAATATTATTATGAGGAAGTTAAATTGTTGATAAGAAATATTTTATAATGTTGTAGATGACTCATATTTGAGAAAGATAAAAAATTATTGGATGTGAATAAAATAAATAATGAACTACGGATCAAGACAAGTTTCTTAATTACTTACACAAACTTTGTATATTGTGCAAGTTCACTCATTTTGAGTAAATTTCCTAACTTGTGCAAATTTATTATTATGTACAAGTTTTCTATTCTTATGTGCACTCTGTGCAACGATGTGCATTTAGAATGTTGAATTTCATTTGTTATACGAAGTTCATTTTATTATATGAAATTTATTGTAATTTGATTCGGCTTAACTCGATTGTTGAGTTATTCCAGTCGGAATGTTTATTGTTGAGATATTGAATTGTGATAGATTATTATTTTGTGAAAAGTTGTTTGTTCCAAACCAAATAAGTTTGGACAATTGTCAGTATAGATTTCACCCCGTGCAACAATATGTTTATGTGAACCGATATTAACATGATTGCACCCCGTGCAATGAAGTGTTTGCTAACGGTTAAAGGAATTATTTTAATCGTTGTGATTGTTAGTATGATGTTAAAGATATTAAATGAAAGGAATTTAATTTATTCCTGTTTATTTAAGTAGCTTCACAATTAATGTTCAATTGTTGAAGTTTTTAGAAAAATATTATTCTATTCTTGAGATTGTTATTTATTTAACTGTGTATACTTGTTGGGCAATTAAATTCTCATATTTGAAAATTCTAAATTTTTTGCAGCTATAACATGTAGAAGGATCTGAAAGGTTAGAAAACGATAAGAGAAAGAAAAATGTTAAGGAGAAACATTAAAGCGTATAGATGCATATAATGTGTTGAAATGTTATATTACTGTGTAATAGTATTCAAGATATTTATGTAAAGGTATGAGAATCTGGGATTAGACTGAGATGTAATGTAATAATATAGATGTTACATTTATGACGTTAAGAATTGTACGTATTGATTAAGTAGTACAGTGACGCACTATGTGTCGCCCCCAAAATAGGTATACATCACCCATTCTGAGTCACCAAATACATGGTACTGAACACAAATACAAACTTAATTATACCACATGAGCTGTGAGTTTTAATACAAATATTATCTTCTAGACAGTATTCAAACTCAAAATAAGTCCTCGATACATTTATTATCACACTATTTACAATAATAGTGAGGACTACTAATGCAAACATCTCGAATCAGTTATCTCGCTTCTCGACTAGTCCCGCCTATATATTCGATTTCAAGAGAACAATGAAAGCAAATGGTGAGCTCAACTAGCCCAAAGAAGAATTATTATGACTAAGATAATACGTGAATAATTTATCGTTAGCCTTCAACAAATGTTAAACCGATAAAATATAACAAACATCAAGTTTGATCATAGTGAACAAGCGATCCATTAGAAGAGTCAAGTAGAACTCGATATCTACTATCTTCTATGATTTAAAAGGTTTTTCATCAATTTTATCACGAGACTCAACATAATAAATAATTCACATCATCGAATCATCCATGACAACGACGAGGATATTCATTAAGATCACGAAACACAAATTATCCATGCACTACTACAGACGATGATATTCGTGTTTTCATCAATAGTCATGATCATGCCAACAACTGTCCATCAATGCACTACGGGCCAATGAGGACTCTTACCACATAATTTATAACATTACGGTCATGATTATACCAAATAATCCCTGGTCATAATCATACCAAGTCCATCTATGCACTACGACCATAGATGACTTTCAACATAATATAAGCATGGGGGTGATGACAATGATATAAGAATTCAATTAAATGAAAGAAATGATAAATTTTTAAAGATTTATAATTTAATTTATCAAGAATTCAATAATGTCCAAATTGTCAACATGATACTGCTTTGTGGAGTAAAATTCAAGAATAATATTATATCAAAAATGATTTGGACCGAAAAGAAATCAATTTTTGTCATGAATAGTAACCCCAGTGAATAGTACCCTATGAATAGTAACTTCGGGAATCCCGTGAATAGTACCCCATCATAAAAAAGTTAAAACTTATCAAGAATGCTCAGAATAATATTTTCATGAAAAGATACTAGATGAAGCGCAAATATCAAGGATATTCTACTAATTTTATGAAGTATAGAAGCCAAAAATTTAACAAAATGAGTATAGAATTCAAAATCTGAAACGAAATAATATTACTTACATACTACAGAGTATGAAAGAAAATATTATTTCATACGAATATTGAACAAAAATAACATCTCTTACTTTGAAAAGAAGAGTATTCCAACTGGTATAGCGGGGATATTCTTGAAGAAAACTTTCACTATTTTCTACACTCAAAACTTTCTAAAACTCGAAAGAAATACGCTCAATATTATAGAAGAAAAATTCTCTGATTCTGGTATAATTTTCAATTCTAACTAAGCATCCTATTTATAGGAGAATGGAGAGGATACTATTTGGAAATAAAAATCACGGACACACAGTTGTTTTTTAAAAAAATTCGGACAATTTCAACATCTGCTACTATGCATATTTACTATGCAGGCACTATGCAAACTCTATGCATAATAAAATATAATATATTCTATTTTTCATAAAAAATAAAACTAATAAAATATTATATATATATATATATATATATAAACAAAAACCTGTGACTTTGAAAACAATCACCCGTGAACTTTCCCAGCCAATCATTTTTCACATATGGGCCCCACATGTGGGCCCACCTTTATAATATTAAATAACTTTCTACCGATTATTTTGAAAAATGAGTAAATGAGGGTCCATAAAATAAGTAAAATTTACAACAAATACTTCATAAAAATCCCTTCAATATTTTTAACAACCTTTATTCATATTATTATAACTCGCAATATTAACAACCAGATCGTTCCCAGGAAAGAGGGGGCTTTCCAATAAGGATTTTTCCCTATTGACGCGCAATTTAGTGACCAAACCTCTCATCGACAGAACTTTCTAGACATTGTTAATTATGCAAATAATAATATGAATAACTTGTCATCTCAATTATTGATTTAATAATATATAAAATATCGACAATAATTGAATCAAATAACGTGAGATATTATGCAACAATTACTGTAGCAATAATTGAACAAAACCGAGTGACTTCTCACGTAAGCATCAATAATCAATACCGCATGCTACTATGCAACCATGCCAGACATCGCACTTCTTTCAGCACGTTAACGGTAAAAACTTCCATAGTTACTTTTATAAAAAGATATTTACGCTGCTTTTTAACTCCGACAATAATTCCAATTGTAGGGTCCACTAATGATTGTGCTTGCCGTCATTTAATATTTTCTCGTTAAAAACGAATATTCCCCGACCAATCGAATATAATAAAACAACTTGTGTATTTTGCAAAATTTATAAATATTACCCACAACTATAACATTATATCACATTCACTCCTTAATATTCAAAAATGATATTTATAAAAAATTATCTTTATTCATAAAAGTTAGAGTTTAAGGGATCGGGCCCGGATTTGGGGACGTTACAAATATAATAACATCGACTTTTGAGGTATTTAGTCAATATTATTTTTTTGAAGCTCAACTTTTAGGAATACAATATAATCTCATGATCAAGTAGGTCATTCAGTATTAGATTAGCAAGAACCAATCAAACTTTACTAGTGGAGAAATAAACAAACTTACAAACAAATCTCACATAAAGAAAGAAACACATTTGACATAAAAGAATAAATAAACTAATTAACCTAAGTGAGAATCGACTATGAGACATTGGTCACAGTACCTTATTCTTAACTACTAGATTAAGACCTCATGGGCTTTAGTCAATAAGTTTGAATGGTACAATTAAGTAAATCTATGAGATTAAAGCAAGCTAATTTAGACAATAAAGCAGCATTGACGTTTTCAAATATGGACTTTTTCATATTCGAAGAGTAGGTATTGCAAGCAAGGGCTTTGCTCTTGGTAATGATAGACCAAATTTTTCATCCATGTCCAACTCATCAGGCGACGTGCCGATAGGTAACTCCCAGCTGAAGCAATGTACCAATTGAGCCACCACCAATTTAATGTTAATTAGGCCTAAGTACATTCCTGGACACCCTCTTCGGCCTGAACCAAATGGTATAAGTTGGAAATGTTGTCCTTGTAGATCTATATTTCTTCCAATAAACCTCTCAGGAAGAAATTCTAAAACATTATCGGACCACACGTTAATATCTCGTCCTAATCCCCAATTATTAATGATAATGCGTGATTTCTTTGGTATGTAATATCCATTTATCACAATATCTTCCATAGACTCATGAGGAACCAATAATGGCGCAACGGGGTGTAGTCTAAAACTTTCTTTAACTACCATGTCTAAGTATTCTAACTTAGGCAAATGAGCTTCTTCCACCATTTCATTTTCTCCTACAATAGCATTAAGTTCTTCTTGAAGTTGTTTCATCGCCCTCGGATGCTTTATAAGTTCTGACAATGTCCATTCAATTGCAGTGTGCGACGTATCAATGGCTCCAAAGATAATGTCTAGTAGAATTGCTTTGATATTTGTTCTATCAATTGTGTTGGATAATTGGTCATGGGTACTTGAATAATTTTTCTTCAAAGATAGCATCACATCAACAAAATCTCTATCAAGCCTTTTGTGCCCACCGCTAGCATCTTGTTCATGCTCATCTATGATAGACTCCAAGATTTTGTCAATAGCCTTACTTGTGGTCATGAGACGTCGAGTCAATCCCTAATAAAAGTTAAAATGTTGCAAAAACGTATGATCCATACTAATTAAATACAAAAGATTTGATTACGAAATGGCAAATTATTTTCAAAATATATACTAGAAAATGACGTGAAATCCAAGTTGTAAATAGTGTTAAGAGATTGACTGCGATATTAAACGTTTTTCTTCAAATGCAAGTTGTTTTTAAATGGGACTATAACTTTGAAATACAGAGAAGAAACAAAGGGTATGCCAATACCCCGTTTTTCATATAAAAATAAACTTAAAAGAATCAAGGAAAATTGAGTAAAATATCACCTCTCAAATTTAGCCCTACATGGCTTTATAATGATCCAATCTCAAAGGGGCATATATTTACCTGGAGGTCAAGTGCCCCAATGAAGGGCAAATAGTCCGCTATATTGAAAGCTCCTATCAACTCCGTGAGCTCTTGAATAACTCCATGAATATCAAATCTCTCATCTCTACTTCTCCCAAAAAGCATCCTACAAGTCATATCCTCAATCAACCCTGCCACCTTCCCACTAACATCCACCACCTCACGCGCCGCCGCAGCTCCTCTTAGCCCCTCCACCAACAACCCAATCTCCTCCCTTCTCATCCCGGAAAACGAGTCAATCTTTGTAACACTAAGCAACTCTAGTGTACAAAATTTCCTTACGTTTCGCCAATACGGCCCGTATTCAGCAAACGCAATGTTTTTGGTTTTATAGGATAAATATTCGGCCGCTTGAGATTTAGGCCGGCTAGCAAAAACGGTGTCGTGTGTCTTAAGGAAGAGCTCGGCAGCTGCCGGACTTGAGACAACAATGGTTGGGACATTTCCTAGGCGGAGGGACATTATGGGGCCGTACTTTTTGGCTAGGTTGTAGAGGGTGCGGTGGGGGAGGGTTCCTAACATGTGGAGGTGGCCGATAATTGGTAAGCCTTGGGGTCCTGGAGGTAGTTTGTGGCGCCGGTATTGTGGTGGTGTGGTGGTCCGACGGATGTGGATGAACCAAAAGATGGCTGCAAGAAGGGGAAATAAGGTAAGAAATGAGGCGGCCGACATTTTTGGTGTTTGGTGATTGGTGTTTCAAAGAAGATACATATTTTTATGCTACTTCAGTTATGATGGTGGACCCGGGCTCTAATAAATGTACTAGTTGAGTAGTCAATTTGGCATGGGGAAATGGTCAGGGTAGCTGTCATTTTTTTTTAATTGTTTTATTGTTTTTTTTTGTCTTATTATTAACTGTCTCATAATTTATATTTATTCATTTTTTTTCAAATTTAACTGTAAATAAGGAATTGCATTATACTCCTCAGAAGAAAATATAAAATATAAAAAATATAATTAATGCTGTCTGATTGGCCAAAATAATTATAAAATTTTAATATTATTCTTCTAAAATTCATTAGAAAAGATGAAAGATAAACAAATTAATAAGTAATGGTAGGTGTCAGTGAAACTCTTCTTATAGTTCTCCCACTTCGAGTCGTGGGCATACCCTTCACGAATTCTACACCTCCTCAGCAGAGTCGCCAAATAAATATGGGTAAGGAAACCGTACATTACTAGGGTTAGGGTTTACGTGTTGGTGAGGAGGAGAAATCACAAAAAAAGCTGGTCTTGATTGAGTGGTTGAAGAGGGGAGAATAATAGGTAAGCAATTACTTGAGTAACACGTGGTAGAACTCTTAGGATTCAAGAGCCTTCTTCAAAGTCTTCAGTTCAGAGAGAATCAAAAAGTCATTTTCTATTGAAATGAAAGGGGGTATTTATAGAGTTTCCTGAAAAATGGTCACGTGCCTTGCACATGTTTGGGTCTTATGCTTGGCGTGTGATTTCAAAGGAAATTCTAAAAATACCCTTAATTAGTTAAGTAATGCCTAAATCATCATGTCCTTCTAGCCACCAATCCAATCCCTCAATAAATTTCCAAATGAGTCATCTCCACGAGCCTTCTGCCTCGGGACACGTGGAGATTCTCCCGGTTCATTTAATTCTTTAGATCACACGTAAGCCCTAATTTTATATTTGGGCTTACAGAAATGTTAATAAATACTTGTGGAAAGCTAAGTTTCACATCGAGTAAGAACTAAACATTAAGTAAGTATATATATAATTATATTGTTCTTGAGTTTGGGCCCAAAAGAACACTCTACTTTTATGAAGGGGAGATGACCTAGCCAAGATTTAATTTAATTTGACCACATGCGCCGGAAATAAACTTTTTCTTTTAGTGGGAGCTAGTGCTCAAAGAGGTACTTTGGGGGAGGTTTCGGTGGTTGGCAGCATGGGGAATTTTCGATACGCTACGTGCTATGCTACGTTTCAGATTGTTCATTATAATGCATATCGCCTACGCGATTCTCCAATTTATGTTACTGTGAAAATGATTATTTTTCCGCAACAGAATCAATGGAATGTATAGACAAGTTTTAACTCGAGTCGTATCAGAGACTCTTGTATTAAAGCATGAGGAACAAACTTATGCTCTTTATAAGTCAACTTTTTTAAATATTTAAATTTAAAGTTGTCATAACTTATTTAAGTTTTAAAATAATAAAATTTATAACAAGTGTTACTATTTTAATGGTTTATGATATTGAAATTCTATATATTAACAAAAATTAATGGATGAAAAATCTAAGGATAACTAAAAAGAAAACTCGTTTTACAAAACAAGAAAAAACAGGTGGAATAAGACTTCCATTTTATGACGGGCGACCTCCTTTGTCTCTCCTCTCTTACACAACATTGAAAGCCATGCAATGCATGGTGCCACTTGAAGTTTGCATTGCATGCCCCCACCAAATGATCAGCAAATTGAACGTACATGCAAGACAAGCCAAAATGCATGCATGCCACTTGGTTCCCGGCCATCAATAATGTCTCACTTATTTGGCGGAAATGACAAAAATCTAAGAGGTTTGATCTGGAGATTTGGCAGTGAGGATTGAAGTCTTATTAATTAGTTAATGTCTATATGTGTAAACTAAATATCTTAATTCTTATGGGCCATCTATCTGACTTTTCTTCTTGTGGTATAGAAACTAAAACAGATACATGCATGAGTGCTTTGATTATTATTTTTTATTTGCGATTTTGGTACCACTTATTAATTATTAGTATGACCTTTCTACTTGTGGTATAGAAAGACAGAGATACATGCATGAGTGCTTCGACATGAACCTGTAAATAGTAATGTTCACTTGTTAGTTTCACTATCTGGTCCATTATCCTCTAGTGGATGTACTTAATTAATTTAAAAATTCATAAACTTTTGAAGCTATATTTTTTTCAGTGTTTACCATAAGTTTAACCATCATTTAGTTACTTTAACTATCATTTAATTGTCCATAAGGTCTTAATCTAGTAATTATAAGGATGAAGTTCTCTGATTCTCAACGTAAACCCTTGCCATAATCGCTAGGGCTTTATCTGTAATCTCGGTCAATGAGTTATCCTTTGGCGTTATTTTGTGATATAAGTCAATGAACTATATTCGGCAGTACTTATGGACTTTGTAGGGGTTATGTTAGATTTTATGTGCTCTTCTAGCCACCATGATTAATTCTAGATAAATGTATACAAATAGCACTATTTTCACACAATTTTTTCTCACATGAAGGTGTGACTTACTGTATACTCATATTAAAGAGAGTCATGTGAAAATATCAAAAATACATATAGAAATATCAGTTCCCAATCTATATAAAGAACATTTTTTTACCTAAATAGTTCAAGAAAAAGATATATCATGATTGAAAGAATGAACAATAAGCTAACGAACTTTCAGCAATATAATCATTGTGAAAGAACATAAATCAATTTTCATAGATGAACGACCGAGACAATAAAAATGATTGGTCAATAATGAACATAAATAAATTGTGACGCCCCCAAAATAGGTATACAACACCCATTCTGAGTCGTCAAAATACATGGTACAGAAATAACTACAACTTTATTATTACAACATATAAACTGTGAGTTTAAATACAGATATTGTCATCTAGACAATATCCACACGCAAATAAATCCCCATCATAATTATTGATACATTATTTTATAAAAATGGTGAGGACTACTAAACAACTCTCTCTGTAACCTTCATTCCATACCTTGACTAGTATTGCGTTACATTCTCGCCTCCCGAGAAGAAAAATGGAACAACAAGGAAAATGGTGAGCTCAACTAGCCCAGTAAAGAACATTATGACTAAGATAACATAGAGCAAATTATTGTTAGTCTTCAACAGGGAAAATCTAATAGAATACAATAGACAACCAATTTTAAATCAACAACTGCAGCGGAAACAACAATTCATTAGAAGAGTTAAGTAGAGAATGCAAACTACTATCTTTTATATATGAATTTAAAAGTTCATCGTCGATATTTTATCCTCAGTAACATCAATCAATATAT
Organism: Panax ginseng; assembly: GCA_020205605.1. Lineage (NCBI taxonomy): Eukaryota > Viridiplantae > Streptophyta > Magnoliopsida > Apiales > Araliaceae > Panax > Panax ginseng. The sequence continues at coordinate 137,952,027 of CM035145.1, read as the reverse complement.
ATCCGGAATCAAATATTCATCTTCGCATCTACAGCCAAAGATATTCATCACCGGTCATGTTCATCTAAACACTGCTCATCTTTGCACTACGGCCAAAGATATTAATCGATCATTCATGTTCATCTCAACACTGCTCATCTTTGCATTCTACGTTCAAAGATATTCATCAAGAAATCATTCATCTTTTGCTACAAAGCCAAATATATTCAAGAATATCATCATTTAGACCGAGGATGATGAAAAATATTTTAAAGGAAACGAATCCAATGAAACAAAAGAACAAATATTAAGGATTCATATTTTTAAACAATCCAAGTTCAAAAATACTTCATAAGTAATCGTAGTAGAGTAAAATTCAAGAATGATCAAAACATGGATACAATCAAAGCTAGTATCCATAATAGATATCTTAGGATGAAAAACGAAAATTTAATTTTTCCGTGAATAATTATCGTATTCGTGAATAAAGTGTCGATATATCGTGAATAGTCTTGATATCGTGAATAAGAATCTCAGACACCAAAAGATAGAAATTTCACAAAAAATATCATCACGCTTACGTGAATAAGACTTTGAATAAGAACTCAGTAAATGGTAACTCGTGAATAAGAACTCATGAATAAGAACTCCGATATGAAAAAGTTTCAAATTTGATAAAAAGTTTCAATCAATATTTCAAAGATAATGATATTGAAGAAATAATATCATTTTCGAATAAAATAACATCCCTTACCTCCGGAAGACAATTATTTAACCGGAATCACGGATATAGTATAACTCGAACTTTCACCGTATAGCAATACTCAAAGTATACTCAAAATACTCACAAGAATACGCTCGATAATATAGAGAGAAAATTTCATTTACGGTGTGATTTTCAATTCTAACCTAAGCACCCTATTTATAGGAAAATCTTTAGAACACCAAAGCGAGAAAAATTTATTAAAATATTAATATATATATATATATATAATCTTCACGCACACCTTGGACAATCTGATCTCAGCTTTTTTCCATGCTAGTGGGCACACCTACCTTGTTAAAAACGTTTTTATTATTTAAAATAATTTAAACTTCCAAAAATCAATTATTTCGGAGCTTCAGAACTTCAATAATTCACAATAAATAGTCCTTTTGTCAGAAAATTCAAATCTTGTGAGTTTTTATAGGAAATTCAATTCTCTACAACTTTGCAGAAGAAAGTTTTTCTAAATTCCGGCAAAATTGACCAAATCCACAAATCCAAGGCGATTTTAGAGGCTATAATCAAATTTCAGTCAATAAATGGGGTCCACCGACATGTTTAACATGTTTTAAACATTTATTGCAACAAAAATACTCTTCCTCCTCGTATACTCATATATTCCACATTCGTTGTAAAAATATCACCATTATTATATTATTAAAATATAATAATATATATATTTAAATGAATTATTTTATCAAAAAAAGATAAAATTTCAATTTTCAACAATTGTCACATTAAAAATTCTCTCCATCTATATCCACATAAAATTAATATTTTTCTCATCATATGAATCAATAATTAATTATTCACAAATAATATTACGAGAATCACAATATCGACAACTGTGCGGTTCCTGCGAAAGAGGGCTTTCCAATAAGAATTTTTCCTTCTTGGCCAGCATTGATTAGGTGACCAAACCTCTCCTTAGATGTAACTTTCTAGACATTGCCAATAATGTTATCTAATAATATTATTCAGATAATATGAATTATTGCTTCGATAATGAAAAATCTTGTAAATGACAATTATTGAAACAACAAATATAAAATATCAACGACAATTATTGAACCAATAAAAAATCTTGAATAGTAATTCTCAGAACCATTATTGAGTAGTGCCTTCTTACGTAAGAGTCAATAATTGGTGCAATACCATGTCTTCTTGTCTGCAACAACGCGACATCGTGTTTTAACCACCGGGTATTCCAACAACAGAAATAAGAATAACTACTGCCAAGTTATTTTTAAACAACTTATATTTGTCGCTTTCTTCCTCCAATCGCTTTTTCGTTATGAGGCCCACACATGGCCAATTTATCGCTACCATTCATTTAATATTCCCAAGACGATCTGAATATTTCACGACCAAACGAATATTCCCCACAACAATGAATATTTTATAACCACTTGCTTATTTTGAAATATTTGCGTATTTTACTCATAACTATCCACATTAATCACATCAACCCTTACTATTTCAAAATAATAATTAGAGAAATTAAATTTTATTTATTAATTATTTGGGGTCTTATATAAATCAACTGGACCAAATGGTAATGAAGGTGATCAGCCTTTCATACCTGATGAACACATGCAATATGCACAAAATCAACAAATCATATACATGATGTAATCAACAATGATTAACCACTAGAATGTTTGAAAAATCATAACTCAGGTTTGAGTTAGAGAACTTGCACAATAAGCAACCTATTTTAGCTGCATCGTCGATTACTGTTAAGCAACCTATTTTAGCTTCATCTGAAAGACCTAATATTGATACTATCGATCTCTTAATTAGAATAATATCTGAAAGTCCAATAATAATCTAGAAGAGGGGTATTATTACAGATTAAAAAATTATCTTAAGCCTTTTTGATTTTTTGGATAATTAATTTGCAGTGTTAGAAATTAATATGCAAGACAGTAAAAATTCAATCACACAATGCACAAAGATTTATCTGGTTCACAACATACATCCGGGTATCTTTATACGTCCGATCTCAAGCTCCTCTCCAGACTTGAGATCCTATTACTATCGATAATAAATACTCCTTCAACAGGCGGAGAAGCCTTTACAAAGTTTTATAGTCAAACTTCCAACTGTTCCCAACTAATCTATCTTGGACAACAAGCTCCCTGCTCCCTCCTCAAGCTTAATTGTACTTCCTTTGAGTTCAGTTCTATTCTATGATCCGGTCTTGAAACAATGACCTCTTCCTCACCTCACAAAGTACACTAGAGATCCAACTTCCCACCTCCTCTAAGACTCCGGTCTTGGTGAAGAATTACTCGCCTTTCTCACGGTACATAAAATAAACTAACTCTAACCTTTTCTCTTTTACAAATGATATTACAACAATTTGCTTCTCAAATAAGCGAGATAAGAATTTAGTACATATTGATGCTTCTCAATTAAGCGGATAATAATTTAAATGATTGATGCTTCTCAAATAAGCGGATAATAATTAAAGAGCAAATGTATTTATAAAAGTTTAATGACTTTTATACTTGAGACAATATGCTTCTTAGTAAGCGAGATAGTAATTTTGTGCTTTGATCAATAGTGCTTCTGTGTAAGCAAATATGTAAATTATGCCTTTATTATAAAAGTTTAAATAACTTTTATATTTTGTGTGAAAAGATGCTTCTTGAATAAGCAAATAAGTCAATTTTAGCTTTTACTCAAAAATGCTTTTGTTTAAGCAGATATGTAATTTAATGATAATTTATAAAGAAATATTTATTCTTTATGGAGTGAAGAAAAGTCACTTTAAGTTTAAACAACTTTTTAGAGTGAAAGTGCTTCCTGTAAAGAAATAAGTTGTTTTAAGCTTTGAATCAAATATGCTTCTATTTAAGCGGATATATTCACTTAAGTTTGTGAAATAAAAGTTTAAATAACTTTTCTATAATGCAACAAGTATTTTATGAATAAATAAATTTATGATCAAATACTTGTGATGACAGATATCAAGTATAATATATAAATCAATTAAGCAATACTTGATATAACAAATATTGTTGTTTAACTCAAACAATATATAAGAATATTTTATCTATTATGTGAACTTTTATAAATAGTGTCACTTAGTACTATAAGGAATCGTACGGTTCGAATTCCTCTTGGTAGAGGTGTATCTCCGTAGCCTTGCGGCGTCTAAGTACGACAAAATTTATATTTTCATAATTGATATTTATATAAATATTTTCAATAGATCACTACGATTCTCAAATCCGGTTCGGATGACTACTCTTTTGGAGCGATATCTCGGTGTTGTTTTGAGCTATCAAGTGTCGTATCTATTTTACGATATTTATATAAATAATATCAATAAAAGATTCTTCAAGACTATAAGAAATCGTGACTGTTGATTCCTCTCCTCAGTAGAGATTTATCTCCGTAGCCTTCTTGGCGCCCAAAATATCTTTTTTATTTGATAAATAGATGAAATATAGATATATAGAATTGTGTAGAACAATTTATATTCGTATATCTATAAATATAAATAAGCAAGAGATAATTCAAATAAATAAATTAAATAACTTATCTCAATATGCTTAGACCAATTTCTTCTTCTCAAATAATCAGAACTTTTGTAAGAAACACTACTACAAAACAGTAAATAGACAATACTTAAACCACAACGTTTTTAAAAAAGATGTTATAGATATATATGCAAAAACGTTATCTATTTAAAAAGATATTTTTTTTGTTTTACCTAGATAACATTTTTTTTTAAAACGTTGTCTATGAAGAAAAACACGGAGCTTTAAAAAATCTCGCTGAAGTGAAAAGAGGAGAGAAGGGCTCGTCAGTACAAACAATTTTCAAATTGATTATTTTTCTCTCTCTCTAGGTTCTGCTTCAATTTGAAGCTCCTTTCGTCTCCGTGTGTAATCCCCGTATAGTAACACTAGGGTCAATTTGAAGCTGAGGGATTTGTCGCTGCCGATTGATGTTCCTCTACTGGATGCCACCGTCGCTGCTTTCTACGGAACCGGATCTAAGGAGGAGGTGAAATATGATATTTTTCTGTTATTTTATCTCTTTCTATGTGCGTGTGTTTGTGTGAATTCTGTGTATTTGACGAGAGGAATGTGGGGGGAAGAGTATGCAATTGACACTCGTTTTTTCACTGTTTTTATCTCATGTGGAAGTAGAAATTTATTTAGTTTTAGGGTTTAAGATGAGTTTGTAAGAGAGTAAACTGGTCATTGTTGATTCTATTAAGCAAGATAAACTTTTTTTGTTCGATTAATTTTGTCATCTGTTTGGTTAATGCTAAACCAGAGGAAGGATTTAAGAGTCAAATATTTTAATCTCAGCCTGCAAGGAGGGGATTGAAAGGGAAAAGTAAAGTAAACCAAAAACAAAACAAGCATTTACAACTAGGTGGTTGAGTGTCTACTTTTGGAGAAATTAAACAAATTTAATAACTATGTTCCCCTTTTTTTCATCCAATATTTTTCTGACATATTTCCAATTCGATTGATATTACTTTTATTATATATATATATTTTTTAATTGTCACCGTCTTTGATGCTACAGAGGAATGCTGCGGACCAGATTTGTCCAAAGCATGCTTTCTTTTGTCATTGTCTTTGCAATGGATGGAGGTGAACCCTGAAAGACTTTGGAACCATTTTTGTGGTTCTTCTTTGTCCCTTGTTCATATGTTTTGGTGTTTGCTTCTGGGTTGTCATATTGTACTCATTTCAATATAAGATTCAATTGAAGTTGAATCTTATATGTCAGTTATTGTGATTAACTCCATATCACAAGGTTAATAAGTTTAGTCCATTTTTCTGAAACATTTTCTGTAACATAGTAGACCGTAGTGATACTATCATATCCCACTTTATTTTTTGTTTTTTTTTGCAGAACTTTTGTGATGCCTTCTAGGATGTGCATGAATCCAATACATAATAAGAAAGGGATTCTTCATCAGTCCAACAACGAAAGTTTAGAGGACAGATGAGTTTTCTTTAGGTTATCTTGCTACTATCCCTTTACATGTACTTCCTGCCTCTTTATGGAACCAAGTAGATTCAGAGTTTCACAATTTAACATGGCTACTGTAATGGGTTTTCATATTCATACTTATTGGTTGAATGGTTGTAACAAAGAGTAACTAGGACAGGGGGATGCTACACATGTATTATAGTCTTTTACATTTGTAACTTTTATGATAATTGCAAAAAGAATAAATGAGTACCTTGTTTCATGGTCAGTTGTTCTTTTCCTTTTATAGGAATGACTCATAAGAGTTAAACAATATCGTTTGATGCATTTGTATGTGTTTAACTTATGTTAGGTGGGCAGCTAGCTCTTGTGCCATGGACTCTTCTGTATCTTCACTTACTGACTACATGCTGCATGAGCCAAATGGATATATGTTCGCATCTAAACCAAAACAAACTGTAGTTTTAATGCTGCCCATAATAAATTAAACATTTATAATTATTTAATTTGTATATGACTTAAATGCAACTGTAATCTGTGTTTTTGTGAGAATCATTACATGCATCTACAAATTTAACCTTTTTAGCTGATGGCTAATGTTACAGGTACAAGTTAGCATATTCATCCAATTACAGCAACATATTGGATCCATTGATCGAGAATAACTACCAACTTTTCATGTTAGAAAGGCTTATCATGATGGGTGCAAAAAATTTCATTTCAACATTCAAGGAAGATGATACAGATCTCAGCCTTACTAACGACCCAAAGAAGAATACAAAGGTATGGCAATACCTGTTAATTTTGTCACCTGTATGGATTTCTGATGGTTATATATTGGGTGCAGATCAAGGATGGTTTTGCTGAGGGGAAAGATTTGGTTGTGAGTGTGATGTCTGCGAAGGTGTTGTTCAGGGTGACAGACAGCTGGCTGATCCATGTAAGTGAACTTTAGGAGCTGAAAGTGTATTTGGATCAAATTACAATATTCATAATCTCAGTTGCGATGTGAGTTTCTTCATTTTGAAGATTTTTGGGTTAGAAATCAGCTTGCTCAGTTTAGTGATGTTCCATTTTATTTTTTTCTCTTCGTTTTATTTTTCATCTTGGCACCTCATTTCTAATACTAAAATTTCCGACTGAAACCACAAAGTTACATTTATATTATTAATTACAAGTGATTTATTTTGTGAATTTAAATGGGAACATGTAGACCCAACTGATTATTTATTCCAATGCTATTGAATACAGGGGAAATTCAGGGAGCCTACCAAATTAAAGTAACTACCACTGCTTTGGCTTTATTGTTATTGACCGGGCATGTTGATTTGGGAAAAGTTAATGTCCAAGGCCATCTAATTAAGGTCTGTATCACTTGTTTTTGCACTTTGCATGTGCCAAACTCGTTCTAGAAGTTGATATGTTACTTGTAAAATCATGATGCCACTGCAGGAATAACCACTCGCTCAAAGGCCAAACTAGCTCCAGACCAGTGGACAGTCCACTTTAAGATTGGTCGGCATGTCTCTTTCCATGTATTGTTTTCTGTGCCTGCTGTTATGTTTCTACTAACTAGAGTATTACCTTGATGATCTCCTTTAGAATGAAAGAACCAATTATCATAAATAAAACTGTTGCCAGTTTTCAGATTTGTGGCGTTTAGATTATTAAATTGACCTTTAAATAACTCAAAAATAATTACTGCCTAATTTTTTTTTAATGGGGATGATAGATACTGGCTATATTGGCTGATACATTGATCGAGATTCAAGAACAAGTTTTAGCTGGTGACGGGGAGGTAACTACTTTCTTTTAGCTTCTTTCACCAAATAACCATTACTTTCAAATCTCATTACTTTTGTTTGACTGTGCATATTCAGCTGATACAGAAATGAGATTTGGTGGACTAATCCGCACATCAAATATTAGTGATCTAATGAGTCTTATTATTTACTAGTTTGGTTAGATTAGATGTTAGATTAGTCTTTTGATTAAGTTTAGTTTTTGTTTAGATTGAATTAGATTTGTAAGGGTTTTTGTAAACGAATGGTATTATTGGGATGTATTTTGAATGGTTGAGATTTGGTGAATTAATGTTTTGTAATGACATTAGCAGATTACAGGTGCACCGGTAATATAGGTGAATCACACCTTTTTATTTTTTCTTTTTCAAGTCAATCTACAACATTTTATAAACGTTGTCTATTGTTGCCTGAACGTTATCTGATATATTAAACTATAATATTTTAAGCCAAAAAACGTTGTGGAATTATATTTTCTATAACGTTTTCAAGCATCTGTTAATTTATGAAAAACAAATCTACAACGTTTTTTTCTTAAAAAACGTCGTGTAATGGTGTCAAATAGATGACACCTTTAACCACGACATTTTGCTGAATGAAACCACAACGTTTTTTCTGCGTTGTCTATTTACTGTTTTGTAATAGTGAAGAGATATAGAAAGCTTTTTCAGAGAGAGTATGTGGGAGAGAAAATAAGCTTTTCTTTGTAAGTGAATTGGCAAAATGAAAAGGAAAGAAATGCCTCCTATTTATAGATTTTTGAAGTCAGTGGCGAATTGGTAATTTTGAAAATCTGATTTTAAGATTAATGGCTAGGATTGCTTGGATTTAAAATGAATGGTTCGGATAAAAAGAGAAGACACGGATTGCCAAATGTTCAGTCTTCAATTTTCCGCCTGGGCCGAAATCAACCAACATATCATTTATTGTTTAAAATGAATTCGGTCAAAGTGGAAGAAATGAGTAGCTGGCCATGTATATACTATATGACAGCACATGCATTCGATTAGTATATATTATTATATTATAAGGCATGCATGCATATTAGTACATATATAAATATAGTACATGCATTTGTTTAATGTTATACTAACAGGCATGTTATATATATATATATATATATATATATATATATATATATATATATATATATATATATATACACACACACACGCGTAATATATATAATGTATATTAAATAAACACACATTTAATGTATATATACAATATGTTATAAATGCAGGCATTTGTAACCTATATTATATTAATGCATATATACTATAGCCGAATATATATATAAAAGTTATACACACATGCACGGTTTTGTCCAAAAAATTGTCACTTGGTTTTTGACAAAAACAATTTGCCAGCTTATGTTATACACGGTTTCCAACACGGTAAAAAAATGTCCCAATATATATGATTTGTCATGCATGCACAATTTTTGGTAAAAAAGAATTGCCAACATGATTCATACATATATAGTAATGTAGTACTATATATATATATATATATATATATATATATATATATATATATATATATATATATATATATACAGTTTATATTATAATATATATATATATATATATATATATATTTATATAAAGTAATAAAATAATTTTTGAGATAATTAAATAATAAAATTAATTTGAAAATAAATAGAAGATGCTCACCATTAACATGATTTAATCAACATTTTCATCTTCTTTCCAAATTCGGTCAAACAAGCATTTGATAATCAACATGACTTTTTGTCCCATAATGTATGACCCAATTGATTTAACATTTTTACATCAAGATCAAGATAATCAATTAAATAAGTTTTAGAAAATATTTTTGGTCAAAGTAAATAAGATAAATAAAACATTTATAATATAAATTCTATGGAGAGGATTCTACCCTTTTAATTAATTAATTTACTAATTATTGTTATCATCAAAATAAAACTAAAAGTTGGAGACCCAACAATATCATAACATACACTATTGTTAATTACAGAAGTTATACAACTTAAACACTTATCACATAATCAAATATTAGATTACTTCTTAAAATATTATTATTATTATCGTCCTTTGATAATTCTTTAATCACTATATCATATTATGATTTAACACTTTAATTTTATATATTATAAGTTATTCTTTAAAATCTAATAAGTCAAATACTAATCCAGCAACCTGGATTATCTAAACATATCAATCCAACAACCCATATTGAAATCTAGCAAACCAGATTGCAATCCAGCAAACTGGATTCCAAATCCAATGACTGGATGGCCAATCCAAAGAAACCAAATTGTAATCTAAAGAACTGGATTCGATTCCGGTGAATTCAGATTACAATCCAAAGAACCGGATTCCAATTCCAAAGAATTGGGATTGCAATCCAAAGAACCTGGATTCAATGATTTTCAATTCAAGAAAATGATTTCGATCCAAAGAACTGGATTTAACAGATTTTCAATCTAGCAAGCTGGATTCATTATCTCTTTTCACGATAATACCAAATCAATTTATTATTTTTCTATACTTTGTCCAAACATATATACATATATTTCATACACAAAAAGAATTTTTCTAGAATTTTTCAACTCCCTTTAGTATTTTTCAAAAATCATTTTTAGTTTGTAGCTTAAGAAATTAGCCATATCATGATTAACTCCAGAAATTCCCATCTCTTGACATAATCTTATACGTGTTAACATGAGTCTCCAGTTTAAATTTCGTGGCCATCGGAGTTATAGAACTCCGATTATAGCCGTTTTTGTCGGAAAATCCTAAAAATTGAAACGGTCATAACTTGGTCATTTTAAGTCGAAATGAACTCATTTTTAGACGGGATCTACTTTATATCATTTATTTTCATGTTCCAAAAGGCAGGAATTTATTTCACAAATTAAGTGGCCGAAACAGCCCTTTCAATTTCTAGAATAGTAGTTTTTTTTTAAAAAAATGACTTTTTCGTACTTTGTTAAAAATAGTCCATACAGAAATCTACAACTCCTTTTTCAGTGATTCTACTTGGAGATGTTAGAAAACTCATCATATTATCATTCCAATTTTTTTTAAAATTTTTGAATGTCATAAAAATGATGAAACTACCCCTGGAACTGACTGGACCAAAACAGTGTATTTTCCTTTTTAACAACAAAATTGTTTTTGCTAAAGTAGTCACTACAGCTTGTATACTCAACATTTTCGAGTGCTACCACTTGGGTTTAGTAGTTAACTTACGTATCTATAGCACCTCTCTTTGATGGATTGCAAAAAGAAGGTGTATAACAAATACGGTGGAAATCCAAAGTACATACAAATTATGGTTTTCTAAACTAGAAAAATTACTTTTCTTTTCTTTTGATTTCCAAACAAATCAACACCCAATATGGGTATATATAAACATGAAACACTCATTAACATGTAAATCTAGGGTTTTTGAGTTTAGAAACATAGATTCAAGTTTTGATTTAAAATAATCAAAAAAAATACATACCTAAAGGTATTTATACATTTGATTTTCATGCTCCCCTTCTTCTTCTTCCTAGCTTGATTATGAAACTTGGTAGCTTTGCAAAAACTCTCTCATCTTCCTTCCTTCCTTCCTTCAACCATCTCTTTTCTCTCTCTCTAGTTGGTTCTTTAAGTTTGAGAGAAATTGATGAAAGAGAAAGTAAATAGATTTTTGTGTAATTAATTATATAGATATGATATATATATATATATATATATATATATATATATACGGAGAGGCTCTAAAGTGAACCTTAAAAAGCGAACCAAAGACAATCGTCGCGTTTTTGGTTCATGGCGACAGTTCGAATTCGTCGCTAAAGACTATGATGGCTATGGCGACCGATCGAACTGTCATGCATGTATACACCAAAGACGACAGTTCATCTTTGGTTCGCTTCTTTAAGTTTAAACTTTAGTTTGACCGTATATATATATATATATATATCCGTTCCTCAACTTCTCTTACATTTCTCTTCCTTAATTATTACATAGATACTTGCAATATTAGTAAGATGTTGTGGCCTAATTAAAGAGATGACACATGGGAAATAAGTGACCATGCTAATTAGTGACACCTTGCATGGTTGGTAAGAAATTGGGTGAACCAAAATGATACACCAAGTGCCCCTTTTCTCTCTTCAAATATTCGGCCACGTGGCCTTCTTTTTATCCCTTTTTATTTTTACTTTTATTTCTTTATTTAGCTTACTAAATGTCCAAAAAGTCCCTCTTCCATTGGGCTAAGTTTTAGGCTCCCAATTAATTCTTTTGAGCTTCCTAAATAATTCTTTGGGCCATGTAAATTAACATAGTCCAATACTTTTAATTTTATCTTACCCTAATTATTTAATTAGGGTTTTCATTTCTTCAATTATAATTTAAATCCTTACTCATGCACATTTATTTTCTTAACCCAATTAGACTTGCTATAATTAGGTTATAAATTAATAAATTGGGATGTATAAAATAAATCCCTTAGGATTAGTATATATTTTAAATACTTTTATTCTCTCATTCCATAACCTAATATATAATTAGGTTACCTTAGTTTCTTTTATTTGTTTATAATAAACAAATAAAAACAAACACATAATATTCATATTCATTTACTCACATATTCACAAAGTATTTATCATTATCATCCCCCTTACTAACATACTTCCGAATATAATTTCATTCTAGGTTTTGAATTTTGTAACCCTTATTTTCTGAATTCTATTCAAATAGTAAACCATATAGGTTTTTCTTTAAAAAAATAATTAAATCGTTCCTCTATTTTCACTCTAGGTTTTATTCTTTAACCTTTAATTTAATAATTCAAGATCTTCTAAATTTTTGGGATGTCATATATTCGGAATCACCTTTATGAGTTGGTAGACTCTTGCGAACGACCAGGGTCTCCTGCCTATCTTCAGACTATCCATTCACGTCTTCGTCGCCATCATCATATTCGTCATACTCATGTTCTCCATAAGGTTATCTTTCATCTTCATATTCGCCATAAATTTCTTCTTCATCTGCATGTTCATCATATACAGGTTCTCCATACACTTCATCGGCTACGTCTTCGTCAACCAACTGTTCTTCATCAAAACCGGAATTAAATTTATTAAATTCCTTATCATGATCAAGGTGCGAGAAATATTTGTTGGTATTTATATTTTTAATAATGACAAATATTATAGATTTATGTTGTTAATTATTTTTATTCAAGCTGGCCCAAATTGGTTCTTCTTTTAATATATCCTACAATATATTTCGGGAGTACTAAAGTTATTTAAGGATATACAATTGTTTGGTGGGGTCCACAATAGTTAGTGGTACTTTGTATTCTATTTTAATAAGGAGTCTTGAAGAAACTATTTTGCTGGATCTTAGCTTATCTTATCTCTTTGTTTCTCTAGTTTAAAATAGTCGACTGATAATCTCCTTTATTTCAGCTACAAATAGTTGGCGCAGAGTTTTTCTTATTCAAATTTGCTGAAATCGTGGATTTACTTTAACGGGAATGAGATTTATTAGCTAACATATTTTATAGTCGTTGCTTATTTTGTTATATATACTTCTCTTCGGCTGAACAGGAAGATCTCTGAAATCTTCAATCAAGTTGATATACTACATCAGAGCGCTTCAATTGATTTATTCCAGCCACTTATTGTAATCTACTATATTCTTTTGTGTTGGAAATTTATTTTACTCATTCTTTGTAAACCGAACTCAAGCATAGTTTTGGCTTGAGATTTCTGTTTTAGTGGGTCTGTTCATAGAAGGCTTCAAAGGTCTCAGAGGTGAGAACAGGTGCAGAGGTGTACAAGTTGCAGAAGTGCAAAGGGGGCATTGGTGTCCAACATCAAAATTGAAGCTTCTTTGTAACATGGAGTTCTTTTTATTGTATTTAATTGAATATTAAGTTTAATAAAAAGAGTCTCCAATCCTAGTTGGGATTGGACGTGGATTAGGCCACTAGATTAGAGGATAGAAATTTGAACCACGTAAAAATCTTGGTGCGATTTTTACTTACATTTATCTCTTTAATCATCATTCACGCTTACGCACATTTTTGTTCATCACGCTAATCCGGACACTAAAGCGAGGCATGTGTCTAGTTGTCGATTTAAACTCATGAGCGTAAAAAATTTCAAAAAGTTTTCACCGTTGATCACTTTTAGCTTAAACACCTATTCACCCCCCTCTAGGTGTGCACATACACAGAATGGTGGGTTATTGAAAATGGACCTATCATTCCCATACATGATGATGGCAAACCAAAGGCTCTCATGGAGATGAATGCAAACGAAAGCTGTATGTTTTCCTACAACTTAAGAGCCATGAACACCTTGCCAAGCGGAATGGTCCAAGCTGAAATTGATAAAGTATCATCGTGCAACACAGCAAAAGAAATGTGGGATACAATCTTCATGAGCCACGAGGGAACTACTAAGGTGAAGGAAGTCAAGCTAAGTATGTTGATGCAAGAATATGAACTCTTCAAATTAGAAAAAGATGAAACAATTAATGAAGCTCAAGGGAGATTTCTTACTCTAATGAACTCTCTAAGTATGCTGGGACGAAAAATTGATCAGAGGGAAATTAATAGAAAGCTGCTAAGAGTCATGCCCAAACGATTTGCACCGAAAGTCACAACTCTCCAAGACTCACCAACAATTAGTACCATGGAAACTCTTACCTTGTTTGGAGAGCTTGAAGAATTTGAAAATCAACTCAAGAGGTATGATGAAGAGGATGAAGCATCAATAAGGAAAACATTGGCACTTCAAATCGAGAGCAACAATGAAAGTGATCACGAAGATTTTGATGAAGAAATTGAAATGCTCTTAAGAAAACTCGATAGACTACTTCAAAGAAAGAAACAAAGAAAAAATAAAAAAGGTAGCTCTACTCCAGTGAGTAAGTCCAAAACGGAACAAGAAGAAGAAAAGCGTCCAACTCGTTTACAGACTAGAAGATGATGATAAACTTGAGGTAACAAATTTTATGAAGCTTTTGAAATATCTGTGCTTCGATTATATTGCTTTACAAAATGAAAATCAACAAATTCAAAAAAAAACCGCTATTTTAAGAATTGTGTAAATGAGCTAATGAATGAAGTTAAGTCGCTTATTAAAGAGAGAAAAGAAAATGAATATCTTAAAAATGAAAATGAAGTGTTAAAAGAAAATTTGAAAATGAGAGATACATGCATAGATGCTTTTAATGATGGAAAAATTATGAATATGCAACATGATGATAATGTAATAAATGCAGAAATAACATCTTTAAAAAATGATCTTGCTAAATTTGTGCAAGGAGAAGAGAACCTAAATGTTATGTTAGGGGCACAAAGGTCCAGTCTTGATAAACAAAGGATTGGGTATAATCCTATTAAAAATGTGAAAAATAAGACTAATAATAATATTAGAATGATTAATAGTAAGTCAAGGCATAAACCACTTTATTGTTCACCATTTGTTACTTGTAAAAAATGTGGTTTTAAAGGTCATTTTGATTCTAATTGCAATAAAATTAGAATAAAACAAATTTGGGTAAAAAAAAGTGATTTATATGCTACTAATCTAAAAGGACCCAAGAAAATTTGGGTACCAAAAAGATAGAGACTATTTATTTGTTTTGTAGGTGTCTCAAGATCAAAAAGGAGATGGATGATACTGAGAGAGTAAGTTACCTATAAATTATTTGGCGAAATCTGTAAGTATCTCATGTTGCTTAAATATAGTTTTAATTATATATATTATTATGAAAACTCTATGGATTTCGCATTACAAGGGTTCATAACATCATGTTTTCTAAAGTTTTTATGATGCTAAATGTTTTATTATAAATACTAATGGTAATCTTGGAAAATTTGATGCTAAATCAACCGAATCTATTTTTCTTGGCTATTCAATGCATAGTAAAGCTTATAGGGTTTATAATCTTGATAAATTTAAAGTTGAAGAATCTGTGCATGTAGTATTTGATGAATTTAACTGTGACCCATCAAAAGAAGAAAATGAAGTTTTTGCAGGAAAAGACAATCTGATTAGTGGAAACAGACAAATTTCAATCTGAATGATGTACCTAAGTCGTCTGCATCAGAAGAAAAAAAAACAGATGAACCAGGAAAACATGCAGACACCTAAATTGGGACGATTCGCTCAACCCGTCATGCTTAGAAGACGACGATGAATATTACGATGCAAAACTCGATAATCCAAAAAGTGAGAGAGTGAATCAGATGAACAAATGACCAATGGTAGTCTTCCAAGAACAATCAGAATAGTGAAAAATTATCCTCCTAACCTGAGTTTTAAAGACCTCAACATTGGGATGCCAAAAGAAGTGCTATTGAAGAAATTTTTGATTCTGAAAATACAAAATCCAAATCTACACTAAAGAGCACATCTATCAAGATTTCTACTGGCAACAAAATGTTAATATATAGGTAACAAATCACAAAGGTATGATTATATTGTTTACTTGCTATATGTGATTTTGTTATAACCTTGCTCCAATGTCATTCTTTGTGCTTAATTTTTTCAATTTGAAAAATGGGGTGAGATAACTAATTATATGAATTATTTTTTGTTGATGACAAAGGGGGAGAGATATAACTTGATGATTTACTTCTTTTTTATAATGCCAAAAGGGGAGAAGTTTAAGGGATAAGGGATATATTAGACCATACCACCATTAATACTACTGATGTTACTGTGATATACTACTGGTTATTGGTTTCTAATTATTGGTTATATCATGTTACATGGCCCTTATCTATTTGTTCTCTGTTAGATATTATATATGCCTCCTTTATTTGTTATTTATTTCCCTATTTGTTATGGAAATCTTATATGTATAAATATAGGGAGAGCATATATTTAGGGGGAGCATATAATGAGATAATATTTTGTCATCATCAAAAAGGGGGAGAATGTTGGTATTTATATTTTTAATAATGACAAGTATTATGGATTTATGTTGTTAATTATTTTTATTCAAGCTAGCCCACACTGGTTCTTCTTTTAATATATCCTACAATATATTTTGGGAGTACTAAAGTTATTTAAGGATATACAATTATTTGGTGGGGTCCACAACAGTTAGTGGTACTTTGTAATCTATTTTAATAAGGAGTCTTGAAGAAGCTATTTTGCTAGGTTTTAGCTTATCTTATCTCCTTGTTTCTCTAGTTTAAAATAGTCGACTGATAATCTCCTTTATTTCAAATCACAAATAGTTGGCAGAAGTTTTTTCTTATTCAAATTTCTTTGAAATCGTGGATTTACTTTAACTAGAATGAGATTTATTAGCTAACATATTTTATAGTCGTTGCTTATTTTGTTATATATACTTCTTCTATTTGAGCAGAAGATCTACGAAATCTTCAATCAAGTTGATATACTACATCAGAGCGCTTCAATTGATTTATTCCAGCCACTTATTGTAATCTACTATATTCTTTTGTGTTGGAAATTTATTTTACTCATTCTTTGTAAACCGAACTCAAGCATAGTTTTGGCTTGAGATTTCTGTTTTAGTGGGTCTGTTCATAGAAGGCTTCAAAGGTCTCAGAGGTGAGAACAGGTGCAGAGGTGTACAAGTTGCAGAGGTGCAAAGGGGGCATTGGTGTCCAACATCAAAATTGAAGCTTCTTTGTAACAGGGAGTTCTTTTTATTGTATTTAATTGAATATTAAGTTTAATAAAAAGAGTCTCCAATCATAGTTGGGATTGGACGTGGATTAGGCCACTAGATTAGAGGATGGGGGCTGAATCACGTAAAAATCTTGGTGTGATTTTTACTTCTGTTTATCTCTTTAATTGTCATTCACGTTCTGCACATTTTTGTTCATCACGCTAATCCAGACACTAAAGCGCATGTGTCTAGTATTGTCGATAATCTGAAACGAAGAACATAAGCTAAAGCAGACACTAAAAAGCATGTACGTATGGTATCGATTTAAACCTGTAGCAGAAAATTTTAAAAAGTTTTCACCGTTTATCACTTTTAGCTTAAACACCTATTCACCCCCCCTCTAGGTGTGCACATACATAGAATTACAATATTCCGGGACTTCCTCAGTCGAATACTGTCCACGAGAATAATACCCTTCCTCGTCATGATCAAGGTGTGGGACTTTCTCAGTCTGAAACTATCCATGATAGTGATCAAGGTGTGAGATTTTCTCCTTCATAACATGTCAACGTCGACCCCGATTCAACACCTTAAGACGCCAGGTTAACTTTATAACATGTCTCTGTAAATCCTCAATCATCGCATTCTAAATGTTACAATCCTAGTGTTGGACTTCCTCAACCGGAATCTGCCCTCTACGACCATGGACATGACCATCAACCATTAAAACTGAAGCTAGAGTCTATTCCCAGAAAGATTCTTAAGCTTTGATACCAATTGACGCCGGGGCGGGATATCGATTATTCTGCGGGCTGGTAAACAAATGAATTCACAAATAAAATAACAAGAGATTCACCGGTAAAACATAGAGAAACTTCTCTAATGCTTAAATTATATTTTATCAGAATTAAAGTTATGAAATTCAACCCACAAGCCGGGTTTATATAGCTAATAAAATTTTCTCTCCAAGTCACTCTAAAATCTTCTTTAGAGATATGGAAATAAAATCCTAACAAACTTCCTAAAAATACGGAAATAAAATCTTAACAAGTAACAACTTATTATAAAAGATTTACTACCTAATAAAATATTATTACTATAAATAACTAAATAATAATAATAAAGTTAGTCCAATGACTTCCGAAGTTTTGACGCTATTCTCGAAGAAGTTTGCCACACCCGAAGTCATGAAGTCATCTGAAGTCGAACTCCGATCCCAAAGACATGAACCGAACGCCTGACCGCGAAGTTAACCGATATCGTTGCGTTGATCTCTTAGTTTTGAGTACTTCAGCATCATCATCGTACTGTCCGATCAATCAGGATCTTCGGCCTGAAATCCTCCTACTTCAACGATTAGGTATTGCAAGTAAGGGCTTTGCTCTTGGTAATAATAGACCAAAATTTTTATCCATGTCCAACTCATCAGGCGACGTGCCAATAGGTAACTCCCCAGCTGAAGCAATGTACCAATTGAGCCACCACCAATTTAATGTTAATTATGCCTAAATACGTTCCTGGACATCTTCTTCGGCCTGAGCCAAATGGTATAAGTTGGAAATTTTGTCCTCGTAGATCTATATTTCTTCCAATAAACCTCTCAGAAAGAAATTCTAAAACATTATCGGACCACACGTTAATATCTCGTCCTAATCCCCAATTATTAATGATAATGCGTGATTTCTTTGGTATGTAATATCCATTTATCACAATATCTTCCATAGACTCATGAGGAACCAATAATGGCGCAACGGGGTGTAGTCTAAAACTTTCTTTAACTACCATGTCTAAGTATTCTAACTTAGGCAAATGAGCTTCTTCCACCATTTCATTTTCTCCTACAATAGCATTAAGTTCTTCTTGAAGTTGTTTCATCGCCCTCGGATGCTTTATAAGTTCTGACAATGTCCATTCAATTGCAGTGTGCGACGTATCAATGGCTCCAAAGATAATGTCTAGTAGAATTGCTTTGATATTTGTTCTATCAATTGTGTTGGATAATTGGTCATGGGTACTTGAATAATTTTTCTTCAAAGATAGCATCACATCAACAAAATCTCTATCAAGCCTTTTGTGCCCACCGCTAGCATCTTGTTCATGCTCGTCTATGATAGACTCCAAGATTTTGTCAATAGCCTTTCTAGTGGTCTTGAGACGTCGAGTCAGTCCCTAATAAAAGTTAAAACGTTACAGAAACATATGATCCCTAATAAAAGTTAAATACAAAAGATTTAAGTAATAAATGGTAAATTAATTTCAAAAAATATACTAGAAAATGACGCGAAATCCAAGTTTTAAACATCAACATTCCGTTAAATGGAGTTAAGAGATTTGACTGTGAAATTAAACGTTTATCTTCTAATGCAAGTTCTTTTTAAATGGGACTATAACTTTGAAACATAGACAAAAAAAATCAAAGGGTATGATTCACGAGTTGCAGTCAAGCTCTTTATATTGCACGAAAAGTACAAGACTACTGGTTATCTTTAAACTTATAAGAATTAAGAAAAATTGAGTAGAATATCACCTCCCAAATTTAAGCCCTACATGGTTGTTGGAGTGTGATTATTTGGATTTATTTGGAAAGTGAGAGTCCTTATTAAAGTAAGATTGTATTTCGATATTTGATGGGATAGAGAGATTTGATTTGGGAAAGAATCTATCGCCATTAATTGCATTGCAGTTATAAGGTGATTCTACAAAGGACTTCTATTCCTGATTGGATTCTGGTGGACATCTATAAATAGAACAATAAGCAAGGGTTTGGGGATACAAGACACGAGCATATGACACAAATAAAATTTGTATTCTCCATATTATGATAGTGAATTTCTCTCTCCGTAATTTTTTTCCAATTGAATTTCCACGTAAATTCTCGTGCTTTATAATGATCAAATCTCAAAGGGGCATATATTTACCTGGAGATCAAGTGCCCCAAGGAAGGGCACATAGTCCGCTATATTGAAAGCTCCTAACAATTCCGTGAGCTCTTGAATAACTCCATGAATATCAAATCTCTCATCTCTAGTTCTCCCAAAAAGCATCCTACAAGTCATATCCTCAATCAACCCTCCAACCTTCCCACTAACATTCACCACCTCACGCGCCGCCGCAGCTCCTCTTAGCCCCTCCACCAACAACCCAATCTCCTCCCATCTCATCCCGGTAAACGAGTCAATCTTTGTAACACTAAGCAACTCCAGTGCACAAAATTTCCTAACGTTGCGCCAATACGGCCCATATTCAGCAAAGACCATGTCTTTTGTCCCATAGGATAAATACCCGGCCGCTTGAGATTTAGGCCGGCTAGCAAACACGGTGCCGTGTGTCTTAAGGATGAGCTCGGCAGCTGCCGGAGTTGAGACAACAATGGTTGGGACATTTCCTAGGCGGAGGGACATTATGGGGCCGTACTTTTTGGCTAGGTTGTAGAGGGTGCGGTGGGGGAAGGTTCCTAACATGTGGAGGTGGCCGATAATTGGTAAGCCTCGGGGTCCTGGTGGTAGTTTGTGGGGGCGGTATTGTGATGGTGTGGTGGTCCGGCGGATGTGGATGAACCAAAAATGGCTACAAGAAGAGGAAATAAGGTAAGAAATAAGGAGGGAGACATTTTTGGTGTTTCAAAGAAGATGCATACTTTTATACTACTTCATTTCAAGTACTCCATTAGTTTTCAAAATGATGGTTTATGGACAAAGTTTACGCAAATTAAGATACTCAAATAAAAAGAAATATAAATTTATTTTTTTATTTTACCCTTTTATTGGTATTTATGTGTTACTTTTTTTAATTGACTCTTGAAGAGTGGATTAATTTGAGCCATTTATTTGTGATGTGATTGATTTGGTTAAAATGTAATATGGTCAATGGTGAATTAATCTATGTAAAACTTTGTCATATTGACTAATGTACTTTGCACATGCTTTTGAGAATAAATTTTTTTTATCACTTCAGTCATTTTTTTGGATACAAGAAAGTATATACTCCCTCCGTCCCAAGATAAAAGTCTTGATGGACTTTTCACGCATATTAAGAAAAAGAATAAAATGACAAAATTGTCAATAATAATGTCATTAAATATGGAGAGAGAATTAGAATAAGAAAAGTATGAGATATTTAATGTTACCGGCATAATAGGAAAAAATATATAAAAGTTTGGTTATTAAAAGAAAGAAAACATTTAACATGGGACAACCCAAAATAGTAATAAGGACTTTTATCTTGGGACGGAGGGAGTATAATTTATTGGAGACTAATCTATATTAAATATTGTAAGGATAAGATTATATTTACAACAGATTTCAGTCGTCTATCCATCTATCGAACGATAAAATTGATCTGGGGGAGCCCGCAGTTTAATTTTACGGACGGAAAAGTTGACCAAAATACCCATCCTCCGTTCGCAGAATTAAATTGTGTATGCTAGGTCTCGTTTTTGTCTGTCTTTCCGGCTGCGGTATTAAATTGTGGACGCTGAGTCTCCAAACTATGTCGTTTTGCAGATAACCATTAGTTCACAGAAATAAACTGCAGACTCTAATGTTGACGTCGTTTTGCAGATAACCATCAGTTTTCCATGGGTTGTTTTGTAGAAATACATGACTGCTTCGTCCTTCAATAGTAAGAAAATTCCCCGCATAATACTAAATATATGGCATTTAAAATTGATCATATATCTAGTTGTTGAAGATAAGTAGAAATTGCAGGATTAAATATATCTAATCTGTATGCAGGGAATTTGGTGAAGCATTTTTTTTTTTCATTTTTCAAGTAATGGGTTGTTTATCTAAATTGTTAACTGACTATCCAGGGAGACTACGACTTAATCTTAGGGGAAATGAAGCTATTTCCGAAGGAATTTTTTTGTGGGAAATAAGATTTTTTCTTGTAGTGAATTTTGTATTTCTTCTTGCATATTATTGTTCTTACTGATTCATGTGATCTAAGCTAGTTCCGACAGAACTTTTATTGAAAATATTCTTCCTAAAATCAATTTAAAACCAACATGTGGCTATATTTTTTTGACTGAAAATTTTGTCGGAATTACATTGCGTCGAACTTACATTAATGTCGACGAAAATTCTATCGACCCTATGTCCGTCAAGGATAAGTATTTTCGACGAGATTTATATCCTCAACCGATTTATAACTCAATTTTTTAAAAATATTTAAATTTAAAGTTGACATAATTTATTGAAGTTTTAAAATAATAAAATTATAACTAGTGGTACTATTTTAATGGTTTATGATATTGAAATTCTAGTATATATTAACAAAAATTAATGGACGGTAAATTTAAGGATAATGTGTCAATCATGTATCACTAAAAAGAAAACTCGTTTTAAACAAGAAAAAACAGATGGAATAAGACTTTCCATTTTATGGCCGGCGACCTTCTTTGTCTCTCCTATCTCTCTTAATCAACATTGGAAGACAAGACGAGACGAGACGAGACGAGACCAAACAAGACCAATAATATTTGGCGGAAATGACAAAAATATCCCTCTTTTTTTTTAACTATATAATTTCGGTTATCAATTTCATTTTTCTAAGTTCCAACATCTCTCTACGAGCCAACTTTCAATCATGAATATTTTAAATTTCATTTCTTATATATACAACTCTTTTACAATATTTAATTTTTTAGCCGAATTAAAATTGCAACGACGTGAACGAGATAAGGAATTAACGAGTGTCCCATTTTAATTTATTTTATCTTATTGCAACAATAACACATAATTCAACATTAATTAGGCAAATTAATCATCGTCTGAAAAAGGCTGAAATCGATAACATCGGATGGACTTGAAAATACTGCTAATTACAATTTTATTGTTATTAAAAATTAAATAAATCACATTAATTTTAAACTTAGGGAGTAACTGGACAATTACCACCCATGAATATTGAAATTCTACTCCCTCCGTCCCTAATTATTTGACGTTTTAGAGTTTTTCATTTGTCCCTAATTATTTGACGTTTATTCAATTCTAAGAGAATTAATGACAATTTTTTTAAAATTACCCCTCATTACTCTGCCTATTTTTTTGATACTTCAAACTCTTTCTCTCCTTATCCCAACAAAAGATTTAAAGGTATTATAAATAATTGAGTACTATATTTAATACTTTCCAATTATTATCTTAATTCTCGTGTCCACCTCTAAAACTTCAAAAAATTAGGATAATGTGTCAATCCTAACTCACTAAAAAGAAAACTCGTTTGGCGACCTACTTTGTCTCTCCTATCTCTCTTGATCAACATTGGAAGACAAGACCAATTACCACCCATAAACAGGACCTCACTTTGCAACCTATTCCAACAAAGGCATGAGATTTCAACTACCAAAACACAATAAAACACCACAAACAAATAGACAACCTTCATTGACAAAACCCTAAGTTACGGCATAAGATACATATGAGCCTAACTACTAATACACTAGGTAAACCTAACCAAAACACAAGAATTAAACAACACCTCTAAATCCCCCTAAACAAAGATGCTCTGCCATACCTCGAACAAAATACATAAGTTTTGTACAATTCAGATATAGACTGGGGTCAGCCACAATATAGACTCCTGCACTTGCTATAGAAACTTGCCGGATTCTAGCGACCCAATAGTTGATTGGAGAAGGAGAAACCCTAGGTGCACGGGCCGCACGGCAGAGAAGGGGAAACAAATACTCATCTCCAATAGACTGACCAACAAATAGCTGAATATAATTTCCTAAAAATTCTTTTACGCACGTAATTAAGAATCCCTTCCGAGTGAGCCTTAAATCATAATGTCATATAAAGACTGCAGAGGTCGATCTCTTCCATTCTTTTTTATTTCCTCAAACCTTAAATCATTTTACTCTTCCCAAACATGGAAGCAAGTAATATCAGCACCCCAAAGGTTCGATATTTCTCATAGCAAGATGGAACTGAGGGAAGGATACACCATGACATTATCATGTCATGCCAACATTCACCATGGAAAGTAAAGTAACAATGAATAATAAAAAAACTAAAGTTGCTAACATTCACAATGAAATATAAAGGAACAATGATCATAAATCAAACGAAAGTAATTGATTAAAACTAATCTTAATCTGGGCTTATCATCATTATCATTGCCTGTCTAGAAATATCAGGCTGATCCGAGTCCATAAACTCTACTCGTTATTCTAAGACTGTCAGACTGACAAGTGACAGCCCTGTGCATCCAACAAACAATCACTGAAGTAAAAGGACTTTTCACTAACATTCACATCTTACCCCTCAATGTACTACATATGGGTTGACTTTTTCCTTAGCAGAAGACAATTGAGTAGTTTGTAACAAGAGAAAGTGTTAGCTCTTACAACCTTATATAACTCTCCTCATTGAGAGTATACTTCAGTACGTATTTTTGTGCTCTCTATGGCGAAACTCTAAGGGATGGGTGCTGATATTAACAATTCCCCAAAAGATTGGGTTCATGAGTCCATCAACTATCTACAAACTCACCTAACATCAAACTCCACATTGATTATCCTCAGTTCTGAGACATTATTGTAGCTTTTAAAAGGCACTCATTCCTAGCCAGGAAAAGTATTAAGAACATTTTCATGCATACCCAGAACGCAAATCATTTAACTTTAGAACCTTTGGGAAGTATTAATCTCGTAAATAGCTTAAGGCTCAACAAATGCCCCACGCAATGAACTGTGCCATAAGTCTCCATTCTAACTAGTATTTCCTACTTTGTGAATCATAGGGGTTTTACAAATTTACAAGCATATCTTCCTATACAACCTGCTTATACACTGCAATAGGAACTTGCTCTCAATGTTCAACACGACAATTTCAAGTATTACTGCAAATATGAAGTTTTCCATGCCAACTACCAACTGATGGGGATCGATGATTTAGTTTTCTTATTTATTTATTTTGTTTATTTCATTATTATGGACTTGTTTTAATTAGTTGGGGTATTTTTGTCTTTTGTTATTTTATTGGTCTCCAAGTCCAATTTTCGGTTGTTTTTGTTTAAATACCGATGTAATCTTTACACTGAGGATATTCTGATTATTATTGGTTTTCTTTATATCGCCGAGTTGAAACTCTAAACCCTAGAATTTAAGTGCATAGCTTAGATCCTAGTTCTATTCATCTATCAATCAATAACAAAATTCATTTTACAAATTATCCGACATCATTTGTGGTATCAGAGCCAACTTTGGGAATCGCTTCGAAATCACTATTCGTCATCATAAACCTTGCTGGAAAACCTCGCACCAAAATCGTCGTCGTACCGCTTATCAACACCAAGTCAGACCCACTCGCAATCATACAAATCCTATCACCACCATTTATGCAACAACAACAAAATCAATACCTCATCGTCAAGTTGGGTCGACCCAACTCGGACCCAACCCGATCAAGACATCACATAACCCACCATCATCGCCGATCGACAACCACCGATGGAAGTTCAATCCGTGACCCCAAACAACAACAAGTTCATCGCTATCATCACTAACCATCAACAACACGAGCAAAACAAGAAAAGAGAGATTGTGTTGTTGTAGTCACTGGAAAACCTTAGCGCTGCTCGTTGATCCTTCCATTGTTGTCGCTGAACTCTCTTGCCATTTCCATCTTTGTCTTCGCTGCTGCAATTGTTTCAGAGGGAGGTACCCTAAAACTCTCAATTCTCACTTTCCTAATTGACTTTCCTAATTCGTTTACCCAGCACATTATATTTTCTTTACTAAATTACCATTTTAGCCCCCATAGTTTCTGGCAAATTAATTTCTACCTGATTATTCCCTTAAATTTCTAACCATAGCAGTTTTCACCCGTCTCACACTTTATAATCAGTTAGGTCCAAAAAATATATATAAAAAAAAATTGCTCTTAAAATTTTTCACAAAATATAGGATAAGTACTTCACTTACTTGGATTTTCTTTACTCCTTACTTGGTACTAAAAAAATTTCAAAACTCGTTTGGTTCTATTCTCTTAAATTGCACATTATTCCTATTAGTTAGACATCATTTAGTCGTGATTGTTGATATTTTGGAAATTGTGATTGCACTTGTTGTAGGTTATAATTTAATAGCTACAAATAATTATCTCAGTATTGCATTTGCAGCATGATGACGCGTAGTGGAACTCAATATGACCCAACAATGAACGACAAATTAGACCTCTTAATCACCAAAATGGCTAATATGTAAAACCGTATGGATGCTATGTCTAAAGAACTTGTCCTATAATTTGAGACGGTTCGAGTCGTTGAGCGACGAACACAACATTTAGTTGAGCCTATAGGATAAAATGCAGGAAATGATGGCATTCCTATTAATGAAGAGATACCTTAGGTAGAATCTAAGCTGAATAAGCAAAGGGAACACCTTGAGCCTAGAAATATAAAGTACCAAAACCTTGAGCCTTGAAATATTGAGTACCCCAAGAGACGAGACCGTAGACATCGAGACGTTGGGTATGGTGAACGTATGGACAATGGCTACCGTGAACCTAGAGATTATGGATACCGAGGACCTAGGAACGTCGACACTTGTGACCGAGGTTATGATGATGACACTAGAAAAAATAAGGTTAATGCACTCGAGTTTGACGGTAGGCCAGATCCAAATATCTTCCTTGATTGATTGTCGGTAAAGATGGATAAATTTTTCGATTGGTATGAGATGTTTGATGAGCGTAGAGTTCCTATGCCAAGATGAAATTAGTCAAAAGACGAGTTTGTCTTGGGCTAGTCTTGAGTGAGATGAGAGAAGGATCCACCTATTAAGCCTTTGCGTTTGAAGGATCCACCTATTATTTACCCATCGATCGCAATGATAGGATGTTCAACATTTGACAAATCTTTAGCAAGACAATGTCCGTCTCTGATTATGTCAAGAGGTATAGGGAGTTGATGGAGCTTTGTGAGCTTGTGGAGGAGACGAGGTTGACCGTCATTAGGTTTAGGGAGGGATTGAGAGATGATATTAAATTTTAGATTTTTCCCAGCCAACTCACTTGCTTAGATGATGCTTACCAAGCTGCCTTAGATCAGGAATACAATGTGAAGAGATCATCCTTTTCGAGAGTAACCTCTTATCCATGCCAATTTAGTGGACGTAATGCCCCACAGGGAAGGTCTTTTTTCACACCTCAAGATACTTCTAGAGCTAATAACACCGCGAGTGGACCAAATCGGGTTTAGGGAAGGGTACTCCAAAGACTCAAACCTACGATCTACTAGCGAGGATAGGTATTTCTCCTGCAAAGAGCTTAGCCACAAGTTTTTTAAGTGCCTTAACAAACACCAAGTGGTTCATCAAGGGCAGGTGAAATGGAAGATGAGTATTACACGGAGGATGAAGAAACGGATGCGCACCTTGAACAAATTGATCAACCCTTGAATGTTATGAGGTGCATCTTCGTTAGTCCTAAAGAGAAGGAAGATTGGAAGAGAACCGCCATATTTCAGACATATAGCAGAGGTGGTGGAATCTCTTCCAAATTGATCATTGATGGGGAAAGTTGTTTAAATGTGGTTGCCAAGACAGTTGTAGAACGATTGAAGCTAAAGGCAGAACCACACCCCCAGCCTTATAGTGTTGCTTGGGTCAATAAGACATTTATTCCTGTGAAACAAGTGTCTAGTACTGATCCACCTTAAGGGATATGAGGAAAAAGTTTGGTGTGATGTCCTTCCTATGGATGTTGCGCACATTCTTTTAGGGCGACCTTGGTTATATGACCATGATGTGACCAATTATGTTAAATCGAATACTTATGTGTTCACGCACAAGGGGCAGAAGATTACTTTAGCACCTGTGAGACCCCGAGTGTTTCCCAAAGGTCAACCAAAAGAAAATAATACGCCTATACAAGAAACCAAATGTCTCCATATCCTTAGTCAAAGGACCTTTGAGAAGAGTGTAAGAGAGGATAAAGTTGTGTATGTTGTTTTGGCTAGAGAGATTAGGGTCGTTCCTGAGAAGAATAGTAGTGGTGAATCTAATGATGTTAGGAAGATTCTCCATGAGTTTGTTGATGTGATGCCTAGTGAGTTACCTAGCGAATTATCACCTCTTAGAGATGTCCAGCATGCTATTGATCTTGTATCGGGGTATTCTTTACCTAACGTACCCCATTATAGGATGAACCTAAGGACCAAGAGGAGATGAGACGCCAAGTAGGTGATTTGTTAAGTTATTTATCCCAAAGGCTGATGGGAGTTTAAGGATGTGTTGTGATAGTCGAGCTATCAATAAAATCACCATCAAGTATAGGTTTCCTATACCTAGGCTTGATGACATGTTAGGTATGATGAGTGAAGCTCACGTGTACACCAAAATAGATCTACAGAGTGGATATCACCAAGTTCGCATTCGTGAGGGAGACGAATGAAAAACTGCATTTAAGACTAGTGATGACCTTTATGAGTGATTAGTCCTACCCTTTGGCCTAACTAATGCACCTAGCACCTAGCACCTTATAAGTCATGAATCAGGTGTTGCGGTCTTTTATTGGCAAGTTTGTAGTGGTCAATACTGATGACACCTTTATTTATAGTCGCACTCGAGAGGAACATTTACTTCACTTGCGCCAAGTTTTGTGCGCTCTCCAGCGTGAGAAACCTTATATTAATCTAAAAAGTGTTCTTTCGTGCAAGAACACGTTCTATTTATAGGGTAAGTTGTCTCCAAAAGATGGGGTTTATGCGACCCTCAAAAGGTAAAGGTTATTAAAGAGTGGTCAGAACCTTCTAATATACATGAAGTTAGAAGTTTCCACGGACTTGCTACTTTTTATAGAAGGTTCATTAGGGGATTTAGTACCATTATGGCTCCCATCACTGATTGCTTAAAGAAAAGGGAGTTTGTTTGGTCTAAATCGGCTACCAAAGCCTTTGTGGAGAATAAGGATAGGTTGACACAGGCACATGTCCTTGCACTACTAGATTTTAGTAAAGTTTTTGAGGTAGTATGTGACGCTTCCGGTGTAGGTATAGGGTCAAGAGAGTCATCCCGTTGCATTCTTTAGTGAGAATATAAATGAGGCACGACAAATGTATTTTACCTATGATAGGGAGTTTAATGTTGTAGTTCAAGCGCTTAGGTATTGGCAACATTATTTGTTACCTAAGGAGTTTGTGTTATATCCCGATCATCAAGCACTTTAGTATATAAACTCCAAGAAGAAGTTGAGTCATCGACACGCTAAGTGGGTTGAGTTACTTCAGAATTATTCTTGTCCTAAAGCATTGTCGAGGGATAGATAACAAAGCCACTGATGCGTTGAGTAGGGTATCTATTCTCTTTAACACTTTGAGTGTAACAATTATTGGGTTTGAGCGTATTATTCATGAGTACTCTTCTTGTCGAGAATTTAGAGAGACCTATATTGCCCTACAGAATTCTAGTGTACCAGCCTCAGGTGATTTTCGTAACCATGATGGGAATCTTCTTCAGGGCACCCGTTTGTGTATTCCTAGCACGTCTATGTGTGACCATTTAGTTTGGGAGTTACATGCAGGAGGGATCGCAGGTCATTTTGGTTGCGATAAGACCATTGCGATTGTGAAGGATAGGTTCTTTTGGCCTAGCCTTAGCCTCAAGAGGGATGTAGCTCGTGCTATTTCTGAGTGTCGTACATGTCAAACTGCTGAGGGTAGGAAGCAAAACACAGGATATTAGCATGAATTTTGTCTTGGGGTTACCCGTTACCGCGAACCCCTAGGGGTCATGATTCTGTTTTTGTTGTAGTGTACCGTTTTTCTAAAATGGCATATTTTATTCCATACAACAAAGACGATGATGCTTCACACATTACATTAATTTTCTTTAGTGAGGTTGTGAGGCTACGTGGTTTGCCTTTGTCTATCGTTTTTGATTGGGATGTCAAATTCATGAGTTATTTTTGGAAACCCTATGGAAGAAACTAAATATCACACTTAAGTTTTTCACTGCCTTATCACCCACAGACTGATGGTCAAACCGAGGTAGTTAATAGGAGTCTAGGTGATTTGGTGAGATGCCTTATAGGAGATCACGTTTCTAGTTGAGATAGAGTTTTACTTGTTGCTGAGTTTGCCTATAATAGTTCAGTTAGTCGTTCTACTAGGGCGAGTCCTTTTCAGATTTACACTGGTTATCAGTCTAGGAAACCTATTGATTTGGTCCCTCTTCCCTCTACATATAGAGCTAACGAGTCTACTGAAACTTTTGCACAACACATTCATGATTTGCATGCTGAGATTAGACAGAAAATTAATTTGAGCAATAAAATTATAACTTTGTTGCAGATGTTCATTGCACGTACCAAGAGTTCAATGAAAATAACCAGGTGATGCTTCGACACCGTGTCGAGAGGTTACCTCCGGACACATGGAAAAAGGCGCATGATAATGCTAAGCGAATGGGACCATTTCATGTTAAAAAGAAGGTTAGTGTTAATGCTTATGAGTTGAATCTTTTTAGTAATATGGGTATTGGTTATGTATTTAATGTGACCGATCTTACTCAATATCATGGACCTTTTAGTCCGTCGACCCCATCTCGTGCTTCTTCATCTACCAACCTTGGTGAGCCTGTACTTGTTTCTCCTTTACATGTTCCACCTGCACCTCCTCTTGTTTCTACACAGTCTACAACAGATGGTATCAAGGATGTATTGGATGAGAGGTTTGTGTCGACTAGGTGCGGAGGATATCGCCAATTTTTTGTTAAGTGGCGCGGCAAGCCTGACAGTAATTTCACGTGGATTGGTAGGGACGAGTTTCATTATATTGATCCTACATTGTTAGAGCGTTACGAAGATTTCATTTCGACAGAGCCAAATTTTTCCCAGCCGAAGAGAGATGATGGGGATCGATGATTTTAGTTTTCTTATTTATTTATTTTGTTTATTTCATTATTATAGACTTGTTTTAATTAGTTGAGGTATTTTTGTCTCTTGTTATTTTATTGGTCTCCAAGTCCAATTTAGGATTGTTTTTGTTTAAATACCGATGTAATCTTTTCACGGAGGACATTCTGATTGTTGAGATTATTATTGACTTTCTTTATATCGTAGAGATATAATAGACGCGCCGAGTTAAAACTCTAAACCCTAGAATTTAAGCGCGGAGCTTAGATCCTAGTTCTATTTATCTATCAATTAATAACAAAATTCATTTTACAAATTGCCCTACATCATCAACCACATTCTTTGTTACAAAAATGAGCAGTTGAACCACATTCTTGGTGCAACTTCTACAGTAGTTTACATTCTTGGTGCATATTCTACAATAATTATGCACAACTTGATCATCAGGAATTAGTTTGTTAGTACTTGAACCACATTCTAGCCTATAGGTACAACTAATTAGAAACAATAATCAAATTACCACTAGTCTTATCTTTTGCGTAGACAATCAACAAATGGCTTTAATTATTGTCAATTATCAGCTCAATTATCTTATTGCTATATCAAGCTTCATACCCTACAAGAATTAAAGTTTGGATCATGACGAATCAGTAGTGAAGTACTTATGTTGGACAAATTAGTGTCATGATCGTAACACAACTCGAGTATACACTATCAGTATATCAAATTTAAACTCGTCCCATAATACTCTGTTTTCCACCGGTCAAAAGCCCCAATGATATGGTCACTAATAAAGCAGAAAATTCCCAATTTTTCATCACCGTATAAGACAAGATAAAATACAACCAGTATCACAATTCACATATGCGAGAAACAAATAAACTCTCACTATCAGATAAAATTATCAATGACATTAATTCATAAATTTGAAAAAGAGGGAGGATCAGGGAAGAAGAACCCAAAGTCTCAAATAGCAGAAAGATTTTGGAATTAATAAAAGACCGTACAAAAACTGCATTGAACAGTCAAAACATATGTATACATATCAAAGTGGGTTTATTATATATTCTTGATGCAAGTGTGGTGAAAATTGCTCTGGTGCAGCATCATTAACAATTAACAAGTTCCAAACAAACAACCCCTAGAAAATCCTAACTAACCCAAAACAAAACACAATGAAAAATAAAAAGAAAACCCAAAACAAAAAGAGAAAAGGAGTGTTTGGGGACAGAAATAGTGAAATACTAGATTGATTCTTGCTGAAACTCATCTGAAAATTCTTTCTTCTTGTTCAATTCTTCCTCATATTTCCTCAATCTCTCATTCCACTTTGCCTGAAAATAATTAGAAACCCAAAATCAGTGAAATTAGTATTAATAATGCTTAATAATCAGAAAAAATTGGAGGGATTTGAAATTATAAAATTAGATAACCTTGTAGCTAATTTCAAGGCGATGCATCATATAGAAGCCAAGAACTCCTCCGAGAATTGTCCCTGTCATTATTCTCATATACCCCCATGCTATTGGTGACGCCATTTTCTCTATCCTCTCTATATCGAAGTCTGAGCGAAATGATTTGGGAATTCCAAATTTGGTGGATTGGGGCGGGTAAGGCCCGTAATCAGTAGAAATCCCAGGAATATTGGAAGTAAAGAGCCAGGTCAGTCATGCTTTGGGCTGGGTTTTGAGGTTTTGACAGATAGAATGGGTTTTAGCACGAGGTGTCTTTTGGGCTGGACATGGAGTTACAAAGTGGATTGGGTCACCCGCTAATTGAGTCACGCCCATTAATAAGAGTGGCGTGCAATTGAACAAAAAAATTATGGCAAAACTAATGATTTGGACACTGAAGTTGACACGTTTTATTGAATACCCGATTGAACTTTTAATTTGTCAAATTAACTAACTGAACTAATTAAAATTTTCAAATTGGGTCACTCCGTTAGAAAAAATAGACAGACGTTAACTTTTTATCTACGTGGCGGTGAAAAAAATATATAAAAATTAAAAATATTACATGTGGCAAAGAAATAAATAAAAACTTCAATCAATCCTGACTTTCTACATCAACAAAATAATAATAAATAATCAATTAAAATTTTAATTTATTAAATCAATCAGATTACATATGGAAGAACATCTAAAAAAATCTTCATCTTCCCTAAAAATGAGAAGAATCAGAACCTAGAGCTTTCCAGCATAACTTTATACATATGCGATCAAAACATCCGGTCGATCAAAAAAAACCCCACGAGTCAGATACAAACATCCAGAACCATCCGGTAGAGACCCTCAATCGATCCGACGGTGAGACACAACAAGACCTTTTCACAAAATGTAGATTCCGGCGAAGTAGCCACGAGGAACACATAATAGATCTCAGATTTGCAGAAAATAGAGGAGCTATCGACGAGCTAATTAAAACAGACCCAACATGGATACTGTCAAGAACAAAGTGGATCAATAAAATCAGAAATCGTTCCAATAAAAAATAAACCCAAATATGAACATGAACTAAATAGGCAATAAATACATGATAGCAGATCGGGACAAACCCAGATCAACTGAAAAACATCAAAGAAATCATACTAAACTGAACATAAAAATATGGAAAATAAATAAAAGATCCAGATTAAAAAACACACAGATAAACCATCTGCGCAAAACCATTGGAATCGACCAACAGAAATCGGCAAGCAGTTCAAGATCGGTAAAAGGGAAACCATATCCGAACGGATCCATCATCTAAAACCCCAGTCGTAGATCCGCCCCTACATGGAGGAGGTGGAGGCGGTGGTGGTGGAAGAAGAGAGAGAAGATGATTTCTTTGCGGGGTTAACACCTTCCACATATTGAGCTTCATCGTCTTCTAGAGTAGCCGAGAGAACATATGTTATTTCTGGATTCTTTGACGAGTATGAACAAGAGAAGTACCTGCGTGGAATGAAGAAGAGAGAGAAGAAGTGATTTTGATTTTGATTTTAATGTTTAGTTATTAATATTGTCTTTTTTAAGAAAAATATGTTTGATTTTTTAATTGATTAAGATCTGATTTATCTTGATAAATAAATTGATTTAATGAATGAAAAAATATTTTATTTTATTAGTTTTTGTTTTGTTTTATTATGTTTTTGTCATTTTTAAAACTTTAAAATGTTAAAAATGAGTCAAAAAATAAATTTTTTATTTTTATTTTCATGTCATTGTTGCTGATTGGCCACCTCATTTTTTATTTTTTTTTCTTATTTTTTTGCTACCACGTATGAAAAATTTTGACCGCCGTTAATCAGATTTGATGAAGTGACCCAATTTGAAAATTTTAATTAGTTCACTTAGTTAATTTGACAAATTAAAAGTTTAATCGGGTATTCAATAAAACGTGCCAACTTCGGTGGCCAAATCATTAGTTTTGCCAAAAAATTATTGGTTTAATTAGATTGTGAATTGATCAAGGTGTCTTTTATCATGTTGTCACGGAAACTAAAGCATATACTCTCTGGCAGAAACTGTAGTCCATGTATAAAAGGAAGACAACGCATAATAAAGCTTTTCTTAATTAGGAAGCTTGTGAATTCTATGTTTAAGGATGGGAATTCCGTTATAAAACACTTGAGTGATTTTTCAGAGTTTGATAAATCAATTGAGTACAATGAAGATGGTCATCGACGATGAGATGCAGGTTTTCTTGTTGTTTGAGTTATTTGCCTGATAGTTGTGAGACGTTAGTTGTATCGCTGAGTAACTTTGTTCCTAATGATTAACTATGGATACAGTCAAGGATAGTTTGTTCAACAAAGAACAGAGGCGAATAAATACCATAGTGACTAGTGTTGAGTCACAAGTTTTTGTCACGCGGAGTATGGGTAGAAATAGAGAAAAAAACTCTCTTAAAGATGACAAATTCAGGGGAAGGTCGAGAGATCGAAAAGAGGTAAAAAAAATTCACTGCCAGAAGTTGAGTCACATATATAAGGCGAGAGTGCAAATTTTTGAAGAAGGAACAGTCTAAGAAAAAAGATGAGGATAAGGATTCGATTGTGTATCTATCCAACGTTGATGTAGCCATTATTTGTGATGATAAATCCAAGTGTCATATATGTTAATGATTGAATTATTGATTCGAGTGCTTCGTTTCCATGCTACTTCGCATTGTGAGATCTTCATATCCTACACTAGTGATGATTTTGACTATGTACGAATTGGAAATAGAAGTGCATCCAAGGTAATTGGCATTGGAGATATTTGTTTGGAGACTAACGGTGGTTGTAGTTTAATGCTGAGAGAAATCAAACATGTTCTGGATACCCGCCTTAATTTGATCTGTACTTGTAACTTGATGAGAATGATTATAAAAGTTGTTTTGGTGAAGGTCAGTGGAAGCTCACTAAAGGGTCTCTAGTGGTGACTAGAGGTCAGAAGGTAGACACTCTTTACATAATGCGGACGCATTTGAGAGGTGTTGAAGATAGGGGAGCTAGGAGGAAAAGATGTGGTACAAAGTCATGACAGATGGGGGAAAAGTATTGCATGAGAACCATGAGATGAAAGCTTTTTGCTTTAAATGGCTACGAAAAGTGAAAAAGGAAAGCGATAGCTTGTATAGCCAGAGTACAAGCGGTTGTGAATGAATTTGGCAAGAAAAAATCTGTCAAATTTGAGTTAGATCATCTCATTGCGAAGAACCATGCCGATGGGATAAAGTTGTATATAAAGAAAGTTGAAAATTTTAAGAAAATTGAGTTGAGCCAAAACTTAGTTGGAATTAACTCCAAGTGTGAGTTATGGTTGGTGATCCCCCCTCTCATGAGTTCGGAGGGGGAGATTGTTAGGTGTGGGTCCTCACTCATGAAAAGAACCCAAGTTGAAAAAGAATTTACTTGTTAGATTGGTTGGTGACCAATACAAGGAGATGTTATCCCTAATTTGATAAGCAGAATAAATTATTTCTAATACATAATAGGAATGGATTAAGAAGAATACAATAAATACGGCTATGAGGGAGTCTTATTATTACATGAGAGAAGCTCGGTAGCAACAAGGTACCGAAAGAATAAATTAAGATAATACTTTATTACTTAGGGTATTTTTGAGTGGTGAAGTTAATTAGGTACATTTCTCAACTTAATTAAAGGTAAATTTGTACTCTTTCGATTTATTATGTAACTTCAAGTTTTAGAGCATAAAACACGAGAGGATTATTGTAAGTCCATTATTAGTGATATAGTGGCGATTCGGAGTTAGACCAGTGGTTTTTTCTTTAAGAATTTTTCACGTTAAATATTGTGTCTTGATTATGGATAGTTATTTGTTATTTTCATTCTAATAAGTGGGTTTGTTGATTTCCTATTTAATTGCACAAAGAGAGAAAAGTAATTCTTGGAATTGAGATTATTTTAGGTGCACTTAATTTTCCCAACAATGGTATCAGAGTTTGATTATTTTTGTGGTTTTCTTGTTCGAATGAAATAGAGTATTGGACAGTAGGTTACCTGATTAAACTCAATATTACCGCTGAAATAAAAATTATATGCAGTTGAAATTCTACTGTTGTGATTGTAGCTGATGTTTCAAAATAGCAGTTCATCGGATGTGTATAACGTGCATCGGACATTCATATTTATCTTGTATCTAGGGACGAAATTAGTCTATTATCTTGAACTCTTTTCTTTTCCCGCTCTTGTGCGGTAAGACTTGTAGCTCGACAATCTATTTGGTTGGTTTGTTTATCTTTCCGGCTTCCAATGTCAAGCGTCTTCTTAGATAATTATATCAAATACTCCTTTTGTGACGCCCCCAAAATAGGTATACAACACCCATTCTGAGTCGCCAAAATACATGGTATAGAAAGCAAACTACAACTTTGACAATACGTATGTCGTGTATAGAATACGACAATACAACCTGTGAGTTTGAATACAAATATTGTCTTCTGCAGAAATATACACACCCAAATAAGTTCTCATTAATTATTCATACACTATTTTACGAAATAGTGAGGACAAATAAAAACATCTTCCTAGAACCATCATTCCATACCCCGACTCGATCCTCGCTATGTTCTCATCTCCGGAAGAAAATGGAACAAAAAGGAAAAGGGTGAGCTCAACTAGCCCAAGAAGAATATTATGACTAAGATAATATACAACAAATTATCATTAGTCTTCAACAGGAAAAAATCTAATAGAATACAATAGACAACAAATTTTAGATCAACAAATGCAATGAGCAGCAAGAATCCATTAGAAAGAGTCACGTAGAAAGAATTCTACCGTCTTCTAAGGTTTAAAAGTCCATCATCAATAGTTTATCCTCAGTAATAACAATTAATATACATCTTTAATCATCTTTGCACTTCTGTGCCAAAGATATTCATTTGTATCACCAATTGGTCATGTTCATCTCAACACCTATTCATCTTTGCACTACGGCCAAAGATATTCATCGATTAATCGTTCATCTTGCACTTTCTGAGCCAAAGATATTCATTTCTATCACCATTTAGGACCGAGGATGATGAAAAAACATTTCTAAAAGCGAATCCAAAGGAAACAAAATGACAAGGATTAAGGATTAAGGATTCGTACTTTGTTTTACCCATGTCCAAAATACTTCAAAAATAATCATATTGGTGTAAAATTCAAGAATGATCAAAACATGGATACAATCAAAGCTAGTATCCGAATAGATATTTTGGACAAAAAGAAAAATTTTTTATTTTTCTATTGAATAGTCAGATATCGTGAATAAGGTCGATATCGTGAATAATGCCGATATCGTGAATAAGAACCCGACACAACAAGTTCCAAATTTGATAAAAAGTTCACCAATACTTGACATAATGATATTGAAGAAAAAATATCATTTAAGAAGAAAATAATACCCCTTACCTTAAAATAACCGCATTTCTTATTGAATTTCTAGATATAGTCTTGTGAAACCCGTATCAGATAAAGAACACTCAAAGTATACTCACAAGAATACGCTCGATAATTTAGAGAGAGAAAGAGAGAAAACTTTGTTTCTGGTGTGATTTTCAATTCTAACTTAGCCCTCTATTTATAGGAAAATGTTAGAACGCCAAAGGAGACTAAATTAATAAATTATTATTATTAATTCTTAAAATTCATACGCATGCTTTAGACCATGACCAGCCACCACTTTGGAAAAAAAATCCCAAAGAGCCCATGTGTTTGAAAAAACAAAGTGGGTCCCACCCATAATTTAATAAAAATCATTTTATTCTCCGAAACTTCAATAATTCACAATAAATAGCTTTTTTATCAGAAAATTCGAATCTCGCGACTTTCCATGGGAAATTCCATTCTCTACAACTTTGCAGAAGAAAATTTTTCCAAATTCCAAACAGAAATTGACCGAAATCCACAAACGGGCAATTTTACAGTCTATAATAAATTTTCGGTCAAGAATTGTGTCCACCGACACACAAAACATATGTTAAACATTTAATGCCACAAAATACTCTACCTCCTCATATACTCATATATCCCACATTCATTATAAAAATATCACCGTTAATATATTATTAAAATAATATATTTAAATGAATTATTTTATCAGAAAAAGATAAAATATTAATTTTCAACAATTGTCACATTAAAAATTTTCTCCATCTATATCCACATAAAATAAATATTTTTTTTATCATAATAATCAATAATTAATTATTCAAAAATAATATTACAGAATCACAGTACTGACAACCAGGCCGTTCCCAGGAAAGAGGGGGCTTTTCAATAAGGATTTCTCCTTACTGGCGCGCAATTAGGTGACCAAACCTCTCCTTAGACAGAACTTTCTAGACATTGCCAATAATGTTATCTGATAATATTATTCAAATAATATGAATTATTGATTTGATAATGGAAAATACTTTTGTAATGACAATTATCAAACAACAAAGAATACAAAATATCAACGCAAAGAATTATTGAATCAATAAAATATAATATTGAACAAGAATTCATCGTAATAATTATTGAGTAGGCCTTCACGTAAGGATCAATAATTCAATAATCTTGTGTAATACTGGTGTCTTCTTGTGCAACCACGCCAGACATCAGATTTTAACCACCGGTAACCCAACATGTTAATTCAGTATAATTTACGTCGTTATTTATAAAACTCAATCTTTGTCGCTTTCCTTCATCCAACCGTTTTTCATTATGGGCCCACCAATGATCAAGCTACCGTCAGACGAGATTCCTCGAAACAAAAAGAATATTCCACGACCAAACGAATATTCCCCGACAATAATGAATATTTTATAACCACATGCTTATTTTGTAAACTTTGCACATTTCACCCATAACCAAAGAATTATATCAAATTAACCCTTATTAATTTAGAATAATGAATAAAGGAAAATTCAATTTTATTTATAATAAGTTGGGGTCTTACACCTTTCGTCCCGAGATAAAAATACTGGTGAATTTTTCACGCATATTAAGAAGATGAATAAAATGACAAAATTGTCCATAATAATGTTATTAAATATGAAGAGAGAATTAGAATAAGAAAAGTATGAGATATTTAATGTTACGTGCATAATAGGAAAAAATGCGTAAAAATTTGGTTATTAAAAGAAAGTGGACATTTAACATGGGATAACCCAAAATAGTAATAAAGACTTTTATCCTGAGACGGAGGGAGTATTTAATATCACATTATTTGAGATAAAAATTTGAAATCTCTAATATTATCAGTACTCCATAAAAAATATTTACATTATAAACACATGCATAATATAAATTTAAAATGGGAATTAAGATTATTTAAACCTTAGAAGTACTTAGATTTTTTAAGTGGAGCCAACTCCTTTTGAAAAAAATAAAGAATATTATACATTTATACGAAATTCATTACCGGTTAAATTGAAGCTTATTATTACTCCTTTTCAAAGATGTATTTAAGATATTTTTATGGGATGAAGGGAGTAATAGTTCGTGTGCAAACTAGAAAGGCATGGTGTGTACTTTTCATAGGTGGCTTCTATTAGTTTGGGTTAGGTTCATCAATACATTTTTGTTTGTTATAATTATTTGTATTGGATTTCTTAATATTTTTATTCATTGAATTAATATTTTATTAGTTAGTTCAGTTATTTATTTATTTCATTAGAGAATTTATTTGTCTAAATAAAATTAAATCGGTACATATTTAGTAATTAGTTATTGAGTCTATTCTTCGCTCTTCGTGAGAACAATATTCTATTTGCCATTATATTGCATAAGTGATCACGTATATATATACTTGTGTGTTATTGCTAGTAGTGTTTTAGGCAAACAAGTTTTGTCATTTAATTTAAGGGATTTCTACGCTAAATATTGTGTCTTGTTTGTGGATAGTTATTTGTTATTTTCATTCTCATAATTGAGTCTGTTGATTTTCTATTTAATTGCACAAAGAGGGAAAAATAATCTTTGGGATATTGAGATTATTTTACGTGCACTTTTCCCAACAATAGTATCAGAGTTTGATTATTTTTTTTGTGCGAATTAAATGGAGTAATTGACAACATGTTACATGATTAAACTCAATGCTACAAATTATGCAATTTGGAAGCCACGAATTGAAGATTTGCTTTATTGCAAGGATTCGTACGAGCCACTTGAGAATGAAGGAGTCAGGCCCACAAATAATAATGACGCGCAGTACTGGAAAAAGACGAACAGAAAAACTATTGGTCTAATTGTGGATTGATCAAAGTGTGTTTCATGTTACCATAGTAACTAAAACATATGCTCTCTAACAGAAATTGGAGTTCATGTATGACAGGAAGACAAAGCAGAATAAAGCTTTCTTGATTAGGAAGCTTGTGAAATCTAAGTTCATGGATGGAAACTCCGTTGTAGAATACTTCAGTGATTTTTCAAAGTTTGATAAATCAGTTGAGTATACAATGAAAATGGTCATCGACGATGAAATGTAGACTTTCTTGTTGTTGAGCTATTTTCTTGATAATTGGGAGACGTTGGTTGTACTTTCTCGATTTATTATGTAACTTCATCAATACATTTTTTTTTGTTACAATTAATTACTTGCTTTGGATGAAACCATGCCGAGAATTGATCCAAATGCAGACTATCATTTAAAGGGAGTTAAAGAATTTTACATTACCCTTTATAAAACACTAGTTTGTTTGTATAATTAGAAAAATATCTAAATAAATTTTGGGAATAAATGAGAATAGAGATTGATAAAGTAGTGGAGAGAGAAAAAATAGAAGTTTTTGAGTTTAAAAAAAAGGGTATATTTGAAAGTTAAAAAGGTTTTACAAAATTGTTTACACAAAAAGAAACTGTCATTTTTTCCCGCTTTATAATTAGATGTAAAGCTAATCTCCAACACTTGTATTAAAATAATCACAATCTCTCTCATTAACTGCTTTTTGTACTATCAGTATAATAAAAACAAAAAATTAAAACTAATACCTAAAGCCATACATAATATGGAAAATTAAAAAGGTATGAATGAGATCACAACATAATTACATAACACTGATAGATCAAAGATATATAAGAGATGAAGTATGAATCAGGCACCACCAACTGCTTTTTTACAGGCTTATGATATATTACTATGATTTAGCTCAAAAGCACCATACTAAACAAGCACATA
Organism: Panax ginseng; assembly: GCA_020205605.1. Taxonomy (NCBI): domain Eukaryota; kingdom Viridiplantae; phylum Streptophyta; class Magnoliopsida; order Apiales; family Araliaceae; genus Panax; species Panax ginseng. Next base: position 137,910,366 of record CM035145.1, on the reverse strand, counting down.
CATATATATACATAGGAAAGAAGTGATATTTTATATGCAGCTCAGAAATGGCTAATTAACTGTTGGCACAACAAGAAGTGGGCTTGCCCTTTGCAACGTAATGCCGAAAGAGTCAGTCATGTCCAATTCCTCGGGTGCTATGTTATTAGGGAGCTTCCATTCAAACCTAGTTACAAGTGATGCTATCATCAAGCTTATTACCCTCTCGGCAAGGCGAATGCCAGGGCACATTCGTCTTCCAGAGCCAAATGGTAGAAAAGAGAAATGTCGACCTTTAAAGTCCATTTCGGATCCCAAGAACCTCTGCGGTATAAAACAATTAGGGTTTTCCCAATAATCAGGATCTCGAGCAATGCCCCATGCATTCACAAGTACTTGAGTATCTTTGGGGATCAAGTAACCACTTAGGCTTACATCAGTTTCTGTTTTATGGGGCAAAAGAAGAGGCACCACTAGGTGCAACCTCATTGTTTCTTTTAATACTGATTGGAAATAGGGTAGTTTGAGGATTTCAGCTTCTTCTATTTTTCCTTTTGCTCCAATTTTTTCAGTGATTTCTTGGCGTACTTTTGCCATTATGTTTGGATCGAGTAGAAGCTCAGTCATTGCCCATTCGGTAGTAGTTGAATTCGTCTCGGTTCCAGCAATGAACAAATCCTGAAAAACAGTTTAATTTTAGAAAATGGAAATATACACGACGTAAAAAAAATAAAAATAACTAATTTCTCACTCATATTATCACTCATATTATCCATATAACTGGTACACAAAAGTAAAATTACAAGATATATTTTTTATTCCTCTTGCATGGTTTATGTTGTAAAATAAAAAGTCCCTCAACTTTAAAGAGTGACATCATGATCATAACGTGAGACAAAAAATTAATCAGTTTTATTTGATCAAGTATAATATAAAACTCTTTATTATGTATAAAAATAACTAAGGCAGTTCAAATGAACTGCTCAATTAAAAATTCCTCAAAGCCAAATCTGAGAGAGAAAGAGAGAGAGAGTACCATTAATAGAATCTTGATGTGTTTAAGCTTGAATTCAACCCCACTTTCTTGTCCAAAGTCAAGAAGGGAATCCAATAGATCCCCATACCTAGGCAAATTAGCTGCTCTATGCCCTAAACGCTTAGTAATAAAATTTTCAATAAGTTCATCAAGCCAATCATAAGCCCCCTTAGCATCTCTCCTTATCCCTTGAGGATCAAACACTTTGAGCCAAGGAAAATAATCAGCAATATTAAACTTCCCATCAACCTCCATAATAGTCTTTACTGCATTTTGAAACCCTTTTACATCTTGTGACCTAAAATCAGCCACACTAACCGAAAAACAAGTGTTTGACATTTGATTTAAAGCTGTTGTAAAAGCTAATTTCCCAATATCAACGTATTCTCCCCTTTGACTCATCTCCTTAACATACTCAACCATTTGTTCCACCACTTTGTACCTAAGCCCTTGTAACATGTCCAACTTTTGTGGTTGTGTCAAATAAATGCTCAATGCTCGTCGAATAACGCGCCACAGATCCCCGGCCGGTATCCACGGCAGCGCTAGGTCATAATTCGTCAGTGCGGTGACGGCATTGGGAACCACTCTGCCGGAAAACGCCTCATCCTTTGTTTGTAAAATTTCTCTAGCCATTTCTGGTGAAGAGGCAACAATAGTTGTGACATTGCCCAGGCGAATTGTCATGAGGGATCCGTGTTTTTTGGCGAATTTTGTAAATGATTCGTGTGGTTTTGGACCTATTTGGAAGAGGTTTCCGAACAATGGAAGACCAATTGGTCCTGGTGGAAGTTTTCTTCTATGATATATTGCTAGGCCATGATGTAGCAAAAATAAGAGAAACAAGGAGGATATAATTAAAGTTTGGAATTCCATTTTGTGTACTTATTATTTTGATGACCAGCTCATGAGTCTTTATATTGTGTAATCTCTACTCATATTTATACTAGTTATTATTATTATTTTCATAATTCTTTTAAAAAAATTAATATTTTAAATTTGAATGATTGTTGACTTTTAATTTAGACAAAATCCTATAAGAACAAGAGTGAGTACTCTAGCTAGCTAGTGCTAGTGGGAAGGGATTATGAGTAGTTAATTTTTTTTTATTGTGTGACGCTATGCTCAATAACAACCTGGAATAGTTGAAATTGAACCAATAATTAGCCTTCACAATTAGTTTTTAATTCATGAGGCCAGGTTCAAATCCTCCTATTAAACTAAACGCTTGTTAAACTTAGGCTAAACATTGGGGAAAAAATATTAACTTTAAAATAACATAATTTTGCAAATAAATTAAGTACATCCACTATAGGATAATGGACCAGTCGATAGTGAAGCAAATGAACATTAAAAGGAGTAAACTAAAAAAAATCCCACTATTAATTAGGAGGTTCATGTCAAAGCACTCATGCATGCATTAATCTTGGCTTGACTTGTACGCTTGGTTCAATTTGCTGACAATATATGTGAGGGGCCAAACTTCGAGTGGCAATTTCCATTGCTTTCGATGTTGATGGAAATTGCTCGGTACAGCAACGCTGGTTCACCCTTTCGCTTCTTCCATTCCATTCATCATTCATAAATATCTTCTTGTAAATATAGGCTTTGTAATGAAGCAGCAAAGACATAAATATCTATTATTATTTTTTGTAATAAAGCAGCCAAGATATTTATGAATAAAAAAGTAGATATTTTCATTCATAAATATCGTCTTGTAATGAAACAACCAATATATTATTGAAGAAAAGAGATGGTGGGTCGGTCAATTTCATTAAATAGGAAATGCAAGACATGTCTTAACCTGTTAATCGCAAGTATATTCGTTATTCGATTTCAGACTCGATCCCACTTTTTATTTATCAATTTAATTTTTTATATATCAATAACTTTTATTACAAATTTAGATCAAATCCCTTTTTTATTTAATACGTGGATATTAAAAAAGAATGTAGCAACATTCATTTTATAATGCATTTGAAATGGAGGGAGTGTACAATATAGTCAAGCAAAATTCTGAAAAGTGACGGTCATACAATCAGAAGAAATCTAGCTAGATAGGACCACCAGCCTATATATTAGCCACAAATTAAATAAAAAGTAATAAATCATGTACAACTGTTTGATCTTGATTTTAGATTTTAGATTCAAATTACAATGATAACATTGTCTTCTTTATCATGAACGAACGTACGATCGATAAATCTATGTAAGCCATTTTATATATGATGTCCTTTTCTTTATTGGATGCTGCTTAATATATCATTCTAGTTTTTAGATTTTTTTGTGCTTTCGTTTTCTCTTTTATATATATGTTCGCTTGTAATAATTTTTCCATCCAAGTTATATGCATGTAAAAAAGCTAGAAGATCAGTAATTATAAAAAGTTTATCAGATGATGTACGTGAAAATTCTGTCATTATAGGATGCATAGTATGCAAAACTTGAATGTTAACCACGTCTTATTGGTCAAATTCAATTTTTTTTTAATTTTTTAAGCTTCGCGGTATTAAACTGCAGATGCCAAATAATAGACTGAAAATTAAAATACGGACGAAAGTAATATTACTCGTTAGATATTCAAATGGACGATCAGCATTTATTGTAATTAAGACTAGACTCTATTTTACAATGTTAGTTATGTATCGATTCCGTATATCTCTCTCTCCACTTGAGGCGAAATATCATCAAGTAGTCAAATAATAATAAATATTAGTGTGAAATTAGTACAATATGAAAATCAAAAAAGCATGTACATATTATGTCCAAACACAATAAATCTGTCTTGCTATTAGAAAAATAATGCTTCAATTTCGGTAAATTTTTGATTTCAGGAGATATTTATCTTCTGTGAGGACTTGATTCAATTGGGACCATCCAAAAAAATCCAATTAAAACTTTTATCTGACACTCGATCAGATCAAAAAGAACTCGTCCTGTGGTACAAATTGATATGGCATAAATTGTAAGTACTCATGTTTCCTTTATTATGTGGATGACAACTTTACAAAAACTTTAAACCCTTAATCGCATTGCAAAATATTTTCATATTGTGGATCTTAGATGTTGTTCTTGCACTCTTTACAATAAAAATCATGCTCATCTTTTCTTTGAATACGAGTATTCCCGCTCCATCCTTTTGTCTTTTCTCGATTATGGAAGTTGGGCTAATGTGCCTAGACTTGATAAATGGGTTGGTCGGGCTCTAACCATTAGCAGGTCTTGGTCGGTAAAAGTCTCAAGTTTTTGATAAATTTGAAAAAGTGAAGTCCAAAATCCAATTTTTTTGATCAAAGGGCGGTATCCCTAGCCCATGAGGCTGAAATTTTTGATTTTGTCTAAATGTGCCTACTAATTGGCATGCTTTGCTTATTTGGGCTATAAGTAATTCAGCAAAAAGAGTTCACAAGCTTATTTTGAAATTACTTATTATAACGACAGTTCACTTCATTTGGGCTAAGCGCAATTTTAGACTTCACTTCAATTCAAGGCTACCATCCGAGATCCTCTCTTCTATTATTCTATTTTGATATGGGGTATGCCCCTTTGCTATTGTAAATATTTTCTTTTTAATAATCTTAAATTTTAAAAAAAAACAATAATGAAAAAAATCCAACAAGCACCTATAATTGCCAGATAATACTTCCCGTTTTGTCTCATTTACAGTACTTTCAAATTTAAAACTATATTTTTGCTTCATATCTAGTCGTTTTAGTTTAATATTAATGACATGATTGGTGCCATAACAACATCAGTAACATAGTTTCCATAGGAATATCATAACAATGGCTACCATGAGATTAATCAAACTGATCATATAGCTGGAATTGGTACACAGTACAAACATCCAAATTTACAAAAAAAAAAAAAAAAACATTGGTACAAAAGCATCTCTATACTCTATAAATCGATCAATGTCTCTTTTTCATATATTCAATTTTACAAACAATGAATTCTAAATCTAATCAACAAATAACACAGCAGTATAAAAATTTGACTCCATGGACACAAAATGTGTACACATTACCAGAGTAATTCAACGCCTTCAAAAAATCGGAGAAGAATGTGCTGCCGATACATGTACAGTCCATCTCTCTGTGTATATATCAGTTTAACAACACACAAATGCAGAAGATGTAATGATATTTTGTGCATATCTTCTGCAGATCTATTCTGGGTATTCAACAATCCGAAGCATGTCGAGTCCTGAAGCAGCAAATGGTAGATAAAAATAAATCCACAGGCTCTAGCTGCATACCTCGTCGATTTCTAGCTTCTTCTTTAACCTTTAATATTTCTGCTTTGGAACGGGCTCCACTAGCAGTAAACGAGACATTACGTAGGCTAAAAGTTCTTCTCGGTGGGAGAACGTGAAATCCAAGTGAGCATACTTGAATTCGTTGAATGACGCCTCCACACCTGCATCTCTCATTACCTTATAGTGCTTTTTCACCATTGTTGGACGGATCACCTGGTCATTTAGGTCCAGCAACAAGGTCAACAGGAATATCAATAAACCCATAGTATTCTCCTAGGTCCAGCGGTTCAGGGGAACCGTATATTGCCAAATTAGCGGCTGCGCTCCCATAATCAAACATTCTGAACTTTTTGAGTGCAGAATCTGTGCCAGATGAAGAGCCACGTGAAATGAAACGCCTGGCATGTCATTCATGTTATAGTGTAGTAAGCCAGTACTCCAACCCAATTTGAGCTGTCCCCACCGCAACATAACTCATTAGGGTTTGAACCAGTCCGCCAACTGCAGGGTAGTTATGAAGGTCACGTGCCAACTTGTTGAGCAGCATACGGAAAAATCTGGTTGGTATATAAAAACCAGGCACTGTGGGTTCAAGAATAGGAGCCAACCAACGGAATACATACTCCAGTATTTTAAACAAAAACGCGAATCATCATGGAAGCCTGCAGGTGATAGTAGGATCAATCTTGAGAGCCTATGGGGCTTTTCCTCAATCCTGCGTGTTATAACGTACATCAAAATACCAGCTCCTCCTAAGCTGTGGCAAATTGCAGAAATTTTATAAGGCTGATGATTGCCATTAGTTTCTTCTTCCACCAGGTTAGGTTGGCTAGACTTCAACTCGGACATTTTTACTTCGTGAATCTTCTCTATCATTGCTGGTATATCCTCAGTTCCATGCTCGTTAATGGAGTAACGCCAGTACCTGCATTTGGATAATTCCAATCCATACTGAACTCGTATAAAATGAACGATTGATTTATCATTATGATAACTGAATGAAGAAAGTTTTTCCGTTATAAACACCAGAAACTGGCAGAAGAGAACTTACTGCCGTGAAGAAATATTCTTGTCAACATGTTCTCTGGAAACCAAACCACGATAATTCCCAAGGAAAACATCATATCCTAAAAAGGAGTTAAAGAACAAAAAGTAGATAGTTCATTATTCATTGTTGTGCATCTTGAAAAATAATTACTCTCAAAAGATATATCACAAACCTTGATCAAAGGCTGCAAATGCTGGAGAGCCAACAACTCCATTGGAAACCCAACTGGAAAAAGATAAAATTAACTTTTAACAGAGATGATATATATACAAAATAGATACCCAAACAGAAAGTAAATAGGATCCCTCAACGATCATGTGCTTGTTTTTCTTTTTTTCTATTTTTGTGTACGTGAATCGCCATGTTTTCTGGAAAAAAATACAAAGGGGGAAATGGAATTCAATACTTGTAACAGCCTACTAGGACCTTTAACTACACCACATAGAAGACCAAGAAATGAGAAAAAAAATACACTGTCTAGAAGTACGTAGGTTCCTTTGAAGATTTCATCTCAAATAGTAACTCCCATAATATTGTTCTTTTCCTGTTATGAGGCTACTTTTAAAGCAGTTAATTCTATCAATGCCTTGGAATTACTTGAAAATCATCTATTCAAGAGAGAGAGAGAGAGAGACTAAGCGAAGTAATCAAATATCAGATTAAGATTATAATAGGAAAATTACATGACAGTATTCTAAGATATAATATAAGCATTATATAAAAGCAGAAGTAACAATTTACACGCAATATTACTCATTGGATAAATCTGTTATTTTCATACATTGTGTGCCTAGTTTCAATAAGGTGTGCCTAGGGCATTTATGCTAGGATCTGCCATGCCTCATAACAACTATTGGCTCAAGTGAAAGAGCATTATCTAACTTGTTCCATCAATCCAAGGGCTTTTAGTGTAATGGTCAGATTTCTACTCAAGTGCACATGAACAGGAGAAAAGAACAATGAACTACATGACTGGTGATATTACAAGAAAAGAAGATTTAACTAATGTAGAGAGAGAAAATAAATAGATGAGAACAATAAATACCAAAACATTAAAAGTGGAAAATAATTAAAACTGTGTAGCACAGGGAGCACTTCAATCCCTCTATAAATTAAAAATAAAAATCACCCAAAAGCACCCAACCTCTATAAATCCAAAATAAAATCCCTAAACAAAAAAATCCACCGAAGAAGCCCACATCAATTTTAGAAATGGACGCTTGTCACAAATGAAATGGAAGAGCATGAAGTGATTGCTGAATATCTGAACATTCCTCTTTAAACAAAGACCCTAAAGAATAGCAAAACAACCACACTGCCCAAGCAAATTAGTAATCCTTCCTTCCAAAGCCTCGAACCCTAATATATGAACCAGCTCGAGTAATCCCATCGAAGAAATCCAACACTCATGAAACACCCCAAACAGAAAGCACCATGACTGCTATACCACTGGACGATGGAGAAACAAATAAGCAGTATAATAAGTTGCCTGAAAACACACCCCACACATACGTACGGAGACAACTTTGTAAGGCCTATGTTGCTGCCACAAGTAATCAGTATTGACCTTATCAAGAACCAAAAACTAAACAAAAACCTTAGATCCTATAAGGAGCTTTTTCCTTCCATATAACGATAGGCAAGGGAAACTACCCAAAGGATTGGTACCCCCCACAATATAACAAAGAAAGATTGGATGTGAAGTTGCCAAATATTCAAGTTTTTTAAGAAACAGAAGGTTCAGGAAACAACATAATCTATGTAAGACAAAACAATTAACTCACACAGAACTATGAAGGGAAGAAAGATAGATATGACTGGTAACTTACGTTCTGAAATCTGTAATATATAAACTGAATAGGAGTGAAACGACCTACCTATTGACTTTTACAAACCTAAAAGTCGACTTTCAGCATATTGACATACACAAAAATGAATCTCGAGAACAATTCAAGGCCAACAGGTTATGTCCAATCTCTTTGCACACACAACTAAAAACCTTAAAAAAGGCCAATTGACTTAGTTATCTAGACATTCAAGCATATGAATGAATGAAACTCTCTTTTCCATCCCGTAATACACAAACAAAACTTGGATCTCATGCAGCCGTCAAATACATCTTATGTAACACTTACCACATCTGTGCCATGGACAAATAAAGAGAAACTCAAGGAAGCAATAATTTCCCACGCTATAATCGTTCTCAGCAGCATACAAAAATAGTATCAAGGTGAACTATAATATGCAAGGTTAAAGCTTATGGTTCCTAAACAATATGGTGGTTATAAGGAACTTGACAAACTTGATCCTTAGTCAAATTGGTGCTGTAACATCCAGCAAACAAACTTTTAAGGACTGTTTGAAAAACCTCAAGACTAGGTCCCTTGAGGAAATAATATTTAGCTTTTAGTTAGTGTATCGATGAACTCACTTGTTTTACGCAATGGTCCAAATCAACTGTAAAGGGGAAAACTATGTATGTCCAGAGTCCAGACAAACTCAATGATGGTTTCAGGCAGACAATAAAACTGATGTAAGAACTAAACTAACTTCAGAAATTACTCGAGAAACCCTTGGGGATATACTATTAAGTTCTCTTATTCAGGAAAGATAACTCACCCCATAGAGGAATCAAAAATTTGATCCTTAGTCAAATTGGTGTTGTATCATCCGGCAAACAAACTTTTAAGGACTTTTTGAAAAACCTCAAGACTAGGTCCGTTGAGGAAATAATATTTAGCTTTTAGTTAGTGTATCGATGAGCTCACTTGTTTTACGCAATGGTCCAAATCAACTGTAAAGGGGAAAACTATGTATGTCCAGAGTTGAGAGAAACTCAATAATGGTTTCAGACAGACAAAATAAAACTGATGTAAGAACTAAACTAACTTCAGAAATTACTCGAGAAACCCTTGGGGATATACTGGTAAGTCCTCTTATTCAGGAAAGATAGCTCACCCCATAGAAGAATCAAATACTCCATGTTGTAGATAAACAACCTTCCGTGCATCACGTCTGCAAGATCACAGTGCAACCATAAATTAATACCCAGTAAACAAGGGCTTTTTGAAACGTTGGACAGAAAGCCAACAACATATGACTTGCACAGAGAGGAGAAAAGCTTAGATACCTTGGAATTCTTTCCAAAAGGAGAACATATCCATCAGCAGTAACTACACGAATAGCTTCATAGGGATACCTAAAATGCATAAAGGTAGTGATAAAGATACATAAAAAGCCATGTTCAAAATCATGAAACTCGTGAAGTAGATAGTAATCCAATTTTAAATGAATGTATTTCGTTTTGAACCATCACAATACAATTTTAAATGCATGTCTTTCATTTTGAGCAATCATAATAAACAATAATCATAAGTGAATCCACAAAGGTTCATAAACAGAAATGCAAGCAGAACGGGTAGACCCACAACAATATGGCTTTACAATAATACGCATGTGAGAGCGTCTCAAATGTATGTGTTCTTGAGGTAATAAAAATGATGCATGAACAATCAAGCTCTTACCCAAGCTCTGTGATGACGTCTCGACATGTCCGTCCATCGGTATTCAGGGAATCACGAAAAGTGACCGGTCTTTCTGTAGGAGTTGGATCAGTCTCACCAAGAGTAGCAGTAGGAACAGAAGCATATGAAGCACTATGAGGAATGTCTTTACTCCTACGAAAAGAAAACCATCTTAATAGTGCTCTGGATGTGTCTAATGGCGAGATAAGACAACGTGCTGCCTTGTGGACAACATCAAATACAGCTTCTATAAAGATCTCAATTCCTAGATGAAGATCCTGGTTAAAATATTATCATAAGAGAAATGGAAAAAATCAAACCCAGAAACGTTCAAATGAGTCATCATAATTACAGAAAAAAGTAACATATATTCTATAACAGTTAGAAACAAAGAGTAAACCTCTATCAGTCCACGTCTCCTGTCAGTGGCACGTTGCACGACATGGTCCTTGAGGGTGTCTGCTTTCTTGGTAGTATCTGAATCTGAAGGCTGCAGATTTCCTGAGGTAGTGGCTGCTTTTGAGCCCCTAAAAAGAGATGCACGATAGATATATAATAGGATTCCCATCAAAAACCTTACAGGGAATAGAATCCATGTAAACATGCATCTGAAGCAACGCGCCCAAAGCCCCCAATGCCTATCATGCCTGCCAAAACTGCTTGCCCTGGAGACACGAGAACTTTGCGATAATGGAGTTGAAGGAGAGCCGTCTTCATCACTATAGTCTTCTCCAGATGAGTAATCCACGCTTGAAGACGTATCAGAATCTACGGAAAGTTCATGAATGAATTGGTTGAAAGATGAAACACCACTGCATATTCACATATGCTGCAGAAGTCAGCAAGTAGCATTTGCTGTCTTCTTTAAGAATTATAAGCGATAATACCAACAAAACCATTGTGACTCATGTACAGAAGTGCATACAATAGATTAACAAAACTTGTGCAGATGAGCAAATTCTACTAAATGGGTAACACACTACTTGGACGTTTCGTGCTACATTTATTTCTGATTTATCAACTTCCAAACAAACAGACGATTTTTAAAATTTAATTAAACAGACTTTTGTAGGTACTTACTCAAAGAGAATCCCATTAAAAGATGAGATAGAAAAATAACACTTGGCATAAACTTATGGCAAGTGTTATTTCTTAATTGACACCATATTGTTCCCACACTAAAATAAACAAGCTAATTTCATTATAAAATAGAATTATATAAAAGCACAGATAAGTAACAGAAAGTCATCAGACAACCGATATTCGGAATAAATACTTTGATTTAAACTTAAAGATTCAACCTACAATGCAACCGACAGTCTTCACACTTCATACTAAGTTTTTTTTTTTTTATTTTTTTTTTTGGGCGGTAGACTGTGACTGAGTGAAGGGATTTTTTTTCTATATGACAAAACTTTCATTTACCAACAAGAAAAGATAGAAATGGTAAGGACAAGCATCAGGAGATGATAAGGAAAAAAATAAACTCAAACAGAACAGGTTCTATCTCACTCTCTAACCTGACTTATGACCACTCCATACCCAATGGTCTGTTTAGTAAAAGGAACAGTCCCTTAAGCTCTCGCATACTTCAAAATAGATCTCAGCCCTCACTTCCTCTCTACAAGGACTCACAAGTTGTCAGCCCATTGAATAATAAAGATCTCGGGGATCCCAGCTGTACTTTCTCAACCAGGAAGGGGAAATAGCCTTAAAACAACTTGGAAGTGCGCAAGTGGTACCATAAACAGCATTCCATCTTTCAATATTTATAGCAGGTATATAGGTTCGGCTCCTCTAGAAGTTATCCAACAATTTTAATAAATAAAAGAAAATGTTAACCATTTAATATGATATATCATGAATTATATAAGACATAGTATATGTTTCAATTATTAAGCAAATCTCAAAACAAATATTAAGAAAAAAATTTGTTTGAAAGAATATCACTAAAAACCCAAAACTTACTTCTCCATCCAGCGCGGAAATCGAGGCCCACGAAAAGTTGGTCTGAGTTCCCAGCCATGCATCCCTTCGAGAATAGAAGCCTTCCCAGGCAAAATCACCAACAAGAGTGCTGACAATCCATTTATAAGCCTTACAATATTGTTCAAAGATTCATAAGTGATCGTTTTCACTGACCTGGCCAAATAAAAATCAAACTATTGTTCATTAAAAGCTTAAATTACAAACATAATAAACCAGAAATTATCATCAAAGTGCCAACAATGTTTACGTCTATTAATTTCAGGTTACGCTCAAAAGTTTACATTATGTGGAGAAAAATTGGCAATTGGTGGCAGAGGATTTGTGGCCTCCAAATCTTATCATCCAAAGAACAATTTAACTTGTAGCACATAAAAAGTTAAGAAAACTAAGCATCAATAGTTATTATAAAGGGGAAACCTTCATATACCAATACGTAGTTTTCCCCGTACCCGATTTAGATTAATATGTGGTCCAAACCATCATATTAATCTAAAGTCATTTCTTGCATGTTTGTGGTCTTAACATGCCAACATGATGTACCATCCGAATTTCTTCTTCTAATTTCTAGCCTAAAGTAATAGATTATACCCATTACCCTGCTTCACAAAATTCCAAGCAATTCACCTCTAATCCAAATTTGAACACGAACATATGATAAACTCTTATTCAATCTATCTACCCCTTTACGATGAATAATCAGCATAAACAAGAAAGTACTAGCAATTTTGTGGTCATAAAAACTCTAATTCATAAGACACAGTACCTTGAATGATGTTTGTGTTAACAGGAGATCACTTTCATGGTTCATTAGGGAATCTATGTGGCACTTTAATGGTTCATCAGTCAACTCGATTGTTTGGTCGTCAACCAACTTGGTCGTACGTTGCCTGATAGAAATATATAAAAAAAATTATATTCAAATAGAATTCAAACTAAGATAGTATAATTTTAAAAAGAACTAGTTTTCTTGTGATGAACATATTACCTAATTTCAATCTACTATTATTAAAATATAAGTGTAATTATTCGATTTGAAGTAAGAATTTATATTATTTTTTAAAAAAGTATGATTTTATTACTATTTATGTAATGTAGTTTTTGAAGGGAATAATTTCTTTGAAGATGTCTTACCTCATATTGAGTATAATAAAATCAACACTTGTAGAATTAAACTTTTTGAAAATATAAAACTTAATTATTTAATTTTAATTCAAATAAATATCTATAAAGTTATATTATAAAAAATATCAATAATAATATAATACATTCACTAACTATATGGTTTATCTATTAAGTTCATAATTAAGACAATTAGTCAACTCGGTCGTTCAGTCATGATGTTATCATCCAACTTAGTTCATCCATTGTTTAATATTGTTATTAAAAATATATAAATACAATTTTTTGAATTTAAGTAGGATTCTATTTTACTTAGATAGTATAGTTTTGAAAAGAAAGAAACAATTTGCTTTTGATTACCATCTTACCTAGTTTCAATCTATTAGCATCATTATTATTAAAATGTAATATAATTATTCCATTTTAAGCAAAATTTTAAAAAAATGATTCTATTATTATTTATATAACGTAGTTTTAGAAAGAAAGAATTTATTTACGAAGATAATCATACCTAATATTAATTTTATTAGCATCATTCATATTTATAAGTGAGTATAACGATTCAAATTTTAAGTTAAAAAATATTAATTATTTAATTCTATAAAATTACATTTACAAATACCTCAACAATATAATAAAGTATAATATAATACATCCAATAACTATACGATCTATTTACTAAATTCAAAAATAAAAATTAATTACTTTATATGATAGAATATCTATAAAATGACAATAAAAATATCAATATAATAATTTTACTAATGGACCTGTCCGTGTTTTGCACGGGGCAATGAGCATTTGTAGATCAAAGGAATTTCAAAATTGTTAAGGATCAATAGGCCCACTTCCATTCATTGAGAGATCAAGTGGTATTTAGTACTTCCTCAATGCCTCGACTATTCAAGTTTTTACGAAGCATGTTATTTCTAATTTAAATTTTTATAGAAATTAAACTTGTTTAAATGTTATTTTAAATTATTTCTACTCTTTCTAGGTTATTTTAGATAACGCTTTTTTTACTCTCCGTCTCTTCTCCCTCAATCAATAGGATTCTTATCGTACATAAAATTCATATATATATAGAGTCCGGTTCCTATCCGGACTCCTGGATTTTCTTAAAATATGGACTTCTATTTTTTTTTTTTGCTTTTTTTTTTTTAAAAAAACAACTAAAAGGCGGCTTTATGGAACTGAATTTTTATATAATACAAGAACCGAATGTGATTTGATTGTTAAAACAAAGCAGTGCATGCATGTTGTGCGGTGTACATACATTTTTGGTATAGGTATCAAATCACGCGCTTAAACATCATATTATGGAAAAATTCCATTCCATCAAATATTAATTTTTTTTTAGTTGTTTTAAAAAAAAAATATAGGGTCTAGATTTGATCAGGTCCGGGAGTCCGGACTTGATCGGCTGTGTGTGTGTGTGTGTGTGTGTATATATATTATATATAATAATTGGGGGCATCTTATAAGGCAAAAGCTATTTGGGATCCGAGCTTATTTTACATCTCTCTTTTCTTTTGCTACTTCGGTTTGTAAGCAAATAAGGGAATTCCTTAGGTGAGTTACGAGGTGGATGGAAAATATAACATGGTCAACAAGAAATAGGTGTTTTCCCAACGAGAGTGGTGGAGGATTTGGTATTCAACACTTGTCTTTTTAATCAAGCTCTGTGTGGCAAGTAGTTTTGGTAGATCTTGATGGAGGGTAGCCTTTTAAAAATAGTGGTTATTAGCCACTATTTCTTTTTCGAAGGCAAAAGGATTGCTTTTCAAGTTGGCTCTTTCCTCTACAGGTGAATAGGTAATAGTCATTGTCACAGGTTTTCATGATTTTGTTAGACATTCTCTTTAGTAGGGACCGAGGGAATTCAACTTTGGTTGAAATGGTAATATTTCGCGGAGAGCACTACCCTTAACTAGCAAGCATCGAGATGACGCGAGATCTAATATTGAGGATTACAACTCCAAAAGTGAAAGGTTTAGTCATGGCTATTGTTTTAAATGGAGCTTCAAAGATTGGGAAGCTCAAAGACGTGGCCAACTTGTTGTCTTGTGCTGAGGAGAGGTAAGCTTTCAACGCCAACAAAACTCAATCTTGTGTAGTGACCATAGTAGCGGAAGTTTCTCTATGTGATCATACTTCTAGATGCTTTAGGGTGTAGGTGTACGCGTGGGGCACAGAAGAGTATGGAAGTTCCACAAAAGGTAGATTTCCTCTATTTAAGAACAGCATTAAGTTTCGATCAACTCAAAGTAACAAGGTCAACCGTCAACGTCCCACGAGCAAGTATGCCATGTGTTGTTGAGTAAGAGATTGTTGACTGCTTGCTTCTCTATTATAAGGTTGCAGAAGAATGTGGACTATGCTTCCTCGTCGTGCACTATTTCTTGGATGATACCGAGATCACTGAGCGAGACTTAGCAAGCTTAGAGTGGGGTAAGGGTGAGGAAGATATGAAGAAAGAGGCATGTTCTGATCCTTAATTGCATCTGGTATGGGATTTGCATTAAGAGACTAATTGGGTTTTCGAGTGCAAAAGGCGACCTCTTTGTCAACTTTGATTTCTTTTTCTTATCTTTCTTTTCTTTTGATTGCACGTGGTGTTCTCAAGTTCTCATGGAATTTTTGGGTGATTTTGCATTAAGAGCATAATGTAGGTATCTTCATGGATGGTTCTTGTGAAGGTGAGGCTTTGGTTTCTCGAGGCATAGGTGTGCCTTCTATCTCCCTTATGATTTGCATACTACACGTGAAATTGGCTTCCGACCCTTGTTGGTGCTAGATTATTAAGCAATCAAAAAATGCATATACAGAATTCACACACCTTATCCAAAATGTGTCTACTGTCTAGACATGCCTAGCTAGCGCTTATATTTAGAAGATAGATATATAACAAATTCTAGGTAATCTAAAATTGTGTACAGATTCTAGAAGAATTAGAAATGAGAGACTGAATAAAAAAGACCAAGTTTGAGGTTCTCGCAACACATAATACAGACAGTAAGAATCTACTGGAACAAGTAGGAGAGGCAGCTTGACTCCCACCCAAAAAGTGGAAACTATGGAACAGACATTCTCCAAAAGTCGCTATGAAAGCTTATGCTTATAGCCTTATTCTATCTTGGTGGAATTAGTTAAAAATTAATTGGCTATAAAGACTAAACTCTGCATACAAAAAAGGAACCAAAGAACATAGATAGAATAACAAAGCCAAAAGAGGAGATTAGCAACAAAAATCAAAGTTTGACAGTGAAAGCTTCACTCCTAGTCATCTTCCTTAAAGATAGCACAAGATATAAAAGGCAATTATCACCTCATAATTAATACTTTTCCAACTGGGGAGCATCTTCATAGATAGTAACATATCCTCCGATCTGAGTACAATGTGGTTCCTAATGCCAAAAGAGGACATACTAGTGGCATAATTCTTCAACTTTCTATCACAAACATATTACGCCTCCCCCTTTAAAGGGGTTTGCCTGACATCCAAACAAAAGGGCTACCTTCAAAGGAGGACTAGTAGTCGTTACTGATGCCAAGGGAAGTTGGATCCTAGAAGGTAGCTGGTACTTGGTTGCTAGCCCTTGAGGAATAGCATAGAATGCACGCAAAAGAAGAAACTAAAAAAACACCCTACTTCCAAACCTCAAATTCTTAGTGAAGCTGACTTGGTAAAAAAAGATAAGTATGAATTAGCAAAGCAAGCCGTCCTGAGTTCAACCCCACCCCCGAATTAGCAAAAAAGAAAAAAGAAAGATAAGTATGAACTGCTATTCAATGAATTATTACCGTATGAATTGCTGGGAATATTATACTTTAGAAACAGGTATTCCAGAAAAAATCCCCCATCCCCAACCCCACCCAAATAAATCCAATGATAACTATTGTACCAAACTAAATCTTCGATCTTTACAACTCATAAGAGATGACTACAATCCCACAATCTCTAAACCCAAAACAAAACAAAAAATAAATTAGGAATCTATATCATTAAACTCAACCCAAGCATATGACTCAATTCCTGCAATATACATAACAATTCCAAATAACAATTACATAACAAATGCATACATAAAAATAAAAAAAACAACTACCCAAAAAATCTACCCGACAAACCTTACAAGCCCACACCTTTCACCCTCCCATATAATCCAATCAAATAAGACAGCAAACAAAAGAGGTCGGTCCATTTCTCCAAATCAAATCCCAATCCATATAACAAATAAAATAATCCAACTTTTTCACATCTATAAACTAAAATTAGCATACCCAAAATTGCATACATATATATGAAATGCATAGAGACTGAAAATTGGGAAACCCGACTCACTCTTTGGTGACAGCGAGGACATTGTCAACGGCTCTTTGCATCGTTTTGGGCGTAATTAGATTTTTCTGGCGAACAAAATCGAATCAATTTGGATTTTGAAACCGAACAACCTGAAAAAATATCTTTCTAGAGGGAGAGAGGGAGCGGAGAGAGAAAAGAGGGATACCGAGACCGTCCAATGAGGAGATTGCAATGGGAAATGCGCAACGGCGAGTCTTGACATAGAAGGATAGTTTTCTCATAGTCAGTGAATATTTATCCGCGTATAAGTAGCATTTTTGTGTGGGTCCCACAATGAGATGGGGTGCTTTGCTTTTAAAATGCTACTCGGTGGCGGAGGTGACGTGTTATTAATATATGGAGAACGTGTGGATGCTTCCAAATGCAACACGTTGGGTATGGATTTCAATGAGTGGATGGATGAGGCACACAATGTGTCCACATCCTTTATTTTAAAGTAATTGTATTCCTATGTCCCACAATGTAATATCACTATTAATATTAAGTTATTAACTCTAAATAATTATTAGTGATATTTTTAAATAATTTATTATATTGTTATTCCACATCATAATACGTAGAATAATTTAATATTTATATAAGAAAAATTATTATTATTAATTGTTATTTTTAATACTTTTGAAGTGATGATTTTTTAGTTGAGTTTTTTTTTGGTTAAGATGAATAAAAAATATAATTGAGACGCCGTTCATCATTAAATCTTAGTATATTATGATTTGATTTGGACTTGAGAGTCTTGATTTGCTATGATTTAATTTGGACTCGGGTCTTAATTTGTTATGATTTAATTTGAATTCAAGTTAATTTGGACTCGGGATTTGATCTGAACGTACTTTATTTAAATAGAAAATTGTGTAACATCTTAGTTGTATGATTTGATTTGAGTTAAGGATTTGACCCAAGTACTCATAAAATGTGATTTTTATTGTCAAATCATTTTAATATAAAAATGACTCGACAATATATTATTGAGATAGGGCTTCAACCTTTTTGATTTGAGTTAAGGATTTGACCCTCAAAATAAAATGAATAAAAATAAAAGTCTACTAAAATAAAGTTTAATGTTCAAAGATGCCTTAAGTCATCTCTGCAAGAACAAATAAGAATCATTGAATCAAGAAAGAAAGTAAGAAACACACCCCTACATCCAGTCACCATTTTGTAAAATTTGACTTGAAAGCCAACCAGCATTTAGAAGCTAGCTAACATAAAAAGGAATAATCAGCAAGATATATTTATGTCCATGTAATAATGATAATTAATATTTCTACGAGTGAATTTGATAGTTCTACACGAATAATAAATGTTATTATTCGTATTTATGAGAATAATACTTTGTGAAAATATCAATTTCTCTTGTTAAAATAATAATTTCTAAAATATATTGCAAAGTTTTATTTGAACATTCACAAATCAATACTAAAAATCATGAAAATATATTTGTTAATTATTCAAATAGTTCAGAAGTAAGAATATGTCAAAGATCAATCCTTTTGTAAAGTCAAGTTCACTTTGCAGTCCTACTTTATTGACAACAAAACTATATTCATTGTTTTGGTACATCAGAATAACAAAATTATATTCATAGTCAGAAACAAAATAATCTTATTAAACATGTGCAAATGTATAAATAAACATATGGAGAATACAATGAAGGACTTTATCATCCCCAAATATAACTACCCACCCCCCCCCCACGCCACACACCCCACCCCCACCACCTACTTCTTTTTTATTTGATTAAATAATGTGATCCCCCCCCCCACTATCTTCTTTCTCCTTTGCTCTAACATATTCAATTACAAAGTAAAATCAGAAATTGATCAGGAAAAAAAACACAGTATTTTTTTTAACACTTGTATTTTCAAGGTTGCACCATATAATTCATAATAACTAAAAGGTTGTGCAACACACTCAATCCCTCCTTATTTATTCCTATCTAAATGTAAAATCTCATCTTGTAAATTATGCAATTTGGAAATAGCTTCTAATTTCTCAGATAATTTTTTTAAAATTATTATGCTATATATAAGATATCGTCTTATTTTTAGAACAGAAGTGTTTTCGAGTTAATGATGCTATAATTTATATTACTCCATGTCATCATTCAACTACACAATTCTCACTAATAAAATCTTCTTATTTTCTATATAAAACTAAATAAATAAATAAATAAAATACCAAACTTTGACCTAATTCAGGCAAAAGTTGTTGGGCTGTGTCATCAGTGTTCTCCACAAAGATTGGATGCATATATAAACTTGGCTTCTGAAAGTCTTTAATCCCACTGCATAAAAGATTTCTTATTGATGTGTTCTGTTTTCTTCTCTGGTGTTCTCCATGAAGGCAAACTCGGAAACCAAAGCCAAGTGATCACTACCCACTTTCTGCATTTGTAAAGAAAATTATGCATCAAAGAGAATTTTAATAGATAAATATAGAAGCTCCGAAGAAATCCCAGAAAAATATCACGGATGCAACTTTATCTTATACAATCGTGCATGAAAATGTTTCAACAAATGCAACATTTTCCCAAGAAAAAGTTACATCCGTGCTATTTTTCATGGATTTCTTCATGTATCTATAGTTTTATCGAATTTTAACATCTTTATATAAAGTTCAATATGCAGAAGTTATCAACTCAAAGGTGATCAAATGTAGGAAATTGTTCTCCTCGACTTCGTCAAACCATTTATATAAATCAAAAGAGGTACTTTAGTATGTTTTGTGGGGCTTGAATTCAAGCTTGTCATTTCAATTTTATATATTTTGGGTATATTAGGGATTAATCTTCCTGTACATAGCAAAGTAGGTGTAAATTATACCTTGCTTCTACACTGATTTCTTGCCCTCTATTCATGGCAATTATTTAACATCAAAGAGAAAAGAAAAGGGATTTCTTATAATTTGAGCCAAATCATTTGATTTTATTTGGTGGCGAAAGGAAAACCTTAGGTTATGTTTGTTAGCGAATATTATACTTGGATAGGACTATTAATCCCAAGTATCCTGTTTGTTTTCAAATTTAGACTTGAGACTATTAGTTTAGGAATTATAAAATAACTTAATAGTCTTGAGATTATAATTATAATCCCGGATTAATCCTAGGATTAATAGTCTTGGGATTATAATCCATTGGATTATAATCCTTGCAAACTAGGAAATCCAAAAACAAATTTAAAGCTGACTAAAACTACTATGGTTAACTTTCATGACCTTGACACTATCAGGTGACTGAATCAAAATTGTTCTTACATTGCATGGAAGACCTCGCGTTTTGTGGAGGATATCAATTGGAACAGTATCCAGAACTCGAGTTGGTTCAATACCAGTGGTATACCTGCATCAACAAGCAAATATATTTAGTCATTAACATTCTCCATCATCATCACCACAATAAATTTGTAGTCAATCGCCACTATTGATATTCAGCAAAGCAAATTTTTTACCATAAATAGTCAACGGTTCCAAGAAATTTCGAGTGGTATGAAGTTGCTAAAGGTTCACCACCAGAGTCCCTTGTTTTCTTTAACCCCTAATAAAGTGAAGTAATACTTCATTAATGATGTGTCATAGTCTTAACACCACTCGTGTATAAACTGACGGTGTGAAACTTTAATTCATAAATAAAATGCAGGAAAAGAAACTTCTCATTGATGTAAAAGGGAATCCAATAATACCTTCACTGTCGAATATGAGCTATTAAGCTTCAAGGGGTGGACAGCTACTTCAGAACCAGTACTTCCAGTTGCGACTTTAAGCTCTTTATCTGTCCAGCAAGGCTTTGAAAATCTGTAATGGAGTGCAACCATGAATATAACTTCCTATTTCAGATGGAGAAGAAAATTTTGCATATTCTACTAAGGAAAAAAACACTAATAACCACCGGTTCAGTTCGGGGCGGAGCTATGTTGATACCAATGCCCCATCTACAATTGTGATTTGTGAGAATAAATTTTTAGAAGTACCAAGGCCCAATTATAATTTTTAAGATTTAAAAGTACTAAGGCCCACATTTGATCCGGTGATTCCAATTCATTTCATTTTCATTATGCCATTTCTGACCCTTAAGTACAATTTACAATTTCTGCCCGACTTGCCCCTTTTCATTTCATCCCAGTTCGGCAGTTCATCCATTTTAGTTCTGCGGCTTCTGCCTTTTTGCCCCAACATTTTCTTCCGCGCCATTTCAGTTCTGCCAAGGCCCTATCCGTCCACGATTTCACTGTCAAGGTAATGAAGGTATTATTTCTTTTCAACCCTTTTTTCTCTTCTGCCATTTCTGTATGATTTGATCAATCATATAGATGTTGTATAAACACACATGTATTAATGTATATAATTTACTGCTATATACTTTTATGGGAAATGGGAATGTCAAATGTGTTTTTTTTCAGATTCTTTGTGTTAGTTAGGTTTATTTTTTTGGGAATATTGCTGGTTATTTTTTGATTTCTTGGTTTATCTTACTCGATTCTCCCTCTACTCCAGAAAATGGTTCTAAAAGACTTTTTTTGTTATGTTATGTTGTCTTTGTCAAAGCAAATTTTATTCCTACATTATTTTTGTTTTAGTAAAATATGTGTTTTGTAATGGTGGATGAATATATATTTTTTGGTCCCCCAAAAGTAAATCCTGGCCATACCGTTAAAATTTGGCCATATTGTGAGCTAGGTATAAAACAAGTACTGCCAATTCTGGCAGACACCTTAATGCCACTAGAATAGACCTTCTCGCTTTCTTTAATATAAAACACCTAGTACTTCATAAATTACAAGAACAAATGAACATTTTATATATAAATTATTAGCCTTCAAGAGTTTTTGGAGATCACACGTGCAGTTTCTGGATAAAAGAAATGAATTTTCAACGAGCAAAAGTTCAGCTCTCTTATGGGCATTGTGTTCATTTCACAGTAAAAGGTATTCCAATAAGCTTATAGAAAAATCAAGTTGTCTATATATTTCAAATAAGTAGAAGCAAATTGATAAATTCAATTTCATCAGCAAACCATGATAACAAACTTAAACCATACATTTGCCCCTCTAGGTGCTTTTATCTTATATATATAGATATACTTATCCAAAAAAGAAAATCTGTTAAGGTTCCAATGAGATTAATACCTATCCATCAAATCAAGCAAATTACCCTTTCTCTTTTTAACACCAAGGACATCCGCTGGATGGCAATTTCTCTGACCTGACAACTCTCTCCGGTCATGCATCGTGATATTCAGCTGCAATTACACAGAACATATTCAACATCAAGCGATTATTTTGAAGGTAATGCTACTTTCTCATTTATGACCTGATAACTGTTAGTTTTCATCATGGGACTAGAGAATTCAGAGTTTGTAAGCAAGTGATTACCTCAGATGAAGATAAGAATTTGTAAATTTAAGCTCTGAAAAGAAGTTAAAAATAATAATCACTCTACTATATCTTGAAGCATAATTTTGTGAAGGCATTTGATATACCAAATATACAACTACAGTTTTAGATATAACACCTGAGGAGTGATGATATAATCACCTGCAAGCACCACAGGTACATTGCCCCATTTTTGGAGAGGATATGTGCCTTTGAGGAGAGTAAAGCGAATCTGAAGACTTGAATAAATCAGCTTCAAAATGAAATAACATTAAAAAGAAAACAAATGCAACTCACTGCATAAATGTTATACAATGGGCTAGATGATAAAAATGTACTCGCCTATAGTTAGCTGTACATAGTCTTCAAATAGCGTAAGATAATAAATTCATTATGTGTCCAAGAAGTAATTGAACTATTCCAGAATGTTCCTATTGATGGATTTACCTATGATCTTGGATTGAATATTTTTAAGGCAAAAATAATCTAATAATTAGCTAGTAAAGTTATTTTAGGGATAAAAGAAAAATATTAAACCTTAGGGAGAGGTTAAAAGAGAAAGCGGTATACACCAATCAGCTCTTATGCATAGCGAGAAAAGGCTGTTAGACACAGAAACCACAACAATAATTGGATAATATCATAAAAAGGAACTGATGACTAGTTCACATGTAAGAAACTCGGCACAATGTTAAGACACTTACTTGGCCTATTTTAATTTCGCCTCGACTTGGTCTAAAAAGTACGTGAATGTTCCCAACCACTAGACGTCTTGATTCATCTCTGCACATCTACCTGCATCAAAGGAAGTAAGGTGTGGAAATGATAGAGGCATGTAACAAATACCCTTCCACTAATCCCATGGCATTCCATACTCTTATCCTTTACCACATTGACTTGGCTCTAAGTTCATCCATGTGCTGACACAAGATTCAAATACTCCATATATTCCAAACTATAAGAGCCATTTTTGACCATTTGAAGTCAACTTGAGACATTTTTAAACTCTAAAATTGATATGAATTCATTTAAATTTAGTCAATATAATTATGAATATTGTAAACTATCTAACAAGTACTACTAATTACAACATTTGTTGTTTTCCGATCTTGAATGAATCACATAAATTTGAATTAAAAAATGTCTCTAATTGACTTTAGAAAGACAAAATTGCTCATTATATTTTGGAACAGATGTCGTATGTTTTTTAATAAATGTGAAGCAACGACTAGAGTGGGAGAGTCAAAGTCGAAAATAGGATTCCTCACTTCTTTCTCTCGTGAGTATATTTTTTAATAAATGTGAAGTAAGTGCAGTGGTGTGGGTTCTTTGAGTTCCTAGTCCAGCTAGTACGAGTCCTATGAGCTTCAAAACCTGATTCTCATATTTATATTTTCTTTGAATTGTGGGTTCATAAAATCCTATGTGTCACCGTGTTATTGTCAGATAGTGTATTCTAAAAAACTATCTCAACAAAATATATTGTATACAAATATACAATTTACCTTGCTAGTTTATTTATGCAAGTATGGAGATTATAAGAACACAACGCATTAAATCTAATAAGTCAAATGGAACTATTCTCAAGTACTGAATAAATGCATCGGTACCTCAAAAACAGAAAGCTGAGCAACGTTATCACGGAGACCATATTGCTTAAATTCAATGCTTTCTCCACCTACTAACCGGAACCTAATGCAATTAAGTAAGAATAAAAATCACCTCAAGAAAACTTTGCAACTGATGTAATGCAATATTAGAAATTATCCGAAAACAACTCTTACTTATCTGCTTTCCAAAACATAGCACAGCCATCAACAATGTCACCGGTCCGCCTCTATGAAAACAAAAACTAATGTAAACTCTTCAAAAATTACTTCATACTGTTTATGACAAAGTTTAACCCAGGTCCAAGGAAGAAAATCAAACCTTATAAGAACCAAGATATCCTGCTTTCTCCATAGTACTCGAAAGATCAAAATACTTGTCCACCTCCTAAGAAAACAATGCAAATTACCGGAAATTTGAACTCATGCTTAAAAGTTCAATCTACCACAAGTTTAGATCCATTTAGGTAGTAAAAATACTAGTTTTTACAATTGCAACTGGATTTTTTCTTGTTCTTCCTTTGACATTCTTTTCAAAAAAAGCAATGTCTTAGCTAAATAAAGAGGTGAAAGTGTGAAACTCACTTGCAAACATATTATATCAGGGTTCCACCCTGTGAGTTCTTCACATATGACTCTCTTGCATTTAACCCCAGTTCAAGTAAAATGAAGGCACATTTAGATATAGATCTCTGTGTTTTGAAGCATTCTTGTCCCCCAATATGTTATATGATACAACTGTAAATCTTTCTGCAGCATACAGATTTCATAGCTCCATGTTAGGCAATTATCAATAAAGATATCCAACCACATATCAAATAAAATCCACAATAAGCAAACCACTAAACCCTTCTTTTCTTTAATTTTTTTTTTTTCTTTTCATTTTAGTGTTTTAATATTCTTCATATATGCGCCTATATATCCTTGAAGAAACCCTGCAAAGACCATGTTGTTTTTTAAATTTAACAGAATGAAGTTTTTCTAATGATATATATTTAATTAGTTATTATTTAGTTACTTTAATTAAATTGTAAGGCAATCTTGTTTATGAATACATATAAGAAAATGTTTAATAAAGATATGTAAGGGACCTATGGTTCATTAATTTTCTTTACAATAACCAAGAGTATAGTAGATAAAATATTAAAATTGGCTTAGCCATTGTACATCTATTACTTACACAACATGATCCTGATTTGTGAGTCATGGTCTTAAAATTTAACAGCACAATAAATCATGAAGTTCTTCAGTATTCAAAATATATGTAAGTATATAGGGCTATAATAACCAAGAGTAAGTAAGTAAATGGTTTTATGCAAGAGGTTCACACTTTTCACTCTGCTACCTTGATGACCTCACATCTTTGTGTTATGCAATGTTACCTGGATCGTGATTTGATGCGATACGTGAAATGAAATTGAGAGCAGAAAGAGACTTTTTGTGGTACGAAGTACGTTAGGGGTAGGTTTCTTTGAATCACTAGCTGGTACCAAATACAATTATCCGGAACGTAATAAGCTGAGAATAATTTTCTAAAGAGATACAGTTGAAATATTATTAACACCGGTCGAATTGTTTCCAAGCGTAGTGTCACAACAAGCGTATTTTCAATGAGATTACGTTATGTTACCGTTTACTTGACACTAATAACTGATGCATGAATTTAATCAAGGGTGGTCAATATTTCAACTTAAAAAAATATGATTACGAATTTTTTTTGATAATATATAAGTAAAATCATAGCATAAATTTCTACCAAAATTGAATAAATTTCATTATTAAATCGTTCTTCGGTGTTTCATTTCTTGAAATTGTTTCATAATTACTTCATTTTAAATGGTATCAAATATATATTTCTCAATGTAAGTACTAAGTCATACTCCATCCGTTCCGACTATAAGATTGACTTTTTGAAGTAAATTAAAGATATTTTTGAATTCAAAATTGATATAAGTTAATTTTATTTTAAACGGTACAATTACGAAAAATGTTAAATGAATTATATCAATTTTAAATTTAAAAATATTTCAAATTAACTTTAAAATATCAAATTTAATTCTTTATTTGGAACGGAGAGTACTATTTAGGGTTGGCAACTTCATTTTGCCCCCTTATCCTTATATATTTCCTAAATCACATAGTAGTAGTAAATTAAAAAAAATAATGATGGGTGGTCAATTGACAACTCTTGCCCAACTGTTTGCTTGACACGCACAATGCGCTTTGGTACATTAGGTGACAAACCCATAATCTTGTTATGCTCATTCAGCAACATTAGGTGACATACCTTATAATCTTCTTGTACATATCAAGGTTTCTAAAAGTGTTCTAGATGTACTCAATAATTATTATAGTTTGTAATTATCCTAATATTTTAGAGGATGATTCTAAATAGTGAATCCTAGTCTACCACTAGATCTGATCTTATATACCCATTGGTTGAAAGGATGTTTCTCATTTGTAAATCATAAAGCAAAGTTGTGCTTGTGCAATAAAGTTTACGAAAATATGGGAAAAAAGTTTTGGATTGCCATATTTGTGTTTCCGAACAAAAGTGTACAATATTTTGGAATGTTTGTAACAAAATGCAATTTGTTATCATGTTACCTATTCTAGTAACAAATGTTGATTTTATTAGCATATTCTTGTGCACTAGAGCTTGATAGAGAAAAAATATGATTCAATCCTCCTGTTAGGGTGTGATTATTTGGGCCCGGTTGGCTTGGTGGGCCAAAGTCCATGTAGAGGTATTTACCCTGCGTAGGAATCTATTTTGGTAGTTGAGTATTTTAAGGAATCAAAGATTCCTAGTTACATTCAATTTCCAACTCTTAAGGAAAGTGTCAGGATTTAATCCGACTTCCTTTCTCTAAGGTGATTCTGTTCAATTCCATTAAGGAATCATAACTAATGAGGAATCCTATTTTTATACGGAGAAGGAGGTGTGATCACTATAAATATAAGGCTATAGGTACACACAATATTATTTTCTAGCACTAGAACATAAAGCCTCTATGGTTAAACCTTATTCAGCCTATATTTATTCTCACACCAGAGCTATCCCCCGGCGGCCCATGCCGTCAAGTTTCTCCGTGTGACTTCGTTTCTGTACAGGACTTGGCGTGTTATTGGTGATTGAGCACGTGGACGAATCTTGACGTTAATATTGGCGCCATAAGGAGGGCCTTTTAGTGTTAAATCATAATCACCCAATAATCATCGAGTGATGTTGTCACCTTGTATGTTGAAACATGTCATAACAGTTATCGTACCAACGATTGGACCGCGCTCCAATTAAAATTATGGTGACAATATATTTTTGAGGCAGCATAATCAACTTCATCTCCGTGTTGATCGACCATGACGAGCATGAAAGTCCCACGCATAAAAGCTAAGTTGCCTCTCTCTTATCAATCACACTACTCTAATCCAGAGATGTTTGTAGAGTTACCAAAGGATAATTGCACTATACAACTAATACAAGAATAAGGAGGGGATCTTGCATTCTATTATGTCTGCTTTTCTGAGATAGTGAGATTGATTATTTTTTCTTTGGATTTCCCTATATTACTATTTTTGCTGTGTTGTTATTTTCTAACAAAGAATTTCATCCCCTTTTCCTATGTATAAAAACAAAAAATTTAAAAATTACCTTGAGATAAAAGTGGGGAGTGGAGATGGGTTTCGGCTTTGATCCACCGGCGGTCAATCTCCATCTCCGGTGAGCATTCACGGCGGAGAGATCCAATTGATGAAGACGGGGTGGAATTATCCGTCGGACCAATATTAATGCAGCAGAAATTGGTGGGGGATTTCAATAGCTTGAAAGTGCTATTACTGCTGGTGGTGAGCAAGCGAGGGCTTAGCCATGCCCATGAGGTTGGGCTTGTGGAGCAGGCCATTCAATTGAGAGATGGTAAAGTCTGGTGTATCAAATCCCCAACAACCAAAAGAGGGAAGTGCTAGCTAAATTTATACAAACTGTCCGCCAAGTTCAAGTTGGAGTTTGGGGACAATTATTGGATATTTTAGTGTATATATTGTTGTTTTGTGAAATAATATTAAAACTCATGGGACTGAAACTGATAGAGATAATAATTTGAGTTTTATTTGGACACGCCCATCAGTAATTTAGTATACAAAGTTATAAGCATTCCAAGAAAATATTTGATTATTTAAATACCTTCATTAATGTTCAATATATGAACTAAATACCGAGATTAGAAAATTCACGCCTATTATTATTATCGGCATCCATTATTATTAATCTCGATCGTTGATTTGTATATAAGATGATAGAGATGATGTTTATCTATTTTTGATCCATAAGAAGTACTATGCATATTCAAAATCATGACACATTATTTTTTTCAAATTAATCATTTTTTAAATTAATAAATATTAAAAAATCAAAATATATGTCAAGGATTATGATCATAAACTAGTGTCAAGTTTCGGAATTTAAAAATTCTATGTAAATATTTTTAATTAATAATTCAAAAAATATTCAATTTGATCATGAAGTTAAATTATGACGTTTATTACGGGATAGTGAGAGTATTGTTTACTTTTATATATATATATATAGTCTGGTTCCAGTTCGGAAGTCTGGGTTTTATCCCGTCCGGATTTTTTTTTTTATTTTTAAAACAACTAAAAAAATATATTTAATATTTTATGGAATTGAAATTTTTTCATAATAAAGTGTTTTGGACGTGATTTGGATACGTATAACAAAACATGGTAGTACAGTCTGGGCAGACTGTACCACCATTTTTTAGTATAAGTATTTAAATCACTCCAAAACATTGTATTATGAAAAAATTTCAGTTCTATAAAATATTAAATATTTTTTTTTAATTATTTAAAAAAAAAAGCAAAATAAAAATAAAAATTTGGAGTCCGTTTTTGATCAAATCCCGGACCTGATCCGCTGTATATATATATATATATATAAATTGAAAACTACAAAAAAAATGAAGTCTTTGATTTTGTTGAGTCCCACGTTGCAGCTAAAATAAAACTAGTGAAGATTGATTTAAATGGACATAAAATTGAGAATTTCCATATTGGAAAACAATCACCACCACAAGATATCCCATGGATCCTATCAGACCCATTTTAATTAACGGTTGAAATTTAACATTGGTGGGCCCAATCGTTGATTTCTACCAGAATGTCACTGTGTGACTGTCACTGTGTGCGCTAACAATTATTATTACCAGTACATGATAAAACCTAACCACTGCTTTGAATTTTTTTCATTTTTATTTTTATTAGATTTACTAATTTCTTTCTTGTTTTTTATTATATAACAAGAAAAAACCCAGAAAAATGACACAAATATAAAACCCGTATGTATAAAATTATTGGGTGTCAAATTGAAAGACAAATCTGAGTAGTTGTGGTGTTGAAGAGAGAGATGGTGGCTATGGAGACTGCCATTTGCGGTCGAGTTACTCTTTCCCCTAATCATGTCATCCACCCTAAAACAGGTATCACTTTCTCTCTCTAAAAACCCCCCCTCTTTGTATATATTTATATATTGTCATGTCACTTTTTATTTATATTTTATTTTTTAATGTATTTGAAGAATTTTGTCTGAGGAACAACTTATGTGATTTTGAATTTTTAATATCTATCTTATACTTGATATTATATGTTTTTGTATTTTAGAGTGCTGAAGAAATTTAAAAATTGGAGCTTTATTTTTTAAATTGATGGAAGCAATTCAATTGGCCTAATTGAAGGGTTTTACCCAACACAAGACTAGTAGAGCAAATATAATTCCAGATGATTTTTTTTATATAAATTTGTTTACTATTTAATTTATCACAATTTAGATCAGGTACATGTTGATTGAAGTACTAATTATATTTTTTTTGTAGATTTTTTGCTACTTGGATAGATTGTTCTTACCAAAATTTATATAGAAATGAGAGAGGAAAAAAAAGGGATATCAAACAGGACCCCATTTTATACTTCGATAATCATTCTTTTCAAAACAATTAAACTTTCTTAAGTATTTCCCTTGGTCAAATTCGTAATTAATTTATGACGTGTCAAGCTTGAAATATTAAGGTCTTCTTGCCAAGAGTGATGACAAGGTAGATCCGCTGCATTTGACAAAAGCCATCACCCGTAGTGGTCATGTTGATGCTAGTTCATGAGTGTTGAGTAAAATCTGAACTTGCATGTTTAACTCGGCAGACAGATTATTTGTTATTTGCCACTGCGCCAACCATGTATCAGTGTTGGATGTTGGACCCCTTTAGGATGGATGTATCAAGCATTCAATGCTTTGTATGTGTTGAGTAAAAATGTGTTTAGTTCTGTACACACTCTTATGATGCATCAAACATGGTTCTTCCTTTCAAGAAGGTATGGTAAATGAGACAAATATACAAACAAGAAAGATTTGTTCAATAAAGCATAAGGAAGAAGAGGGGCTCTGTTGCCATCATATCTGGATGCAGTAACAATTTACTTGTCTATATATTCTTGATGAGGGGAAGGTAAACTACATAGTTCACTTTCTTATCTTTTAGTGTGATTTTTTGTTTATAAGAAAACAATATATGAGCGGCACCAAAGGAGGTATCCAAGAAATATGGTGTATACACCAGACTCTAGAAAGAAGAAAAAATCAAAAAACTTCTAAACACTATAGAATAATGCAGAAATGATAAATCCATTATGGGTAAAGCTTTTCAGTTGTATTTAGAATGCTTTTCTTAGCATATTGTGGAAAGCCTAGAAATTACATTTGATCAATCATTAATTATATGGAATATAGTGTCAAGCGGCTCAAATTCTATGCACCACGAGAGTATAAAGATATTTAATTAGCAAAAAGTTGAGCTAAGAAAAAAGGGATGGATTGCCATTTCACTCTGGCCCAAGAAATTAAATATGGCCAAAAATGTTTGGAAAAGTGGAAGGAAAGCTGATTCCACAATATGAAAATTTTTAAATATGACTATACCCTTGAGCAAAGAGTTATATACATTTTGAAACTTGTGAAAAGTGGAAGCCTCCTACCTCTCCTTCCTTTACCATCATAATCAACCAAACTATATAAGCTATGAAGCAATGCAATAAGAATACGAGAGGAAATGCAATACGTGATACGCCATTTTCAGAAAAAGTAGGATACATTATTGAAAATTTATATATGTTTGTGTGTGTGTGTGTGTATATATATATGTATATATATACATATGTAATAAATAAGTTATATTACATAACCATAGGCAAGTATTTAACATCAAAGTTAAGTTTAGTTGAAGTACTAACACCCCTATTATAACGTAACCATAAGGTAGGAACTCAACATTTGCAAAAAGTCATCATTTTCTCCTAGTCCTAAGACTTACTCCTTTGGTCCCGTAAAAGATGTCTTAATTACACTTTTTGCACAATTCAAGAAGAAAAAAAAGTAGAGAGAGAAAAGTAAGTTTTTTCCCCCCACAATGGACCCCATGTAACACTGATGATTCTCTCTTTTTTGTAAGAGTAGTATGTGTGTGTGTCTGTGTGAGTTAAATATGAGTCGCATCATACATGCTATGTGATTACATCATAGTCGAATTATTTACATTTTATGCAAGTCTGTTTAATTCATCAAATTCTATATTATGCATGAGAAGATGATATACCCTTTTTTATACAGGTTCTGTTCTGTTTTTCAGATTTTGTTATTAATCTTACTTATTAACCGAGGATGACATGTCCTTTATTCATTCCATCTATAATAACCAGCTTTTTCTGATAGTACTGATGTTATGTACAATTCCTTGTCTAGATTATTTTAGGAATTTCTAGTGATTTTCATATTCTTATTTGTA
The DNA here is from genome assembly GCA_020205605.1 of Panax ginseng. Taxonomy (NCBI): domain Eukaryota; kingdom Viridiplantae; phylum Streptophyta; class Magnoliopsida; order Apiales; family Araliaceae; genus Panax; species Panax ginseng. Next base: position 137,878,224 of record CM035145.1, on the reverse strand, counting down.
TCTCAGGGGATAAATACTCTCTTTATAAACAATGCGCAAACCGAAGCAATTTTATGGCAATGTCAGCAACAGGAGTAGGGAAAGGGGTGGGGTGTTGGACAAAGTCATCAGAGAAGACAACACCAGGGCGTGAATCTGAGTTTGACTTAAGGTATCACTAGCAAATTTTCCCTCCTTGGCTGTTATTTTGGTATTTTGAATTATTGAAGTGGTTTTTTAAAATGAAAGGAAGTCTGTTGTTTGAAGACTTTTAAGTTTCATTGTGAGTGTCAAACAGGTTAGAAAAAAAGAGAGATAAAAAGGTCATAAGTAGGGTCTAACAAATCTAAAGAAACAAGAACACAACGGTCTTACTCTTACTGGGATTAATATGCAGAGGAATATTTAGACCTTAGGACAAATTTGTAGTCAACTACTCGGCACAAAGTCGACGGTTGGGGGACCTTTTGAATTTTAGGATGGAGTCAGATTTCTAGAAGGCCTTATGGAGTGGGGGTTTCGAAGGGGATAGGGGGTTGGGAGGAGTTTGTGAGGTTGATATCTTTCGTCTTGGATGATGCAGGAGGGTTCACTTTCGGAGACATACTTGGATGGGGGAGGTGCTTTGGGGGTTAGATTATGGCTAGAGATCCTGCTGATTATGTTGTGATTAGCGATGAGAGAGCTTTTTGTCAGCCAATCTTCGAACATGAATTTTCTGGATTGGGAATTGAAGGAGGTGGATGCATTTTTAGCCTTACTGGAGTCTGGAGGTCGTTAACCCTTTTCATGGGGCGTGGAAGAGGGGATAGCTGGGTGTTGGGAGGTGTTTGTGTGGAAAGTACACTTTTGGAGAGATACTTGGATGGGGGAGGGACATTGGGGGTTAGAATTCCAACCCTCAGTTCAATTGCTTATGGGTAGAGATGTGAGGGTTGCTGATTATGTTGTGATTACGGATGAGAGAGCTTCTTGGCAACCAATATTTGAGCATGTATGTTCAGCATTGTTGGCCTTACTAGAGCTTGGAGGGCTTGAACCCTTTTCACGTGGGAGGACTTTGTGTGATGGAGTCCCTACAATAGTGGCAGTTTTTTTGTTCGGTCTTATTATTGGGGTTTAAGGAGTGGTACGAGGGGATTCTATGAAACAGCATTTAGAAGGTTGGAATAGTGAGAAGGGTGGTATTTTCTCTTGAACAGCAACACTTGGGATGAATTCATGACAATGTTTGGAAGAGCAGTACAGTTACTGTATAATAGGTGCTTTGTTTTCTTGTTGTATAGTATGACGTGGTTAATGCCCAATGGGTTGTAAAATCATTACCTTTTCTTTTTGTGTGGATTCATTAATTCAGTTGAGTTCGTTCATGAAATTACTATTTTAATTTGATTCTTGATTTTCTTTTTACTTTACATAACTAAATGAAAATGTTTTTCTTACTTCCATTGGGTTTAAATAAAAATGAAGGTAAAGGTACAAGATTCAGCGTCATTTATTCTTTTTGTTGCTTTTAGGAAATCAAAGAAAATGGCTCCACCTTATCGGGTGATGCTGCACAATGACAACTACAACAAGAGGGAGTACGTCGTGCAAGTGCTGATGAAGGTTATTCCCGGGATGACAGTTGACAATGCTGTCAACATTATGCAGGAGGCACATTACAATGGCTTAGCCGTGGTGATTATTTGTGATCAAGTAGACGCAGAAGATCACTGCATGCAACTGAGAGGCAACGGCCTTCTGAGCTCGATTGAGCCCGCCAGTGGTGGCTGTTGAGTGGTGTAAAGCTGTAATTTGTGTCATTTTAAGTACTAGGAATATAGTTATATGTATGTACATACATAAGAGCAAAACCGTTTGAACCTTGTTAGCTTTGATTTACGATGAGAAGCAACAAATAAGACCAGTTAAGCCAAATGGTTTGTGAAACCTGTTTTGTACAGCATGTATTGTTTGCTTTTAGTAATTCAGTGCTGTAGATATGCTATATAGGTTCTTACATACAATGCTTAGAAGTTCATACTCCCAATGCTCTTAAAACAAGCATACATTTAACAACACTTTTATGATTGTTATAGCAATACATAGAGGTGTTTGTTTAGAGCTGAATAACTGAATTGGTCAAATGTGTTTTGTTTGTCTCGAATGGATGAATCAGAGATAAGATGGATGAATTTGAATGGTTAAGTCGATTTTTTAATGAATGGTGAATGAAAGCAGTTTGAATAAAATTAAAAAAAAATTAAAAATTTAAAAAAATATTAACTATTATATTAAGTAATATTAAATAAATTTACAACAAATTAGAATTTTTTCAGAGAGGTAAAATAATAAAGTTTTGTCATTCAGATGTTTCAGACATGTCAATTATTAAACAACTTTTTTCATTCACATTCAGATTCAACTCATTCAGATTCAGATTCATTCAGTTTTTATCAAACACTTTAATACTTTAAGCAACATTTTCATTTGATAACATCTTTTTTTGTTCTAATAATATCAACCAGGATCTCCTCTATTACACATATCCTCTAACTTCTCTCAAGTCTCAATATACATTTAGCTACCCTTACATTTAAGGATAAAATAAAATTTATCGCAAACAATTAGACATAATAAATTTCGTCGCAAATAATTGAAAGTGTCACTAAAAGCAATTTTTGTGTAGCTAAATATGTATTGAGAAAATAATGACAACAAATATATATTTAACGACACTTTTATAGTTTGTGACATTTAAAACTTATATTGTTCTTGCGATACCATTTTTCTCTTACAATATATGTCTTATAATTTCAATGAAAATAAATATTAGAAAGAAAAAAAATTGATTTCTAATACGTAAATATTAAACAGGGATTGCTGTTCCTTAAACAGGGATTGTTGTTCATTTTTGAGCCAAGAGATTGAATCTATATACCAGATCTGAACCATCTCCCCAAAAATGCAATTTCAGCAAAAGGGCAACTAGGTCAAGAAGAGTTAACTAAGATAATAATACAATAATTGGAAATGTGTGCATATTTGGATTCTATCATGCAACAATACAAAACCTTGGCAGGATAACAAATCAAATTAAATATAAAAGATCCTGTGCCATATCATTATTTGTATATAACATTCTTTACTTAATTCTTCTTTTTCTGTTCTTGTTAAATAATTTTTTTTTTTTTGAGATAGAAGGAGATATACTTTTGAGTTGGATCCGGTTATCATAAAATTAACTTTTATGGTTAGTTGGTCAATTAACCAATACAGCGTTGACACGTAGAGAGAGATCACCTCCCGCCTACATATCGACACTGTATTGGTCAATTGATCAAAATTAACTTCATGTTAACCACTCCCAGTTAGAGTTTTTCAACAGGGACATGTTTATTGGACTGGAATATTGGACATTTTCAAAAAAAAAAATTTGGCGCGACTCTCAAAAAATGTATAATATTTATTTCAACTAGAATTTTTATAAATTATAGTGTTTTAGGTGTAATTTGGATACATATACAAAAAAAGGTTATACAGACTGTACAACCCTGTTCTTATATATGTATCTAAATTACACCTAAAACACCATATTTCGTAAAAATTCCTGTTGGAATAAATACTATATATTTTTTGTGAGTCACAAGCAAAAAAAAACTAAAAATAATAATAATTGAAAATGTCCAATATTCCGGTCCAATATTCATGTCTGCCAAGACTTATTGCTCCTAGTTAACTTTATACTAAGTTGATCAATTGTCCAATACAGTGTACTGTTGACAAGCAATGAAAGATCACATTATGTCTGTGTGTTGACATTGTATTAGTCAATTAACCAAAATTAATTTCATGCTAATCACTTCCCTCTAGGTTATATGACTTGTATACCTTAGTTTCTTATAATGATTTTATTTTGATTTTTAAACAAAATATAACCATATAGATTGAAAAGTATACAAAAATACAAGATATTATAAATTTTTATTTAATTTGAGTTTGTGAACACTATTATTATAATCTTGTAAAATAAGTATAATTTAAGACGATTAAAATTTATTGAAATTTCATTGATATAAGGTGGTTATGGACCACCAAATTAAATCCTTAATTGTATGGTTTAAGTATTATAACAACATTAACAATTCCACCCACAAAGCTTTCAAATCTATATAAAGAAAAAACAGAAGGAAATAAACAATATCAATCTAAAAAGTTAATTTTGGTTTTATCCAAAAAGAAAAAAAAAGTTATTTTTTCAAATAATAAAATTCAAACTTTTGAATATGCTGTTTAATTAAAAGGGTTGGAATTACGTTGCAATGAGTAATTATACATGGATAATAGTAACGTTCAAGGCATATAAAATGAAATAATTAGTCCTGTGTACTATTTTAAATTAGATTTTTTGGAATCCATTATATATCACAGTTCACTTGGTTTGTCTTATTACAATATAATCGGATCCGCACATTAGCAATTGTTTAGAAAACTAATATTTTCCCGTGTTAAAAATAATATTTTTATATGAATTTCTCTCGTATAAAGGTGAGACCTACTTATTATTTATATATATGAGATGAAAAAAATTGTATAAAAATATTACTTTTTTATATAAAAATATCAATTCTCATTATTTATTTAGCTTGCATAAACTAAAAATGCACATAATAATACATTAACATTATCTTACCATCACATCACATCCTAAAATTATTTCATAATCTAGATTTGACCCTAAAAAAATAAAGGGCAAAAATGAAAAGAAAAATATTTTCACTTTTTACAATTTGAAAAAGTGTAAAACTTTTACAATTTGTACTTATTATTTAGCTGAGATTTAGAAAAGTAGTCACAAAAAAAAACAGTCCTTTCCTTATTTGCAAGTTAAGTCCAAGAGAGTTTTATTTATTGAACTAAAATCACAAATATAGAATGATATATAAAATTATAAAATTAATCTAATATATTAAATATATCGTTAGAATATTACGAATTATAATTATTTACATAATTCATAACTAAAACATTAAAAAATATTACTCCATCCGTTCCATAGTTATAGGTTGATTTTTTATTTTGAGATGTCCCAATATATAGGCTACTTACTATTTATAAATTTTAGTTGGTTCATTGTTTTATTTTTATGCCCTTATAATAAATATTCAACCATTACTCTTTTTTTACAAAAACAACATTTAGTGTCATTATTTTTATCACCACATTTAATGTTGTTGTATTCTCTTTGCTTAAAGTTCTATGCATGGTTATGGATTTTAATGGTCAATACACGTCAATCAATAAAGTTGAGAGTTCCAGTGTGATAAGTAAGGAGTAATTAACTTATTCATTAATTCCATATTAAGGGGTATATGTGAAAAATTTATGTTAAAAATTGTCACTTAACTAATTTTCTTAAACTATGTGCCAAAAGAAATTAACCTATAATTATGAGACGGAGAGAGTATTAATTATAATTATCTACCTAATTCGCAATTAAAAATATCGTTATACTGCAAATTTTTACCCTTTTTATTATGGAAAGATGGTGAAGTTATTTACCTCTCATTGTCATTGTCATCTTTATTCTTCTTCGTCTTCCACTTTTCACGACAAAAAGCCACCATCTGTTTTTCAGAGATATTCCTTACTTTCTCATTTTTAATGCCCTCTACTCTAATTTCCCATTTCCAATTACCCTTTTGTTTTCTTCTCAATTTCTTTCTGCATAAATGCCATACGAAACTCCCACCTATTTTCTTCGTTCCATACTCTTCCACATAGTAGTAGCAGAAAGATAAAAATGGCTACAGCTACTACTACTTTTCTCTCTCTTCCGTACAACTCCCTCCTCTTCACTCTCATTTTCTCCCTCCTCTTCCCTTCAACAATTCTCTCTCGTTCGTCACACTCTGTAAAAACCACTGTTTTTGATGTATCTTCTTCGATTCAACAAGTCAAACACGTTCTAACATTTGACCCACAAACCCTTAAACCCTCTAGAGAAGAAGAGCACCAAACTGTAAGCACGGCTTCTTCATTCATCCTCTCTCTTCAGCCTCGTTCCTCTTTGCATAAACCCCACCACAAGGACTATAAATCCCTCACCTTATCCCGACTCGCCCGTGACTCGGCCCGAGTTGACTCACTCACCGCCAAGCTCAATGTTGCCCTCGGTGATTTCAATGGGTCTGATCTCAGCACGGTCGAGACTTCAATTCGGCCAGAAGACCTGCAAACGCCGGTCACCTCCGGGATCAGTCAGGGTAGCGGCGAGTACTTCACTCGTCTCGGCGTCGGAACGCCGGCAGAGCAGTATTACATGGTTCTGGATACCGGCAGCGACATTAATTGGCTCCAGTGCCAGCCTTGTGCGGACTGTTACGAGCAATCCGACCCGGTTTACAATCCGTCCGGTTCTTCGTCCTACAGTTCTATCTCCTGCAGCTCCGCGCAATGCTCCGCCTTAGACGTTTCGTCTTGCTCCAGCTTCGGCGATTCCTGCCTTTACCAGGTCTCGTACGGCGACGGATCGTTCACGGTTGGCGATTTCGTCACTGAGACGGTGTCGTTCGGGAGCTCCGGCTCCGTTCACAAGGTTGCGATTGGGTGCGGTCACGATAACGAAGGATTATTCGTCGCCTCGGCGGGTTTGCTAGGCCTCGGCGGCGGCTCGCTCTCGCTGCCTTCTCAGGTAAAAGCGACGTCGTTTTCGTACTGTCTAGTCGATCGTGACTCGAACACTTCGTCGACTCTCGAGTTCAACTCGGCAAGACCCCCTGACTCGGTGACCGCGCCGTTGCTCCGTAACTCGAAAATACCGTCGTTTTTCTACGTTGCAATGACCGGAATCAGCGTCGGCGGGCAATTGCTCTCCATTCCAACGTCGCTCTTTGAAATCAACGAGTCCGGCCGGGGAGGGATAATTATCGATTCAGGAACCGCGGTAACTCGGTTGACGTCTCAGGCGTACAACTCGCTCCGTGACTCGTTCGTGAAATTGACGACGAAGCTGCCGCCGGCGAGTGGATTTGCCCTGTTCGATACCTGCTACGATTTATCCGGTATGACTAAAGCCACCGTCCCAACGGTGGAATTTCATTTCACGGGCGACAAAAGGCTGTCGTTGCAAGCCAAGAATTACCTGATACCGGTTGATTCCAGTGGTAAATACTGTTTTGCGTTCGCTCCAACGCAAGGCTCACTGTCGATCATCGGTAACGTGCAGCAGCAGGGGACACGTGTCAGTTACGATATTGCCAATTCTCTGGTGGGATTTTCGGCTGATAAATGCTAAAATAATAATAATAATAATAATAATAATAATAAAAGAGTTAAAAGGACTATGAAGTAGATTTGTTTTGAATCACTGATTAATATATAAAGGTGAATATGCAAGTGAATTACCTAATTTGCCCCTTAATAATTTGGGGGTTTAGGTAGGGTCAAGGGTTGGATAGGAGGTGTGAAAAAATTGAATGGTGTAATGAAGGGGGCAGGGTGAGTGGGTGGTATAATAAGTACTAGGGATGATGTTTTGTTGGGCAGTTGTGAGTCATAAATGTGAAAGTAATGTTAGAGGCTTTTAAACAATTATATATTCATAAATTATGTAGTAATAAAATAAAATAGTAAGCAAGTTCTATTGTTTAAATTAATAAGTTTTACTCCATTTAACTTTTTAATGTCCCTATATATTACACAAATTTATGTAGATATTAAATAACGAGGTATGACATAATATTATTCTATTTTATCACTTATAATTCTATATTAATTGAAATTTAGATTTATATTTGTTTATTGACAAATTTGTTACATAAAATATAAATTTATTGACAAAAAATTATCTCATTTTGAGGCCATTTATTTTTAAATGAATTCTTGTTCACCAAGACCACACACTTGCCACCAGAGAGAGGAAACTAGACTATGTTCTTTATAATTAGTGAAGTTCTTATTAATATAAAAATAAATTACTTAGGTCAAGATTAAACCGTGAATAATAATATAATCACCTAACCACAAAAAAATGAAAATGAAAATAAAAATAAAAATTTGAAGCATAAGGTTATGAACGGCCCAAGTAAAGATAAGATGGTCAAAATATTAGTACTAGTAATAGTTTAGTTGGTGAATGATTTTCATATGTAACATGTAAAAGGTTGTAGGCGTTACATTTCTTGTGTTCCGGCTTTTTATATTATAAAAATTAGCACCCGATTCACAAGGTGCGTGTATAATAATATCGACACGTAAATCGAGAGGTGATGCATATGTAACACTGTATTACTGTCTGTTGAACTAAACAAGAACACTCCTGATTTGAATATCGCCATTTTTTCTAAAGACAGCCAACAAACTGCAATTTGAGCAGTCTCTAGCCAAAATGTTCCATGGCTTTGGCACTGTTGACAAACGTTGCGCTTTTATTAAAACCTTGGTGCAAAAGAATATGCATTGCTTCTATGCCATTTTGAAATGTGAATTCCAGCTGCAAAGGGTAACGACTGGGATTTAGAATCTAGAATCAAATAGCATTTATTGACTTAAGCAGACATAAACAAATGTTTTATGTAACCTCTTCACGTTCTTGTTTGCTAAATGGGCGAAGAACAAAGTTGACGGGATCCATTTTCCCAGGAGGCCGCCCAATGCCTACAAACATTTCAAGTTCACAATCGAATTAAGTGTGCAAACAACACATTCTCGTAGATGGACTACAATATGCTCCCTCACCTATTCTTAAACGAGGAAAATCACGGCTCCCTTTAAGGTGATTGATTACACTCTTCATCCTGAAAGAAAACAAGGACATCAGTCTTCAAGCAGTGTCAACTTTACCATGGATTTCATTCATCAAAGCGATTTTCTAGTTGTAGATAGCAACAAGAATTCTTATACTCCTACACAAACTACTCACAGGATCGTGTTGAAGTAAAATTTCTAAAGAGGATCAGCGACTCTAATTTTAGAAACCATATTAGAAAACACAGGTGCTCCAAAATTTCAAATTGAAGTGGTAAAAATACTTAGTTATGGAATAAAATAAACCATAATGAATTTCCCCAAAACAACCAGAACAATGACATTCCTTTTAGTAGAAAATATGTACACAGAAATGTCAACAAATTATACATTTTCCAACGGTTAATATCAAATGAAATGGATGTTGTTTTGGTTTATGATATGCAGGCATCGTGAGCCACTCAATGCCTCCAAGAGACGAGCACTGAAAAGTCACAAAACAAATAAAAAAAAAAGAAGAAATGAATCCAAGAGAATATGCATACAATATACTCCGTACGTTCCAAAATATAAGATTAATATTGACCTTTTGAAGTTAAACATAGATATTTTCAAATTCAAAATTATAACAAAATGATTAGATATCCACAACAAGAGCAACTAGTACAAATGTAAAAAAATTACCCATTGTGTCCTCCATGTCCACCTTTTGGCAATAACCGCATCTTTGCGAAAGGCAGATCCAAGTCGTCATAAATCTGCGAATAAGAGATCGCGAGTTTGGAGTTTTGGGAGAGCTGATGTTCAAGTCTACAGAGAGTGAGAAATACTTTACCACAAGTACTTGCGTAACTGGAATCTTGTAATATGACACAATTGCTCCAACCTTTGAAATTGGCCGACAAGTTCAACTATTATTGAACTACACAATAGAATCATAACTTATATCACATTAAATATTTAGTCTTCAAAGAGTTACTTACAGACTCACCACTAACATTCATGAAAGTCTGTGGTTTAGCAAGCATGACAGGAACATTTCCAATAAAACCTAGAAACAGAAAATAATAGATCAGTTTCCATCAAGATCAAGACTTTTGTAAGTACATATAAAGTTTTCTTCTTCATTTAGTATAGTATCATTTTCATTTGTCAATTACCAGCTTCATAATTATAAAATGAAAAATAATTTGTACATTCTTACATCAATAGAAATCTAAAATATAGGAAGTCTCAATTGTTAAACTTCACTGGTTTTAAGTACTTCTTCAAGAATCATGAATGAGTAGGGATGGCCAGTGAGTTTAATCAGCAGTTAACTTTGGAGTTGATCACAACTTAATTTTTATTATATATACACACATATATATATATATGTGTGTGTGTGTGTGTGTGTGTGTGTGCAAGTCTAAAGTTTATTTTCTTTATTTAGTGAGACCTCTTAATTAAGTCAAATGATTTCTCAATTACAATAGGTTTCACCAAGGCCCGGACGACCGCCGTTAAGGCCGTTAATTATGAATGAGCTAACAAAAGAGATTTAAGATGATATACCATGTCTTATGTTATTTGATGATAATATTGTGTTAATCGATGATAGTGGCGCAAGTGTTAATGCTAAGTTGGAGGTATGAATAAGTACAATTGGAATCTAAGGGTTTTAAATTAAATTGGAGTAAGACAGAACGAGTACGAGTCAATGTTATAAAAACCGCTAGGCGGACCTAGGCGGTGTAGTGACCTTCAAGCGCCTAGTCCTAGTAGGCGGGGCCTAGGCTGTTAATTTTATTTTATTAGTGAAATTAAAGTTTGAAACATATCAAACTTTAGGACTATAACTATAATTAGAAAGAAACTTTAAGGTAAGTAGTTGTAGTATTGCATAATGTTAGTATGAGAAAACTGTTAATGACCCAATATGTTTTGTTTTTTTCAACTAAGTTTGGGCTTTATTCTATAAAAAGAGTTTGGAATCTTTGGGCTTTGTATTAAAAAATGCTATTGGTTTTTTTTTTTTTGGGTTCTTTACATTATTATACAACAATTAGAAAGTAATTACAAGATTAGTGTATTCAAAAAATAATTACAAAAAGAGTGCAACACAATAACCAAAAATATTAAACACTAGATCTCTCATCCGCCCATTCTCTTCATCTCCCTCACCGCCTCCTCTCTCCTCCCCTTCATCCTCCTCCCCCGCCGCGGAGCTCTTGAAGAACTTGGGTTACACCGCCCTTACCTGCGCCGCCGCTACCTACTACTCTTTCCCTTTTCCTGAAAATGCCAAACACAAAAAAGCCCAAATCTTCCGGTATGCCCCTCTCTCGGAGGACCACCATATCATCTCCAATTGGATCTATACTCGGGTTTTCCTCCAGCCCGAAACCCTTCAAGAACTCGAAACCCTTGTTCAAAACGCCAATGAGAAGAAGGAGAATATTCGTCTCACAAGCATAATTTTGAAAACAATTACACGTAACACTTGGTTTACTGTTCTTAAATTTTTTTATGATTATTTGGTTACCCACAAAAACTAAAATGGTTACATTTGTATAAAGGTTTAGCTACCAACTGCACCTTTTTATTGAGGTAAGGTAACCGAGATTGTGTTACACAATATTGAATAATATTTTGTATTTTTTTTCCTTCTTACATCAAGTAAGAGGAAAACCACACGACTACTCTCTGATTCCATCATGGTTTAACAAAATAAAGAAAACAAATACATGTAAAACTTGGTAATTGTTTTGAAATTTTTTTATGACTATTTGGTTACCCACAAAAACTAAAATGGTTACCTTTGTATAAATATTTGGTTACCAACTGCACTTTTTTATTGATGTAAGGTAACCGAGATTGTGTTACACAATATTGAATAATATTTTGCATTTTTTTCTTCTTACATTAAGTAAGAGGAAAACCACACGATTACTCTCTGATTTCATCATGGTTTAACAAAATAAAGAAAACAAATACATGTAACACTTGGTAACTATTCTGAATTTTTTTATGACTATTTGGTTACCCACATAAACTAAAATGGTTACCTTTGTATGAAAGTTTGGTTACCAACTGCACCATATACAGAATGCACGACTACTCGGATTTGGCATGCAATTCAAATTGTCACAGCGGAGAGAAACAACCGGGAACAGTTACATAATTACAAAACTGATTTTCCATATCAGCAACCCATTAAAACTCCCAATTAAATTAAAGGGATACCAAATGCACTAATTTTGTAAATAAAATATTAAAAATGTATTAATTCTGTAAATATTTTCTGAATGCACTTGTTGTAATTTTTTTTTTAAATGTACTAGAAAGTATAAATAACCCTTTTGTTAATAAAATAGTCTGGACTTTGTAAACAGTGAGTTTGGGCTTAGGTTTTAAAACAAGATTTTGGGTTTTATTTTTAAAAAGAAAGAGTTTGGACTTTGTTTAAAAGGAAAGGGATTGAGAAAGTAATTATTTGAGCTGAAACCTAGCTGCTGTTCTTCTTTCCTCCTACCTTCTTGAGGTAATTTTGGCGACTTCTCCTCCTTTTCTTCTTCTCTTTTTTTTCTTTTATGACAACGACACCTCGATCTACCTTTTCTTTCCTTTAGCCATAATTTCGAGGGGCTTGAATTTGCATGCACCAAGTTCAACTTATAGATGGGCGCTAGGCGAGTCATGATGCAGGATTCCCCACAAGACATGGTTGGAACAATATAAGACGTTTTGTAAGCCCTTGGAAGTAGAAGAAGATTCCAAAGATTGTACTTAATTAATTTATAAGTATGGCAATTATTTATTAGGATTTGGCCTTTCAATGAGACTTGAGGAGATGAGATAATGAGGAAGTATAATTTGTTTAAAGACTGGAGGGCTCGAGATCAAAATTTAAGAGGAAAAAAATGTGGAAGGATTTAGGATAAGTTGTCAATGTTAATTTTATGATTAAAATATTTCATTTAAGAGTGCTAAAATTAATTTATTACAAACTACCCTTCAAAAAATATTTAAAATTTAAGGGGGATTTACCCTCTTGCATCTATTTGTGTCCGCCCATTCACCCAAGTAAACATCCACCTGAATAAATTTACCATCTTCAACCCTATTACTAAACCAAAAGGAAACAAAAACAAAGATAAAAACATAACCCTAAGATTCGAACTTCGTGGGACTCAAATGACTAATAAAAGAGGAACATGAATTAGCATACCAACAATTTCAATGGAGACCTCACTTTACGTTAGAGAAGTAGGTTCTGAAGGGAACTGCCATAACCACTTACAGATAGGTTCTTATAGATTAGAATCCCATTGCCTAAACCCCCTCTCCCCCCTTGGTTGACACACCTTATCCCAATCCTCCCTTGCCCTAAATGAAGGTGTTAGAGAATAACAACACAACAAACATAGCGAAGAGAAAATTAAAAAAAACAATCACATAAGACAAAAAATTTACGTAGTTCACCCAAATGTTGGGCTAGTCCACAGTTAGCAGTCGATCAATTTCACTATCTTTTAGAAATTTGGTACATCTTACAATCGTAAACGTAGGATCCTGTCGTTATATAACACAATATAAGAAACCCTAATTCAACCCGAAAGTACAAAATCATCCGCTCCGAACATACCGGCCCTCTGCTCTATGAATAGACCCAATTACCTTTTAGGTAGCTTTACAATCAGCTCTAATTGAAGTACGGATCAGGCTTCACCAATAACAGAAGAAAATGATACATAACATGCTCAGGGAGTTTACAACTCTTACCACAAAGCTAAAAAACAAAATTTAACCTATAAGATAATAGCAAAACATTGTAACATCAAATAAAAGAAAAGCCATTTCACAAATAATTGGTTATCATTATTTTTTTTATTTTTTTATCCCTGATACTTAGCCATTTGCCAAGCTAGTTGGATTGAAACAACTAGAAAGATAGATCTTATTTCTAGTCTGATGCAAAAGTTATGTTGAATATTGGGTTGTCGAGTTACCCGTTTAAATTAAGAAATTAAGAACACCTTAAACAAAAAGTACCTTTTCCAAACAAAGATTTGAAGGAAACATTGCTCATGGAAATCCCCTCAGCTTTAGCTATTGAATCTACCATCTCAAAACCAACCTTGAACGAAAATAATCATAAAGCAAAGTGAGAGAGATTTCAATACTATTAAATAAATAAAGGAGTAATTGAAACTTTCACATGTAAATAAAACTAACTATGACTAATTTTAGTACCGTGACATTCTATTGGGCTATGTTTTTTTGCAAAGATTAAAGAGGGCATGGAATTATTAACTCCTTTCAAATTTTAATTCCCAGTTTGTTTCTACGTTTGTACAATGGGCTATTAGTCCTATGATAATATAATACCCCAAAATGGAGGACTATTTGATCTCCCTACCCCTAGTTATTAAATAGTTACTCACTTAAATGAACTTAGCATTAAAAAATTAGGACAAAAATACCCTTATTTTAGTTATCGCACATATAGTCCCACTCTAAACAAACACAACTATTTTTTAAGGATAAAATTGTGATAGGATTACTAATCCATAGACTATATAGTCCATGGGATTGAAATCACTAGAATAGTCCTTGCAAACAAACAAAGCTTAACAAACACTTTGAGATTAATAAGGTAGAAAAACACTACAGGTTCCAAAACAATTGTAGAAGAGAGGTATGCTTTAGATGTTGCTTAAATTGTGAACAAGGTGTTGGAGGTGTTAGGAGAAGAGACCACAAGGCATTAATTTCAAGTACAACTACACATAGGTGCATGATAAGGTAAATTTCATTTGGAGAAGGTGTTGGAGAAATGGGTTATGACTTTTGGCAGATTGAGAACTTGGGCGAGGACTTGGACTTCTCATATTTCAATTGTTGTTCACAAGGATCAAGTCTTGGATCAAGGTAGTGATTGAGGTAAGTATTAATGAAATTTTCAGCAATTATGCTACTTTTGAATTTTGTGCTGCAATCTAAGAAGTAAGGATTCATATTCCAAGGATCTTTATCATTTAAACGTAATGGACAATATTTCACGAAAAATACATCATTAATCTTGTTACATAACTGCCAATCTAGTTTTCACAACTAAACTGGGAATGCAAAATAATGCAAAGCTAGCAACTAAGAAGTCAGAATAGATGGACTCAGAAGTCAGAAGCTAGAACTCAGAAGTCAGTATAAAATGACTCTTTATCCTCAAATTTGCCAATCATAAAATCAGTATATCATGCCACTGCTACTAGACTTGTCTTACACTTCAAGGGATAAACATAGAACAAAACTACATCCTTAATAATTGAAAATTTTGCAACCAGGAAGCAATATAGAAGTGAAGAAGCTAAAAAATTTAGATAATTATGCAAAAATTTCAGGTTAGAGATGAATATATCCACACACAAAAATAAATATAAAGAGGTACTAACATTGTGGCGAGTGCCATTATATCTTTTGCCGGGATTTCCGAGTCCGACGATGAGCCACGGCTGCGGCTTCTTGACCGGCGGCTCCAACACCTCGCCGTCCGTCGCGGTGGAAGATGTGGTTTTACAGGCAGTGGTGGTGGAGTAGAGCTTATGCGACATCAAATTGGAGCTCCTCGCCAAATAGGAGGAAAATAGTAGGGTTTTAGAGGAGAGGCAGCGGCAATTGATTGGAAATCGAACCAGTGCCGCTGAAAATGCTGAAGAACAACCACCAGAAATTACACCCACCATTTTCATCACTCAAAAATTGAAGAAAAATGAATCGATCAAATTGGGATGGGAATTTACAGTGGAGCCTATTAATGAACGACGTGGTTACCATGCGAAGCAAAAATTAAAAATCTTACGCCGTTGCCGGGGATCGAACCCGGGTCACCCGCGTGACAGGCGGGAATACTCACCACTATACTACAACGACCTGGTTGATTTTAGTGTTAAGTGTGATAAATTTCACTATAATGAATATTTCTTACCGTAGTATTCTTGAAACTCATTTATTTGAATACTTGTAATATTTACTAGCATTCAGCATGGTTGATTATAAGCTTGAAAATTATATATTTTCTTATCTATGAAAAATAATGCTATTATCACATAAAAAAAGGTCACATAATGTTCATATACACACACATGCATACTGCGTGCCCCACATATCGACGGGGGTCCACAATATGCATATATGTTTATGTGAATATTATGTGACACTTTTTTATGTGATAGTAATATTGTTGCAAAAATATATTTTCTATATTAATATATTTTTTTATTAAAAAGGTATCTAATAGATGTCATAATTGTCACATCAATCTTTTTTAATGGAATGGGTTCCATTCAAGCACTTCCATTTCATCCCTCAAAATGAAATAATTTATTTTATCGAAATAGTTTATCCGTCGAAATAATTAACTAAATATATACTTTTTTTCATTTCATTTCAACTTTGATTCTTTCCGGATCTATATTGGGGGCAGCATAGGCAGTTGCCTCTGCTAAATTTTTTTAATATAAGTATAGTGGTAGGACATATATATAAATTAATAAATTCAAGAGAGCAAATTAATAGAAGAATTAATTTTGGAGGGGGTAAAAAAATATCATAAACCAATTCTAAATACAAGTACAAAAATCTTCTTATTTTAAAGTTTGGTGAAATCTTAGAAGTATTTTTTGTATAATTTTTGATTTTGAATGTAAGTATGTGAACTGTGAGGAATTGTTTAATTCAAGTTTAATTTATTTTTTTGGTTTGTTATTGATTTGGTTGAATGTGGATACTTTTTGTTTGGTCTGATTGGGTTTTTGTTTTTAGGTTGTTTGATCTTCAATTGAAAATGGGATCATTTTTGTTGAGTAGTTTTTGTCTTTTATTGTGATAGTTTACAATGATTTTGCCTTATTTTATAATGAGAAATAAAAAATAGAAAAATAATTATGAGCCTTTAGCAACCCCTCATTTCTAGTTGTTATAATCACTTTACTTCTGTGCATCTAACTAATGAATCATGTATAATTTTTGGTGTTCTGAGTTTAAATTTTAATTGGATAGTTTGTTTTTCTTATTTCAAGTAAAACTTATTTAAAGTAAAACTTATTTGAAACTTATAAAAAGATACCAAAACTAGTTTATACTTTGAAATTAATTCATGGTTTTGTTTGAATATAGAAAGCAAATTTGGTTTAAGACTTTAAGCATTTGAGAAATAATTCAAATTGAACTATGACAAATAACCAAAGTAAGTTTCTAAAGTGTATTTAAATAATTGAAATTGAACTATGACAAGTAATCAAAGTAAGTTTCTAAATGTTTTTTATTTGAAATTTCTTTTTTAGTTTGAATTATGAATATTTATTGCAATTTGTAAACATTATTATGATTAAATAAGATTATAATTAGTTCAAGTTTTTTTAATTTAACTTAAACAAAAAAATTAATTAAAATTCGCCCCTGAAAAAAATTTCTGAATCCGTCATTGATTCTTTCTATCCAAATACAACATAAGTATTTTGTGTGAGGAAAGAGGTTATCACATACGTCTTAAAAGAGACAATGACAAGTTGAATATATAGTATACTTTTAAAAAAAAGAAGAAAGATCTCGAGTTCCGAGATCAAGTTTAAAAGAGTACAAAACTCAGGATTCAACGGGTACAACTTAATTTGTGAAAGAAACGGGGCGCTAGCTAGTGCTAAAAACAATAAGTTAAAATTTATCTACAAACTTTGTCCTATATATTAAAGAAAGACTTTCTATATAGTGATAAAAATCTCATGTTCTGGAGAGATTTTGAAATTAGAAGTAACAACATACCGTAAATATATGTAGTAATTCAAATAAATCGACTCAACATTGTGTGATTGGTTATTTCTTTTCACATTTCTATAATTTTGTTTCAGTGGCGGAACCAGAACATTTTAGAGAGGTGTCAAAATACATCACTAAAAAAAAAATTATTTATTGACGCTTAGAGTGCTTCTTTTAAATTCATTTTGCCCAATTTCCAACCTTTATCAACCGTTGAGTTATGAGTCTAATGACTTTATATATATATATATATATATATATATATATATATATATATATATATATATATTAACTTCTTATAACCATGTGACTATTAATCAGACTTTGAAGTCTTTAGTCAACTGATTAACTACTTTTATATATAGATAAATTACAAATTATAATATTATATATTCAAAACCTTATATTATGGTTTTGGTCATCTTCCTTGAAAACAACTGAGAGAAGTCACTCAAAGCAAAAAAATTAATTAATTTATTCATTTACAAATAATTGATTCCAATATATGATTAAGTCAGTAAGACAAATGAGTATAATATTAATTAATTAAGTAATCATCAAACTTATTTAACATTATTTTATCTTATAGTAATATTGTTAATTTATTATAGGTGGAAGAAAATGAGAAAATAAATAAATTAATACCATCTCATAACAAAGATCAAATTTAACTAACATTAACATGATTCAGATTCCAGAATTGGGAGTAGTTCCGCTAGTGTTCTGTTTTAATTATAAAACATCACTCAAAATACTCTAAAAAAAGTACTAGTAAGAAATAATTTAAGAAAATTTAAAAGTCAAATGATTTATAAATATATAAATAATATATTTAACTCCATTCCAGATTATAAATTATTACCCTTTCATATTTTTTGTAAGACGAAGAATTAAAATACTAGTGGTCGACTCCTATATTTTGTCTACTTATACACACATGTGCATATATATTTGCCGAACAAACGAACATGGGCTATGACGGTATACATACTGTCAACTTAAACTTATCCTTACAACACATCGTGACCCTCCATTCTACGATCGAACGGTATATAGGGAGATCGTCCGCAATTTTGTTTTCAGTATTCCGCAGTTTAATACTGCGAACGAGGCAGAAGACTGAAATGCCTCTCCTTAAGAAGTCCCCGTCCGCAGTTTAATATTGCGGACTATAAGTCTATGAAGCAATAGTCGGACGACGTCAAATTCAACTGAAACTTAAAGGTCCCGTCCATAGTTTAATACTGCAAACGTTAGGTCTATGAAACAACACAAGAAAATGATAAGTCACGTCTGCACGATTAAACTACGGACGCTAAGTTACCTATATATAAGACGGTTAGTACTGCAAACTGCTCTAGATAAGCATAAGAGCTCGACCTAAAGCAAAATAATTTTCTATTTCTTCTTGCATATTCTTATTATTATTGATTCATATGATATGTGATGAAGAAACATGCATGTCACAATATTTGGAAGGCACAATATCTTTAAGGCTCTGTGTGCTGAAAACACTTCACCCCACCGACTCTTTTTGTCCAGCCTTCCAATTTTTGTTGCCATGTGTGTTTTTAATCATTCCAGATTACTTGAATATGTAACAATTACCAATGATATATATACAACATAACTAGATGATTTTTAGCTTTAAAAACTTATTTTAACTCTTGCATGTCTCAAAATGTACTGTCAGGATGTGTTAATTGTTAAGCTCTTTAAGCAAACCCTGGAGTGTCCATCACAACATCTTGAGATTATTCATTAATAAACCTCAATTTGTTGTGCCAACACTTCCAGGGTTTGCATCGAAGACCTAAACAATTGGCCCATTATGGCAGTCGACGCACCGTCCGTAGTTTAATATTATTACGGACGCTAATTCCCCTACATAAACGATGTCGTACATTATTAACACTGAAAGGTCCGAATGATGACGTATCTTTCTTAAGTCTGAAAGGTCCCGTCCGCAGTTTAGTACATGACGCTAATTCCCTTACATAAACGACGTCATACATTATTAACACTGAAAGGTCTGAATGACGCTGTATCCTTCTTAAAATTGAAAGGTCCCTTAAGAATGAAAGGTCCAATCCACAGTTTAGTACTGTGGAAGTGGATGAATTAAAAGCTAATATTAGCATATGATGCGGAACCACCCAAAATCCATACAAAATTTGGACTTCAATAAGCAACATGATAAAGACATGCAGTTACCTACATATAGAGACCGATCAAAAACAAACAATACTACTTTATTTGTAAAAAATTGTTAAAATAACTCGAAAGAAATGAAATTATTAAGATTCAGGTCTTGTTAACCCTAAATATTTATAATGGTTCTGCTTATCATGGTTTGTAAAGAGTCCACATATTGCACACTGTCGAAGTGCCTTCTGACTTGCTAATTGTTCGACAACAATTTCCAACAGTGTTGCTTTTTAACGATCTTTTTTCGATGAACATATTGGATCAAACACAGGATCATTGGAAGCAACTTCATCATTATAATCATCATCATCGAACAATTCCATAGCGACCCCATTATTGATAACAGGTTGCACATTGTCGTCTGGTCTTACTTTCACACCTTCTGTAGGGATATTGGCCACAATTTTGTGCTCACGATCTATCACTTAAGAGCATAATCTGTGGCTTCTTTAGAAGATAAAGCATCCAACACAAACCCCAGAATTCGTTTGTGTATATGATTGAACCGACCGATTTGTCATTTATGCTAGCTCTACTTAATCTTTCATTATTTTCCCTTTTTAAATCTTGATACACAATGATCAATCATGTGTTCAAGTCTTTGTAGGACTCTTTATTATATCCATTTGATTTATTTACGTTAAACCTCATTGCACGTCTTATTACGTTTCCTCTTATTTATACTTAACATATAAACTCAAGTTCTGAAAAACTCACGCGCACCAGCGCGCGTTTTATGCATCTAATTCATCCTTATTCATAATTTTCTTCAAATGATAACTCATAGCATCGCTGAGCATCTATTTCATTAAGTAATTAATTAATCATCACCTTATAATAATATTAATTATTTAATAATATTTTAACCATTCTCAAATATTATTAATCCTTTATAATATTTTTGTCACTCACTAATATTATTAATCATATAATAATATTTTAATTTAACTTTAATCTAATATTATTAATCATTTAATAATATTTTAATTTAAATTTAATCTAATATTATTAATTATTTAATAATATTTTAATATAACTTTAACATAATATTATTAATCATTTAATAATGTTTTAATTTTAAATATTATTAATTACTTAATAATATTTTAATATAATATTATTAATCATTTAATAATATTTTAATCATCTATTAAACTCATAAACATATAATTTATTTGTTTATCCTTTACTAATTCATTTATTTAATAAGCCTAAATGCCATAAATATAACATTTTAAAAAAATGACCAAAATACCCTCCACAATTCTTATTACATCATTTTAAGGGTGGTCTTTTTTAAAAAAAAATTTACATTTTTACACTTTATAACATCACATTACTTATTTTATCCATTTATTCATAACTCAATCGTTTACATGAAAAATACAAAAACAACTTATTATTTTTTTATCTTCTGAGAAATATCAGTATATGATATTTTAGTGATAAAATAATTTTCCTGTAATTTTTCAATTTCTTTTCCTATTTTTAAATAGGCTAAAACAGTCCAAAATGACAACATTTATCATAAATTATCTTTTTATCCAAAATTTATGAAATTTACACGGTAGACTCACACAACCATATTATATAACTTCAAATTTCACAATTTTTTGAGTTGTATCTTAAGAGTTATTACAGTTTACTTTTAAAATTGTATTTTCTTGTAAATGCCATAACTCTAATTTTGGACATCCAAAAATTCCCATATTTGAATAGAATCTAGTTAACTTGTTATACTAACATACCACAAAAGTCTAGAATTTTTAGAGCTTTTAAAGTAGCCGAAACAGCCTTCACCAAAAATTGGCTAGGGAATTTGTCTGATTTTCCAGATTTTTGCCCAGCTGGGAGAGTTTTGGGGAAAATGATGCTACGATTGATTGGTTTAACATTTTTGAGTGCTATCACTTGGGTTTAGCAGATAACTCATTTATCTTCATCTTTGACGGATCTCAAAAATAATTTGTAGGTTTCAAATGGTAGCCTCAAAGTGGCTGATATTTAGAGTTTTTTTTTTCCAGATTTTGCCTACTTTACTAAAAGTAGTCCATACGAAAATATACAACACCTTTTTAGGTGATTCTAACTGGAGAAGTTACAAGACTCATAAATCTAACTCTAGGACTTGACCACACTCAAAAATTTGAAGTAGAATGAGAGATCCGATTATTTGAATTTCATGTTTTGTTTTTTAGAAAATCAAATTTTCATACTTGAATGTTTTCTAAGAAAATTCCATGATCTCTTGATTAATCAAACATTAATACATCATAAACCTCCTTAAACTCAAGGATCTACTGTGATCCATGATTAATTTTGTAAGACCCCGAATTCTATGAAATAAAAGTATTCAATTTTTCTTATAATTACTATTCAGTAAATGGTTAAATTGATAAAAGTTAAAGTTAAGGGTGATATATGAATTTTTTTTCAAAATACACAAGTGGTTATAAAATATTCATTATTGTCGAGGAATATTAGTTTGGTCGTGGAATATTCTTTTACATGGGGAATATTAAATGCACTTGACCTGTGACCATTTGTGGGCCCATATAAGAATAAGCGTGGGATGAAGAAAAGCGACAAAATTAAGTTTTTATAAATAGCAGTACGTAATCGTTCACCGATTAACACTTGTTGGAATACGGTTGGTAAAATAAAGTAATACGCGTTGTTGCTTGCGATGGCACTTGGTATTACACAATATTTTTTGAATTATTGATTCTTACGTGAAAGGCCTTTTCTCAATAATTGTTACGATAATTCTTTATTCGATATTTTATTTTATTGATTCAATAGTTCTTTGCGTTGATATTTTATATTATTGTTGTTTCAATAATTATCACTACACAATATTTCTCATTATCGGATCAATAATTCATATTATTTGAATAATATTATTAGATAACATTATTGGCAATGTCTAGAAAGTTACTGTCGAGGAGAGGTTTGGTCACCTAATTGCGGCGCCGAGAAGGAGAAATTCTTATTGAAAGCCCCTCTTTCTGAAAAACGGCTTTGGTTGTCATAATTATGATTACGTAATATTATTTGTGAATAATTAATTATTGATTTATATGATAAGAAATATTTATTTGATGTGGATATAAATGATGGATTTATTTATGTGGTTATAAATGAAGGAATTAATATTGAGGTATTTTATCAGTATTTTTGTCGGAATGAAAGTATTAAAAATTAAACCAGTGTTTTTGAGATATATTGAGTTAGTTATAATTTTTAATCGGACCGTTGGATCATTGTAATTTTTGTATATGTTATACATATATAAGTTGAGTATATGTCCACAAATTTTGAACCGTTAAAAATGAACGTATGATTTGTTATGAATTTTAAGAGGTGAATGGTTCAGAAATTGTTGAAGTATCCGAATTTAGCATTTTGGTGGAAAATTCTAGAATTGAGTGGGCCCCACTTGTGGTTGGTGAAGAAATGTGCTGAATTTTATTTCAAATGTGGCGGGTGGGAATAATAGTGAGTAAAAAAGCCATCGGGTTGCAGGTCAAGTCTGCTAAAATTTTCCTATAAATAAAGGGCTAAGTTAGAATTGAAAATCACACCAGAAACAAGTTTTCTCTCTTTCTCTCTCTAGATTATTGAGTGTATTTTTTGAGTATTTAGATACTTGGTGAGTTGATATTCATCGATTGCAAGTTTCCTTGATGTCATGTCAGATATCCAAATGGAAGTCTTTGCTTTCGTTTGAGGTAAGGGATAGTAAGGGATTTTAAGGGTTATTATGTTTTTCAGTTCGTAATTCTTCTGACCTTCAGAAAATTTTGGAAAATTTTGAAATGATAGGTTGATGAGTTTTATTGATTGTGTCCAAAAATGGTGATTTTTGGATGTATAGATTAAGAGTTATGAATTTTATGAGAAAATACTATTTTAAAAGTAACCGCTTATAACTCCTAGTGGTTAACTCCAAATTGATGAAATTTTTATTGGGAGTACATCTTGTTAGAGTTTATGCCCTAGAGGCCAATTATTTGATATAATTGCTTAACGTTTTGATATTATATTTGATTGAATAAATATATGATTTTATTATGATTTTATTTACTTGCGTAATATAATTGTTAACATAATAAAATTCCTTAGAATAGTGATACAAATTATATAGTTTCAAGTATGTGACTTGAACATGAGATTATATATTACCATTAGTATCGGTGTTCTTAAATGTCCCTAATCGAGTATCATTGTTGATGGGACAACAATGATGCATTGAGACTTCAAGATGTGGATCGATTGATGACCAAATCTCATTTAATCATAAATATATGAGATATTAAGTCAATGCATAGAATGCATGTTGAAGAACGATGTCTTTGGATGGACCCACCATGAGAATTCTATATGGAGCATTATGCGAAGTGTCATTAGAATTCTCATAGTGACAATGATGTAATGGTCCTCCAGACTTGAAATCGCTATATTACTACACGAGAATTTATGTACTTTGATATCATCAAATGTCACCTTTAATAGGGTGGACTATAAAGGTGATTATTGGGTTCATCATTAATCGTGTGAGAAATATGAGTGATCTAGATGGAATTTAACCATCCTATATATTATGGGTGATATCCATAGGCCTCTTGATTGAGTAGGGACTATGAAATGCATGGCCATGCTCAAATAGTGATTTGTTTCATATAGTCTACTCATTGATCAAGAAAACTCGAGATTAAATTATGAAGAGTATGACATTTCCATGACTCGAAAGTTTAATCTAGGATATTAAGGTTAAAAGGATTAAATTGCATTGAAACATTGGCCACAAAAGGTTGCATCGAATCATCGATCTTATTATTACTTGGGTAGCGATGATGCATTACTGAATCATTAACTCACTTTTTTATAATTTTATAATATGATTTTAAAATTATTGCCACGTAATAATAACCTATAAAGGTCACCACATATAAACGTTATTTAAAGGGAATTAATTTAAATTTTAAGGATTTAAATATATTAATATGATTAATAGTATTTAAATCACGAATTTAAATTAAAAGGATAATTGTATATATGTATATTAATTAAGTAAGACTTAATTAAGAGATATATATATATATATAAATTGATTTTATAAAATTAGGTTTTGATTTTGATTAATTCCTTTTAACTACTATATATATGATATATAGCGACTCTTAGGGTTAGATATCATAATTGAAAAACCCTAGCATTTCTTGAGAGAGACTAGAGAAAAACAGCTTCAAAATCCATTCCTTTTTGGTGGCTAATCTGCAAGTCCTTCTTATTGCGAGAATCGTTCGACGGGTTCGTGGAGGCGTTCGATGTGGATCTGTAGTAAAGGCTGATCGGTTTGTATTACGTTGGAGATTGGAGGCGATCGGTTTGATTCTCGTTTTGTTTATATCTGGTATAATCTCTAAACCTCTGAATTAATTGATTTTCGCATGGATCCTGTTTTGAGGGTTTCAAAATTGCTTTAAAATTTTAATTTCATTTATGCGTTTTATGCTTAGAAGCCCAACACATCTATATAATATCGATTATATTACGTGAATTTTGGAATTTTTGGTTAAAAAGTACAATTTATGATAAATGTCTAAATATTCGACGGTTTTGGCTATATGAAAAATAGTAAATGAATTTTAAAATTTTAAGAAAAATATATATTCAATATGGGACTATATTTTGCTAAATCCCGAAAAAGAAATATTTTTGAACCGATTTGGTATTTTTCATAAAAATGGACTAGTTATGAATAAATGAGTTAAATATATTATGTGAAGGAAGAAAATTAGAAAATATGATTTTATGGCTTGAGAATCATATATATGGTATATCTGATTTTTGATGAGGGTTTTAGTTATTGGTGATGAAATCTTATAAGTTTGGCATTTATGATGATTAAATGCATTATTTAGTAAAGTGTAAACAATTAAAATAAATTGTTTATAAATTTAAGAAATGTTATTCTTTCAATATCATTATCTTAGAAATATTGGTATGGATTTTATTATGGAATTTCTATCTTTTTGTGTCAGGATTACTATTCATGAGTTACTATTCACGAGTTACTATTCACTACAAAATTGGTTTCTTTTTCTAACCAAATTATAGTTGATTTATGAATATTACTCCGGAGATTAAAATTATATATTGATTATATTGATTTTATTATCATATATAACATTTTTATAACTCTGATGTTGAAATTCTCTTTCACTAGAGTGTAAAGATGAGTAGATTATTGGTATGATCATGACTAGGGTTCTCTTTGGCGATGGTGAAAAGTTGAATTGTATTTGGTATGATCATGACCATTGAATTTATAATTGAATATCTTTAGCTTAAGTGCAAAGGTGAATTGATCAACATGGTTATAATTATTGTTTATATAAATTCTGAAGTGTTTATATATTTCTTTTTATCTTTGGCCTGTAGTGCAAAGATGAATTATTGATGAATATCTTTGGCCAGTAGTGCAAAGATGAACTGTTAATGAATATCTTTGGCCGTAGTGCAAAGATGACTGTTATTGAATATCTTTGGCGATTAGTGCGAAGATGAACTGTGGATGAATATCTTTGGCCCATAGTGCAAAGATGAATTTATTAGTATGATTATGAATAGGAACTGTGATTTGGTACCATGATCTTTGATGTTTCAGGTAAAGACATGTGATGAAAATTATATTCGCCACAGATGCGAAGAGAATTTAGAATCACAATTATGATCATGAGATATTCATATAATTGTGGAAAGGAACTGTTGATTGATGTTACATGGATAAAACATTGTTGGTGGACTTTTAACATGGAGAAGATAATAGACTATATTGTCTATTTGACTCTTCTAATGGATTGCTCGTTCCGCTGCAACTATGGTTGAAATTTTTATCATCTACCATATGTTATAAATCTCTGATTTATTATTGACGAAAGCTATTGATAATGTAGTTATCTTTAGTCATGATATTCTTTACTGGGCTTGTTGTGCTCACCCTTTTGCTTCACAATTCCTTTCAGGTAATAAGAGTGTAGTTGGGTCGAGCGGGGATAACAGGGATATAGTGAGATGGTTCGAGACTGTCGAAGTTTCTCAATACATTATAAAATGGCATGACATACAATATATAACCTAAGATGTGGGTGTCGTATTTTATACGTCACGTAATATTTAATTTTGGTGAACTATAATAGGGTGAAGTGAACCCAACTTTGGAAGCGTTATTTGCTGCTGTATTATATATGGCATTGTAATAATTTGAGTTTAGATACGGTCTATGAGACAATATTGTATTAAAACTCACGATTTAATCGTGGTTAAGTATTCTATACTGACGATTCAGTGATTATATAAATGAAGTTGTATTTAATTTTTATAATGTGATATCTGGCGACTCAAGATGGGTCGTATAGACCTATTTTGGTGGCGTCACAAATTTCATCAAACTCACATGAAAACAAAATTAAACATAGTTGTTTTATACCTTTAGGGATTTTTTTCTTCTTTCTTCTCTTCTTCCTCTCTTCTTTTTCTTCTTTAATGGCAACCATTTTCTCTCACTTCATTCTCCTTCATGGTCGGATGTATGGTGGAAATGAAGAGAACAAGTTCCTTTTATTTCCTTTACTTAGTTAAATGATATTTCGGAGAGAGAGGGAGTAGTTAGGATTAAGTGAGATTAGATGGGGAGTTGGTGACGAGTAGGTGGCTGCCCATGTGCTAGAAATTCAACTAATATTAGTCTTGTGGTTTCCGCTTTTATTTTATCGTTTTGCGTGTTTAATGAAGTCTCTTAGGTTATACTCCCTCCATTCCTATATATAGGTCATTTTAGACTCTTTTTTTATTTCTAATTATTTGTCGTTTGTGGTTATCTAGGAGAATTGATTACTATTTTCCCCAAATTGCCCCTTATTACTCCACCTAATCTTTTGATCATATTTATGAGATAAGTGAGGTGAAGGGTATTATAGACAATTAATACTATAGTTAATGCTTTTCAATCATTTCCTTAATTCTTGTGCACATGTCTAAAACGACTTATATTAAGGAACGGAGGGAGTAATTCTTTTATGGAGCGTATAAATTTTATTATTGTAGTAAAAGAAGCCTATAATATAGTGGGATTGTGTTATGGGCACTTCAATTTCATAGTGTTTTGAATCCAGATTGCTTGAATCACATTAAACTTTGAGAACTTTGAAATAACTATACATTCTTAAGAACTGTTTTGCATGTCTTAAATATGTTAAGTCAAATTTGAGGAGTAATAATTAATATCCTTTCAATTATTTTATTGTGTGATAATTTTGAACCTTTTCTAGGAATCTTTTTAGTAAATGTTTATGTTGCATTTTAGTTGCAAAAGCAACCTGCAAGGGAGTAATTATTAGGAGTTGGCATTGCCCTTATGTAGAAAAATTGGGTTTATAACTTTACATACAAAAACAATTTGCTATTCTACTCCACTTTCAGATAATAAAACTAATATTTAGCTGAGATATGACATAAATATTTAACAACTTATACAATTCATTATTCAAACTAGCATGATGAGTGAGTTTTATACTTATAATTGAGTGCATTTGAACTTAATCTTTTGGATGTTTTTAAGTGTCTATGTCTATTCATGCATGTTTTATATTGTTTTGTAGGAATTGGGACAAAAGTTACTTGGATCGACGTTTGAGGTGGCTAGATGCACATTTTCGGCTTGCCATTTACATAGCAGTCACTTCAGAGCCAATTTGAGTATTGTTCGGGACCTTATTTCGAAACACTTAAAGAATAAAAGTTGTAGATCTACGTCTCCTCTTTCCGTAACATCTTGAATCATCAAAATTGGAGTTCGGATGGAGAAGTTATGACCATTTTCCCAAAGGACGTCGGAGTAAAAATGTCGGGAAAAGTGGCGTTACGGGCGCCTAAACCAAGCCTATTTGCAGTGGCAGCGTAGCTTGGGGTGGTTCCAGGCGTTTGTGCCCAGCGCTAGGGCGCTGGGGAAGAGCCTGGTAAGGCTTAGACGCGTTTTGAGGTGAATTTTGACACCTTTTCGACTCCAAATAGGATTGAGTTTGTTCCTAAGCTAAAAATTGGACTTGTAACATATAAATACATGATGTAAGGCATAAAATAGAGGGGGATTACATAGCTTAGCTTAGATAAAATACTCCATTAGATTAGAATATAAACCCTAGTTCTTAATTAGCCATTGGAGATTGAAGCAAATTGAAGAACATTTGAAGAGCAGCGAAGCGAAGCAAAGAAGCGAGAGAGGATCATCAAATTTGCGATAATGATTCTATTCTCTTCTCTTATCATACTTTTATCGTTTAATGTCTATTCAGTTGTGGATTCTTGGTTTTAATTCATTAATTATGAACTAACTCTTTTATTAAGATTTCAATTGAACCTTTTATGTCTATAAATTAGTAATTTGATTTATTTCAATTATTTTATGTCTAGGTGAATTGTTTATCTTGTCTTGTGCTTATTGCTTAATTATTTGATCAATAATTACCTTGTTACTCTAGAAGGAATTGAAAGAGGAATTCTAGGGTTAGAACTGAGCATGATATCATGTGATTTAGTTATTTGCAAAGTGAATAATTAGGTTTGTGAATTGAATGAAAATATCTATTCACCGCATGTAACACATAAAGAATTGGAATTGAAGGAGTTTAATTTAATTGTTTTGCATAAGAATATAGCAAGATTAATCGGGATTAAATAGAAGTCAATTGATCACTTGGAAAAGGACTTTTGGCATTTGAGAATTCCCAAGTTAACAATTCAAAGAGGCATAATAATTGGGATAATTGGATAATTGGTTTATAGTTCATAATTGGGGATATTGTAGTCTTAACCTTTATTTATTTGAATTCATTTATAAAGTAATTCAAAGGTAATTAGTTAATTTAGTTTTCTTAATTAGAAAAATCACAATTTGCGCTTGTTTTTAAATAAAATTGATTTGGTTAAGAGTTAGTACTTGGTAATTTTTATTAAATAATTCCTCGTGAGAATCGATACTTTCTTATCACTTTATTACTTGTTGATGGTAGATATCTTGCAGACGTATTCATTGATTGTGAAATCGACCAACAAACATCCGAACCCAACTC
The DNA here is from genome assembly GCA_020205605.1 of Panax ginseng. NCBI lineage: Eukaryota > Viridiplantae > Streptophyta > Magnoliopsida > Apiales > Araliaceae > Panax > Panax ginseng. The sequence goes on along the minus strand of CM035145.1, from coordinate 137,848,375 downwards.
AAGCTCATTTATAATCAATCCACCCCTAAAAGGTTATACTTGTTGTTGAGCTGAGCTGCCAAAGTCTATCTTCTAGACTAAATTAAAAGTCTAGAAAATTTAATGTTTGTGAAGAAATGAAAGACAGAAAAGTCTAATTTCATTTTCAAGATTGCATAACGTCCAAACATAATAATCGTGCTTACCATGGATTTCCCCCCTATATATCGTTTATTTGTGAAATATATATTATGTGAATCTAATTATATATTCATCTATTATTTGTTATAAAATTAAACGGATATGTATTATTGGAATTAAATGATCACAAGAATATTTGATGGTAAAATATAAATAACTAACACATTCAAAGAGGCGAGAAGTTAATCGTGAAAATTTAAATCGGGGAAAAATTAGGAGCGAAGACGGATCAAAGTATTTACTATATGAAAATATGAATTCAAACACTCGATCCAAACGTAAATATCAAAATTGAGTATACGCAAAACTCTTTCAAAGAGTAAATACTAAAGAGCGGCGGAATGCAAGAATAATCAACCTTGAAGAAATTAAGGCTGAATATGCTTTGTATGTAATAGATAACTTCAATAATTAATTGCTTGTACCAATTTGTGATCAAGTAACCTCCACACCATTCTTCACCACTAAAGGAATTCTAACAAATCAATCTACACCACAAAAAGAAGTCAAAACTTTATAATTAAGAGTTAAATACACTTTCAATCTCCCAAGTTTATCTCATTTTGCACATTACATCTTTTATTTCAAAACGTAACACTTTGCATCACGTACTTTTAACGAATAACACAAAACACTCTCCGATCCAAGATCAATTGTTGAAAGTAACGAGTTAGTTTTTTAAAGTGACATATTTTACACTTTTAGTGACGGATTTTGAGTCAAAGGATGTTATGTGTTGATTCGCTAAAAGTGTGGGATACAAAGTGTCATGTTTTAAAGTATATGATGCAATTTACAAAAATGGGATAAAATTGGAGAATACAAAGTGTATTTCAACTCCATAATTAAACATCCACACTATTTCATGCTATAAATAGACTAGGTACATTGAAATAATAAACCATTCTCCTAGTCCTCAACTACCAAAAAATGTCTCCTTACAACTACACCATTCTCCTAGCCCTCATCGGACCCCTCGGTTGGTTCATCTGCAGCTGGCTCACCCCGTGGGTCCAGAATCGCCACCAGAAACTTCCACCAGGTCCCAAAGGCTTACCAATAATCGGTAGCCTTCACTTACTAGGAAAACTCCCCCACCGCGCCCTCCACAACTTAGCCAAAAAATATGGTCCTATAATGTCCATGCAGCTAGGAAATGTCCCAACAATCGTTGTCTCATCTCCCCAAGCTGCCGAGATATTTCTTAAAACTCATGACCTAATTTTTGCTAGTAGGCCTAAGCTACAATCCTCCAAATATGTGTCATATGGATCAAAGGGCATGGCCTTCACGGAATACGGTCCGTATTGGCGCAATGTTCGGAAATTTTGTACACTAGAGCTTTTAAGTGCCAAGAAAATTGATTCTTTGGTGGGGATGAGAACGGAGGAGTTGGTTTTAATGGTTAACAGTATTAAAGAAGCTGCGGTGGCGCGTGAGGTTGTGGATGTTAGTGATACGGTGGGGGGTGTAATTGACAATATGACATATAGGATGTTGTTTGGGCGCAGTAAGGATGATAGGTTTGATCTGAAGGGTACCATGAAGGAGCTTATGGATCAGGCAGGAGCTTTTAATATAGCAGATTATGTCCCCATTCTTGGGCCGCTTGACCTTCAGGTACTAAACTCAAATAAATTCATATTCATTTTGAATTTGAAGATTTTAAATAAGTGGTTGAGATTGCGGGATCAAAAGTTATGTTATCAGAACAATAAGTATTCATTTTGAACAATAAGTTATGTTATCAGAACAATAAGTGGTTGAGATTGCGGGATAAAAATGATCATTAAAATGTAGTTCCATCATCCATGCATGCTTCTCTTGCTTAGTTTGTTTGTGTTTTTCTTAATTCTAAACACTAAAATGTATCTTGACTTTGAAAACTTCTCAAGTACTCCCCAGTTTGTTGCAAATTTTTTAAAAGTAGTGACAGCAATTGAAACTTAAAAACATTAGTTGACTTTGAAAACTTCTCAAGTACCTTGATGTTGATTGTTAATTTTAGTCGACTGATGGTGCCATATAGTAAAACTTTTTATCACCCGGTTTTTAATCTTGTTCTTTTATCAAGTCTTCACTGTACATAGAATTAAATGTACAGTATGAAAATATATATTACTTCAATTGCCTAAAAATTAAAATTATTAACAACTCTCATTAATATTTCATTAGCTTGTTTTCTTGCTATTTTTCTACCGTATATAGGGATTGACTCGACGTATAAAATTCAAATAAATTCATATTCATTTTTGAATTTTAAGATTTTAAATAAGTGAGTGATATTATCGGAACAAAAGTTATGTTATCAGAATAATAATAAAAATACTCTCAATTACACCTTCATTCAATTTATCTCAGTACACATTTATTGACAAAAAAATTATATTGTGTGACACAATAATATTCGTCGCAAATAATAGTGTCAGTGCGCTAAATATAATATTTGTGTTGTTAAATGTGCATTAATAGGAAGATTGAGTGAAAGGTATAATGGAGGGAACATAATCCAATAACTATCCCTATAACAATTGCAAAAGTATTGCTAAATGTATATTTGCTCTCATAACATCTCATAACATTACTTTTGGATAAATATCCCCTTAATTACATCTTTCACATAATCTCTCTAAATACACTTTAGCGACATCATAATATTCGTCATAAATTATTGTGTCCTGGTACCTTTGTTAAAACAATATTTATGTTATTAAATTTGTATTAGGATAATAGTAGTATTTGTTTTGCTAAACGATCAGCTAACCAAGCAGCGCATTTGTTAGCCAAAGCTGCTGGTTTACAGTCTGGTCCGGAGGAGTGGGGTCCTGTCCCTCCTCCGTTTATTTTCGATGTTCTCGTTTCCGATTTAATATAACTGGTTCCTCTTTGTTTCAAAAAAAAAAATTTGTATTAGGAAAAATCGGGTGAAATGTATAATATAGTGGCCTGGGGTGGGGTGGGGTGGGGTGGGGTGGGGTGGGGGGATACCTAGCTAGTCCATTATTTTTTCTCTGACAATAATATCAACAACCTTTCAGATATTATCTTCAAACTCAAAAATGTATCTAAATATTAATTAGTTCCATGCTTTTCTTGCTTAGTTTGTTTTCGTTTTTCTTAATTGTAAACATTAGTCGACTTTGAAAACTTCTCAACTACTCCCCAGTTTTTAAAAGTAGTGACAGTAGATGATGTTGAAACTAGTTTTAGTCAACTGATCTTGCCATATAGTAAACAAATTAATAGTAGTTGACAATAAAAAAACTTTTTATCACCCGGTTTTTAATTAAGCTATTAATATACATTATCTTGTTTAATTTCTTGCTATTTTTCTACCATATATAGGGATTGACTCGACGTATTAAGGCGATGCATCATTCTGTTGACAAAATCTTGGAGATCATTATTAGTGAGCATGAAGAAGATGCTAGGACTAGACAGAAGGGGAATCATGAAATGGATTTTGTTGATATATTGCTATCATTAATGAACAATTCCACAGATAGACATGACGAATTATCGCGCATAATTGATCGAGCAAGTATCAAAGGAATCATGGTAGATATGATTGCAGCATCTATTGATACTGCACATACAACAATTGAATGGGTCATGACAGAACTCATAAGGCACCCAAGAATCATGACAAAGCTTCAAGAAGAAATTAAGACTGTTGTAGGAAATAGTGAAATCGTCGAGGACACAGATTTAACTAAATTCAAATATCTGGATATGGTGATTAAGGAAAGTTTTAGGTTACACCCAACTGTTCCATTATTAATTCCCCGCGAATCAATGGAGGACATTGTGGTCAACGAATATCATATACCTAAGAGGTCACGAGTTTTTATTAATGCTTGGGCATTAGGACGAGACCCTGGCGCCTGGTCAGAAAATGTTGAAGATTTTATTCCCGAGAGGTTTATTGGTAAAAGTATAGACTTTAAAGGACATGACTATGGCCTATTACCATTTGGGTCAGGTCGAAGAGTGTGTCCTGGAATTTACTCGGGCTTAATCACCGTTCGACAAATTGTGGCACAATTGGTGCATAGCTTTGATTGGGAGTTACCTAATGGGTTGTCAGTAAATGATCTAAACATGGATGAAAAGTTTGGTCTGACATTGCCAAGAGAAAATAGCTTAGGAGCAGTCCCAAGTTCTCGCCTATGAAGATGTATTGTGTTTTATAATAAGCTCAGCATTTTGTGTACTGCTATTCGATGATAACTAGTAACTACCCTAGCTATTTGCTGAGTAGCACTAAAGGTAAGGCCATTTATTTAAATTTGTGTTGTTTTGTTTCTGAGTTGGTGTACTCACGTTCCTCCTTTGTTCTTTCTATATATATGTTTCCTATTAATAAAAACAATTTATTAGTTGGGCCGAATTTTAAAATTTTCTATCCAAGTAGCCACCTAATTTCGATATGGCCCTCTAAATGGTAAAACTATCAATTTTGTACTCCAAGTGGCTAATTTGGTTCAATCTAATCATAAAGTTCACTTGGGCCATTTTCGAGGGGCAAAATTCTAAACTCGTGATAATAGTTGCAAGACAAATAATAAATTAGTAATGCTAGGAACACAAATTATACACAAAATTTATGCACAACTAGTACAAATAAGGGAGAGAAAATAGGAAGTAGGACCTATGATTAGATTACTTTACACATTTTCATTGACAAGTAGTCATGTGTCCTACCACCTATTTGTACACATTTTTTATTTTTGCACAACTTTTTGTGTATAATTTGTGTACATAATATTATTCATAATAAAATAAAATAAAATAAGCAAAACTCAGAATAAATAAATAATAAATAATTAGTTAACTAATAATATAATATAATATTCCACTCAACGATCGATCTTAGAGTTATCTTTAAGTGAAATATAAGTTCGTAGAGTTAAGGTTGATGTTCTCTCAACCGAAACCCCAACCCTCAAAATGAGAATACTCCAACTCCCAAGGCCCCCTCATCCAAAACATCAGAATCGAACCCAAACCAAAACCAGAAAAAGGAAAGAACCCGAAAGCTCCTCCCTCGAACCCCCACATAAGAAGTCCAATACTGCAAAATCTCTTGAACCTCATCCTTAACGTGTCATACCACCAACCAAATAACCTTCCCCAAATAGAACCCATAACTTAGCTTCTTCATCAACACTCTGGCCAGAAGATCCCGATGATTACCCTTTAGAATTATTTGACCACTTCGTCCTCCCAGCAGATGAGGCCAGGTTCAAAGATATTTCTACCACCGATCTCGTTGTCGTCGGAATCATGCACCAAGGCCGAGTAAGTTTTATTCTTACCCACCTTTTCCATACCATCTTCATCCCACTTAATTACTTATGCCACACCATTTATTTCTGGTTGATGCCGTCTGGGGTCGCGTTCTTCAGTGATGGAAAAAGTTTGAAGCCGAAGAAGTCCAACTGAAAAGAGATAACGCGTTTCTGTAAGCCGCTCTGGAAAAGGAAAGAAACGAACACCAGGGCATGGAATTCGCCTATGACAACCTCCAAAACGAAAATGCCAAACTGAAAGAAGAAGTCGCGGAAGCTATAACTCGCCAAAAGATCGCCTTCGAGAAAAGCGAAGAAGTAATATAGGATAACGAAAAGCTAAAAAACAACAACCTGATACTTAATTCTTCGCCAAAATTCAAATTTGAGCAAGCAGGCTGAAAAAAACTTTCAAACATGTATATCTTTGGAAAAAGAATTCAGTAACTACAAGGCATTGGTGTAAGACCCCAACTTTTTATAAATAAAATAGAATTTCCTCTAATTATTATTTTTGAATAATAAAGTGTTAATTTGATATAATGCTTTGGTTATGGGTGAAATTTGTAAATTTTGTAAAATAAGCAAGTGGTTATAAAATAATCATTGTTGTCGGAAAATATTCGTTTGGTCGTGGAATATTCTTGTTGTCGGGGAATATTCGTACGACAGCGCAGCCATTTGTGGGCCCCATGCATAACGAAAAATGATCAGATGAAGAAAATGACAAGTATGAGTTTTTATAAATAATGGCGTAATTGTTATCGTTAACACTGTTGAATTACCTGGTGGTTAAAATACGATGTCTGGCGTGGTTAGCACAAGATGACACACTTGTGTTGCATGATATTTTGAATTATCGATTCTTACGTAAAAGGCATTACTCAATAATTGTTATAGTAATTATTTGCTCAATATTTTATTTTATTGATTCAATAATTGCTAAGTTGATATTTTATATTATTGTTGTTTCTATAATTGTCACTGCACAATATTTCTCATTATCAAATTAATAATTCATATTATTTGAATAATATTATTAGATAGCATTATTAGCAATGTCTAAAAACTTCTGTCGAGGAAAGGGGTTAGGTCATCTAATTGTGCGCCAGTAAGGAGAAATCCTTATCGAAAAGCCCCCTCTTTCTTGGGAACGGCATGGTTGTCATTATTATGATTCTGTAATATTATTTGTGAATAATTATTATTATAATATATATATAAACATGTGGTTAATTAGAGACAGAAGTAAACAAGATGTATTTGAATACTTTGTTTGTAACATTATTTTGGTTGGTGGAAATGGTGGGTGAGAAAGTTGCCTGCGAATTCTTGTTTTCAAAGGTAATACAAGAGTCTTGTCATTTGGTTTCAAAGATGATTTATTTTTCTTCCTGCAAAGCTTGTTTCAAAAGGGTGGGCCCTCACCTATAAGTAAAAAATGAAAGGTTTGGCAGGAATGGGTTGACAGAGTTAGGCAGGTTTTCTCAAATCCTTCCTCCGTGATGCACTATAAATAGGGGGTAACCCCTCCTTCCTCAAACACACCATTTCAAATTCAGAAATTCTTATTATAAAGTATTGTGAGTATTTTTCTTGAGTATAAGAATACTTTGAGCGTAGTTTTTCTGCAAGATTTTCTCAGAATAATATCCGATATTCCAGTCAAATTCAGTTTCTACTAAGGTAAAGGATATTATTTTATTGAAATACTTATGAAAAATATTATTTTCTTTCATACTCCATATTACGTAAGCAATATTATTTCATTTCATATTCCTAAATTTGAACTTACTATGGTAAGTATTGCTTCTATAATTCCTGAAATGATTAGAAATTTCATTTCATCTAATATCATTTCATAGGAATATTGGTCTGATCTTTTTATCAAATTTAGAACTTTTCATGACTGGGTACTGTTCATACGGTACTGTTTAGGGGTATTGTTCACGGGTACTGTTCACAAAAGAAAAAAATTATTTTTTTTCCTTCCAAGTTATCTGTTGTGACCCTTATATATTCTTGAAATTTAATCCATGTTTTGTCTTCATTATTGAATTTTACTCCACTATGGTTTATTATGGAGTGTTTTTGAACTTGGATAAACTGCAGTACGAATTCCTAATATTTGTATTTTTGTCTCACTGGATTCATTTTCTTTAATATATTTTTCATCATCCTCAGTCCTAAATGATGATATTACTGAATTTCTTTGGCCTGTAGTGCAAAAATGAACAGGTGTTGAGATGAAAATGACCAACTATTGATACAAATGAATATCTTTAGCTTGTAGTGAAAAGATGAATATTTGATTTAAGATGTATATTGATTGATGTTACAAGGATAAAATATTGATAATGGACTTTTAAATCTTAGAAGATAATAAAATTCATTCTCTACTTGACTTTTCTAATGGATTGTTGTTTCCGCTGCAGTTGTTGATCTAAAACTTGTTGTCTATTATATTCTATCAGATTTTTTCCTGTTGAAGACTAATGATAATTTGTTGTATATTATCTTAGTCATAATATTCTTTACTGTGCTAGTTGAGCTCACCCTTTTCCTTTTTATTCCATTTTTCTTCTCAGGAGGTAAAAATTTAGCAAGAACTAGCCGGGGTATGGAGTGATGATTCAAGATAGTTGTTTAGTAGTCCTCACTATTTTGTAAAATAGTGTATCAATAAATATAATGAGGACTTATTTGAGTATGGATATTGTCTAGAAGACAATATTTGTATTTAAACTCACAGTATGTGTGTTTTCGTATTTTGCAAGACAATTGTATTAATAAAGTTATAGTTGTTTCTGTACCATGTATTTGACGACTCAAAATGGGTGATGTATACCTATTTTGGGAGCGTCACAGTTGGTATCAGAGCTTAGGGATATGATCTCCCATGAGATCGGGAATAGAACTAGGAGGGAGAGATGAGTAAAAATTATTCACATCGTGTCCTACCTAAGCTTATTTGTTGGTCGGTCATAATATATGATATTATGTGATATGTTAATTTGTTTAATTAATTAACCCTTATTTTATTACAGTATTTAAGAATGGCAGCTGAGAACGTTAACAATGGAGTGTATGAGACCGTGGAAACACCTTTAACCATAAACCAGGAGAACGTGCAACAAGAAGGCAATATTCCTCCTGTAAACAACACCACTGATCAAACGATTAATGATGGGATGTTTAGAAGCTTTTCGCAGTTCATACAAAATCAGACGAGGGACACTCGTGTACAAAATACGGGTGGTAATCATAGCAACGCGCTGCATGTCACATCCAAGCAGTTCAAAGAGTTGGGACCACCAGAATTCTAGGAAAATTCGGATCCGATCAAGGCGGAAACGTGGGTCAAGCAAATTACCAAGATATTTGATGTCTTGGGATGCACGGAGGAACAAAAAGTTCCATTCGCCACCTTTATGTTTCGTGGTGAGGCAGATTACTGGTGGGAATCTGTGAAGCGTACTCAACCACCTTGCACTCAAGATGTCTTAGAAACGCGTTTGAGAACTCGTTCAATGACAAGTACTTTCTTGAAAGTATTCGTCATATGAGCCAGTATCCATAGTTTCTGATTGAGACCCTAGATTCACTTCACAATTTTGGGTCAGCTTGTAGAAAGCAATGGGCACTGAGTTATGATTCAGTTCTGCATATCATTCCCAAAAGGATGGGCAATCGGAAAGGACTATTCAAACTCTTGAAAATCTATTGAGACTATTCGTACTAGACTTCAAAGGAAGCTAGGAAAAGTACTTACCATTGGTGGAATTCTCCTATAACAACAATTATCAATCAAGTATATGCATGTCTCCATTTGAGGCGTTGTATTAACGAAGGTGTCGTTCTCCATTATGTTGCAACGAGGTAGGTGAAGCAACATTTTTGGGACCAGAGTTGGTACGCATGACTAAGGAAAAGATTCAAATGATCCGGCAACAGATACAAATGGCACAAGATCGACAAAAAAGTTATGCTAATCTTCATCGAAGGGACGTGGAATTCAATGTCGGAGACCATGTGTTGTTACGTGTTACTCCATGGAAAGGAGTTATGAGATTTGAAAAGAGAGGAAAGCTCAACCCTCGATTTATTGGTCCATTAAAAATTCTCGATCGAGTAGGAACTATGGCCTATAGACTCGCCTTACCGCCAAACATGTCTTGTGTTCATAAAATTTTTCATATATTCATGCTACGTAAATATGTGGAAGACCCAAACCACATTATTGAATTGGAACCAAATGAGATAACAAAAGATTTAACGTATGAGGAGATACCTATCAAGATCTTGGATAAGAAGGAACATATTCTGTAAGACCCCGAATTTTATGAAATAAAATTATTCATTTTTTTTTATAATTATTATTCAAGAAATGGTTAAATTGATAAAAGTTTAAAGTTATGGGTGAATTATGCAAATTTTACAAAATACGCAAGTGGGCTATAAAATATTCATTGTTGTTTTTTCGGAGAATATTCGTTTGGTCGTGGAATATTCTTTTCCGTTGGGGAATATTCGCACGCTACCAAGCGAAATGCATTTAAGGGGCCCCATAATGAATAACCGCTTCTGATGAAGAAAAAAGACAAATTAAAGTTTTTATAAATAATTGTAGTAAGTGATTACCGCTTAACATCATTGAATAATACCCGGTGGGTAAAGTAAAGTAATACGCGTTGTTAGGTATTGCACCAATTATTGATTCTTACGTAAAAGGCACTACTCAATAATTGTTACAAGAATTACTGCTCAATATTTTATTTTGATTCAATGATTGTTGCGTTGATATTTTATAATTGTCACTACACAAGATTTTTCATTATCGATCAATAATTTATATTATTTGAATAATATTATTAGATAACATTATTGGCAATGTCTAGAAAGTTCTCATCTAAGGAGAGGTTTGGTCACCTAATTACGCTACTGTAAGTGAGAGAAATTCTTATTGAAATCCCCTTTCTTTCACTGGAGGCTATCATTGTCAATATTATGATTCTCAGAATATTATTTGTGAATAATTAATTATTGATTCATACGATGAGGAAAATATTGATTTTATGAGGATATAGATAGAAAATTTTAATGTGACAATTGTTAAAAATTAATATTTTATTTTTTTCTGATAAAATAATTCAATTAAATGTATTATTTTAATAATATATTAATGATGATATTTTTACGATGAATGTGGGATATATGAGTATATGTGGAGGAGGAGTATTTTGTTACCAAAAATATTTAAAGCATGTTTTATGTGTCTGCGGACCCCATTTCTTGACTAAAATTTGATTATAAATCACGTAAAATCGCTTCATTTGTGGATTTCGGCCAATTTTTGTTTGGAATTTGGAAAACTTCCTTCTGCAAAGTTGTAGAGAATTGAATTTCCTATAAAAACTCGTGAGATTCAAATTTTCTGATAAAAGGGATATTTATTATGAATTATTAAAGTTCAAGTCTCAAAAGAATTGATTTTTGGAAGTTTTAATTATTTATTATATAAAAACGTTTTTTTTTTATTACTTTTCTAGAAGGTGGCATGTGAGAAATGCTAAGTGGCTGAAATCAAACTCTAGAATGAGTGCGTAGGAATTGTTATATAATATATTAATATTATAATAAATTTTCTACTTTTGGGTGTTCTAAGCAATTTCTATAAATAGGTGCTTAGGTTATAATTGAAAATCACACCGTAAACTCAAGTTTTCTCTCTCTATATTATTGAGCGATTCTTGTGAGTATTTTGAGTATACTTTGAGTATTGCTATACGGTGCAAGTTCGTTCATTTCGTTATTCCAAATGAGGTAATCGCTTTTTCGAGGTAAGGGATAAGAAGTGGATTTTAAGGGTTATTATTTTGAAATTCTTCTGAACCTTCAAAAATTCTAAAAAAATTTGAAATGATATTTTGATGAGGTTTATAGATTGTGTCCAAAAATGGCGATTTTTGGATGTATAGATCGGGAGTTATGAATTTTACGAGAAAAGACTATTTTAAAAGTAACCACTTATAACTCCTTGTGGTTAACTCCAAAATTGATGAAATTTTTATTGGGAGTACATCTATATAATATCAGTATACCCTGTGAATTTCAAAATTTTTGGATAAAAGTACAATTTATGATAAATGTTTAAATATTCGGTGGTTTTGGCCATGTGAAAAATAGTAAATGACTTTTAAAAATTCTGAGAAAAATATATGTTCAATATAAGACTATATTCTGCTAAATTCCAGAAAAGAAATATTTTTGGAACTGATTTGTTATTTTTCATGAAAATCGACTAGTTATGAGTAAATGAATTAAATATGTTATGTGAAGTAAAAAAATTAGAAAATAGGATTTTATGGCTTGAGAATCCTATATGAGGTATATGCAGATTTTTGATAAGGGTTTTGGTTATTGATGATGAGATCTTATGAGTTTGGCATTTTAAGATGATTAAATGCATTTATTAGTAAAGTGTAAACAATTAAAATAAATTGTTTATAAGTTTAAGAAATGACTAAAATATTGTGGTAGTATTAATAATATTAGATTATGAGATTATTAAGTGATTTATAATATTTTGATTAAGTTGTTATGAAATCATTGATTTATGAATCTTACTCTTGAGATTAAATCTATATGTTGATTATATTGTTTTTATATAACATTTTTATAACCCTGATGTTGAAATTCTCTTTCACTAGAGTGTAAAGATGGGTAGATTATTGGTATGATCATGACTAGGGTTCTCTTTGGCCAATAGTGAAAAGTTGAATTGTGACTGGTATGATCATGACCATTGAATTTATAATTGAATGAATTGATCAATATGGTTATAATTATTGTTTATATAAATTCTGAAATGATTATATATTTCTTTGAGATATTAATATATTTGGCCTGTAATGCAAATATGAACTGTTGAGGAATATCTTTGGCCTATAGTGCAAAGTTGAATTGTTGATTAATATCTTTGGGTCGTAGTGCAAAGATGACCTGTTGTTGAATATCTTTGGCCTGTAGTGCAAAGATGAATCTGTTGATGAATATCTTTGGCCCAGAAGTGCAAAAGATGAATGTTGATGAATATCTTTGGCCCGTAGTGCAAAAGATGAATTTATTAGTATGATTATGAATGAGAACCGTGATTCTAGATAACCATGATCTTTGATATTTCGTAAAAGACAAGTGATGAAAATTATCTTCGTCCTGAATGAGAAAAGGAATTTAGAACAACAATTACGATTATGAAGTTATACATTATGATTGTGGATGAATTGTTGATTGATGTTACAGGATAAAACATTGTTGGTGGACTTTTAACACGGAGAAGATAATAGACTTTATAGTCTATTTGACTCTTCTAATGGATCGCTTCGTTCACCAAGAACTATGGTTGAAATTTTTTATCATCTACCATAAGTTCTAAATCTCCTCGATTTATTATTGATGAAGGCTATTGATAATTTAATTATCTTTAGTCATGATATTTTTTTTTTCGAAATTTAGTTGTGCTCACCCTTTTTATTCATAATTCCTTCGTGTAATAAAAGTGTACTGGGTCGAAATGGGAATAACAAGGAATAGAATGGTGGTCTATAGATGTTGATGGTGAGGTGAATTTAACTTGGAAGGGTGTTTTGCCACTATCATACAAGATGTCTAATGACATACAACCTCGTGTCATTATAAGATAGGGGTCAGGCTTCATCCACTTGCACGAGTATATCTACCAAAGACTATCTATATGATCTTGAGTCTATTTGAAATATAACCCTCAATTAGAGACAATGGAGATAATGATATGTCGAAGAGAAGACTCATCATTGGGAAGAATATGATAGTAATCTTCTCGCTTTTCTTTTTGGGGTCTATTGGGTCAACCAAGGATAATTACGTATTATATGATATCTACCATAACCTGTATTTACGGCCTCCCATGTATACGAAGGTTTCCTCGAGCACTTCCCAAAGATTTTAATTTCTAAAATGCTTTCGACTATACCTTTATGTAAGGTGTCATTATGAGGTGCTATCCACTACGGTTGGGACATGAGTCACGCTTGATATATATTTGTATCCAAACTCACAAAGATATGTGTTGTTGTATTTTGCACGACAATTGTTGTAATAAAGTTGTAGTTATTTTCTGTACCATGTATTTGGCGACTCAGAATGGGTTGGATGGAATGGACCTATTTTGGGGTCGTTACATATTCTACACTCAAAAGTTATACCTCAAGTCAAAGTTTTATGGAGAAACCATGATATTGATGAAATGACCTGGGAGTTAGAATTTGAAATGAGATCAAGTTATCCTCACCTCTTCGAAATACCAGGTACGTACATCAATTTCGAGAAAAAAATTTCATAAGGAGGGGAGGTTGTAAGACCCCAACTTTTTATGAATAACGATTTAATTTTCTCTTGATATTATTCTAAATAGTAAGGTGATAATTTAATAAATGTTATAGTTATGAGTGATTTGTGCAAATTTTACAAAGTAAACAGTTATCGAAAAATATTCGTTTTGTCGGGGAATATTCATTTTGTTGGGGAATGTTCATTTTGTCGGAGAATATTCGTACGACGGCGCGTAATCATTGGTGGACCACATAACAGAATAACTGTCGGATATATAAAGCGACAGAAATAACCTTTTTATAAAAATAACGGCAAAACTTTTATCGTTAATTGTTGAAATACCCGGTGATAAAAGTACAGTAATACGTGTTGTTGCACAGTAGCACACGGTATTGTACAGATCTCTGATTATTGATTCTTACATAAGAATTCACTTAGTATTCAATAATTGTTACAGTAATTAATGTTTAATATATTATATTATTAGTTCAATAATTGATATAGTTATAATAACATAGTAGTTCATATTATTGATTCAATAATTATTATAGTAATAACTAAATAGTATTTCACATTATTAAATCAATAATTGCCACAACATAATAACTTATATTATTTAAATAATATTATTAGATATCATTATTGATAATGTTTAGAAAGTTCTATCGAGGAAATGGGTTAGGTTATATAATTGCGCGCCAATAAGGAGAAATCTTTATCGGAAAGCCCCTAGGAACGACCTGGTTGTCAATATTGTGATGCTTTAATATTAATTATGAATAATAATTGATGAATAAAAATATGTTAATTAATGTATGGTAAATATTGGTTCAATTTTATAAATGAAGGCATTTAGCATAAAATATTTGTTGAAAGTTTGACATATTTTTTATGAAACTATAATTATCTTCTCTGATAAAATATTCATTCAAATATATTATTATAATATTATATTATAATAGTATATATTTTTTATAATATTATATTAACTTTGTCAGATTGTTAAGTTTTTCAAAACTTTTCGTGCATTTCTCTTTTTCTTATATGGGTGGATGGAATAAGTTTCCTGCATAGTCTTTGTCCTTTTTTTTGAATGGCAACATTTCTTCTGCAAATTCTTTTCTAAAGTGTGGGCCTTCAACCAATAAAACGAAAGAAAAAAGTTAGGCATATGTTAAGTAGAGAAAATTAGGCAGGTTTGCTTATTTTTTTTCTCCGTGCTGCACTATAAAAGGGGAGGTAACTCTCCATCCTAAACACACCAAAAAATTACAAGCGTTCCTACTGTAATATTGTGAGTATTTATTTTGAGAATAAGAATAATTTAAATGTAGCTTGTGCAAGATTTTCTAAGGATAATATCTATTATATTGAGTCAGATTTAGTTTCTACTAAGGTAAATGATGTTATTTTTTTTCAATACTCGTAAGGGATATCATTTTCTTTCATACTTCAAATTATGTAAGTGCTAATATTTTATTTCATATTTCTAAATTTAAACTTTTTATGGTAAGTATTGCTTCTATACTTCCTGAAATGATTAGAGATTCCTTGAGGTTTGCGCTTCATCTAATATCATTTCATTGGAATATTGGTCTGAATTTTCTTATTAGATTTTAATCTTTTCATTTTGGGTTACTATTAATCCATGGTACTATTTATGTAAGACCCCAAATTTTATGAATAAAGATTAATTTTCTCGAAATATTTTTTTTGAGTATTAAGTTGTGAATTTGATATAATATTATAGTTGTGGGTAATATTTATAAATTTTGCAAAGCATGCAAGTTATCATAAAATATTCGATTGTTCGGAGAATATTTGTTTTATCAGGGAATATTCGTACGATGACACAATCATTAGTGGGTCCCACAACGGAATAACTGTCGGAGTTAGAAAACGAATGAAATAGCTTTTTATAAAAATAACGACAAAATTTTACCGTTAACTGTTTAAATACCCGGTGGTAAAAGTACAGTAATACACGTGGTTTCATAGTAGCACACAATATTGATTATTGATGCTTACGTGAGAAGTTACTCAACTTTATTCAATTATTACCACAGTAATTGCTGCATAGTATCTCACGTTATTGATTCAATTATTTTTACAATATTATTTTATATTATTAAATCAATAATTGAGACGACAAAGTTATTCATATTATTATTTCCATTATTGACGATGTCTAGAAAGTTCTATCGAGGAAAGGGGTTTGGTCACCTAATTGCGCGCCAATAAAGAGAAATCCTTATCGAAAACCCCCCTCTTTTCTGGGAATGATCTGGTTGTTAATATTGTAATTTATATTATTGATGAATAAGTATTGGTAAAAATATTGAGGGAATTTTTTATGAAGTATTTGTTGTAAATTTGGCTTATTATATAGACCCCCCATTTACCCATTTTTTTAAAAATCGTCGGTAGAAAGTTATCTTAGTTTTGTTTATATATATCTTAGTTTTGTTTATATATAATGTTTTGTTTTTTTTATGAAAAATAAAATATATTATATTTTATTATGCTTAGTACTGCATAGTGCATCATAGTAAAATCAAAATTTTTAAAAGTTTCAGCCGAACGTCCGTGATTTTCAATTACTGTTCACCCGTGATTTTCTAAATTCAAATAGTATCCTTCAATTCTCCTATAAATAGGATGGTCAGTTTAGAAATGAAAATCACACCAGAATCAGAGAATTCTTCTTCTATAATATCGAGCGTATTTCTTTAGAGTTTAAGAAAGCTTTGAGTGTAGAAAGTAGTGCAAGTTTTCTTCAAGAATATATCCGCTATACCTGTCAGAATTGCTCTCTTTTTGAGGTAAGGAGTATTATTTATTTCATACTCGCTTACGATATTATTTTTCGTATTCGTAAGGTATTTTATTTTCGTTCAATATTTGTAAGGAATATTATTTTCGTTCAATATTCGTAGGGATATTGTCTTCGTTTAATTTTCGTAAGGAATATTATTTTTGTTCAACAGTTGTAAGGGATATTATTTTTGTTCAATATTCGTATGAAATAATATTTTCTTCCATATTCTGTAGTATGTAAGTAATATTATTTCGTTTCATATTCCTAATTCTACACACATGTTGATAAGTTTTATTTCTATACTCTTTGAAATTAGTAAAATATCCTTAAAATTTGCGCTTCATCTAGTATTATTTCACAAGGATATTTTTCTGAACATTCTTGTTAAATTTTAAGTTTTTCATGCCGGAGTACTATTCATGGGTACTATTTATACGTACGACACTATTCATATATGTAATCTATTATTCATATGTATTTGCATTATTTATCGTCGCATTTACAATTATTCATGAAGTACTATTCACGGGGTACCATTCACGAAGTATTATTCATGGGGTACTATTCACTCGGTTACTATTCACTTGAGGTACTATTCATGACAGAAATTGATTTCTTTTCTGTCCAAAATTATTTTTGATACGTGAATATTATTCTTGAATTTTACTCCACAAAGCAGTATCATGTTGACAATTTAGACATTTTTAAACCCTGGATAAATTTAAAGTCTTTAATATTTATCCTTGATTTCGTTTGATTAATACTTATATCATTGTCATCATTCTCATGCTTATATTATGATAAAAGTCATCTTTGGCCCGTAGTGCATAGATGGACTGTTGATTGGTATGATTATGACTAAGAATTATTCGGTATAATCATGACCTGTAATGTTACAAATGATGTGGTAAAAATACTCATTGTCTGTAGTAGTAGTATCGATGGATGAGATTGTTGGTATGATCATGATCATGCGTTCTCTTCGGCCAAGGGTGCAAAGATGAATTGTTGTTTGGCATGATTATGTCCATTGGTGATAACACGAATATCCTTAGCCCGTAGTGGATGGATAATTCGTGGATGTGATACTAATAATTTTTTATGGCCCATAGTGCATGGATAATTCAGTGACGTGGATTATTTATTAAGCTGAGTCTCTGCGATAAAATTGATGATAAATTTTTAAATCATAGAAGATAGTAGATATTATGCTCTACTTGACTCTTTTAATGAATTGCTATTTCCGCTGCTGTTGTTGATCTAAAACTTGTTGTCTATTGTATTCTATCAGTTGTTATACTGTTGAAGGCTGATGATAATTTATTCTGCATTATCTTAGTCATAATATTCTTTACTAGGTTAGTTGAGCTCACCCTTTTCTTTCACTATTCTCTTCAAGAAATGAGAATATAGCTGGAACTAGTCAAGGAATGGAGTGATGGTCCAAGATGGTTGATATAGTAGTCCTCAATATTCTATAAGAATAGTGTGATAATAATTGTAATAAGGACTTATTTTGAGTTTGGATATTATCTAGAAGATAATATTTGTATTAAAACTCACAGCTTATGTTTTGTTGTATTCTGCACGACACTTAACAATTGTATAAATTAAGTTTGTATTTGGATTATGTACCATGTATCTGGCGACTCAGAATGGGTCGTGTATACCTATTTTGGGGGCGTCACAATTCATACTGGAGTACTATTCATCCGAGGTACTATTCATCCCAGAGTACTAGTCATCCGGGGTACTATTCATGCCAGAGTACTATACATGACGAAATTTAGTTTTTTTTTTTGTCCAAATTAACTTTGAAATATGAATCTTAAACATCATTCTTGAATTTTACTCCATAATTGATGATCATGTTGACAGTTTAGACATTCTTGAACTCTGGATAAATTAAATTATAAATCTCTAATATTTATCATTGATCTCACTTGATTCATTCTTTATATCATTGTCATCATCCTCATGTTTATATTGTGGTGAAAGTCATCTTTGGACCGTAATGCAAAGATGGACTGTTGATTGGTATGATTATGACCATGGATTGTGTATTGATATAATCATGACCTTTAATGTTACAGATAAAGGTTTATGGTGAAAGTCCTTCTTGGCCCGTAGTGCATAGATGGACATGTGTTTTGCATGATCATGACCACTGGGTGATACAAACGAATATCTTTCGCCCGTAGTGCATGAATAATTCATTGGTTTGAAACAATTATTGATTGGTGTTACAGAGATAAAATATTGAGGATGAACTTTTAAATTATAGAAGATAGTAGACATCATGCTCTACTTGACTCATCTAATGAATTGCTATTTCCGCTGCAGTTGTTGATCTAAAACTTATTATTCATTATATTTTATCTGATTTATCATTGTTGAAGGTTAAAGATAATTTATTCCTTATTATGTTAGTCATAATATTTTTTATTGGGCTAGTTGAGCTCACTATTTTTCTTTTTGTTCTATTGTTCTTTTCAGGAAATGAAAGTGTAGCTGAGACTAGTTGGAGAGTGGAGTAATGGTCCGAGATAGTTACTATAGAAGTCTTCACTATGTTGTGAAATAGTGTAATAATAACGGTAATGAATACTTAATTTGAGTTTGAATATTGTCGTATTATGTACGATGCAATATTTGTAATCAAACTCAAATATGTGTGGTCGTACTTTAAACGATAGTTTAATAGTTGTAAATAGAGAAGTTTGTATTAAAATTTTGTAGTATATATTTGGCGACTCAAAATGAGTTATGTGGACCTATTTTTGAACAATTAAAAATATATATTCTAACTTATTTAAAACATATTTTAACTTAAAAAAATATTCATCATCACTTAAAAAAGTATTCATCATCACTTATTTAAATTATTTTACATATTCTAACTTAAAAAAGTATTCATCATTACTTTATATAATATTGTGAGATCGCTAATAATAAATTTAAAATATTTTTATTCTTTTTCTTCCGCTTGTATTTTTCTTAATATGTGTATAAATTATATTTATTTATATTTTTTTCTAAAAAGATTGTTTAAGAAATAAAAGTCTAATATTTTAAAATAACGTTATAAATTTTAAACTATTTTTCTCCTCCTAACTTACCCTTAAATATTGTTACTGGTCTATGTAATTTATTTTTATTTGAAGTTTTGATGCAGCTTCACCAAAACGTACTTTCTGCACTCTCTCCTCCTTTATAAAAAGAAAAAAGAGATACTATTTCTTGTAGTTTGCAAAAGTTGAACCGCAATTCTTAATTGTGGAAAATGGAAAGACTCCTTCTACGAATCCAGCGTTTTTCAATCGAGGTAGTGATCGGTCGAAATTTTTTTTTTTTTTTTTGTCTTTTTGTTTACAAAATAATTAATGTAATTTATTAGAATCGAAATTTTTACAAAATACGTTGATTTAGTTGTCTTTTTTGGTTACACGTAACAAAATGTGGTTATACACCTATATATACTGCTTTTTTTTACGTATCCAAATGACACCTAAATCATTGCATTTTGTAAAAATTTCGATTCCAATAAATCACATTAATTATTTTATAGTCAAAAGCAAAAAAAAAAAAAAAAAAAAAATTCCTACATTATCACTACCTTTGCTCGAAAAACGCCTATCTCATTTAGAATTTTTTCAAATGAAAATGACGTCCGACTGATAGTAATGGCCAATTAAATCCACGTTTTAGACATGTACGCCCCGTGTCTAATTATTTTGGATAAAGTTAAATTTGACCTTGTAGGCTCTTACCGGCGAAAATAATTAGTATGAAGTTTATAGAGTGCTGACACGTAGACGAGGTTCTATGTGTCAGTATTCTATTAGTCAATTGATTAACTTATCAAAAATTGACACGTAGACGAAGCTCTATGTGTCAATATTCTATTGGTCAATTGACTAACTTACCAAAAAATAGACTTCATGCTAACCATATCTCCTTCTGGGACTATGCATACTTACTCCATTATTTATCTCCTAAATAAATACAGTCTCCCTATCTCACAAAAATAGTTAGTATGAAGTTTATTTTTTGATAAATTGGTTAATGGGTTAATAGAGTACTGATATACAGGCGCGAAACTCTGTGTGTCAGATCAATTGACCAATTTACTAAAAAATAAATAAATTTCATGCTAACCGGATCACTTGGTCCTACCTTTAGGGGGGTGTATTCAATTAGGATTTTTAAAGACTTTTAAAGACTTTAAAAGTTTGGATGTATTCAATCAAAACATTTAAAGAATTTATAAAAGTTTAGTGGTATTCAATTACAACTTTTTTAATGTCTTTAAAAGTTAGGTGATATTGAATTACGATTTTTACAAAATCTATAAAAGTATTTTGGTATTCAAAAAGTCATAGACTTTTCAAATTTCTATTAAATGGTAGAGTTTGACAGACTTTAGAAGAAGAATTATAACTATCAACCCATATCCAAAGTCTGACCTCATCTCTAAAGATTTCTAAAGACTTTCAAATAAACACAAGGTGGATAAAACTAATTATTAATTGGACTTTGTCTTTTATTGGGTCAAACTAATTATTTATTTTATATGGACTAATAAATATTAATATGTGATGGATAAATAATTTGGTAAAATTTGGTCCATAAAAATAATTAAATTTATTATAATAAAAGAATTAACAAGATATATCAATAAGTAAACAAATAGACCTAAAAGTTAAATAAATATGAATAAAATTTACAATTAACATCAAATAAATATGAATAAAATTTACTCTCTAAAAAATCAAATAGATAGAGATGAAAGGAGTAATAGGTGACTTTCAAGCTCATTGTCGGATCTTATTATAAAAGTATTTTATTCTTCACTTCTTTTTTTGGTAAAGATATTTATTTATATAGAATAATTAATTTTATTTTGAATGTTATTATAGAATCACATGATTGGTTAATGTATTATATTATAGTAATATATTAATATTTTTATATACATAAAAAGCACAAAAATATTCTTCTTTTAGTCCTTTAATCTGAATTTTAAAAAAAGAATTTATTATAAATTAAAATCACAAAAAAATTCTGTTTTAATAGGAAGACTAATTTTCTATACTTCATTTGACTTTTAAATTCTTTTCATTCATTTTCTAGTAAGAAAATGAATGAAATGAGTAGTATAATATGAACGCTTTCAACATATATAAAATCTCATGTCACAATAATATAATGAGATTTACTCTAGTTCATGAAAAAAGAGGGAGATATTGTACACATGGGCTAATTAACAATTAATATAAGTTGCAAGATATATTAAAAGTATACAAAAGTCTATCACAGTCTTGATAAAAGTTTATAAAAGTCTGTTACTTATTTGATAGAGTATAAAAATTATTTTAAAAAAATCTTTAAAATCTTTGAAAGTCATTAAAATCTCACAAATTCTACAAAAGTATGTCACTTAAAAAAAATCTTTAAAAATTTTACTTGAATACACCCCAGTTAGTTGTCTTTTTATAAGTCTATGTTAAATAGGATATGAGAGTCGTACGTATATAGGATATGAGACTCGTACGCATATAGGAATGTGGATGGTTTATTAGGACTTATTTGGTATAATCACGAAACACGCATGAATGTGCATGTAAGGTTTATTTGCACCTCATGAAAAATAAGATTAATTAGAAAAGAAATGTAGAATTTCTTTTTTAACTTTTTGTACGTATTCTTTATTATAATTTTCATGTAAGATATTTATTATAATTAATATTTATAATTTTCATGATTAAATTTTCTAATGACTACATGCATATGGTTGAAGGTTTTCTTCCCCTAGACTCCCCCTAGTTCATCTATAAATATCTTACAGAAATCAACACACCATACAACATACACATACCAAACATGTCTCCATTCACCATTACCGTTCTCTTCCTTCTCCTTGCAACCCTATTGTGGTTCATCCTTAGCTGGATGACGCAAAACCAAAACCAAAACCGCAAACTACCGCCAGGTCCCCTACCCTTACCAATCATCGGTAACCTCCACATTTTAGGAGCCCTCCCCCACCGCGCCATCCACACCTTAGCCAAAAAATACGGTCCCATAATGTCCATCCGCCTGGGAAATGTCCCAGTAATCGTCGTCTCCTCTCCCCAAGCCGCCGAGCTCATCCTCAAAACACACGACACTACTTTCGCTAGCCGCCCTAAAACTCAAGCCTCCGAAATATTGTCTTATGGAACAAAAGGGATGGTTTTCACCGAATACGGTCCGTATTGGCGAAATATTAAGAAATTTTGTACACTAGAGCTTCTTAGTGCTACAAAAATTGACTCATTTGCTCGAATGAGAAGGGAGGAGGTGGTGTTGTTTGTTGAGAATATTAAAGAAGCCGCGGCGGCGGGGCAAGTGGTGGATGTTAGTGAAAAGGTGGGGGGTTTGATTGAAGATATGATGGTTAGGATGTTGTTTGGGCGCAGCATAAGAGATGATAAGTTTGATTTGAAGTGTAATATTCAGGAGATGACGGATGCGGCAGGAGCTTTCAATATTGCTGATTTTTTGCCAATTCTTGCTCCGCTTGACCTTCAGGTACGACTGATTTTCGGATTCTGAGTCCAAGAAGTTCAAATGGACAATTTATTTGGATATTTTATAGAAATAAATTACATTTTATATAATTGAGAGTTTGATTTGTATAACAATTATTCTTTTAAAATCCAACTCTTTCTATATAAAATACAACTTGTTTCATTAAACTGCCTCAAAATTTAAGATCACTAAAATATTATATGTTAGAATGAAGGTACGTAATATAATTTTAAAAAAAAGTAAAATTAAAAAAGATTGTTTTACTTGGATTATAAGATGTATACAATACAATTTGTTTTATATTTTGAATTTACATAAATCAAATAATAAAGTTGACAAATTATAATTTCACTCAGTTATATTTCATGAGCCATGTCAAACCTTTAAATACCACAGCTACATCCTAACAACAAAAGAAAATATGATTCATCATAGAGCCATTACATAAATTATATTTAATAATTTTAAATTCCAATTCAGTATTCTTTATATCTAAAATATAGTACTATTGTTTGGAAACATAATATCTTAAAGTTTAAAATATATTCTATCTAAAATATTAAGTAATTATTTTGAAAAACACAGCACATTATATTTTAATTCTTACTTTTCTGGAGCAATTTTTTTAATAAATATTGTCATAGCTGAACCAAAATTCTAAATTATAAGCACGAAAAAAAACGAAAAAGCATGTCATTTTTTTTTGTTTTCGTGTTATTTTAAAAGTGCTTTCTTGGTTTCGATTCTAAAAATTTGTGAAATTGTGCTTTTTTTAATTAATATTGTTGGTACAGATTAATCTTTAAAGCGGATTAGGATTCCCTCCATTATATATATTATTCAATTTCTCTTAATAAATATTTATTTATATAAATATTATATTTAGTGAAGGTACTAACCACATAATAATTGATAATGAATTTTCTTTTGTCGGTTATTTATGAAAAAGTTTATTGTGCCGCTTGGGTATTGATAGAAATAGAAATTGGATTCAAGACCAAATATTTGTGATGGAAGGGACTTAATCTTGTAAAAAGAAATTAAATTTTTTATATATAGTAACTAATATTACATTTATATAATTTACATAATAAATCAACAAATAAAATTTACTTTACCAACCCTCCAGATTATTGTTAGTCAACACCATGAAGAACAACAAGAAGTTAATGCCCTTTCACTTCCGCTCTCTCTTGATGTAATTAGTAAGAACTTCATTTCCGGGAACACAGATAGTGCACAATATTTACTTGATACTCCCTCAGTTCATGTTAAGGTTTGGATTAGACAAACAAACACATGATTATTTTGGATGATTTTTTAACATATATATAACTATTTTTATGTGTTCATGAAGCCCTAATATTAAACCTTGTACGTCCTTGTATATTAAACCTTCTAGTTTACACTTGAACGCCTTGAACGCCAACGTTCGACTATAGTAGCAACTAACAAGTTACCTTAACAACATATATAGTTTTATTACAATTAAGCATATCCTTATATTTACCGAGAACAAATAAAGTTTAATGTATCTATTAATGTGTTATATTAATTCATTCACCTGTCTCTGATTATTTTTAAATTTTCTATAATCCATAGGGACTGAATCGACGTTTAAAGGCACTGCACAAAAATCTTGACAAAACCTTGGAGATGATTGTTAATGAGCATGAAGAAGCTGCTACTAGTGGAAGTAAAAAGCTTGACCTGGATTTCGTTGATGTACTACTATCATTATTGGATAAATCTTCAAAAAATACTTATGCTGAGCTATCACACATGGTAGATAGAAGAACCCTAAAAGGAATTATAGTAGATGTGATAGTAGCCGGTATTGACACTTCACACGTTGCAATTGAATGGATCATGACTGAACTCATAAGACATCCGAGGATCTTGAAACAACTTCAAGAAGAAATTAAGAGTGTTGTTGGAGTTAATGAGATTATAGAGGAGACTGATCTGACTAAGTTTAAGTACCTAGACATGGTGATTAAAGAGAGTTTTAGGTTACATCCAGTTGTGCCACTCCCCGTACGTGAATCGATGGAGGACATTGTCATCAACGGATATTATATACCTAAGAAGTCGCAAGTATTAATTAATCATTGGACATTAGGACGAGATCCTGACTTGTGGTCGGAAAATGTTGAAGAATTAATACCAGAGAGGTTTATCGCTGGTGTTGACTTTTTTGGAAATGACTATAAGGTCATACCATTTGGTTCAGGGCGGAGAATTTGTCCTGGGATGCGTTTAGGTTTAATTAATGCACGACAGATAGTGGCACAGTTGGTGCATTGCTTCGACTGGGAGTTGCCTAATGGCATGCCACTTAGTGATTTAAACATGGATGAAAAATTTGGTCTAACATTGCCTAGAGCACAACATTTACTCGCCATGCCTATTCGTCGCCTATGAAGTAGTAGTTCTTAAATTAGTACTGGGAATTAGCCTAATTATTCGGAATAAAGAGGTGGTTGACTAAAAGGAAAGACCACATGCATCGTGAGACAAATCAATGTTGAGTATTGGTTAAGATAGTTTGTTCAAGGTCTGTTTTAAGAGTTGGTTTTTCCTTTCAAGTTGATGTATTTTTCATATTTCTTTTAGTCATTTGGCATCATGTTGGGGTTAAATCTATTACAAGTTTATGTATTTATTCTTGTTGCTTTATGACCATTAGGTATCCGTATCTCTGTGGATGCATTTATTATTCATGTTTCTTGCAGATGCACTACCTCATTACCACATTTGGTATTCTTGTTGATGTATTATTTGTAGACCTGGCAAACTGCAGCCCAAGTCCGCGGACCGGACTTTGGGTTGTAGCAATTTTTAAATTTCAATAAAATTCGGACATTTTTGATCTGCCCATTTTTTTGTCCGATTGTTTGGACCAAACTCAAAAAAATAACATAAAATAGGCATAAAATTGGTCTCTACCACTGGGCGGGCTTTTAATTTCTGAATTTTTACCCATTAAAAATCGGGTCTTTTTGGCCTACCCGTTTTTTGGCTCTCTCGACCGGCCCGTTTGGGTCGGGCCCGCCCGTTTGTCAGGTCTAATTATTCGTAAGGTTTAGACCCTTTATGCTTTTCGTTTTAAGCCGATTTTCTAATTTCGCATCGTTCTGAACACAATTGGGTGTTTTGAATTGAAGATTGGAGGCTCGCGGGTTAGATCTGTTGTAATATATGAAGAAACGTCTTAGAGAAACAATATAAAATTTTGACTAAAAGACAATTTGCACCCCAAATTTTATATCACTGTTGATTTTTGCACTCCAAACTGAAAAAGGTGTCTAAGTCCACTCCAAACTTTAATTACACATAATAAAAAAACACACTGTCAAAAGTGACCGGCTAAGGCTATAATGTTGATTACAGAGGAGTATTTAAGTCTTTTCCATATTAATTCCTCCACTGTTTCTTCACCAAACCAAACCAAACCAATTTCCCGTTAAAATTTTCTTCACACCTCATCGTCATGAATACACATTACATATATATTAACTCAAATCGTGTTGTTGCTGTTGCAAGTTCAAACTTCAAACTTCATTACATATATAAAAGCTCTGACCCACCACAAGTACTTTTTTGGCCTTCGATTAACCCACGATTGCAAAACTCTCACAAACCGAGCCTGCTTGCGAACCACCACTTGTTTTTGATCTTTCATTTCCTAATCCAGTTTTCATCTCCTTAACATATTCTGAAGTCACCCATGAAGATTTACTGCTTAATTTCTTTACAGGGTGCTGCTTAGTTATAAACTGGCAATTGTTTTGTGCCCATTTCCTACTTTTGTAATGTTTTCCTCTTGACCTTGAGACAGAGGATGGAAGATTTGGAGAAGAAGGTCCCTCAGTGCCAAATATGAAGTTTGTGCACACCTCATCAGAATGAGAAAATGTAGAAATCAACTTATGAGAAAAGAAGTGATGGAACCTACATTTTTGGTGATCAGTGATATACCAAGTGTTAAAAGAAATCAGAAAGGTCGCCTATCCAATATAGGATTAGTAATCAATTCAAATACTACATTTAATTGGAAAAAAACATACGGATGGCTTATCTGGAACCACCCATCATCACTGCAAGGCAATAGACAGGAAAATTAAATTCATCTTTAACTATACAAAAGCAAGGATTCTAACAAAAAAAATAAAAATATTATGAATGGTGGAGACCAACTTTTCACACGAAGTAGCTTCTGAAGTGAGATCCACCCACATTGGCGCTTCAATTTTGTCCTGCGTATGTTATTGTGTGCTGTATGTCAAACAGACAAATACCCATCAAAAATTAAAGAGATCCCACGTTAGATTCTTAATAATTCTACAAACCCATAACAAAAATCTTCATAAAAAATGCAACTCTCTAATATATACACACAAAATATTTATTAAAAAAAAAAGTACACCAAGAAATCAATAGCTATGTTTCTCTCTCTATATCTATACTATACATAATAGCACACATATACATGTAGATATGTAAATGTAAGAACCAAGGCAAATCTAATTTTACTCACATTAGACTGAGCCCAGAGGATTCATAGAACTTGGTGAGTTTTCCATAGAACTCATCCGATAAGCTATAAGAAGAATAAGACTTCACAGGACTACTCTGAGCAGCAGGCCGCTTCTTCGAGTTTTTCAGAACTTAAAGCGAAAAAAAAATTGGGTTCTTTCACGAATTCTTATTAAGATGGGTATAAAAAAATTAAGAACTTTCAATACGAAAAAAGAATACGAAAGAGCATAAATACAAAAGAATACGAAAGATCATAAATAAAAGAATATCAAATATAATAACCGACTATTTCAATATTTTCAAAACATCATTCAGATATCACATTATCACTAATTCAAAAAAATAATCAATTCAAAGACATAATATCATCAACAGAGGGGTGGATGATATCATCAACAACTCCTCTTGAATAACACTCACTTATAATGGGCAAATTATAAATAAAGAAGCATACAATTTTATAGTTCAGGTAATGGAATGTAACCTTACTGAATTTCAAATAGTTTCACAGAGATCAATCAGGGGGTAACATCAAATAAAAATTGTCAATGAAATTATTAAATTACAAAAGGAACACATGTATACAGTGAGCGAAATTCAGAAATTCAGGATTTCGCTGTTGTAGATATGAGTCTTGTGAAAATAAATGGTTTAGATGTTTCGAGAATTTTACGGTATTTCACTAATATTGCCAAAAAAATAACAGGGAGAAAACATTAAACTGATGAATGGGTTAATCCAGGGAGGACTTATAAAAAGTATAAGAAAATAAGATATGGTGAAGAAGAGATTGAGGCTTTGAGATTTCTTGGGCTAAGGTATGTACTATTAAAAGGAACAATTTGCAAAAGGAGTACATCTCTTGTTTAAAAACTAAGAAAAAGAGATAAGAAAAAGGGGCCATAAAAAATTTTGGGCCTAAAGCAAGGCACCTTGGGCTTTTAGCCGGGCATGATCTTCTTGAAAGCAACAATCTTCTCCGGCTCGGAGTTTTCACCTGCTACCTCCGGTGACCCGCCATATGCATTTGTAAGACCCTGAATTTTATGAAATGAAAGTATTCAATTTTCTTATAATTATTATGTTATTTAGTAAATGGTTAAATTGATAAAGGTTAAAGTTAAGGGTGATATTTGAAAATTTTACAAAGTAAGCAAGTTGATATAAAATATTCGTTGTGTCGAGGAATATTCGATTGGTCGGAGAATATTCGTTTAACAGGGAATATCCGTACGACGGCACAATCATTGGTGGACCTCATAACGAAAGTATTGTCGTAGTTAGAAAACGACAGAAATATCTTTTTATAAAAATAACGGCGAAAGTTTTACTGTTAAACCGTTGAAATATCCGGTAGTAAAAAACAATGTCTACACGTGGTTACATAGTAGCACACGGTATTGATTATTGATGCTTACGTGAGAAGTCACTCAGTTATACTCAATTATTGCTATAGTAATTGCTGCATAGTATCTCATGTTATTTGAGTCAATTATTGTCACAGTATCATCTGCTTAATATTTTATATTATTAAATCAATAATTGAGACGAGAAAGTTATTCATATTATTATTTGCATTATTGACGATGTCTAAAAGTTCTATCAAAGAAAGAGGTTTGGTCACCTAATTGCGCGTCAATAGGGAAAATACTTATCGAAAAGCCCCATCTTTCCTGAGAATGATATGATTGTTAAATATTATGAATTATAATATTAATGATGAATAATAGTTAATAGATTAAAAATGTGTTTATATAAGATAAATGATTTATGGTAATTATTTATTTAATTTTTGATATAAATAGAGGAGTTTGTTATGAGGTGTTTGTTATATGTTTGGCTTATTATTCCATGAGGAGATGTGCTAATTTTTCAGACCGTTGGTTGAAGTTATAATAGTAAATTAATATGGATCGTTGGTTGAAAATATATAATAAATAAATCAATAAGGACCGTTGGTGAAAGTTATAATAAGAAATCAATATGGATCGTTGGTTTAAAGTAAATCAGTTTGGACCGTTGTCATCCATTGTCGGGCCTCCTTCATCAAGGTGGTGATGAACATTTGGCACTTGGTAGCGTTGGAATAATCATAAAACCTCATGAGTTGATCGTACGCTTGGGTGTGCTTATAGGGATCACCAATGACATTGTAACTCTCCAAGTGCAGAACTTTCTTGTTGGGATCGGCCCAAACCCGTTCTATCTCTGGAGTAAAGGGTGATGTTAGATCAATCGGGACCTCGTTTTCCTGATTAACCCCTACTAGCTTCTTTTCCAGCTCTGGTAATCTCCGTACGAGGGGGTCGTCTCCTCCTTCTGGGGGACAAATTGCGTCGACCCCGATTGTGTTTCGGAGAAGTCATCTGCTACCTACGTCCTTATCTCCATCGTCCTTCGCTACTACCTTCCCGAGAACGTCTTTACGCTTTGCTTTTTGCATCTGCTACGTCGACAACCAGTATAAACGAGGTATGTCTTGGATCGCTTCCTCCGGCACGGCTTCTTCGAGCGACGATGATGACTTGAAGAAACTTTCTCTCCACCCATCAATGCTGCCAATTGGGCATCTAATTCTTTCTGTTGAAGGCACAGGGCCTCTATAGCTTCTTTATTCTCCTGCATCTTTTTAGCAAGAATTAGTTCCCTTTTGTCTCAATCATCGCACTTCAAATTTTGATCCCTTGTGTTTGTGTCTGAGACTGAGTATCCTCGGCATGACTATTAGGGCCTATAGCTTTCTAAGTGGCTGAGAATAATTATCATCTGATTGGGGTCATCCTAGCCTTCGTTGGGCTCATAGAGTGACTGTTGGATTTGAGACTGTCCGAGACATGATTAGAAAGTCTCAACCGGTCTTTGATCGAACCCCTGGGTTGAGCAAATGGGTTGGTCAATGATTTATACCCTCCTGAAACTGTGTTTGTCTTACTCATTGTCGTAACTCCGGTTAGACTTCTGGGTGATTTTTTTAAAAAAAGTTGTCTAGCACCAAATGCCCTGCTTCTAGCGTGAATGTTAACATCAATATTCGTCCACGCATCCAATCACCAACAACGCGTCCAATCCTGCACAGAAACGTGCTAGGTCACACCTAGGAACTTAACGGCTTGGGTCGCCGGGGGATAGCTCCGGTGTGATAATAAGTACATGGTAAAAAATAAGTCAACAATTAAGGCTTAAAGCTTTTGTGCTCAAAATATAATCAAGTACTTGTAAATTAGGGTATAACCTTGTATTTATAACGATCACACATCCTTAAACATTCTGTCCCTGAATTGGAATAGGATTCCTCATCATGATAACTATCAAAATTGAATAAAAGTGAATCTCCTTAAATAAAGAAAATCAAATATAATTTTGACTTTTCCCTTAAAAATTAGAAATTAAACATAACTAGGAATCATAGGTTTCTTAAAATCCAACCTGCTTTCCGGAATAAACTCCTACCAAATCATCGGGTCCATCCAATCATGTCTCAACAGTTATCATCACATTTTAATAAAAATATTTATTTATAATAATTGAAAATGTACCTCTGCCTTGCAGGGACGTCCATGCTAGTCTTAATAATAAATTAATTATAACTTCGTTGTTCCCTTTCTTGTGAATGAATTTAAAAAAAATATCCAAATTTGTGGCTACCAAAGAGGCCAGCGCTAAGTTGGAAGAAAAGAAAGAGACGCAATTACTCAAATCAATTTTTCATGAAAATTAATATTGTTGGACTTGATCTTGTTAGATTCATTTTTACGGATTTGACTAATGATTATTACGATAGCGTAGTCGAGCGGTCTCGCTCTCCCGGTGAAAGAATGACTGTCCACTTAACCGGTGAGTTGGTGGTATTGCGAGAGGACAACGATCACACAAGATATAATTGGACTTGAGGATTTATTAGTAGTCCGATCTTGAATTTTATTAATATATTAAATCTCATGAGTTTAAACTCATGTTATAACAGTTAAATTTTTCTTGTTAGTATAAAGTATTATTTGGTGTGTGGATCATTGTAGAGCATGTGAGACATCTTATAAATACTGATAACAAACATACTTAACCAAATTAATAAACCTGAATATATCGTATGTTCTTATTTTTTTGGTTCTTAAATTTTAACATTACTAATAATTAATGTTGTTGGACCGCAGAACACTTCAACCTTACTGAGCATAAAGTAGCTTTGTAGTCAATTTGCAAAATGCTAGTAATCTTTTAAATTGAAAATGAGTTTCTTTAAATTTTGAAAGTTATCAGTTTAATAATTGTTGGGATTAATTTATACTTCTGTGAGTTCGACGAATGGCCACTATGACTACTCAGTCGGGGATTTCGCTCACCGGAGAAGTCAAGCGCAAAGTACAATTGAGCTTGGGGATTTATTAGTAGCCTGATCTTGGATTTTTCTAATGTATTTGGTCTCATGTATTTGAGCTCATGTTATAGTGTTTAAGGTTTTTCTAGCTTCTTATAAAAATATTGTTTGGTGTGTGAGCGAATTTGTAAAAGCGTGTGAGACATCTAAATGAATCACATCGAATAAAATGAACTTAGTCAAATTGATGAACTTGAATATATCGCGTGTTCTTATTTTTTTTCTTTTATATAATATTTGTGTGATTTCAATATTTCTTAAATGCTAATAATTTTTTTAACTTCGAGAGGATAATAGAATTTAGTGTATTGAGAGTGATTACATTACATATGTTGTGTGAATGTGTATATATGAATGAAACGTACCTCCTTGTGAAGAACTTACTCACTTTGAAATAATATCTTTGCTTGGATTATCGTGCATACCTTTATCACTGACATATCCCCGATCGATGGGTTCGATGAAATTGCGTGGAGTTCATCCTTTGCTTTCTTGGCCCTTTGTTTGCCTTACATGCCGTGAGAATATATAATCCCATCCACGTTAATGCATGGCGGATATATTTGGTCATTTGTCATCTTATATATCATCATTCTGAGTCAAAGTAATAGATATTAAATGACCCGATGGGTTAATCAAACGAAGCAGGCCGGTCGATAGGATTAAATAAAGTTGACCTGATAAATGGGCTCAAAGAGCCCCCGTAAAACTAATTATAAAAAAGCCCACATATTAAAGCGATAAATGGGCCCGATATACGGCCCAAAATAGGAGAAATATCATGACCCAACATTACCCCTAGTTTTTTAGTTAAGCGGGATGTTTAATGGAAAACTATATATGATTCGTGATATTTAGAATTGATAAAAGGCCCGAGGATAGGAAATAAGTGAATCATACCCACTTTTAACATCTGAAGTGGAATAAGGGAGAATTTGAATAATGGATACCCGAAGCGATAAGCCCGATCGATAAAGGACTTGAATTTGAGCAGGATGGGCGATAAAATAGAAACCAACGATCGGGCCCAATCGATAAGATATTGAAAAGGTCGTCAAAGCGCATTCCACTTGAATTCTCATCATTCTTGATATTAAATCATGGCCCTCGCTCCGTGTGTAAAATCGATTATAAAGATAAACTTCACCAAATTTGGCGGTTTTACTCTTGATTTGAAATTGAACCTTTGAACTTTCTTCCCTTTCTCGGAAAACCTATCTTTAGCTTTGAAAACTTCAACAATGGTGAATCGAAGCCAAGCCCTTCAAGTTCTTCTCATTCGAACCCTAATCGAGAGGTTGATGTGCGGAGTTCACCATCTCCATCGATTTCTTCAAAGATGGGGAAAAATTTCCTCATCTTTAACATCCCTCCACCGTCTGAATCTGAACTCTGAGCTCTCTAGGATTCGATACCATGTTAGGATAACTTTGCTTATGAGGGCTCCAAATTTCTTTGAGGAAGCGAATGTACCGTGACAGAGCAGGTATTTGGGTCATTATCTTGAAACTACTCTGCTTTGGAGAAGGGATTAAATCACCCCTCCACGCCTTCATGGTTACCCTCTTGGGTTTATTGGAGTAAACCCGCCTGGCGGTGCCCAACTCCTATATCCATATCTTGGCGTTCATCGCGCTACGCCCGCAATTAGGGGTTACCCCTACATTGACCTCTTCTTCACCTCTTTACCATTTGGCGAGATCCGAGAAACGAGGTTCAAAATCTTGAAGCAAGCAGGTCCCCGCGAAACTTCGAAATTCGAGAAGAGGCCCACGATGAGCACCCCTCGAGCAACAAAGGATGGCACGAGAAATGGTTCTTAAATCCTTTGGTCACAGGATCTCCTCCTTCTGATTGGACCATTTGGGCGTATCTCTGTGACTTTGGTGACATCCCGAAGGCGTGTGAGGGAGATGGGTGACTTCTGAATAGGATCCTCCTCGAGAGTGGAGCTTCTCTCTCTTGACCAAGCAAGCTTGGTTGTATGACCATAAATGTGAGTCTCGGACCATTACATGATATAACTTTTGAAATATTTATGTGGTATAGATTCTAACTTGTGATTATTTGCGGTGTCTTTGATCAAACCAACTTCCTCGAGTAAAAGACTTGGAAGATTTCTTGGCGGGGAGGATTCTTGATGCAAATGAAGAACTCCTAACGAGGAGCTTCCGGCCCAACCCCCCCTTTAGAACCAACAACAACCCCTCTTGGGATGATGACCACAAGGCGACAATCCCATCATCCCAGAAGGGTTCTCAAATCCTCATGTAGAAGGAAGAAGAAATTTGCCAAAAAAGGCCGGGGACTCTTGTGAGATAAACCACAAAGCGACGAGGAGGTCCTTCACGAGGTAAACCCACACCAATTCCTCAGTGAACCCACACAACAACCTCGAACCAACCCCACCAACTTGAACCAACCCCAAAAAGAGAGTCTCCTTGACATTCCTCCTTTGATCGGTGAAAGTCCTTCGTCTTTAAAAATTAAACAAAATAATTCCCTTACCGTGAGCGAACTCGCGTCCCTCCACCTTGAACAACCATCCTCCTTGAATGAAACCCCAACACTTGATCTTTGGCCGGTTTGGTGAAGGCCAGACCCTTCTTTGTCCGAAAAAAAAGCGACCTTGGACGGACCCGGCCCGGTTCGACCTCTGAACCTTCTTGACTCCGGCCGATACCGGCTCGATCACGCTTCTCGGAAGCAATATGCATGCGGATCCTTCACGGTTCGCGATCGGCTATCCTCCTCCTCGGGCCAGATGACTTAAATTCGGCGTGATGCCATGGGTCCACCAAACCATGTGGCCTCGGTTCAGCGCCAATTTCCCTTTCATTTGTTGAAGCCTTCGTTCGCGAGGCCAGATGACCATCGGTTGAGGAGCGATTCGAATAGGGGACTTCTTCGTGAAAGGCATGAGCTTTCTTGGCTAAAATAAAATGACTCTTTCCTTCCTTTGCTTACTTATTTTCATACTCACACATCTGAAGGTGATTGAATAACCTTGAACATATACGAGCCGAATCTTTGTATTGGACGTCTGCGTCCCGGATCTCTCAAAATTGAATCAGGAGGAGGCCGAGAGGAAGGAAAATTCCCTCTTAAAATCTGCCTGGCTGGGGAAAGGACTCATAGTGAAGGCCTTCTTCATCTAACGAAGGTCTTGAAAAAGAGTTGGCCCAAGCTAAGGAAGAAGTGAAGGCCTCGAGGAAGAACTAAAATCGATTAAGGCTCGGCATCTTTGAAATTGTCAACATGAATGTCGACTTAGTTCGGAGGAGTGAGCGAGGATGAATAAGATCAAGGAGTTAAAGTCAGCGCCAAAATCTTGACCAAGGCGATCAAGTAAGATGGAAGCGGGATGAAAAGCTTCAATGAATATCTGGCGGCTGACTCGAAGCGAAAATCAAAACTTCGAGGCTCTTGGGACCTTGGGCCTCCTTTGGTGATGCTCTTATGAAAAAAATTTGTGAAGAGTATAGGAACTTCAGACGAAATAAGCGGAGAAATCATGAGGATTCATAAAAAAGCTACTGAGCTCTGCAAGTCTTCTTGGCGAGAAAAAAAGGCGATCGAGGCTAACTTAGATCCGTACTGCTTGGACTCTTGGGATGATGATGGCCTTCACATGAAGCACCGAACATGGATTGTCTTGATCTTATTATGAACATTTGTAAAAATTTTATGTTATTTCCTTATTTGTAAATGAACTAAATATTAATGAAAAATGATTTCCTTCCTTATGACTTGATTGCACTTTTATTTTATGTCGATACTTGATATGAATTTATATGGACAAGTGTACAAAAATCCCTTGAGGATTTAACTTCAAATGATTAAGCATGTCATATATACGAATGAAATGAGTTTAAAGAGCGAGGCATTCAGACTCAACACTTAGAAAAGACTCGGGTAATAAAGTAAAGAGATCTTTATCAAATTCTGAAAGTGCGAGACATACGCTTTATTGGGAGTTTGTTTTACCGAAAGCCTAACGAAACTTGAGATAACATTACTTTACCACGAAGGGCTGTGAAGTTTAAAGTGTCGATCATTGCCTACCACGAAGGGCGACAATGTCTTAAAGATGACAACTTTTTACCACGAAGGGCTGACAAGGTCTCTCTGGCGACAATTATTACCTACCGAAGAACTGACAATGCCAAATAGTGACCTCACCTGCCAAAAAGGCTACCATCGAATGGTGTGAAGTCCTCCAAACCTCCCATACACCAATGGTCCTCGAACCTCCTATCACCAATGTGGCGACAATTGCCTACCACCGAAAGGCTGACATGCCAAATAGTGACCTCCACCTTAAAAAAGGCTACCATCGAATGGTCGTGAGTCCTCCGAACCTCCTATCACCAATGTGGCGACAATTGCCTACCGAAAGGCTGACATGCCAAATAGTGACCTCCTGCCAAAAGGCTACCATCGAGATGGTCGTGAAGTCCTCCGAACCTCCTATCACCAATGTCTTTGGCGGACAACAAAGACAAAATTTTGTTTGAGACAAAAGAGGATCTTTTATTGATGATGATGTAAATATTCTGAGACTTTTGATGTCTTGATCTTGAATCTCTTGAAAGTACTTTCTAAGCTTTTGCCGACGTGCCAAGTGTTTTTTTTCTTGACCCATCTAATGCTTTGAAGCGATAAGTCCACGGCCGGAACTTGATGATTTAAATGGGTCCTTCCCGATTTGGCATCGAACTTTACCCGGGTTACGGCGTGTAGATGCTTGACTTCTCTGGACAAAATCTCCCACTTCAAATCTGCGAAGCTTCACCCCCATTATAATGCTTAGCCACTCTTTACGTTGATAGGCCGCCATTTGATTAAAATTATTTCTCGACTTCTTCAACAAATCAAGATTGGCCCTCGACCTTCTTCATTATAGACCTCTTGGAAATGACTAACTTCGAAGACTTGGAGACCCAATTTCAAGCTGGGACTAAGGCATCGATTACCATAAGCCCGATCTGAAAGGTGAATCCCGGTTGTAGTCCTCGGAGTAGTTCGATATGCCCATAGTACACTTAGCGACTCTTACGGCCATCGCCTTTAACCGTCCGACCCTACGGCAGATCCCATTCGGTGACGTTACATTGGTTACTTCAACTGTCCGTTTGATTGAGGATGAGCCACTTTGAAGTCTTTACATCTTTGGATCCCCGATTCGGTCAAAAATGCTTCAAACTTGATCCCTGGTGCGGCGTCCATTATCCGATACTACCACCTTAGGAATTCCAAAGCGGAATACCATTGATTCTTTCACAATTTCAAACACTCTGTTAAGTTATTGACTAAGTGGCTTTCTTCTACCCATTTGGTCATATAGTCTATGGCAACTATAACAAAAGCCCGACGACCTTTTGCCTTGGTAGTGGACCCGATATATCGACCCCCAGACGGCGAAGGGTATAGGAGATAAGATCGAGTATAGCTCTTGGGTGGTGATCTTGATGATGGACTATTAGTGGCACTTCTCGCACCTCTTCACATACTCGATTGCTTCCTTGAAGATAGTAGGCCAATAGTATCCTTGACGAAGTACTTTATAGGCTAATGACTTAGCGACCATATAGTGCCCACAAATGCCTTCATGAACTTCTCGGAGAACATATAATCGACTTCGGATGGAGTCGAACATTTTAATAAAGGAGGCGAAGGCCCTTGAAAGAGATCTCCATCGATCAAAACAAAATTGGCACTCTTGTGCTTGATTTTCTTGGCGAGCATCCGTCCAGAAGGTAAGGCGCCATCGACCAAATATTCGGATAGAGGCGTCGACCCGGTGTTGGTTGGTCGATGCACATTACCATCTCGTGAAGAACACTAGGATGTTGCAAAATTTCCGGATACAGAGCCCTCAAAAACATTAACATCCGTAGTGGCTAGTTTGGCGAGTGCATCGGCAATAGAATTGTTGTTACGCTCGACCCCCCGAAACTCGTACGATTGGAAATACTGAAGCCGTTCCTTTACTTCTGCCAAATACTTGATCATCCTCGGACCTCGGGCCCGTATTCTCCGACAATTGTTTAACAATTAGCGAGAATCATTGAAAGATGGCTATTCTTTGCACTTGAAGACTCTTTCTTAGCAAATAAGCCGGGCGAAGGCGCCTCGTATTAAACCGTTGTTGTTAAATCGCTTTGAATTGAAATCTGATGGCTTGCTGTACCCTGAATCCCTCCGGACTAGTCAAGATAATCCCTGCTCCGCTGACGTCCAAAGTAGAAGACCCATCTGCATACAGCGTCCATGAACTCTCCTGCTGCTGAAGAACGGCAACTGCTCTGTCAGATCCTTGACTTACTATGACTTCATCGACGAGGAAGAGCGAACACTCGACCACAAAATCGGCCCGAGCTTGTCCTTTGATGGCGGTTCGGGGATGATACTCGATAAAGAATTGGGACAATTCCATCGTCCTGTGACTAGCCTTCTGATACCTCCGAACACCCATAATCTTCTTGGTGATGATCTGTGTATCTACTACTACCGATCTACCACAGGAAGTATTGCCTAAACTTTTCATTAGCGATTATTAAGCGAAAACAAACTTTTCAATGTTGGTGCCTTGTTTGACATCCGAAGGACATGACTTACATAATACAGGGTCTTGCTTACCCCCACTTCACGTACCAAGGCCGCTCCAATTGCCATGAACTAGGCTGCTAAAAAATCTGAGATATAAAGGTTAAATGAGAATGGGCTTCACCGACAAAAAAGCGTAAGAGACAAATAGGACTTGATGCTTTGAAAGGCGTCTTCACGCTCGAAGTCCATTGGAGCGTTTTTGCATTCTTGACCCTTTCGATGTGTTAAAAAAGCGGCGGACATCTCTCGGCGAGACTTGGACATGAACCTCATGAAAGCTGCATCCTTCGGTCGAATGACGAACATCTTTAAATGGTGAGGAGTCTTCATGCTCGGGATCGCTTGAATCTTCTGGGATTGGCTTGATTCTCTTGTTGACAAGATACCCCAAAATTTACGGCACCCAGGCCAAAAGTGCATTTAGTAGGATTTAGCCTCAAGTTGTGATGTCGAATGGTGCAAAAGCACTCTTCTTAAGTCATCGAATGTTTGTGCACCAACATCTTTTGACAATCATGTCATCCACATACACCTCGATATTTACCTTGTTGATATCTGAAGATATGGTTCATCATTCTACGGTATGTGGCCCGGCATTGATAAAGTAGAAAGTCATTTCTTATAGGCGTACAGAGCGATGCGTAATGAGCGCGTCTTGGTATATCCTCTTCTACGTAGAGATCGATGATACCCGGAGAATGCATCCATAAAACTTAATAAAGCGTACCGAAGTGGCATCGATGAGTTGATCGATGTGGGGTGGCGTGGATAGAAATCGCCAGACGAGGCCTTGTTGGTCGATTATAATCAATCTTGAGACTTCGCCATTTGCCATTACATACGGACCCGGCACCACATTAGCCATCCAACTGTGGGTAGTCGATCTCGAAGATGAAATCGGTTTGCCAAAAGTTTTGCAATTTCATTATCTATGATTATTTGCCTTTCTGGTGCAAAGATCCTCTCTTACTGCCGAGGCAAACTTCTTTGTGGTCTACTTCGATCGATGCTCGGCAATATCCTGCTTTACTCGGCATATCACGAGGTTCCCGTGCAAAGATATCAACATAACACCTCGGGAGCTCTACGAGGTTAAATCCGGAGAGGTTCCGTGACCGAACCTATTTTCACCGTCTTGTCCTCCTTGCACAGGATGAGCTCTATCTCTTACATCTCTCCGGTTGGCATGGCCAGATGGTTCGAGCTACTTTCGGTGAAGGTTTCGATCTCTATCGCCATGGCTTGTTTACCTTGATACCCCCTCCTCCAGAAGAAATAACGACATTTACGTAACACCTCTGGCGAGATCAAATCTCCTTTGACCTCACTGACCCCATGGTAGTAGGAAATTTGATTTTAAAATGAGGAATTGATGTTCTGACTTGTAGAACAATTAAAGTAGGCCTCCCCAAAATAGCATTATAAGCGAGAATCTACATATCTGACATAAAATTTGCAAATAATTTGTACTGTTTTGAGGGTAAAATCCGAATATATTTGGAAGCTCAATGGTTCCGACCACTTTATCTTGGATCATTCTTTGAAACCATAAAGAGGAGCTTCTGTCCAATTTCCATCTTCCCCCCATCAAATTCATCCTTTGATAAGCGTGGGCATACAAGATGTCTCTGAGACGATCAGTTATCTACCATCATCCTTTTCATATCTCTAAGAACCCACTTGTGCGATGGCACCATGATCCTTCGTGAGGTTCGATAATTTCGAAGGTAATCTTCATCGATGAAAAGAGATTACAAGTATTGGGATAAGGTCTATCGATCTTGAGGAAGGTACATACCACAAACGTGGCCAATCGAATAACTTTGGCGCTTTTTTCCATGAAGCTTGCGGAAGTACCCCGATGATGACATCTATCACATGCCTTGGTGGGCGATCCGGGTATGCAATATTGGTGATTAGGTTGAATGGCCAGGGGCAGTTACTCGATCCTAACTGGCGATGAGTTGAGCGACACATATTGAACTAAAGCTCCACCTTGTACCTTTCTCTCGATGAACTCTTTTAAAGCGGCACAATCGTTAGTCTCATGTCCGGCGACTTGATGGTAGTCGCTTGATACTTGCGAGGATTTCCTTTTAAAGGCTTGATGTTATCTCGTGGTGGCTCGAAAATAGGTTGATTCTTGATCGATCTAAGATAACATACTTATCGGCGTTGGCCTGTAATGTAAGTCTGTTTACTCTCTGGGGGGCGGACGAGCGTCCTCCTTTGCCTCGATTGTTATACCTTTTGACCCCCGCCTTAATGGCGATCTTTGTCATCCTTGATCTTCTTACGGTCTCCATTAGTTTTATCTCGTCCGTATCTACGGGCGATCGAAGAAGGGCGCTTGAAATTTCTCATGGCTTCCTCCACTCTGATATAGCCTTGACTTTATCAAAAGGCTTGACGGAACTCTTGGTGGTTAAACATAAGTTTTTCACCAACTTTTACGACTTGACGAGATCCGGCCCGTTAAAGCAGTCCAAGCATGTAGATCATTCGACTCATGACTTGACCTTTCTTCCGGAACAACTTCACATCTTGGCCCAAAGATTCATTAGAGGATTAGAACTGAGCGAAAAGAACGGTTGGCTTTCCCCTTCTTGATTGCTCCCAAAGCGTGCGTGGAATTTCTGCACATATCTTCCCGAGATGAGATAGAATCTGAAGGTAAGGTCCCGTCCCTTGCTTAGAGCATCCTTTCTAAGAGTTGTGACAAAAGTATGACATTTAGCGACATCACTAAAGTCATAATAATCCATGAGTCGATCGAGCGCTTTGTATGGTCGTAAGGGTCCCCGATCCATCGTAACTTTCTATATGGGGCAACTTCTTGTGGGGTTGACTTTTCTCGAGAATATCCATGAGAAAAAGGGATGCCTTCTTTCGAGCGTCTTTGGTTTTACGGACTTGACCAGTATTTGCTTAGAAGTTCTTTCGGTTCTTTAACCGGATCTCCATATACGGTTGAGATGGCCCTCTTTCTCCGGTGACCCTTAACCTTATATAAGCGGGCCAGGATTCTTTCAGCGAACCTTCAATTTTAGAGGGCTCTCCGGGTAGCGAGTGTGTGTCTGGTAGGGGTGCCCTCGGTAGACTCTCGGGGTATGTCCTGCGGATACAACTTGACTACGATCCGGACACTATGGTGAGAATGTGCGATGATAAGTCTTTCTCTTTGCATGCTCTGAAGTGCGATCTGCGGATCGACCTCTTCTCTCCCTTAAATCCTTGTTCTCCAGAATTGGCGAGAATACTTGAGTCCTCCTTGATCTCGAGGAATAGGGCTTGGGACCTTCTTCTTTCCTATTTAGACCCAGAGGCTATGCATACTGAATGAAGCGGGTTCCTTCCCTTCCGATGTCCTTGCTCTCTTGGATTGGGCATATTGAGCTCTTCGTCTCTCGATTACGCCATCAAAGCCATCTGCTTTCGGGCTATATCTTAATATTTTCTTTAATAGTACTTCCATAGCCTTATCCGCTTTCATCCGCCATTTTAGCAATAAGGAGAGCTTTTGCGTCTGTCGTCGTCTCGGTGTCGAGTTATAGGCAGTGTGCCTTCTACTCGTTTTGACCATGGCGGAACCCTTCTCCGTCGGGTATACTAAACTTCGCTTTGCTTTCTCTTGCCTTGATCGAGAAATGTTAAATGGCCGTTTTAGGCCTTCGTCTTAGCATGCACACTTATGGTTGGTCCCCAACGATCCTTGGCGGATACTTTCATGGTAATGACTCAGCAGTGAGACATCGGTACATCGCTTGAATGTAGGTGTTACTCTCTTTCCCATGAAAAATGAATAGAATAAAACACACTCTGTGATTGAAAAATACTCGAACACTAAAAACACCCCCTCCTTAGCGCGCCCGATGTTAGCGCGAATCTTTCTCCACGTCCCGATCACGAAAGGCGTCCACGATCACCTTACGATAAACAACGACAAACACCACAAAACTTGGCGGTAGGGACCGGCAGAG
This sequence comes from Panax ginseng, assembly GCA_020205605.1. NCBI lineage: Eukaryota > Viridiplantae > Streptophyta > Magnoliopsida > Apiales > Araliaceae > Panax > Panax ginseng. The sequence goes on along the minus strand of CM035145.1, from coordinate 137,805,634 downwards.
GATAGCTCGAGCGTGAGAGTAAGTATATACATTCACAAAGTTAACTTCGAGAGGATAATAGAATTTAGTGTATTGAGTGTGATTACATTACATATGTTGTGTGAATGTGTATATGAATGAAACGTACCTCCTTGTGAAGACTTACTCACTGAAAATAATATCTTTGCTTGGATTATCGTGCATACTTATCACTTTGACATATCCCCGATCGATGGGTTCGATATTGCGCATGGAGTTCATCCTTTGCTTTCTTTGGCCTTTATTTGCCTGCCGTGAAATGTATAATCCCATCCACATTAATGCATGTCTAGCGGAGATATCTTGGTCATTGTCATCTTATATATCATCATTCTGAGTCAAAGTAATAGATATTAAATGACCCGATGGGTTAATCCAATGAACCAGGCCGGTCGATAGGATTAAATAAAGTTGACACATAAATGGGCTCAAAAGGCCCGTGAAACTAATTATAAAAAAAGCCCGACATATTAAGCGATAAATGGGCCCAATATAATTTTAATAAGGAAAATAAATTGAATTGATTAACATATTTACAATAAATAAACCAAAGGAAAAAAGGAAATTAAATAATCCTATGGACTCTATAACACAATAATTTCCTACCTATAATTTTCAATTCCCAAATATATTTGAGAGTAAAAATTACCCAAATTATCCTCATTCTTATCCCCAAAATGGAGTGAGAAGAAAAAACAAAAAAGAAAGAAAAAAGAAACCTATAATTTTCAAGATTTAATTTTCTTTATTATTTTATAAGAATATCAATCTGATAAATGACTACATGCATATGCCGGAAGGTTTTCTTCCCTATAAATATCTTACAGAAATCAACACACTATACAACATACACATACCAAACATGTCTCCCTTCACCATTACCATTCTCTTCCTTCTCCTTGCAACCCTATTGTGGTTCATCCTTAGCTGGATGACGCAAAACCAGAACCAAAACCGCAACCGCAAACTACCGCCAGTTCCCCTAGCCTTCCCAATCATCGGTAACCTTCACATTTTAGGAGCCCTCCCCCACCGCGCCCTCCACACCTTAGCCAAAAAATACGGTCCCATAATGTCCATCCGCCTGGGAAATGTCCCAGTAATCGTCGTCTCCTCTCCCCAAGCCGCCGAGCTCATCCTCAAAACACACGACACTACTTTCGCTAGCCGCCCTAAAACTCAAGCCTCCGAAATATTGTCTTATGGAACAAAAGGGATGGTTTTCACCGAATACGGTCCGTATTGGCGAAATATTAGGAAATTTTGTACACTAGAGCTTCTTAGTGCTACAAAAATTGACTCATTTGCTCGAATGAGAAGGGAGGAGGTGGTGTTGTTTGTTGAGAATATTAAAGAAGCCGCGGCGGCGAGGCAAGTGGTGGATGTTAGTGAAAAGGTGGGGAGTTTGATTGAAGATATGATGGTTAGGATGTTATTTGGGCGAAGCACAAGAGATGATAAGTTTAATTTGAAGTGTATTATTCAGGAGATGACGGATGCGGCAGGTGCTTTCAATATTTCTGATTATTTGCCAATTCTTGCTCCGCTTTACCTTCAGGTACGACTGATTTTCGGATTCTGAGTCCAAGAAAGTTTAAATGGACATATTTTATAGAAATAAATTACATTTTATATAATTGAGAGTTTGATTTGTATAACAATTGTTCTTTTAAAATCCAACTCTTTCTATATAAAATACAACTTATTTCATTAAACTGCTTAAATGAACTACTCATTTCTACAAAGGTGTATAGTAGAATCTTGTAGAGATTTGTTTAGGTAAAGTAGACAACTTCAATTTAATCGCCAAGCATTTTTCTTATAGAAATGATGAACCAACTTTTTTAGAGTCTTATGAAATACCTAAATGTTTTTTGAAAATTATTTTTCTTGAAACATTTCATTGCAGTATAAATGATAAAAATTGACTATAATCTTCAACAACATAGACAGTTGAATAAGTTCAATAGTAACTATCCATAGGTGATCACATGCGGTTACAGCGGCGGATCTAGCTTATAGCCAGCTATGGCAATTGCCATAGCCGGATTTTGGGCTAACTTAGTAGTATTATATATTATTATCTCCGTTCCTAAAAGATTGTCGTTTAAAGTTTTGACACATAGATTAAGAAAGTATCATTTCCCAAGTAAAATTTGTTTGAAACAAAAGGATGTAAAAGAGAGTCAGGATTAAACCAATCTACTAGATACCTGCATGACGCAATTTGACTTGTTGTAGGAGCTAGTAGTATTTCATGTTACAAATTGTTTGCATTTATATGAGAGCTATATTTTGAAATGATCATTCTTTTATGTATTCTTGACTTGAATTATGGTTAATAATTACACTATCCTCTATCTTAAAAGACATTTAGCATGAATTTTAAAATAATTTAAGGGGATTAAGAAATTTTGTAAAGGGTAAAAGCTTGGGTAACTTGAATTTCCGTAATACTTCTTCAATCACAAAATTTAAGATCGCTAAATACAAAAAAAGGTGATCTTATATTTTAGAATGAAAATACGTAGTATAATTTTTAAAAAATTAAAATTAAAATATGATTGTTTCACTTGGATTATAAGATGTATATATACAATACAATTTAGTTTTATATTTTGAATTTACATAAATCAAATAATAAAGTTGACAAATTTTAATTTCACTTAGTTATATTCCATGAGCTCTCGCTGTTTGAAAAAGTTACTTTCTCTGTTTGAAAAAGTTAATCAAATAATCAACATTTTTATACGACATGTAAAGAAAAAGTTACTCTCTCTGTTTCAAAATTAGAGATATATCTTTCTTTTTAATTAGTTTTAAAATTATAGATACATTTTTGTTTTAAACTATAAAATGTAAAGAAAAAGTTACTCTCTCTGTTTCAAAATTAGAGATATATTTTTTTTAATTGATTTTAAAATTATAGATACATTTTTGTTTTAAACTATAAAATGACAGATGTTCCTAATTTATATACCATTATTTTTTTATTATTATTTTCAATATCAAAACACTACAGATGAATTTTTAATTAATACTAAAGCTATATTTGAAAATATAAATTATTTTTAAAAAATTATCGTTTATAAATTTATTTTAAATTTTAAAACAGAAAGAGTAGAATCGAAACTTTTTTTAGACTATTCTTTCGACATCTACAAATTTATTGATGTACAGACAGTAGTTGGGAGATGCGTAGATGTTAAAGACAACCCCAGTCCATTTGTGAAATTGTGCTTTTTTAATTAATATTTTTGGTACAGAGTAATCTTAAAAGGGGATTAGATTCCCTCGAGTATACAATTTCTCTTATAAAATATTTACCTATACAAATATTATACTTATTCTGTTCCTTAATATAAGTCGTTTTAGATAAATATTTTTATTTTTTAATATAAGTCGTTTGAGAATTTTAAGTAAGCATTAATTGCTTAGTTTCCAATATTATCTCAAATATTAAATGTAACTTTGGTTCTCTCACTATTTTCTGTCCAATAAATAACAATCTCTTCTTCCAATATAAGGACAATATAGACAATTAATATTATAGTTAATGCTATACGTACAATTATTACCTTAATACTTGTGCACAACCTTAAAATGACCTATATTAAGGAACGGAGGGAGTATTTAGTAAGGGCACTAACTACTAAAGATATAATAATTGATAATAAATTTTATTTTGTCGGTTATTTGTGAGAAATTTTATTGTGTCATTAAATGTAATTCTTATGTCTATAAATGTGTATCGATAAAAATTAAATTTCACATTGAATAAGTGTGATGAAAGGGGACTTAATCTTGTAAAAAGAAATTAAATTTTTATATATAGTAACTAATATTACATTTATGTAATTTACATAATAAATCAACAAATAAAATTTACTTTACCAACCCTCCAGATTATTGTTAGTCAACACCATGAAGAACAACACATTAATGCCCTTTCACTTCCGCTAGATCTCTCTTGATGTTAAGGTTTGGATTAGACAAACATACACATTATTATTTTGGATGCTTTTTTAACAACATATGTCTTATATTATTAATTCATTCACCTGTCTCCGATTATGTTCAAATTTTCTATAATCCATAGGGATTGACTCGTCGTGTGAAGGCACTGCACAAAGATCTTGACAAAACCTTGGAGATGATTGTTAATGAGCATGAAGAAGCTGCTACTAGTGGAAGTAAAAAGCTTGACCTGGATTTCGTTGATGTACTACTATCATTATTGGATAAATCTTCAGAAAATAATTATGCTGAGCTATCACACATGCTAGATAGAAGAACCTAAAAGGAATTATAGTAGATATGATAGGAACGTAACCGGTATTGAAACTTCACACACTGCAGTTGAATGGATCATGACTGAACTCATAAGACATCCGAGGATCATGAAACAACTTCAAGAAGAAATTAAGAGTGTTGTTGGAGTTAATGAGAATATAGAGGAGACTGATTTGATTAAGTTTAAGTACCTAGACATGGTAATTAAAGAGACTTTTAGGTTACATCCAGTTGTGCCACTCTTAGTTCCCCATGAATCGATGGGGCACATTGTCATCGACGGATACTATATACGTAAGAAGTCGCGAGTATTAATAAATTCTTGGACATTAGGACGAGATCCTGACTTGTGGTCCGAAAATGTTGAAGAATTCATTCCAGAGAGGTTTGTTTCAGGTGTTGACTTTTTTGGACATGACTATGAGTTCTTACCATTTGGTTCAGGGCGAAGAATTTGTCCTGGGATGCATTTAGGTTTAATTAATGTACGGCAGATAGTGGCACAGTTGGTGCATTGCTTCGACTGGGAGTTGCCTAATGGCATGTCACTTGGTGATTTAAACATGGATGAAAAATTTGGTATAACAATGCCTAGAGCACAACATTTACTCGCCATGCCTGTTCGTCGCCTATGAAGTAGTAGTTCTTAAATTAGTACTGGGATTTAATCTAATTATTCAGAATAAAGAGGTGGTTGAATAAAAGGAAAGACCAATTTTGAGTATTGGTTAAGGTAGTTTGTTCAAGGTCTGTTTTAAGAGTTGGTTTTTCATTTCAAGGTAATGTATTTTTCATGTTTCTTTTAGTCATTTGGCATCAATTGTTGGGGTTAGATGTATTCATGTATTTTTCATGTTTCACTTTGGCCAATTAAAAGGTCACTTTTAACACTTGATGGAACTTGAAATGACAAATATATATATATATATATATATATATATATATATATATATATATATATATATATATATATATATATATATGTATGTATGTATATGTAATTCAGCAAAAAAATATATTTTCTTGTTCGGCTACTGTGTTTGCGAAGATTGGCATGGGTTGTAAATACAACAAATATGTTGTTCGGCATTGCTAAATGCAGAAGGCCAACATTGACATCAGCATTTTATATATATTGAAAAACTATAATGCCAAAAAATTGGTAAGTTGCGTTTAAGAATCTAAACACATCTGAATACACTATTGTCTTCCTCTTATGGCCCTCTATTGGACAACACTCAACAGCTTTAAGCAATTTAATTAATCTCTCACTCCCTTGTAGCAACAGCAGATAACTTCGTCCAATTTTTATCTGTCGATTCTTCGAACGCCCCCGGTTTTGAACAGTGTCCCAAGAAACATGACAAAAACAAGCAAATAGCTAAATGTGTTTTTATCTTTGTCTTTGACGGGGCATTCCTGAGCACGGGCGGTATGGTCAACTGTCATGGGACTCCGATCGGGGCCCAATTTTTTTATATATAGTATATATATGTGACTCTTGCCAAGAGAAATAGAGTCGGTCATTTAAATTTTCTCGAGTTCGTAAAAGTTTTGGATTGTTTTCTAATGTTTCAATTGCTTAGAGGGTATTACTAACTATTGTGACAACCCGAAAATTTTGAAAATCTTAAATGATTAAATTAAAGGTTAAAATTTAAAACCTAGAGTGAAAATAAAGGATTTATTTAAAAAATTTAAGAAAAATCTATACGGTTTCATAATTGAAAGAGATTATGTAATAATAAATATGGTAAGCCATATGAAGAAGACTTATTGAATGTAGCAAACCGTATGAAGAGGTTTAATAGACATTAAGTTAAATGTCTAGTCTGATTTATCTAATTTATGAGTATGTAAATTATTTTATGATTTATGAAGGTCGTGTATGTTGACGTAATATGGTAAATATATTAAATTTTATTTGCTATAAGTAAATAAATTTATATAAACTGAAAGAAATTCAGCGTGCCTATTCTCATTCATTTGGTGAAATATATACAAGAGTACATGAGTGTTAGTAGGCTACAATTGAGGTGATTGAGGCTACAATTAAGATGACTGTTATTTACATCTAATAATAAAAGATACATTCTAATACTAAAAGATTTATACAAAGATTATTTCCATAATCTAACATAAACAATTTATAATGTGAGAAAATAAAACTATTAATTATTTTCTATATGTGACGTGTGCATGTTTGGTGTAATTGGTAATTGGGAGTTAGTGAATATATTATATATATATATATATATATATATATGTTTATTACGCGGAGAAAATAAAATTGTGGAAACAATTTACGTAATGAAGCAAAACAGAGGCGAGTTAAGCATATAATATTTATATATACTTTACCCATGAGTATTAGAATAAATTCTTATATAAAATTAATTTAATAAAGAAAATATATTATATTTATTGTAATATCTTAAGGAAGTAAATAAATTCTTAATTTAATGAGGTAAGGATATTATATTATAATATCTTGGGTATGTAAATAATTGTATTTACATAAGAAATTATGTGTAGCATATTTATTTTGAAATTATAAAATAAATATGCAATTTAAAAGTATGTTATGTTATGTTTTATAATTTATATATTAAAGATGAGTTATATAAATTATATGATTTCATGAGGATAAAATAGTTTAAGAAAATTTATGTAGTAACTTATTTGATTAAATTAAGTTATTAAGATTGGTTAATTAAATTACTTAATAAAAGTATTAAAAGAATAGTTGAATTAATTATTTAAGTAGGCAAATATAGCAATAAAAATAAAATCAAAAGTTGGCAAAATAAGGGGGAGGTGGGCGACATAAGAAAGGGAGTTTTAACCTATGGTGGATTTATTTTACAAAGCTTTACACCAACTCCATGGCCATGTGTCACCTTAAGCTACAATCCCATTTATTTTGTTAAGATATGCAAGCAATATAAGGATATGAGAGAGAGAGTAAAAATTGGGCAATATGGAGGGGAGACTTACCCGGCACATTGAAGGAGAATAAGTAGCATGTGTTGTAAATTTTTGTCAAATCTTAAGTTTACACTCAAGTCAAGTGTCATCTCATAGTCCAAGCCACCTTCTCTCCCAAGGTATGCTAGATCAAAATAGAGAGAGAGTAATTAAAATTTGGCAAAGGGAGGGGGTGACACCCGACCCTTCAAGGGGGAGTTAACCTCATGGGAAAAAAATAAATAAATAAATAAAATCAATTCATATCTCTATACTCCCTTATGTGTCACACTCTCACTTAGCCACATTATTTTGCTAGATATTACAAGATCCAAGAGGAAGAAAGATGAGATATGGGAGATATGTTGGAAGATTATATTTAGATATAGAAGATATATGTATATATTTTTGCAAAATATACATTTTCTCTCTTACATTTACTATTTGAGGTTTATTACATTCTTTTCTTTAAAGTCTTAAAAGAGAGAGAAAATATTAAGAGAGAGAGATAGTGAGGGGCTGCTACAGCCGTGACTTTTGAGGGAAGAGGAGTGGAGTTTTATCCATGCTTCATCAACCTATGGTGGAAGAAAAAGAAAAGCTTTAAAGGTATAAACCCTAATCATAATTTAATTTATTTCCTTTTGGTTGTTTTTGATGAAATATCCAACTATGTTCTTGAACTCTAAAACTTTAGAACTACATGTTTTATGGTGTGTTATATGTAGATCTAACCATTTTAGGTATTAAAAGTTTGTTCCAAAGAAAGAAAAGTAAAACAGTTTTTATAAAGCTTAGAAAAGCTTGTGACTGCTGTCCCTAAACAAAAAATTCGGGGTTAGCTAGTGCCCTAAAAATTTCGGGCTTTTGGTATGTTGTAGTATACTGAATAAGCTTTCCATAGATTCCGGAATTGACTAATTTCGACTTTGGAGTAAAGAGTGCCATTTTAAAGTAGCCAAGTCAAAACTGGAAAACTCATTTTGGTTTAGTCCCTTTGTACGAATTTCTGGGTTTATATGTTCGGAATCTGAAAAAATGTCAGTAGGGAAGAGTTGTAGTCCCGGAAGTTAGCTTCGCGTGGGCTTAAGAATCGCCTAAAAATGTTTTAAAACGAAAGAGTTATGGTATTTTAGCGAAAGCGGGTAAATCTGGGAAAAAGATGAAAACTGTTGCGAGTGGACATTTTTGGGGCCTGTTTTAGGCTGCCTAAGAGGTCCGAAATTACTGGGTGATATTGTTTAAAAATACTTTGGTACGCCATGTATAACATATCCAAAAATCAGATTAATCGGAGTTATGAGTAATGCGTGAGAAAATCGTGAAGTAGCTAGTTTGTTAAAAGCTGCCATTTGGGCAATGATAGATGCTGAGCAAATACCTTGGATTCACGCAAGATGCCCAAATGATGGCGGCCAAGTCTTTATCTTTGTTGTTTGACGTCCTTTTCGTGCATTGTTTTGATTAGTTTCCGTGATCCATTTTCGCGGTGTGAAAATTTTTTAAAATACTATGCCATGAGGTCTATAATACGCCCAAAATTTTGCTGTTATATAACTCATGATTTGAGAATTAAAAATGATCGAATAGGTATGTCAGAACTTGTAAACGAGCGAACGCCGGGCGTCGGTGAGTCGAGCAACTTTGACGTTCCGAATCGCGTTCCGGCAAAATAATAAGTCATAATAAATCTAATAAAGTCCTAACGGACGAGATTTGACTATAAGTGATATTTTATGCCGAGAAACTTTCTTTCAGGCATAAATAAAGCAATAAAAATATGTAATAAATATAAATTACATATTTAAGCGAAATAAAAAAATATAGTTGCCTATAAAATTAGTTTGTAGTGCAACAAAGAATGTAAAACCTTTGAAAAATTGTATTAATCATAAAAATGATATTTTGAGGTTTTTCGTGCTCAAAATGAAGTTTTTGAGCTAAGATTTATGTAACGTAATATATATATATATATATATATATATATATATATATATATATATATATATATAAACGAATATCTAAATAATCGTAAAATAAAAAATAAAGCGAATGTGTTAGCGAGATAAAATATTTACATGTATGAGGCAGCATCGGTGTTGGCGCATGAGCAGACAGAATAGATATAAAATCTATTTAAATTAAAGAAATAATATAGTAAATTGAGTTTTACTATAAAAGTTATGCATAATTTGCGAGTAAAGGTAAAAGATATTTCTGAAATGAAATTTAAATGGTTTAAGCTTCAAGATGTAAAATATTTGCATCTTAAAATGTGTGAGACCTTTATTATTTATGAAACAAGTAAAATATTATTACATGATTAATAATATTAGAAGGTGATTAAAATATTATTAAATGATTAATAATATTAATAAAGGATTTAAATATTATTAAATGATTAATAATATTTGTGAATGATAAATATTCTATTAAATGATTAAAAATATTAGACAAAAGTTTAAGATAATGGTTAAGTGATAGTAATATTATTAAGAGATAATAATATTACTAATGAGTTAAAGAATTATTCAATGTTTAATTATGTGGCTAAATGTTAGCTAATTTATTATTTGAGTAATAGTGTTGTCAGATAAAATGTATTATGCTAATTGGAGGATCGATATTATTAATGATAGGTCTTTCATAAGAGATTAAATTAGATTGCATAGCGGTAATCAACGGTACATGCAAGTTTTCTAACTCAAACTAGAGTTAATAATTTTCCAGAATGCTAGTGGTATAATTATTAACAATTATTCCACATCCATGATTATTGATTCGCACTTAGTGCACATTGCATATGTTTATCAGGTATGAAAGGCTGATCACCTTCATTATCAAAGTATTTGTTCATGGTCGTTGTTGACCACTCAGCATTATTAATTCAATCATCCATGTATTGAAATTTGATTCATGTTCTTTCACAACCATTATATTGTTGAAAACTTGAAAGCTTATTCCTTTTCAATCATGATATATCTTCATTTGTACTTAAATATGACGGGCAAAATAGTTGCTCACCCTTGCTATATCATGATAAAATTTTCAGATTAAGACGAAGGCTTGAATAAAGACAAAGACAAAGGCAAATTCCAGAATTGGATTATTATGTAGTTAGAATTATTAAATTTTCGATCACGAATGACATTGTAAATCGTGTAGAATCTTTGAATGCATGTATTAAGTTAAGGTTCTGAGACTTTGGGGATTATGTGTAAAAGTTTCTTTGTATAAACAATTTATGTTTATATCTTCCGCATTAGTTATAGAAATGATGTATCGTAACGTACCAGGTCCGAGGTAAAAGGTACCCAGATTTGGGGGCGCTACAACTATTCCTGTGATGGTGGCATCTGTTAAAAAAAATAAAGTTGAAATTGTTACAAAATTACTTGTGGTTGACTATAACACAAGAAATGTTAAATGCGTTAGCAACCATGTGCATCGAGAAGGATATTTTGGACAAACTTGATTTTGCAGATTTGATTGAAGATTTTGACTTTAAACATAGTAGAAGAAGTATCTTTCAATGAATGTATTCTCATATATTTTATTGTAGTCGAACTTCTCATATATTTTGTTGTAGTCTAAGTTCTCATATATTTTGTTGTAGTCGAATTATTATGTTTTAAGCTTCTGAAACACACTTTTTTGGATACAACTAGTACTTTTTATTTTATTTTTTTTATTTTTTTGTGAATACAGTGTTTCAAAAAGGATCTTATTTTTATTTTTCACCATGGGTCACCAAAATCTCAAGAATGACCTTGATCATTGATTATATAAATTACTCAAGTCTCATAGCTAACATAAGAATTGGATAATTTACATAATCAAATAAAAAAATTCACTAATAAAAGAAATTGCAAAAATAGCATGAGACACGAAATTTGAAAAATATTTAAGACGAAGAACAAAATTGACATTAAGTGACAACTATAAGAATGCAAGGTTAAATGTGTGTGTATTTTTGTCATTGATAATATAAATTACTCAAGTCTTATAACTAACACTCAAGTTGTTATATATTGCACCTTATTTTATACTTTTGTGATTTATAATATGTTATATTTGAGTTTGATAAAACTCATATGTGGACATAATTTATGTAAGTATAAAAGGTGTAAATTAATGTCCTCAACGTAGAGAATAAAAGAGAATTTTATTTGATTTGTGTACAAATCATTTGATTAGTGTCTATAGTAAGACATTTGATAAGGTGCAAAATTGTTTGATAAAAAATATTTTTCCTTAGTTCCATTTAATAGAAGTCTATTTTATTTTTTGGAACAAAAGGAAAATTATGAGACTATATATTCAAATTCTATTTAACTCCTAATTATTACTAAGTATTACTAAGCATGATTACATATATGTAACTTACATATTTAGTATTACTAAGTATGGTTAAAATAGAATTAAATAGTATTTTATGTAACTTACATATATGTATATATATATATATATATATATATATATATGTATATATGTTGATATATATACATAAGATAAGATATATGCATATAAACATATAAGTTATAAGTAAGTTTGTGCACATGTTTTTTCTCTCTTTTTGATATTCTCCAATTCTTCTTACAAACAAATAACTACTACAAAGTAGTGTTCAATTGAAATTTTCTGTGAATTTCTATCATAGATTATTCATTAAGACTTGAATATATCCTGGAGGTATATCGTCTGCAACACATAGCAAATCGATCGTGGTGGGGGCAATAAAGACCTTAAGGACAGGGAATCAGGGATCACCCGTGTTACATCTTATACAACAATCTTGACTCTACGAAGTTACGGTTCTAACAATTAACAATCTTAAGGTCTTTATAGTACTTGTTAGTCATAATTTTGGTGAGATGGAAGACAACACGGTACTTTTTAAAGATAAGTGCCATTTTTCTTGTATCTATTTTATCAATGGAATTTTTATGATAATTAGTAATATATTGAGATATTAAGCTAATTATTTTTATTGATAATTCATGTTAGAAGATGGATTGTGGATAAAAATGAAAGTGAAAAGATTTGCAATTTACAAGTTTGTAAATTGATATGGAGAAGATGAAGAGTCATCATGGAAAACACCAAATTTTGATGCCTAAATTTTTTTCTAAAGAGATTGTGGTGTTCTTCGGATTTAATTTCAAAAGATGATATTGTATGTTTGAATATTATTTTACCTACATTTTGTTGTAATAAATTAATTAATTAGTTTTGTGGGATAAGAAAAGTAATTAAATTTTTGTTCATGATGGAATAAATTTAATTTTGTACATATATATTTTGTTTATAATATTTTATGAGTAGATAAAATATTTGATGTGTATATGTATATATGAAATTTGAGACAATTATTTTCTTATACACTAATTGAGATTAATTTATTATGAGAAAATTGTAGTAAAATTTGAGAAGTTTACTTCTCTCTATGTATAACAAATTAGTTGTAAATTAATTTATTTTGAGAATAAAGTAAATTTATGTTCTTCTTGAACAAAATTATGTATAGAAAGTTCGAGGTAATATTTAGTGTGTAATATTACTTGGTATTTGTATGCATGAATTTTGAGATAAATTACTTATTTGTGGATAATAAATTAATTATCAACTAATAGTTAGAAGAGATATTGTAGAAGTAGATTTGGTTGAGTAAATCTTGTATATAATATGATTTTGAAGTTGAAAAAAACACTTAGAAATGATTTTCTTAGTGTTTTTGGGATAATCATAATTGATATATATTGATTTATTTTTATGTGTACTTCTTGTCCAAGAAGTAGTAAATTTTAATGTGATTATATGAATTTTGTATATTCTAATTGAGATAAATATTTTATTTTTGATTTTATATAAATATATTGAAGTTCAACTATTTTATATTATTTTGATAATTGTCTTGAATTCTATATTTATAATTTTCAAAAGATATAATGTTTACGGTATTTCATGTCCAAGTTCGGATAAGAAAACACTTGAGGATATACTAATTCATCATGTGTGTAAATTTTATTTGTTTTCTACATAAATTAATTTTGTTTGTGATAAATTAATTTCTTAGAAAGTAAATATAAAATTTTATATTTTATTATTTATATACAAATAAATTTGTGCAATATGATGAGTTGTGCTATAATTAGTATATACTGAATTTTATACTATTTACATAGAATCAAGTGTTATGTGTTGGTATACTTGAAAATTGTACATGTATAATTTTAAATTCTTATATTAAATAATTTTTTAGATTTGAGATTTTATGTAATTCAGAAAGGCAAAAAGCACCTTTTGGCCATTGTGGTTATAATGATTTAACGAATTAAATCTAACGCTGTTTTTAAAATATTCATTAAGCCACATTTAACTTTTTAAAAATGTGCAATCAACCCATTCCGTCAATTTGAGTAAGAGAGCGTTAACAATTTCTTTACGTGATTTTTTGAAAAAATAAAAAATAATGTGTCTTTTCTTGACCGGGCAGGAGAAAGCTTAGTTGGCTTTTTTCTTTTTCTTTTATCTTTTTTTTCCAAACAATACAAATTATCATAAAATAGAAAATTAGCTATAAAATAATTAATTTAAAAAATAAAAAAAAAATATAAAAAAATAAAAATAATTAATTAGTTTTAAAATAAAATAATTAATTTTAAAATAATATAATATTTTTCTCTTTTCTTTTTCCGATCCAAAATTACATCTGAACAAAAATTTCTCAGACCTTATCTCTCAAATTTCTATCTAAATATTCCAATTGAGTATCTCTCAGACCTTATCTCTCAAATGCCGATTGAGTATCTATCTAAATCCCAAATTTCTTGTTATCTTCACCATCACAGACCTCATCTCTCACAGACCCTCTCTCTCGTTGAATCCCAAATTTCTTGTTAAGTATCTATGTAAATCTCTAATCTCACAGACCCTCACGTTCACTGAAATTGCTCGATCTTGCCTCTTGTACAAAATTCTTCTACAGACCCTCACGTTCATTGAAATCTCTAATCTCACAGACCCTCACGTTCACTGAAGGCCACCGTGAATGGCCTGTCGTCCGTAGTCCTGGTGGCCGTGGTGGTGGCCGTGGCGGTAGGAGTAAACAAAAACAATAACCAAAGCAGCAGTGGCAGCGGCGGCATATCCCTATGAATATAATGAGTATAGAGCAAATCTGATCTCACAGCAAATTATAGTCTTGTCTTTCTAATCTCTAATCTCACAGCTGCTGCCGCCTTTTTCTCTTTTCTGTGCCGCCTTTTGGTTAATCGGCTGTTTTTTATTTTGATATGGTGTTGGGTATTGTTCTGGCCGGATTCTATGGCTTTGGGTAGGCGACTGATGGACTGGTGGGTGGGTCGACGGATTCTAGGGTTTCAATTTTGGTGAGGAAGAAGATGAACAGTAGGGAGTTTGAATTAATTAGGAAAAATAATATTAGCAAAATTATATTATTTGGAATTAATTTTTAAAATAAAAATAATTATTAAAAGAAAAGAAAAAATAAAAAGAAAAGAAAAAAAATAAAAATGAATTAAAATATTTATTTTAATTTTATTATTATTTTAATTTTTTTCCACATAATTATTTTTTAATTTTATTTTTTTGTTTGAAAAGAAAAAGAAAAGAGAAAAATATTATATTATTTTAAAATTAATTATTTTATTTTAAAACTAATTAATTATTTTATTTTTTTATATTTTATTTTATTTTTAAATTAATTATTTTATAGCTAATTTTCTATTTTATGATAATTTGTATTGTTTGGAAAAAAAGATAAAAGAAAAAGAAAAAAGTCAACTAAGCTTTCTCCTGCCCAGTCAGTAAAAACACATAATTTTTTATTTTTTTTTTAAAAAGCCACGTAAGTAAATTGTTAACGTCTGTTACTCAAAATGGACGGAATGGGTTGATTGCACATTTTTAAAAAGTTCGATTAAATTTAATTGAATATTTTAAAAAGCGCGTTAAATTAATTCGTTAAATCACTATAACCACAGTGGCCAAAAGGTGCTTTTTGCCAATTCAGAAAATAAGAACTTGTTTTCTTATGTGGGAGTATTTTAAAAGATTCTTATGTTGAAGCAATCTATATATGAATAACTAATACATAAATTTTACAAAGAACTTATTTTTGTTTTAAAAAGTGTTCCTTAATATTCTCATGTGGAAGTAATATTTATAGGAACATTGTCACATAAAATGTCAATTAATCTAGAATTTATTTTAAGTAGTGAGCATAATATTATGAAGTGAAAATATTCAATGAGATGCCAATTATTTAAAAGTGTGGGGGTGATTCTTTGAGATTTTTATTTTGGTCTTTGAACTATTTGGAGCATAAATTTATTTATATAAGAAATAGTAAGGCTTATGAAATTCTTGTTGCGAAATTCAATTTGATTGTGTAGTTCTGTGAAATGAAAGTCTTTGAAACATAAACTTTTGAATAATATTGAAGTGTGAACTTATTTCACTTAATTAATTATCTAAGGTTCTACAAAGTTATAAATTGAACCTAGAAAGAGCAATATTGATTTGGTGAAGGAAATCAATATAATAATTTGGTAAATAAAATACCTATTTTATTAGTCTAAATATGATCCAAAATATTTATTGTGATTTAGTTCAATAGTACTGAGATTGAAACTAAGTTATAAATATTCAAGTGGATACATATTAGGTGATAATATGTGCATATTAACCTTGAGATTCTATCGGATATAAAATTATTTATATGTTTACACTAACAATATAATTGTATAAACTATAATGTGATAGTATTTGTGTATATTAATGATATGTTGATCATTTTACATAGTATTGTTAACGTAAACGAGTTTAAGAAATATTTATTTTTGTCTTT
Organism: Panax ginseng; assembly: GCA_020205605.1. Classification (NCBI taxonomy): domain Eukaryota; kingdom Viridiplantae; phylum Streptophyta; class Magnoliopsida; order Apiales; family Araliaceae; genus Panax; species Panax ginseng. Next base: position 137,789,484 of record CM035145.1, on the reverse strand, counting down.
ATGTTGAAAGACTTGTAAAATAGATGTTATCTTATTATCATGTGAAAACATAGTGAGGATTCCAACTAAACCAATTAAATTGTATTAAGAGGCTATACTAAACTAAGTTTGATATACCTTGAGATTGAAGAATTTAATAATTCTTTAATAGTAGTGGTACACTAAAAGTTAATTCTAATATAGCTACTGTAATGCTGAGTGGGAGCCTTGTGTTTGATATGCAATGCATGAGATCAGATATTACATACAATTTTAAACTTAGTGTACTAATGATTTACATTGGTTTTTGTGAGATCTCTCAATGTTTTAATAGATCACATAAGTGTCACTTATATTTTAGTGATGAAAATTATAAATTTACAAGTAGGTGAATTTTCACTCAATCTTGGTTTTTGTTTCTTAGATGAGTAAGAAACAAATGAGTATTTCCCATTTCACAATATGAATCTAATGTTATTAATTATTTTATGAGGGAAGTTTAATGAATTAGGGTGTTTGTTAAAACATTGATTGTAGCCTAGTCTAAAGCCTCATATTTCACAATATTGTGTTAGTGAAATTTTTTATGTAGTACAAATTATTAATCTTGGATTCATAACTGGTTGTGATCTTGAATAAGTATGAAAATATTCACAAGTAGGTGACTATATAATTATATTTTTATAAGTAGGTGGATATATTATTACCCTTAGTGAGGGAATAATTTACTTGGAGTAGCAATTAATATTATTGCTTTATATGATGGAGTAAGCAAACAGAATCAAAATTTGTTGTTAAAACATCAAATTGTGATCATTTCCCATTGCTTAGTTCATTATGATGTGATAATAAAAAAATTTTGTATAGAGCATATGATATTACCTTTAATGGTAAGTCTTGACATGTTGGTCATAGACATAATTTTGTTATATAATTTATACAAGAAGGTATTATAATATTTATCTATACGAGAAAGTCAAGTGACGACTTGACTTATCTTTTTACTAAGATTTTGAGGAGATCTTAGTAAGTTTAACTACTTGTGATATGAAACTTAAACCACTTTGAGTCAGGGGTGATGGGAACCCAACCTATTCCTAGGTTACCCCTAATTTATAGGTTCAATGGAAAAAACAAGTCACGATTCTTTGACTATATTACTTATCGATGTGGTTCCATATGTAGTTTAAGATAAGTAGCGTCTACATTTGACTGACAGAAGGTTGAGTTATACTCTTAACAAAGTTGTTGTGTTCTTAGCGATGTGAAACACATATAAAACACTTTGCTATATTAACTAGAAGTGGGCCGTAAACTTATAGAGGGTTGTGGTTTACTCTCTTAGAGGTTCATGAAACAGGGGTATTGTGCGCATTTGGCCATATTAGCATGCTAAATCGATTGAGAATACTCACTGTGGTAGGAGGATCTTGTGTGTGTGTGACAATTACAGTCATATCATATATAGAAGTAGAGGTTCATCTACGGGCACCTTGACTTTGATCGACTTTGAGTTGTTTACACTAAGGGAAGGTTCAATGTTCGTCACACCCTCTTTTATGCACACATGCCTTAGAGTTGTTTGATAGGAAATTGTTTGGATAAAAAATAGTTTTTCCAAACAAGTGGGGGATTGTTATATATTGCACCTTATTTTATACTTTTGTGATTTATAATATGTCATATTTGAGTTTGATAAAACTCATATGTGGACATAATTTATGTAAGTATAAAAGGTGTAAATTAATGTCCTCAACGTGAAGAATTAAAGAGAATTTTATTTGATTTGTGTAGAAATCATTTGATTAGTGTCTATAGTGAGACATTTGATATGGTGCAAAATTATTTGATAAAACTATTTTTCCTTAGTTCCATTTAATAGAAGTCTATTTTAATTTTTAGAACAAAAGGAAAATTATGAGACTATATATTCAAATTCTATTTAACTCCTAATTATTAATAAGTATTACTAAGTATGATTACATATATGTAACTTACATATTTAGTATTACTAAGTATGGTTAAATATAGAATTAAATAGTATTTTATGTAACTTACATATATGTATATATATGTATGTATATATGTTGATATATATACATAAGATAAGATATATGCATATAAAACATATAAGTTACAAGTAAGTTTATGCACATGTTTTTTCTCTCTTTTTGATCTTCTCCAATTCTTCTTACACACAAATAACTACTACAAAGTAGTGTTCAATCGGAATTTTCTGTGAATTGCTATCACGGATTATTCATTAAGGCTTGACATATATCCTGGAGGTATATCGTCTGCAACCCAAAACAAACCGATCGTGGTGGTGGCGATAAAGACCTTAAGGACATGGATCATTCATATCACGTCTTCTACAACAATCTTGACTCTACGAAGCTACGGTTCTAACAATTGACACAAGTTACGTGAATCGGGTAATTTTACATAATTAAATACTCTCTTCGTCTCTTAATGTAATTCGTTTTAGAGTTATACACAAGTATTAAAAAAAGAACAAAGATCCAAAAGAGAACTTGACGTTACATATTTAAGGTCAAGTGTGCCCCAACCTGCCCTCAACGGACATGTTAGCTAGACTAACTCCACTTACACCTGGACATTTTTTGAGGACTAAGTTATTTCTCTCTCTTCATTATTATTTGTTTTTTCTTTCTCTCTCTCTCCACTATCATTTCCTTCTCTGCATAATATCTACCCAAAAAACCAGATCCATTTTTTACGCGGCCGGAAGCTACGCCACCGCCCTTGTCGATGTAGCCAAGCTAAACGGAACCCTAAAAACAACCATTGTCGACCTCGAGAAGCTCGGGAAGCTCTTTTCTAAAGTGGCGGTCCTTAGCTACTTCTTAAACCCTACCATCACAATCGAGTCTAAACGAGAGCTCCTCGACATTAATCGACATGAAGCGGATCGATCGGATAAAGCAAATTGTGAAATTACGTTTTGTTGGCCGAACAAGTTGGAATCCCGCATTTTGATTAAGAAATCGTTTGAATTTCTTGTCAGATTTTTTTTTTTTTGAATTTCAGCTTTTTGTTTACTTCTTCCCACAGAGAAACTAGTAGAAGAAGAGCATAGAAAAAAGTACGGATTTCTAAGAAGAATGGAAGTCCTTATGGCCCATCTCTTCGGTTTACTCAGCACCTCTCCTCCTCTCAGATGCCCCCGCCGTCGGTGGTGGCTCCGGTGGTTCTGACTCTTCCCCAATAAAATCTGAAGAAATTGGACCTCTAATCTTCAACCCTTCTCCAGAAACGCTAACCCATCTCGCCATCTCCCCGTCTCTCTATTCTCCAATTCCTTCCCCTTTTTCTCACCTTTCTGTATCTAGATTCCTCGAATCCACTGACTCAATCCTCCCATCCACAGTTCCTCCATTAGCTCTCGATTTGGCCCACAAATTTCTCGCACCCCTTTGCCCCAAAACTCCCTTCAGTTACTCCGCTGTCCTGGCTCAAGTTGGGTTTTTGCATTCTACCCAACTGGGAAAAACTCTGATCAAGTTGGGTTTGTTTTGTTGTCAGTTAAAGGTGCCCATTTAGGTGTTAAGGTGTCTAGTGGCAGCGGTGCTTTGAATCATCCGATTGCTAAGTTATTGGTGAACCTAGTTGCCGATTCTTCTTTAGTTTCAGGTAATTCTTGTTATACTACTGTTGGTTATTTATCGGTATGCACAATGTACGTATTATGTTATATTTTGTTACATCCGGTTTAAAATTGTGAAGGAATTCGAGATCGTGTACAACAAGTTGACCAATACAGAGCTGGCGATCGTAAAGTCAGTGGTGCAATTGGATTCGCAGCACTTGGCCCAGATCGTCAAGGGAGTGCAGAAGCTGACCGGAGCAAAGAATGTGAGGATCAAGACTGCCATTGATAAATCCTTGGTGTTCGGGTTCACGATTAGGTATAGTAATGGTGGGTCAAAATTGATTGATCTGAGTGTTAAGAAACAACTTGAAGAGAGATTGTTGAGACTCTTGAGGTTGGGGATCTTCACTTGGTTGGATAAGTTGAGGGGATTTGACTGAGGGTTTCTTGTTAGAAATAATTTGGTTTGGATTAATACTATATTATTATTTTTGTAAAAGATGTTAAGTTTATTAAGAGAGAGAGGGTAGAAAATGGATCTATTTTTTTGGGTAAATATTAGAGAGAGAGAGAAGGAAATGATATTAGTGAAGAGAGAAAGAAAAAACAAATAATAAAGAAGAGAGAGAGAAAGAGCTTAGTCAGCAAATATGTTCACGTGTCAGCAAAGTTAGTTTAGGTGGCATGTCAGTTCACGGGAGGGGCACACTTGACATTAAATGTGTAACGTCAAGTGCACTTTTGGAGGAAAAAAAGTTCAGCGTGTAAGTGAGATTTTGGGATAAACGTCAGGGACATTTTTGGACCTTTTCCCATTAAGAAAATGATTGTATAGCATTAAATATAATACTCCCTCCGTTCCTAATTATTTGACTTTTAGAGTTTTTCATTTGTCCCTAATTATTTTACGTTTGTTCAAATCTAGGAGAATTAATGACAATTTTTTCAAAATTACCATTCATTACTCTACTTATTTTTTTGATACTTTAAACTCTTCCTCTCTCTCGTTATTCCAACAAAACTCTCCTTATCCCAACAAAAGATTTAAGGGTATTATAGACAATTGAGTACTATATTTAATATTTTTCAATCATTATCTTAATTCTTGTGTCCACCTCTAAAACATCAAATAATTAGGGACGGGGGGAGTAACAATTATCTATATTACCCTTGTATTGAAAAAAGTAAGTATTATTTATTGGGTAAAAAATAGTGAGAAAATCAAAATTATATTTAATACTCGGGGTAAGATTAGAAACTAAGAAATTAATGCTTATTTGAAATTCTTAAATAACTTATATTAAGGAACAAAAAAACTTCTCTAAAACGACTTATATTAAGGGACGGAGAGTGTAACAAAGATGCACTAATAAAAAAAATTGCATGATTAGTATGTGACACGGAAAATGGAAAATATTTAAGACAATGAACAAAATTGACACTAAGTGACAACTATAAAAATGTAAGTGTTCACTTTGTTAATTTAGAGATTGCTTTAAAACTGACGGGCAATTTAAAGAGACAAATTTGTAATTCAACCTAGTTTTGACCTTGCAATATTAATTCCCCCATTAAAGATATCATAGTATGTATTTGCAAATAAATTAATAATAACTCCAAACATTTTGATATCTCTTATAGTTCAAAATTAATAGTTTAGCTGTAATTAATGTCTCTATTTATTATGAATAGTCATAAGTTTGTGTGTTTATCTCTCAACAAAATGGAATGGAGAGTCTCTATTCTTTGTATATTTTCCAGTCATCGATCATCTCTTTCTCCTGTCATTATGATGTCACATTCCAACACATTTTTAATTTGGACCATAAATGAAAACTCTCCAATTCATTCGAAATGGAGAGGATCCTAATTCTAACAAAATTAGCACAGGTGTTATTGATATGTTAAATTTGGAGAGGAAGAAAGTACGAGACCGGGAAAAGAGAAGCGAGGGAGAAAAGAACTGGAACTAATTATCTGATCATTTATTAGGTTTCATGTGGCTGTATTTATAGCCAATACAGCTCCGGGAAGTACATGTGCAGCAACTAAAATAGAGAAAAATAATGGAAAGAGTAGTAAACTACATAATAGCTGAAAAATAGGAACAAATTGTTGGAAATGAGATTTGAAAACATTAAATATTAGAGCATTTTGAGGCTCAATTAAATGAGGGACTTACATTCCGAAAATGTCGGGTCTTTGCACCAATGTGTTCTCCTTAGTGAGGAGTATAATTTGGTATATTTATGTGTTCAAATCCATTAAGAATTGAATGAGAAAATTGACTCCAAAGTCACATACTTGAAGTTGTAAATTGTAAAACTCCCACATAGGGCATTAGAGGGAAAAATGAAGAACATATATATGGGATTAGAGTTGCACAAATGGCCTGTGGCCTGGGCCCGGCCTGGTCAAAGTGTGGCCTGGTTAAGGCCTGGATCGGTCAGGCCTGGCCTGCAAGACTAAGATCAGACCATGTTTTTTTGATAAATATCCAACTGGCTCGGCCTTCCAAAAAGCTCAAGATGGCACGGTTTTCTACTGGTCCGACCTAAAGCACAGATCCACACTTTAGCACAGCCCAGACAAACCCCAGTGCCCCCATCCCTCTAGAGTCCAGCGGATGTGCTGAGTGCTCATTGCTCTAGTGCTCTCCATGTGACTCCCTCCTGGCGGCTGGCTCCTAGGCAGTGGTCCAACACTCCAACTCCAACTCCAACAGCTCCAAGCCTCCAACTGTCCAAGCAAGCATCCAATGAGGCTCCAAAATTTGTCTGTGCAACGCAAAGAACGGTCCCGTATAGTTATAACTCTGATAAGTCCCATCAATTATTTAATTGTTGCAACTCTATTACTTTAATATTAAATTATTAATAGTGCCATAGACTCATAGTGATAAATCCCATCAAACTTTTTTGGTTCTTGGCTTCTTGTTGATCTAAGTTAAATATATAATTATATATATGTGTGCAACTCTATTACTCTAACAGTCTAACTTACTCCCTCCGAATTATATATATATACATATATATATATTACATATTTTCAAATATATATTTTAGTGATGATATTAGATAATATTATTAGCTAATATATATTGTATATGATCTCCAAATATATATATTTTTATATTTTCAATATATTAGTTAATTTATTTAATATTAAATTATTAATAAGTTAGTTGATGTCATGATGATTTGATGGATTAAAATGTGAAAAAGACTAAAAGGTCAAAAAAGAAAAAGAAAAAGAACAGTAAAGTAACAAATTGAGTTGTCTAAGTCTTATCATTTGTTGAATTGTTGTCATTGTTGGCTTATTGCTCTCTAAGTCTCTAGTCTGCTAAAAATTGTTCCACGTCCGACGGTCGACTGACAAAGTAGAAAAAATAAATTACTTTTTTTTTGTTTATAAACAAACGGATAGTGTGCAGTAATTTTTTTTCAAACAAACGGTTATATTTTGTTTCTATAAAAATCATTTCATTATTCTCTTCATTCACAATCTGCACATCTCTCTTCATTCACAATTTTCACATCTCTCTATTTAATTTTTATTATTATAATATTATTACAATACAATGGATCCCTCCGACTCCAACACTCCACAAATGCCGCAATTTATTCAAAACGACCCAAATATCATTATGCCTGAAAATGTCGTTGCAGGTTCGAGTGCGTTATTTCCACGTCCTACGGGTGAACAAAGCAAACGTACAGCGACTATTTGGGAACATTTCATCGAAGTGTGGGTTGCCGAAGGTGTTAAAAAAGCTCAATACAAAATATGTAACGCCTTATTTGGCACTAAAGGCAATAACATGTTACAACGACACTATCATTCGTGTTTGCAAAAGCATAAACTAACAGATGAAAGCTCTCAAGCACAAATTGATCGTTCCGGTCACAATTGGAGTTATGATCAAATATTACAGAAAGAGTGGCAAGCCAAACTAGTGATCGAAAAGGAGCTCCCGTTCAATTTTTTTGACGATGTGCGATGTACCGATTACATTCAAGACGCATTGCAACCGAAATATAAACAAGTAAGTAGAATGACTACTAAACGTGATTCAATCAAATTATATAATAAAGCTAAAAAAGAACTTATTGAATATTTTGAAAATTTTGATGGTAAAATTTGTTTAACAAGTGATGTTTGGTCTGCTGATCATCAACCCGGAGTTAGCTATATTTGTATTACTGCTCATTGGATAGATTCTGAAATGCAAATGCAAAAAAAAATTATAGGATTTGAATTTTTTGAATTACCTCATACTGGTTAAACAATATATGCTCAAATTATGTCTATTATTTGTACTTTTAAAATTAAAGATAAAATCATGAGTATTAGTTTAGATAATGCAAGCAATAACACTAGTTCTATTAACATGTTAAAAAATTATTTAATACCTGTAGTAAATGGTGCTTTTTTTCATGTTCGATGTATATGTCATATAATAAATTTAATTGTTCAATTTGGATTCAATTACTTACAAGATTCAATATATAAAATTCGTGTTATGATTAATTATTTTTATGGTTCAAATAGAAGAATTCAAAATTTTAGAAATTTTTGTCATGCAAGAGGAGAAAAATTTAAAAGAACAAAATTTGATAATAACACTAGGTGGAATAGTACATATGATTTGTTTAAAGATGTCTATAAACGTAAAAATATACTTATGGAGTTTTATAATACACAAGCTGATCATGAATTAACAAATCAAGATTGGGATCTACTTGGTCAACTTTTAAATATTCTTAAAGTTTTTAAAAAACACACAAAAAATATTAAGTGGTGTTTATTATCCTACAATTCACCATGTTCTGTTTGCATGTTTAGAAATAACAAATATGTTTCAAGATTTTAAGTATGATCCTTTTTGGGCTAACCTTATTTTGTCAATGGAAGAAAAATTTAAAAAATACTTTGAAGACATGCCAACTGTTATTACTTGTGCGGCTGCATTAAACCCAATTATAAAATTACAAGGTGTAGAAAGTATTTTAGAAGATATTGTAGAAAATATGGGTAGTACTAATATTGATTATATTAAAAGAAATTTTAATAATAAATTTACTGAATTTTATAAACAATATGAATCTATATATTCTACATCTATACATGCACCAACCCCTGCCCCTTCATCTTCTAAATATGCATCATTATTAAAATCACTATCCAAGAAACCAAGAACTTCAACACACACAAGTAGTTTAAACGAACTTGGCTTATATTGTAGTACTGATTTTAGGAGTTTTATGACTGACCAAGAATTTGAAAATTTTAATATACTCGCTTTCTGGGAAAAACATAAGCGACAATTTCCTACTTTGGCTATGATGGCCCGTGATCTACTAACTATCCAAGCTAGTACCGTAGCTTTGGAATCTTGTTTTTCTTTATCTGGCAGGGTATTGGATGAAAAAAGAAGTAGACTTAGTCCGGAATCGTTGGAAATATGCATTTGCTATAGAGATTATTTCTTGCAAGCAAAGAAGAGTACAAAACGTAATAGATTTGAGTAAAGATAGCTCGGAAGATCTAAGCAGATCGAAAACTGCTAGAAAAGTGCAAATATATAAAGATTTGAAGAAACTTTTTTGAAAATATTTTATGAAGATTCAAAGACAAATATTTGTAATCGACTCATTCTTGATTATTGTTTAAGTTATATTTTAAAGTTATAAACTTATACTTATTCATCAAATTATTAATTCAATAAATTAATTTTTTTTACTTAATCATTAATATAATTATTTGTAAGTTGTAACTTAATTATAAGTTGTAAAACATTACTTTTACTTAATACATCAACCAAGTTTGAAGTTTTAATTATTTATTTTTAATTTTTTTAAGTATATTTAATTAATATAATAGTTAATTTAAACTTCCTTGTAATTTTCAAGTATTCTAAAATTAAACTCCTTTGTAATCAATATAAAAGGTATTAAGGTAGTGAAAATTAAAGAATTCGTGCAAATGTTGTTTGCTACTGCTAGAGTGCTAGTCACCTGGTCTATAAAGCAACTCCCTCTATAAAGTAGCTGCCCATTATTTGAGGGATTATGTCATTATGACTTGCAGACTTGGGAATGTGATACAACTCTATACATAATAAACTAATAAAGCATGAGCCATGACCGCATGAGCTAACTTTTAGTCTGCTAAGCTTCTAAGGCAATAAAGCCTCTTGCCAAGAATTTGACGTGTATACGCTGGGCCAGTATGATAAAGCTTCTAAGGCATTGAGCTAACTGCTAGTTTGCTAGTCTGGGCACTGCCTCAGGGCCTTAACAGTCGATTCGATTTTTAAATGACGAGCTCGGCTGGCACGGCCTCAAGGCCCAAAGTCAAGGCTGGCTTTGACACAGTCAACGACCAAGGCACAGCATGTAAGACCCCAACTTATTATAAATAAAATCGAATTTCCTCTAATTATTATTGTGAATAATAAGATATTAATTTGATATAATTCTCTGGTTATGGGTGAATTGTGCAAATTTTGCAAAATATGCAAGTGGTTATAAAATAATCATTGTTGTCGGAGAATATTCATTTGGTCGTGGAATATTCTTGTTGTCGGGGAATATTCGTACGATGAAGCAGTCATTTGTGGGCCCCATAACAGAATAACTGTTGGATGAAGAAAACGACAAGTTTGAGTTTTTATAAATAACAACGTAGTTATTCTGAATTAACATTTGTTGGAATGCCCTTCGTTATTAAAATACTGATGTCTGGCGTGGATGCACGCGAGATTGATGAATTATTGATCCTTACATAAGAAGGCACTACTCAATAATTGTTACGATGAATTCTTGTTTAATATTTTATTTTATTGATTCAATAATTCTTTGCGTTGATATTTTATATTATTGTTCTTTCAATAATTGTCACTGCATAGTATTTTCCATTATCAGATCAATAATTCATATTATTTGAATAATATTATTAGATAGCATTATTGGCAATATCTAGAAAGTTCTTTCAAGGAGAGGTTTGGTCACCTAATTGCGCGCCAATAAGGAGAAATTCTTATTGGAAAGCCCCCTCTTTCTTGGGAACGGCCTGGTTGTCATAAATGTGATTCTGTAATATTATTTGTGAATAATTAATTATTGATTCATATGATAAGAAATTATTTATTTTATGTGGATATAAATGTTGGATATATTTATTGTGGTTAAAAATGAAGGAGTTAATGTTGAGGTGTTTTATCAGTATTTTTGTCGGAATGAAGGTATTAAAAATTAAACCAGTTTTTTGAGATATATTGTGTGAGTTATAATTTTTAATCCGACCGTTGGATCGTTGTAATTTTTGGATATGTTATACATATATAAGTTATATGTCCACAAATTTTGAACCGTTAAAAATGAACATATGATTTGTTATGAATTTTAAGAGGTGACTGATTCAGAAATTAGGTTTATAAATGATTTTGGTGGAAAATTCTAGAATTGAGTTGGCCCCACTTGTGGTTGGTGAAGATCGAAATGTGCTGAATTTATTTCAAATGTGGTGGGTGGGAATAGTAGCGAGTAAAGCCATCGGGTTGTAAGTCAAGTCTGCTAACATTTTCCTATAAATAGAGGGGCTAAGTTAGAATTGAAAATCACACGTAAACAAGTTTTCTCTTTTCTCTCTCTAGATTATTGAGTGTATTTTGTGAGTATTTAGATACTTTGTGAGTTTCATTCATCGGTGCAAGTTTCCTTGACCTTTATACCGATATTCCGATCGTAATCTTCGATATTTTGAGGTAAGGGATGTTATTTTCTTTATATATGATATTATTTCTTCAATATCATTATGCTCAAGTATTGATCTGAATTTTTATCAAATTTAGAACTTTTTTGTGTCGGGATTACTATTCACGTGTCTGACCTTATTCACGTATCGACCTTATTCAAGAATACTGCACTATTCAATTAGAAAAATGAAATTTTCTTCTTTTTGTCCAAGATGTCTATTATGGTTACTATCTTTGATTGTATCCATGTTTTGATCTTTATTTTTGAATTCTACTTCAAAATTGGTATTTATGAAGTATTATTGATCTTGGATAAACTGTTATACTGAATCCCTACTATTTGTCCTTCCGCTTCACTTGGATTCGTTTTTTAAAATATTTTTCATCATCCACACCCTAAATGATGATATTACTAAATATCTTCTACCAGTAGTGCAAAGATAAATGATTAATCGATGAATATCTTTGGCACCGTAGCAAAGATGAAATGTGTTTAGATGAACATGACCAACTCGGTGATACAAATGAATATCTTTGGCACTCAGTGCAAAAGATGAATATTTGATTAAAGATGTATATTGATTGTTATTACAGGGATAAAATATTGATGATGGACTTTTAAATCTTAGAAGATAGTAGAACTCATTCTCTACTGACTCTTCTAATGGATTGTTGTTTCCATTGCAGCTTGTTGATCTAAAACTTGTTGGCTATTATATTTTATCGTTTTTTTCGTGTTGAAGACTAACGATAATTTTTTGTATATTATCTTAGTCATAATATTCTTTACTGGGCTAGTTGAGCTCACCCTTTTCCTTTTTGTTCCATTTTTCTCGGAGGTGAGAACATAGCGAGAGCTAGTTAAGGTGCGGAGTGATGGTTCTAGAGAGATGTTTTAGCAGTCCTCACTATTTACAGTAAAAATAGTGTTTGAATAATTATAACGAGGACTTATTTGAGTGTGGATATTGTCTGAAGACAATATTTGTATTTAAACTCACAGTATGTGTTGTCGTATTTTGCACGACAATTGTATTATTGAAGTTGTAGTTTGCTTTCTTACGTACCATGTATTTGGCGACTCGTAATGGGTGTTGTATACCTATTTTAGGGGGCGTCACGCTTGGTATCGAGCTTAGGGATATGGTCTCTGGCGGAGATCGTGGAATAGAACTAGGAGGGAGAGATGAGTAAATCCTTCACTAGTGTGTCTTATCTAAGCTTATTTGTTGATCGGTCATAATATATGGATATTATGTGATATGTTAATTTGTTTAATTAACCCTTGTTTTATGATGATGATTTAAGAATGGCCACTGAGAACATTAACAATGGAGTGTGTGAGACTATGGAACAACCTTTAGTTACAAACCGGAGAACGTGCAATGAAGGCAATATTCCTCCTGTAAACAACACTACCGAGTAAGCGATGAATGATGGAATGTTTAGAGCTTTTGCGATTCATGCAAAACCCGAATTTATGGAGACTTCGTGCACAAAATACGGGTGGAAATGAAAGAAATGCGCGGCTTATCACGTGCCAAGCGATTCAAGAGTTAGGACCACTAGAATTTAAGGAAAGCGGATCCGATCATGGCGGCGTGGGTCAAGCAAATTACCAAGATTTTCGATGTCTTGGGATGCACGGAGAAACAGAAGGTTCCATTCGCCACCTTTATGTTCCGCAGCGGTGAGGCGGCATCATTGGTGGGAGTCTGTGAAGCGTACCCAGCCAGCCGCACTCAACATGTCTTGGGAAACGTTTGAGAACTATTCAATGACAAGTACTTTCCGAAAGTATTCGTCGTATGAAGGAGGTGGAGTTTATCGATGGAACAAAACAACATGACGGTGTCCCAAAGACGAGGCGAAGTTTGCGAGTTATTCAGTTTACACCTCATTTGGTCGAAAATGAGGAACGAATGACGCGAGGATGTTTCGAGAGGTCTAAAGCCCTAGAGATTCGAAGATATCTTATATCTCATAAATTTTCTTTATATTCGGATGTTGTAAACAGGCTCAATTATTAGAAATGAGATAATGAGTATGTTCAACCGAGGACCACAACTGGGTCACATTGGTGGCAAGATCATCGAGCGATGATAACCAACGAGGAGGAAAAATACGAACAAAGGCGGTAACCACTCGGGTGGTCATCGTGGTCATGATAATAGGAGAGGTGAGTCAAGTGGAAATTTCGAAAAGAGGAGATTCAACAATGACGGAAGACATCAACAAAGAAGATATCAAAGACTAACAACAAATTCTAGGGGAGGAAAACGACCGTCGGTTAGATGTTACAAATGCGGAAAGAGGGACATATCATTAAACCGTCTACAACAATCCAAGGTATGTTACAACTATGGAAAGGAAGGCCACATAGCTCGGGATTGTTCAGAAGCAAAACCAAGTTCAATCGGATGGTGACTCAAGGGTCGTTCCGGATAAGTCAAATCGGCGCCTCGGAAGAGCATTTTCGTGGTAGCCAAAACGTGAGGAACCCGAACGAGGTGATTACGGAGTAAGCTAATCTTGAACTCTTGCGAAGTTTATACCTTACTGATACCTGGTTTCTACCCATTCTTTTTATCTCTCCGCTTGTGCTCAACGCTTAAACTTGACGCAGGAGAAATTGGACTTTGACTTATCTGTTGAAACTCCGTTGGGTGAAACCTTCATTTCATCTACACTTTATAAATCTTGCATGATCCAAGTTGGCACTATCACATTACCTGTTGATCTTATATCTTTAAAGATACTTGCTTTTGATGTGATTTTAGGAATTGATTGGTTAACCACTCATAATGCCAAAATTGATTGTTTTTGTAAGGTTGTTAGTTTTATATTCCTAACCAACTCACAATATACAATTCAAACAACTAAACCACTAAAATCACCACTATCATATCAAGTCATAAAGCTATTCGTTTATTAAAAAGCGGATGTCAAGCTTTCTTATCCCATGTTATGGATTTGAAAAAGACAAGTCGATTTGAATAATATTTCCATTTGTTAGAGAATTTTCGATGTATTTCTGAAGAACTTCCTGGTCTACCCCGAACATGATGTTGAATTCTTTATTGACCGTGGTAGCCGGGTACAAAACCCATTTCTAAAACCCCATATCGAATGGCTCTATTGAACTTGAGGAGTTAAAAGTCCAACTACGAGAATTGTTAGACATAGGTTTCATTTATCTGGTACATCTCCTTGGGGTGCTCTGTTTTATTCAGTAAAGAAGAAAGACGGAGTATGCAACTTTGTATTGACTACCAGAATTAAACCATGTCACCATCAAGAATAGGTATCCGCTACCTCGCATTGATGACCTGTTCGACCAGATTACAAAGAGCACAATTCTTTTCAAAGATCGATCTTCGCTCGGATATCATCACCGAAGATTAAAAGCGAGGATATTCCAAAGACCGCCTTGAAACTACATGCGGGCATTATGAATTCTTAGTCATGTCTTTTGGATTGACTAATGCTCCTCTTTGCTTTCATGGATATGATGAACCGTGTATTCAAGGAATATTTGGATCGGGTTGTTGTTGTCTTTATTGATGACATCCTCATCTATTCCAAAAGCCGTGAAGATCATGAGCACCATTTGAAGTTGATATTTGAAAGGCTTGAAAACAAACTTTATGCCAAGTCAAGAAATGCGAGTTCGGCTTGAGGAAGTAGCATTCCTTGGGCACGTGGTGTCAAAACATGGAGTATCTGTCGACCCGGCGAAGATTGAAGCGATCACAAGTTAGGGAGCAACCAAAGTCGGTGGCCAAAGTCGTAAAACTTACGGGCTTAAATTTGGTTATTATCAGAGATTCGTGGAAGGATTTTCTCGAATCGCTACTCCGTTAACTCAGTTGACTTGGAAAGATACAAAATTTGTATGGAGTGAGGAATGCGAGAAGAGTTTCCAAGAGCTCAAAAGGACACTCATTTTGGCACCTGTTCTGGCAATACCATCTGGTACGGATGAATTTGTTATATACAGCGATGCTTCAGGCAAAGGGTTAGGATGCGTTCTCATGCAACATGGGAAAGTCATAGCCTATGTGTAAGACCCCAAATTATTAATAAATGAAATTTATTTTCCTCTATTTATTATTTTGAAATAGTAAAGGTTGATTTGATTAATGTGGATAGTTATGGGTAAAATACGCAAATATTTCGAATATAAGCAAGTGGTTATAAAATATTCATTATTATCGGGGAATATTCGTTTGGTCGGTGGAATATTCAGATCTTTGTGGGAATATTCGCATGCGGCGCAGCTTTTTGTGGACCCCATAACGAAAAGCGATTGGATGAAGAAAGCGACAAATATAAGTTGTTTATAAATAATTGGCGTAGTTATTACCAGATTATCTTTGTTGGAATACCCGGTGGTTAAAACACACTAATACGCGTTGTTGAACAGTAGCACACGGTATTGCACCAATTATTGATTCTTACGTAAGAAGGCACTACTCAATAATTGTTACGATGAATTATTGTTCAAGATTTTATTTTATTGATTCAATAATTGCTTTGCATTGATATTTTATATTACTGTTGTTTCAATAAATTGTTATTACACAGTATTTTCCATTATCGGAGCAATAATTCATATTATCTGAATAATATTATTGGATAACATTATTGGTAATGTCTAGAAAGTTCTGTCTAAGGAGAGGTTTGGTCACCTAATTGCGCGCCAGTAAGGAGAGATCCTTATTGAAAGCCCCTCTTCCTCAGGAACGATGCGGTTGCCCGATCTTTGTGATTCTCAGTAATATTATTTGTGAATAATTAATTATTGATTTATATGATGAGGAAAATATTGATTTTATGTGGATATAGATGGAGAAAATTTTTAAAGTGACAATTGTTAAAAATTGATATTTTATCTTTTCTGATAAAATAATATTTTATTATATTATTATAATATAATAATGGTGATATTTTTACAATGAATGTGGGATATATGAGTATATGAGGAGGAAGAGTATTTTTGTTGCAAAAGTTGTTTAAAACATGTTAAACATGTTGGTGGACCCATTTCTTGACTGAAATTTGATTATAGCACAGAAAATCGTCTGCTTTTATGGATTTTGGTCAATTTCTGTTTGGAATTTGGAAAAACTTTCTTCTGAAAAGTTGTAGAGAATTGAATTTCCTATAAAAATTCGCGAGATTTGAATTTTCTGATAAAAGGGCTATTTATTATGAATTATTGAAGTTCTGAAATTCCGAAATAATTGATTTTTGGAAGTTTTAATTATTTTAATTAAGAAAAATATTTTTTTGATTTAGTTGACTATTGGTGGCTGATATTTGGATTTGATTTGGTGTGCGTAGGATTTTAATATATATATATATATATTAATATTATATTAAATTTTCTGCTTTGGTGTTCTAAGCATTTTCCTATAAATAGGGTGCTTTGGTTAGAATTGAAAATCACACCAGAAACTACAGATTTCTCTCTCTTTCTCTCTCGATATATTGAGCGTATTCTTGTGAGTATTTAGTACTTTGAGTATTGCTATACGGTGCAAGTTCTTTAAGCACTATATCCAAAAGATTCGGTCGAAATAAGTACTATTCTTTCTGAGGTAAGGGATGTTATTTTATTCAAAAATGATATTATTTCTTCAATATCATTATGCCAAAATATTGGTTGGAACTTTTTATCAAATTTTAAACTTTTTCATGTCGGGGTTACTATTCACGAGTTACTATTCACGAGTTACTATTCACGAGTACTATTCACGAAGCATGATGATGTTTTTTGTGAAATTTCTATCTTTTGGTGTCGGAGTTACTATTCACGTATACGACACTATTCACGAATACGACATTATTCACAGAAAAATTAAATTTTCATTTTTCGTCCAAAATATCTTTTATGGATACTAGCTTTGATTGTATCCATGTTTTGATCATTCTTGAATTTTACTCCTACGATTACTTATGAAGTATTTTTGAACTTGGATTGTTTAAAATACTGAATCCTTAATATTTGTTCTTTTGTTTCAATTGGATTCGTTTCCTTTAAAATATTTTTCATCATCTTCAGTCCTAAATGATGATATTACTGAATATCTTTGGCTTGTAGTGCAAAGATGAATGATTTTTTGATGAATATCTTTGGCCCGTAGTGCAAAGATGAGCAGTGTGTTGAGATGAACATGACCGATCGATTAATATCTTTGGCTAGTAGTGCAAAGATGAGCAGTGTTTAGATGAACATGACCAATCGATGAATATCTTTGGCTCAGAAAGTGCAAAGATGAATATTTGATTCGGATATATATATTGATTGATGTTACGAGGATAAAATATCGACGATGAACTTTTAAATTCATATATAGAAGATAGTAGTTTGCGCCTCTCTCTTAACTCTTCTAATGAATTGTTGTTTCTGCTGCGATTGTTGATTTAAAACTGGTTGTTTATTGTATTCTATTAGATTTTTCCTGTTGAAGACTAACGATAATTTTTGTATATTATCTTAGTCATAATATTCTTTATCGGGCTAGTTGAGCTCACCCTTTTCCTTTTTGTTCCATTTTTCTTCTCGTGAGGCGAGAATGTAGCGCGAAGTACTAGTCGGGGTATGGAATGAAGGTTCTAGAGAGAGTTGTTTAGTAGTCCTCACCATTTTGTAAAATAATGTATCAATAGTTATGATGGGGATTTATTTGCGTGTGGATATTGTCTAGATGGCAATATCTCGTATTTAAACTCACAGTTTATATGTTGTAATAATAAAGTTGTAGTTATTTACGTACCATGTATTTGGCGACTCGAGAATGGGTTGGATGGAATGGACCTATTTTGGGGCGTCACACTATGCCTCACGACAACTCAAAGAATATGAGAGAAATTATCCTACTCATGATCTAGAGTTAAGCGTTAAATGATTCAAGGTTGAAAATTTGGAGACACTACTTGTATGGGGAGAAAGTGGAGATTTATACGGACCATAAAAGCCTCAAATATTTCTTCACCCAAAAAGAACTCAACATGCCATAACGACGTTGGCTTGAACTATTGAAAGATTACGATCACACTATTCAATATCATCCTCGAAAAGCGAACGTAGTGGTAGCGCATTAGTGAAGATCATCATATGCGAGTACGAGTGCGATATTGTCAATGCAAAGGCCCATTCTCTATGACTTGCAAAGGATGGAGGTAGAATTAAAGACTCCAGGGACCCACATGATGATGGCGAATATACGAGTAGAACCGACTTTAATCGATAAAGTTAAAGCTGCTCAAGCTACGAACCTGGAGCTGATATGTATGAAGAAAAAAGTGCAAGAAGGAGCTATTCTAGAAGCGAGAATCGATGAAGAAGGAATACTTAGATTCAACTCCAGACTTTGTGTTCCTAACGATTCTGACTTAAAGCATAGAATCATGATGGAGGCACACAACAACCCGTTTGCAATCCATCCTGGGAGTACCAAAATGTATCATGATATTCGACATACATTTTTGTGGGACAATATGAAGAGAGAGATTGCGGAGTTTATCTCGAGGTGTTTAACTTGTCAACGTGTAAAGGTGGAGCATCAAGTGCCAAAGGGTCCATTACAACCACTTGAGATTCCGAAATGGAAGTGGGAACACATTACTATGGATTTCGTTACAAGTCTTCCCAAAGTTTCTCAAGGCATAGATGCGATTTGGGTTATTGTTGATAGATTAACCAAGTCTTCCCATTTCTTACCGATACGTGAGACTTATTCCCTTGAACGTCTTGCTCGTATGTACGTGAATGAGATTGTGAAATTTCATGGCATGCCAGTATCCATAGTTTCGAATCGTGACCCAAGATTCACTTCACGATTTTGGATTAGCTTGCAGAAAGCTATGGGCACGAATTTACAATTCAGTTCGGCATACCATCCTCAAACGAACGGACAATCAGAGAGGACTATTCAAACCCTTGAAGATCTATTAAGACTTTGTGTCCTAGATTTTAAAGGAAGTTGGGATAAGTATTTGCCACTGGTGGAATTCTCCTACAACAATAATTATCAAGCCAAGTATAGGCATGGCTCCATTTGAGGCGTTGTATGGACGAAAAGTTTCATTCTCGAAAGATCTTTGGGATGAGGTGGGAGAAGCTTAGCGTTGTTGGGACGAGTGAAATTAATACGCATAACTACGAGAAAAGATCCAAATGATTCGACAACGTATACAAACGGCACAAGATCGACAAAAGAGTTATGCGGATCTTCATCGAAAAGACGTGGAATTTAATATTGGGGATCATGTATTGTTACGTGTTACACCATGGAAGGGAGTTACAAGATTTGGGAAGAGAGGAAAGCTCAATCCATGATTTGTTGGTCCATTTGAGATTCTTGACCGAATAGGAAATGTGGCCTATAGACTTGCATTACCTCAAGTATGTCTCGTATTCATAATGTTTTCACATATCCATGCTTCGTAAATATGTGAAAGACCCGAACCATATTATTGCGTTAGAACCAGACGAGATAGCCAGGAAGATTTAACGTCTGAAGAAGTACTGTTAAGATCTTGGATAGGAAGAAGGCATGTCCTACGCACCAAGGTTATACCACAAGTTAAGGTTTTATGGAGAAACCATGCTATTGAAGAAATGACCTGGGAGTTGGAATCAGAAATCAAAGCGAGGTATCCTCACCTTTTCGAAACACCAGGTACATATGTCAATTTCGAGGATGAAATTTCATAAGGAGGGGAGGTTGTAAGACCCCAACTTATTATAAATAAAATCGAATTTCCTCTAATTATTATTGTGAATAATAAGGTATTAATTTGATATAATTCTCGGTTATGGGTGAAATGTAAAATTTTGCAAAATATGCAAGTGGTTATAAAATAATCATTGTTGTCTGGGGAATATTCGTTTGGTCGTGGAATATTCTTGTTGTCGGAGAATATTAGATGCGATGACAGCGATCATTTATGGGCCCATATAATGAATAATTGTCGGATGAAGAAAACGACAAGTTTGAGTTTTTATAAATAACTTGGCGTAGTTATTCACAGATTAACAACATTGGGAATACCCGAAAGTTAAAATACGATGTCTGGCGTGGATGATGCGGTATTGATGAATTATTGATCCTTACGTGAAGGCACTACTCAATAATTATTACAATGAATTCTTAGCTCAATATTTTATTTTATTGATTCAATAATTCTTTGCGTTGATATTTTATATTATTGTTGTTTCAATAATTATCAACTTGCGATATTTCCCATTATCAGATCAATAATTCATATTATTTGAATAATATTATTAGATAGCATTATTGGCAATGTCTAGAAAGTTCTGTCAAGGAGAGGTTTGGTCACCTAATTACGCGCCAATAAGGAGAAATTCTTATTGGAAAGTCCCCTCTTTCCTGGGAACGGCCTGGTTGTCATAAATGTGATTCTGTAATATTATTTGTGAATAATTAATTATTGATTCATATGATAAAAAATTATTTATTTTATGTGGATATAAATGTTGGATATATTTATTGTGGTTAAAAATGAAGGAGTTAATGTTGAGGTGTTTTATCAGTATTTTTGTCGGAATGAAGGTATTAAAAATTAAACCAGTTTTTTTGAGATATATTGTGTGAGTTATAATTTTTAATCCGACCGTTGGATCGTTGTAATTATTGGATATGTTATACATATATAAGTTGAATATATGTTCACAAATTTTGAACCGTTAAAAATGAACGTATGATTTGTTATGAATTTTAAGAGGCGACTGATTCAGAAATTAGGTTTATAAATGATTTTGGTAGAAAATTCTAGAATTGAGTGGGCCCCACTTGTGATTGGTGAAGAAATGTGCTGAATTTATTTCAAATGTGGTGGGTGGGAATAGTAGCGAGTAAAAGCCATCGGGGTTGCGGTCAAGTCTGCTAACATTTTCCTATAAATAGAGGGCTAAGTTAGAATTGAAAATCACACCAGAAACAAGTTTTCTCTCTTTCTCTCTCTAGATTATTGAGTGTATTTTGTGAGTATTTAGATACTTTGTGAGTTTCTATTCATCAGTGCAAGTTTCCTTCAGCCTTATACCGATATTCCGATCAGAAGTACTGATATTTTGAGGTAAGTGATGTTATTTTCTTTATATATGATATTATTTCTTCAATATCATTATGCCGAAGTATTGATCTGAATTTTTATCAAATTTAGAATTTTTTGTGTCGAGATTACTATTCACGTATCAAGCCTTTATTCACGTATCTCCTTTATTCAAGAATCTAACACTATTCATAGAAAAATGAAATTTTCTTCTTTTTGTCCAAGATGTCTATTATGGTTACTATCTTTGATTGTATCCATGTTTTGATCTTTATTTTTGAATTACGCTTCAAAATTGGTATTTATGAAGTATTATTGATCTTGGATAAACTGTTATACTAATCCCTACTATTTGTCCTTGCTTCACCTTTGGATTCGTTTTTTTTTAAAATATTTTTCATCATCCATACCCTAAATGATGATATTACTAAATATCTTGACTTTTGAAGTGCAAAGATAAATGATTAATCGATGAATATCTTTGGCACAGAGTGCAAAGATGATGAGTGTTGAGATGAACATGACCAATTGGTGATACAAATGAATATCTTTGGCACATAGTGCAAAGATGAATATTTGATTAAAGATGTATATTGATTGTTGTTACTGAGGATAAAATATTGATGATGGACTTTTAAATCTTAGAAGATAGTAGAACTCATTCTCTACTGACTCTTCTAATGGATTGTTGTTTCATTGCGATTGTTGATCTAAAACTTGTTGGCTATTATATTTTATCAGATTTTTTCGTGTTGAAGACTAACGATAATTTGTTGTATATTATCTTAGTCATAATATTCTTTACTGGGCTAGTTGAGCTCACCCTTTTCCTTTTTGTTCCATTTTTCTCAGGAGGTGAGAACATAGCAGGAGCTAGTTGGGGTACGGAGTGATGGTTCTAGAGAGATGTTTTAGCAGTCCTCACTATTTCTGTAAAATAGTGTTTGAATAATTGTAACGAGGACTTATTTGAGTGTGGATATTGTCTAGAAGACAATATTTGTATTTAAACTCACAGTATGTGTTGTCGTATTTTGCACGACAATTGTATTATTGAAGTTGTAGTTTGCTTTCTGTACCATGTATTTGGCGACTTAGAATGGGTGTTGTATACCTATTTTGGGGGCGTCACATGGAAAGCCCAGACCGGACCAGGCCAGGCCGGCCTGTTGTGCAACTCTATATGGGATGTTTGCTCAATGGGAAGGGCCCCAAGGGGTACCCCACTTTTGTGGAAGGGAGAGGACCTAGCCAAGACATGGTTGAAACCCACACGCCGCCAAATGCAGTCGGGTCGGTAGAATTAAATGTCGTACATGGGAAACATGGGTTGAGTCATGATATATTTTTTGGACAAAATTTATTTAATGTTTTATCAGATTTTGATAAAATAATTATCACGATACTACGTAGTTTTGCCTACAGTCATAATACTACGTAGTTTTGATGCCAACGGAAATAAATCAACGGTAATAAACTGCGCCAACGAAAACGCGCCAATAGTAATATTCCAACAGTAATAAACCGTGGAATTATTCCTATAAATAGTAGATGTGGGAGTGCCTAAAAATAATATTCTTTTCCTTCTCTGCTCTGAAAATTTTAGATTCTGCGCATATTATTTTTCCTGCTTAAAGCGTTTTGTTCCTTCCTTTTTCTTCAATTCCGTTTCGCTCGCCTCTTTCCGCTGCGAGATGGTTTCCGTTTAAATCGATTCATTCCCATTGCAGTGTTCTCCTTCTTTGAAAAAACCCACTGTGCATTGAGTTTTTCATAGTTTTATGCTTGCATGCATCATTATAATTCATACAGTTCAGTACATAACATAATATTGTGTTCGTAGAGTTCTTAATTTTGAAGTGCTTCTAATTAAGAACTAAAAATTCGTTTTATCTTGGAAGCAATTATTCATTTTATCCTTTATCACCAGTGAGGGAATAAATTTGCTTTAAGGAGACTTTGTGAATTCAAAGGACTCGAATTTATTTGCATTTTATAATTACATTTTTAGTATATATATATATATATATATATATATATATATATATATATATATATATATATACGGAGAGGCTCTAAAGCGAACCTTAAAAAAGCGAATCAAAGAGATAAATCGTCTTTTCTTTGTCATAATGACGAGTTGGTCAATTCGTCGCTTGAAGACTATATGGCTATAATGCGACGGTTCGAACTGTCATGTAGACACCAAACGACGGTTAGATCTTTGGTTAGAACTTTAAATGGATAGTATATATATATATATATATATATATATATATATATTAAATAATACTATATATTACGGAATACACAAATAGCAGCAGACAAGGTAATTAACAGGAACTGCTTGTGCTAAAAAATAGGAACTGCAGCTAGACTCCTTCAACAGGTGTTTACTAGCAGCTTCCACGTAACAGCTATATATAGAAAATATAAATTTTTCCTAAATTCTTTCTCATTTCTCCGATTTGTCCGTCCCAAAAATACCCCCTGAACCGTGGGAATGAGAAACTAATGGGCATAAAACACCTTTACCCGCTTGTGGTCGTCGACTTGTAAGCAATTGGTCACTAAACTTTATAAATATGCAATTGGACCACTGTGCTTTCTAAAACTAAAAATTCAGGCTATATCGTCCAATTTCTTGGACGAAAGTCAAATAATTACACACATGGCATTGAAAAAAAAATCAAAATATTATTATTTTCTTATGTGGCAATACAAAAAAAATCAAAAATAAAATCATTGATTATGTGACAAAAAATGATTAAAATAATAATAAAATTAAAATAAATAATAATTAATTCATTTTAAAATAAAATAATTAATTTTAAAAATAAAAATAAAATAATTAATTTTAAAATTAAATAAATAAATAATAAAATTAAAATAAATATTTAGAATTAAAATTAATAATTAATCATTAACTTGTAAAATGATTATTTTATTTTATTTTAAAAATAATTATTAATCATTCCGGTTAAAAAAATCATTAACTTGTAAATAAATAATTTTTGCCACATAAAAAAATTCTATTTTTGTTTTAAAAAAATTCTGTTTTTGAAAACAAAAACAGAATTTCTTTTTAACTTGTAAAATAAAATTTTGTTTTTTAAAAATTCTATTTTTAAAAAAATTCTGTTTATAAAAATTCTGGTTTTAAAAACAAAAACAGATTTTTTTTAACTTGTAAAATAAAATTCTGTTTTTAAAAAATTTTCGTTTTAAATAAAAAATCTATTTTTTTAAAATTCTGTTTTTACAAAATTCTGTTTTAAAAAAAATTCTATTTTTAAAAACAAAAACTGATTTTTTTTTAAAGTGGCAAAAATGATTTTTTTACAAGTTAATGATTTTTTTAACCGGAATGATTAATAATTAATTTTAAAAATAAAAATAAAATAATCATTTTACAAGTTAATGGTTAATTATTAATCATTAATTCTAAATATTTATTTTAATTATTTATTTTAACATATTTATTTATTTATTTTAAATTATTTATTTTATTTTAAAATGAAGTAATCATTATTTATTTTAAATTTATTATTATTTTAATCATTTTTTGCCACGTAATCAATGATTTTATTTTTGATTTTTTTTATTGCCACATAAGAAAATAATAATATTTTGATTTTTTTTCAATGTCATGTGTGTAATTATTTGACTTCCGTCCAAGAAATTGAACGGAATGGCCTGAATTTTTAGTTTTAGCAAACACAGTGGTCCAATTGCATATTTTTAAAGTTTAGTGGCTAATTACATTTGAAATCGACAACTTAAATAAATAAATTTTTTTGGTCGAAACTAATGAGGCGTTTGGTTTGAATTGAAGGAATGAAGGACGAAAAGGAATGACCATTCCGACTAATAATTCATTTTCAATGTTTGGTATGTTAAGTTTTGTTAGAAAAATGACAATTCCGACAGAATCACATTTCTTTTATACATTGGAATCACGATTCCTTTGGGAGAGTAAAGAATCATGATTCTAATGAGTAAATGAATGAGAAAAAATGTTAATACAAAAATGCACTCACCCGCATATATATATATATATATATATATATATATATATATATAAATATTATATATTATATACTAAATATATTAGATAAATATTTTATATGTTATAAAAATATATGTAGTAATATATATTGGGCAAAGGTCCAAAAATACCACTGATGTTTATCCCAATATCCCACTTACACCATAAACTATTTTTTTTTCCAAAAGTGCCCTTAACGTTACAAATTTAAGGTCAATTATACCCCTCCCGTTAACTGACATGCCACCTTGACAAATGGAACTGACACCTGGGTATTTTTTGCTGACTAGGTATGTATTTTCACCTGGGTTCTCAAAAATTTATTATTTTAAATGTTATAAATATATTATGAGAGGGAAAGCTTTAGATTCAGATAACATATAACGAGAGAAAGTTTTAGATCTGAATCTGATGTATGTATTATGTATACATACAATACACACAACTCCTTTTTCAAGTAGATCCACATAACAAATTATGAGAGAAAGAGAGAGATTGAGTGGCAGATGGGAAACCAAACTGGGCGGGCTTTTGTTGGATCTTACCCTCTTAAAAGTTTCTTTGCTCCTTTCGAAATTCGATGCATGGTAAAGAAAATTACAAATACAAACACAAGTCCAAATCTTGTATCTCATCCTCTGTTTTTTTGTCTCTCAGTAACTCACACTTATTCTTTATTTATTATTTAGGAAAAAGGCAACTTACTAATGAATTAGTCAGTTTAGCAGTGGAGTATACCTCCCTCGTCACATATGCTAATATGTTATAGATCTGATGTAAGTTTTTTGTATGTATACACACAGCTCTTTTTTCATATCTGATGTATTTGTTCGTGAGGTATACGAAAGTATTAATTAATTTGATGCTTGAAGATCCTTTTTTCAGATCTGATGTATATAGTTGATGATCCTTCAAACCGGCAACAAAAACCCATTTCACAAACCCATTTTAGGCGATCCTCGTGATTTGTTCATCCGGCAAGGAGGAGAGAGAGAGGATAACATTATTTTCAAACACAACCATTCTTCCCAATTTGATGAATCTGGGAGAGAGAGAGGGGGATTCAGAGAATAGTATTATTATTATTTAAGGTATTTTAAAAATAAATTTTGACTAATTTTATATAGTAAATTATATTAATTATAAATTATATAAAAAGTATCATTAATTACATTATTTTTTGTTAAAAATATTTAAATTGTTAGTTATTTTCCATGTATGCATTGCCTCGTCAACAAAAAATATCCAGTTGTCAGCTCCGTTTGTCAAGGTGGCATGTCAGTTAACGGGAGGGGTATAATTGACCTAAAATTTGTAACGTTAAAGGTACTTTTGGAAAAAAAAATAATTTAGGGTGTAAGTGGGATATCGGAGTAAATATCAAGGGTATTTTTGGACCTTTGCCCAATATATATTTAATGTATAATATATATAATATTATATATTTAATATGTATTAGACTTATATTATATTATATTATATTATAATCTTCTACTATATTATATTATAAAATATTACAATATATAATATAGTAATATTATATTTGAATATATATATATATATATATATATATATATATATATATATATATATATAATATTATATTATAATATATATTATAATATTAATATGTATTATATTTATTTTGAATTATTATAATATTTAGTTAGTTAGTTAACAATATTTTGGTCATTACATTTTATTTTATTCCATTCCAATATAACTTTTAAGTAGTGTACCAAATGTATAAATAAAATATTCGATTTCGATTCCATTATGATATGATTTCTATTCCAACTTGAATTTCGTTCTAAAACAATTTTATCCAATCAAATGTCAGGCCCATAATAACATGGGTTTTTTAAACAAAAAACAAAACTTAAAGTAAATAAATAAAATAAAAATATCTTGTACACTAAATCATCAACATATTTTCAAAAGTTATGATATTGCTCCAGATGATTGCCCTCAATCATTTTCATAGCCTTGACCCTAACTTTGAATGCTTGGAATGGAGATATTTGAATGGTGTGATCAGTCCATATTGTCTCCACAAAAGTGGATGCTTGCATCTTTGGATTTCTTCTGAACTATTTCAAGTATTGCTCAGCTAACCAAGCAGCTGTCACACCCTTAACAACTTTGTGGATCCTAAGGCAGGTGTGTGTAAAATTGATGATATGATCTTAATCTACAGGGTGTTATCTTTTTGTAATTTTCCAATATATATTTTCAATGGACATGAGGGAATGCACATGAACCCCACCCTATATTTCTCATTCTTGTATACATTCACTGCACTCCCATGTTTCACTGAGTGTGCTACCACAACTTTCTTTAAAACTTTGTTGTCTACAAATAACATCCACTCCTCAAACTTAGGATCTTCCATCATTTTTGCATGATTAAATACAGGCCATTTAGGTCCATCCTCATTATCATTTATCTGCATTCTTGGTATGTCCTCAATCATGAGGTATTCTTCTATAAAATTAGATTTTAATTCACTAACAGACTCTTTTCCCTTCCCTTTGTCAATAACCTTTTCCTTTCCTTTCCCTTCCTTCGCTCTCACTTACCCCCTCCTTACCTTTTGCCTATATCACTTATTCCTACTCCATCAAACTCAATATTACTATCAACATTCTCTTCAGTCTTTATCATCCTCCTCATATGCACTATCACTAAATGGAGTCACATATGACGCCCCCAAAATTAGGTATACATCACCCATCTTGGTCGTCATGGATCGTGGTACATAATTCAAATACAACTTACTAATACAACCTATCATGTATACAATACGACAAAAACATAAACTATGTGAGTTGGAATACAAATATTGTCTCTACTAGAGATTATACAAACTCAAAAGGAGTACTCATTACAATTAATTATTATCACACTATTTCACAGAATAGTGAGGACTACTAATGCTATCCTTTGGACCATCACTCCGTTCCCCGACTCATCCCAGGCTATATTCTCATTTCCTGAAGAGAACAGTGAAAGAAAGGGTGAGCTCAACTAGCCCAGTAAGAAATATTATGACTAAGATAATGCAGAATAAATTATCATTAGTCTCCAACAATGTTAAACTGATAAAATATAATAGACATCAAGTTTAACTGCATGGAACAAGCAATCCATTAAAAAGAGTCAGTAGAAAATAAAATCTACTATCTTTTATGATTAAAAAAGTTTTCATCATCATTTATTATCGCCGAGACTCAAAGCAATAAATATTCCACATCATCGAATCTGTAAGACCCCGACTTTTTATTAATAAAATGAAATTTCCTCTATTTATTATTTTGAAATAGTAAGGGTTGATTTGATTAATGTGGATAGTTATGGGTAAAATACGCAAGTATTTCAAAATAAGCAAATGATTATAAAATATTCCTTATTGTGGGGAATATTCGTTTGGTCGTGGAATATTAAATGCTTGGGGAATATTAAATGCGGCAATGAGCCATGTGTGGGCCCCATACTTGGAAAGCGATTGGAGGAAAAAACGACAAAAATAAGTTGTTTAAAAATAACTAGCAGTAGTTATTACTATTTACATTGTTGGAATACCCTGGTTAAAACACGATGTACTGGCGTTGTTGCATGAAGAGCACCGGTATTGCACCAATTATTGATTCTTACGTGAAGGCCTACTTTCAATAATGGTTACGATAATTACTTTTTCGATTATTTTATTTTATTGATTCAATAATTCTCGCGTTGATATTTTATATTCTTTGTTGTTTCATAATTGTCATTACACGGTATTTTTATTATCGGCAATAATTCATATTATCTCGAATAATATTATTAGATAACATTATTGGCAATGTCTAGAAAGTTACATCCCAAGGAGAGGTTTGGTCACCTAATTACTTGCGCCGAAGGAGAAAAATTCTTATTGAAAGCCCCTTCTCGAGAAGCGCACTCGTTGTCAATATTGTGATTACGTAATATTATTTGTGAATAATTAATTATTGATTCATATGATGAGAAAATATTGATTTTATATGGATAGAGATGGAGAAAATTTTTAATGTGACAATTGTTGAAAATTAAAATTTTATCTTTTTCGATAAAATAATTCATTTAAATATATTATTATATATTTAATAATATAATAATGGTGATATTTTTACAATGAATGTGTGATATCTGAGGAGAAAGAGTATTTTTGTTGCAATAAATGTTTAAAACATGTTAAACATGTCTCATGGACCCATTTATTGAAAATTTGATTATAAATTTGAAAAATCACCCGCTTTATGGATTTCTACTATTTTCTTTTCGTCAAAAATATCTATTACGGTGTGGAGTTACTATTCACGTATACTCGGCACTATTCACGTATACTGACACTATTCACGAATCACGACACTTATTCATCGAAAAATGAAAATTTTTCTTTTAATCCAAAATATCTATTACGGATACTAGTTTGATTGTATCCATGTTTTGATCATTCTTGAATTTTACACCACTATGATGATTTTGAAGTATTTTGGACATGGATAAAACAAAGTACAGAATCCTTAATCCTTGTCATTTTGTTTCACTGGATTCGTTTTTTTAAAAATATTTTTCATCATCCTCAGTCTTAAATGATGATGTTAATGAATATCTTTGGCCTGTAGTGCAAAGATGAATGATTTTCTGATGAATATCTTTGGGTCGTAGTGCAAAGATGAATAAGTGTTTAGATGAACATGACCAACTGATGAATATCCTTGGCCTGTAGTGCAATGATGAATATATGATTCAAGATGTGCATTGATTGATGTTACAAGGATAAAAATACTGTGATGGACTGTTAAATTCATAGACATTAGTAGATTTCATCCTCTACGTAACTCTTCTATGAATTAATATTTTTATTGCGAATATTGATTTAAAACTTGTTGTCATTGTATTCTATTAGATTTTTTTCTGTTGAAGACTAACGATAATTTGTTGTATATTATCTTAGTCATAATATTCTTCTTGAAGCTAGTTGAGCTCACCCTTTTCCTTTTTTGTTCCATTTTCTTCTCGGGAGGCGAGAATATAATGAGTAGATGAAGCTCTGGGGTATGGAATGAAGGTTCTAGGGAGAGTTGTTTAGTAGTCCTCACCATTTTTGTAAATAATGTATCAATAATTATGATGAGAATTTATTTGTATGTGGATATTGTCTAGATGACAATATCTCGTATTTAAACTCACAGCTTATGTGTTGTAATAATAAAGTTGTAGTTAATTACATACCATGTATTTGACAACTCGGAATGGGTGATGTATACCTATTTTGGGGCGCCACGGTTGGTATCGAAGCTTAGGGATATGATCTCCATGGCGGAGATCGGGGAATAGAACAAGAGGGGAAAGACGAGTAAATCCTTCGCTAGTGTGTCCTACATAAAAGCTTATTTGTTAGTTGGTCAAGTATATAGGGATATTATGTGATATATTGATTTCCTTAATTAACCCTTGTTTTATGATCAGTATTTGAGAATGTCATTGAGAATATTAATAGTGGAAATGAGACCGTGGAGACGCATCTGTACTCACCAACGAGGAGAACGCAACAACAATTTGGCAATGTTCCTCCCATGAAACAACATCAACGAAGCGAGATGATGAACGAGGGATGTTTAGAAGCTTTTCTACTCAATCAAAATCGACGAGGGAGACTCGTGTTCAAAATATAGGAGGAAATGATAGCAATTCACGGGTTGTCATAATGCTAGCTTCAAAGAGTTGGGACCACGAATTTAAGGAAAGCGAGATCCGATCATGGCGTAAAACATGGGTCAAGCAAATTACCAAAATATTCGATGTCTTGGGATGCACGGAGAGCGAAGGTTCCGTTAGATTCGCACCTTTATGTTCCGTGGTGAAGCAGACTCTCGGTGGGAGTCTGAAGCGTACCCATCCATCCACCGCACTCAACATATCTTGGGAGACATTTCAGAAACTATTTAATGACAAATACTTTCCGAAAGTGTTCGTCATATGAAGGAAGTGGAGTTTATTATACTTTGAGCGAAACAACAACGATGATATCTCAAAGATGAGGCGAAAGTTTGCGAGTTATCGTGTTTGCACCTCATTTGGTGGAGAATGAGGAACGTATGACGTGGATGTTTCTTAGAGGTTTGAAACCCTAGATACGCCAAGATCTCATTTCTCATAAATTTTCTCTCTACTCGATTTTGTAAAATGGGCTCAATTATTAGGCGAGATAACGAGTACTACGGCCAACTGAGGGACCAAAACCAGGATCATACCGGAGATGGCAGTCAACAAAACAATGATAACCAGCGGAGAAAGAAAAAGACGGACAAAAATGGTAACCACTCTGGTGGTAATCATGGCCATGAAAATAGAAGAAGCGAGTCAGGAGGAGATTTTAAAAAGAGGAGATTTAACAACGACCATGTGAAGACGCGGTCTTAAAAATGAAGAATTGGTTCTAAGGGAGGAGAACGACCATTGGTCATATGCTACAAATGTAGAAAAGAGGGACATATCAGTCCAAACTGTCCACAACAGCTCAAGGTATGCTATAATTATGGAAAGGAAGGACATATCGCCGGATTGTCAGACGGCGAAAAACCTAGTTCAATGGGGCGGTGACTCAAAAGATCGTCCCCGTAAAAGTCAAAGTCAATGGTTCTTGGAAGAGCGTTTGTTGTGATCGGTCAAAGTGCGAGGAACTCCAAACGAGGTGATCATGGGTAAGCTAATCATAAATTCTTGCGAAGTTTATACCTTACTTGATACAAAGTGCTACCCATTCATTTATCTCTCTACTTGTGCTCAACGTTTAAATTTGACTCGGAAAAATTAGACTTTGACTTTATCTCGTGGAAACTCCGCTAGGAGAAACTTTCATCACATCCACTATTTATAAGTCTTGTTTGATCCAAGTTGGCACCATCACCTTACTTGTTGACCTTATCTCTTTAAAGATACTTGTTTTGATGTGATTTTAGGGGATTGATTGGTTAACTACTCATCATGCCAAAATTGTTTGTTTTAAGGTTGTTAGTTTTCATATTCCTAAACAACTTTTTGTTCAATTCAATTCAAGCAACTAAACCATTAAAATCAATCATCGTCATATCTAATCATAAAGCTATTCGTTTATTGAAAAAAAGCGGATGTCAAGCTTTCTTAGCCCATGTTATGGATTTGAATAAAGACACGCCAAATTTGGATAATATTCTGTTGTTATTGACTTTCCCGACGTATTTCTGAAGAACTTCCCGGTCTACCCCGAGCGTGAAGTTGAATTCTTAATTGACCTTGAACACGGTACAAAGCCAATTTCTAAAACCCCATATCGAATGGCTCCTATTGAACTTCGGGGAGTTAAAGGTCCAACTACGGAGTTGTTGGACATCGGTTTCATTCGGCCCCAAGTACATCTCCTTGGGGTGCTCCCTCGCTTTATTTGTAAAGAAGAAAGACGGGAGTATGCGACTTTGTATTGACTATCGGAATTGAACCATGTCACTATCAAGAATAGGTATCCTCTACCTCGTATTGATGACTTGTTTGACCAATTCTGCAAGGAGCACAATTCTTTTCAAAAATCGATCTTAGTTACGGATATCATCATTTGAAGATTAGAATCGAGGATATTCCAAAGATCGCCGTAACTTCGATGCAGACAGCATTACGAATTCTTAGTCATGTCTTTCGGATTGACTAATGCTCTGCGGCTTTTCATGGATATGATGAACCAAGTATTCAAGGAATATTTGGATCGATTCGTTGTTGTCTTTATTGATGACATCCTCATATATTCAAAAGTCATGAAGAACATGAGCACCATTTGAAGTTCGGTACTCCAAAGGCTTCGTTGAAAAGCAGCTATATGCCAAGTTAAAGAAATGCGAGTTATGGCTTCGAGAAGTAGCATTTCTAGCACGCGTGGTGTCAAAACATGGAGTATCTCGTTGACCCGTGAAGATTGAAGCAATACAAAGTTAGAGCAACCGAAGACGGTGGATCAAGTCTACGTAGCTTTAATTACCGGTTATTATCGGAGATTCGTGGAAGGGTTTTCTCGAATCGCTACTCCGCTAACTCGCTTAACTCTCGGAAGGATACAAAATTCGCTTTAGAAGCGAAGAATCGAGAAGAGTTTCCAAGAGCTTAAGAGAAGACTTATTTCGCAGACTTGTTCTAACAATACCATCCGGTTCGGATGGATTTGTTATCTGACGACGCATCGGGCAAAGGGTTAGGATGTGTTCTCATGCAACGTGGGAAAGTCATAGCCTATGCCTCGCGACAACTTAAAGAATATGAGAGGAATTATCCTACTCATGATCTAGAGTTAAGCGGCAATCGTTTTATGCTTAAAGATCTCGGAGGCACTATCTATATGGGGAGAAAGTGGAGATATATTCGCACCATAAAAAGCCTTAAATATTTCTTCACTCAAAAAGAACTTAACATGCTGGCAAATGACGTTGGCTCGAGCTATTGAAAGACTACGACCACACTATTCAATACCATCCCGAAAAGCGAACGTGGTAGGCGACGCGTTGAGTAGAAAGATCATATGCGAGAACGAAGTGCGATGATGTTAAGTATACGACAGAGCCAAATTTAATAGAAAAAGTTAAGGTTGCTTTCGAGCCACCGAATTCGAAGGACGATGCGTATGAAGAAGAAAGTACTAAAAGGTGTTATTCCGGAAGCGAGAATTGATGAAGAATGAATACTTCGAGTCCACTCCAGACTTTTTGTTCCTAACGATTCTGATTTGAAGTACAAGATCATGATGGAGGCACACAATACACCATTTGCAATTCATCCTGGAAGTACCAAAATGTATCGTGATCTTCGACATACATTTTGGTGGAACAATATGAAGAGAGAGATTGCAAAGTTTATCTCAACGTGTTTAACTTGTTAACGTGTAAAGGCGGAGCATCAAGTGACAAAGGGTCCGTTGCAACCACTTGAGATTCTGAAATGGAAGTGGGAACACATTACTATGGATTTCGTTACAGGTCTTCCTACAGTTTCTCAAGGCATCAATGCTATTTGGGTTATTGTTGATAGATTAACCAAGTCTGCTCATTTCTTGCCGATACGGGAGACTTATTCCCTTGAACGTCTTGCTCAAATGTACGTAAATGAGATTATGAGATTGCATTGCATGCCAGTATCCATAGTTTCAGATTGTGACCCAAGATTCACTTCAAGATTTTGGGTTAGCTTGCAAAAAGCTATGGGCATGGATTTACTGATTGATTCTGCATACCATCCTCAAACCAGACGGACAATCGAGAGGACTATTCAAACTCTTGAAGATTTATTAAGAATCATGTCCCTAGATTTCAAGGGGGCTGGGATAAGTATTTACCATTGGTGGAATTCTCCTACAACAACGATTATCGAAAGAAGTATAGGTGTGGCTCCATTTGAAGCATTATATGGATGAAAGTGTCGCTTTATAATATATTGGGATGAGGTGGGTGAAGCAACATTGTTGGGACCCGAGTTAGTACGTATGACTACCAAAAAAGATCCAAATGATTCGACAACGATACAAATGGCACAAGATCGACAAAAGAGTTATGCGGATCTTCATCGAAAGGACGTGGAATTTAGTATAGGGGATCATGTATTGTTGCGAGTTGCTCCATGGAAGGGGGTTACAAGATTTGGGAAGAGAGGAAAGCTCAATCCACGATTTATTGGTCCATTTTAAATTCTTGACCGAGTAGGTAATGTAGCCTATAGACTCGCGTTACCTCCGAGTATGTCTCGTGTTCATAATGTGTTTCACATATCTGTACTTTGTAAATATGTGAATGACCTGAACCACATTATTGAGTTAGAACCGGACGAGATAGCCGAAGACTTAACGTATGAGGAGGTACCTGTCAAGATCTTGGATAGAAAGGAGTATGTCCTACGCACGAAGGTTGTACCACAAGTTAAAGTCTTGTGGAGAAACCATGCTATAGAGGAAATGACCTGGGAGTTGGAAACGGAAATGAAATCGAGGTATCCTCATCTTTTCGAAACACCAGGTACGTACGTCAATTTCGAGGACGAAATTTCATAAGGAGGGGAGGTTGTAAGACCCCGACTTTTTATTAATAAAATGAAATTTCCTCTATTTATTATTTTGAAATAGTAAGGGTTGATTTGATTAATGTGGATAGTTATGGGTAAAATACGCAAGTATTTCAAAATAAGCAAATGGTTATAAAATATTCCTTATTGTTTGGGGAATATTAGTTTGGTCGTGGAATATTCAGACCGTTCTGGGAATATTCGTATGCGGCGCAACCATGACCATGTGTGGGCCCCATAACGGAAAGCGATTGGAGGAAGAAAACGACAAAATAAGTTGTTTAAAAATAACTACAGTAGTTATTACTGCTATTACATCAAGTTAGAATACCCGTGGTTAAAACACAAGAATAATACGCGTTGTTGCAGACAAGAAGACATTTGCCATATTGCACCAATTATTGATTCTTACGTAAAGAAGCACTTACTCAATAATGGTTACTGATGAATTACTTTTCAAAGATTTTATTTTATTGATTCAATAATTGCTGCGCTGATATTTTATATTCTTGTTGTTTCATAATTGTCATTACACATGATTTTTTATTATCGAAGCAATAATTCATATTATCTGAATAATATTATTAGATAATATTATTGGCAATGTCTAGAAAGTTACATCTAAGGAGAGGTTTGGTCACCTAATTGCTTGCCGTAGGTAAGGAGAAATTCTTATTGGAAAGCCCCCTTTCCCGGAACCGCCCTCGTTGTCAATATCGTGATTCAGTAATATTATTTGTGAATAATTAATTATTGATTCATATGATGAGGAAAATATTGATTTTATATGGATATAGATGGAGAAAATTTTTAATGTGACAATTTTTGAAAATTAAAATTTTATATTTTTCGATAAAATAATTTATTTAAATATATTATTATATTTTTAATAATATAATAATGGTGATATTTTTACAATGAATGTGTGATATCTGAGGAGAAAAGAGTATTTTTGTTGCAATAAATGTTTAAAACATGTTAAACATGTCTGTGGACCCATTTATTAATCGAAATTTGATTATAACTTTGAAAAATCGCCTGCTTATGGATTTCTTGTCATTTTCGTTGGGAATTTGGAAAACTTTTTCTTACGCAAAGTTGTAGAGAATTGAATTTCCTATAAAAACTCGCTAGATTCGAATTTTCCGACAAAAAGGCTATTTATTGTGAATTATTGAAGTTTCAAGCTACTGAAATAATTGATTTTTGGAAGTTTAAAATATTTAAAAAAAAAAGAATGAAAACGTTTTTTTTTTGTTTGTGGGCAAATGGCATGTGATGTAAATGTTGAATTCAAAATCTAAAAAGTGTCGTAGAGAATTTGTTATATATATTATTATTAAATTAAATTTTCTGCTTGGTGTTCTAAGCATTTTTCATAAATAGGTGCTTAGGTTAGAATTGAAAATTACACCGAAACTCAAGTTTTCTCTCTATATTATCGAAATGTATTCTTGTGAGTATTTTGAGTATACTTTGAGTATTGCTATACGGCAAGTTCAAGTCATAGCCTTTATATCCTGTTTCAATTTAGAAGTATAAATCTTTCGAGGTAAGGGATATTTTTTTTCGTAATGATATTATTTCTTCAATATCATTATCTTTGAAATATTGATCTGAAGTTTTTTTTATCAAATTTAAAACTTTTGGTGTCTTGAGTTACTATTCACGATATCTGACTATTCACGTATCACGACACTATTCACGAATCAAGACTATTCATCTAAAAATGAAAATTTTTCTTTTCATTCAAAATATCTATTCGGATACTAGTTTTGATTGTATCCATGTTTTGATCATTCTTGAATTTTACACCACTATGATGATTTTTGAAGTATTTTTGGACATGGATAAAACAAAGTACGAATCCTTAATCCTTGTCATTTTGTTTCACTGGATTCGTTTTTTTAAAAATATTTTTCATCATCCTCAGTCTTAAATGATGATGTTAATGAATATCTTTGGCCTGTAGTGCAAAGATGAATGATTTTCTGATGAATATCTTTGGGCCGTAGTGCAAAGATGAATAAGTGTTTAGATGAACATGACCAACTGATGAATATCCTTGGCCTGTAGTGCAATGATGAATATATGATTCAAGATGTGCATTGATTGATGTTACAAGGATAAAATATCGCATGATGGATCGTTAAATTCATAGACATTAGTAGATTTCATCCTCTACGTAACTCTTCTATGAATTAATATTTTCATCATGCGAATATTGATTTAAAACTTGTTGTCTATTGTATTCTATTAGATTTTTTTCCCTCAAGACTAACGATAATTTGTTGTATATTATCTTAGTCATAATATTCTTTATCGAAGCTAGTTGAGCTCACCCTTTTCCTTTTGTTCCATTTTCTTCTCGTGAGGCGAGAATATAAATGAATGACGTTAATGGTGGTATGGAATGAAGGTTCTAGGGAGAGTTGTTTAAGTAGTCCTCACCATTTTTTGTAAAATAATGTATCAATAATTATGATGAGAATTTATTTGTATGTGGATATTGTCTAGATGACAATATCGTATTTAAACTCACAGCTTTATGTGTTGTAATAATAAAGTTGTAGTTAATTCCGTATCATGTATTTGACAACTCGAATGGGTGATGTATACCTATTTTGGGGGTCATTCACAGAATCACCCCCGCACTTCTGACCAAGGATATTCTTTAGTATCACGCACCACAATTATCCATACACTACGGGCCAAGAATATTTGTGTATTCATTAATGGTCATGATCATGCCAACAACTCATTCCATCAATGCACCACGGCCAATGAGGACTTTTACCACATCATTTGTAACATTACGGTGGCCATGATTACACCGAATAATCCCCTAGTCATATAATCATACCAAGTCCATCTACCACTACAGGTGCCACGTATGACTTTCAATATAATATAAACATGACGATGATGACAATGATATAAGAATTCAATAAAAACAAGTTCAAGAATTAATTTGTCCAAGAACTACTAATGTCCAAATTGTCAACATGATATCGCTTTGTAGAGTAGTAAAATTCAAGAATGATCGTAAGAATATTTCAATGAAAGATCTCGATGAAACGCAAATATCAAGGATATTCTACTAATTTCATAGAGTATAGAAGTCAAAACTTTAAGAATCGAGTATAATAAAGAATGGAATAACAAAAGAAATCACCATGCATGCGGTATTTCGATGTATGAAGTTATTCCAACAGAATATTAAATAACTGAACCAAAGTCGGCGAAATTGCGACCGGCTGTGATGTTCCAACAGTAATAATAAAGAATGGAATAACAACAAATCACCATGACGCGCAGATTTGGCAGATGATAAAAGTTATTCCAATGTAATACTAATAAAGACGGAATCAGTCCGCGAAAACGCATGTAGTAAAGGATATTCCAATGTAATAATAATAAAGATAATCAAGTCCCAAGCAGAAAACGCATGCATGACGGGATATTCCAAATGTAATAATAAAGATTTTATCAGTCCCACAGAAACGCATGCAGGTGGGATATTCTAATAGAATAGTAAAGACGGAATAATAGAAGAATGTCACCAAGTATAGGGTAGATCACAGATACAAAGTTATTCCAATGTAATAATAAGCAATGGAATAACAACAGCCTTCTTCATGAATAAGAAAGAATAACACCCTCACCGTAAAAAGAACTGAATATAAGAGTAGTTAAGAAGGAAATCTTTTCTTCTTCTCTCTATAATTTTCTCTCTAGAGTTTCAAAGTGAATTCGTAAGAAAATAATGAAGGAATGAGCTTCTATTTATAGAAAAATGGACCTATATAAGAATTAACTCATGAATTATCCAGTATTGATTTACTTTAATCTGATTTTATTCATATTTAAAGCAAAATCTTTTAAATAAAATATAATATATATATATATATATATATATATATATATATATATATATATATATATATATATATATATATCGCCACATGGTGCTTTGAAAAACCACCCTCCTCGTGAATAATTTTGTAGGATTTTTCATCCTATTTTGTCAACATCCACTCTCCACTAATAACTAATATATATATATATATATATATATATATATATATATACCATTCAAATCCATTCATTTGTACAACCCGTGTAGATCCCCTTCCCCCACCAAAACATGTCTTTTTCAACATATATATATATATATATATATATATATATAAATATATTATTTACATATCACACATTATTTATTTATTTTTTTTAAAAGAAAAGGGTAAGCGGGGGTCCAAAAATAAGCAAAACTGAGTGACTTCTCACGTAAGCATCAATAATCAATACCGTGTGCTACTATGCAACCACCCATATTCCTGTACTTATAACACCGGGTGTTTCAACAGTTAACGGTAAAACTTCCGCCATTATTTTCATAAAGTATTTTTGTCATTTTCTCAATCCGACAATAATTCCGTTGTGGGGTCCACCAATGATTGTGCCGTTGTACGAATATTCCCCGACCAATCGAATATTATATAACAACTTGCGTACTTTGCAAAATTTATAAATATTACCCACAACTATAACATTATACCAATTTCTCTTCATAATAAAAATAATATTTATAGAAAATTCATCTTTATTAAAAAAGTTGGGATTTTACATCACATATGTAGAGTCCTCATTATTAGTGGCACTACACTCAGCATCACTCCCATCATGCTCTTTCCCGCACCACTAAAGTCATCAACCTTTTTCCTTCCCTTTGTCAGATGTCCCATCATTGCTCCCAACTTGTTCTTCCCCTGCCTCTGCATTACCTAACTCTGCATTACCTAGCTCTTCACTAACCAGATACACTTCTATTTCTTTTGATTCAGGAATAAAAAACTTAATGATACACAGATCTTTTAAAGTAGTAAGGCATTTATAACTCTTCTCAGGCACAAAGTGGTAAAATTATAAATTCCCAACAAAGCCCAATTCCATTGCCATATTTCTCAGTTCCCCGTAACTCAGATTATGATATCCCGAATATTAGTAATATTTCTTTTAAGGGAAATATTAATTAATTAAATAAAGGTTAGAGATTTAACCTAATTATTAATAAAGAAAGTGTTAAAAGAGTGGATTAATTTATTTTTCTTGTGCCCATAGGGTATAAAATGATCGAAAATAGAGACTTTTAATATAAAAGGCTCTAATGTACGAGACAATATAAATATTACTTACTCATGAAAAGAAAGTAATATGTGGAGTTGAATAAATTTTATGAGATGAAGTAAGAAATTGTATTACTAAATGAATACCTTGATTATTCAAAATAAAAAGGGAAGCAAATATGACTTAATTGAGAAATATTCTTGACATAAATCCACATATGAGATCAATAAAATAATTATATTAGAATATAATTAATTTCATTCAAAAGTATTATTTAGTGACAAATAAGGAAAATGGTGGGTACTACCATGAAGTAATTAAATTACATAAAGCCATCATTTTTAATGATGTATGTGCTAGCTATTTTTCTAGCTTAAATAACTGTGTTGGATTAAAAAAAGATCCATGTATATTAATATGTAATATAGGTCCATATTAAATATTGGATCATGTCAAATTTGCTAGGTGTGCTTGCAAATAATTTAGTGTTATGGACCATATATTGCCTTACGTAAAGAGGGGTAATAATAGTTCAAGTTATATAAATTGGGCCAAATAAATTTTTGGGTCCTTTACAATAATATACAACATTTAGAAAGTAATTACACTATTAGTGCATCAAAAAATAATTACAAAAATAATACACTTTCCCATATTTATTTACAATATTAGTGCAATTAGGATTCTTTAATTTAGGGAATTAGTATATGATTCAATTCACAATAATAAGGAATCCTAAAATCAAGGAGAAATAATGTCATAATTATTATAATACAGACGGAACCAGGTCCGGTGTAAAAACACACAGACACTGGTTCCGCTCTTTTATTATTATTCATTGAACATCCTGTGCAGGTGTTTTACACCTTGACTGGTTCCGCCTTTTTATTATTCTGTTGGAACATCCCGCTTGCAAAATTTTGCTCGACCTAGTTCCGTTATTATTATTCTCGTTGGAATAACCTGCTTATACTGGGCAATCTTGCGTATTTAATGGTGATTTCTTTTGTTATTCCATTCTTTATTATACTCAAATTGGTTAAAGTTTTGACTTCTATACTCCATGAAATTAGTAGAATATCCTTGATATTTGTGCTTCATCCATATCTTTTCATGGAAATATTCTTCGATCATTCTTAAATTTTACTCTACAAAGCATGATCATGTTGATAATTTGGACATTATTAGTTTCTGGATACATTAATTCTTGAACTTGTTTTATTGAATTCTTATATTATTGTCATCTTCCTCATA
This sequence comes from Panax ginseng, assembly GCA_020205605.1. NCBI lineage: Eukaryota > Viridiplantae > Streptophyta > Magnoliopsida > Apiales > Araliaceae > Panax > Panax ginseng. The sequence continues at coordinate 137,747,517 of CM035145.1, read as the reverse complement.
TTTATATTATGTTGAAAGTCATCCGTGGCACCATGTGTGCATAGATGGACTTGGTATGATTATGACGAGGGATTATTCTTGTAATCATAATAGTAATGTTACAAATGATGTGGTAAAAGTTATCATTGGCCCAAGTAGTGCATTGATGGACATGATTGTTGGCATGATCACGACCATTAATGAATACACGAATGTCCTTAATCAGAAGTCATGGATAATTTGTGGTCGTGATATTAAAGAATATCCTCGCCATAAAGGTCGTGGGTGATTCGATGATGTGGATTATTTATTAAGTTTGAGTCCCAAATATAAAAGTCATGAAAACCCTTTAAATCATAAAAGATAGTAGATTTTATTCTCTACTTGACTCTTTTAATGGATTGCTTGTTCATCGCACTTAAACTTGATGTTGTTATATTTTATCGGTTTAACATTGTTGAAGGCTAACGATAATTTATTCTCGCATTATCTTAGTCATAATATTTCTTCTTTGGGCTAGTTGAGCTCACCCTTTCCTTTCACTTGTTCTCTTCAGGAAATGAGAACATAGCAGGGACTAGTCGGGGAACGGAGTGACGGTCCAGAGGATAGCATTAGTAGTCCTCACTATTTTGTGAAATAGTGTGTTAATAATTGTAATGAGGACTCCTTTTGAGTTTGTATAATCTTTAGTAGACAATAATTGTATTCAAACTCACAGTTATGTTTGGTCGTATTGTACACGACAATTGTATTAGTAAGTTGTATTTGAATTTTGTACCATGTATCTCACGACCCAAGATGGGTGATGTATACCTAATTTTAGGGGAGTCATGATTCCTAATCATTGCTATGACCAAAGCTAGTAAGAAACCAAGTTAGGGTCTATTTTTCAAGCCTAAAGTAAGCTTTGATAGGTCAAAATTGGTTAGATGATTAAATAAAGTGTGATGATGATAAAAGTAACCTTAGGCAACTAAAATACACATGCCTAGACTATTCTAGTAGTCAAAACTGAAAGAAATTTAAGAAGTGTCTAAATCAATTTTGGAGAAAAAGTGTTAAACCATCCAGTTTGAGCCTCAGTTAAAGTAGGCCTAACTGATATGAATGAAGAACCTAAACCCTTATTAAAATACCTTGGTATGTGGTCTAGAAGTAGGGCCAGATGGTAGAGTGAAAAACTCAGCAGATAGTAGAGTGGAGAACTCAGCAGATATTAGAGTGAAAACTCTTGATCGTAGAGTGAACTCTAAAAATCGTAGAATGACTCTCGAAATCGTAGAGTGAAAATGGGTAACCACCCTAGTTTGTGCCCAATTTTGGTTAACTTCCATAACTGAGTTTAAGAAACCAAAATCATGGAAAAATACTATGATATATGATCTAAATGGTTGCAAAAACAAAAGATCAAATGGGCTAACCCATAAAGTCCAAAAGCATCATCAAAGTGGCCTAAAAATTAACTTATGTTGTAGTTGGTAGTAGAGTGGAAATTTAAAATACCCATTTTGAGGCACTATCTGAAGAAGCCTTAAGAGGTTGTTTTAGTTGACTAACTATGAAATTAAATACTATGATGTATGGTCTAAAATTTTGTTCAAACATAGAAGTCAAAAGCTCATTACAAAGATTCATAAAAAAAATTCCCAAAGTACCCTAGAAAATCATATTTTCTAATTTTGAACTATGATGGAATAATGAGATTTGATTCCTAGAAATGTCACAGCATAACGTAAAATGATATTTGAAGTGTATAATGACCAATGATTTGTATCATGTTATGATTGGACCAAAATGAGTATATTTGAGAATGTATAAGAAATTATAAGTATGCAATGTATACTATGTGTGTATAATCACAAAGTGATAAATGAAGGCTATATGCCTAATCTATGTCTAAGGAACTTAGATGAGTAATGTTAAATATGGTATGATGTAGTGGTGTGATACACACATAGTAAACTACAAGTGCGATAAGCTAGCACATGTAACAATGAAAAGGGAAATAAAGCTGAGTTATATAAATAATGAAGTTGAATATAAAGGTGGTACAAGGACAATATATATAAGTTAAAGTAGGTTATTAAAGTAAGGGTAACCCTGAGATCAAGTATTGATTGTGTTTATTATCAATTTCACATACTGTGTAGGCCATGCAGGAGGAACACGACAGCTTAGCATAATGGTAAAACACCGGTACATGCAAGTTTTTCAAAACTTATTTTTATATGTGAACTTGTTAATTGTAATGTGTACATAATCCCTGTATTATATGTACTCCTTGTGAATAAATTGAGATGTGCATTATGTGATATACTGTGATATAAATCTATTGAATTAAGTTAATGATTGATGTGGATTGAGTAATGGAAACTTACTATATTAATTCATGATATGAGGTACATGATAAGCATGAAGCATGTATAATTACTGAGTATGAGCATTATGATGCCTGAATAAATGCAATGTATGAAAAATATGAATTTTGTATAAACTGCGAAACATGAATAATTTAAGTTGTGTTTAAAATGTGTTTTGTGATAACTGTTAAATCTGTCGGGCAACGTAGTTGCTCACCCTTGCTATAAATAATTATTTTAAGCTAAACCAGAGCGGATTGAAGGATTCGGGATAGACAAAGGAAAAAGGAAGAAGTTCGTATTGAAGTTGTTCGTATAGCTCTAACTATGCTAGATAACGTTCATATGACATATTGTAATTGCATAGTCAAAGAACATTGTATATATATAGAAGAATAGTTAAGTGTACTTGTGAGTTCATGGATACTTAAAATCAATATATCCAAGTGAAAAAATTATTTATAACTTGAAATGTATAATTTAAATCAATATGATTTAAAAGTGTAACACCAAGCTGTAAAGGTTGCGGATTCTGGAAATTTCCACCATAAACCATTTTAATCAACCATACCCTTTCTCGTTAAAATTTCCACCATAAACCATTTTAATCAAAAAAGTGGGATCGTTTCGATCATCTGCACACAAAGTTTTCAATTCCAAATTTATTAAAAAACTACATCACAAACAAAAAATAACAAATAACTTTTCAAACTTTATTTGAGTATTCCCAGCTGCCACTTATGTAAAAAATAAAGCAGAAAAAGGAAAAATAACACAAATGGGACCACCATTGTCGACCAATATTGAGCATGCAAGAACTTTCAACTTATTCATGCAAATATGCTTCTTGACCGTCTATATATACTGTTTCTACACTTTAGATACGAATAAAGAAGATACCTGGTTATAAAGGGCTGCCAAAACCTTCAAAATCAAACAACCTCAGTACTCGAACCATTTTCTGTTATAGTCTAGATGGTCATTGTGGATTCAAACTCGATTTCTGCCCTTTTAATCAAAAGAATCAAAGCCAAATCTTCGCCTCCCTTCACATCACTTTATAAATCGCACTGACTCCGCTTTGAACCCTAGAAGATGAACGATTGCTCAAATTGTAGCAACCGACCGTTAATCCCTCTTTTTTGAACATTTATTTTATTAATTGACTATTCTCATGTATTTGTACAAATTGAGTAGTTGAAGTACACTATTTATACGGTAAACATTATTTTAATATTAAATTGTTACACGTGGCCATATTCTGGGGCGAACAATTTGACCGGAGTATTCCACTAGGGTCCATCGTGCTTACTTATATGTACTTTAGGTAGCGGGATGAGAGCGTTTAAATATTGGGGTACGAATGGTAAAAGGGTCCATACTTCGGGGTGGAATTTACAATTAACCCAAATAAATATGCTCAAAGTAATAATGATAATTACTAAACTGTTATTTATAGACAATACTAGATAAGACATCTGTCGATGAGTACTATATATTACAAATATCCTATGAAAGATAACGTACTACAACTCTCACCAAATACAACAAAAGTAACTTTTAAAAATTATTGCTTTAAAGCTTAAAAATATATATATAATCACACGTCTTCATCCTCGATGGTAAACAAAAGTAACTTCTAAAAAGTACTACCTACAAGATCAACATGCATATATAATCACAAGTCTCTATCCTCGTTACCATCACCTAAATATTTATCATGTTCATCCTCGACATCAACATCCTACAAGTATCGCGGTACATGAAATGCATGTCAAATATATTAAATGAATGCATGCATTCTAAACATAAGTTCACTAAAACTGATTCCCCAACATATAGCAGTATAAGAAATGCATGTCAAATATAGAATATCTTGAAATTTTGGATCAAGCTGGGTACTAGACTGTATATAATGACTCCAATTCCCCAACATATAATTTTTTTTATGATCGATGAGCTTCTAAGTTTCATTTCTATGTTATTTTTAAATAGGTACCAACCTAGAAATATATAAATACTAAAAATTTCCCTTCTTTTCCACTCAACAGAGAATTTTAGAACTTTCAAGCTCTGATTTTCCCTGTTTTTTCTTCTCTATTTTATACTCCATTTGTTCTTCTTGTGATTAATGTGTCTTAATAATTCATTCAAAAAATTGTGGTTGAATTAGTAAAATGTAGTGCTAAAAGATATTTTTACATATCTACCCTCATAGACATTTAAAAATTACATTTAATATTCATCTTGTTTACTTATTGTAAACAAATTTTGTTATATACAAGTTGTTGTTTTTTTTGCTTTAACAAATTAGTCAATAACTAATTTAATGAATGTTGTTATAGTCTTTTATTTTGGTTTTATAATATGATAGAATGTTATTAAAAAAAAATTAGTGTTTATTCTTAAAATTATATTACTAATAGTATACTTCATCAAAGATTGTTCACAAATTTATATATTTTTTTAGATAACATTGTTTATTTATAATTACGTAATAAATTTGTGAAAACTGATATTTCTCCATAAAAAAATGATATTTCTACATGATCTCTCTCACATGAATAATGAGTGGGTCCCACCTTCATTTGAGAGAAACTCATGTAAAAATATCATTTTAACATATGGAAATATCATTTTTCTAAATTTGTTCATAATAGTTCAGAAAGTTAAAATAGTGAAATACACGTATTCAGATATTTTAGAAAGACAGTTATCAAACACATCATTTCATTTTATATTAAAAACTTTTACTTCATTTACCTCGTTCAGATTCTTTTATACATTCAAAACTTTTCGTTCAATTTTATCAAACAACACTTTACACACTCTTGGCAAGTTGTGAATTATTAGGCTTTATAGGGCATAAATTCAGCCGCTGTTTATTGACTTCTCCGGTTTAAAAAGATCATTAATTATCAAACTGATCACTTTCAAAATTTAAAGAAACTCATTTTCAGTATGGTTGAAGTACTCTGCGGTCCAGTCCAACAATATTGATTTGAGCAATTGCGTCTCTTTGAGCAATTGCGTCTCTTTCTTTTCTTCCAACAACGAAAGAAAGAAAATTTGGTAGCCACAAATTTGGATATTTTTTTGACATTCATTCAAAAGAAAGGAAACAACCAAGTTACTAGTTTTCCCTCACAAAGGCATGGATTACATTTTCAATTATTATAAATAATTATTTTTATTAAAATGTGATGATAAATTTTTAGATATTTTTATAAAAATGTTGAGATAGTTTTGTTGATATTTTTTTTTTTCAAAAATAATCATTGCAAGTTACCACAAATTCTTAGTTTGTTTGTTTTTGTTTTTATTTTTTATAAATATATTTGAAACTAAAACATGTGTTAATTGTTATGTTTGCTAGATAGATCTTTTATACTAACAGATTTTTTAAAACAAATAAATAACTATTTCATTAAAAATATTCGGATAATCTTAACTATTTTGTTTTATAAAATCAAAAAGTTAATAAAACTAATCACATGTAATTATTTTATCCGGTAAGTCTCGTGATCTTTTATCTTTATAATACCTAATCATTTAGAAAATGTTTTAGATTTTTGAAAATCAAATCAAATCAATATTAATTGCGGGAATCAACTCATAACTAACGAAAAATGACACAGTTGACTGGGCAAATAAAAATAATAGTTTGTCGACCACACACACACACACACACCCTCATATCTATACTCACCCGCTTATTTCCGTTTAAACGGACGCTTTGGCCATACAACCTCATATATTTTTAGCGACGGACAACATATAAGCGTCGCTAAAAAGTATAGACGACGGTTGTATAACAAAAAACTGTCGCTTAAAAAGCGAAACGGGTGAACGAGTAAGATAAAAGGGGTATGCACTTGATCCCCGATAGTATATATATATCAAGTCATACCCTTTATCTTACTCACCCGTGTTCACCCCATTTAAAGGACGGTTTACCATACAACTATCGCCTATACTTTTAGCGACAGACAACATATAGCGTCGCTAAAAGTATAAGTGACGGTTGTATGACCGAAACCGTCGCCTAAAGGGGGGTGAACACTGATGAGTAAGATAAGGGGTATACACTTGATCCGGACCGTGTATATATATATTAACGGTCCGGATCTTAAGCTCACTCCTTATCCAACTCACCCGAACTCACCCCCCTTTAGCGACAGATCCGGCGACAGTTTGGTCATACAACCGTCGTCTATACTTTTAACGACGTTATATGTCATCCCGTCATTAAAAGATATATTTAACACCACCAATCCCTTTATCGCCTTCGCCCATTGGGCTCAACAAATCCTTCACAATCCAGGCTTTCAGCCGATATAGGGGTCGACAAATTACACCCGAACACCTCATTATATTGACTAAAAATGAATCTCTTGTCAATTTTGGGTTTAAAAAAATCTTATATTTTGGAATAGACTGGGTATTTTTTTATTGTTATAAAATAAAATTAGAAAGAAGAAATGGATAGTAAGAGATAATTCAATTAATAAGTAATTTAGAAGGGCAATTTAGGTAAAAAAAATATTATTAATTAGCGTATCGAAACCAATTAGAACGTTTATTTTGGAACTGAAGGAGTATAAGACTGAAATGCAAATTTGGTAGTTCGATGTCAAGTTGTCCTCTAAACTTTGAGATTGAATTGGCAAAAAATCAAGACATGCCCATAGGATAACTGACAATAGATTTTGATCTTTGACAAGTGTAGACAATATATTCCTTAAGATATTTGTCAAGCGTAGACAATAGATTCTGATCTTTGCATATGGCCTCCACAGTCTACAACAGTAGGTATAGTGAAATGGTATGCTGACGACTATGTGGACCGAGTATTGATACTGCAAGACCCAGCTAACCCCTGACCCTTGACATAATTCTTCTTAACCACCAAGGCTCTCTCCCACAACTCCTGATCTATGTTAGGGCGCGAGTCTCAGGAGGATATCGCTCGTCCAGCAAACGTTTGTAAATCTTACGCAACAAGATGCAAATAATTAAAAAAAAATTGGATATATAAACAAAAACGAATTAATTTTAATAAACACTAATAGAAATCTGGACTGCCTCAAGAATGCCATCACGTGTCTTCACGTACACCTGAAGCCAATCAACCGAGCCGTCATTCTCCTTCTCCTACAAACATGTTAATATCGATTAGTAACAGTATGGTAAGATATATGGTAATACATCACTTATATATATAAATAATAAACATAAGTTAAAATTTACTAGTCTTAAGATGTTAAGACTGAAATGTTGTCGCCTCTATATGTCCCCTTAGCCTTCTGGTACTCCTGCAGCTCTGGTATTGGCATTGACGTTATCCTTCTTCACCCATTTTTCAGCAAGCCAATGTTGCACCTTCTCAACCTATAGCTCCCGCGAGTATCACCAATCATTTGTACAGGTGGCACACCTGTTCCAAAATTGGATCTTAATGCCAACATTATCGTCCGGAGCCCACTTGAATATCTTTTTCAAAGAAGTAAAAAATAACATTAGTATAGTTGTAATATTATTCAATAAGACTACGCAGTAATTATAACTAATAAGAAATAACTTGAAACTCTTGCCACATTGTGTGTTTGTGGGTGGCAGGCATCCCGACCCACGTGATAGATCACACTATAAAAAACTTGGACATCTGACATGGAAAAATCTGACTCAAATATAGTAGAATCCGTCTCAAAATTGATTTTAAGATAGATTTTATCCGTCTTAAAATATGTGTCATCAGTAGGTCTCGTTGCTAATTCTGTCCGTCTCAAAAGAATAAATATAGAAACTGTCTGTCTCAAATTTGTCTCAAAAAAATTAGGGAACTGACTGCTTCCGTCTCAAATGGCTCTTAAGTTCGTATCAACTTGACCCATGGAGAGCTGAATTTTCAAACCGATTTAGCAGGTTTCAATTTTGGAGGGCAAAATTGGCACCTTCTTTTAGGATTGTAATTTGAGATGGAAAACGCCGTCTCAATTCCGTCTCAAAACCGGTAGCAACTATTTTTGCTAAGCATATTTTGAGACGGGCACCATCGGCCATCTCAATTTCGTTCCAACTTTGACGCTAATATCTTTTTAGTGTGCATATTTTGGGATAGGCAACAACCGTCTTAAAATTCGTGTCAACTTTGTCGCCAATATCGCTCATTCTTTGAGACGAAAAGAAGTTATCTTAATTCCGTCTCAATATGTTTATTAACAACAAATTAAAAATATTTTTATAATTTAATTTTGAAATCTAAAAATAAATATGGTTAATTGCAAATTCTACCTCCACGTATGGACCCTTTTACCATTCGTACCCCAATGTTTAAACGCTTCCATCCCGCTCCCCAAAGTACACATAAGTAAGCAAAAGTGACCCTTTTTTGTAATTTTCGGCCAAAAAAGTGACCGGAACTGCCACGTGTTCTGGTGGTCCATGTATAATACAGAATTGACCAGATTTTTATACAGTTAACTATATAAAACCTTATTATGTACTAATACAAGTTGACTTCCTAATTAATTAGACTAAGTAATAGATTAATATCTATTAATACAATAAATAACTCCCTCCAGCATTAGTTCCCTCCAATATCAGTTCCATCCAACCACTGTGCTAATTTTCTGCAAAATCATATGTATATATATATATATATATATATATATATATAGATCATATATATTTCCACATAAGAGCATAAGAAGACCCATGTCAGGGTAGAGAAGGAGAGGAGGGAAAGAGCCAAAGTTACGAACCTTCAATGGTTGTAGTGCTTTGCCACTGTCATATTCCGGCAGTGTTGAGAACATCATACACCGAGAAAAATCCAGGGATAAGGTTTCTAGCTTGCCAATCCGAAGGGGTAAGCTTTCCCAGAAATTTTCATATTCTTCTTCTTCTCAGAAATTTTCTTATTCTTCTTATTCTTCTTCTTTTGCATCATGTTAAGCTACCGTTTGGGAGTAACAAACTTTTCAATTCTTTCATAATGGATGTGGTTTTTTTCGGTGGTATGAACCTCCAGCAGATGGTGGATTGGTAGGCAGGGTTGCTGCAATTGAAGATGAAATCAAAATGCTACTAAGAAGAGAGAAGATCTACATAGCTATCATAATTGTAACATGGATTATCATGCTATGTAATTGTTGTACTAACTAAATTTATGTAATGACAATTATATGCATTAAATTAAAAGTTTGATTGCTCCTTATCTCTGCAAATGGCATACCAACTTATAAAACAAAACTTGTCATTTCCTCCTGCAAACAGAGCACATAAAAACGGAGTTAAAATCAAAGAAAATTTGTAAAAATAGAGGAAAAACAAACCTACATTAAAAAAAACAAAAAAAGAGCATGACTAATTAACCAAAAACAATTTCAGAACATCCGCAAATAGAAATTCCACATGACTAATTAACCAAAACAACCAGTTCTCATCAAACTAATAAACCAAAACAATTCCCAGTATAAAACACAACCATTTGTGTTATCCCATATGACTAATTATAAACCAAAACAAAATCTGCAAAATAATTCACAAGCAAGCAGAAATCCCACATGTCTAATAAACCAAAACATTCCCAGCATAATGCAAAAGCAAGAAAACTAAAAAATCAAAATAATTCACCCAACACACAAACCCATAATAGAAATTAGTTCCATTTCATTGCCCAAAAACACAAAGTTCAGTTGTAATAATTACATACTGTCAAACTTCATAGACCAAAAGACATCATCTTTTAATACATAAAAGTTTGTACCCTAGTTAATAAGAGCAAAAGCATTACGTCTGATTCCTAGTTAATAAAATCAAAAGTATTAATATAAGAGTAAATGCAGAGGGGTCATAAGCGTACACTTTTTTTTCTTCTTCATGTTGTTGCAAACCTCAGTAACAGTTGACTTACATTTATGGAGGACTGACTTCACATTCTTTAGTGTTACATATTTTTTCCCACCCTTAAGAAGAATTAGTGTCCCTTTGAAAGTGTCTTGAGTTTGTGGTACACCAGCTAACAACCAATTCCTATCTGGTATGGTAACACCAGCTGGAGGCATTCTAAACTTGACAAGACTTTGAAGTCTTGGAACATTAATTGCATTAAAACCCCCCTCATTAATCCCAATTAACCTACATGAGTTAGGTTATCATAGTTAATTTCATAATAAATATACATAGTAATTAAATTCATCATAACACTAACTAGGACCTTACTGATTTCTGCAACTCATCATGAGGATTGGACCTTCTCACCTACATCCAAATAACAAAATTTATAAATATTCCCAAAACAAAGGTAAATGTATAGAGTGTTTCTGTTTAGGATTATATACTTGCAGTTTTGCTCTTTGTTGTGGTTGAGGGATTGAGTGTTGTTGTGACTCTGAAAACTCATCAATGCTAGGTTAAGTTAGCTCCACTTCAATAGGTTCTTCCATTGCTTCTACTCTTGCATCTCCCTCACTATGTGTTTTTTCTTCTTATGAGACCTGGAGTTGTGTCCATACTGCCAACACACTTTGCATCTGAGAGAGTCTTGGAATTTTTTACCTAAGTTACTAGAACCAGTTGCAAACTCATCTTTGTTTCTCTTCCTTAGCTTTTTTGGCCTTCCAGGCATCTTATTAAACTTGGGAGGCATCAATTTGAGATTATTTTCCACTTGGCTATCATCCCACATGTCTGCACTAGACATTGGTGGTAGACAAGGCTCATAAATCTTCTTATAAGTGGTTATCTTGTACAACTCATTCAAAAAATTTGCAGGGTCCAGGTTTTTGAAAACCATACCTGAGATGGCATGATAGGTATGCATGTCATGTCCTATTTTCTGCAGCTAACCCTTTGCATCTAAATCAACTATATACTGGTCCCCATACATTGTCTTTACTTGAAACATGTGTTCATTTGTAGGGGTAGCAATGCAATGTCCTGCATATTTCTTAGCTCTTTCAATTAAGTCTCTCAAGTGCATTGGGACAAAGGTCCCCAAACCATTTTTGTCATACTGTCATGTTAATGTTTAATCTCTTTATTAGCAAATATCTGATATCTTCTAGCATACTCAGAATTGGTTTTTCTCTTGCCCCCTTAATCATGTTGTTAAAACTTTCACATATGTTGTTTGTCAAGATATCACACTTGGGGTATGTGCTAAAATGTGATCTTGACCATTAACTTGCATATTTATCTTGTAGACTATTCACAGCCTCAACACTCTTTTTCCTTAGTGCCTCCATGTTGTCCTTATACCTTTTAGGATGTATAGCTTTTGCACAATCTCCCACAACAACTCTCTCAATCCCATTCCTCTATGCCCTGCATTTGCAAAATTTTGATGCAAATGCTGAACTCAAAATCTATTCTTTGAGTTAGGTACTAATATATTCCTCAAATGCCTTAATCAATTCTTTTTGTTTATCAGATAAAAATGTCCAACCATAGTCATTCACAATTCCCACATCATCTTTTAACAATCCTAAAAACCAAAACCAAATGTCATATGTTTCTCCCTTTACCATTGCATAAGCTATTGGATACATATTATTATTTGAGTCAATACGCACAATTGATAACAAGCTACCTCCATTTGTGTTTTTCAAGAATGTTCCATCAAGGCCAACTATAGATGTGACGCCCCCAAAATTAGGTATACGTCACCCATCTTGGGTCGCCACTTACATGGTACATAAATTCAAATACAACTTTATAATACAACTGTCGTGTACAATATGACAAAACATAAACTGTGAGTTTGAATACAAATATTTTCTACTAGAGATTATACAAATTCAAAAGGAGTCCTTATTACAATTATTATTACACTATTTCACAGAATAGTAAGGACTACTAATCTTTATCATCTGTCCAAAATCACCCGCTCCCCGACTAGTCCTCCTCTTACATTCTCATTTCAAGAAGAGAACAATAAAAGTAAAAGGGTGAGCTCAACTAGCCCGGAGGGAAATATTATGACTAAGATAATGCGAGAATATATTATCGTTAGCCTTCAACGGTGTTAAACCGATACAATATAACAACCATCAAGTTTAATCTGCAATGAACAAACAATCCATTAAAAGAGTCAGTAGAGAATAAAATCTACTATCTTTTATGATTTAAAGGTTTTTCATCACTTTTATCGGCTGGACTCGACTTAATAAATAATCCACATCATCGAATCACCCTTGTTGCGAAGGATATTCTTTAGTATCACGACCACAATTATCCATACTACGGGCCAAGAATATTTGTGTATTCAATAATGGTCATGATCATACCAACAATCGTCCATCAATGCACTACGGGCTAATGAGGACTTTTACCACATCATTTATAACATTACGGTAATGTTTACAAGAATAATCCTCTGTCATAATCATACCAAGTCCATCTATGCCTTTATAGGCCACAGTATGACTTTCAACAAAATATAAACATGAGGATGATGACAATGATATAAGAATTCAATAAAACAAGTTCAAGAATTATTTTATCCAGAACTAATAACGTCCAAATTGTCAACATGATCTTTGCTTTGTGTAAGTAAAATTCAAGAATGCTCGTAAGAATATTTCCATGAAAAGATATCGAATGAAGCCGAAATATCAAGGATATTCCACTAATTTCATGGAGTATAGAAGTCAAAACTTTAACCAACTCGAGTATAATAAGGAATGGAATAACAAAAGAAATCACCAGGCATACGATAGATTTGCAGAGTTATTTATTCAATGAATAATAAATAACGGAATCGGTCCTGCAGAAAAGCGCATGCATGACGATATTCCATCCGGCGTAAAACGAGTATGATGAGGATATTCCAAATGTAATAATAAAGACGGAATCGAGTCCAGGCGTAGAAACGCAAAATAAACGAGGATATTCCAATGTAGAATAATAAAGAGGCGGAACCAGGTCCCAAGAAGAAACCTTATGAACAGGATATTCCAACAGAATAATAAAGACGGAACCCGTCCCAAGTGAACGCAACCTTAACGTGATGTTCTAACGAGAATGATAAAGAATGGAACAACAGAAGAACTTCACCAAGTATAGGGTAGCCCACGATATCGAGTTATTCCAAAGTGAGAATAATAAGAATGGAATAATTGAAGTTCTCTTCATAGATTGTAAAGAAATAATATTCCCTACCTTGGAAAAAACTAGATATCTTTGAATAATAGTGAGGTAGCAGATTTCTCTTCTTCTTTCTCTATAATTTCTCTCTATAATAATCGCCTAAAGCTTTTGTGAATTGGTGAGAAATTAAGGAAGAATGAACTTCTATTTATAGAAAAATATAGTTTCGAGAATTGCACGTTTTGGGGCTCAAAAATTATAGTATAATACCTCCAACTTTTCTTTCATTTATAATTTAGTCCTGTAAGTATTATCAATCTTGCACCAACTCTCCTAATAGTAAATAATGTGAATTAATAGTTCAATCATGTGAATCAATAGTATAATCATGTGAAAAATACGAATTTCAGTATAGTACCTCCATCTATACCTCTATTTTTAATTTAGTCATACAAGTATTATCAATCTTGCACCAACTCCCCTAATAGTAAATAATGTGATTCAATAGTACACATATGTGAATAAATAGTTATATAAGCATGTGAATTAGTAGCAATTAATTGCTCATTTATCCGATAAATTACCCGATTATCAATATAACCCTGTACATCAATTATCATCTAATAAATGTCGATTTTCACTAACACAAACAATTCCAACATAATGAAACTATTTTTATCAAAAATATAAATTTTGAAATTTTGAAGTTTGACTTTTCCCAAAAAAAGTCAACTGTTGACTTTTTGACCAAGTAGTGAATCCCGAAAATTTTGTGTTTATAGACTTTTTACTAATTTAAATGTTCCGGACTCAAATATCACGACCACGTCTCCAAATTCAACTCAGAACAACATTCATTATTAATATTATAACTCACAATATTTATCAACCAAGTCGTTCCTGGAAAGAGGGGCTTTCCAATAAGGATTTCTCCCTATTGGCCAATGATTAAGTGACGAAAACCTCTCATCGTGTAACTTCTAGATATTGTAAATATTGCAATTTATAATATGAATAACTTTGTCGTCTCAAGTATTGATTTTATAAAAAACATTTTATGCAGATGATATCTTTGTGTGACAATAATTGAATCAATAATATGATAGATATGATCACGTGATTCTTGTGTAATAATTGAGTATAATGAGTGACTTCACGTAAGCATCAATAACGTGTCTTATTATGCAACCACGCGTATTCGTATTTCTTTTAACACCGGGTGTTTCAACAAATAACGATGAAAACTTCCGCTGTTATTTTCATAAAAAATATTTTTGTCGTTTTCAATCCGCTACAATAATTACATTATGGGGTCCACCAATGATTGTCTTAGTTGTAAGAATATTCCTGTTAAAACAAATATTCACCGACCAATCGAATATTATATAACAACTTGCGTACTTTGCAAAATTTATAAATATTGCCCACAATTATAACATTATATCAAATCCACACCATAATATTCAAAAATATATTTTGAGAAAATTTAATCTTTATTCAAATAAATCTTGGGTCTCACAATAGACCTGCATAGGAGCCGCAAATTAAATTGGTGATAGAAAGGTTAAATAACTCTTCTATCCCTTCAAGTTGTCACCTATTTAAAATCGTTCCTAAAATCTATTTTTTGTCAGTTACAATTTTGTTTCTTTTTTCCCATTTTCACTTAAACTCATCCAAAATTTGACCCGATCCGACCCATTTTGACTTGATCCCAATTTAACTAATTCAATCTTTTTTAAAAAAAACTAAAACAATTTAAAATTATTTATTATTTCTAATTCAATTTCACTAATTGTGCGTAAAGTTTCATAAAACATAGTTTCAAAATAAATAAAACTTTATTTTTAGAAAAAAAAGTATAATTTTTTATTTTTATGTAAAATTTATTTTAGGCAAAAAAAAAACTAAGTCTTTCCCATTATAATTATATGTATTCTTAATATTAGAACTTTTAAAACAAAAAACTAAAAATAGAAATTAAAATACAAAAACATTAAAAGATTAAAAACTTAAAGTAATTTAATATTTTTTTTAAATGAAATTAAATTTTTAAAATAATTATTATTTTCATGAAAAATAATTAAAAATCATTTTTTAAAAAATGGGAATTTTTTTATAAAATATAGATTCAAAAAATATAACTTTATTTTTTAGAAAAAATAATTTTTTTTTTTTCAAAATGAGTAAAGTTTCATAAAATATAGATTCAAAAAATTAAATAAAAAACTAATTTTTCATAAAAACAAATTTGAATTTTTTATTTTTAAAAATTAGTAAATTTTCATAAAAATAATTAAAATTAAAATTTTTAAACTTTATTTTTTTGAATCTATATTTTATGAAACTTTACTTATTTTTAAAAATAAAATTTTCTAATTGTTTTACTGAAAGTAATAATTTTTTAAAAACTTTTAATTTCTTTTTTTAAAATTGAATTAGTTTTTAAAATTTATCATTTACTATTTTTGGTATTTTTATTTTTATTTTTAGTTTTTTTTTAAAATTTTTAATATTAAGAATACATATAATAATTGTAAAGATATAACTGCCCTTAATAAAATGGGCTTGGTCAAAATGGATATGGTTGGGTCAAAATTTGGACGGGTTTAAGTGAAACTAGAAAAAATGAATGGAATTGACAGAAAATGTCACTTTAAGGACATACTTGACGAAAAATAAATTTTAGGGACGACTTTAAAATTAAATGATAACTTTAAGATACAAAAGTGTTATTCAGCCATGATAGAAATGTTTGTGGCTCGCCAAAGGAAAATGTACCATAATAATAGTCTTATCAGCATCTCCAAGGAGAAACACCCAACTCCCAAAATGTCTCCCCTCACCTTTCCTATTCTTTTTCTCCTTCTTCCACTCCTCTGGTGGTGGCTCATCCATCTCCGCCGTCGGACCACCGCACCATCACCAACCCACCACCAAAAACTCCCACCTGGCCCTCCCGGACTACCCATCATCGGTAACCTCCACATGTTAGGAAACCTTCCCCACCGCACCCTTTATAAACTGTCCCAAAAATATGGTCCCATCATGTCCCTCCGCCTAGGAAATGTCCCAACAATTGTAGTCTCGTCGCCCGAAGCCGCTGAGCTCTTCCTCAAGACTCATGACACTGTTTTCGCTAGCCGGCCTAAAATTCAAGCATCGGATTATTTTTACGGTCCGAAGGGCATGGCCTTTAGTTCTTATGGACCTTATTGGCGCAGTGTTAGGAAATTTTGTACACTAGAGCTACTTAGTACTACAAAGATCGACTCGTTGGCCGGGATGAGAAGGGAGGAGCTTGTGGGGTTGGTGGAGTCTTTGAAGGAGGCGGCGGTGGCGCGTGAGGTGGTCGATCTTAGTGAGGTGGTGGGAGGATTGATTGAGGATATGACCTTTAAGATGCTTTTTGGGCGGAGTAAGGATGAGAGGTTTGATCTTAAAGGTAATATTCAAGAGCTTGCTAATGTGGTGGGAGCTTTTAATGTAGCCGAGTATGTTCCATTTCTAGGGGTATTTGATTTACAGGTAATTCTTGAAAACTTGATTAATCGTTACTACCTCCGTTCCTAAAATATTACCGTTTAAAGTTTAAAGTTTTTGCACATGTATTAAAAAAGTCATTTAATATTATCATTTAACAATTAAAATTTATTTGAAATTACATCACTACCCATTTATGGGAAGTTGAAAATTATTAATACAAGGAAGAAAATTTCTTGGGACAATGAGTGAAAATAGGAGTAATATAAGAAAGTAAATAATTTATTTTCCTCGAAAGTTATAAACGACAAATAAATTAGAACAAATTTTTTCTTCTAAAACGACAATCTTTTAAAGAGAGAGTGAGTATATTCGGATTTTAATTTCTAACGGTTCAAATTGAGAAGTCTATTTAAACACTCAAAGTTACATTTGTATAGCTGTGTTGCAATTTATCTAACAAAATATAACTGATTTTGAATTTCCCGCTCATCCTAATAAATTATCTGGGCCGTCCAAAATTTGGGATAAATTCCACCGTACACGTAGTGCCGGGGGCACGGGACACATCTAGTTGTATAATATTTAGTAAAGGGAGTCTCAAATGCAACTCTATGCTATAGCAATACAGATGGTTTCTATAAACTGTCCAAATAGACAACCAATTTCGAGCTGCTTGGAAACAGGATTCGTCATATTCTTATTCTACTACTTCTATATCACAAAAAGATTTTCATTTGTTAAATTTACAAATATGAAGGATGTATTGTTTTTTTAGTTTTATTGATAAAAACAATTCTCCCTCTGTCCCTTTTATTGATGTTTTAGGTGTTGGCATGTAGATTAATAAATGTAATTGTTGTTTAGTCTAATTGATTAAATTGCATACAAAATCTCAATATAAATTATCCTTTTAAAATTCATTTAAAAGATGAAAGAAAAACAAACAAATTAGTGTTATTATTAAGAATTATATGAAAATCTGAGTAATTAATTTTTCCTTAGACAGATAAAAAGAAACAAAAAACTTTCTCTAAAAAAGACAGATAAAAGGGAGGTGGTAAGCTGTTAATGTTTAGTAATTGTGATATGATTATGAAATTAATTATGATGACAAATTTTAGGAAATTGTGTCATTTTATTTTATTGTTAATACAAAGATGACTCCTTTTTGTGGAAAAATTTTTTTGGTAAATGGACTCTTTTGTGGGACAGGCAAAACATTTATAAATTTAGAACTATTGTTTTTTTTCCTTTTAGAACAAGTTAAAAGTGAAACTCCTTCGGAAAAATGCACAAGAAGAGCTCTATTTAAGGACATATTTTTTATCTATGTTTACTCTAAAAAAATATAATGATTATTTAGTTTAGTAATACTTGTATGATAATGGAATTATGATGATAAATCTGTATATCTTGTCAAAATTTCTTTTTTTATCATTAAAAAAAATGCATACTTCCAGCGTTACAAGGAACCAAGTTCTTGGATTGAATCTTGGGAAAGTGTCAAATATATTTACTGCCTCTTGTGAGCGTGATTGGGCAGGAGATTTGGGTTGGGAGATTTATGTAGAAAAATGGTTCCCATTATCTTTGAGATCTTGAATTGTATGCATAGTGCTAGAAATCAATGAAACTTTCAGTTGAATGTTTATGTTCAGAAATAATCAACACTTAATTAATTTTATTATGTTTAACATCTTTCTCATATGTTTTTATAAATAAAAAAAATTATTTCTTTCAGGGTTTGACTCAACGTATGAAGGCAAACTACAAGGCTCTTGACAAAATCTTTGAGATTATGATTGATGAGCATGAACAATATATGGTAGTGATGGGCACAAAAAAGCACGATAGGGATTTTCTTAATGAATTGCTCTCATTGAAGAACAAGTCTACAAGGACACATGAGGAACTAGCTAATACAATTGACAAAACAAATATCAAAGCAATCATATTAGACATGATCACCGGAACAATTGATAGCTCATATACCGGAATCGAATGGATTTTGTCGGAACTTATAAGGCATCCAAATGTAATGAAAAAGCTTCAAGAAGAAATCAAAACTATTGTTGGAGATACCGAAATAGTCGAGGAAATAGATTTGCCTAAGTTCAAATATCTAGATATGGTAGTAAAGGAGAGCTTGAGGCTACATCCAGTTGCGCCACTATTAGTTCCGCACGAGTCTATGGAGGATGTTGTGATCAATGGATATTACATACCAAAGAAGTCGCGGATTATCTTCAATGCTTGGGCATTAGGACGAGATCCTAATGTGTGGTCTGTAAATGCAGAAAATTTCTTTCCTGAAAGGTTTATTGGGAGTAATATAGATCTCCGGGGACGTGATTTTCAACTTTTACCATTTGGTTCTGGTCGAAGAGGATGTCCCGGGATGCATTTGGGATTGATTAATATTCGTTTAGTGGTGGCTCAGTTGGTGCATTGTTTCAACTTTGTGTTACCAGATGATATTACACCTACTAAGTTGGACATGGGTGAAAAGTTTGGTCTATCAGTGGCAAGAGCAAAACACCTGTTTATAGTACCAACTCTTCGCCAGTAAAAAAGGTTGTGTTTACTGATCTAAGTGCTTCTTATATCATTGTATAATTATACAATGACTGTATCATTGTATAATTATTCTTATATCATTGTATAATTATAATGCATTAATAAGATGAACTTCAAATATATTTAGAAACTCACTGCTATTTTTAATTAAAAAAGAGCACTTAATTTCTTCATTTTTACTTTTAAATTTTTATTTGATTCAAGTGAAAGTGATTAGTGTTAACGTCAAGATTCGTCCGCGCATCTAATCACCAAATTTACGTCTTTGAATCCTCGCATGAAACGAAACCACACTCACACAGGCGCCATTTTGGGCCGCCATGAGAGATAGTTTCAGTGTGAGAATAAATACAGGTTGAATGTAAGGTTAAGCTTATTGTCTAGTACTGCTCAAAGAATTGTAAAATATCATGTACCTGTGAAATAGGGTATAGCATTGTATTTATAGTTGCTCACACCACCTTTATCGACATGTCTCCGAATTGGAATAGAATTCCTTATCATAGTAACTACCAATACTAGGATAGGAGTCAATCTTCTTAAAGAAAGAAAGTCGAATATAATCCTGACTCTTTACTTAGGAATTATAAGTTAAATAAAATCAGGAATGAAGATTCCCTAACAGCCAAGTCTCCTGACTAGAGTATACCTCCATGGGGGAAAGAATCCTCCACGTGGGATAGGTCCCACCGAATCGTCTTTAATTACGTCCCAACATTGCCTCCCACTCTCTTACTTTAATCTCTTAATTTAAAAATTTTAAAATAAGAGAGTAGCACTAGAAATGTAATACTAATTGGAAATGAACCAAAACTGCTGAAACTATTTAATTTGAAGTCGCCAAAGCTTTCTTTACTACTGCCGAGGTCGTCGAATCCTTCTTTAATATTGTCGAAACCACCAAACCTCATCCTGAACCATCTTAGTCTATTTCAGAAATCCAAACAAAACACATCCACCAACACTTTCGATCTTCAAAATACTAATAAGAGAGATGTCTTCGAAATGTCTGTTGAGGTCGAAAAACATAAACTCCAAAAAACCAAACGCTGAAAGTTTGTAAAAGCTACTTCCCAAACATAATCAAAACTTGTTCCACTAACTCATTCGACCCCACCCGAACTACTTTCCGAACACCAAGCCAAAGAAAAATTCTCAACTCCTGAACTGCAAGCCGAACACGCCTCCCTTCCTCCGACCACTGGCGATCCCCAATCTGCACATCGTTCAATAAATCTGAATTGAGCCGAATATGTCTCCCTAAAGTGAGTCATCGGAACTCGATCGATATAAGAGCCTCTGTTGTTCCAGAACCATCAAGAGTTACTCGAACATTGAATCTGTAATCAGTTATCCACTATCATTACCATCGGAATCCCGAACTAAAAATACCACTAATTTCCTTTGCAATCGACGAACCATCTAAGTAAAAAATCCAAGATGAAAACAATTATTGTCCCCTGCTACTCCTGAACCCGATCCTCCCTTCGGATCCTCTTTGGCAAATATTCATTCTATCACAAAGCACACTAATGTATGTCGACATTCGTAGACGACCACCCAAGATGAACCGACTCCACTACTGAAGCAACCACCCTACCAATGTCTCATTGAACCTCTGCATAAACCTCTAACTCTGACTAAGACATGTCGTAACCTCCTCAAGTAATTTGAATTGAGTAATTTTCATTTACATGGTAAAATTGTATATATATATATATATATATATATATATATATATATATATATATGATGATATGGTAATTATTCTTTTTCTTCTTTTGATTTTAAAAAACTATATATCAATAGATGGAGGAAATAAAGATGGGAAACCAGACATGAATTTTGGTGTTTTTCACTTCATATTTTTGAGTGAATCTTGAAATATATGAAAGATCTTTTATCTAAATCGAGTTTTGAGCAGGGCCGGCCCTGAGTTTTTCAGGGTCTAAAGCGAAAAAAAAATAAAAATTGGGCCCTTTGCGAATTGCTATTAAGATAGATATAAAAAAAACTAAGAACTTTCTCTGAACAAAAGAGCATAAATACAAAAGAATACCAAATATAATAACCGACTATTTCAATATTTTTAAAGCATCATTCGGATATCACATTATCACTAATTCAAAAAGTAATCGATTCAAAGACATAATATCATCATCAACGGAGGGTGGATGATATCATTAATGACTCCTCTTTAATAACACTCACTTATAATGGGCAAATTATAAATAAAGAAGCATAAAATTTTATAGTTACGTAATGGAATGTAACTTCATTGAATTTCAAATAGTTTCACAGAGATCAATCGATGGGTGACATATCCAAGCTATGACAAGAGTTAACCTGCTTGGTTATTCTTCAAATAGTACCCATGGTAGATAGTGTAAAACTCAAAATCTTCCCGGTAAGAGTTTACCTATTTTCTTTTGTATTATATTGGCTATATTATGACCTCAGTCTTTAACTGTCAAATTAACTGTCAAATTTTAATACCAATAAGTAAAAGTACGCATGACCCATAGTCTATTAATAGAGATAATCGTAAAAATGCTGCTAGCTTGATTAAGAGAAAAAAAATGAGATTATACATATTTGCAAAGAAACACAAGAATGAGTAAAGACATAATTATGATGGACAAATCATAGACTAACAAAGATTGAAATTAATTGAGACATATTGAAGTAATTGTTTTTAATTTATGTGAACTGGTTGGTATTTTTTTAAATATACATATTAGAATTTTTAATAGTGTTGGATCTAGTTTTACTTATGTAATAATTTTATTTTTCAAAATTTTAAATATTTTAAAGAATGATTCTACATAATCAATTATACTCATTCTTTAGAATAAAACTAGTCATGCACTGATTGTATGATATAAGAAAAAGGGGCCCTAAAAAATTTTGGGCCTAAAGCCCGGGCACCTTGGGCTTTAGCCCAGGGCCGGTGCTGGTTTTGAGTTATACTGCAAATCTTCTATAAAAATATCTTTTAAGTATTAAAAGGAGTAGTATAGTGTCATATGTGATGTGCTTATGGTACACAATTGCCAGTCCTTAGGTTTTGACCAGGCCAGGTCAGGACGTTAACTTTGATCTAGCAGTTCAAACCAGGTCTTGGCCTCTGAAGTGAAGTCCAAACCCAAGGTCAGGCCCCTCCTCCTCCTCCTCCTCCTCCTCCTCCTCCCCAACCCCTTTCCCTTTTTTTAATGTTAAATATTAATAATACAAACTATAAATATAATCTAATAGAAATTTTAATGAAGAACTAGAGTATTTACAAGAAACTAACTTATTAATAGTATTTAACATTAAAGGTTAGTTAATTAATGTATTAATTAATGTTACTATTTAATATCAAAATTAAAGTAGCAAGAAATATTAATAAAGTTTTAATGTTAAATATTACTCCCTACGTCCCAAGATTAAAGTCTTTATTACTATTTTGGGTAGTCTCAAGTTAAATGTCTACTTACCTTAAATAATATATATTTTTTAAAAGTCTGCCTAAAATATCCATAATATTAATTATTTTATATTTCTATTCTCTATGTATTTATGGAGCATTACTAGTCATGCACAAAAAATTATGTAATTAAATGAGAATTTAGAAAGACTTTTTTACATAATTCAAATACTTATAGTATTATTAGACATATAAATGCATTAATGAAACTAATTCCAATGAGAAATAGTATTATTTTTTCCAAGATAATTAATAAAGTACTATTAAAATAAATTTAGTTTTAAATACGAACAATTTTGTCATTTTATCCTCTTTCTTAATATGCGTAAAAAATCAACCATGACTTTTATTCTGGGACAGAGAGAGTAGTATTTACAAGAAACTAACTTATTATTAATATTTAATCAACTAGTAACTTTTATCGTTAAATATTAAATAAACTAACTAGTATATTAATTAAGTATATTTATATATTACAAGAAATCAAGAATGATTAATTAAATCTTTAAACTTTATTGATGTATTAATTAATACATTGATGAATAATTATAACTTTTAAATTAAAAAATTATAAATAATTAGATAAAAAATCGAATTCGGTCTTGGGCCTCCTCGGTAGAACCAAATTTAAGGTCGAAAGCTGAACTAGGGCGGGCAATTTTCAACACGACATGATAACATAATACAAACACGATTCATAAATGGGTTGATATCATAAACACGTGTTATAAACGAATTTGTGTCATAAATACTATTTTAAAGACGTATTAATTTTTGATACGAACACGATTCATAAACGGATTCACGTTATAAACACGTGTATACAAGAGTTTTAACATGCCACCACACGAATTCGCCAAACATGACACGATTGCCACTCCGAGCATTTTTTGCATGTTGGGCCAAACTGGATTTTAAAATGGATCATTTACAATAATATACAACATTTAGTAAGTAATTACACTATTAGTGCATCCACAAAATAATTACAAAAATAACGCAATTCAAATTAATAAGAAAACCAAAAATCAAGGAGAAATAACTGTCATAATTAATAATTCAAATTCAAAAATCTGGGATCTAACAACAAAAACACATTCAAATTCAAAATACTAATTCAAATTCAAATATTCAAATTCATATAATGTAGTCTGGCCCAAAGCTACTTGGATTAGCAGGACACCTAAAAAGTTTAACAACGTCATCTTCCCCCCCTCCTCATGGGTGAGACAGAACGATAGTCAACCACAAAATGGTCGATGGGATGTAGAAAGGAGTTGGATATTTGATTTTTCACAATTTATTCATGTCCAGAAATTCTAATTCCAATTTCATGTCCAAAAAAAAATAAGAACACTGCATAGGAAAGAGATAGATAAGAGAGTGATGTGTAATGTAATCTTGATAACTAAACCTTCGTACTGAGGTAACTAAACTCTTATACCAAGGTAACCAAACCTTTATACCAAGGTAACCAATCTACCTCCACACCGTTATGCGAATTGGTTACGTTTGGTTCGAAAGAGTTTGCAACCAACTGCATGAAGGTTTGGCTACCCACTGCATAAAGGTTTGGCTACCAACTGCATCACATTCAAAATAAATTGGTAACCTAATAACACTGAATTGGTTACCTTAGTATAAATGTTTGACTACCAACTGCACTATGAAAAAACTGCAAGTATAGATGTTGATTGGGATAATGGTTTGAAGTTTGTAACCGCATCGCGGCCACGAAAGCGTTGGGCGGTGATGTCGTAAGCCTTGGCAGTTTCGTGTTCTTCGTTGAAAGTACCCAGCCAAACTCGCTAATGTTTCTTGTAGATTTGAGCGCCCCATCGGTCGTTAGGCTGAGGGACGACTCCTTTTAATCTCGAGGAGGGGAGCTTTCTTGACTTGGCTTCTAGGACGCAGTCGGAGGAGTCGAGTACGACGCTAGTGCCACTTCCCATTCGGAAGAGACTTTCTGGTGACTTAGTCACGGCGGGTGAAGTGAATATAGATGTTGTTGGTGTGATATATGGGTGTGGAGTCACTCGTTGTGCTCTCATCTATGCTACTTCCATCCATATTTAGGCTTTTTTGTTTATTAAAGAAATTAATAATGGAGAGAGAGAGAAGTGTGATGATATTGAAGTGGATTTTGGGAGAAGGTTGAATATATATAGGAAAGGAAATAGCCCGGCTAAGTGGTGGTTATGGGTGTACATGTGGTACCTTGGTACGCAGAAGATGAGATGAGCAAGTTGATGAGAGAAGGACTGTAATATGTAGAGATATTAATTACTTAATTTAATACGTATACCAATACTAATCCCCTAAATTAAAGAATCCTAATTGCATATTAATTTCTTAAATTAAGGAATTCTAATTGCATTAATATTTTAAATAAATATAGGAAAGTGTATTACTTTTATAATTATTTTATGGATGCACCATTATTGTAATTATTTCTAAAAATGTACTACAATATGTAATTAACCCTTTTAAAATTATGGTATCTTCAAAGCCTTTGGACTGAGTCAGGCCTGACCGAGCCTTAACCAGGCCGAGTCTTGACCAAGTCAGATCCAAATTAGACCGCAAACCTTTTGTGCATGTCTAGCTAGCAAGTTTCTTGTTATTAGAATTCTAAGGCGAGTTTGTTTCCCGCAATTTTAAGTTAATTATTCTTTATTCAATTTTCCATAGCAATTTCTAAAGCATAAAGGAGTCTCAATTTTTTGGGCAAAAATACATCATTACATAAGTTAAGTTATTTGAGACTTGGCCCAAAAAAATAAAAATTATTTTCAATTAAAAATTTTAGACAACATTACCCGTTTTTGTGTTAAAAAAAAAACATTACAGCTTACGCAGAGGAGTATGAGAGGGAGGGAGATAAAAAGAAAAGAAGAAGGCGCGCGTTGCATAATTTACTCTTTAAAAAATAACTAAATTAATATATCATTCATTCCAAACTATCAAAGTTGTCGACGTCGGGAAAACTGTACCCCTTTCTGTTCTTGCTTTTTTATGTTTTTTATTGGTTGAATTTTGTCTGAAAAGGGGAGTTTGAAAAGGTCCGACATGTAAATGTCGACGATTTAAAAATCATAGTCGCCGGTTAATAAATTTGAAATGGTTGTATCAGCTCAACTGAATTTGTAAAGGTTTACACAAAGGTCCAATAGTTGGAATCTGTTTAACAGACCTTAGAAACTGAGATTCATTGACTTCGAGGGCTTCATTAAGCGGGGGGAAGGTGTTAGGCACCCTCCGACTTCCGTGAAAACACGGTTACCGCAACTTTTCAATTTCTTTAATTATCTGCATGTGTGTGTGTATTTATTGGGCCTATGTAAAATTATCTAGAGGTAGTGTTATACCTCATTTGCACTTATATACAAAGGGTTTGACTTGTATAAAAGTTCAATTTTATGCAAGATATAGCAGTGATGTTTTGAAAAACAAGTTTTCAAACCCTTATGCTCAATAGTAATTGAGGCATTTGATACTTCCATTTTTTTCTGTATTCGGCTTGATTGATTTTATTTTCGATATGCAAAACATATTCGAAAAAATAAGATACATAGCAGTGTCGGGTTCCTTATGGGCATGAGAGCCATCCAAGGATGTCCAGGCACCATATATAATTTACAAGTTGGCTGCAGCTGAAAAGTGTCCATCGTGGGAACTGAATCCAGATTCACAAGCTGAATCTTCGATCTCATGGTTCCTAGGCTCACATGATAGATAAATATGTACAAAAGCTAGAAAGAAAACTAGATTTAAATAAATCTAGGCCATTCTAGCCTCAACGGTTCCAGTTTAGTCACTTTTGAACCAGTTAAAGTTAAAGATAACTAGATTTAGATAAATCTAGTCCACAGGCTGGAATATTAAATATTTACATTGTGAAAGCAGTTAAAGCAGATATATATATATATATAACTAGTAATTATATATATATATATATATATAGACGATCAACTACCACGAATTTGGAATCCGTAATGACTTTGGAATGTATATATATATATATATATATATATATATATATATATATATATATATAAGCGATAAAAAAGGCCACGAAGTGAACTCCAGGTCAGACAGGAAAAGTAAATATATATATTTATATATATACAAAAGCCGATGAGATTCTTGATATTTATATATATATATATATATATTAAAGTAGTAGAAAGCTTAAAAATCTGAAAAATCTTACAGTGGGCTGCCAAGAAGACTTTACATAGCTTTGAAGCTCAAAAATTTAGTCTCCACTGGTAAAATTTCAATAGAACACGAGCTTACAAGTACTTAGAAAGAAGAATCACAAAGTTTGGAGCACTCTAGAAGAAGTTAAGGGCTGAAATAGATGACGCGTACGTGCACTTGGACGACGCGTTGTCCGCTCGAACCTTCATTGTAAGACCCCAACTTATTATTAATGAAATTTAATTTTCTCTATTTATTATTTTAAAATAGTAAGGGTTGATTTAATTAATGTGGATAGTTATGGGTAAAATACGCAAGTATTTCAAAATAAGCAAGTGGTTATAAAATATTCTTGTTGTGGGAATATTAGTTTGGTCGTAGAATATTCTTTTTGTGAGGGAATATTAAATGCATTTACTAGCCAGAATCTTTTATGAGCCCATAACGAAAAAAGCGATTGGATGAAGAAAACGACAAAAATAAGTTGTTTAAAAAACAATGAGTATAGTTATTACAGATTATCTTTTAAAATACTCGGTGGTTAAAACACAAGAAGACGCGGTATTGCACCAATTATTGATTCTTACGTGAAGGCCTTTACTCAATAATAGTTCACGGAATTCTTGCTCGATATTTTATTTTATTGATTCAATAATTGTTGCGTTGATATTTTATATTGTTGTTGTTTGATAATTGTCATTACATGCGATTTTTTCATTATCGAAGCAATAATTCATATTATCTCAATAATATTATTAGATAACATTATTGGCAATGTCTAGAAAGTTACATCTAAGGAGAGGTTTGGTCACCTAATTGCTTGCCCAAGAAGGAGAAATTCTTATTGGAAAGCCCTCTTCCTGAGGAACCGCACGGTTGTCAATATTGTGATTATGTAATATTATTTGTGAATAATTAATTATTGATTCATATGATGAGGAAAATATTGATTTTATGTGGATATAGATGGAGAAAATTTTAATGTGACAATTGTTGAAAATTAAAATTTTATCTTTTTCTGATAAAATAATTCTTTTAAATATATTATTATATTTTAATAATATAATAATGATGATATTTTTACGATGAATGTGGGATATATGAGTATATGTGGAGGAGTATTTTTGTTACAAAAAAATATTTAAAGCATGTTTTATGTGTCGGTGGACCCCATTTCTTGACTGAAATTTGATTATAGCCTGTAAAATCGCCCATTTATGGATTTCGGTCAATTTTTATTTGGAATTTAGAAAAACTTCCTTCTGGAAAGTTGTAGATAATGGAATTTTCTATAAAAACTCGCGAGATTCGAATTTGTTGACAAAAGGACTATTTATTATGAATTATTGAAGTTCCGAAGCTCCGAAATAATTGATTTTTTGAAGTATAAAATATTTAAAATGACAAAAAACATTTTTTGTCATTATTGTGGGTCTTGTATGTGTTAGAAGTGGCTGAATTCAGATCTCTAAATGTGGGCATAGGAATAAAATTAATAAATTAATATTTTAATAAATTTTACGCTTTGGTGTTACAAGCATTTTTTCATAAATAGGTCTTGGGTTAGAATTGAAAATTACACGAAATCGAAGTTTTCTCTCTCTATATTATCGGCGTATTCTTGTGAGTATTTTGAGTATATTTTGAGTATTGTTATATGGTGCAAGTTCAAGTCATAGCTTTATATCCAAAGTGTTTGGGTTAAATCTTGATCTTTCGAGGTAAGGATATTATTTTTTTAGTAATGATATTATTTCTTCAATATCATTATCTTTGAAATATTGATCTGAAGTTTTTATCAAATTTGGAACTTTTGGTGTCAGATTCTTATTCACGTGATCTGAACTATTCACGTATCTGACACTATTCACGAATACGACATTATTCATCGAAAAATAAAAATTTTCCTTTTCGTCTAAAATATCTATTGTGGATACTAGCTTTGATTGTATCCATGTTTTGATCATTCTTGAATTTTACACCACTATGATTATTTTGAGGTATTTTTGGACATGGATAAAACAAAGTCTGAATCATTAATCCTTAATCCTTGTCATTTTTTGTTTCACTTTGATTCGTTTTTTAAAAAATATTTTTCATCATCCTCGGGTCTTAAATGATGATATTATTGAATATCTTTGGCACCGTGGTGCAAAGATGAATGATTTCTCGATGAATATCTTTGGCGTAGTGCAAAAGATGAGCAGTGTTTAGATGAACATGACCAATCGATGAATATCTTTGGCTTTGTGGTGTGGCGCCCCAAAATAGGTATCAACACCCATTCCGAGTCGCCAAAATACATGGTATAGAAAGCAAACTACAACTTTGATAAATACGGATGTCGTGTAGAATCGACAATACAACCGTGAGTTTGAATACAAATATTATCTTACAGGCAATATACACACCCAAATAAGTCCTCATTAATTATTCATACACTATTTTACGTAAATAGTGAGGATGAATAAAACATCTTCCTAGAACCATCACTCCATACCCGACTCGATCCTGCTATGTTCTCACCTCCACGAGAAGAAAAATGGAACAAAAAGGAAAAGGGTGAGCTCAACTAGCCCGAAGAAGAATATTATGACTAAGATAATATACAACAAATTATCGTTAGTCTTCACGGGAAAAAATCTAATAGAATACAATAGACAACAAGTTTTAGATCAACAAATGCAAATGAAAACAACAATCCATTAGAAGAGTCACGTAGAGAAAGAATTCTCACATCTTAAGGTTTAAAAGTCCATCATCAATAGTTTATCCTGTAATAACAATCAATATACATCTTTAATCATCTTTGAACTACGGGCCAAAGATATTCATTTTATATCACCAGGTTGGTCATGTTCATCTCAACACTGTTCATCTTTGCACTTCTGAGCCAAAGATATTCATCGATTAATCGTTCATCTTTGCATTACAGCCAAAGATATTCATTTATATCACCATTTAGAACCGAGGATGATGAAAAACATTTTTAAAGAAAATCAATCTAGTGAAACAAAATGACAAGGATTAAGGATTAAGGATTAAGTACTTTGTTTTACCCATGTCCAAAAATACTTGAAAATAATCATATTGGTGTAAAATTCAAGAATGATCAAAACATGGATACAATCAAAGCTAGTATCCAGAATAGATATTTTGGACAAAAGAAAATTTTTATTTTTCGGTGAATAGTGTCGTATTCGTGAATAGTGTCGTATACGTGAATAGTAACCCCGACACAACAAGTTCCAAATTTGATAAAAAAGTTCACCAATACTTCGGCATAATGATATTGAAGAAAAATATCATTTAAGAAGAAAATAATACCCTTACTCAAAATAACCGTATTACATTTGAATTTAGATATAGTCTTGTAAAACCACACCGTATAGCAAACACTCAAAGTATACTCACAAGAATACGCTTTCGATAATTTAGAGAGAGAGAGAGAGAAAACTTTGTTTTACGGTGTGATTTTCAATTCTAACTTAGCCTCTATTTATAGGAAAATGTTAGAGCCTGAAAGGAGACTAAA
Organism: Panax ginseng; assembly: GCA_020205605.1. Classification (NCBI taxonomy): domain Eukaryota; kingdom Viridiplantae; phylum Streptophyta; class Magnoliopsida; order Apiales; family Araliaceae; genus Panax; species Panax ginseng. The sequence continues at coordinate 137,716,811 of CM035145.1, read as the reverse complement.
TTAATAAATTATTATTATTTAAAATTACATTTCTCGCATGCCATTTGAACACTTCACCACCGACCAACCTTGACCCAATTTCCAACAAATTTACATGTTCAAACAAGAGTGGGTCCCACCCATTATTTAATAAAATTATTTTATCTTCCTAAACTTCAATAATTTGTGAAAATAGCTCGTTTATCGAGAAAAATTGAAACTCATGACTTTTAATGGGAAATTCCATTCTCTACAACTTTGCGAAAGAAATTTTTTCCAAATTCCAAATGAGAAATTGGCCAAATTCCACAAGCAGGCGATTTTACGATCTATAATCAATTTTCATTCGAAATTGTGTCCACAAACACACAAAAACATATGTTAATCATTTAATGCCACAAAATACTCTACCTCCTCATATACTCATATATCCCACATTCATTATAAAAATATCACCGTTAATATATTATTAAAATAATATATTTAAATGAATTATTTTATCGAAAAAAAGATAAAATATTAATTTTCAACAATTGTCACATTAAAAATTTTCTCCATCTATATCCACATAAAATAAATATTTTCTTTATCATAATAATCAATAATTGCTTATTTAAAAATAATATTACAGAATCACAAGATCTTGTGACCGGTAGCTCCTCAGAGAAGAGAACTTTCAATAAGGATTTCTCCTTCTTGGCGCCGCAATTAGGTGACCAAACCTCTCCTTAGACAGAAGAACTTTCTAGACATTGTCAATAATGTTATCTGATAATATTATTCAAATAATATGAATTATTGATTTGATAATGGAAAATCTTGTGTAATGACAATTATTGAAACAACAAAGAATACAAAATATCAACGCAAAGAATTATTGAATCAATATAATATTGAGCGATAACTCTTGTAACAATTATTAAGTAGTGCCTTCTTACGTAAGGATCAATAATTCAATAATACTATGCAATACCATGTCTTTCTTCAAGAACCACGCCAGATTCTTGTATTTTTTAACCACGGGTAACCCAACGGTGTTAGCGGTAACAATTTACGTCGTTATTTATAAAACTCAATTTTTGTCATTTTCTTCATCCAACCGCTTTTCCGTTATGGGCCCCACCAATGATCGCTTGGCAGTAAATGCGGAGATTCCGTCAAAAAAGAATATTCCACGACCAAACGAATATTCCCAAGCAAATAATGAATATTTTATAACTACTTGTTTATTTTGTAAACTTTTCACATTTCACCCATAACCAAAGAATTATATCAAATTAACCCTTATTAATTTAGAATAATGAATAAAGGAAAATTCAATTTTATTTATAATAAGTTGGGTTCTTCAACCTCCCTCACTTATGAAATTTCGTCCTCGAAATTGGCGTGCGATACTGGTATATCGAAAAGGTGAGGGTACCTCGCTTTCATCTCCGATTCCAACTCCCATGTCATTTCCTCGATTGCATGGTTTCTCCACAAAACCTTAACTTGTGGTATAACCTTCGCATGCGTAAGACATCTCTTTCCTATCCAAAATCTCAACAGTATCTCCTTGTATGTTAATCTTGACTTATCTCGTTGCGGTTCTAACGCAATAATGTGGTTCGGTCTTTCACATATTTACTGAAGCATAGATATGTGGAATACATTGTGAACACGAGACATACTTGGAGGTAACGCGAGTCTATAGGCTACGTTTCTATTCGGTCGAGAATCTCAAATGGACCAACAAACCTTGGATTGAGCTTTCCTCTTTTCCCAAATCTTGTAACTCCTTTCCATGGAGAAATACGTAACAATACATGATCTCGATATTAAACTCCACGTCCTTTCTATAAAGATCGGCATAACTCTTTTGTCGATCTTGTGATGTTTGAATCGTTGTCGAATCATTTGGATATTTTCTCAGAGTCATGCGTACTAATTTACGGTCCCAATAATGTTGCTTCTCCCACTTTCGTCCCATCTTATGGAGAACGACATTTTCGCTATACAACGCCTCAAATGGAGCCATTTATACTTGCTTTGATAAGCTTGTTGTTGTAAGAGAATTCCACCATGGCAAGTACTTATCCCAACTTCCTTTGAAATCTAGAACACGAGTCTTAATAGATCTTGAGGGTTTGAATAGTCCTCTCCGATTGTCCGTCTGTTTGAGGATGGTATCTTTGAATCAATAAATAAATCCGTGCCCGTATAGCTTTCTACGCAAGCTAACCCAAAATCTTGAAGTGAATCTCGGTCACGATCCGAAACTATGGATCTTGGCATGCCATGCAATCGTCTAATCTCATTCACGTCATATCTGAGCAAGGCGTTCGAGGAATAAGTCTCGATTTATCGGTAAAAATGGGCGGATTTGGTTAATCTATCAACAATAACCCAAATTGCATCTACGCCTTGAGAAATTTTGGGAAGACACAGAACAAAATCCATAGTAATGTGTTCCCATTTCCATTCCGGAATCTCAAGTGGTTCTGAATGGACCTTTTGGCACTTGATGCTCCGCTTTACACGTTGACAAAGTTAAACATCTTGAGATAAACTCCGCAATCTCTCTCTTCATATTGTTCCACCAAAATGTATGTCGAATATCGGATACACTTTGGTACTCCTGGGATGGATTGGAAGCGGGGTGTTGTGTGCCTCCATCATGATTTTATGCTTCAGTCGAAATCGTTAGAACACAAAAGTCTAGAATTGACTCAAGTATTCCTTCTTCATCGATTCTTGCTTCGGAATAAGACCTTCTTGCACTTTCTTCTTCATTTGTATCAGCCCCAGGTCCGTAGCTTGAGCAGCTTTAACTTTATCGATTAAAGTCGGTTCTACTTGTATATTCGCCATCATTATGTGGGTCCTTGGAGTCTTTAATTCTACCTCCATCCTTTGCAAGTCATATAAAATGGGCCTTTGCGTTGACAATATTGCACTCGTACTTGCATATGATCTTCTACTCAATGATGTACCATTCTACGTTAAGCTTTTCGAGGATGATATTGAATAGTGTGATCGTAATCTTTCAATAGCTCAAGCCAACGTCGTTGCCGCATATTGAGTTCTTTTAGTGAAGAAATATTTGAGGCTTTTATGGTCCGTATAAATCTCCACTTTCTCTCCATACAAGTAGTGTCTCCATATCTTCAACGCCTATAATCATGATCGCTAACTAACTCTAGATCATGAGTAGGATAATTCCTCTCATATTCTTTGAGTTGTCGTGAGGCATAGGCTATGACTTTCCCATGTTGCATGAGAACACATCCTAACCCCTTGCGAAGAAGCATCGTTGTAGATAACAAATCCATCCGAACCGGATGGTATTGTTAGAACAGTCTTAAAAATGAGTCTCCTCTTGAGCTCTTGGAAACTCTTCTCACATTCTCCGCTACATATGAATTTTGTATCTTCCAAGTCGGTGAGTTAGCAGATAGCGATTCGAGAAAATCCTTCCACGAATCTCCGATAATAACCAATTTAAGCCCGTAAAATTGCGTCTTGATCCATCGACTTCGGTTGCTCCCAACTTTGTATTGCTTGAATCTTCGCCGGGTCAAATGATACTCCTTGTTTTGACACCACGTGCCCAAGGAATGCTACTTCCTCAAGCCGGAACTTGCATTTCTTGACTTGGCATAAAGCGTGTGTTCACGAAGTCTTTGTAGTACCGAACGAATGGTGCTCATGATCTTCACGGCTTTTGGAATAGATGAGGATGTCATCAATAAAGACAACAATGAACTGATCCAAATATTCCTTAAATACACTTGGTTCATCATATCCATGAAAGCGGCGGGCATTAGTCAATCCAAAAGACATGACCAAGAATTCATAATGCCCAGATCGAGTCCCGAATGCCGTCTTTGGAATATCCTCGGTTTTAATCTTCAAATGATGATATCCGAGCGAAGATCGATCTTTGAAAAATCATTGCGCTCCTTGTAATCGGGTCGAACAGTCATCAATGCGAGGTGGCGGATACTATTCTTGATGGTGACATGGTTCAATTCTCGATAGTCAATACAAAATCGCATACTCCCGTCTTTCTTCTTTCTTAATAAAACAGAGGCACCCCAAGGAGACGTCTTTAGGACGAATGAAACCGATGTCTAATAACTCCACGTAGTTGGACTTTTAACTCCTCAAGTTCAATAGAGCCATTCGATATGGGGTTTTAGAAATGGGCTTTGTATGCGGTTCAAGGTCAATAAAGAATTCAACATCACGTTACGGGGTAGAGCCGGGAAGCTCTTGAGAAATACATCGAAATTCTCTAACCACGTAAATATTATTCAAATCGACATCTTTATTCAAATCCATAACATGGGCTAAGAAAGCTTGACATCCGCTTTTCAATAAGCGAATAACTTTGTGGCTTGATATGACGGTGGTGATTTTAGTGGTTTAGTGGTTTGAATTAAGTATGACAGTTTGGTTAGGAATATGAAAACTAACAACCCTTACGAAAACAATCAATTTTGGCATGATGGTGGTTAACCAATCAATTCCTAAAATCACATCAAAAGCAAGTATCTTTAAAGAGATAAGATCAGCGGTAATGTGATAGTGCCAACTTGGATCATGCAAGATTTATAAACCGTAGATGTAACGAAGGTTTCACCCAATCTGAGTTTCAACAGATAAATCAAAATCTAATTTCTCCGAGTCAAGTTTAAACGTTGAGCACAAAGCGGGAGAGATAAAAGAATGGGTAGAACCGGTTATCTAGTAAGGTATAAACTTCGCAAGAATTCAAGATTAGCTTACCCGTGATCACCCTCGTTTGGGTTCCTCACGTTTTGTCTAGTCACGACAAACGCCTTCCGAGAACCGTTGATTTCGACTTATCCGGAACAATACTTGGAATCACCACTCCTCGCCGAACTTGGTTTCGCGATAGTACAATCTCGGCGATGTGGCCTTCCTTTCCACAGTTGTAACATACCTTGGATTGTTGTGGACAGGTTTGGTGATATGTCCCTCCTTCCCGCATTTGTAACATCTAAGCGGCGGTCGTTCTCCTCCCTAGCATTTGTTGTTGGTCTTTGGTCTTTGCCGTTGATATCTTCCGTCATTGTTGAATCTCCTCTTTACGAAATTTCCACTGAGTCACCTCTCCTATTATCATGTCCACGATTACCACCCGAGTGGTTACCGCTTTGTCCGTATTCTTTCCTCCTCATTGGTTATCATCGTTCACGATGACTACCCGATTGGGTCCCTCGGTTGAGTATACTCACTATCTCGCTTCTAATAATCGAGCCACATTGACAACATCCTGAATCTGAGAGAAAATTTATGAGAGATAAGGTATTGAAGAATCTCCGGTTTAGACCTCTCGAAATATACGCGTCATTCGTTCCTCATTCTCCACCAAATGAGGTGCGAACTCAGATAATTCTGCGAACCTTACCTCATGCAGAGACACCGCTCATGTTGTTACTGCTTGAGTCTAATAAACTCTACCTCCTTCATATGACGAATACTTTCTGGAAAGTACTTGTCATTGAACAGTTTCTGAAATCTTTCCCAAGACATGTTAAGTGCATCTGGCTGGGTACGCTTCACAGATTCCACCACAGATGTCTAGCTTCACCACGAAAACATAAAGGTGGCGAATGGAACCTTCTGTTCCTCCGTGCACCCCAAGACATCGAATATCTTGGTAATTTGCTTGACCCACGTTTCTGCCTTGATCGGATCCGGCTTTCCATGGAAATCTGGTGGTCCCAACTCTTTGAATTGTTTGGCCGTGACAAACCGCATTCTTATCATTTCTTCCCAGTATTTTGTACACGAGTCTCCTCTCGTTCGATTTTGCATGAACTTCAAAAAGCTTCTAAACATCCGTCGTTCATCATTTGCTCGATGGCGTTGTTCACGGGAGGAACATTTCGACTGTTACGCGTTTTCTCCTCGTTGGTGAGTACCAGTATCTCCACGGTCTCATAAACTCCATTGTTAACGTTCTCAAATGACCCGTTCTTAAATCTTGCCATAAAACAAGGGTTAATTAAACAAATTAACATATCACATAATATCCTATATTATGACCGACCAACAAATAAGCTTAGGTAGGACACACTAGCGAAAGGATTTACTCGTCTCTCCCTCCTAGTTACATTCACGATCTCCGCCAGAGATCATATCCTAAAGCTACGATACCAATTGTGATGCCCCCAAAATAGGTATACTGACACCCATTCTGAGTCGCCAAAATACATGGTATAGAAAGCAAACTACAACTTTGACAATACAGTATGTAGTAGTGTAGAATCTGACAATCTGTTGTGAGTTTGAATACAAATATTGTCTTCTAGATAATATACACACCCAAATAAGTCCTCATTAATTATTCATACACTATTTTACGTAAATAGTGAGGATGAATTAAAACATCTTCCTAGAAACCATCACTTCCATTTTACCGAGGCTAGATCCTCGCTGCTTCTTCACCTCTGAGAAGAAAAATGGAACAAAAAGGAAAAGGGTGAGCTCAACTAGCCCGATAAAAAATATTATGACTAAGATAATATACAACAAATTATCGTTAGTCTTCAACGGAAAAAAAATCTAATAGAATCTGATAAATGACAAGTTTTAGATCAACAAATGCAATGAAACAACAATCCATTAGAAGAGTCACGTAGAAAGAATTCTACTTGTCTTCAAGGTTTAAAAATCCATCATCAATAGTTTATCCACAATAATAACAATCAATATACATCTTTAATCATCTTTGCACTACAGGTAGAAGATATTCATTTTATATCACCAATTGGTCGTATTATCTCAACACTGCTCATCTTTGCACTACTGCCAAAGATATTCATCGATTAATCGTTCATCTTTGCATTACAGGCCAAAGATATTCATTTATATCACCATTTAGGACTGAGGATGATGAAAAACATTTTTAAAGAAACGAATCTAGTGAAACAAAATGACAAGGATTAAGGATTAAGGATTCGTACTTTGTTTTACCCATGTCCAAAAATACTTCGAAAATAATCATATTGGTGTAAAATTCAAGAATGATTAAAACATGGATACAATCAAAGCTAGTATCCATAATAGATATTTTGAACAAAAAGAAAAATTTTTATTTTTCTATTGAATAATATCGTCGATTAAATGAATAATTATGTCGTATCGTGAATAGTAACCCCTACACAACAAGTTCAAAATTTGATAAAAAAGTTCACCAATACTTGACATAATGATATTGAAGAAAAATATCATTTAAGAAGAAAATAATACCCTTTACCTCAAAATAACCGTCTTAATGAATTTTGGTATAGTCTTTGACGAAACCCATGACCAGATAGAAGCAACACTCAAAGTATACTCACAAGAATACACTTCGATAATTTAGAGAGAGAAAGAGAAAACTTTGTTTACGGTGTGATTTTCAATTCTAACTTAGCCTCTATTTATAGGAAAATGTTAGAACGCCAAAGGAGACTAAATTAATAAATTATTATTATTTAAAATTACATTTCTACGCATGCCATTTGAACACTTCAGCCACCAGCCAACCTTGACCCAATTTCCAACAGCCCACATGTTCAAACAAGAGTGGGTCCCACCCATTATTTAATAAAAATTATTTTATCTTCCGAAACTTCAATAATTCGTAGAAAATAGCTCGTTTATCGAAAAAATTGAAACTCATGACTTTCAATGGGAAATTCCATTCTCTACAACTTTGCGTAAGAAATTTTTCCAAATTCCAAATGAAATTGACCAAAATTCACAAGCGGGCGATTTTACGATCTATAATCAATTTTTCGATCAAGAATTGTGTCCACAAACACAAAAACATATGTTAAACATTTAATGCCACAAAATACTCTACCTCCTCATATACTCATATATCCCACATTCATTATAAAAATATCACCGTTAATATATTATTAAAATAATATATTTAAATGAATTATTTTATCGTAAAAAGATAAAATATTAATTTTCAACAATTGTCACTTAAAAATTTTCTCCATCTATATCCACATAAAATAAATATTTTCTTTATCATAATAATCAATAATTACTTATTTAAAAATAATATTACGAGAATCACAATCTTGGCAACCAGCTAGTTCCTCAAGAGGGGCTTTCCAATAAGGATTTCTCTTCTTGGCGTGGCAATTAGGTGACCAAACCTCTCCTTAGAGCGGAAGAACTTTCTAGACATTGTCAATAATGTTATCGATAATATTATTCAAATAATATGAATTATTGATTTGATAATGGAAAATCTTGTGTAATGACAATTATTGAAACAACAATAATACAAAATATCAACGCAAAGAATTATTGAATCAATATAATATTGAGCGGTAACTCACCGTAACAATTATTGAGTAAAGCCTTCTTACGTAAGGATCAATAATTCAATAATCTTTGCGATACCATGTCTTCTTTATGCGAACCACGCGTATTCATCAGTATTTTAACCACCAGGTAACCCAACAGTGTTAACGGTAACAATTTACGTCGTTATTTATAAAACTCAATTTTTGTCATTTTCCTTCATCCAACCGTTTTCCGTTATGGGCCCCACCAATGACTGCGCCGTCGTACGGAGATTCCCGTCAAAAAGAATATTCCACGACCATACGAATATTCCCCGACAATAATGAATATTTTATAACTACTTGTTTATTTTGTAAACTTTGCACATTTCACCCATAACCAAAGAATTATATCAAATTAACCCTTATTAATTTAGAATGAATAAATGAAAATTCAATTTTATTTATAATAAGTTGGGGTCTTACATGTAGTGCAAAGATGAATATTTGATACCAGATATATATTGATTGATGTTACAAGGATAAAAGATAGACGATGAACTTTTAAATTCATACATAGAAGATAGTAGTTTGTATTCTCTACTTAACTCTTCTAATGAATTATTATTTCCGCTGCGAATATTGATTTAAAACTTGTTGTCTATTGTATTCTATTAGATTTTTCTCTGTTGAAGACTAACGATAATTTGTTGTATATTATCTTAGTCATAATATTCTTTACTGGGCTAGTTGAGCTCACCCTTTTCCTTTTTGTTCCATTTTTCTTCTCTAGGGAGGCGAGAATATAGTGAGTGCAGCCTAAGGTATGGAATGAGGTTCTAGAGAGTTGTTTAGTAGTCCTCACTATTTTTGTAAAATAATGTATCAATAAATGTGATGAGGATTTATTTGAGTATAGATATTGTACAGAAGATAATATTTGTATTCAAACTCACGCTTTCTTGTTGTAATAATAAAGTTGTAGTTGTTTCTGTACCATGTATTGACAACTCAGGATGGGTGATGTATACCTATTTTGGGGGCGTCACATTCATAACTTTCAATCCGGGCATCCGATGGAGGCGTGCTGTACCTTTTCAAAAAGTCGTTGACGAGAGTTACACAATGATATGGGATTAGACATTGTCCGAATCCGAGAAGATGGGTCCATGACCAGATCTCCAAGTCTTTGCAGTCTATCCGTTGAGCTTTCTTGTGCAGTTGTCACTCGTGATTTAAGCTATGGTTCTTGTGGGATATCTTTTGATGCAGTTTGAGTTGAAATGTGTTGAGATGATGTTGAGGTGGCAAAATAACCATTTTGCCCATCCCGGGGTTGTCTTCGGCTTTGGTGCAGTTGTAGTAGTCTTTTCCTAGGGTTATCTTCGAGATTGGTATGTTGTTGATTCTGACTGTCCTAAGAGTTCTCTGAGGTTGGTTTGACCTCCCGGGGTTGACTCTGGGCTTTGAACTTGATCCTCCAGAGTTATCTCCGGGGTTGGAACTGACTCTCTCGAGATTATCTCCGGGGTTGGAAACTAGATCTCCTGGGGTTATCTCTAGGGTTGGAAACTATATCTTTCGGGGTTATCTCCGGAATTGGAACTGAATCTTCTGGAGTTATTTCCGGGATGGGGAACTGATGTGACTTTCAGGGTTGTCTCTGGAAGACGATTCTGCTCTCCTGCATGGTTAGTCCCAGGAATGCAGAATTTTCGAGTGTTTACAAAAGTCATTTTAGTTTTAGAGTTAATTTTAAATTTTTTCAATTCTTTATTAAATTTAAATATTTTTAATTTAAATTAATATAAATTATTTTACGTTAATTAATTCAAATAATATTAAATATTATTAATGATCAAATTTATTGCTTATTTCATAAAGTCAAAATTACTCTCATTTTCTTTTGGCTTTTGAAATGGAAAAAGTATATTATCAAATTTAATGAATATTAAATTAGATTCGGAAAGTTCTTTGTATTTTCTCAGCATGCACTTTCCATCTCAACTCCTTTACAAACAGAAAACAGACTGAAAAGGTCAAAAAGCCCACATGAGTAGGATGGTAGAGTTGGTGAGTCTTGGCATTGACTTTGTATTGACATGAGAAACTTATATTATATATTTATACACTTTATTGGCTTAGATATGCATAGCTATAGATAAGAGTCCATGGAAAACTTTGGAGTCTGCAGAACATATTTGAAAGAGAAGAGGACTTCTCTATTTTGTATTCCCCTCTATTTTGATTCTGAAATTGTGTGATAAAAGAGAAATGGAAGATGGGGAATCCCCTCAATTAAAAACGTTTGTTGTAATTACTCTTCCACCTGCAGATAATCCCTCTTTTGGCAAAACAATTTCAACTTTTACAATCTCTGATTCATCTACTTCATCAATTCCATCTCAAGAACAAGAATCCCATCAAAACCCACGATTAAATCTTCCAATTCAATTACCATCCAGCCATGAAAATCAGCTTGCCTCAAGAAGATTTCAATTGGGTACCCCAAAAACTTCATTAGGACTTCTGGGTATCTCTCTTTTTGCTTTAATTTTGTGGGTTTGTTCATCCCCACATACCCTTTTTCAAACTCAGAATCTTGATAATCAAAGGCTTCGAGATGATGATGATGGGAAGCCAAATTCCTTTATATTTCCTTTGTATCCCAAATTGGGTATGCGTGAAATGTTACAAAAGGACATTGAGCTTAAATTGGGGAGGTTTGTGGAATTTGATTTAGATAATGTTGTGTCACCATTTGTTGATGATGGAGTGAGAGCCAGTAAGATCATAAAAGCAGTTTCGGCAGTGGATTCTACTGCCATTTTACCTGTTAAGGGTGGTATTTATCCGGATGGGTATGTAATGTGTGATTCTTGTTCCTTTATTTTTTATTTCAATTATGTCAAATTCTTCAATGTTTGTCATTAGTGGCACTAAAGAGTATTAGATTTTGTTGATTCAATTTATTGCTTAATCAGTAATTGTGCAGGAGTATTTGCATATTCTTACTTACCTGGATTGGCTTCTATAACTGTTATTGCTTTATTCTTAGATTCTTTTGCTCTTTCTTAGATTCAGTGAAGTAAAATTTTCTGGTTTAACATTAAAGCAACTATTTATCCATCTCAAGTTAATAGCTTTAATTCTGTTGTGGTATATAAATGTTTGCAAGGATGATATTGACAAGTTTATTCATTTAAATCTGAGAATTTCCTTTTCTAGAATTTAAATGGCCAAACTTTTCATCTTGCTTCTTATAACTATGACCTGTTGAATTGCCTATTAACCTGATTCACTTTTTCCTCCTTGCAGGCTGTATTATACATATATTCTTGTTGGAAGCCCTCCTAGACCTTATTTTCTTGACATAGATACCGGAAGCGACTTAGCATGGGTTCAGTGTGATGCTCCTTGCACTAGTTGTGCCAAGGTAATGACAAAGTTTCTTCAAATACTTCAGCAGTTAATGTTTAATAATTTATTTGATTGAAAGACAATGGCCACCCTTCAGCTGTTGATTTTTTATATCTGTTTGGTTAAAAGTTGTATTTGATTTGATTGCACGTCTGCCATTTGATAATTTCATGAATTAGTGCCTTTTGTCTATGAGATATGAATTAGTGTCTTTTATTTTGTTTATGCAGGGAGCACACCCTCTCTACAAACCCAAAAAAGTCAACATCATTCCTTCAGAAGACTCATTTTGTGCTGAAGTTCAGAAAACTCATGGAGCTGGACACTGTGAAACATGCCATCAGTGCGATTATGAAATAGAATATGCAGATCATAGCTCGTCCATGGGGGTTCTCGCTAGGGATGATCTTCATCTAAAGGCTGCAAATGGATCATTGGCCAAGTTGAAAGTTGTTTTTGGGTAATGCTAATTCTCATGGAAAATCTCTACCTTTCTAGGCTAGTTAAGTAAAGTTTCTGCAAAAATGATTCATACCTTTATGTTCGTCAGGTGTGCATATGATCAACAAGGTGTAGTTTTGAATTCTCTGACAAAGATAGATGGGATCCTTGGGCTTAGCAGGGCTAAAGTTAGTCTGCCTTCTCAATTGGCAAACCAGGGAGTCATAAATAATGTCATAGGGCATTGCCTTACAGCTGATGCAGGTGGTGGTGGTGGATATATGTTCTTAGGAGATGACTTTGTGCCGCATGGGCAGATGAAGTGGGTTCCGATGCTTAATCTACCTTCAATGTGAGTATATCATATTTTGAGGTTTATATGTATTTGTATTGAAAATATCAATATTCTAACTTAATTTTGGTCCGTTTGGATGCTCAAACTTCACATCTGTTATGAAACAATCAACTTGTTGATTCAACTAATTGTAAGCATTTACATAAAGCTAGCCTAACGTACCGCGTTTTATCCTATGTAATATGCCACTTAACCGTACTGGTTCCAGGAACCGAAAAGAACCTCGTGCCAGGTTACACTGGTGTAAGTACAATTAGGACGTCTATTTTGGGAGGGAGAGAGTATTATATAAGTAGTTTCCAGAAGCTGTGCAATTTCAAGTTAACAATTGGATTTCTTTAAAGATTTCATTGGAGCAGCTGGTCAATGCAAGTAATGAAGTATTTGTTTCACATGTTTTATATTTTCCCTCTCGTAATAAGAGTTGCAATATAATTTCGCTTTGATTTTCTTGTCTTTTTCGTTAAGTTATTCTTTGATAATATTCTTTTTCTTTCTTTTCTATTAAAAGCATGAATTATGTCCAGTGAATGTCCATTGAGAAAATTTAAATTATTTAAAAGTTTTCCCAGTTGGTTGCATCATCCCACACCAACCTAATTCCTAGTAAAAATTCTTTTTGTTCTCTAGGTGTTGCACTTCCACAGTTATCTTTCTTGGAAAACACTTCTGTTCCTAATATTGTACCCTTTTTCTATCTTAATAATTTAATTTTTTGTTTATGTAAGTTTATTTTTTTATCTTCTATATTATTTCATCGTACTTGAGGTTTCTTATCTTGCAGCTTCTTAGTGGTTCAGCATTAATCTTTAATCATAGTCATTTGGTTATACTATTTCCTTCTATGCTTTCCAGGAGTTCTTATGTTGCTGAGGTGTCCAAAATCAGTTACGGAAACAAACAGCTTAGACTAGATGGTCTGGAAAATGGGCATGTAGTATTTGATAGTGGCAGTTCTTATACCTACTTCACAAAACAAGCATATGCTGATTTAGTAGCTACTGTGAGTAGTTTATTTATAGTTCCGTGGACAGATCTAAAATATCATTCTCTGGAAAGTATCACCCTTCCCACTTAATTTTGATCACATTGATTGCAGTTTCAAGATGTTTCTGCTGCAGGCCTCATTCAGGATACATCAGATACTACACTACCCATATGTTGGCGAGCTAAATTTCCTTTAAGGTATGGTCCCTGAATATGAGAAAATATTATATTAAGAAGCATGTGCGATTCCCTTCAAGTAAGTTTAGTATCAGGTGCAATCTTTTAAGCAAGTTTATTTCCAGAATCCAAAAATTATTAGGCCATTCATTTAATATTGTAAAACATCAGGGAGTAGGGAAAAAAGTGGAACCTTACACCTTCTATCGGCTGAAACTAGCACCAGAAATAGATCAAAAATGACAATCAACAACGTCCACCTAAACCACCAACCGCCGCCACCACCACCAGGAATTGCTGCCCTCTGTTATTATAACCATCAACACCAACCTCGCACACCCAATGCCATTTCTTCTCACTCTCCACCTCTCAAAATCAGCTCACAAATTATAGCAGCAGCAAAAAAATATCATAGCTCCTCACATGAAATTAAACATGGTAAAGTAAGATGGTGGTGTTTCCATCTCAAAAATGAAAACTCTAACGAAGCTCAGGGAATCGCACCACCAAGAGACCGCCATGATTGATATATGTGTAGAATATATAATATATATATATAGAGAGAAATTACCGAGAAAAGAGAGAGAGAAATTACCGAGTGAAAGAGAGAGTTTCAGATGATCTGGGATCCCAAAATCAATTCCCTAAACCCCATCTGCTTCTGCTTCATCTTCTTCTTCTCTTTTATTTTTTTCCTTCAAAAATACTTCACTAATATTAAATAAAGGAATAGAAAGAGGAAAATAGGGTAGCAAGGTTCTGAAGCCCAAATCTCACAAATTACTTTAGTTTCAGGGAAGTGTTTTCTGGCTTAATTTTCTCTCCTAATCCATGAATCTGATGTCTTATATTCCCCTTACGTTGATGATGAGCAAAGAGTTACTTGGGTCATCTTCTTGCTCTCTTAGCCATCTTTGCAAGGCAGACTTATTAGTAAATTATTTAAATTTCTTTTTGGCTGTCATTAGCAAAGCAAGAACAAATTAGAAAATTTGATAAGAATAAAAATTAATAATATATTATAACTATAATCCCAATTGGTCTCCATATTATTTATGAATTCTTACTTTGAAGGAGTATATGTGTGTGTGTGTGTTTTTAAACAATCTACATATTTTTGATAACCTACATCGTCTGCTACTACAGATCCGTTCAAGATGTTAAGCAATTCTTTAGACCTTTAACCTTTCAATTCAGAAGGAAGTGGTTGATTGTCTCTGTGAAGCTGATGATTCCTCCTGAAGGGTACTTGGTCATAAATGTAAGCGCATTTTTCTTTTATATCATTCTATCATCTTTTCAGAAGTCGAACAGTTTGAGTTTGTATTTTCTACTGTAAAGCCAATATGTGACAAGACTCCTTGTATGGCAGAATAAAGGCAATGTGTGCTTGGGAATACTCGACGGAAGTGAGGTACATGATGGATCCACTATTATACTTGGAGGTATGTTTGTTCCATGAGTAATATGAAACCTAATAGGGAGTATATAAGACTTTATAGTTTGCTAATTGTAGTGTACAGGAAAATTGAATTGTATTGAATCTATAGGGAATTCGTGACTCAATCCAGAAATTATATGAGAGTAAAATGGATAAGTAGCCACTGTACTATAGGGGTATTTGGTTATTGTGCCCTTTTTTTGGTCAATGCAAAACAATCCCTTTACTCTCTAAAAATTTGGATTGTTCCATTTGAGCTTTAAAAAGCTTTCTCCTTGGATTTGAACCTACAATATCTTAGTCCCAAAGACCAAAAAATAGTATGCTTACCAGCCGAGCTAAGAGTGCCACTAATAATTTTCACACAAATATAGTTAAATCATATAAACAAAACTCTCCTCTGTCATTACACCAAAGACTGCTGCCAGCTCTGAAATTTCCTATTCCCATGCCTCTTATTACACGGTTTACACCATAGCCTCGAGTTATTCTCCATGTAAAAAGTTACGAAAATTGGTATGCCGGCTAGAATGTTGGAAAATTGCTTTATGGCTATTTGGGATTTTCTTGATTTATGTTTGGTTTCATGTAATTTATGTCATAGAATAGTAATTGTAGCTTGCTAGTAGTTGAAATTTTAAGCTAATATTTCACCTATTAAAATATTAAGGTGCGGAATATGTAGTCCTCCACCTAGTGTTTTTGCTTCAAAGCTTTGTCATATTTTATTGTATGTATACAATTACCAAAAAGAAAATAAAATACCATTATCAACATTGATTTTGATAAATAATTTGGCAGAGGAACTGCTGTGACAAATGAGAATCAAATTACTTTTACTAGCCATGAGAGAGCAGTGGAGGAGGGGCATATGTATATTTGAGTGGAATAATACCACCAACTTTCTTAGCTGAGTTGGTAACTAGGTATTCATAACATTTTTTTAGTCTTTGAGACCAAGAGGTTGTAGGTTCAAATTTGGAGAGGAGGTCTTTTAAAGCTCAAATAATGTTAAGCTGATACGTCAGCGTGCCATCTGTGCAAGTCAACAATTTTCATATTGTAAAATGTTCATTTTGCATTGAACAAAAGAAAGGGGCACACTATCCAAATACCCCTGTATTACAGGAGTTGCTTGTGCATTTTACTCAACTATATGACATCCACTCAGTTCCTTATAAGTAAATAAATTCTGAATTTGTTTGTATTCATCTTTGTTGACTTCCCGCAGTCTTATTTTGTGTGATTTTCTGATATTTGCCTATAGTAAAGGAGTTAGTAAAGAAAAGGGTTAGTAGATTACTTTGAGAAGTATGTATAGTTAAAATAAAACAAACCACCTTCTCTGTCTTCCTTTTCAGTTCTATTTGGATAATTCTAGGTCTTACTCTCAAGACTAGAGCCAAAGAATCAGATTTCTTAGTAATTCTCAATATTGTTTTTCTTAGTAATTCTTATGGCAATTTGAATTTTTACATTTTAATCTTCACTAATTAACTTTTATTCTTATAAATTTTTGATTTGATATAAATGATGAATTTAGAATGTCACTTGTTCATATTTAAAGTTCACAAACCAGCATGCTTTTATGGTTAGAGAAGAAGGAACACAGTAGGAATGTTGATGATGTGATTGCATAGGCTTCATTTAAAAATGCTTCATTTTCAATATCTTTTCAATTACATGCTTATATTTTTAGCATCTTCAGTAATCCCTGTTCGAGAACAATATGGTTTTAGCATTTTTGCTGTATTTCCTTTTGTCTTTATAGTCAATATTGGCACATTGAGTTTCGGGTTACCGTTTTTAGTCGCTGTACGAGAAAAGTAAAAACTAGTATTATCAATGGATGTTACTGCAGAACACAATTATTAACAAAATCACAATATATATTGTTTTTTGCGCTTTAAAAATTAAAATTATGTCCGTATAAGGGAAATATTAAACCAGAGGGAATTATAATGTCATATCTACTGTGTTTTATGACATGAGTAACCTCGATGTCCATCTCTGTGTCACACAAACATGCACACCGACTTGTTTGACCTAGTGCATATGGTTTGCCTTTTGCAGATGTCTCATTGCGTGGACACTTAATCGTATATGACAATGTAAACCAGCATATTGGATGGATGCAATCCGATTGTGTCAAGCCACAGAGCTTAAATCCTCCACCAGTTTCGTGAGGCATGTATATTTTCGGACAATTTTAGAGGTAGCATTATGTATTGATTTGCTCAGCAACTGTCCGTTCCTTGTAAAATCTTCCCTAGTCTGTATTCTGTATAGTATTCTGGCCCTATGTTGTAAAATAAACTGCCTAAAATGTGTGATTTTGATGCTGCCTATCAGACTTCTTTATGGTTTGAAATGATTTTCTGGAGTTATTCCTGAATTCTTGCACATAATATACATTGACAAAGTATGTTGTACCATACTGCTAGAACAGTGTAAAACAATGGTCTTATTTCCCACTCCATATTTTGGATTAGGATCTCCTTCATTACACATTTTACTCAGTTTTTGAATTTATATTTAACAACTAGCTAGGGTACCAATGGAACAATTCTTTGAGACGAATTTTATGGTGTTGCTAAAAAGGAATATGGACCCCAAGTGTGTGTATTGGAATAAATTGGGTTTAAGGTAATAATGGAGAGGAAACCGAAAATAGAATGAAGCCCATGTAATCAAATGAAGTAATTGAATGCAGAGCAACTTCAGTTCCAAGTTGCAAAAAAATAAATCTAAAAATGTAACTCATGTATAAGAAAGATGCATCAGTTGCAAATTCCATTCTGTGATTAATCCATCCCATTCAGAACAAAGCTGCTCAATTACAAGCAATCAACTGTGTAAGTTTGCATCAGTTGCAAATTAAGACCCATCAAATGAACAAAATCAACGGTTTTAATTAAGGCTGTCAAATGAACCAAACGTTCGTTGATTTAATCCGTTGATTAAATTCAACTCGAATTTAAATATAAACAAATCTTAAAGTTCAATAAATTATTCGAACATTTTTAAATTATAATTTTCTATTGATACTTGGATAATATTTGCTCGAAAAGTTCAAACTGTTCAAGCTTAATTCGAGATAATGCTCTACTTGATACCTAAACGAGTCGATAAAACTTTATTTCAGACTTCATAAATTTTATAAACCAAACCAAATCTGATAGACTCACGACACGCTTGCGTGAGGTGGTTGTTGCCTCAATTGTTTCTAGCAAGCTATGAAAGTGAATCACTCACAACACCTTAACTTTTCGCTTATATATAAGTAGTAATCATGGTACAATTGTTCGTGTTAAGAAATCTGCATTGAATAGACATCAGCGACACCTTGACCCAATGCTTATATAGAAGCAAAAACTCGACGATTGATGCGGTAGAAGACGCCACACACAACTATAAATTGTTGTATAATAAGTCAATGCAAACAATCACGGTCTTGATGACTTGAGCTGAATTCAACACAACTACTTGACACCATTTGTTGAACCCTTGGAACTTGAATCAAAAGATTATCATAAAATTCTTACCCTCTCATGTTTGTGTCAAAATATGAGCAACTTAATACTCTACTCGGTTCATTTACATCCCTAATTTTAAATTGTCAAGACTATAGATCAATCGTAAGTGTCACCCAATGGCTTTACAGCTAAAGCAAGAAAGAAGCTTTTACTCTTAATTTTTATATTCTTAGTAAAGAGCAGCAGAATACAATTTGGCTTTTATTATAGCTATACAATTTTCTGGGATCCAAATTGTATGGTTTGCCCTAATAAATTGGCATCTCTTCATCTAAATTTGAAACTCCTACAAAATCTTGTCCACAATCTGACACCCTCTTCAACTGCTATTGACTCGACTGGTTCCTTGAAGTTTGCTTTCTCACTTAACTCTTCAAAAGAATCAACAAGATTTTGAAGCCTCGCAACAAACTCGATCAAAAGTGATGTAAATGTTGCCAAAGACAATACACTAGCACTTTCATATGTCTTTGATTCTTCTTCAGGAGGGGTTTCATGATCTTTACCAACGCCGTGCCTGGGCAGTGATCTCTGTTTCGTGAACAATTTATCAGAGGTAACAACACGCGCAGGTGGAATGGACTCGACGTCCTTGTTAGAGTTCCTGTCATCCCAACTCATACGGATTGATCTAAGATCAAGCACAGCTTCACTGTGAGACTTATATTCAGGAAATCTTTTGTCTTTATCATCTGTAGTTAAATTATCTTGGGGAACTTCCGGGACCTCTGGTGTTTTTCCAATTTCCCAGCTTTCTGCATTGACAAGAAGGTATGATTTTTGATCAACCTTTTTTTGTAAATCTTCAGCAGCATTGTGCACTTCATACAGTATGCTTTCTGTTCCTAATTTCTCCATCTTTTTAACTTTATTCCCAAGCTCACGTAATACTTTGGCACCAGCAGTACCTACCCTCTGAAGTTCACTGCGAAATACGCGTCTTCTCTCAGCAGGAGCCTACGTAAACAAGTAGAGTAAGCATTTGTTTCATACATAATTCCACAAAGGGAATGAGTCAATCACTTGAAATGATAAAAATAAATGGGTATCAGGCTATCCTACAACTGTAAACTGCTTCAATTGTGAGCAACAGAAAACATACTCGGAGAACATTGTTGATATTTTCATAAGAATAAAAAGGAACAGTACATATCAGCAACTTTTAAAATATAGTCCTGTACTTAATCCCGCATACAAATTTGATATGATCACAGCTTAAGAGTAACTAGCATCATGTACAATAAATAACGATAGAATTTTAACAGTATTGGATCAGACTACATACAATTACTTTAAGAGGGACAGACCAACTCTTAACTGCTGATTCATTCAAAAAGAGGAGGGAGGGGGGGGGGGGGGTGTAAGATTTCACATCAATATATAAATGAAACAGCAATCTTTTTCTTTTATCATTGTATACCTAAGGGGAAGGGGTGTGAGGGGATCGTAATGCTATATCTGAAATATAAAACCATAAAATATACATTACGCCCTGGAGTCTTATGCCCCTCCATCTCAAACACAGCCGACCTAACCAGTGCATGTAAGGCCTCTCAAGCCTTTCACTCAACTCTACCACACGAGGAATCACCCTCAACAAAAGGTTTGACTAAGGACTCCTCGTAGAGAATAATAAAAACTTGTGATCTACTCAGCCATAAGAATAGGATTCCCCCGACTCTAACTCTATAACTTCAATATATAGAGAATATATATGCATGGTGCAAAAGGATCAGAAGAACATGGAAATGGAATCTTTAAAAGTAGATGTCACTAAATTTAGCTCTTATTTAAAATAAAATAGAATTACAAAAAGACAGTGAAAGTTTTCTCCCCCATTTTCTGTGGTTTTCCACATAGGCAGAGAAACAAATTATATTCCTTGAGACTTTTAATTTAGAGTGCCAAATTCACTTTTGTCAGGTTCTTTCTACATCAAGCACCTTTGCTTAAAGAATAGAAATTGATTTAGATCATTCAGATGCTTAAAACTAAGTCGTAGAAGGGGTAATCTAGTCCATTCCAATTATTAAGTGTATTGGATTGTAAAAGAAACAAACATTTTGTAGACATCCCAGATGGGAAGTGTGACACCCATTTTTGGACACAGTATAATTTTAATTTTCCAGGCACATGCAGAATTTGTAGAAGAGAGTTGGATATAGAAAAAGCATAACACCTGTATTTCAGAAAGAATACACCCATGCAATGCCATGACCATGAATGCGCAATGCCTTAATGAGCCAGCCACTTTGACATAGTTTTTCCAAGGATATCTAAGCATTTTGTAAGGACCATGTGGTGGCTCCCAGATAGCAAAGCCCAACTGCGGATATGAAATTTAGTTTAGGCAAGAAGTTAATTTATTGTCTAATTAATTGCACATGCAGCTCAATCAATACAAAAGATTACCAGAGCATCTTCCTGGCTTTTGGACTCCACAACTGATCTGTAGGCACTATAAACTGGATCATCGGAAGATTGGTAAGTAAGAATTTTTGAAGGGACCCTCTCATATTCAACACAACAAACGTACCCATTGACACAGCCTGAGAAAGAAGCTTCAAAATATTAGTCAGTATAACAAGAAAATAACTGTTAAATTGTTGAAGACTAAGCCTATTCCTATATAGTACATTTGGTTCTACAAAAGCAATATACAGATAGTACAACCAACTGAGAGTTCAACACAGCAGGACTTACTTCAGTAAAAGCCGTGTATTACATTGGCAAAAGCATTATCAGTTACTTATACAAGTTTTCTTTTAAAAAATTTGAAGTAAATAAGTTTAATGTCAATTAACCTTCCAAAGAATTAGCAACACCCATAAAATTTTTTGATACCAAATTGTGCAGATCCTCTCCGGCCCAGATAGGATAGATGCAGATATTTACCACCAAACAAACACCAGCACCCAAAGCGATGAGGATGAAGCGGGTCACTGCGGTATGTATGAATTCTCTTGTCCGATAGCCAGATACCATTATGAAACAATATGTCAACAAGAACACCCGAAAACCATATTCATACGGCTTCATTGTGGGGTACAGTTTTGCATAAGTAGCCAAAAATCCTAAAAGCAGAAACATATTATAAATAAACAAAAGTACAATTAAAATTCATAATGACAAACTAATTCATGTCTGACATAGTACACAAAAAGCAAACTGCCTGCCTCTTACCTGTAATAAATATGCTGCTGAAAATAATAAAAGCTTCTTCCCATTCTCCAGCCAACTCAGACAACTCTGCCATCCCAAGAGCGAGTCCACCAGCTGATAATGTCCCAAGCCCTCGGTTAAAACCTTTGCTAAGAGTTGCTCCTGCAGCAGAACATAGCACATCCACATTAAGAAATAAATTATCCGTGTAGATATGTCCAGATCAACGTAGCAGAAATGCTAAAATGGTAACAAATTGAGTCATGGTAAGAACATTATATAACTGAGATTTTTTCCACAATGCTAACCAAGTTAAATTGAAAACATAAGTTCCAAATTCCTTTAACTTTAAATTCATAGGATGAAACATACAAACTAATTACTGAAGAAAGACAATTCTTAAAAATTAAGCATCAGTAGGCTAACTTCATGTAGAATGCTTTAATTCGCAACTTTTCAATTGTAGTGTCCAATATGAAAATTTTAAAGAAATAATTAAAGAACTTGCGCATTCAGTGGCCCTAAAATTAGAGCTACATATGAAACATGATGCGGTGGAAGAGTCCAATTCGGAAGTAGATTAGGTGTTTGGATGCGTTCAGGTCTGTAGAACATTAAAGTAACATAACTTTTGATCCAGGAAGAGTTACGGGGCTCATAATATATCAAATCGAAGCATGCAACGAGCTCTACAAGGCTCATAATATATCAAATCGAAGCATGCAACGAGCTCTACAAGACTTATTGCCTTCGGCCATGACAAATGACTTTTTAAGCCCAAAAATCTGTTTTAAGCTGTCTAGTTGCAGGTCAAATTTTGGTCAAACTTGGATTTTTTTAAAAAAAAATTCATTAATTTAATTTTTCTATTCCTAATTGATGTTGGAAAGTTGTTTAGGACTATAAATACGCTTATTAAGGCTTGTGAACAATTATATTTTGATCAATTAATATTATTATTACCTTTGCTCTTTTCTTGAGTTGTTTTTCCTTATGGATTCAAGGGCTTATCTTACGTTTTTGTTGGTATGTTTAAACCTTCAAACCACGCTTGTGTTAGAGCGTTACAACCTAAACAAATTCCTCTGCGTCAAAACAATAAAATTATTTTTAAAAGTATTTAAAAATGCATCTCTAATTTTAAAACGATGGGAGGACTGAGTAGGGGGTATTGATTATGCTCTTCTGCTCTAGTTGTGCAAGACTCCACCAAGCTCGAGGTTGGGCAAGGCTTGAACTTCAGTTTTACAGACTTTTGGTGACCAGACTACGTAAAATTTTTGAGTCGGCCCTTGCACCAAACAGTTGGGCATACTATTAAGTGACCTGTTAATCTCTACTGTTTGATGGTGGGCAGCTAAAAATGCTCCCACCTAAGTTTAGCTAGGGATCATTCCCCATATACATATATTAGATTCTGAACTTTAACAGTCTATAGTTAAGTTCTATGAATTTTCACTAAAGAAAGTGTTCAAAATCTCGAGGTTAACTCAATTGCAGAGAATATATGCAAATCAAAATTATCAGGAGCATAGCAATAACAATTGATTAAACTTGGAATGTAAAAACTAACAAGGTAGAAAACAAGAGTATTGTTACACATACCGATACTGAATTCAAACACAACAACAACAGTAAGTATAGCCCAAACAGAGTATTCACTAAGCTCTTCAATGGGCTCCTTGAAGAAAATCAACAAAGATATGAGCACCAAAGCCAATCCCATTTTCGCAGAAAACACAATCTTTCGCGGGTCGGATCGACCCATATCCCAAGCCTTGCCAGCAACATCTTGCCAGTTCTTCCAAAATATTGCAAAATTTCCCCCAATTTCACGAAACCCGGATGGCTTATCTCCTTGTTCATCTTCTTTATTGTTATTTACATCAACAGGAAGCTCTGAAAATCCCCTTTTACATGGGAGTAAATTTTCTCTTTTATCAGCAAAACTGTGCCTAAATGACACTAATTTGGGTATCATCAATCCCTTTTTCTCTCGCTTCAAACTTTAGAGAGAGAAATTGTTCCTGACTGAATCTGTGTATATGACTCATTTGATTTCAATATATATATAATGCCAATAAAGTTACTTGAGATGAGAAGAGTGTGTGTCCTTCCTTACCTGTTGCTGTTGGCCATGGGAAGTATTTGGACTTTGGAGAACAAATATCTAACAACGTTTAACAGATACAAATTAATGTTTCCACAACAAATTTGATTAAAAATATTGTTATAGATGTATAACAACGTAAAAAAAACGATAATTTTATATAAAAATATTATTTTTTATCTGAATTTAAAGATTTATTAACTTATTATCTTCTAAAATTATTTATACTTGTTAAACAATACTACTATTAATATACCAAAAAATCAATCAACACATTTACTATGTTTACTATCTATTATTTTGTCTTTAAATTTATTATATACATCATATTTACGAGACAAAATGTGTATATACTTAGTATTTCAAAACGTGATCCTCAACTATATATGAAGCTCAACTACTATGTTAAATCAATTATTTTCTTAACTTATAGCATGATCTTTATCATTTGAGATATTTTATATTATAATTTAATTATTAAAAATTAAATTTAGAAGACTAGAATACCAAAAATATTAAAAAAAATAAAAATAAAGATTTATGAATGGTAAATCTTCTTGTTAGTATACTTTAAGACATGATATATAATTTAGCTTGCTATTTTATTAAAGTGATACTCTACAATATAGTTAATTGGTCCATCTAATTTATAAAAAAAAATAATTTATTTTCCTTGAAATTAAAATTTTGAAATTTAAAGCAAATAAGAAGTTATTCAGAATTATTGTATTAAAAAAGAACTTCCACTTAAAAATTTATTAACTTTCAAAATATAAATGAATATCTATCAAAATTTTAGAAAATTGCAAATTTATTACAACCACAACTAATAAAATATGTATTGTAATTATATAAATTCCGTTAATATAATTGATAAAGATTTGTAGGTTTTTTGTTGTTGAGTTTTTAAGTATAATTATAAGTTCAAGTATAAAATGGACAAGTGCTAAATGTGTTAATTGGCTTGTTATAAATTAAGGCTATTATTGGCTATTTAATATAAAAACATGTACAATAATCCGTTTAGGAAGTGCATATATTACTATACATAAATAAGGTAATCTATTTAATTAGATCTTTTGTCAAAAAATAGTCCTAATTCGGAAGGGAGCTTCTAGGTAAGTTCGGAATTTTGTTTTATTAATGATACTCACTATTTGTGGACTATCTTGGCTAGCCAGTTTATCAACTCGCCCACTTTGGATAAGCTAAAATAATGAGTGCCTTATATTCGTGGAATTCTCTCCATTATATCTTTCATCAATTTTTTAATACATATTTAACGACATAAATTTACATAAGTTACATAATGAAAATTGTTATAAATAATTGTATTATGAGAATTTGTTGAGAATTAAGTCAACGTAACCAAATAATATAAAATAAAGTGAGTTAAAATAATACAAAATTTAACATAAAAAATCTTTATAACAAAAAATCACGGCTCAAAGTTTAAATATTCACTATATCAATAATAGCCACTTACAATAATCCTCATAAGTTTACACTCCATGACACAAATTTTTGCATGAAATAAAAGTTGTAAAACATTTCCTCTTGCAATACAATTTTTTTGCACATAATATAAAAGTTGTAAAAATTCTTTCTGTTTCTCTCTGACAAATACAAAATTCACTCTCTTAACTCATAGGATGCTACATGATTTTTAGTTGATTTTTAGTTGGGCTACATTTCAACAACTAAGCATAAAACTATTTATATAATACCCACAAATCTTCTCTTCCAATTCAAAATATGACATTTCCAAAATAAAACTCCTACTATAAATAAATTCTTTTTTAAAATAATATATACTCGTATTAAAAATATGTTTTTTCCTTTCCATAATAGCAATTCTATTGTGAATATATAGGATTCGAGGAGTATCCCAACAATTCATCTCTCAACTCGAATCATCAAATACTTCGACTTCATCATCGTCATTGTTGTCGTAGTCGCCGTCACCATCTGCATCATCTGCATTATCTGCACCCTGCACATCATCCGTATCTTGCGCATCATCTGCATCTTCCACATAATCCGCATTACCCGCACTATTGGCATCATCTGCATTATCAGCATCCTGCGCATCATCCGTATCTTGCGCATGAGAACAAATCCTTTGTCCCTGTTTTCTCTGTCCCCCACTTAAATGTTTGACATCTAGCTTCTTACTTAACACCAATTAACTCTAAAATTAAATACGATGTCATGTGTCAAAATTTAAGTCGAGGACAGGGAAAATGAGGACAGAAGATCTACTGTAAGACCCTGAATTTTATGAAATAAAAGTATTCAATTTTTTATAATTACTATTCATGAGTTATTATTCACGAGTTACTATTCACGAAGTTCTTATTCGAAAGTTCTTATTCACGAGTACTATTCATGAAGCATGATAATTTTTTTTCGTAAAAGACATTACTCAATAATTGTTACGAATTATTCTTTGTTCAATATTTTATTTTATTGATTCAATAATTGCTACGTTGATATTTTATATTATTGTTGTTTCAATAATTGTCACGGCCAATATTTCCCATTATCGGATCAATAATTCATATTATTTGGATAATATTATTAGATAACATTATTGACAATGTCTAGAAAATTACATCGAGGAGAGGTTTGGTCATCTAATTGCAAGCGCCAAAGAAGGAGAAATCCTTATTGAAAGCCCTCTTTCCTGAGGCTACTGATTGTCGATATTATTGTGATTACGTAATATTATTTGTGAATAATTAATTATTGATTTATATGATAAGAAAATATTCATTTTATGTGGTTATAGATGGAGAAAATTTTAATGTGACAATTGTTGAAAATTGATATTTATCTTTTACGATAAAATATATTATTATATTACGATAATATAATAATGGTGATATTTTACAAATGAATGTGTGATATATGAATAAATGAGGAGGAAGAGTAGTTTTGTTGCATTAAATGCTAAACACATGTTTTGTGTGTTACAAAAAATGTTTAACACATTGTTAAACATGATGGTGTACACAAATTTTGACTGAAATCTGATTATAGCTTGTAAAATCGTCCGTTTGTGGATTTCGGTCAATTTCTGTTTGGAATTTGGAAAACCTTTCTTCTGTAAAGTTGTAGCGAATGGAATTTCCTATGGAAAGAACATGTGGTTTGAATTTTTCTGATAAAAGGGCTATTTATTATGAATTATTGAAGTTCCGAAGTTCCAAAATAATTGATTTTTGGAAGTTTTAATTGTTTTATTTAAAAAAATGTTTTTTACACTTTGGTGGGCCCCACTTGCATGTGTTAAATTGTTGAATTCAGATTCAAAGGTGTGCTAAGGAAATTTTATTATAAATAATATTATTTTAATAAATTTTCTGCTTTGGTGTTCTAAGTAATTTCCTATAAATAGGTCTTGGGTTAGAATTGAAAATCACACCGTAAATGAAGTTTTCTCTATTTCTCTCTCTCTATATTATCGAGTGTATTCTTGTGAATATTTTGATATCTTGAGTGTTGCTATATCTGGTGCAAGTTCGTTCGGCGTTATTCCGTCCAATCGAGTCTTTCTTCTTTTTGAGGTAAGGGATAATAAGGGATATTGTCGTTAGTATGTAAGGGTTATTATGTTTTTCAATTTCGAAATTTTTTTGAACCTTCAAAAATTCTGAAAAAATTTGAAAAGATAATTTGATGAGTTTTATAGATTGTGTCAAAAATGACGATTTTTTTGGATGTATAAATTAGGAGTTATGGATTTTATGAAAAAAGACTATTTTAAAAGTAAACCCTTATAACTCCTTGTGGTTAACTCCAAAATTGATGAAATTTTTATTGGGAGTACATCTATATAACATCAGTATACTATGTAAATTTTGGAAATTTTGGACAAAAGTACAATTTATGATAAATGTCTAAATATTCGGCAGTTTTGGCCATATGAAAAATAGTAAATGAATTTTAAAAATTCCGAGAAAAATATATGTTCAATATGGGACTATATTATGCTAAATCCCAGAAAAGAAATATTTTTGGAACTGATTTGATATTTTTTATGAAAATGTTCTAGTTATGAGTAAATGAATTAAATATGTTATGTGAAGTAAGAAAATTAGAAAATGTGATTTTATGGTTTGAGAATCATATATGAGGTATATACAGATTTTTGATGAGGATTTTGGTTATTGGTGATGAAATTTTATGAGTTTGGCATTTTAAGATTATTAAATGCATTAATAAGTAAAGTGTAAACAATCGGAATTAATTGTTTATAAGTTTAAGAAATGATTAAAATATTATTGTAATACTAATAATATTAAGATTTTGATATTATTAAGTGATTTATAATATTTGGATTAAGGTGTTATGAAATCATTGATTTATGAATCTTACTCTTGAGATTAAATCTATATGTTGAATATATTGTTTTTATTATCATATATAACATTTTTATAACCCTAATAATGATATTTCTCTTTGACTTGAGTGTAAAGATGGGTAGATTATTGGTATGATCGTCACTATATAGGTTCTCTTTGGCGATGGTGCAAAAGTTGAATTATTGGTAGGTATGATCGTGACCATTAAATTTATAATTGAATATCTTTAGCTTAAGTGCAAGGTGAATTGATCAACATATATGGTTATAATTATGGTTTATATAAATTCAAATGATTATGTATTTTTTGAGACATGAATATCTTTGGCATGTGAGTGCAAGATTAATTATTGATGAATATCTTTGGTCCGTAGTGTAAAGATGACCTGTTGTTGAATATCTTTGGCATGTAGTGCAAAAGATGACTTGTTGTTAAATATCTTTGGCATATAGTGCAAAAGATGAATGTTGATGAATATCTTTGGCGTGTGGTGCAAAGATGAATTTATTAAGTATGATTATGAACATGAATCTGTGATTTGGTATAACCATGATCTTTGATGTTTCGAGTAAAGGCAATGATAAAAATTATCTTCGTCTTGGATGCGAAGAGAATTTAGAATCACAATTATGATTATGAGTTATTCATATGATTGTGGAAAGGCTGTTGATTGATGTTCTGAGGATAAAACATTGTTGGTAGACTTTTAATATGGAAAGATAATAGACTTTATAGTCTATTTGACTCTTCTAATGGATTCTTGTTCATTGCAACTATGGTTGAAAAGTTTTATTATCTACCATATGTTCTAAATCTACGATTTATTACGGATGAAGTCTATTGATAATGTAATTATCTTTAGTCATAATATTCTTTCTCGAGCTAGTTGTGCTCACCCTTTTACTTCACAATTCTTTTCGGTAATAAGAGTGTAAATCGGGTTGAAATAGAATAACATGGGAATAGTGTGATGGTTCGGTCTCATCAAAGTTTCTCAACACATTATAAAAGCGGCATGACATATATATATAATTGTATTGAGGACTCTAAGATGTGTGTATATGTAAGTATATTATACGTCACTTAATAATTGATTTTGGTGAACAACAATAAAGGTGAGTGTAAGACCCCAACTTTTATAAATAAAGATGAATTTTCTATAAATATTATTTTTGAATATTATGGAGTAAAATTGATATAATAGTTGTGGGTAATATTTGTAAATTTTGCAAAGTAAGCAAGTTGTTATAAAATATTCGTTTGGTGGAGAATATTCTTTTTGTTTGGAGAATATTAAATGCGACGGCTCAATCATTAGTGGACCCCATTAACGGAAGTATTGTAATAGTTAAAAACGACAAAATTATCTTTCTATAAAAATAATGGTGGAGGTGTTACCATTAAAACCGTTGAACTACCCAGTAAAAAATGCAAGATGTCTGCTATGGTGTTGTAAGTACACGGTATTGATTATTGATCTTACGTGAGAAGTCACTCAATTATACTCAATTATTCTTCTGATAATTCTTTGCATCATATCTCTTATATTATTGATTCAATTATTGTCACAAGATTATCATCAGATAATATGTTATATTATTAAATCAATAATTGAGGCGACAAGTTATAAATAATTAATAATTATTGAAAGATTAAATATGTGTTGATTAAAATAAAATGATTTGTGGTAATATTTATTCAATCCTTGATGTATATAAAGAGTCTATTATGAGACGTTTGTGGTAAGTTTGGTTTATTTTATGGGGGCCCATATGTCATCATCTAAGAGTCCTTCCCAATATAGTAATTACCTTCGTCGATAGTAATTACCTTTCTACACGTCGAACCACTTGCCGTTTCATATTATAAAAGGCGTCGAACCACTTGTCGTTTCACATTACAAAGCGTCGAACCAATTGTCGTTTCACATTACAGAGGTCAAACCACTTTTCTTTTCACATCACCGATTCGCTGCCACTTGCCTTTTCACACGGCAGTCTTTAGCTAGAAATCTTCTATAAATAGAGGCTAGTGCTTCATTATTTTCACGAATTCATTCAAGCTATAGAGAGAGAAAGTATAGAGAGAGAATAAGAGAGAAGAAGAAGAGTATTACATTCTTTGCTTTATTGCGTTATTCAATCTCTACTAAAGTAAGGGGTGTTATTCTTTCTTATTCATGAAGAAATCATTTGTTATTCCATTGTTTATTATTCTTTTGGAATAACTTTTGTTTACGCGGTTTACCCTATACTTGATGACATTCTTCATTATTATTCATTGGAACATCCTGTGCATGTGTTTTACACCGACTGGTTAAAATCTTTATTATTATTCTTTGAACATCCTCATGCAGTATGTTTTACACCTGACTGGTTCCGTCTTAATTATTATTCGTATTTGAATATCCCGTCTGCATGCGTTCTGCCGGACTGATTTCCATCCTTTATTATTATGTTGGAATAACCTGCCTGTGCGGTCTATCACATGCATGGTGATTTCTTTTGTTATTCTATTCTTTATTATACTCAGTTGGTTAAAGTTTTGACTTCTATACTCCATGAAATTAGTAGAATATCCTTGATATTTGCGCTTCATACTGTATCTTTCATAAAAATATTCTTCCGAGCATTCTTGAATTTTACTCTCTAAAAAGCGATCATGTTGACAATTTGGACGTTATTAGTTCTTGAATAACTTAATTCTTGAAATTGTTTTATTGAATTCTTATATCATTGTCATCATCCTTATGTTTATATTTTGTTTAAAGTCATCTATAGTCTGTAGAACATGGATGGACTTGGTATGATTATGACCGAGGATTATTCGGTGTAATCATGGTAGTAATGTTACAAATGATGTGGTAAAAGTCCTCATTGGTAGTAGTGCATTGATGATGGACGATTGTTGGCATGATCATGACCATTGATGAATACACAAATATTCTTGGCCAGTAGTGCATGGATAATTATGGTCGTGATACTAAAGAGAATATCCTTGGCAGTAGTAGTCACGGGGGTGATTCGATGATGTGAAATATTTATTAAGTCGAGTCTCAAATTATAATAATGATGAAAAACCTTTTAAATCATAAAAGATAGTAGATTTTATTTTCTACTTGACTCTTTTAATGGATTCTTTGGTTCATTGCGCAGCTTAAACTTGATGTTTATTATATTTTATCGGTTTAACATTTGTTGAAGGCTAATGATAATTTATTCTGCATTATCTTAGTCATAATATTTCTTCTTGGGCTAGTTGAGCTCACCTTTCTTTCATTTATTCTCTTCAGAAATGAGAATATAAATTTGAGACGCAGTCGGGGAGCGGAGTAATGGTCCGTAGGATAGCATTAGTAGTCCTCACTATTATGTGAAATAGTGTGATAATAATTGTAATGAGGACTCCTTTTGAGTTTGTATAATCTCTAGTAGACAATATTTGTATTCAAACTCACAGCTTTATGTTTTGTCAGTATTGTACCTACACGAGTTGTATTAATAAGTTGTATTTGAATTACGTACCATGTATCCATGCGACCCAAGATGGGTGATGTATACCTAATTTTGGGGGCATCACGATTTGGTATCAAAGCTTAGGGATATGATCCACGGCTAAGATGTGAGAATAATCTTGGGAGGGAGAGCGGGGAATTCCTTCGCTAGTATGATGACTACCTAAGTTTATGTGTATATTTTATTGGTCGGTTAGAATATAGGGATACATGTCAATTAACCTTTTGTTTTGTGGCGATTTTGAAAATGACATCCGAGAATGTTGAGAATAAAGAATGGAGCACAAAGCGACCGTTAATTCACCACATATCAATAATCGGGGATAATGTGCATCGTGAAGGCGACAATCCTCATGCAAACAACAACAATTGACCAAATGATGAATGATCAAATGTTCGGAGGCTTTATGCAATTCATGCAACAAAGAAAGCAGAGCGGCTCTGTTCAAAACGTGAGGTGGAAACACGAAACTCTCAAGGTCACCATTAAACAGCCTCAGGGAGGTGGGACCACCGGAGTTTAAGGAGAGCCAAAATCACTTATGACGGAAGCATGGATAAAGCGTATCACCAAGATATTTGATGTCTTGGGATGCTCCGAGGAGCAAAAGTTCCCCTTTCGTACCTTTATGTTGCGTGGCGAGAGAATTCATCAAGGAATCGGTAAAACGACTCAACCTCTTTGTCTCAAAGATATCTTGGGAGAAGTTCCAGGAGTCATTCAACGACAAATACTTTCCGAAAGTATTATTACATAAAGGAGGTGGAGTTTATCAAGTTGGAACAAAACAATATGGCCGTGTCGCAATACGAGGCAAAAATTGCGGAGTTATCACGGTTTCGCCCTTGGTGGATAATGAAGAGAATGGCGCGAATGTTTTTAAGAGGTTTGAAGCGGAGATACGTCAACATATTATTTATCATAAACCGTGTTTTGTATTCGGATGTTGTAAATAGGGCTCGATTAGTGGAGCACGATATAACGAGTCAACGCATAATAAAAGAGAGAAAGAACCGACAAAATTATAATCTGACGAGAGTAGTCATCGAAGCGGTGACAACAAGCATGGAGGGAATCAACATGCTAGAAATGGTAACCACTTCGGTGGTAATCAAGGCCAAAACAATAAGAATGGACATTTCAAGAAGAGGAGATTCAACAATGATGGAAAGACATCAAGACCAAAGACCAGTTGTTAAAGAAGGAAAAGACTACCTATCATATGCTTCAAATGTGGAGGAGAGGACACATCATCCAAATTGCGCATGCGATCTTCATCCAAAGCATGTTATAATTGTGGAAGAGAGTTCACTTGCCCGATTTTGTCGTTCACCAAAGACAAATTCAATAGGATGGAGGCACCAAACGTCCCCGTAAAGGTCAAAGCCGGTAGTGTCGAGAAAGCGTTTGTTGTGACCTCCCGAAAAAGTAAGGAACACGAATGAGGTCATCACGGGTAAGATTATCATAAACTCTAACGAAGTCACATACTTTTATTTGATCTGGGTTCTACCCATTCTTTTATTTTTCCTACTTGCGCTCATCGATTAAATTTGACTCCAGAGAAATTAGACTTTGACTTATCTGTGGAAACTCCGTTGGGAGAAACCTTCATTACATCCACTGTGTATAAGTCTTGTTTGGTTCAAATTGGTACCCTCACATTACCTGTCAATCTTATTTCATTGAAAATACTTGCATTTGACGTGATTCTAGGGATTGATGGGTTAACTACTCATCATGCAAAAATTGATTATTTTCGTAAGGTTGTTAGCTTTTATATTCCTAATCAACCTATTATGCGAATTCAAGTGACCAAACCATTAAAATCAATCACGGTCATCTCGAGCCATAAAGCTATTTCGTTTATTGAAAAGCGGATGTCAAGCTTTCTTAGCTCATGTCACGATTTAAACAAAAAAGCGTCGGTTTTGAGCGATATTTATATTGTTAATAAATTTTACGGCGTATTCCCAAGAAGAACTTCGCCTACCCCAGGCGTGAAATTGAATTTTGTATCGACCTTGAACCCTATGCAAAAACCCATTTCCAAAGCCCCATATCGAATGGCTCTATTGAACTTCGGGGAGTTAAAGACCCAACTGCGAGAATTGTTAGACATTGGCTTTATTCATCCTAGTACTTCTTCTTGGGGTGCTCCTATTCTATTCGTGAAGAAGAAAGATGGGAGTATCGCGACTTTGTATTGATTATCGGGAGTTGAATCATGTCACCATCAAAAATAGGTATCCATTACCACGTATTGATGACCTATTTGACCCGATTACTGAGGCCGAATTCTTTTCAAAGATTGATCTTCGTTTGGATATCACCAATTGAAGATTAGAACCGATGACATTCCAAAGACGGCTTTCGACTCCCGATGCGGGCATTATGAATTCCTTGTCATGTCCTTTGGATTGACTAATGCTCCTACCGCCTTCATGGATATGATGAACCGAGTATTCAAGGAATATTTGGATCACTTTATGGTCGTCTTTATTGATGACATCCTTATTTATTCCAAAAGCCGTGAAGATCATGAGCAACACTTGAGGCTGACACTCCAAAAGCTTCGTGAATATAAGCTTTATGCCAAGTTGAAGAAATCACGAGTTACGGCTTGAGGAAGTAGCATTCCTTGGGCACGTGGTATCAAGTCATGGAATATCATTGACCCAAAGAAAGATTGAAGCTATTCAAAGTTTGGAGCAACCTAAATTAGTGAATAGAAAGTCGTAGCTTTCTCGGTTTAGCTAGTTATTATCGGAGATTCGTGGAAGGATTTTCTCGAATCGCTAATCCATTGACTCAGCTGACTCGGAAAGATACAAAGTTCGGTTGGGCCGAAGAATGTGAGAAGATTTTTCAAGAACTCAAGAGGAGACTCATTTCAAAGACTGCTACGTGAATACCATCCGGCTCGGAGGATTTGTCATCTCAGTGATGCTTGGGCAAAAGGTTGGGATGTGTTCTCATGCAACATGGAAAAGTCATAGCTTTATGCCTCATGACAACTCAAAGAATATGAGAGGAATTATCCTACTCATGATCTAGAGTTGGCGGTTGTTGTCTTCTCTTGACTTAAAATTTGGAGGCATTACTTGTATGGGGAGAAAGTGGAGATCTTTACGGATCATAAAAGCCTCAAATATTTCTTCACTCAAAAGGAACTCAACATGCGACAACGACGTTGGCTTGAACTGCTGAAAAGATTATGATCATACCATCCAATACCATCCTGGAAAGCGAACGTGGCGGTGGCGCGTTGAGTAGAAGATCATATCTGCAATCACGAGTGCGATATTGTCCACGCAAAGCTCATTTTGTGTGACTTGCAAAGGATGGAGATAGAGTTAAAGACTCGAGGGACGCGTGTGATGATAGCGAATATCTGAGTAGAACCGACTTTAATCGATAAAGTTAAAGGCTGCTTTCAGCTATAGACACGGAGGTGATGCGTATGAGGAAGAAAGTGCGAGAAGGTCTTTATCTTAGGAAGCGAAATCGATGAAGAAGGAATACTTTGAGTCAAATCCGGACTTTGTGTTCCTAACAACCACGATTTAAAGTATAAAATCATGATGGAGGCATGACACACCGTTTGCAATCCATCACGGGAGTACCAAAATGTATCATGATATTAATCCAATACATTTTGGGCGAAGCAATATGAAGAGAGATAACGCCGTTTATCTCAAGGTGTCTAACTTGTCAATGAGTTAAAGCGGGGCATCAAGTACCAAAAGGTCCATTGCAACCACTTGAAATTCCGAATGGAAGTGGGAGCACATTACCATGGATTTAAATTCTGGGTCTTCCTAATGTTTCTCAAGGCATAAATGCGATTTGGGTCATTGTTGATAGATTGACCAAAGTCTGCTCATTTTTTACCGACACGAGAAACTTATACATTGAACGTCTTGCTCAGATGTACATAAACGAGATTGTAAGATCGCATGGTATCTTTGCAGTATCCATAGTTTCGATCGAGACCAAGATTCACTTCACGATTTTGGGTTAGTTTGCAAAAAGCTATAGGCACGAGACTTACGATTTAGCTTTCGGCATATCATCCTCGAGACGGACGGACAATCGGAGAGACTATCAAACTCTTGAAGATCTATTAAGACTCTATGTCCTTGATTTCAAGGGAAGTTGGGACAAGTTCTTACCATTGGTGGAGTTTTCCTACAACAACAGTTATCAAACAAGTATTGGCATGGCTCCATTCGAAGCGTTGTATGGAAGAAAGTGTCGTTCTCCAGTATGCTGGGATGAGGTGGGTGAAGCAACGTTGTTGGGACCGGAGTTGGTATGTAGGACTACGAAAAAGATTCAAACGATCCGACAACGTATAAAAACCTCACAAAATCGACAAAAGAGTTATGCTGATCTTCATCGAAAGGACGTGGAATTCGATATAGGAGATCATGTGTTGTTACGTGTTGCTCCATGGAAAGGAGTTACAAGATTTGGAAATAGAGGAAAACTCAATATTCGATTCATCGGCCCATTTTTAATCCTCGAGTAGGAACTGTGGCCTATAGACTCGTTTTACCGCCAAGTATGTCTCGTGTTCATAACGTTTTTCACATATCCATGTTACGTAAATATGTGAAAGACCCGAACCACATTATTGAGTTAGAACCGGACGAAATAACGGAAGATTTGACGTATGAAGAGGTTCCTGTTCAAATCTTGGATAAGAAGGAACATATTCTACGCTCCAAGGTTATACCTCAAGTCAAAGTTTTGTGGAGAAACCACGATGTTGAGGAAATGACTTGGGAGTTAGAATCAAATGAAATCAAGGTATCCTTACCTCTTGACATACCAGTGCGTACCCTAATTTTGAGGCAAAATTTCATAAGAAGGGGAGGTTGTAAGACCCCAACTTTTATAAATAAAGATGAATTTTCTATAAATATTATTTTGAATATTATGGAGTAAAATTGATATAATAGTTGTGGGTAATATTTATAAATTTTGTAAAGTAAGCAAGTTGTTATAAAATATTAGTTTGGTCGGGGAATATTCTTTTTGTGGGGAATATTAGATGCACGGCAATCATCATTAATGGACCCCACCAACGGAAGTATTGTTAGTTAGTAAAGCGACAAAATTATCTTTCTATAAAAATAACGGCGGAGTGTTACCGTTAAAAACGTTGAACTACCCTAGTAAAAAAATGCGATGTCTGGCGTGGTTACATAGTAGTACACGGTATTGATTATTGATACTTATACGAGAAGTCACTCACGGTATACTCGATTATTGCTACGATACAGATTCTTCATGTCATATCACTTATATTATTGATTCAATTATTGTCACAGTATCATCTGTATAATATGTTATATTATTAAATCAATAATTGAGACGACAAGTTATAAATGATTAATAATTGTTAAAAGATTAAATATGTGTTGATTAAAATAAAATTATTTGTGGTAATATTTATTCAATCCTTGATGTATATAAAGAGTTACATTATGAGGCGTTTGTGGTAAGTTTGATTATTTTATGGGGGCCCATATGTCATCATCTAGAGTCCCTTCATCAATAGTAATTACCTTCGTCGATAGTAATTACCTTTACGAGACGTCAAACCACTTTGCATTTCATATTACTGATCGTCGAACCACTTTGTCGTTTCACATTACTGAGCGTCCGAACCAATTGTCGTTTCACATTCTGACGTCAAACCACTTTTCTTTTCACATCACCGGTCGTCAAGCCACTTGCCTTTTCACATGGCAAGTCTTAAGCTAAAATCTTCTATAAATAGAGGCTAGTCTTCATTATTTTCACGAATTCATTCAAGCTATAGAGAGAAAAAGTATAGAGAAAATAAGAGAGAAAGAAGAAGAGTATTCTCGTACTACACTATTACGTTATTCAATCTCTACTTAAGTAAAGGGTGTTATTCTTTCTTATTCATGAAGAAGGCTGTTGTTATTCCATTGCTTATTATTACATTGGAATAACTTTTGTATCTGCTATTTACCTATACTTGGTGACATTCTTCTATTATTACATTGGAACATCACATGCATGTGTGTTTTACAATTTTACATGGTTCCGTCTTTATTATTTTTCATTGGAACATCCTGTGCATGTGTTTTTACATCGGACACGATTAAAATCTTAATTATTATTCATCGAAATATCCTATATCATGCGTTTTTACATGGACACAGTTCCATCCTTTATTATTACATTAGAATAACTTTTGCTGTCTTAGTCATCGCATGCATGGTAATTTCTTTTGTTATTCTATTCTTTATTATACTCAGTTGTTAAAGTTTTGACTTCTATACTCCATGAAATTAGTAGAATATCCTTGATATTTGCGCTTCATCATATATCTTTCATAAAAATATTCTTCTGAGCATTCTTGAATTTTACTCTACAAAGCAGTATCATGTTGACAATTTGGACGTTATTAGTTCTTGAATAACTTAATTCTTGAACTTGTTTTATTGAATTCTTATATCATTGTCATCATCCTCATGTTTATATTTTGTTAAAAGTCATCTATGGCCTGTAGAGCATGGATGGACTTGGTATGATTATGACCAGGGATTATTCGGTGTAATCATGATCGTAATGTTACAAATGATGTGGTAAAAGTCCTCATTGGCCGTAGTGCATTGATGGACAATTGTTAGCATGATCATGACCATTGATGAATACACAAATATTCTTGGCCCGTAGTGCATGGATAATTGTGGTCATGATACTAAAGAATATCCTTGGCCGTAGTGCAGGGGTGATTCGATGATGTGGAATATTTATTAAAGTGAGTATGGCGCCCCCATATAGGTATACAACACACCATTCGAGTCGCCAAATACATGGTGCACGAAAAGTAAACTACAACTTCATAATACAATTGTCGTGCAAAATCGACAACACGTATTGTGAGTTTAAATATAAATATTGTCTTACAGACAATATCCACACTCAAATAAGTCCTCGTTACAATTATTCAAACACTATTTTACGAAATAGTGAGGAATGCTAAAACATCTTTCTAGAACCATCACTCAGGTACCCACTCAGCTAGTTCTGCTTTATGTTACTCACCTCCGAGAAAAATGGAACAAAAAGGAAAAGGGTGAGCTCAACTAGGCCACATTTCCTATTCGATTGAAGAATCTCAAATGGACCAACAAATCATGGATTGAGCTTTCCTCTTTTCAAATCTTGTAACTCCTTCCATGGAGCAACACGTAACAATACATGATCTCCAATATTAAACTCCACGTCCTTTACATGAAGATCGGATAACTCTTTTTTCGATCTTGTGAGGTTTGAATCGTTGTCAAATCATTTGGATCTTTTACGTAGTCATGCGTACTAATTACGGTCCCAACAACGTTGCTTCTCCCACCTCGTCCCCAAAGATTTGAGAGCGACACTTTCGTCCCATATAACGCCTCGAAATGGAGTCATTACCTATACTTGCTTGATAACGATAATTGTTGTAGGAGAATTCCACCAGATGGCAAGTACTTATACCAACTTTCTTTAAAATCTAGGACACAAAGTCTTAATAGATCTTCAAGGGTTTGAATAGTCCTCTCTGATTGTCCGTCCGTTTGAGGATGGTATGCCAAACTGAATCATAAATCCGTGCCCATAGCTTTCTGTAAGCTAACCCAAAATCGTGAAGTGAATCTTGGGTCACGATCCGAAACTATGGATACTGGCATGCCATGCAATCTCATCAATCTCATTCACGTACATGCGAGCAAGCCGTTCAGGGAATAAGTCTCACGTATCGGTAAGAAATGGGCAGACTTGGTTAATCTATCAACAATAACCCAAATCGCATCTATGCCTTGAGAAACTTTGGGAAGACACACAATGAAATCCAAAGTAATGTGTTCCCACTTCTATTTGGAATCTCAAGTGGTTGTAATGGACCCTTTGGCACTTGATGCTCCGCTTTACACGTTGACAAGTTAAACACCTCGAGATAAACTTCATGATCTCTCTCTTCATATTGTTCCACTAAAATATATGTCGAATATCATGATACATTTTGGTACTCTGGGATGGATTACCAAACGGGGTGTTGTGTTGCCTCCATCATGATTCTATGCTTCAAGTTAGAATCGTTAGAACACAAAGTCCGGAGTTGAATCTAAGTATTCCTTCTTCATCGATTCTCGCTTGGAATAGCTCCTTCTTGCACTTTCTTTCTTCATACGTGTCACCTCCAAGTCCGTAGCTTGGCGAACTTTAACTTTATCGATTAAAGTCGGTTCTACTCTCATATATTCGCCATCATCATGTGGGTCCACAGGTCTCTTTAATTCTACCTCCATCCTTTGCAAGTCGTAAATGCAGAATGGGCCTTTGCGTTGACAATATCACACTCGTACTTTCGCGTATGATCTTCACTCAAATGCGTCGAACTCTACGTTCGCTTTTCGGGATGATATTGAATGGTATGATCGTAATCTTTCAATAGCTCGAGCCAACGTCATTGCCGCATGTTGAGTTCTTTTTAGGTGAAGAAATATTTGAGGCTTTTATGGTCCGTATAAATCTCCACTTTCTCCCCATACAAGTAGTGTCTCCAAATTTTTAACGCGAATCATTGCTGCCAACTCTAGATCATGAGTAGGATAATTCATCTCATATTCTTTGAGTTGTCGTGAGGCATAGGCTATGACTTTCCCATGTTGCATGAGAACGCATCCTAACCCTTTTGCACGAAGCATCATTTGATATAACAAATCCATCCGTGTCAGATGGTATTGTCAGAACAGTCTTGAAATGAGTCTCCTCTTGAGCTCTTGGAAACTCTTCTCGCATTCCTCGCTCCATATAAATTTTATATCTTTCCGAGTCAACTGAGTTAACGGAGTAGCGATTCGAGAAAATCCTTCCACGAATCTCCAATAATAACCAAATTAAGCCCAAAGCTACGCGCTTGATCCATGACTTTGGTTGCTCCCAACTTTGTATTGCTTTAATCTTCGCCGGGTCGACAGATACTCCATGTTTTGACACCACGTGCCCAAGGAATGCTACTTCCTCAAGCCAGAACTCACATTTCTTCATCTTGGCATAAAGCTTGTTTTCACGAAGTCTTTCAAGTATCAGCTTCAAATGGTGCTCATGATCTTCACGGCTTTTAGAATAGATGAGGATGTCATCAATAAAGACAACAACAAACTGATCCAAATATTCCTTGAATACACGGTTCATCATATCCATGAAAGCAATTTGGAGTATTAGTCAATCCAAAAGACATGACTAAGAATTCATAATGCCCGTCTGGGGAGTTCTCGAAGGCGGTCTTTGGAATATCCTCGATTTTAATCTTGAAATTGATGATATCCGTAATCGAAGATCGATCTTTGAAAAGAATTGTGCTCCTTGCAATTGGTCGAATTGTCATCAATACGAGGTAGCGGATACCTATTCTTGATGGTGACATGGTTTAATTCTCGATAGTCAATACAAAATCGCATACTCCGTCTTTCTTCTTTTTGAATAAAACAGAGCACCCCAAGGAGATGTACTAGGACAAATGAAACCTATGTCTAACAATTCTGTAGTTGGACTTTTAACTCACGAAGTTCAATAGAGCCATTCGATATGGGGTTTAAGAAATGGGTTTTGTAACTCAGATTCAAGGTCAATAAAGAATTCAACATCACGTTACGGGGTAGGCCGGAAGCTCTTGGAAAATACATCGAAATTCTCTAACAATGAAATATTATTCAAATCGACTTGTCTTTATTCAAATCTATAACATGGGCTAAGAAAGCTTGACATCCATTTTCAATAAGCGAATAGCTTTATGACTTGATATGATAGTGGTGATTTTAGTGGTTTAGTTGTTTGAATTAGTATGACAAAGTTGGTTAGAATATGAAAACTAACAACCTTACAAAAATAATCAATTTTGGCATGATGAGTGGTTAACCAATCAATTCCTAAAATCACATCAAAAGCAAGTATCTTTAAAGAGATAAGATCAATGGGTAATGTGATAGTGCCAACTTGGATCATGCAAGATTTATAAAAGCTGTAGATGTAACGAAGGTTTCACCCAACGAAGTTTCAACAGATAAAGTCAAAGTCCAATTTCTTGGTCAAGTTTAAACGTTGAGCACAAGCGGAGAGATAAAATAATGGGTAGAACCAGGTATCTATTAAGGTATAAACTTGCGAAGAGTTCAAGATTAGCTTACCCGTAATCACCTCGTTCGGGTTCCTCGCGTTTTGGCCAATCACGACAAGCGCTCTTCCAGGAACCACCGACTTTAACTTGTCCGGGACGACCTTTGAGTCACCATCCACATGAAACTTTGTTTCACAACTAGACAATCTCTAGTATATGACCTTCCTTTCCACAGGTTATAACACACCTTGGATTGTTGTGGGCGGTTTGATGATGTGTCCCTCTTCCCGCATTTATAACATACGACCGGTGGTCGTTCTCCTCCCCTAGAAACAGTTGATGTTGGTGCTGACATCTTTACGCTATCATTGTTGTACCTCTCCTTTTGAAATCTCCTCCCGACTCGCTCCTTCTATTATCACGGCCACGATTACCACCAGAGTGGTTACCGCTTTTGTCCGAATGCTTTCCTTCCTTCTAGTTGTCATTGCTCAGGTGGCCTTGGCCCTTTACCGGTATGACCACAGTTGTGTTTCCTCAGTTGAACATACTCATTATCTCGCTCTTATAATTGAGCCTCATTTTATAACATCTGAATATAAAGAAAATTTATGAGAGATAAGATATTGTCGAATCTCGGATTTAGACCTCTCGAAACATCCTCGTCATTCGTTCCTCATTTTCGACCAAATGAGGTGCAAACTCAGATAACTCTGCAAACTTATCTCGTCTTTGGGACACCGTCATGTTGTTTTGTTCGGTCGATAAACTCCACCTCCTTCATATAGACGAATACTTTCGGAAATTACTTGTCATTGAATAGTTTCAAAATGTTTCCCAAGACATGTTGAGTGCGGTGGTCGGTAGTGCGCTTCCACGAGACTCCCACCAAAGATGCGCGCTTCACCGCATGAACATAAAGGTGGCGAATGGAACCTTCTGCTCCTCCGCATCCATCCCAAGATATCGAATATTTTGGTAATTTGCTTGACCCACGCTTTACGCCATGATCGGATCCGGCTTTCCTTTAAATTCGGTGGTCCTAACTCCTTGAACTACTTGGTTTGTGACAATGCGCATTCTAGCATTTCCACCCGTATTCTGTGCACGAGTTTCCCTCGTCTGGTTTTGCATGAACTGCAAAAAGCTCCTAAACATTACATCATTCATCGTTTGCTCGGTAATATTGTTTACAGGAGGAATATTGTCTTCCTGTTGCGTTACGTTCTCTGGTTTGTGAC
The DNA here is from genome assembly GCA_020205605.1 of Panax ginseng. Lineage (NCBI taxonomy): Eukaryota > Viridiplantae > Streptophyta > Magnoliopsida > Apiales > Araliaceae > Panax > Panax ginseng. The sequence goes on along the minus strand of CM035145.1, from coordinate 137,673,630 downwards.
TAAAGGTTGTTCCACGCCTCATACACTCAATTGTTAACGTTCTCGTGCCATTCTTAAATCTTGCTTATAAAACAAGCAAGGTTAATTTAACAAATTAACATATCATATAATATCCCTATATTATGACCGAGCCAACAAATGAGCTTAGATATGACACCTAAGCGAAGGATTTACTCATCTCTCCCCTCCTAGTTCTATTCCCGATCTCTTGCGAGACCATATCCCTAAGCTCGATACCAACCGTGGCGCCCTAAAAATAGGTATACAACACCCATTCTGAGTCGCCAAATACATGAGTACGTAAAGCAAACTACAACTTCAATAATACAATTGTCGTGCAAAATAATGCATAACACACATCTGTGAGTTTAAATACAAATATTGTCTTACTAGACAATATCCACACTCAAATAAGTTCTCGTTATAATTATTCAAACACTATTTTACGAAATAGTGAGGATCTAACTAAAACATCTTTCTAGAACCATCACTCCGCACTACCCAATTAGTTCTCGCTATGTTCTCACCTCACGAGAAAAATGGAACAAAAAGGAAAAGAGTGAGCTCAACTAGCCCAAGAAAGAATATTATGACTAAGATAATGTACAACAAATTATCGTTAGTCTTCAACAGGAAAAATCGATAAAATATAATAGCCCAACAAGTTTTAGATCAATAATCTGCAATGGAAACAACAATCCATTAGAAGAGTCAAGTAGAGAATGAGTTCTACTTATCTTCTAAGATTTAAAAGTCCATCATCAATATTTTATCCCTCAATAACAATCAATATGCATCTTTAATCAAATATTCATCTTTGCATTACGAGCCAAAGATATTCATTTGTATCACCAATTAATCATGTTCATCTCAACACTGCTCATCTTTGCACTACGGGCCAAAGATATTCATCGATTAATCATTCATCTTTTTGCACTTTCTACAGGCCAAAGATATTCGGAAGAATATCATCATTTAGACCTGAGGATGATGAAAAATATTTTAAAGAAAAGCGAATCCAAAGTGATGAAGGACAAATAGTAAGGATTCGTATAACAGTTTATCCAAGATCAATAACACTCCATAATAACCAATTTTGTAGAAAAATTCAAGAATAAAGATCAAAACATGGATACAATCAAAGATAGTAATCATACTAGACATCTTGGACAAAAAGAAGAAAATTTCATTTTTCGGTGAATAGTGCAGTATTAATGAATGAATAGTCTTAGTATCGTGAATAATGTCGTGTATCGTAAAATAGTAACCCCGACACAAAAAAGTTCCAAATTTGATAAAATTGATCAATACTTGGCGTAATGATATTGAAGAAATAATATCATATATGAAGAAAATAACATCCTCCACCTCAAAATATTAGTACTTTTGATCTGAATATCGGTATAAGGCTGAAGGAAACTTGCACTGATGAATAGAAACTCTAAAAGTATCTAAATACTCACAAAATACACTCAATAATCTAGAGAGAGAAATGGAGAAAACTTGTTTACGGTGTGATTTTCAATTCTAACAGCCTCTATTTATAGAAAAATTTTTAGTAGGCTTGACTGCTGTGACTTTGATGGCTTTTACCTGCTACTATTCCCACCCACCATGTTTGAAATAAAATTCAGCACATTTCTTCATCAACCACAAGTGGGGCCCACCAATTCTAGAATTTTCCACCAAAAATGATTTATAACCTGATTTCCGAATCAACCAACTCTTAAAATTCATAACAAATCATACGCTGATTTTTAACGGTTCAAAATTTGTGGACATATACTCAACTTATATATGTATAACATATCCAAAAATTACAACGATCCAACGGTCGGATTAAAAATTATAATTCCCGCAATATATCTCAAAAACACTGGTTTGATTTTTAATACCTCCAATCAGAAAAATACTAATAAAACACCTCAACATTAATTCCTTCATTTATAACCACAATAAATATATCCAACATTTATATCCACATAAAATAAATTTTCCTTATCATATGAATCAATAATTAATTATTCACAAATAATATTACGAAATCACATTTATAATGACGGTAGTTCCCAAGAAAGAGGAGGCTTTCCAATAAGAATTTCTCCTTACTGGCGTGCAATTAGGTGACCAAACCTCTCATTGACAGAACTTTCTAGACATTGCCAATAATGCTATCTAATAATATTATTCAAATAATATGAATTATTGATCCGATAATGGGAAATCTTGTCGTTGACAATTATTGAAACAACAATAATATAAAATATCAACGCAACAATTATTAAATCAATAAAATAAAATATTGAATAGTAACAATTATTGAGTAAAGGCTTTCTTACGTAAGGATCAATAATTCATCAATCTTCACATGCATCTACGCGTATTCTCGTATTTTAACCAAGGGTATTCCAATGATGTTAATTGGTAACAACTTCTGCCAATTATTTATAAAAACTCAAACTTGTCGCTTTCTTCATCCGACAATTATTACATTATGGGGCCCACAAATGATAGTACTGCAATCGTCAGCGAATATTCCCCAACAACAAGAATATTCCACGACCAAATGAATATTCCCCGACAAAATGATTATTTTATAACCACTTGCATATTTTGTAAAATTTGCACATTTCACCCATAACCAGAGAATTATATCAAATTAATACCTTATTATTCACAAATATAATTAGAGGAAATTCGATTTTATTTATAATAAGTTGGGGTCTTACACTGAGTCTCAGCTATAACAGTGATGAAAAATCTTTTAAATCATAAAAGATAGTAGATTTTATTTTCTACTTGACTCTTTTAATGGATTGCTGGTTCCGCTGCAGTTAAACTTGATGTTTATTATATTTTATCAGTTTAACACTGTTGAAGGCTAATGATAATTTATTCTGCATTATCTTAGTCATAATATTTCTTCTTGGGCTAGTTGAGCTCACCCTTTCTTTCACCGTTATTCTCTTGAGAAATGAGAATATAAATTTGGAGACGAGTCGAGGAACGAGTAATGGTCCGAGGATAGCATTAGTATTCCTCACTATTATGTGAAATAGTGTGATAATAATTGTAATGAGGACTCCTTTTGAGTTTGTATAATCTCTAGTAGACAATATTTGTATTCAAACTCACGGTTTATGTTTTGTCGTATTGTACCATGCAGATTTGTATTAATAAGTTGTATTTGAATTACATACCATATATCCTGGCGACCCAAGATGAGTGATGTATACCTAATTTTGGGGGCGTCACAGTGAGGCGAATCTTACTTTAGAAGGGTGTTTTATCACTATCATACAAGATGTCTGATGACATATAACCTCGCCTTAAAATAAGACAGGGTTGTGCAAATCCTCTCGCTGAGTATATCTACGAGCACTACCTATATGATCTTGGAGTTTATTTGAAACATAATGTTCAATTGCAGACGGTGGAGATAGTTATATGTCAAGAGAAGACTCACCATTGGAAAGAAGATGATAGTAATCTTCTCATTTTTCTTTAGGGTCTATTAGATTGACCAAGGATAATTACGTGGGCATATGATATCTATCATAACCTGTATTTACATGGCCTCCCATATACGAAGGTTTCCTTGAGCACTTCTCAAAGATTTTAATTTCTAAAACAGTTTTCGACTATACTTTTATGTAAGGTGTCATTATGAGGTGTTGTCCATGGTTGGGACATGAGTCACAGTTGGTATATATTTGTATTTAAACTCACAGTTTAAGTGTTGTTGTATTTTGCACGACAATTGTTGTAATAAAGTTGTCGTTGTTTTCTGTACCATGTATTTGGCGACTCAGAATGGGTTGGATGGAATGGACCTATTTTGGGGTCGTCACATCTACTCTCCTTGCGCATCATCTGCATCTTCCGTATAAACTGCATTACCCGCACTATTGGCATCATTCGCGTCACCGACACAATCTATATCACCTGTACTATCCATTTCATCTACATCATTCACATCATCCTCACCGTCCGTATCATCATCAACATTGTTGTCTTCATCTTCTCAGGATATCCATCCTCTTCATCATTCAGTGATTGCAACAGTGTTCCTCCATAATTAAGCGTAAAATCTTTTATTCATCACCATTAATATAACTCAAGTTCAACTCCTTCAATCTGCACTCTCTTTATTCCTCACAATCATGCATCAACTAATCAACTAATTCTCTTTTCCTTTGAATCCAATCAAACTAGCTCTTGATACCACTTGTTTGAAATTCAGTCAATGCAACTAAACAATATAAAATAAAGATAGCGAACAATCACGGGTCAAACTCCAAATTTCTACTATATCAATAATAATGGGTTACAATAATCCTTCCAAATTTTACACTCTAAAACTTGAGGTTATATACACAAATCTCCACGTCAAAACTTTTTGTACGGAATAAAAGTTACAAAACTCTTTCTCCCGCAATATAACTTTCTTGCACGAAATATTAAAAACTGCAAAAACCCTCTCCTTGCACAAACACAAAACTCACTCGCACCATCTCTCAACTCGTAGGATGTTACATGATTTTTGGTTGTTTTACACTTCAACAACTAAATATAAGACTATTTATACCCACAAATCTCCTCTTGATCATATTCAAAATATGACATTTCCAAAATGAAACTCGTACTACAGTAAATAAATTCATTTCCAAAAAAATACTCCTATAGAAAATATGATTTTTCATTTTCATAATAACACTTCTTTTCTAAATAGAATTCAAGAAGTATCCAATAATTTTTTAATATATATTTAGCGACACAAATTTACATGAAGTGAAATAATACAAATTATTGTAAATAATTGTATTATTAGAATTATCAATAAAAATAATATTTATGTTAGTAAAATATACATTAAAGAAATTTGGTAATAAAAATATAACGGATGATATCCTTGGCCGCATTCACCGGTGGATCTACATATAAGGCATATGGGGCACTGCCTATGCTCAATTTTTTTTATAGGTATAATGAGAGGAGTAAAAATAAAATTTAATAAACTTAAAGAAGCAAATTTATAAAAAAGTTAAACTTAGAGGGACAAAAAAAAAACTTAAACTATTACTACTCTAAAAAAAATTAAACACACATAATGTATTTAAATTCTAGCTCTCTACTTTGCTAAACTTCAACCCAAAAAAATCTGCCCCTACTGGAAATTGATCCTGAATCCGCCCCTGCCCGCATTTGACCATCTTGCCTAATGCCTATACGTCCGTCTGCGTACTTATCATCGACACTGTGAGCAACAATATTAATATATGAATTTGATCCAAAAGCCGGAATTATATTCCTCATATATATAATAATAAGATCTTCCTAAGTGTACGTCCTTAAATATTTATGTCCCAAATCATTAAACAAATAAATTGACAACACTCCTTTTGTTTGTCTGTTATGAAAGTTAGCTCATGTTCATCAGATAACTCATGATCTTTTAACAATATTTCATTAAATCATGTCCATGATTCAGTATTCATAACTTCCACCAAAAGAAAAGGTAATAAAGGAAGAGGGAAGAAAAAAAGGTTTAAAAAATGAATCTCTTTTAGAGGGAGACTTTCAAAGGAGAAATGAGATTGTGCTTAGAGCAGTACTAGAAGATTGCTGGAACTTCGGGCTCTGCTTGGAAATAGTGAAGAGCAGGAAGAGGAAGCACACAGTAAATAAAATCATTAGTTGTACCTGAAAATCTGCTAAAGCAATAGTAAGGAAATAACATAAGGAAGGGGATTGGTACTTTGAAATTGATAGCATATATGTAAATATAGCAATAATCTTTAATTATCTTTTGTGTATGTAAATATATGCTATCAGATATAGATTTTGTCTTCAAGAAACTAAGTGTAGAGGTGTCTAAACAAGAAAGAATAGATCACTGATTATGGAAAGACTGACTTTGTTCTGTTGGCATGATTTTGTAGAATATGCGCAAATTTTGGTACAATATAGGTGGGTCTGGCTGGTTTGATGTGAGATTTTAAGTTGGTGGAACATGGAAGTGGGGTTAAGTTAAATTCGGTGGAAAATTTGATTCTAATGTATAATTTCTCTAGCAATAGAAAAATCCAAAAATAATTTAACATTGTCTTAGCTAATCAGCTTAAACCTTCTGATCTTTGTGGGAGGCCAGAAACATGAGGTTTTCTCAAAAGTAAATCATCTGCTGGAAGAAGATAGTGGACAACATCAAGCATAAAGTTTTTAGTTGGGGCCTAGTCCAATTTAATGGAGTTGGAGTTTACACCCACAAATGGAGCATGGAAGTCATGGTTGGGTATTTGATAGTTGATTAACTCATTTTGTATTTTTATATATATAAAAATCATAAGGCCTCTAAAGCTCTTTAGAGAAGAAACTAAAATAAAAACAAAGTAAATAAATAAAACATAAATGGTAAGAAGACAAAATTAAAAATCAAATCATTACTTGTACAAAAAAAGTAATTACAAAATAACAACAAATTAAATCAAAGAAATCAAATAGATTGTTTCTCTTTCTTCTTATCCTTCCTTTTCTTGTTCTTATTCTTAGAGCTACCGCGCGTCATTAGACTTCTCTCTCTTCTTCCTCTTCTTCTCTTTCTCTCTCCTCTGCCTCCGCTCCTTCTCCTTTTCTCTCTCCTCTTTCATCGTCGTCGCTTACTTTCTTCGTGATCTGTTCTTGGAGCTTCGACTTATCTTTCTCGAGCTTCTACTGTTGTGTTTACTTTCGTGACTTCCGTCATCAAATCCGGATTCTAACTCGGATTGGGATTCATATATATCATCACCAACATTATTTATTTTCCTTTTAGAATTTTGTAATCTGTTAGAAGAAACTCCATTTTGTGTTTGTTTTTCTTCTTCGGGAGATTTGTTTCTGTCTTTCGCCATTTTCGTAGATTTCAAAAGTGTAAGGTTTGAAGCCCAGATGTTGATATTTATTTTATTATTTTAATAATACAATTTAATTTCATTTTGCATAATTAAATGTGTCATAAATTTTGTCCATAATTATACATTTTATAATTTATGTATATGAAAGAGTGTCATATACAGAAGACATAAATTATATGTTATATATAATTAAAAAATATATTGTTCTCAATCTTATAATAATAATAATAATAATAATAATAATAATAATGCCTTGTCTTTGCTTCACCACTTTAGAGGGTTTAGGAATATATATATATATATATATATATATATATATATATATATATATATATATATATATATATATGAATAAAAAGTATCTTTGATCGATCTTAGGCCACTTTCAATACAATTAACATTGTTTGATCGTTAACTTAATAATTTAACCGTACGAATATAATAAGCATGCAAAATATGAGATTATGTAAAATTTCATTTGATTCAAGTCATTAGAATAGTATTTTTATAATAATATAAATAATTTGTATATAAATATATATTTCGACGACTCAAATTTTTGTAACTTCTATTGTTATAAGGTTGTCGATTCATAACTTCAAAACAAACGAAATTTTACATAATCTCATATTTTTACATGCTCATATATCTGTACGATTAGATTATTAAATTGACAATCAAATTATGTTGTATTAGATCAATCTAACATGTCTTTTACTCTCTCTCTATATATTTTTAATCCGTGCTAACGGTTTTATCTAGCTAATGTTGTATTTTTTGTTAAATAATATATTATAAAGTTAAATAAAAAAATAAATATATTAATATATTTTGATGATATACCATTAAAAGAGTTTAATGTATAAATTAAATGAGTTATAATATATATTTATGAAGATTTGTAACGGTTAAATATATATTAAATTCTTATTATTGGGATATTGATTATTATATTACCGTTGCATCTTTGTTACCGTTGCTACTTTGTTTTCCTATAAAAGAGCTGAGTTACTTGGTGGAAAGAATGATTACTGTCATATTTGATAAAGCTTGCGACTAGCATTATACTTATAGTAACCAAGCTGTTGTCACTTCTAAATTCTATTCTCTTACACATATATATATATATATATATATATATATATATATATATATATATATATATATATATATATATACTATCCTCTGCAAGTATTATATACATATATATTAAATATATATAAATAGTAATTCATATCTATATTTTGTTGTTTATACACGGTTTATATTTTGAGTTTGAGTAAGAGAAATTAGAAGTTGTTCCTAGGTCATTCAACTATTTCTAGTCTTTGGTTAGTTAGGTGAAGAATCGTTGAATCCCAGGAGTAGGATTTCACAATGACCTTAAGCACCGAGAATAAATTCTTGAGAAGCTAAATTTCTACTTAAGAAACGGTATTGCTGCGCATCATCTCAAAAAATTATTCATTTCTAAATAGATAAGTTTATTTCTACCCTTCTTTTATTTTATATTTAAATCCTATATTTTATTCGTATTTTTCCAACAATCTTAAGTAGAAATTTTTTTTGATTCTTATATATTTATTAATGTTTATAGGGTGCTAGTTGAGTTTTGTTATCAATTTGCTAAATTGAAGTTTTGTTGTGGTGTTGTTATTGTGTTTGGGGAATCTTTGATTGGGAGTTGATTTTCTTGCCCCTTGTGATAATTTTATGAAATCTATATGTTGGACTTTTCTCGCAATATTGTAAATTTGGTGGAGAAACAGTTAAAAGGTAAAAAGAAATTACCGTATAACTTGAGGCCGTAAAGATGCAACTTATTTTTTACATATATATATATATATATATATATATATATATTAGCAGCAGGTCAATTTTTTTTCCGCTAACTGCTAATGATGATATATATTATAAGAGCTAGAGATACCGTTCATGTAATGTGACTGTTGCAATTCCTTTATATATAAAAAAAAAGGGCTGAGCCCACTTTGTTATTTAACTCACTTTACTAGAACATATCTATATATATTGATTATTATGGATGATTTAAAGAGTTTTTTTGGTGTGCCATGCCATATCTGTGATGTTTTTTTTTAATTTTATTCTAATTCATGCAAGTCTTTCTCCAGCAACTCTGAAATCGGTCTTATGTTATGTTAGGCGACATTATACTCATTGAGTAACTATACTTCATAATATACTTGTGGTATAAATATGGTAACTTTACAAGCAACTTATGCTTCTTTAGGCATTTTATTTTGAGTCAACATATTCATTTTATTCCTTACAACATGCATGGGATTAAGGAGAGTGTTGTTGTGAAAAAAAAGTTATTGGCCTTTGATAGTAGCTACTCTTTTTCGGATACAACAAGAGTTAGAAGGTTCAGTTCGTGATGCACTTTTTGAAATGCACCAAATGACTTAAGACGCACTAGTAGGAACAGTGTTAGACATGGCCATTGTCATATCAATTTCACTTAGAAATTTTTGAGCCTGATTGATATGTTGGTCCTATAGATGGATACTGATAATTTCACTTGGTTTCACTGGTGCATCCTGGGAATGGAAATTCTGAGATAATGTGAATTGCGTAATTGAAATCTTATGTTGACCCAACTTTAAAATCTGGGACATTCATGGGCCTGTCTATCAGTCTATGGGTTGATCGTCTTTGACTCGGGTGGTGCATATTATGCATTGCACTTTGAAGGAGTTGAAGTCATTCTTGATAAAAGATGAAACTGATCACTTGGAGTCTTGCAGAAAACTTTGTTGGTTGGTTAAAGGAAATGTCAAATTACTTAAAGTAGATTGTGACGTGTTTGGCAATGGTAATCTCTATTTTCTGCTAGAGGTTTTTGGCTTTATGTTCTTTAATCTACGTTTAGTGACTCTTTATTGGTGGGGTAAATGAATAGTCAAGTTTGAATACTTGTGTGTATATAAAATTACCTGTTGGTGAAAACTGAAAAAACACCTTATGAGCTTTGAGAAAATCATTTACCTAACTTGAAATACCTTAAAGTGTGGGGGTGTCTTGCTAAGGTATTGTTACTTGACCCTAAAAAATGAAAATTGGTTCTAAAACTGCTAATATGCAGTTAATAGACTCAGCAGATTCGCTCATAATCCTAATAAGAATCATTAAACTGCTTTATGTAGAATACTCAAGTATCTGCGAGGTACTATTGGATTTGGTTTGTATTACTGCGGTAATCCTGCAGTTCTTGAGGGCTATAGTGATGCCAACTGAGTCTCTAATTCAGATGAAATCAAATCCATGAGTGGCTACATATTTACCTTAGGAGGAGGAGCAGACTTGTATAGCTCGCTCTACTATGGAGTCTGAGTTTATTGCCTTAGAGAAGGCAAGTTCTGAAGCAGAGTGGCTCAGAAATCTTTTGAGAAATATTCCTTTGTGGATTTGCACCGGTTCCATCTGTGTCTCTACATTGTGATTATGTCGCTATAAATGAGCTAAGAATAAGAGCTATAATGACAAGAGTAGACATATACGCCTAAGACATAATATTGTGAGACAACTGTTATTTGATGGGATTATATTCCTTAATTTTGTTAGAGTTAAATCTTGCGGATACTCTGACAAAGCCACTAAGCAAGAGGCTAGTGAGCAATACATCGAGGGGGATGGGACTATCGCATGCATTACGTAAATCAACGAAGATGGTAACCCAACCTATACGAATGGTAATCCCAGGAAGTAGGTTCATATGGGTAACAACAAGTCATTGGTTGATTGGTTGAGACACTATCCATTTTATAAATATTTGAGTTCATCCCTATGGTGTAGGATAGTGTAATTCTACAGTGTTAGAGGTTGAGTTATATACTCTTAATATTTTCCATAGTCCTATTGGGTGATGTGTTTAACCGTAGAACACATTTGATGGAAACACATATATGAGTATAGAGGTGAGGCCGCCTCTTATGAAAACAAGACAGGTTTTCTAGAGCGCTCATGAATTTCAGGTATGGCGCAAGGCCAAAATGTGCCAAATCGCGTAGAACAACTTCTAATTAGAGTTTGTAGTGTGAGTAATATGATTACTGATTCATAATAAGGAATAAGGTTCATAGAAATTTTTATTTCACCAAATTCCTGTGAATCAAGTCCTATTCACTCTATACATTGGTTCAGTCCAAAAGACACCAGTGTTAACGCACTGCATTCTTAATTTTCTTACTCAATTTATTTTATTTTACTTTGTAATATGTGGGGGATTGTTGTATTTTTTGTTAAATAATATATTACAAAGTTAAATAAAAAAATAAATATATTAATATATTTTGATGATATACCATTAAAAGAGTTTAATGTGTAAATTAAATGAGTTATAATATATATTTATGAAGATTTGTAACGGTTAAATATATATTAAATTCTTATTATTGGGATATTGATTATTATATTACCGTTGCATCTTTATTCTTATGCTACTTTTGTTTTCCTATATAAAGAGCTGAGTTACTTGGTGGAAAGAATGATTACTTGCCATATTTGATAAAGCTTGCACCTAGCATTATACTTATAGTAACCAAGTCATTGTCACTTCTAAATTCTATTCTCTTACACATATATATATATATATATATATATATATATATATATATATATATATATATCCTCTTGCAAGTATTATATACATATATATTAAATATATATAAACAATTAATTCATATCTATATTTTGTTGTTTATACACTTTTTATATTTTGAGTTTGAGTAAGAGAAATTAGAAGTTGTTCTCGGTCATTCAACTATTTCTAGTCTTTGGTTAGTTGGGTGAAGAGCCATTGAATCTGGAGTAGTATTTAAATCAATGACCTTAGACCTAGAATAAATTCTCGAGGAATGAAATTTTTACTCAAGACAATGGCACATACCATGCGCCTCTACTCAAAATTATTCGCTCTAAATAGATAAGTTTATTTCTGCCATTCTTTTATTTTATATTTGAATCCTATATTTTATTCGTATTTTTCCAACAGCTAATTGTGTGTGAAATGGGCGATTCACCTATTTTTTTATGGCATATCATCAATCACTCAAGGTGATTCGAACTAACTTACCATCCAAAATTTAATTTTATATAATAAGAAAAATAGCCGCTCTTGTAAATCAAATGAAAGAAAAATCATATATTTCACCTCAAGTGCAGCATATACACCTCAACAAAATGGTTTAGCAGAAAGAAGAAATCGTATATATATTTCATGATATGATTAATTGTATATTAAATCATGTTTGTTTAATTTGCCAAATAATTTATGGTGTGAGGCACTTCTAACTGCTTGTCATATTTTAAATAGAATTCCTAGTACTGTAATTAAAACTAGTCCTTATGAAATATGGAAAGGCAAGAGACCTAACATAAATTATTTTACAGTGTGAGGGTGTATAGCTTATTTTCGAGTTCCTGATCCTAAAAGGACTAAGTTAGGAGCTAGAGCTATTAGAAGTATATTTATTAGATATGCTAAAAATAGTAAAGTATACATGTTTCTTGATTTAGAATCTAATGTTATAACTGAGTCAAAGAATGTGAAATATTTTAAAAATAAATTCTCAAAAGATGTTGAGAATGTGGATATGCCTAAAATTGATGAGCCTAGAGGCCTTATAAGGTCTAATGTCGAGGTTGAAGAATCTAGTGTTCTAATTCAATTAAGTGGACCTAGAAGGAGTACTAGAGCTAGAAAAGATAAAGATTTAGATGATGGTTTTATTTTTTCTCAGTCTTTATTATTTTTGGTGGAAGGAGGCCAAAATAATGAGGTGGTAATCTTGAGACTGATCCTAAATCACTTAAAGAAGTTATGGCTTCTAGTGATGCTCCCTTTTGGAATTAAGGAAGCTTTAAATGATGAAACAGATTCAATCTTGAAAAATAATACTTGGGTATTGACAGATTTACCTAGAGGTTCTAAACCTATAGGTTGCAAATGGGTTTTTAGAACAAAGTATAACATTAATGGTACTATTTCTACTTTTAAAGCAAGATTAGTAGCAAAAAGTTTTAGATAAGTAGAGGGTATTGACTACTTTGATACTTATGCACCGGTAGCACGAGTTAATTTCATTCAAATTCTTTTTGCCTAGCTTAGCTTCATTGTTTGCTTTATGTGCATCAAATGGATTTTACGACAACATTTTTGAATGACAATTTGAATGAGGAAGTATATATGGAACAACCTGAAGGGTTTGTTGCTCTCAGAAATGAGGCTAAAGTATGAAAATTAGTTAAATTCCTTTATGGTCTAAAATAGACACCAAAACAATGGCCTGAGAGATTTGATGCTTGTTTAAATATAATAGTGCAAATAGGTGCATATACTCCAAAACTACTTTTGACCCTCACATTTTGTCTAAAGTAAGAAAGAAAAAAAATAGACCAGCCTTACCCATTCCATATCTATTTGCTCCAAAAGAAGGAAGATTTTGTTAACTCCCAAACCTTTACCAAACTCGTTGTAGTTTCGGCTGGAACCAATATAAGCATTAGGAAATTGAAATTTCAAGCTAATTTGAGGAGAAATGAAACGCAACAGCAGGAAGAAGCTGACCTAAAATTATCAAGCAAGCAAGAATCCAAATAGGAACATCAAAGAAGGGGTAAAATAACTTTTAATTGTCCATTCATGAAAATTAGGGTAAAATTATATTGTATATTGCTTTATTTGGTTGTGAAATCAATTGGGTTTTGAGATTGATTTGTTGCATTAGTAGTTCGTGTGATATGTATTGGATTCTTTATATTGATAAGCTATGGGAATTGATATTGTATAAAATTGAGTATGCAAAGATTAAAGTTAGTAAACTAACTTGTTAACTAGTTAGTGTAAATATGTATTCATGAATGGTATAACTGTGATCGGATCCTTGTGGACTGAATTAGAGCCATGGAGATTAGTGTGGTTGTGCGAAGCAATAAGGTTAGCGAAAATGGGTTGATTATGTAGCCCCAACCTATAGAAATCAGTCCACAATTTAGGACACAAGCTAGATGTTTGTAAAAATGCATAATTTGATGGATCTAAAACCTAAGATAGCTTTGTATAGCCTAGATAAAGATATTTTAAGCGCCTCGTGGCATTAAACCAAGCCAGAACACCTTTTAATAAGAAATGAGAAATATGAAAAGTTAGTGTGTTGGGCTACTTTTGGCTAACTTTTTCGGCTAGTAATACTCTCTGGAAAATTATAATTTTCTGGGATCTTGTAGTGTGAAATCCCAGATAAACTAGCCTCAGAATGGACTGGTTCCGAGTTCGGACGACCAAGTTATGATGTGCCAAAGTGGGTGCATCGAGTCTGTCCAAAATTTGGGAATCAGATTTGGACCTGTCCCTTGCGCAAATTTTCTGGAATTATGAGTGCAGAATTTGGAAAATGTTATTGAATAAGAGTTGTAACCCCGGAAGTTAGCTTTGCTTGGCCGCAAGAATCGCTCAAAAATGTTTTAAAACGAATTAGTTATGACTATTTTAGCGAGAGAGAGTAAAGGTGAGAAAAAGTTAAAAACTGTTATGATTGGGCATTTTTAAGTTCTGTTTTGGGCTGCCTGTGATGTCTAAAATGGATGGCTTATATTTTCTAAATATATTCTCCTATGGTATCTACAATATATCCAAATTGGGACGGGATCGGATTAGCGAATTATGAATTAGAAAATCGCAAAATGGCATCGAATACTTGTGCTTGCCCACCCAAAGCAAACAGGAGACCCGCCACGTAGGCCAAGCTTCAGTTGTGCTTAACCGTGACGCTTGTTTAGATGTCGTGGTGTTTTGCTTTGATGGTTTTGATAATTTTGCGTATGGAAATGGAATAGAATTGAAATAATACAAATGTGTGAAATGATTTAGTATTTATAATTTATAAATTATAAATACAGTTGATGTGTAAGCTAAACTATAATTTACGTATAAAAATATGAGCATTCATGAGATACGAATGGTTATAAACCAAGCATGTAACGTAACGATATGCTAAAGTCGTGTCGAAGCCTTTTAAAATGTAAATTCATTCAATATACAAGAGAAACAATAAAAGTATTATGTAAACGTAAATTTACATATTCGGAACCTATTGGTGTGATAAAATATAAAGAGAGTTATATATTAGAATGGAATATGTTAATATTGAATGTAAAATTTGAAAACATAAAGGTTTTCGAAATGACTATTATGAGAACGGAATCAAGAATTTATTAAAGGACATGTATAAAACTAATATACCTATGAAATGAGAATTCAATTTATTCGCGAGAGTGAACATTAAGTTATGGATAAGCTATGTGAATTAATGATACGAGACGTCCGTGTACGTAATTATAAAATGAGTTAGTATATGGACTAACGCAAGGATATAAAATGTGAAGTTAAGTTATTAATAAAGTAAAGCATTCACATACGTGGCGATAGCATGGTTTAGTACATGAACTATCAAAAAGGCATGGAAACTACGGAAGTTAAAGAAATGACGAGATAAACTATGTTTACGCTATAAAAGCTATTTATAAATCATACGGTCCCAAATTTACAAACTATTTCATGTTTCTTTAGAAACTTTCGTATGTGGAACTAATATGTGCATGTATGTATCCTCAATTTATGTAGGATCATCACAAAGCGGATAAGTTATAACTGTTAGTATATATACTTTGTGGTTTTAATGATGACAATGTTTATATGGGCTAAATTGATTTTATATTGGCTTATAATTTAATTGAGTCATGTTAATCAAATATTATTTTTATGCATATTAATTATATAATATATAATAGTTTTCATGGGTTATTGCATGGATTAATCACTTTGTTTGCTATCTCACAAAAGTTAATGTAGGTTGGAGTGAGTAAAACAAGTTGGTTATTTTTGTCACATGCTTTCAGTTTTTATAACTAGAATATATATATATATATATATATATATATATGTTTACATCTAATCTCGATTTGCTTTGAAGACTAATTCAAATATGAATTGAAGTATTTTAAGGAGATTGAAAATCTAGTGTTGGATTTATAACAGGTTTGTGCAGCTGGAATTTATATCTAATCTGTTTAATATTCCTTAAGTTTCTCATAATTAATTGCTGGGTTATATCCTTCCAATATATATATATATATATATATATATATATATATATATATATACATATCGTGAAGATGTTTTAGGAATTGGTATTATTGAGGATTCTTATTCAAAAGTTGGAACAACAGTTATTTTTTAAGGATACTTGCTAACAGCAGTTGCTATTTTGAAGGAAACATGTTAACAACTAGTAAGACTCTTTAAGATTGTCTTTGGATATTACTTGACTTCTTTATAACAATATATCTCTTAAATATATCTACTGAGTTGATATTTGCTAACGTATATCTACTATTTCAAAGTACTAGATGTTGCATTGGAACGTTACTTTATAGCTGTTGCATTGGAACGTTACTTTATAGTCGTTGCTCTATATATTCCTTTATATATATTGTTGCTCGGCTTCAAGGAGAGACAAGAGACTGCAGAACAGAAATTATTCAAGAAAGCTATATGAGATACAAATCATCATATCATTCTTTTAGTCTCGGTTTGCACTATAGTTCTTGTATTTCTTCTTTCATATCTATTGTAAACATAATACAAGTCTAGGTTGGCTTGGGAGTTTTTATTTTAGTAATATTCAGTCTGTACAACGAAGCTATCAAAGTTTCAGAGGTGAGAGGTGTTGCAGAGGTGCAAAGGGAAAAGGTGTCCAATCGATCGTCGTTGTAATAGGGAATTCTATTTAATTTGTAATTGCTGAGTATTTTTTTAATAAAGTGGGTCTCCAATCCTAGTTGGGATTGGACGTGGATTAGGCTACTAGACTAGAGGATAGGGGCTGAACCACGTAAAAAATCTCGATGTGATTTACTTTTCTTGTGTTTCTGTTTTTAAGCTTTATATTCTGCAAACTTTGGTTTTAGTTGGAAAAATTTTATACTAATACGGACAGGTATTAGTTGTCCGTTTATAACAGTCTAAGAACATAACTAATACGGACAGGGTTAGACCGTCCGATTATAGTCTGCTATAGTAAACTTTGAAAATTGGCCATTGTAGATCACTTCTGAGTATTTACACCTATTCACCCTCCCTCTAGGTGTGTTTAATTACATAATTTCAATAACATTAAACATCACTCAAGGCAAGTCTTCCAGTTTCTTTGTGATTCTATGAATTGGTTATTGTATGAGATCTTTAAGAATATGTTGAGTTACATGTTACATGCTATAAACTGTGAAAGTCAATATATGACTAAGCTGATTGAGTTATAGAACTCAATATATGTGATATATGATGTGAACATATATTGTTTAAGGTGACGATGCATGAATGGTATAAAGAATTATGAGATATATGTTGAGCATGAAACTACGTGTTATATGAAGCATGAAAACTGTTAAATTTGTTGGGCTGTCGAGCTCAGTCTTGCAAAAATATAATTTTTTGTATGTACGATATGCAACACGATTTCTTGCTATCTGGATGATAAAGAATAGAAGCGTACGTGCAGAAATGATGTTTCCTTTTAAGCGAGAACTATATTACATCGTGATGACGATTTTTGATGTGTAAATAAGAATTGTGTAAATATTGAATTATTCGAGATATAAAGGATGTTGTATTGAGACTTGAATTCTTATACAATAACTCTGATAAACTAAATCATAAAGTAACTATGATTCTGAAGTATGTAATCGTAAAGGTTGCGATTCAGAGAACGAAGGAAAGACAAAAAGAAAAGTTTTAAATTCAGATCTTCAGCTATTATTTCATCTTTGTATGACATAAAGTTGAATCAAGTTAGTATTTAACGCATAAGATCAGGAAGAGAAATAGACCTGATTTTTGGGGTTGTTACACAGATTCTGGAACAGCAGGGAATAATGTATTAATTGGTATAAAAACCAGATTGTGTTCATTAATTTATGAATAAAGATGGTATATATTAAGATGAAGGTAGTACCATGACGTACCAGGTTCGAGGTTCAAGAGACTCTGATTTGGGGGCGTGACAACTACACTTTAACCACAAGAATCACCCAAATCGAATTTGAAATCATTAGGGTGTCTATTTTTGAAAATGAGTATTCATTACTAAAAAAATTGTTACAAAAATCCTAGACCATAAACTTCTTAAAATTCATAATAAATCATATGATAAACTTTAACGGTTCAAAATTGATGAAAATATTTTTAGCTTATATAAGTATAACATATACAAATTTATAACGATCCAACAATATAATCGATTAAGAGAGATAACTCATGTACTAGACCTTAAAATATTTTCTTTCTTTTTCATGTTTGTATTTGCAGTTGAGAACTTACTATTGGAGTTGATGTTAAAAGAGAGGATTGTTCTCAATTTGGAGGTCATCGAAATGCGTTTAGAATATTTTTTTCGTTATCTCTATGCATATTCTTTTTATTTTACTTTTGATTAACTATGATTTGATGTATTTAACAATTGTGATGTAAATGATTTTAGATATGACATAAATTTGTTTATGATTGTTACAGAACATTTTATTGTGTTTGTTGAATAAAAAATTTATTATTAATGTTTTTTATAAAAAAAAAATAGGAGGGCTATAGCTAGGGTCGTTGATTGCAGCTATAGAATCATAAAACATCAAACACCATGTTCATGTAGGACAAAAATATTATTTATTTTGCCCTACATGAACATGGTGTAGGTTTTCTATGTAAGACTTGGGGTCAGTTGAAAGAATCCAAAATGCAAAATAGAAAAATCTACACCATGTTCATGTAGGGCATTGTCTTGGCGTTTTTGTCAAGCAACGATCACTTCATCCAGTAACTCTAAAGATTCTCTCCACACAATTGACAATACTCAAGGTACCAAAAAATCAAATATCTATTCAATGGTGCCAACAAAAACAAAAAAAAAATATTACAAATAACGAGATATCAAGAAATATAGATAGTACAAAATAATCAAAGTACCAGAGTATAGAAAAATATGTGGACTGGTGATGAATGTTTGCTACTTGAAGTTGACTGGGCTTGAAGACTTGGGGTCATTTGAATGAATACAAAGTTAAGGATTGAAAAATATGCACCATGCATGGTCCATGCATGTAGAAAAATCAAACATGGAAAACACCGATTATCACTGAATTTATTGGTTTCATTTAGAATGATAAAATTGTGATGATAATTATCACTGAATTACTCACCAGATTTCATAAATTCCATTCATTAGAAAACACTAGAAAAAACAAAAGACAAGAAAATAGAAAAAGAACATACTATATATATATATATATATATATATATATATATATATATATATATAAAAATTAACTATTTAGCCCATGAAGTATTAATTAGCTGTAGCGAGACAATAAGAAGATAATTATTTGTGAAAATTACTATAGTGTCCTTAAATGTAATATTTTTGTTAATAATTGTGTAATAAAAAAAAGGTGGAAAGTGTAATATATATAGGTGGCCATGCATGGAAGTAGCATTTTTCTCGTTTATCCTTTTAGTTGTTATACCCGACCACCATGAGATCCAATTTTTTTAAATTCTTACAAAGAATTTTATAATAGTTAGTTATTTTAAATAACTGTAATTTTATCTTAGCTCATTATATATTAGAATTTTTCAATTTAGGATATATAATTACTTTGCTCAATATATACTGGGAATGATGCAGTATTATTTCTATTGAAAATAATATAATAAAATCATTGGAAAGATGTTACTATCGTCCATGGATGGTGACAGTCAAAGAGCTATGCATGTCTGATATATTAAGGATAAAATGTATCTTGAGAGCACGGAGTATATTCATCAGGTATTAATTATTTTGTTCAAAACAATATTACAGATGGTGCTTTAAGGTCTTAAAGATTGGTACATACTGTAGACAAGCCAACTGATATATGCCTACAAAAAGTCGTCTTTTATTTTATATTCTATATTGGGAGGGGACAAAATTTTTATAAATAAATTATTATGATTAATATAATTTTTAAAGTGCATGTAAAAATTAAATTATACTATTTGTAATACTCAGAACAATTTCTTTTCTGAAACTATTTGTGTCAAAAAGAGATTCAATATAAATTTTTGAACATTTGTGCAATCATAAATTCAATTTCAAAATTGCTATGAACAATGGAGGACCAACCAAACCTTTGTGTCCATGCATGTCAATTTGTGATGTGAAAGGAAATTCCCCCCCGGCAAAATTGCTATTTCTATCAAACCTTGTTATGAATTCATTTAAAGAGTAATGTTATAGACACAAACTATTATACAAATATTTTACAAATTGTTGATGTTGTATACTTCATCTCGCATATTGATCAAGAAATTGCTTCAATGTAGTCTTCGGCCCCACACAATATGCTGAGGTGGAGTATACCACATCATCAGTTTGTAAAATGTTTGTAGAATAGTTTATATCTCTAACATTATTCTTCATTTAAATTGTTATCAAACCTTGTTATGAATTCATTTAAATTCAAACCTTGTTAATGAAATTTATTTATATTGCGTCGGTTAATATTTGTAAATAAAATATCATAGAAAATATGGATGTTCACGTGAGAAAGTATCATTTAAATTGTGAAAAATATCGAAACCTTAATTTTTCCTGTACAAGTTAGTACTCTGTCTGAAGAGCTCTACAGAAGGGCCAATCACCAATGAGCTCTAGGACTAGGAGTCGAAAATTCTGGTGAAAATTCTGGTGATATACTTTGACAAGAAAGGTTTGATCTTTTTATGTTTCTTGAGCTTTTCTCTCCAAAAGAGGATTTGGCCTCCAAGAAAAATTCAGCAAGTAAACTTCAAGCTCCCCCGTTTCTTAAAGAACTAATTTCCCTCGTGGATTTTCTCTACTTTTCTTCAAGAAATTGAGAATGGTGTGTAAAGGATTTCCTTGCATGGAGAGTGATAGAGTTGGAGAGACTGGTCCCTCAGAAACTGCCGTGCATACAAAGTAAGCAGTTGTATTAATAACAATAAGAAACTGCCGTGCATACAAAGTAAGCAGTTGGTTAAATCCATCTCATTCTTTATGAATCAAGAAACAATGAATATTATATAATACTCTTCTAGTCATGGGCTCAGTCAGGCTTTTAATTTTCGAGTTTTTCACACTTGCGCATAGGATAGGATAGGATAGGATTGTTTGACGGGCAATTCTGAAAGAATAAGAACAAGTAATGGATTGCATGAGGTGTCTGGTTATAATCATGTCTGGTCAATATGAAAGAATAAGAACAAGTCAGGGTGATTCATGCAAGTGTGTGTCTATATACAAATTCTTATGCCTCCATTATTCTGATAAGACTATGCATTTGTCTTACGTAGCTTGCTAGTACTATAATGCATTAATAGTTATAAGACTTGTGAGAGTGAAAAAGAACGACTTCTTCAAGTTAGATATAAATATATTTCAATTTTATTTATTTATATTTTTACTTATTATTAAAAGTTAAAATATAAATAAATGAAATTTAAATATATTTATATTCACATAAAATTTTTGGAAAAAATATTATAATTTAATACATCAGTAATAGTAATAGGGATCCGATTACCATAAAATTAATTTTATGGTAAGTTGGTCATTAATCGATCATCTGAACGCCGATACACAAAAGAGATGATCACATCTCGCCTCACAGATCAAATCTTGTCAATTTAAATTGCTATGAACAATGGAGGACCAACCAAACCTTGTTGATTATAAATTTCAAAATTGCTATGAATTCATTTAAATTTTAGAAGAAACAAATATGATAATTAATGATAATTTTAGTTAATTTCTAATTATTATAGTGTTTATACTAAAATCAATTCAATTTAAATTTAATGATTTCAGAATTAATTTTAAAAAATCAAAGAATACTTTAATTTTGAAATAGAGTTTTAGAGATATCAATTCTTTTTATTATACATTTACCATTCATTCATTTTCATTTACGTACATTTACCTCATAAACTATAATTTAAATACACAAATTGAATTAGGAAGTGCGAGAGACTATTTCTATCAAGAGCTGCCAGGAACCATTTTCTAAACTAAGTTTATCCGTACAGCCTTGTCCGCATTTCTCTCCAAAGACAGAAACATCGATCATGGCATGGGGTACTCTGGCTGGACCACAAGGAAAACATCAAACATGAGTAGCACACACGGCAATCATTTATCTGAATTTTTAAATAAATACCCCATTTCCTAACACTACAAAATCACTCATCCCTTCATCAATTAAAACCATTAATTAATTTCCCTTCATAATTAATACTTACTTGTAAGCAATGAATCACCGCCCTTTTTTCCAAGTCTTTTTCCTACTCGCCATTCTACTCGTTTCTTCTTCCAAACAAATACAGCTAGAAGATGAAGCAGCTGCTCTTTTGACTTGGAAAGCCAGCCTCGATCACAACCGGACCCAATCGTTGTCCTCGTGGGTTGGAAGCAGCAGCCCTTGCAATAATTGGACTGGGATTGGTTGCGACGAAGCTGGAACTCATGTATCCCATATAAACCTCACAAGTAACGGTATAAAAGGTACGCTTCTCCAACTTAATTTCTCATCCTTCCCACAACTCATAAGCCTTGACCTTTCCAACAACTCACTCTATGCGACTATTCCCCACGAGATAGGGTTGCTCACAAACCTTAGAATCTGCGGCATGTATTCCAACCAACTCATTGGTTCCATTCCGCGAGAAATTGGAATGCTCAGCTCTCTTGAGGAATTGGTTTTGTCTGCCAACAATCTCACGGGATCAATACCGTCTACCATAAGAAGCTTGGGCAACCTAACTGTTCTCTCTCTCTATCAAAATTTACTCATAGGCTCTATCCCGAAAGAGATAGGGAAGCTAAGGTCTCTCACTGGACTTGACTTGTCGGGAAATCACCTCATGGGGTTTATTCCTACTACTATAGGGAATTTGGGTAACCTAACATATCTCTCTCTCTTTGAAAATAAACTCACAGGTACTATTCCTAAAGAGATAGGTATGCTTAAGTCCCTCAATAAGCTCTACTTGTTCCAAAATAATCTCTTCGGAAAGGTTCCATCTGAAATAGGGTTACTCACAAACCTTAGAATCTGCAACATGCATTTGAACCAACTCAGTGGTTCCATTCCGCAAGAAATTAGAATCTCACGGGATCAATACCTTCAAGTTTGGGGAAGTTGAAATCCCTTGTTGAGCTAAGATTATTCACAAATGACCTCACTGGTTCCATTCCTCCAGAAATGAATAATCTTGCATATCTAAAAGTATTTCAAATATTTGAAAACAAGCTCACAGGTCATCTACCACAAGATATATGTCGCGGTGGATTACTTGTATGGTTTAGTGCAAGTAATAATTCTTTCACAGGTCCAATCCCAATAAGCTTGAAAAACTGTACAAGCTTATACAGACTTAATCTTCATGATAACCAATTTGCAGGAAATATATCAGAAGATTTTGGCATATACCCAAAGTTGTACTATATTGATTTGAGTAATAACAGGTTTTACGGTGATTTGTCACTAAAGTGGGGTCTCTGTAAGAATCTCAAAACCTTAAAGATAGCCAAAAATAATCTCACTGGAAGGATACCACCCGAGTTTGGCAAAGTCAGTCAATTAGTTCGACTTGATCTCTCATCAAATCATATAGCAGGTGAAATTCCCAAAAGTTTTGGAAATATGAGGTCGTTATTTGACCTTAAGCTACAAGACAATAATCTTTCTGGCTATATTCCTCCAGAGATTGGCTTGTTGCCAAGCTTATGGAATCTTAACTCTGCAAAGAACAATTTGAGCGGTCCAATTCCAAAACAATTAGGCGAGTGCATGAATCTTCAGAGCTTGAATTTGAGCATGAATAGTTTTAAGAAGGGTATTCCGTATGAACTAGGTAACTTGAAAAATCTAGAAAATATGGACCTTAGTCAGAACTTGTTGACGGATGTTCTACCACTGCAAATTGGAGAGCTAGGGAAACTAGTGAATTTAAATCTTTCACATAATGAGATCTCTGGTTCTCTTGAATCGATTTTCCATGGAATGTTGAGTTTGACATCTATTGATATATCCTATAATCAGTTTCAGGGGCCTCTTCCCAACATCAAAGCTTTTCAAGAAGCTCTTTTATCTTCATTGGAACATAATAAAGGCTTGTGTGGAAATGTTCCTGGTTTGACGCCTTGTCCCAATGGAGCCAATGTTAGAAAGAGAAAAAATGTACATGTAGTGATCTCTGTCACACTTCCTCTTTTGAGCGCTCTGTTTCTTTTGTTGATATTTGGTGGCATGTATTTTTATTTTCATATGGTGCCGAAGAGCAAAACAGATGATCGAAGAGATGTTCAAAATGTAAATTTGTTCACAATATGGAGTTATAATGGGAAGATGGTGTATGAAAACATCATTGAGGCCACAAAAAATTTCAACTCCACGTACATCGTTGGCGAGGGAGGTTACGGTGTGGTGTACAAAGTTGAGTTGCCAAGTGGTCAAGTTGTTGCTGTGAAAAAGTTTTTTTCATCACAAGATGGGGACCTAAGGAATCTAAAAGTTTCTGAGTGAGATTCGTGTATTAATGTAAATCCGACATCGTAATATCATGAAGCTCTATGGTTTCTGTTCGCATAGACTGCACTTATTCTTGGTTTACGAGTTCCATGAAGGGGGAAGCCTGGGTAAAATATTGAGCAACAATGAAGAAGTAATGCAACTTGAATGGAAAAATAGGCTTAAAGTTGTTAGAGGTGTGGCAAATGGTTTATCATACATGCACCATGAGTGCTTTCATTCCGATAGTTCAATTAGAGACATATCGAGCAAGAATATATTGTTAGATGTTGATTATAGGCTCACATATCTCGATTTTAGTAATCTGCTGAAGCTTTTAAAGTCGGACTCATCTAACTGGAGTTCATTTGCTGGGACTTTAGGTTATGCGGCTCCAGATACATTTCTTTGTAGTTTTATGCCGTATTTGTATACTAGAATAATAATGCATTATTTATTATTAGAAAATTTAAGAAATAAGGAAGTGGAATTTTTTACTCAAGTTTTTGATAATAGATATGATACAACTTATTTTATAAAGAGACCACAAGGAATGCATATTAATCATTTTAAATAATAGAAATAATGACAAACCCACAACTTCCTTTCTCATAGATTTTTTTTACATGATGAGTTTATGTATTGCAGAATTAGCATACACAATGGAAGTAAACGAGAAAAGCGACGTCTACAGCTTTGGAGTGTTGTTACTAGAAGTGATTATAGGGAGGCACATCTCATATCTTTTATCATCATCTGCTTCTGGTGTATTATTGGCAGACTTGCTGGACCGACGCCTCTCACCCCCTACCAATGAAGTGGCAGAGGAAATGGTTTTTGTTGCGAGGCTCGCATTTGCTTGTATACATCAAAGTCCAGAATGTAGGCCTAACATGAAACAAGTTTCTACGCAGCTACCAAAGAAAAAGCCTCCGCTTCAAGATTCACTACACATGGTTACAGTTGGCCAACTATTTGATCCCCAAGCTCGAAGAACCTTATGACTTCTACGCCCTGACTTGATAATATGTTCTATATATCCAAACTTCAAATTTTCCACTCACACACACACATACATTTTATATATAGGGGAGGATAATATCTTAATTAGTCATCAAATATAATTGTTTTTAACGTTTAGTTTTTTTGATAACGATGATAACAATGAATAAGAGTTTATAAGAAATAGAGAGTTGGATATTCAAAAGTGGCAGGAAGAAGATAAAGAATGGTTACTAATGTCTAAAATGGCTGGTCTTGGAATTTTAATGTATTATGAGAGTTTTATTTGTAAGGAATTATGTTGGAATTCTTCAAGAACTGGATACATGTTGATAATGGAGATGCTAAATGGTCATGAAGCACGATGTTATCAAGATTTTCGTTTAGATAAAAATACCCTTTTAGAATTGTGTGGTGAACTTAGAAATCATTAAGGATTGAAACCCACATGACATCGTTGTGGAAGAACAAGTAGGCATGTTCTTGATGACTTTAGCCATGGGGTTGGAAATAGATTGATACAAGAAACTTTTCAACATTAATTCGGGAGATACTATCAGTAACCATTTTTATATGGTGTTAAATGCAATCTTACAACTTTCTACAAACATTATTAGACCGGATGTCAATTATAATAATGGAGCACAATATCATATGCCCCAGAATAACTGATATGTTCTATTTTTTGAGGTATAAATGTTTCTTTTCCTCTAAATAAAGTGTATATTAATTATACATGTATGAAAGTTTTCTCTAAATAAAGTGTATATTAATTACACATGTATTAATTAGGTTTTTGAGGTACACACATAAAAACTCGACTTCCAAAAGGGCAAGAAGTTCCATACATGGGGAGAAAAGGCATTCCTAATCAAAACATAATGGCAGTATGTGACATGTGTTTTACATTTGCCAGTGTCACATACTTGTTTCAGTTTGCCAGTGCAAGTGAAATGGCATTTAAGAAGTGTTTTTCCTTCAGCAGCGTACTAAAACTGCTCATTTTCTGCAACAGCTCATGAGGTAGTATCTTGTATGATGGCTTACAATAAGTGTAGCGAATTGCATTTTCTTGAGTAAATAAAATAAGAATTTATTGCAATAAATTTTTATTTTTATTTAAGCATGTGTTATTATATTGCATATATTATCATGAGCAGTATAATATGTGATATGGTGATATGATTAGTATAATAATTAATATTTGCCATACATAATAAATTGTGAGAAGCAATTTATAAGAAAAAAGAAATCAAGTTATTAAAATATTTGATCTATTGTATCTCATATATAAAATTATTTGCGATAAATAAAATATGGGGACAGGACATGATAAATATATCTAATTATATTTGTTACGTGAATATGTGAGAAAGTTAATGAAAAATACATTTGATGTATTTTTGTAAATATTAGAGAAGTTTATGGTAAATAAATTATTTTAATATTATAAAATTAATTTATCAAATAAAATATTTTTATTTGATAAATAGTCTTTGTATTAGCAGAAATGGTTTATGAATATTTTGTTGAAATTTTTGGAGTGCATATGGTATTTTATAAATACAGAATATATAATGTGATAAGTGCAGAGGGGAAATAAATGGGTTATATTCATGTGATAATCCAAACGCAGCCTTAAGTTAAAATTATCGAGTTATAAATAAAGAAAGATGTAGTGTCATTATTTGGGGGAAATTACCCAGAGTCGGGCTTTCGGACAAGAGGAGTCATCCTTATACAAACCCATAAAGTCTTCTGAGTTGATCTGGCTATAGCATGAGAAGCTAATATTTTGCTTCATGAGATGCTAGAGCAGAGATTTTACCAGGGCCGGCCCTGAGTTTTTAAGGGCTTAAAACGACAAAAAAAAGCGGGTCCTTTTGCTAATTACTATTAAGATAGACATAAAAAAAAACTAAGAACTTTTCTTGAACAAAAGAGCATAAATACAAATGAATACCAAATATAATAACCGACTATTTCAATATTTTTAAAGCATCATTTAGATATCACATTATCACTAAGTCTGTCATTGAAATTTGGGTCTATTTCATTGAGTAATTTTTTTGTAGGCCTTTAAATTTAAAGTGACGTGAACTGGGCTCTTTTATTTGGGTATATATATACATAACAAAAATACATATTGGGGGTCCTAAAAATTTATTAATTCTAGTGGGCCTAAAGCCCGGTTACCTTGGGCTTTAGCCCAGGGCCGGTGCTGGATTTTACAAGAAGAAAATCAAAGCACATCCTAAAGTTCCCTTACATTTTCTGTCTCCACCCGCCCCATCTCCTCTCCCAAATAAATTTCAAAACTTCTTTCCGGTTAGAGCAAGAAAGAGGAAAGCTTCGTGATTTGTGTGGTGTGTCTGGAACTGGCATTTAAGGGATAACAAGAGCTTATAATAGGCATAAGGAATTTTAACTTGTCTTGATTATATTTTATCATAGAATGTGAGTATTTGATCAAGGTTAGTTTACTTATGCATGGTGGCAATTTATTAGTTTAAGAGAATTTGGTAATATAAAATAGTGTTAGCGAGTGGATGAGAATTAAGCATAACAATGTAAAATTTATATGTTATGGAGGTATGTAAATAGAGATTCTTAAGGTTAACTGCTATGAATGATTATTGATATGCTTATTTGATTGCTATGGACCGAGATTAAGCACAAGGAGATAAGTTGATGTGGAGTAATAAGGATGTTATTATGGGTTTATGATGTAAATGAATGGTCAGAAATTGGTAACACAAAACTATGCACACCACATGTTTGTTAAAAGTCCCAAGTGGACTGCTTTTGGCTAAAACTTGATAAATAGATGGGATCAAGGCTTGGGCTAAATAAGTACACTATATATAAGGTTAGGAGAGGTGTTTTGACATGCTAAATGGAAGTGAAGAGCAAATTTTAGCGAAAACCAAATGTTAAAAAAAAATTAAAGATGTCCAAAGATTTGTTTTAGGCGGTCTATTAAAATGACCATGATTGTGTTATAAGTTCTAAAAGTACTTTTATGTGCTAAGTGTAATATATCTAAATTTGTGTACAACCAAGCTTTTGTTTAAAGGTTTTATAATTTCTAGAACTACTCCCTTATGTTATATTTTATGTACTTAAAAAGGGAGATAAACCATCATGTGGTTAGAAAAATGAGATTAGGAAATAATAGTCATGTTAGGCTAAAGGTTGATGTCTATAACAGTAGCAATTGTAGTGGATAAGGCTGGGACTCTCTTTTGAGTTCTCAGTCGACTTGATTAAGACATTTGTACAACTTGGTATGTACTTTGTTAAATTTAGAGGTTTGCAAATTGCCTTGTCTCCAAAAATTGTAGTATATTAAGAGTAAATCGATTATAACTTGGAAATAGGATGGGGGCGTGGTCACGCTAATGGCGATAGTAAGAACCATTTTGGGAAGCAAGATCTGGGGATTTCCTTGGCTTAATGATCAACCTACTTATGTTTATCGATTATTCTATTAACGTGTCTCGAATGCTATATAAACAAATTAATGGTATATGCATGAAAGGTTAGTCAAAGCATAGGATAAACAATAGGGGTCATTGCAATGCGGTGGACAATAAAACGAAATGATTCTTTGCCTTTTCGACACTAACAGTAGCAAAGAAGAGATAGTTGCAGGGCCAATTTGGCAACTGGGTTTGCTTCCTTTTGGCTACAATTAGTAAGTTAAGATTATATAATGTGTTGCAAGGTTTGAAATTTAGGGGTTGAGGCGGTTAAAATGAGAGGTTACGCTTAAGCTTAGCCAGAACCTCACGGAAGCCAAGCCAAGCTTGGTTCTTGCCAAGATGATAGACAACAAAGGACTGTTTGATGCACTTAATCAAAAAGAGGACTGTTTTGGCATTTTAAAAGTAAACAAGAATGTTTAACACCTTGGTATACAAAAATGAAAGTACAAGTAATGATTGTAACTATAAATTATCCAAACAAGTTGTAGTTACACCAAAAACATGTAATCACTATAAGCGAGTTTGTAATCTATAAAGATAGCGGTCGACATAATTAGACTTCTAATTTGGAACTGTTAAGCCAAGTTTGAATTTTTAGTACCTTAAAGAGTTACTAATATTACAAGAGGACCACTTTGGCATAACTTAGAAATGAACTAAGTTTGAGTAAACCACTTGTTAATATGACTTATCAAGCAAATTGGGAAATAAAGTTTTACCCTTATGATAAACAATTATACTTAATACATGAAATTCCTTACGTATTCACCTTGAATACCTAAGTTATAAAGAAGATTGCAATATATACTTATGGCAAACAGAAGAAGTAAAAGGAATATGAACTAAAATCATGAAAAGTTCATGAACAGGGATTATGTCAAACCCTATAAAAAAAAAGACTATTGTAAGAACATGGATGAGGTATTTGAAAAATGTATAGAAATATCTCAAAAATAGAAGCATAAAATAAAAATATGATCACTGTGATTATGTGATATATGAACAAACAAGCTATATGATTTGGCTATTTGGCTAATATGCTTGTAAATACAAATAATTGTGTAGGATCTGTGTGAATACACAAGTTAAGCTGAAATTGTACTAATAGTGTACAAACAAGGCAAGTATCTAAATCTTACTCTTTATTGAGCAAGTATTCTGAGATTATTCATATGTGGACAAGTTCTTTAAATTCTGAACTGTCTTTCATTATTTATGAGTAATACAAGGTTGAATAGCCTTTTTATTCCAATCAGCTTCAAAAGATTGGGTAATGTATTATCATGTATATCAAATAAAATTCAATATGCATGAGCAGAATGCAAAGAAGTCTGAGCCATTCCTTCTAGCCAGACACAGATGTAAAATGTGACGCCCCCAAAATAGGCATACATCACCCATTCTGAGTTGTCCAAAACATGGTACAGAAACAACTACAACTTTATTATTACAACAACTCAGAAATCTGAGTTTAAATACAGATATTGCCATCTAGACAATATCCACATACAAATAAATCTTCATCATAATTATTGATACATTATTTTACAAAAATGGTGAGGACTACTAAATAACTCTCCCTAGAACCTTCATTCCATACCCCGACTCGTACTCGCTATATTCTCGCCTCCTGAGAAGAAAAATGGAACAAAAAGGAAAAGGGTGAGCTCAACTAGCCCAGTAAAAAATATTATGACTAAGATAATATACAACAAATTATCGTTAGTCTTCAACAGGGAAAAAAATCTAATAGAATACAATAGACAACAAGTTTTAAATCAATATTCGCAGCGGAAAATATTAATTCATAGAAGAGTTACGTAGAGGATGAAATCTACTAATGTCTATGAATTTAACAATCCATCACAAGATATTTTATCCTGTAACATCAATCAATACACCTCTTGAATCATATATTCATCCTTGCACTACAGGCCAAGGATATTCATCAGTTGGTCATGTTCATCTAAACACATGTTCATCTTTGCACTACGGGCCAAAGATATTCATCAGAAATCATTCATCTTTGCACTACAGGCCAAAGATATTCATTAACATCATCATTTAAGACCGAGGATGATGAAAATATTTTTAAAGAAACGAATCCAAAGAAACAAAATGACAAGGATTAAGGATTAGTGATTTTGTTTTATCCATGTCCAAAAATACTTCAAAAATCATAATAGTGGTGTAAAATTCAAGAATGATCAAAACATGGATACAATCAAAACTAGTATCCGGAATAAATATTTTGGGGCTTGAAAGAAAAATTTTCATTTTTCGATGAATAGTCTTGTATTCGTGAATAAAGGTCATTATCTTGAATAAAGGTCGTATCGTGAATAAGTAACTCAGACACCAAAAGTTCTAAATTTGATAAATAAAAAAAAGTTCGGATCAATATTTCAAACATAATGATATTGAAGAAATAATATCATTCTGAAAAAATAATAATATCCCTTACCTCAAAAGATCGAGATTTAAGCTAAAACACCTGATATAAAGCATGACTTGAACTTTTAAGCCGATATATAATACTTAAAATATACTCAAAATACTCACAAGAATACTGATAATATAGAGAGAAAACTTGAGTTTACGTGTGTGATTTTCAATTCTAACCTAAAGCACCCTATTTATAGAAAATTGCTTAGAACACCAAAAAGCGAGAAAATTTAATATAATAATAATAATATATATATATATATATATATAAATTTTCTTACGCACACTAAATGAGATTCAAATATCATTAGCCACCAATAGTCAACTACATAAAAAAAAACGTTTTTCATAATTATTTAATTTAAAACTCCAAAAAATAATAATTAATTAATCCGAACTTCAATAATTCATAATAAATAGCTCTTTTGTCGAAAAAATTCAAAAGCTGGCGACTTTCCATTGGAAATTCCATTATCTACAACTTTACTGAAGAAGTTTTTCCAAATTCCAAACATAAATTGATAAAATCCACAAACAGGCGATTTTACATTTATAATCAAATTTCATCAAGAAATGGGGTCCACCGACATGTTTAACATGTTTTAAATATTTTGGTAACAAAAATACTCCTCCTCCACATATACTCATATATCCCACATTCATCGTAAAAAATATCATCATTATTATATTATTAAAATATAATAATATATTTAAATGAATTATTTTATCAGAAAAAGATAAAATTTCAATTTTCAACAATTGTCACTATAAATATTTTCTCCATCTATATCCACATAAAATCAATATTTTTCTCATCATATGAATCAATAATTAATTATTCACAAATAATATTACGTAATCACAATATTGACAACCAGGCAGCTTCCGGAAAGAGGGGCTTTCCAATAAGAATTTCTCCTTCTTGGCGGCAATTAGGTGACCAAACCTCTCTTAGACATAACTTTCTAGACATTGCCAATAATGTTATCTAATAATATTATTTAGATAATATGAATTATTGCTTCGATAATGAAAAATACTGTGTAATGACAATTATTGAAACAACATCAATATAAAATATCAACGCAACAATTATTGAATCAATAAAATAAAATATCGAATAAAGAATTATCAGTAACCATTATTGAAGCGAGTGCCTTCTTACGTAAGAATCAATAATTGGTGCAATACTGCGCCATCTTCTTGTGCAACAACGCCAGACATCGTGTTTTAACCACCGGGTATTCCAACGATTAAATAGCGGAATAACAACTACCAAGTTATTTTAAATAACTTATTTTTGTCGCTTTCTTCCTCCAATCGCTTTCAGTTATGGGGCCCACACATGGTCGCTACGTCAGCATTTAATATTCCCAAGCGAGTCTTTAATATTCCACAACCAAACGAATATTCCCCAAATAATAATGAATATTTTATAACCATTTGCTTATTTTTGAAATATTTGTGTATTTTACCCATAACTATCCACATTAATCACATCAACCCTTACTATTTCAAAATAATAATTAGAGGAAATTAAATTTTATTTATTAATTATTTGGGGTCTTACATAAAATATTTCAATTTCTTTATAATAAGTCTTGAAATATTATTGTGCCATGATTTAAGCTATCCAACTATATTGTTGTAGTTTGGATTCTAAACTGAGGATGAACATACCCTGGAATGGGATATTTTTATTGCACTCTGGGAGTGGTGACGTTAAACTTCAAAATTGTTCTGGATAAGATAGTATTGATCAATACAGGGCATAAAGGGCTGATCACCCTATGTGCTCGTAAGATAAGACGGTTCACATATAAAATTTCTGATTGAACCTTTTCAAAAAAAGAAAAATATGTTCATAGTCTTATGACCTCTCAATTATTCAATATTGCTATGATATTCCAGAAATGTGAATGATTTAAGATTTATTGCTTTACAGTCTTGATTCACTGTCAAAGCATGCCTCAAAGAAAACATTTATTGCTTGTTGAGCCCTTAAAGAATGCTATTACTTGCTGAGCAATTGAATGCTCATACTTGTTTTGTTATAAATGTTTTCAGCTGAGCAGACTCAAGCAGAAGGGTCTGGAAGGAACAAGGGGAAAGGAAAGCAGAAGGGTCTGGAAGGAACAAGGGGAAATTAAGGAAAAGTAACAGAATAGCTGAGATTTGATGTAATAGATATTTTTAATGTCTGTAAATATTAAACTATCATGTAATGAACACTTAAAGGTCTTCATACCTGGGATTAGTAGAACTTTGATGTAATAACTTTACTAAGTTTAAGTTTATTATATATTGAATGTTTGATATCGTGAAGCACTGAATAAGGGTTTCAAGTACCCGAATTTGGGAGCGTCACAATAAAGGTGGTGCTCTGACTGTTTTTCAGTCTCCAGAGTGGCCTCAGTGGGTCCATTCCATTAATGGCCTTCAAAATCAAACTAGGAACTACCAGTTTTCCACACTAAAAGGGCATAGAGAATATCAAGAGGATTGTGTTACATGCAATCTTGATTCAAGGATACGAGTTTTTGGAACTCTCGACCATAAGGTAATTTGGAGGGTTTTCAACCACAGATGATGATATGCGACAACGTTGAAACCACATGTTGTAAATTGCATTTTACCCTATAAGTTAGATCATCTCCCTATCTATGGGCAACTTGGTGTCAAGTGTTATTCTTGAAGGAACTAAACATATGATGAATATGTTTTTCACTATGTTTTTTCTTCTAATTTTGTTTAGATCATGTCCCTGTCTATAGGTAACTTGGTGTCAAAGTGTTATTTTTGTTTTATTTGAAGTGTGTTCAGGCAAAGATGAGCCCAAGGAGGTCATGGTTGGTGTCTAAAGGCAAATTGGTGTCTGAGTGTTATTGTTGAAGGAACTAAACACATGATGAATATGATTTTCAGTATGGTTTTTCTTCTAATTTTGTTTAGATCATGTCCCTATCTATAGGTAACTTAGTGTCTAAGTGTTATTTTTGTTTCAGTACTTACAAGCAGTCATTACCCTGAAAGAACAAACATTATTTGGTTTCTCAAGGCAAAAACAACGCACAGAACTCAGAAATAATCACTTTGCAAATGTAGGAAACTGTTTGTAATCACTTCACAGATTATGAAAAACTAACAAGTAAAAGAGTATTTTACTGGTTACACTTATTAGCCTTGCCAATGTTAAAAATACTTATTGTTCTATTTCATGTTTATGTTTTGTTACGATCTTAAAGTATGCTCAAGTCTTTCCCGAGTCATGGGATCCATGATTAATCACATGGATCTTTATCCGATTTTTATAATGGACAAATTTCGACTGTATATACAGCTTGTAAGCCTTTGTAAATGTAATCATGGGCCTTAAAGCAGGGATACAAATTTAAGGCCCTGACATAATTAAATTGTGGTTTGTGGTGCTTGGATCACTTCAATGACTTTTATGCCCACAAGAGGTTCGACACTTTTGTATATATTTAAATATTTATACTTTGCATCTCTCATAAAATTCAAATCAAGCCGAATACAGAATAAAAATGGAAGTATCAAAAGACTTCAATTCTTATACGAGCGAAAGGGTTTGAAAGCCACTTTTCAAAACATCACTTTCATATCTTGTCTAAAAAAGGACTTTTCATTAAATTAAACCCTTCGTATATAGGTCTAACGAAGCACATATCACTACTTTCAAATAAAGCACTTAGGCCCAATTACTGTAATTCACACACACACATACAATGATTAAGGAAATTGAAAAGACACGGTAACCTTGTTTTCACGGAAGTCGGGGGTGCCTAACACCTCCCCCCGCTTAATCAAGCCCCCGAACTCTATGAATCTTAGTTTCCAAGACCAATTAAACAGAGTCCAATAATTGGGCCCTATTGCAAAATCTTTCAAAACTCGGCTGAGTTGGTACAACCATTTAACTCATACCAACTGGCGACTGTCTGATTCGTACCAATAAAATCAAATATTTTCAAATCGTCGATATTATATGTCAGTCTTTTTTTGTAAATCTCACCCTCAGATCGAACAAATCAAAAATAGAAAACATAAAGGGTAAGAACACATAGGAAAAGAAAATCAAAAAAAAATTCCCGACGTCGACACATAGGATACCATATATGATTCGTTCGGATCCATTTCCATGAGATTCTTTGGTCTACCATCATCATGTCTAGGAATGACATGTCCATTTTCAACAACCCACCATTCCCATGAGTCTCGTTTGAGATAGATCATCATTCTGAACTTCCAAAAGTTAAAATTTTCACTTCCGAGCAACAGAGGTGGCCGGCTAGTGGATTGACCTTCTTGAAAGTTGAGGTGTGCCATAGGATCTTTCCCTACGACCTGCAAAGTTCAATATTAGTAGAGCTAATACGTGTCTGTTTTAGTATATGTTCTTCGTTTGTTATAATTGGACAGCTAATACATGTTTGTTTTAGTATATTTTTGAGCACGAACTTAACCTGAATATGCAGAATACTAAAGTAGATAAATAACAAACGCAGAACAGAAATAACACCAAGATTTATGTGGTTCAACTTTTAAACCTCTAGTCTAACGGCCTACATCCACTTCCAATACCAAAAGGTATTGGATACCAAAAGGTATTGGAGACTCACTTTATTAAATTAATATTCAAAAGATTACACAGAAAAACTCCATGTACAAAAGATATTATTATGAAGATTACAACGACTTAAGTAAAATAAACGAGATTTACAAACAGAACTGGAATTAGAATTGTAGAAAGCTTTTCAGAATGAGTTCAGTAATAAATTTCAGCTTCCACTGTTGTGTCTTCTTTTGCCATGCAGACTGCGTATATATAAAATAAAGAAGCAACGGCTATTTCCAATTAAAGCAATAAAATCTGAACGCAATTTCAACCATCTGTTATATCTAACGGATATTTTATATATATATATATATATATATATATATATATCTAACGGTATTTTTAATGTTTGTATTGTGTATTAGCTTAAATGTGGTTTGGGTATATTTAATTATTTAAGTGTTTTATGGTCCAAAAGGAAGTAAATACTTAACCCTTCCGCTTCATGTATTTAATGATATATTAAGTTATTCCCCAAATAGCATTTTTAAGAACTGATGTAGGAATATATTGGTAGTTATTTTTTTTGGGACTGAAATTAAGTCACTAATTGACCTTTGTTAAGGTATATAAAAAAAATAAATTTTAGAGTTCTTGGAAATATATTGTTTGGTGGGGGACCAAACAGGTTGGTTCGAGAACAATAATAATTAATAATAGTTCACCTTATGCCATGCTACGATGAGATAATAATAATATATAAATACCTTCCATGAATTAAAACCTTAATCATATGAAAGTTAAATTAACTTATTGAGGCCACAGAAAATTTCAACTCCACGTACATCATTGGCGAGGAAGGTTACGGTGTGGTGTACAAAGCTGAGCTGCCAAGTGGTCAAGTTGTTGCTGTGAATTTTTTTTTTTCATCACAAGATGGGAACCTAAGGAATCTAAAAAGTTTTACGAGTGAGATTCGTGTATTAACAGAAATCCAGCATCGTAATATCGTGAAGCTCTACGGTTTCTGTTCTCATAGACTGCACTCGTTCTTGGTATACGAGTTACATCAAGGGGGAAGCCTGGGAAAAATATTGAGCAACAATGAAGAAGCAATGCAACTTGATTGGAAAAATAGGCTCAAAGTTGTTAGAGGTGTGACAAATGGTTTATCATACATGCACCATGAGTGCTCGCCTCCGATAGTTCACCGAGACATATCGAACAAGAATATATTGTTAGATGTTGATTATGAGGCTCACATATCTGATTTTGGTACTGCGAAGCATTTAAAGTCAGACTCATCTAATTGGAGTTCATTTGCTGGGACTTTAGGTTATGCGGCTTCATGTACATTTCTTTGTAGTTTTATGCCGTATTTGTATACTAGAATAATAATGCATTATTTATTGTTAGAAAATTTAAGAAATAAGGAACTGGAATTTTTTACTCAAGTTTTTGATAATAGATATGATACAACTTATTTTATAAACAGACCACAAGGAATGCATATTAATCATTTTAAATAATAGAAATAATATGTGACGCTCCCAAAATAGGTATACATCACCCATTCTAAGTTGTCAATACACGGTACAGAAACAACTACAACTTTATTATTACAACAGTAAAACTGTGAGTTTAAATACAGATATTGCCATCTAAACAATATCCACATACAAATAAATCCTCATCATAATTATTGATACATTATTTTACAAAAATAGTGAGGACTACTAAACAACTCTCTAAAACCATCATTCCATACCCACACTAATTGCACTTCGCTACATTCTCGCCTCCCGAGAAGAAAAAATGGAACAAAAAGGAAAAGGGTGAACTCAACTAGCCCAATAAA
The DNA here is from genome assembly GCA_020205605.1 of Panax ginseng. Lineage (NCBI taxonomy): Eukaryota > Viridiplantae > Streptophyta > Magnoliopsida > Apiales > Araliaceae > Panax > Panax ginseng. The sequence goes on along the minus strand of CM035145.1, from coordinate 137,635,728 downwards.
AGAATATTATGACTAAGATAATACAACAAATTATCGTTAGTCTTCAACAGGAAAAAAATTTAATAGAATACAATAGATAAACAAGTTTTAAATCAATACTGCAATGAAAAAAATATTAATTCATAGAAGAGTTACGTAGAGGATGAAATCTACTAATATCTATGAATTTAGCGATCCATCATCAATATTTTTATCCTCGTAACATCAATCAATATATATCTGAATCATATATTCATCCTCCTTGCACTACGTGCCAAGGACATTCATCACCGGTCATGTTCATCTAAACACATTCATCATCTTTGACTACGGGCCAAAGATATTCATCGAAATCATTCATCTTTGCACTACTGGGCCAAAGATATTCATCGAAATCAATCATCTTTGCACTACTGTGCCAAAGATATTCAATAATATCATCATTTAAGACCGAGGATGATGAAATATTTTTTTTTAAAGAAAAGAATCCAAAGTGAAACAAAATGACAAGGATTAAGGATTAATGATTCGTACTTTTGTTTTATCCACGTCCAAAAATACCTCAAAAATAATCATAATGGTGTAAAATTCAAGAATGATCAAAACATGGATACAATCAAAGCTAGTATCCGAATAGATATTTTGACTTAAAAGAAAAATTTTCATTTTAAATGAATAATCAAACGATTCGTGAATAAGATCAAGATATCGTGAATAAGAATAACTCCAGACACCAAAAGTTTCAAATTTGATAAAACTTCAGATCAATATTTCAAAGATAATGATATTGAAGAAATAATATCATTACTGAAAAAATAATATCCCTTACCTCGTAAAAACAAGATTTAATTGGAATCTTCGGATATAAAGCTATAACTTGAACTTTCACCGTATAGCAATACTCAAAGTATACTCAAAATACTCACAAGAATACGCTCAATAATATAGAGAGAAAAAACTCAGTTTAAGGGTGATTTTCAATTCTAACCTAAGACACCTTATTTATAGGAAAATGCTTAGAACACCAAAGCAGAAAATTTAATATAATATTAATATATATATATATATATCAAAATTTTCTATGCACCTCTTGACCATCTGATTTCAGCCACCAAGCACATGTTAATGATGTCCCCAAACATTCAAAAAACGTTTTTCTAATTTAAAATAATTTAAACTTCCAAAAATCAATTATTTCAAGCTTGAACTTTAATAATTCACAATAAATAGCCCTTTTGTCGAAAAAATTCAAATCTTATGAAGTTTTTATAGGAAATTCAATTCTCTACAACTTTGCGTAAAGAAAATTTTTCTAAATTCCAAACAAAAATTGACCAAAATCCACAAAACTACCGATTTTACAAACTATAATCAAATTTCAGATTCGATAAATGGGGTCCAATGACATGTTTAACATGTTTTAAACATTTATTGCAACAAAAATACTCTTCTCCTCAGATACTCATATATCCCACATTCGTTGTAAAAATATCACCATTATTATATTATTAAAATATAATAATATATATATATATATAAATGAATTATTTTATCGAAAAAAAGATAAAATTTTAATTTTCAACAATTGTCACATTAAAATTTTCTCCATCTATATCCACATAAAATCAATATTTTCCTCATCATATGAATCAATAATTAATTATTCACAAATAATATTACTGAAATCACAATAATATTGACAACCAGCGGTTCCTGGAAAGAGGGGCTTTCCAATAAGAATTTTTCCTTATTGGCCTTAAATTAGGTGACCAAACCTCTCCTTAGATGTAACTTTCTAGACATTGCCAATAATGTTATCTAATAATATTATTCGTATAATATGAATTATTGCTTCGATAATGAAAAATACCGTAAATGACAATTATCAAACAACAAAGAATATAAAATATTAACACAACAATTATTGAACCAATAAAATATCGAACAAAGAATTACCGTAACCATTATTGAGTAGTGCCTTCTTACGTAAAAAGTCAATAATTGGTGCAATACTGCGTGTCTTCTTGTCTGACAACGCCAGACATCGTGTGTTTTAACCAATCGGTATTCCAACAATGGTAAATCGGTAACAATTACGCCTCTTATTTTTAAACAACTTATATTTGTCGTTTTCTTCCTCCAATCGCTTTCAGATTTGGGGGCCACACATGGTCTGCTACTGTCGTCATCGAATATTCCCAAACGATTTAATATTCCACGACCAAACGAATATTCCCAAACAACAATGAATATTTTATAACCACTTCTTATTTTGAAATATTTGCGTATTTTACCCAAAACTATCCACATTAATCACATCAACCCTTACTATTTCAAAATAATAATTAGAGGAAATTAAATTTCATTTATTAATTATTTGGGGTCTTACATAATGACAAACCCATAACTTCTTTTCTCATAGATTTTTTACATGATGAGTTTATGTATTGCAAAATTAGCATACACAATGGAAGTAAACGAGAAAAACAACGTCTACAGCTTTGGAGTGTTGTTACTAGAAGTGATTATGGGGAGGCATCCGAGTGATGACATCTCATATCTTTCATCATCATCTGCTTCTAGTGTACTATTGGCAGACTTGTTGGACCGACGCCTCTCACCCCCTCCCCTACCAATGAAGTGGCAGAGGAAATGGTTTTTGTTGTGAGGCTCGCATTTTGCTTGTTTACATCAAAGTCCAGAATATAGGCCTAACATGAAACAAGTTTCTACGCTGCTAACAAAGAAAAAGCCTCCGCTTCAAGATTCACTGCACATGGTTACAGTTGGCCAACTATTTGATCCCCAAGCTCGAAGATCCAGATCATGAATTCTACGCCCTGACTTGATAGTATGTTTTATATATCCAAACTTCAAATTTTCCACTCACACACATACATACATTTTATATAAAGGGGAGGATAATATCTTAATTAGTCATCAAATATAATTGTTTTTAACGTTTAGTTCCCTATTTACTTTTTATTAGTATTTTGTTGTCGAACATTATTATTTCTGCAATCTCAATCCAACAACACAAAAATTAGAGCAATTAAAATGAATTAAACTTGAAAAATAAGTGTACTTTGAGGATTAAACATGAAAACAACTATAATTTGGGAACTAAAGGTGAAAACTAGCTATAGTTTAGTGACTAACGACGGGTGGAAGATAAAATACGCAAAAAAATAAGTAAATAAAAAGTAAAAAATAAAATAATAGTTAGGAGACTAAACATGAAAAACAACTACAGTTTTGGAATTAAAGAAAGGATTATCCCCCAAAAAAACCACTACAAAAAAATAGGTCATTGGCGACGGCATCATTAATGACAGCATACCCGTCTGCCGCTAATAACATCATGCTCGACAACAGAGCTGCCATTAATCGAGGCCCGTCGTGAATGACCCTTCCCGACCCAAATTTGGTGGGAATTTTTTGGCGCGCGTGGTAAAAGGACATAGGCGACGGCATATGCCGTCGGCAGTGGGTGCCGTCGAGAATGAGTTTATATTTACTTTCAGTGACTGAATTTTTCCCCATTTCACTTATTATTTTTCTCCCTCTTCCCTCGCGCCGTCGTCGCCGGCTTCTCCTCCCATCGCCCACTCGCCTTTTATTGTCGCCGTGGCCTTTTCTCGCCGTCATGGGTTTCTTCCGTCGTCCTCTCTCTCGAATCGCAATGACCTCTCGCCTTCTCTGTCTCTCGATCGAAACCTCGCTCTCTGTCGCCGCCTCTCTATCGCAAGGTAATCTTCCCAATTTCAGTTCTATTTCAGAGCAACTAATTAATGGGTTCATTCTTCTGACTGATTTATTTGCTTGTACACATGTTGTGGGATTTTGTGGTGTTAATTGGTTTATTTCATTAATTTATGTTGGCGTTGTTGTTTATCAACCATGTAATGCTGGTTATATGTATGTCCATTTAGCTTAAATAACATGATTTTATTTATGATTAAATAGATACAATTGTGTCGAGATGTGCTATTCGGGATAAGAAGTTCAAATTGAAAACCTAGTATTATGTTGAGGATACATTATCAAACAATCTCAGTGTTCACAACTGTTATAAACATGCCTGGATATTATACTTTTATATTTTCAATGGTCTATATGACTACAAGTAAATGGTTAAAGGTAGAGTATGTTTTATGCAGGCATTACACAATTCTGGGGAAGGGTTTTTGGGTACTGCAAGAATAAGTTTGTTTCGCTGGGTTCTTCGCTCATCTGCATGGTAAACATTTATTGAACTATATTATTTATCTTGTTATATATTCCTTCCATACCATAAAAAGAATCTCATTTGCAAAAATTACAAACTTAAGGATTTATTTATGTTCTATGTTTACATATTGTAAAGTGGAGAGTTTATTCCTTATATTATAAAGCCTTTTATAGACTAAGACCATTTCACTGCAGTCAAACAAAAAATGAGAATGTATGAAGTGTTTATATTAAAGTAACATGAAGACAAGATGTGACGCCTCTAAAATAGGTATACAACACCCATTCTGAGTCGTCAAAATACATGGTATAGAAAGCAAACTACAACCTCAATAATATAAATGTCGTGTAAAATACGACAACACAACTTTGAGTTTAAATACAATATTGCCTTCTAGACAATATCTACACCCAAATAAGTCCTCATTACAATATTCATATACTATTTTACAGAAATAGTGAGGACAGCTAAAACATCTTCCTAGAACCATCACTCCATACCCCGACTCGATCCTGCTATGTTCTCACCTCCTGAAAAGAAAAATGGAACAAAAAGGAAAAGGGTGAGCTCAACTAGCCCAGTAAAGAACATTATGACTAAGAAAATATACAACAAATTATCGTTAGTCTTCAACAAGGAAAAATCTGATAGAATACAATAGACAACAAATTTTAGATCAACAACCGCAATGAAATAAAGAATCCATTAGAAGAGTCATAGAGAATGAATTCTACTATCTTCTAAGATTTAAAAAGTCCATCATCAATATTTTATCCTGTAACAACAATCAATATACATCTTTTATCAAATAGTCATCTTTGCACTACAGCCAAAGATATTCATTTATATCACCATTGGTCGTGTTCATCTCAACACTGCTCATCTTTGCACTACGGGCCAAAGATATTCGCTGCTTAATCATTCATCTTTTCACTACAAAGCGAAAAGATATTCAAGAATATCATCATTTAGGACCGAGGATGATGAAAAATATTTTAGAGAAAACGAATCCAATTGAGATGTAAGGATAAATATTAGGGATTCAGTATAACAAATTTTATCCAAGATCAATAATACGTCATAATAACCAATTTTGAAGCGTAATTCAAATATAAAGACTAAAAACATGGATACAATCAAAGATAGTAACCATAATAGACATCTTGGACAAAAGAAGAAATTTTTATTTTTGGTGAATAGTGTACGATTCGTGAATAAAGGTCAAGATATCGTGAATAAAGGTCGATACATGAATAGTAATCCCGACACAAAAAATTTCAAATTTGATTAAAAAGTTCACCAATATTTCGGCATAATGATATTGAAGAAAATAATATCATTTAGGAAAAAAATAACATCCCTTACCGTAAAAGAAATTGGATATAGAAGTAGTAAAGTAGCAGAATACTCTTCTTCTTTCTCTCTATAATTTCTCTCTCTAGAGTTTCAGTGAATTCGTAAGAAATAATGAAGGAATGAGCTACTATTTATAGAAAAACTGAGAGTGGCTCTTGGTCTTAACGAAGGGTCAAAATGACTCTTGGTAATATTGAAGAGGCAACTACTATTTGTGAAGGGGTAATTAACTCTTGGAACACCGAAGAGGCAAATAACTCTTGGAAAACCGAAAGGACAAGTTACTATTAAAACTCGTGAATAGTAACTCGTGAATAGTAACTCATGAATAGTAACTCGTGAATAGTAACTCATGAATAGTAACTCCGACACAAAAAGTTCCCCAAGTACCCGATTGAACAATATAACCTCCAGACATCAATTATTATCCAAATAAATGTCAATTTTCACTAACATAAATAATTTCAACATAATGGAACTATCAAACTCATCTTAAATCAACACGAACTTATCCATCATTAATATCATAACTCATAATATTTAACAACCAGGTCGTTCCCAGGAAAGATGAGGCTTTCCAATAAGGATTTCTCCCTATTGCCACGCAATTAGGTGACCAAACCTCTCCTTGACAGAACTTCTAGACATTGTAAATATTGCAATTTAATAATATGAATAACTTTGTCGTCTCAATTATTAATTTAATAAAATAACATATTATGCAGATGATACAGTGACAATAATTGAATCAATAATATGAGAGATATGTGTTAGGTTTGTAATATTCAAGAACGTAATCAAATTGCACAAATAAAGCGGAAACGTGTAAAATCAGAGTTTTAAAATTTTTACAAACCATAAACTCGGATCATCCTTTATGCGCAATTATTAATTAAACGAAAAGATAACGAATAAGAATCATACCCTTGAAGATCGAGCTTCCTCAGGTACAAGTTCACCTCCAATCCTTTTCGTGTTCAACTTGAATCCACCGGGTTTGGTTCCTTCCTTTGATCAACGTTAGCCACCCAAGTGTTTGGCCTCTAGAGGTGATCCACCAAAGAAGAAGAAGGATTCAAGAAGATGGGTGGTTGGCTAAACCCTAGTTTTTCTATCTCTATAGAAAAGGAGCGTACTCTCCAACTATTGGAATTACGTATGTTTTTAAAAAATCAACAACCCCCACCACCCATAATAAGACTCCTCTTATTTATAGATGTGGGCAACCCTCCTTAACAATTAAGAAATTGGGTTTTATTTTAATTAATTAAATTCTTTTAATTAATTAAGCTCCCTAATCTTATTATGGATAATTAATTAAACTCTTTTAATTAATTTGCCTCTTAATCCTATTAGGATATTTGAGAGTACTTTTATTAATTAATTCCCAAACTCCTTTAGGAATTAAATAATAATAATAAGACTCTCTTATTAATTTATATTTAATATTTCCAAAATATTAAATAATAAATATTAAGCTATTTAATTTATTCTATCACCATAGATTAAATTAAATATACTTAACTTATTATTACGATTATGCCATTAACTTCATAACTAATTATTCTTCCTTTTATGGTGTGACCCTTTAGATTCTCCATATTAAACCGGTTGTGAATAAATCAATTAGAACAATTTTAATCTTATTTAAATAAATAAATTAAACTAATAATTTATTTAAATAAATAATATTTATTCTACAATAGGGATAAGCCTCCCTAATGATCAACGACTTTCCGGATAATATAGATTTCAACATTAATCATAAAAGAACCTTTGAGTAAATAGTTACCGCATAATTCAATCCTTCCACTATACAATGTCCCAATTAAATATAAGACATGGAATTAATGTCAAGTCTTATTTTATTTAATTATATGTATTTCGACTCTTAAATCGTGAACCCAAATAATGCAAATTAGAAACTCCTTTCTAATTTCATTCTGCTCTCCAAGGACTACTTGGGGTTGTCATTTATCGAATCACATAGACATATCTCTTCTTTACTAGTAAGCGGTAGATTCTTTATTGATCATACATTATCTCCATGTACAACTTATTATACCCAAGCATACCCTTTGATATACCCTAAGGGTCTTAAGGAATAAGTTAAAGTATAATTCATCATACACAAGATACTATGATGATCTCAAGTCCAAGGATCACTTGTAGACTATTATCACTACAGAATTCTATTGATGAGCAAGTAAAACTCCATTAGGTATTCCTTAATGAGCCATGCTCAAATGAACTTATTCTCTAATAAGCACCTACATACTTGCTTTTAGTGTCTTCACACAAATGATGATCGAGATCAATCATCCTCATCCAATGAGCAAGTAACGTATGTATTCAATCTATCCGGATTCACTAATCCCCAATTTAGTAATTCAACGATTGGGAACTATTTTAGTTTTAAGCTTTCTAAGAATTTGGATCTCATTAGAATGATCATCATCATTATTCTAAAAGCATTGCTTAAAACTATGGGTTTATCACATATTATAAAACAAAGCATCATGTAGATAATTAAAAGCCTTTAATAAATTAATACTTTTTATTAATAAATGAATAAGATTGTTACAAAGTATATGCTTTATCATCAAACATGATTGGCTTGTATGCATACTACTTTCAATCTCCCACTTGCACTAAAGCCAATCGTCATGGTATCTCATACTCTTCTTCTCTAAGTGACGATTATCCTGCTGTTGGATAAGCTTCAGTAAATGGATATGTAATGTTGTTCTTGAGAGTCCACTATCTCTATAGTGATTTCCCATCTTTCAATGATTCTTATAATCAAATGAAAGTGCCACAACACATGTTTAGCTCCAAGATGAGACTTAGGAACTATTCCTAGTTCTGTAATGAACTTTTATCTAAACAATCAACTTGTAGCTTCATTTATAGCTATATACATTGTCTTTATCACTAAACCAACAACTCTTTGCTGTTTGGAACCTTTCCAATTCACTGCACCACCGTTCAAGGTAACCCTTTACCTTAAAGTGGATTTTCTGTCGTCTTGGTCTGTCTAAAAAACTTAAGTCTGTTAAGCCCTCTAGTTTTAATTTAGACCCACCATTAATTTTAATCACATCCTTAGTACCGGTTAAGTACTTTAAGATATTTTTCACCGCCTTTACGTTGATCTTCTCCGTAATGTGACCGATCAACATCGTGTCTGTACATTTCATCAGCATACATGATGAGCTACTCATGCGATTTCTCTTTTTGGAGTATATGGGGACTATTAAGAGAGATACACTCCATGGCTCATCAACATGAGACATCCCATAGAGTTTGCCATGCCAAACGACTTTAGCATCAAATGAATATATGTTCATTGGGTTAAGCCGAGCATCCTTTTAAATATATCTATATAGATTTGCATCCCCAATTAAGATACTCTTCCCAAATCATTCATGGAGGAATATTTAGACAACTTTATCTTTACTGATTGTAGCATTGGTATGTTATTCCTCATCCGTAGTATATCAACATATAATACTAGGAATGTCACGACGCTCCCACTGACCCTTTTGTACACACTAGGTTCATTCTTGTTCTGGATAAAATCAAACTCGTTTGATTGTCTCATCAAAATGAATGTTCCATTTTTAAGAAACTTGTTTCAATCCATTTCTCTGAGTGTCTACAACTCTTACCTCATCATATGTAACTAGATCATCATCTTTTATGATGCGTACCTCATCATCATCATCCATGATGAATCCATACCTCCTAGGTATCTTCGGTACTATTCCAGATTTATGATTCTGTTGTGGTACAATAGGTCTATCTACAGGTTCCTCTTATTTGAATTTTACTATTTTGTGGTTCTTGAACTCTTCAAGATTCTACTATCCTCCCACTAGCCCCTTCAATGATAAACATCTTTATCTTAGAAGGCATCATGTTTCACAACAAACACCTTTTGCTAAGTAGGATTATAGAACATATACCCTAAACTTACTTTAGGATGTCCCACAAATTTTTACATGTCAAATCTTGTCCCGAGCTTATCCTTTGAAACCTTTTCACATAAGTTGGACAACCCCTTATCTTAACATACTTAAGATTAGGAATCCACCCTGTCCATAACTTTTATGGAGTCTTGGGGCCGGATTTTGAGGTTACCTTTTGTAGATATGCAGCCATTTCTAGGACATGACCCTAGAGGGATACTGGAACGTCGGTAAAATCATTATGGACCGTACCATGTCTAACAAGGTACAATTTTTCCTTTCAGATACACCAATCAATTATTGTGTATCAGGAGGTGTCCATTATGAGAAAACCATTTAAGATGATCTAGAAACTTATTGTACAAGTATTTATTCCTTGATCTAATCAAAGAATCTTAATACTTTGTCAATTTGTTTCACTTCTGAATTCTTTGAACCTTTCAAATAATTCATACTTGTATTTCAGCAAATACATACATTAAACTCTTTAAATGATCATATCATTTTCTTATACTAGTTTGTTCAATTTGCAAAATATATTTTTCACGTAAGTCAAGTATACAAAATCCATTAATTAATATTTCAGTTCTATACAAAATATTATTATTATTATAAATAGAACAATAGTTGTACTTAAATATAATACCAAAGATTTCATTGTCTAACAATAAAATGGAAATAATGTTTCTAACGAGAACTGGAATACAATAACAACTTATTGACTTAATAGACTTGCCCGTAGGCATTGCTAAACTGTAAGTTCATATGGCTAATGCAGCAACCTTTGCTTCATTTCTCACACATAGGTTTACTTATATTTGTTTAGCTTTCTACTTCTGTTTGGTCTCTTCATAAATCTATATTTATGATAACCAAAGTCGGTATCCAATACCCAAGTAGAACCTTGACTTAAAGAAAAATTTATTTAAATCATGAACAAATTTGTATTTGTAATCGAAACTTCTCTAAGTTTTTTTAGTTAGCCTCTATGCAAGATGCTTCTCTCAGCTTCCTTCCAAAGGTCCGGGCTTATTGCGAAGTGGAAGCAAACTCCTTGCTATCCGTGACGCTTTTGTTCTTATTATCCTTCGCTTTTGCCCTTTCTATTTACCTTCTTAGAATCGCTTCTTCTTTTCGTAAGATCCTTTTCGCCCCTACCAAGAAGACTTGGTCTTTCTTGGTTGGAAAGTGACTCTCAACATTTTTCAACATAAGTTAAGCAAATCGGTAGGTGATATCTAGCTCGTTCATATGAAAAATTCACAACAATTGTGAAAGGAGTCCCAAGTGAGTGCAAGATCAAATCTTGCTCAACTCTCCATCCATGAAAAACCCGTTGTCTTAATTGATCAATCAAATTTATTATGTTAAGGACTTTTATCTCGCATGTAATGTAGTCATCACGGTCATTCTAGATCGGAAGAGCTCCTTAGATATCTGATATCTATCAGTCCTACTTTCCTCACCATCAACTACTTGATGTGCAGGAATATAATAGGAGCATCCATAGTTTCATGCTGACGCTGAAGCTCGTTACTCATGGATGCGAGCATGATGCATTGAGCCAACTATGCATCATCTAGCCACTTTCTAAAAGTAGCAATATCTTCCTTAGAGGCATTGTCTGCAACCATTGCAGGGATAGGCATATTAAGGACATAAGATAGCTTTTCAGCCGTGAGAACTATTCTCAATTACCTTAACCAATCCGTTTAATTAGGTCCCATTAATTTAAAGATCTAATATCTTCGCAAAGATAGTAATTTAGACATTGTAAAATTTCAGTAAATGAATTTGTAATTAACAACATTTTAACATACATTCTTTTATTAATTACCAAAATAAATTAGTTCTTGTTTTAAATTGGTATCTCCCACTATTTTCTTCAAACTATATTACCCTCAATATATATAGTTCTTCGAAAATCTAATTAAAGATTTGCTAGTGAGAATAAGGATCTCATTTCAAATGTATATAGCCTTGTGTGTACAACAAACTATATATAAATAAATAGTAGACAACTCTTGTCAATTACATCAACTATGTAACTCCTTATATTTTCCCTCTTAAATCATAATGGTCAAGTGTGTGCACATCCCGAACTAAAATGATTTAAGTTAAGTCGAACCAAAGATTTCCATATAAGTGAAGAGAAATTTACATTCTTTGTGTGTGTACAATAAAGCGAGTAATGTTCAATTCCTTATAAGCATCATATGTAATAAAATAACATCTTAAATATTTAATACTACATTGTGTGTGCACAACAAACTCATATTAAATATTCAATACTCTATCGTTTCTATCATGCTTTATAGGCTAACGCTCGATATTCCAAATATCTTTGAACTTTACAACTTAAAATAAAATATTTGAGGAGTTTGTTATTAATTTGTCTCATCTTGTTTAGCCACATTTACATATATATATAACAACATACGCCATATTAATGAACATGCGAAGCATGTTTGCATAATATATAATATATATAATATAAGCATGCATATATGTATACTATATTCTACCCGGATTGATTATGGACTTTTATTCTAGTTTGGTTCACTAGAGCCACCAAGTGAACCAAAAGGTCAAACCCTAGGGGTGCAAGAATTAATATTTAAATATAACTATTACATTTAAACCCGCTCCATTACAAACGGGTCTTCAAGCGCAGCTCTTGCTCCTTGATCTCCAATTCTTCAAAATTAATTCTAACTATTCCTATTACAAAACTACTTAAAATAAATAAAACCTTGATCGTGATCGAGGAAAGTATATAGGAGGAGATAGAATTTACATTAAGAAAAAAAATTAGAAAGACGCAGTACACGGACCCCATTTAATAAAACTCATACATTCATGCATCCAACTAAAATAAAATCTAATCACATTGGTCAATAGTTCATAATCAATCCCATTTATTATCATACACATCATCATACGCATCAATAAATAATATTCATCTCATGGATAATAAACATTCAATATATATATTGATATGATTTAATGGACAAATTTAGTTAGTATGAAATATAATTTTGAATTAAAATAAACTCCTTTATTTTAATCCAAATTTAAATCAAAATAAAACTATTTTATTTTAATTTATCCAATTTTGAATAAAATAAACTATTTTATTTTAATCAAAATCTTTAATCAAAATAAACTCCTTAATTTTAATTAATTATGGAATCCAATTCCATGTATAAAAAAAACTTCTTTATTAAAGGAAACACGGATTCTCTTTCCTATTCACAAATAAACTCCATTATTTGAAATAATATGAAATCTTATTTCATATCTAAATAAACTTCTTTATTTAAGGAAAGACTGATTCTTTTTCCTATTCACAAATAAACTCTTTTATTTTGAATAATATGAAATCTTATTTCATATCTAAATAAACTCTTTTATTTAAGGAAACATAGAATCTAATTTCAACTCCAATTAGTTATCATGGAATCCAATTCCAACTCTAATTAATTAGCATAAAATTTAATTTTAAAATTAAAATAAACTTTTATTTTAATTATAAAATTATTATATATATATATATATATATCGGTATATATATAAAATATATAATATGTTATCTCCTCAGAGCCTTTTAATTCCACGATACCACGTGAATCATGGAATTAGAAATCAAATATTAACTTTAATCATAAGACTTGTATATATATATATATATATATATATATATATATATATATATACGGAGCCCTTCCATAAAGATCGGTTGTCATGAGAATCATGTAACAACCCCTTTTGTACCGGTTGATAAACTTATTGGAAGGTCGAGATTGAAACATAAATATACCAAGCCAAGCAACTTGTTCATTTAAGCTTTTATTTTAATATGAGGACCCCACATAGTCAACATGTTGTCGGGCTTTATTGAAATAAAATGAATTTTTAATATTAAATAATGTCCGACCTAAGATAAATTGACTTGTATTGTGTGCCTTTTTTATAAAATACTCCCAAATTCTAAAAGTTTCTTACATTTATTAAAAAAATATATATATCCGATCAAAACCTAAGACAACCTCTTACTATTGCATAAGTTCTTCAAGTTCTTTATTTGCTAATCCAAATAAAATATTTGTTATTTTTATAACTCTTTCATTTAATAACAAATAAAGAATTATAATTCAAATAAAAATAATATCCTATTTTATAAAAATATATTTTTATAATTTTTTATTTCTTATTTGCTATTTTTTTATAAAATATTTTATAAAAAATAAAGAATACAAAATATTTTATAACAAATAAAGAATATAAAATATTTGCTTATTTTTATTTGTTATTTGTTATAAAAATATTTTATAACAAATAAAGAATATAAAATATTTTATAACAAATAAAGAATACAAAATATTTGCTATTTTTATTTGCTATTTATTATAAAAATATTTTATAACAAATAAAGAATATAAAATATTTGCTATTTTTATTTTGCTATTTGTTATAAAAATATTTTATAAAAAATAAAGAATACAAAATATTTTATAATAAATAAAGAATATAAAATATTTGTTATTTTTATTTGCTATTTGTTATAAAAATATTTTATAACAAATAAAGAATATAAAATATTTTTATAAAAATAGTAAATAAAAAATTATAAAAATATATTTTTATAAAATAGGATATTATTTTTTATTTGAATTATAATTTTTATTTGTTATTAAATGAAAGAGTTATAAAAATAATAAATATTTTATTTGGAATAAAGAAATAAAGAACTTGAAGAACTCAGGTGTTCGTAAGAGAGAGTCATACGGCTTTGGATTGATATTTTTTTCTCTACTTGACTCTTTTAATGGATTGCTTGTTCATCGCAGCTAAACTTGATGTCTATTGTATTTTATCGGTTTAACATTGTTGGAGACTAATGATAATTTATTCTGCATTATCTTAGTCATAATATTTCTTCTTCGGGCTAGTTGAGCTCACCCTTTCTTTCACCGTTTTTTTCGTGAAATGAGAATGTAAATGTACTACTAATGGGGAATGGAGTGATGGTCCTAGATGGTGCATTAGTAGTCCTCACTATTCGTGAAATAGTGTGATAATAATTGTAATGAGGACTCCTTTTGAGTTTGTATAATCTCTAGTAGACAATATTTGAATTCAAACTCACAGGTTTATGATTTGTCGTATTGTACACGACAGTTGTATTATTAAGTTGTATTTGAATTCTGTACCATGTATCTGGCGACTCAAGATGGGTGATGTATACCTAATTTTGGGGGCGTCACAGTTGGTATCAAAGCTTAGGGATATGATCCTTGGCTGAGATGTGAGACAAGAACTAGGAGGGGAGAGACGGGGAATTTCTTCGCTAGTATGACCTACCTAAGTTTATTTGTTATTTAAATTGGTCGATCAGAATATAGGGATAATATGTTACATGTCAATTAACCCTTATTTTGAAACTATATTCTAGAATGATATTTGAAATACAGGAGATGAGAAATAGAAAATCATGATAGAGAGGAAATTATCGGGAAGGTACAAT
Source organism: Panax ginseng (assembly GCA_020205605.1). Lineage (NCBI taxonomy): Eukaryota > Viridiplantae > Streptophyta > Magnoliopsida > Apiales > Araliaceae > Panax > Panax ginseng. The sequence goes on along the minus strand of CM035145.1, from coordinate 137,620,664 downwards.
CCAAAAAGAAAGCAAGGTATTCTCATCTCTTCGAATATCAGGTACGTATGTAAATTTTGAGGACGAAATTTCATAAGGAGAGGAGATTGTGAGACCCCGAATTTTATGAAATAAAAGTATTAAATTTTTCTATTATGGTAAATAGTTAAATTGATAAAAGTATAAAGTTAAGGGTGATATGTGAAAATTTTTCAAAGTAGATAAGTTGTCATAAAATACCCGGTTACTATTTACTCTAGTATTGTTCACTCGAGTATTTGGGGCACTTTTTGTGTCGGAGTACTATTCACGAGTTACTATTTACTAAATTACTATTCACCCAAATATTGTTCACTCGGGTATTTGGGGTAATTTTTGTGTCGGAATACTATTCACGAGCTACTATTCACGGGTTACTATTCACCCGATTACTATTCACTCTAGTATTCTTCACTCGGGTATTTGGGACACTTTTTTGTGCTCTGGGATACTATTCATGTGGTACTATTCCTCAAGTACTATTCACTTGGGTACTATTCACCCAAAAATATATTTATTTTCATCCAAATCATTTTTGGTACAATATTATTCCATGAAGAGATGTACTAATTTTTCGTAATCAGTTGGTTGAAATTATAACGTAAAAGTTTTTTTATATAAAATGTAATACTTTTTATAAAGTTATTCTATAAATAGAATATATTATATTCTATTATGCATAGTGTTTTGCATAATAAAATCTTTTTATATAAAAATGTAATACTTTTATAAAGTTATTCTATAAATAGAATATATTATATTCTATTATGCATAGTGTTTTGTGTTTATTTCGTAGTAAAATCTTTTTATATAAAAATACTTTATTAAAGTTATTCTATAAATAGAATATATTATATTTTATTATGATAGTGTTTGTATAGTGCCCGCATTGTGGTTTATTATAGTAAAAATCGCTTTATATATAAATAGAATATATTATATTTTATTTAAAAGATTTTTCTTTAAATATGGACCGTCGATTAAAGTAAATCAATCTGACCGCTTCATGGATTAGTTCTTACGCATTCCATTTTCCTATAATAGAAGCTCATTCCTTCATTATTTTCTTTTAATTCATTCCGAACTCTAGAGAGAAAAAACTATAAAGAGAGACTATGGTAGAGATAGAAGAAAAGTTTTCTCGCTTTCACTACTCTTATATCAAGTATTATTTTACGGTAAGGGATATTATTCTTTTGTATTCAAGAAGAGAACTTCATTATTCCATTTCTTTATTGTTATTGGAATAACTCGTGATCTGCTGCTACCCTATACTTGGTGACATTCTTCTATTATTCTCATTTTTATTATTCTCGTTGGAATATCCCGTCTGTCTTTATCTGTGGGACTGGTTCCATTTTATTATTATTCTGCCTTTATTATTCTCAATTGGAATATCCTCGCTCTGTCTATATCGTCGGACTTCGGTTCCATCATTTATTATTCCACATTTATTATTCTCGTTGGAACATCCCGCTTGCAGTGAATTTCACCGACTATTACGTTCCGCGCATTATTATTCTGTTGGAATAACTTTGTTCATCGCGCGCTGAAGTACCGCGTGCGTACGGTGATTTCTTTTGTCATTCCATTCTTTATTATACTCAAATACAAAGTTTTGACTTCTATACTCCATGAAATTAGTGGAATATCCTTAATATTTGTGCTTTCATCCAAATTATTTTCATGGAAATATTCTTCTCGAGCATTCTTGAATTTTATTCTACAAAGAAGTATCATGTTGACAATTTGGACGTTATCGGTTTCTGGACAAATTAATTCTTGAACTTGTTTAATTGAATTCTTATATAATTGTCATCATCCTCATGTTTATGTTATGTTGAAAGTCATCTGTGGCCTCAGTAGTGCGTAGATGGACTTGGTATGATTATGACAGAGGATTATTCGCAGATAATCATGACCGTAATGTTACAAATGATGTAAAATTAAAAGTCCTCATTGGCCCGTAGTGCATTGATGGACGCTTTTGGTATGATTATGGCTATGGATTCTCTTCGGCCAGGGAGCAAAGATGAATTGTTTTATGGCATGATCGGACAGCTTGATGAAAACACGATTATCTTTGGCCGTGAAGTGCATGGATAATTCGTGGTCGTGATACTAAAGAATATCCTCGGCCTCAGAGTGCGGGATGATTTAATGATGTGGATTATTTATTGAAATGAGTCTCAAATGATAAAAGTGATGAAAAACTTTTTAAATCATAAAAGATAGTAGATTATATTCTCTACTTGACTCTTTTAATGGATTGTTTGTTATCTTTGCAGCTTAAACTTGATGTCTATTGTATTTTATCGCTTTAACATTGTTGAGGCTAATGATAATTTATTCGCATTATCTTAGTCATAATATTTCTTACTGGGCTAGTTGAGCTCACCCTTTCTTTCATTGTTCTCTTCAGGAAATGAGAATGTAACTGGGACTAGTCGGGGAATGGAGTGATGGTCTTAGATGGTGCATTAGTAGTCCTCACTATTCTGTGAAATAGTTTGATAATAATTGTAATGAGGACTCCTTTTGAGTTTGTATAATCTCTAGTAGACAATATTTGTATTCAAACTCATAGTTTATGTTTTGTCGTATTATACACATTTATGGTTGTATTATTAAGTTGTATTTGAATTGCACTATATATCCAAGCGACTCAAGTTGGGTGATGTATACCTAATTTTGGGGGCGTCACAGTTGGTATCAAAGCTTAGGGATATGATCCTTGGCAGAGATGTGAGACAAGAACTAGGAGGGGAGAGACGGGGAATTTCTTCGCTAGTATGACCTACCTAAGTTTATTTGTTATTTAAATTGGTCGGTCAGAATATAGGGATAATATGTTACATGTCAATTAACCCTTATTTTGATACTATATTCTAGAATGATATTTGAAATACAGGAGATGAGAAATAGAAAATCATGATAGAGAGGAAATTATCGGGAAGGTACAATCCGAAAAGAAAGCAAGGTATTCTCATCTCTTCGAATATCAGGTACGTACGTAAATTTTGAGGGCGAAATTTTATAAGGTGGGGAGATTGTGAGACCCCGAATTTTATGAAATAAAGGTATTAAATTTTTCTATTATGGTAAATAGTTAAATTGATAAAAGTTTAAAATTAAGGGTGATATGTGAAAAATTTTCAAAGTAGATAAGTTGTCATAAAATACCCGGTTACTATTTACTCTAGTATTATTCACTCGAGTATTTGGGGCACTTTTTGTGTCAGAGTACTATTCACGAGTTACTATTTACTAAATTACTATTCACCCAAATATTGTTCACTCGGGTATTTGGGGTAATTTTTGTGTCGGAATACTATTCACGGGCTACTATTCACGGGTTACTATTCACCCGATTACTATTCACTCTAGTATTCTTCACTCGGGTATTTGGGACACTTTTTGTGTCGGGATACTATTCACAGGGTACTATTCCCGAAGTACTATTCACGGGGTACTATTCACCCAAAAAATATATTTATTTTCGGTCCAAATCATTTTTGGGTACAATATTATTCCATGAAGAGATGTACTAATTTTTCGCATCAGTTGGTTGAAATTATAATGTAAAAGCTTTTTATATAAAAATGTATACTTTTATAAAGTTATTCTATAAATAGAATATATTATATTTTATTATGCATAGTAGTTTTGTATAGTAAAATCTTTTTATATAAAATGTAATACTTTTATAAAGTTATTCTATAAATAGAATATATTATATTCTATTGTGTATAGTGTTTTAGCATAGTAAAAATCTTTTTATATAAAATGTAATACTTTATTAAAGTTATTCTATAAATAGAATATATTATATTTTATTATGCATAGTGTTTGCATAGTGCCCAAGATAAGGTTTGCATAAGAAAAATCTTTTTTATTTAAATAGAATATATTATATTTTATTTAAAAGATTTTTTTTTAAATATGGACCGTCAGATTAAAAATAAATCAATCTGGACCGCTCATGGATTAGTTAATATGCATTCCATTTTCCTATAAATAAGCTCATTCCTTCATTATTTTCTTACGAATTCAATTGAACTCTAGAGAGAGAAACTATAAAGAGAGACTATAGAGATAGAAGAAAAGTTTTCTTCGCTACTTCACTACTCTTATATCAAGTATTATTTTATTTGTAGTGAGAGGGATATTATTCTTTTTCAGTATTCAAGAAGAGAACTTCATTATTCCATTTCTTTATTGTTCTCATTGAATAACTCAGATAATGCTGGCCACCCTATACTTGGTGACATTCTTCTATTATTCTATCTTTATTATTCATTTTAATATCCCTGCATGGTGCTATCATGGCGGACCGGGTTCTATTTTTTATTATTCCGCCTTTATTATTCTATCTAATATCATGTCTGTAATATACGTGGACCGGTTCCATCATTTATTATTCCGCATTTATTATTCTCGTTGAAACATCCCGTTGCATGGTGTGAATTTCACCGACCGTTCCGTTATTATTATTATTCTGTTGGAATAACCTTTCTATGCGAAGTACCGCGTGCATGGTGATTTCTTTTGTCATTCCATTCTTTATTATACTCAGTTGGCTAAAGTTTTGACTTCTATACTCCATGAAATTAGTTGAATATCCTTGATATTTGCGCTTCATCTAGTATTTTTCATGGAAATATTCTTCTGAGCATTCTTGAATTTTATTCTACAAAGAAGAATCATGTTGACAATTTGGACGTTATTGGTTTCTGGACAAATTAATTCTTGAACTTGTTTAATTGAATTCTTATATCATTGTCATCATCCTCATGTTTATGTTATGTTGAAAGTCATCTGTGGCCTGTAGTGCATAGATGGACTTGGTATGATTATGACCAGGGATTATTCGGTAAAATCATGACCGTAATGTTACAAATGATGTAAAATTAAAAGTCCTCATTGGCTCGTAGTGCATTAATGGACAGTTTTTGGTATGATTATGGCTATGGATTCTCTTCGGCCAAGGGAGCAAAGATGAATTGTTTTATGGCATGATCAGGACCGTTGATGAAAACACGATTATCTTTGGCCCGTAGTGCATGGATAATTCATGGTCGTGATACTAAAGAATATCCTTGGCCTGTAGTGCAGGGATGATTTAATGATGTGGATTATTTATTGAGCTGAGTCTCAACGATAAAAGTGATGAAAAACTTTTTAAATCATAAAAGATAGTAGATTTTATTCTCTACTTGACTCTTTTAATGGATTGCTTGTTCCGCTGCAGTTAAACTTGATGTCTATTGTATTTTATCAGTTTAACATTGTTGGAGGCTAATAATAATTTATTCTGCATTATCTTAGTCATAATATTTCTTACTAGGCTAGTTGAGCTCACCCTTTCTTTCACTGTTCTCTTCAGGAAATGAGAACGTAGCTGGGACTAGTCGGGGAATGGAGTGATGGTCCTAGATGGTGCATTAGTAGTCCTCACTATTTTGTGAAATAGTGTGATAATAATTGTAATGAGGACTCCTTTTGAGTTTGTATAATCTCTAGTAGACAATATTTGAATTCAAACTCACAGGTTATGATTTGTCGTATTGTACACGACAGTTGTATTATTAAGTTGTATTTGAATTTGTATCCATGTATCCGATTTACTTAAGATGGGTGATGTATACCTAATTTTTTGGGGCCACAAATTGGTATCAAAGCTTAGGATATGATCCTCGGCGTAGAGATGTGAGACAAGAACTAGAGGGGAGAGACGGGGAATTTTTTCGCTAGTATGACCTACCTAAGTTTATTTGTTATTTAAATTGGTCGGTCAAAATATAGGGATAATATGTTACATGTCAATTAACCCTTATTTTGAAACTATATTCTAGAATGATATTTGAAATACAGAAGACGAGAAATAGAAAATCATGATAGAGAGGAAATTATCGGGAAGGTACAATCCGAAAAGAAAGCAAAGTATTCTCATCTCTTCGAATATAAGGTACGTACGTAAATTTTGAGGGCGAAATTTCAAAAGGAGAGGAGATTGTGAGACCCCGAATTTTATGAAATAAAAGTATTAAATTTTTCTATTATGGTAAATAGTTAAATTGATAAAAGTTTAAAGTTAAGGGTGATATGTGAAAATTTTTCAAAGTAGATAAGTTGTCATAAAATACCCGGTTACTATTTACTCTAGTATTATTCACTCGAGTATTTAGGGCACTTTTTGTGTCGGAGTACTATTCACGAGTTACTATTTACTAAATTACTATTCACTCGGGTATTTGGGGCATTTTTTGTGTCGGAGTACTATTCATTTAGCTACTATTCACTCATGGTTACTATTCAATTCGATTACTATTCACTCTAGTATTCTTCACTTTCTAGTATTTGGGACACTTTTTGTGCTCTGGATACTATTCATTGTGGTACTATTCCCAAGTACTATTCACTTGGTACTTATTCAATTCTAAAAAAATATATTTATTTTCTATTCAAATCATTTTTGGGTACAATATTATTCCATGAAGAGATGTACTGAGTTTTCAAACCGTTGGTTGAAATTATAATGTAAAAAGCTTTTTATATAAAAATGTAATACTTTTATAAAGTTATTCTATAAATAGAATATATTATATTCTATTATGCATAGTAAAATCTTTTTATATAAAATGTAATACTTTTATAAAGTTATTCTATAAATAGAATATATTATATTCTATTATGCATAGTATTTTGCATAGTAAAATCTTTTTTATATAAAATGTAATACTTTATTAAAGTTATTCTATAAATAAAATATATTATATTTTATTATGCATAGTGCCCTGTGATAGTGTTTGCATAGTAAAAAAAAGTCTTTTTTATATAAATAGAATATATTATATTTTATTTAAAAGATTTTTCTTTAAATATGGACCGTCAGATTAAAGTAAATCAATCTGGACCGCTCATGGATTTGTTACTATGCATTCCATTTTCCTATAAATAAAAACTCATTCCTTCATTATTTTCTTTTACTTAATTCAATTTGAACTCTGTAGAGAGAAACTATAAAGAGAGACTATAGAGAGATAAAAGAAAAGTTTTCTGCTGACTTCACTACTTTCTTATATCAAGTATTATTTTACGGTGAGGGATATTATTCTTTTGTATTCAAGAAGAGAACTTCTATTATTCCATTTCTTTATTGTTCTGTTGGAATAACTCCGATACGCTAGAGCTACCCTATACTTGGTGACATTCTTCATTATTCCATCTTTATTATTCTCATTGGAATATCCTCATGTCTGCTATACGCCGGACTTCGGTTCCATTTTTTATTATTATTCTCGCTTTTATTATTCGGCGCTTTTAATATCCTCGTCTGTGCTATACGCCTGACCGGTTCCATCATTTATTATTCCACATTTATTATTCTCATTGGAACATCCTTGCGAATTTCAATTTCACCGACTGTTCCGTTATTATTATTCTTACATTGGAATAACTCCGCTTCATGCTAAGTACCGCGTGCATGGTGATTTCTTTTGTCATTCCATTCTTTATTATACTCAAATTGGCAAAGTTTTGACTTCTATACTCCATGAAATTAGTGGAATATCCTTAATATTTGTGCTTCATCCAATATTTTTCATGGAAATATTCTTCTGAGCATTCTTGAATTTTATTCTACAAAGAAGTATCATGTTGACAATTTGGACGTTATTTGCTCTCGGACAAATTAATTCTTGAACTTGTTTAATTGAATTCTTATATAATTGTCATCATCCTCATGTTTATGTTATGTTGAAAGTCATCTGTGGCACAGTAGTGCATAGATGGACTTGGTATGATTATGACCAGGATTATTCTAAGATAATCATAACCGTAATGTTACAAATGATGTAAAATTAAAAGTCCTCATTGGCCCGTAGTGTATTGATGGACGCTTTTGGTATGATTATGGCTATGGATTCTCGCTTTACGCTAGGGAGCAAAGATGAATTGTTTTATGGCATGATCGTGACCGTTGATGAAAACACGATTATCTTTGGCCCGTAGGTATGGATAATTCGTGGTCGTGATACTAAAAGAATATCCTCGGCCGTAGTAGTGCAGGATGATTTAATGATGTGGATTATTTATTGAAATGAGTCTCAAATGATAAAAGTGATGAAAACTTTTAAATCATAAAAGATAGTAGATTATATTCTCTACTTGACTCTTTTAATGGATTGTTTGTTATGCTGCAGTTAAACTTGATGTCTATTGTATTTTATCAGTTTAACATTGTTGGAGGCTAATGATAATTTATTCTGCATTATCTTAGTCATAATATTTCTTACTGGGCTAGTTGAGCTCACCCTTTCTTTCATTGTTCTCTTCAGGAAATGAGAATGTAGCTGGGACTAGTCGGGGAATGGAGTGATGGTCTTAGATGGTGCATTAGTAGTCCTCACTATTCTGTGAAATAGTTTGATAATAATTGTAATGAGGACTCCTTTTGAGTTTGTATAATCTCTAGTAGACAATATTTGTATTCAAACTCATAGTTTATGTTTTGTCGATTATACACGATGCTTGTATTATTAAGTTGTATTTGAATTCTCATACCATATATCCATGCACTCAAGTTGGGTGATGTATACCTACCTAATTTTGGGGCGCCACAATTGGTATCAAAGCTTAGGATATGATCCTCGGCAGAGATGTGAGACAAGAACTAGGAGGGAGAGATTCGGGAATTTCTTCGCTAGTATGACCTACCTAAGTTTATTTGTTATTTAAATTGGTCGGTCAGAATATAGGGATAATATGTTACATGTCAATTAACCCTTATTTTGATACTATATTCTAGAATGATATTTGAAATACAGGAGATGAGAAATAGAAAATCATGATAGAGAGGAAATTATCGGGAAGGTACAATCCGAAAAGAAAGCAAGGTATTCTCATCTCTTCAATATCGTGTACGCACGTAAATTTTGAGGGCGAAAATTTTATAAGGGGGGGAGATTGTGAGAGACCTAATTTTATGAAATAAAGGTATTAAATTTTTCTATTATGGTAAATAGTTAAATTGATAAAAGTTTAAAATTAAGGGTGATATGTGAAAAATTTCAAAGTAGATAAGTTGTCATAAAATACCCTTGCACTATTTACTCTAGTATTATTCACTTTAGTATTTTTGGGGCACTTTTTGTGTCGTGAGTACTATTCACGAGTTACTATTTACTAAATTACTATTCACCCAAATATTGTTCACTCTCTGTATTTGGGGTAATTTTTGTGTCTGAATACTATTCACGAGCTACTATTCACGGAGTTACTATTCACCCGATTACTATTCACTCTAGTATTCTTCACTCCTGTATTTGGGACACTTTTTGTGCTCTGGGATACTATTCATTGTGGTACTATTCCCAAGTACTATTCACGGGGGTACTATTCACCCAAAAATATATTTATTTTCTTCAAATCAAATCATTTTTGGGTACCATATTATTCCATGAAGAGATGTACTAATTTTTCGCATCAATTGGTTGAAATTATAATGTAAAAGTTTTTATATAAAATGTAATACTTTTATAAAGTTATTCTATAAATAGAATATATTATATTCTATTATGCATAGTGTTTTGCATAATAAAATCTTTTTATATAAAAATGTAATACTTTTATAAAGTTATTCTATAAATAGAATATATTATATTCTATTGTGCATAGTGTTTTGCATAGTAAAATCTTTTTATATAAAATGTAATACTTTATTAAAGTTATTCTATAAATAGAATATATTATATTTTATTATGCATAGTGTTTGCATAAAGCCGCATATAGTGTTTGCATATAGTAAAAAATCTTTTTATTTAAATAGAATATATTATATTTTATTTAAAAGATTTTTCTTTAAATATGGACCGTCGATTAAAGTAAATCAATCTGACCGCTCATGGATTAGTTAATATGCATTCCATTTTCCTATAAATAGAAGCTCATTCCTTCATTATTTTCTTTACTTAATTCAATCGAACTCTAGAGAGAAAACTATAAAGAGAGACTATAGAGAGATAGAAGAAAAGTTTTCGCTTACTTCACTACTCTTATATCAAGTATTATTTTACTAAGTGGATATTATTCTTTTCAGTATTCAAGAAGAGAACTTCTCATTATTCCATTTCTTTATTGTTCGCTGGAATAACTCAGATACGCCAATACTACCCTATACTTGGTTTTGTCTTTATTATTCCGTTTGGACTATCCTCGCTCAGTATTATGTTTTACACCGTTCCGCTTTTTATTATTCCATCTTTATTATTCTCATCGTAATATCCTCGCCTGTCTTTGTCGCCGGACCGATTCCATCATTTATTATTCCGCATTTATTATTCTCGTTTGAACATCCTGTTTGGTGTGAATTTCACCGACCGGTTCCGTTATTATTATTCTCGTTGGAATAACTTTTCATGCTAAGTACCGCGTGCATGGTGATTTCTTTTGTCATTCCATTCTTTATTATACTCAATTGGCTAAAAGTTTTGACTTATATACTCCATGAAATTAGTTGAATATCCTTGATATTTGCGCTTCATCCAGTATTTTTCATGGAAATATTCTTCTGAGCATTCTTGGATTTTATTCTACAAAGAAGTATCATGTTGACAATTTGGACGTTATTGGTTTCTGGACAAATTAATTCTTGAACTTGTTTAATTGAATTCTTATATCATTGTCATCATCCTCATGTTCATGTTATGTTGAAAGTCATCTGTGGCTTCAGTAGTGCATAGATGGACTTGGTATGATTACGACTGTGGATTATTCTAAGATAATCATCATGACCGTAATGTTACAAATGATGTAAAATTAAAAGTCCTCATTGGCCCGTAGTGTATCATGGATGCTTTTGGTATGATTATGGCTATGGATTCTCTTTCCAAGGGAGCAAAGATGAATTGTTTTATGGCATGATCGGACCGCTTGATGAAAACACGATTATCTTTGGCCCGTAGTGCATGGATAATTCGTGGTCGTGATACTAAAGAATATCCTCGGCTCAGAGTGCGTGGATGATTTAATGATGTGGATTATTTATTGAAATGAGTCTCAAATGATAAAAGTGATGAAAAACTTTTTAAATCATAAAAGATAATAGATTCTATTCTCTACTTGACTCTTTTAATGGATTGCTTGTTCAGCGCCGCTTAAACTTGATGTCTATTGTATTTTATCAGTTTAACATTGTTGGAGGCTAATGATAATTTATTCTGCATTATCTTAGTCATAATATTTCTTACTAGACTAGTTGAGTTCACCCTTTCTTTCACTGTTCTCTTCAGGAAATGAGAACGTAGCTGGGACTAGTCGGGGAATGGAGTGATGGTCCTAGATGGTGCATTAGTAGTCCTCGCTATTCTGTGAAATAGTGTGATAATAATTGTAATGAGGACTCCTTTTGAGTTTGTATAATCTCTAGTAGACAATATTTGTATTCAAACTCACGCTTTATGTTTTGTCGTATTGTACACCACGACATTGTATTATTAAGTTGTATTTGAATTACGCACCATGTATCCGGCGACTCAAGATGGGTGATGTATACCTAATTTTGGGGCGCCACAACGCCTTTATATTTTTTTTGAATTTTCTACAAGATATATATCTCTTGACTTTCTTCGGGTGCATATTTAGACTACGATGTGTTTGTCTATTTCGTGTACTTAAAGACCATGGGGAGGTGCTGCCAAAATTTCTGAAAAATTTAAAGATGTGTTCAAGTTGTTGGCATCAATGAGGCGACACATCCTGGAATGGGATAGAAGCTCCAATTCGTTAAAGTGGGAGATGAAGTTAGAAACTCATAAGCTTGCATATACATTAACTTGGAGACTTGATTGTGTTTGTCTAACTTTCCATATATATAGCAGACAGTTGTCCAAGATGTCTGTTGATCGAAGTTGGATGGAACGTAGGTTAGTCACTAATAAGAGTGGGCTTAGCTCTGAGTACCGTAGTGGGGTTGAACAGTTTCTCAATTTCGCGTTTGAGCAAGTCAGCGGGTGATGAGATTAGATATCCTTGTAAGAGGTGTGTGAATGATGTGACGCCCCCAAAATAGGTCCAATCCATCCAACCTATTCTGAGTCGCCAAATACATGGTACAGAAAACAACTACAACTTTATTACGACAATTGTCGTGCAAAATACAATAACACAAATGCTGTGAGTTTGGATACAAATATATACCAACTGTGACTCATGTCCCAACCTTAGATAGCATGTCACAATGACACCTTACATAAAGGTAAAATGATCAAGAAAATGATCAAGAAAACCTTCGTACATGGGAGGCCATACGTCTAGGTTGTAATAGATATCATATGCCCACAGAATTATCCTTGGTTGACCTAATAGACCCCAAAGAGAAACGAGAAGATTACTATCATATTCTTCCCAATGGTAAGTCTTCTCTTGACATATCATTATCTCCACTATCTCTAATTGAGAATTATACTTCAAACAAACACCAAGATTATATAGGTAGTGCTCGTAGATATACTCAGCAAGTGGATGTGCACAACCCTATTTTATGATAACACGAGGTTGTATGTCATCAGACATCTTGTATGATAGTGGCAAAACATCCTTCCAAAGTTGGGTTCACCTCACCCTATTCGGTTCACCAAAATTAAATTTATTTTTATGAATAAAGAATTAATTTTCTCAAAATAATTTTTTATATTATGATGTGAATTTGAGATAATGTTATAGTTGTGGGTAGTATTTATAAATTTTGCAAAGTATGCAAGTTGTCATATTATATTCGATTGGTTGGAATATTCTTTTTGGGGAAAAATATTCATACGACTATACAATCATTGGTGGACCCCACAACGGAATTATTGTTTGATTGAGAAAACGATAAAAATATTTTATTGAAAATAACGGTATGGAAGTTTTACCGCTGATACTATTGAACTACTCGATAATAAAAAATACAATGAATACGCGTTGTTGCATAGTAGAACACACAAAGGTATTGATTATTGATATTTATGTGAGAAGTCACTCACTTTGATTCAATTATTGTTGATTAATAATATGAATTATTATAACGATAATGACGCTTTTGTTTTATTCAGTATTATTAACGTAATAAAATGTAAACATCTTTTATATAAAATGTAATACTTTATTAAAGTTATTCTATAAATAGAATATATTATATTTTATTATGCATAGTGTTGTATAGTATTTTTTGCATAGTGTTGCATAGTATTTGCATAAAAAATCTTTTTATATAAATAGAATATATTATATTTTATTTAAAAGATTTTTCTTTAAATATGGACCGTCGATTAAAGTAAATCAATCTGAACTGCTCATGGATTAGTTACTATGCATTCCATTTTCCTATAAATAAAGCTCATTCCTTCATTATTTTCTTACGAATTCAATCGAACTCTGTAGAGAGAAACTATAGAGAGAGACTATAGAGATAGAAGAAAAGTTTTCTCGCTACTTCACTACTCTTATATCCAGCTTCTTTTACTAGTAGGGATATTATTCTTTTATATTCATGAAGAGAACTTCATTATTCCATTCTTTATTATTCTCGCTGGAATAACTCTAAAAAAGTGGCATACCCTATACATGACCAGATACGCTATGATATACCTATACTTGGTGAAATCCTTATGTTATTCCATTCTTATTTATTCTCATGGAATAACTCAGATACTTTAATACCCTATACTTGGTGACATTCTTTTATTATTCCGCCTTTATATATTCTCGCTTTAATATCCTTCTGTATTTATATGCCTAACCCTGGTTCCATTTTATTATTCCGCCTTTTATTATTCTCGTCGGAATATCCTCGTTCATTTTATTATACGCCTTTATTATTCTATCGGTTCCATTTTATTATTCCGCCTTTTATTATTCTCGTTTAATATCCTTCTCGCTTGTGTGAATTTCACCTGACCTGGTTCCATATTTATTATTCCGCATTTATTATTCTGTTGGGAATAACCTGTCTGTGCGGTCTCTATTGCATGCATGGTGAATCCTTCTGTTATTCCATTCTTTATTATTATGTTGGAATAACCTGTCTATGTGGATTGCCACATGCATGGTGAATGATCCTTTGTATTCATTCCTTATTAAATTGTGGAAATGATCTCAGATCACGTGATTACCGCATGCATGGTGAAAATCCATTTACGCTTTCATATATTCTTTATTATACTCATTGGTTAAAGTTTTGATTTCTATACTCCATGAAATTAGTGGAATATCTTTGATATTTGCGCTTCATCCAAAGATCTTTTCATGGAAACATTCTTCCGAGCATTCTTCAATTTTACTCTACAAAAGAAGTATCATGTTGATAATTTGGACATTATTGAGTTCGTGATAAATTAACTTATAAACCTTTAAAATTTATTCTTGAACTTGTTTTATTAAGTTATATGTCATTGTCATGATGAGTTATGTTGGTTATTATGTGAAAACATGAAAGTTTCTTAGAAATCACAAAGGGTTGAAAAATCGATTTTGGTGAAAAACGGAACATGAAATTCAATTGACCATATCTCCTAATATATTTTGAATTTTTGAGTGTGGTCAAGTCCTAGAGTTAGATCTATGAGTTACCTAACTTATCCAAGTGGAATCACCGAAAAGATGTTGTAGATTTTTGTGTGGACCGATTTTAGTAAAAGATGTAAAAGTCAAACCAAAAAAGCTTTCATCATGTCCAGATTTTTAAAAGGGCATTTTTCGTCCACTTAATTTATGAGAAAAATTCTGGCCTTTTGGAAAATGAAATTATATGGTATAAGGTAACTCCTGTCCAAAAATGAGCTCATTCCAACTTAAAATGAGCAAGTTATGACCATTTCAATATTTAGGTTTTTTCGACGAAAAACGCTATAACCGGAGTTCTACAACTCCGATGACCATGAAATTTAAACTGGAGGCTCACATTAACATGTGTAAGGTTCTGCCAAGATTTGGGAATTTTTGGAGTTAAACTTGAGGTAGCTAATTTCTTAAGGAATTAATTAGAAATTGATTTTTGAAAAATAGTAAATGAATTTTAAAAATTCCGAGAAATATATTTTCATTATGGGACTATATTATGTTGAATCCCAGAAAAGAAATATTTTTGGGACTGATTTGGTATTTTTCATGAAAATGGTTTAGTTACGAATATATGAGTTAAATATGTTATGTGAAGGAACAAAGTTGGAAAATTAGATTTTATGGCTAGGAAATCCTATATAAGGTATATGCATATTGTTGATAAGGGATTTGATCATTGGTAATGAAATCTTATGAGGATGGCTTTTATTGAATGATTAAATGCATTATTTGGTAAAGGGTAAACAATTGAAATAAATTGTTTATAAGTTAAAAAGTGATTAAAATATTGTTATGATGTTAATGATATTGGATTATGAATTTATTATGTGAATGATAATATTTGGATAAATTTAAAGTCTTTAATATTTATTCTTATTTTCAGTTGATTAAAGTTTATATCATTGTCATCATCCTCATGCTTATATGGTGATGAAAGTTATCTTCGCTTACGCATGGAAGATGGACTCTTCGCTGATTATTGAATTGTATATCTTTCGCTTACGTGCAAAGATGATTGGATTGATTATTAGTTTTATTGTTGTATATCTTTGGCTTACGCGCGAGATGGATTGGGTATGATTGTGATCGTGGATTATTCAAAGATAAGTTATGACCATCGATGATTTAATGAATATCCTCGGCCCGTAGCAAGGCGGATGATTCGATGATGTGGTTCAATTACGTGGATAAAACATTATTGGTGGACTTTTAACATGGAGAAAATAATAGACCGATGGTCTATTTGACTCTTTTAATGGATTGCTTCGTTCACCGCAACTATGGTTGAAAAGTTTTATCATCTACCATATGTTCTAAATCTCCGAGTTATTATTAATGAAAACTATTGATAATGTAATTATCTTTAGTCATGATATTCTTTATCGGGCTAGTTGTGCTCACCCTTTCTTTCACCTGCTTTCTTCAGAAATGAGAATATAGTTTGGGACGAGCCGGGAACCGGAGTGATGGTCCGTATGATTGCAATAGTAGTCCTCACTATTCTCGTTAAATAAAGTGACAATAAATGTAACGAGGACCTAAATTTGAGTTTGTATACTTGCCTATGAGGACTCCATTGAGAATGGATATTGTCTAGCAGAGGCGAAAATGAGGTACCATGAGAGAGTTACATACGTTGTATTAAAACTCATAGTTAATCGTGGTCGATTTCTACACGCATACTCAACAAATTGTATAATTAAGTTTGTATTTGTATTATGTACCATGTATTTGGCGACTCAAGATGGGTGATGAATACCTAATTTTGGGGCTTCCTTCATATAACATATTTAATTCATTTACTCATAACTAGATTATTTTTATGAAAAATACCAAATCAGTTCCAAAAATATTTCTTTTCTGGGATTTAGCAGAATATAGTCCCATATTGAACATATATTTTTCTCATAATTTTTAAAAGTCATTTACTATTTTTCATATGGCCAAAACCACCGAATATTTAAACATTTATCATAAATTGTACTTTTGTCCAAAAATTCCAAAATTTACAGAATATACTCATGTTATATACATGTACTCCCAATAAAAATTTCACCAATTTTGGAGTTAACCACAAGGAGTTATAAGGGTTTTCTTTTAAAATAGTCTTTTCCCATAAAATTCATAACTCTTAATCTATACATCCAAAAATTGCCATTTTTGGATACAATCAAGATAACTCATCAAATTATCATTTCAAATTTTTTCAGAATTTTTGAAGGTCTGAAAAATTACAAAACATGAAAAACATAACAACCCTTAAAATCTCTTACCTCGAAAGAGCGATTATTTCCGACCAAATGTAAAGTTCAAGGAACCTTGCAATCGAATAAAGAACTCTCAAAGTATCAAAATACTCACAAAATAAGCTTGATAATATAGGGAGAAAAAGAGAGAAATCTTATGTTTCTGGTGTGATTTTCAATTCTAACTTAGCCCTCTATTTATTGGAAAATATTAAAGACGCAAAGCAGACTTGACTGCACACCGATGGCTTTTACTCGCTACTATTGCCACCCACCACATTTGAAAATTCAATTAAGCACATTTCTCACCAACCAATTCTAGAATTTTCCAAAATATTTTATCATTTAAACAATAATCAGAAACTTTAATAATTCATAGAAAATAGCCCGTTTATCAGAAAAATACGAATTTCATGTCAATTCCACACGAAATCGAATTCTCTATAACTTTACAGAAGAAAGTTTTTTTTCCAAATTCTAAACAGAAAATATCTGAAATCCACAAACGGGTAATTTTTAATACCTCCAATTTGACAAAATACTGATCAAACACTTCAGCATTAATTCCTTCACTTATAACCACATAAATAAATCTATCATTTATATCTGCATCAAATAAATATTTCCTTATCATATAAATCAATAACTAATTATTCACAAATAATATTACATAATCACATTTATGACAACCAGTGCGCCTCAGAAAAGGGGGCTTTTCCGATAAGGATTTCTCCTTCTGCGGCGCCTTGATTAGATTATCTAACCTCTCCTCATAGAACTTTCTAGACATTTCCAATAATGTTATCTAATAATATTATTCAAATAATATGAATTATTGATCTGATAATGAGAAATATTGTGCAGTGATAATTATTGAACAACAATAATATAAAAGATCAACACAGCAATTATTGAATCAATAAAATAAAATATCGAATAAAGAATCATCAGAATAATTATTGAGTAGTGCCTTCTTACGAATTTTTTTTATCATGCTTCATGAATAGTACTCGTGAATAGTAACTCATGAATAGTAACTCGTGAATAGTAACTCATGAATAGTAACTCATGAATAGTAATTATAAAAAAAATCGAATACTTTTATTTCATAAAATCTGGGGTTTTACAAATGAAGTGTGGAAGGAAAGGAGTGATGTCATGTGCGACTTATTTGCATATGGGTTCAAGCAAGGTTATACGACATTGATCTATCATGGGGAAACCTAGTTAGATGAACATGAATCAGAACCGAAATCTAGAGGTGACGAAACCTTTGACTGTACTAACATGATAGTCGAAGTTCTTTGGTTCATACTTCCGAAGGAATATGATGACGGGGATGACAATGGCGTCGAGCAAGAAAGCGAATATGACAGGGCTAAGGTTTTCTATGAGTTATTGCACGTGAAGCAATGACGCCAATCGTATGTAATGACGGAACGAAAAAGCACACCGTCTTATCTCGCCGTGAATAAGTTTTTACACTTCAAACGCGAGCATGATCAGAAGCGAGATAGGTTTTAATGAATCTGTTAAGCATTGTGAAGGAGTGACCTCTGCAATAAGTTACGAGTCGTACTATGATGTGAAGAAAATGGTCAAAAGGCTTAATCTAGGGTATGAGAAGATCGATGCTTGTGAGAATGACTGTATGTTGTATTACGGTGATGTCAATAAAGATAAGAGGTTATGTGATATTTCTGGTACAAGTAGATACCGTGAATAGCGCAAGAAAAAGGGAAAAGACGTGCCGAGAAAGATCTTACGTTACTTTCCCATTGCCCCGAGGCTTCAGCGGTTGTTCATGTCAACACATACCGCCGAGGATATGAGGTGGCACTCTACACGGGACATAGTCGAAGGTCAACTGACGCACCCGACAGATGGGCTTGAGTGGAAAAATTTTGATAACAAGCACCCCTTGTTTGCTGAAGAGGTTCGCAATGTTAGGCTTGGACTTGCTACGGATGGGTTTAATCCGCTTAATGTGCCTTACACAAAGCCCTACTCAACTTGGCGGTGATTATTGTGGTGTATAACCTCCTCCTTTGATGTGCATGAAAGATCCCTACATGTTCATGCCTTTTATCGATTCCAGTGATAAGAGTCCGAGTAAAGACATCAATGTATACCTCGTGCCGTAGATTGTTGATGAGTTGAAGATGTTGTGGGAAAAGGGGTTCAAACTTATGATGTATCTCTTAAGCGAACTTTGACATGAGGCGCCTTTCTTTACTGGACAATAAATACTTCCCTGCGTTAGGAATGATCATCGAAATGGTCAACTCACGGGGGCTTGTCATGTCCCGTGTGCATGGGGTTAGTTAAAGCTGTGCGGCTCAAACATGGGGGGAAAATGAGTTTCTTTGCAACATCCAGACAATTTTTGCCGATTGAACATCGTTATCGACGGATGAGTAGACAATTCAATCGAAAAACAGAGAAACATCAAGTACCTAGACGTCTTTCTGGGTCAACAGTGTTGAGTTGGATTAGTCATTTGAAGTTTCCACCTCCAGGGAAGAATCACAGACAGAGGCGAGCTTACTTGCTTACGTAAGGTTAACAACCTGGACACAGATCCATGTTCTTTGACCTTCCTTATTAGGCTACACTCTGCATTCGTCATTGTATAGATCCGATGCATCTCGAGAATAACGATTTGATAACATTTTTATACGATCCTAGATGTCGCAGGTAGAACAAAGGACAACAACAAGTCGAGGCTTGATTTGGTAGAAATGAACATTAGGGAAGATCCATGGTCATGTCGGGAGGGTAATAAGACGGTAATGCCTAAAGTTTTGAATATACTTTGACCGGGGAACATTTGATATTGATATGTAATTGGATCGGTGGATTTGAAGCTCCAGCTTGGATATTCTTCAATATAGCAAGGTGTTGTAAAGTCGAAGAGTTGAAGTTTGTGGTCTCAAAAGTCATGATTGTCACGTATTCATGCGTAAGTTGATTCCTCGTGGCATTTATCGACTTATTAAAAACGTGTGGTCAAGCACCGATGAGCTTTCTAATTTCTTCGAGATCTATGCTTGACGAGCTTCACCAAAGACATAGATAAAATGGAGATGCGGATAGTGGAAACACACACATAGCGCCTCGTAGGTATTAGACACGCGTTAGAACTTACGGGACTCGATTCCGACATACGGAGACCGAGTTATCGCCCAGTTTGCAAAACTGAACAAAACTTAGGCAAAAAGCCGAAAAAGATCCCAAAACCCGTATCATCCGTCCGGACGCCACGCAAACACACACATAGCACCGCGTAGGTATTAGACACGCGCAAAACTCAACAACACTTGTAGAACACAAACTCAACAACAACACTTGTAGAACACAAACTAAAATAATTTAAATATGCTCTATTTTGGACTTCGTTATTAATATTTTAATTTTGTAGGGTCTTGTTGATGAGACTTCGTGGGGGAGGGAGATGGCGGACAAAGCGATGCTGTGGAGGAGATGGTGATGATCGTCGGGCTGATGATCAGACTATAGAGGATGGGACCGGTGATGGGACCGGAGGTGGGACCGACGATGGGATCAGAGGTGATGGCACAGAGATTCCTGATCTTGGGCAGTAGTTAGTTTATATTTATATTTTGACTTTCATGTATGTATTTAGATTTTGAGTTATACAGACTTGAGTTTGGTATCTAATTATATTGATTGTTGATAATAAAAGAACATGGGATTTTTGATTGTTATTGATATGCGTACATTGTCATTATTTGTTTTTCTTTAGTTTATAACAGGTTCAATGTATATGTATATGTAAATGAACAGGGGAATTTTGCAATTTTAATATAAAAAAAAATTGGAATTGGGTCATTAGCGACAGGGCCTTAGGCGACGGCTATGTCGTCGGCAATGACCTATATTTTTTACAATAATAAACTTTTATTAACGACGGCCTATCCGTCGTCCATGTCGTCGCTAATGATATATTATCGACTAAGCATGTCGTTTCAAGAATGACCCCGCTCGGCAGGACTTAGTTCCCGACCACAGCATTTACCGGAGACACAGGCGACGACTGAGGGGCGATAAGATACCCTCGTCGCTTAATGACCTCATTCTTGACGCAGAAGAGAGGGTCATCAAGCGGCATAAATTCGCTCAAGAATGAGTGATTTTTTTGTAGTGAACGGAGATTTAAATAATCCCATTATGTTACCTCATCATAATACTTGTTGATATTAATTTCTTTTAGAGGTATAGAATTTTTCTTTAACATTTTTTTCTATTTCCCCTCTTTTCCTTTTCTTTCTTTTCTCAAGTTGAAAACATAGCTCTTAAGAGATATCATCATATCACGCATGTTGCATTTTCAAATAAAATTGTTATTGCAGCTCCAAAATGGTTGTTTACCAAAGAGATAATAGAAATTGTGTTTTACCTAACACACATAAAGCATGCTCCACACCAAATCAATGCATCTTCATCTATTTAGAAAGTAAGTTCTCCGCAGTAATAGAACATATACTCTAGCTACCTTGATGAACATATAGAATGGTTTTTCCGCATCACTCTTTCTTTCCCACAACTAAATATACTTTTCTTGTAATTCTCTAGCTCTTACCTTGCACCACCCACCTTTTCACAGAACCATAGATCAGGTCCCACCATCACCCAATGCGGGACAAGCCTACTACCTTTAGCCTCGTGCGCACCATTTGTTTAGGGTAGAGTGTCCTCTCCCGCACAAACGTGTTGTGATAACCTAAAACAAATCTACACCCAGCAAGCTGGTTGTCTTTGCCTCTTGCCGAATGACTCTACTTTGAGTTCTTTCCCTATCAATCACACACTTGCTCTACAGCTCCCACTTCTATGCCATCTCGATTTGTTCAGGTTCACACTTCCTCAACATATATATATATATAGTGTACAGTATCATAGTTTCACATTTTCTTCTGAAATCTATTTTGTACATTTTTTAGATGCTAAACAAATATGCTAAATGCAATAATATATTATTGATATTGTGTTTTGTGAAGGGGCTCCTTTGCTCCCTACCTCACCCCGCTTTCTCGATTTCCTTTGGTACCAAAACCAATTCTCATCTGCATTGTAGTTTCGACTTGCTCAGACCTCATAAGATGCGCCATTTAACCGTCTTTTGTTAGCCTTGGACGTGTTTATAATGTGTGTGTATACATATATAGGGATGTCCAAACAGGACCTTATTTTCTAGAATATTAGGTTGTAATTTAATATTTTTTAAAAGTCTAGTTAGGAAGATTAATTTCTGTTTTCTAAATCAAATTTCTTGAGATGCTCTTTTGTTTGTGATTTCAGCTTCTCCAATGGTTATGGTGACGCCCAGATCAAGCTTTATGGGACTTGGCTTTCACAAAAATGCATCTATGAATTTTAAGACACAGATTCACTTGTGAGTGGTGGTAGTTTTGTCTGTACTGATAAACATTATATGTTGAATTTTGAGTTCTGAGTTCTAAGTTCTAAGTTTCAAACTAATTAAAGTTTTCTAAGATTATTACACTGTTCTTTATAATAAACATTATAAAGATTATTACACTTTTCTTTATTAATAAACATTATAATAAACATTATATGTTAAGTTCTGAGTTCTAAGTTTCAAACTAATTAATATTTATTTATAGAAATAACAATTTTCTTGTTTTAAGGTCACGCGATAAGAGGGACTCTTCATCAGATATGTAACAACACCCTGTACTTTCTGCAGGAGCATCCTTGTTTAGGAATTAGGCAGAGTACCTCAGCCTCTAAGTAAATCTAATTCTCACTCCCTACCTTCCAAATTAAACAATACAGCATATGAGATTAATAAATATTATTTTATTTAATCCTTCAAATTAAAAATACAGCATACCTCAGCCTCATTCTTGATCTTACAAATATTATTTTATTTAATCCTTCAAATTTTATATATTTTATATTTTATCTCATATAATTTACGTGCAACATGTGTAACGGAGTCGTAGTTTACAATAAAAAAAAATCATAACCCAACTTGTTTGTATTCTTGTTTAAACATATGAGAATAGATGTGAATGAGATATTAATCTTGTGGTTAAAACTTAGGCCCCAGTATTACAAACAGTTGGTAATATTTTTTTTCTCTGGCATTTGAAAAAAAGAAAAGAAAAGGATGAAAAAGTTGGTCCCTTTTCTCTTTTTTATTTGTCCCAACATGAATCAATTCAATACTTGTTCAGTCTCACTTAATCCTATCACATTCCAGCTACCAATTAACCATTCTCTCTTTCACCCACCAGTTGGTGGCATGTGACAACCCCCACAAAATCTTCAACAAAGGAGTTGCACATTCTGGGACAAATATACTCTAATGCCTATATTGCGTTAAAATGTGATTTCAGATGAACCATATATAGGCAGAATATTCTCAACACAGAAGCACTCAAATTAGATGTTTTATAACTTATTATTGCATTGATAAGTTCTGTAGCTTTTTATTATAATGATTAATGTTATAATTTTTATACTCAATGTAATGAAAAATATGCAGCATGCATGTAGGAAACCGAGTAGCACGGCAATTTAAACTTTTAGTACTGAACAGTGGCTTGAAGACTTGGGGTCATTTGAAAGGATCCAAAGTTGAATATTGAAAAATATGCACCATGTAGGGCAGTCTCTTTAAGCTTTAGTCTCTTGACGGTTTTTAAGCTTTAGTCTCTTGACGGTTTTGCACGGCATGTAAAAATGAGCACCCGGCCATGTAGTAAACCAACCGAGTAGCACACGGCAATTTATTTGTTTCATTTCCCTTCAAAATCATGACCATGTAGGAAGATTGAAAAATATATATGCACCATGTAGGGCAGTCTCTTGACGGTTTTGCACGGCATGGAAAAATGAGCACTCGTGTAGGAATGAAAACATGACCATAACCAACCGACCGAGTAGCACGGCAATTTATTTGTTTCATTTAAAAATCACTCATCCCTTCATCAAATTCATTTCCCTTCAAAATCATGACCCATGTAGGAATGAAAACATGACCATAAGCAACGAAACACCTAAACAAGCATGGAAAAATCAGCACCCATGTAGGAATGAAAACATGACCATAAGCAATGAAACACCTAACTTTCAATTAGTTACAACAAAGCTGGACTTTAATTGTCAAAAGCATCAACTTTCTAAGCTCCAATAATATTAATTATAACAGCTGTTCTCGCTTCTTTTTTTTCCCAGATGGAGTTAATTCCATCTGAAAAAAAAAATCCCGACGTTTCAAAATCTCGAGTCCAAATCGAATCAAATTTAATCGAAATCATGTTAGAGAATCATAAATCTTAAGAACTATAGCCACATATTTTCAAGAATACTTAATTTCCTAAATAGAATTACGGATCAGTAATCAAATTTCAGACCTTTTACAATGATATATATTTCTAGTGTATGTTATACATGCACCAACTATCCCTCGATCAGCTCTATGGAATATGGATTTAAAATTTGTGCTCTTATAATTATTGTGGATATTCAGTTTATTTTATAGCGTTCAGATTATATAGACTTTAAATTATATATATATATATATAAACTTAATTACTTTCTTCATGTTTGTATTTGCAGTTGAGAACTTACTATTGGAGTTGATGTTAAAATAGAGGATTGTTTTCAATTTGGAGGTCATCTGGTGGAAAATTATGGAAGATGATAAATTATAAAAGAAGTGAAATAAAACTTTAGAGAACATAAGAACACTTTCATTTCACTTTATTAAAATAATCCAAGTACAAGACTATTTATAGGACTCATAGGACACTTCTAGATCCACAATAATAATTACTATATGACCACATTCATATACATGAACCTAACCATTACACGTTTCAAGACAATTCTAATACATTCATGTATATGTATCATGTACTTAGATATTACCAATTCATGTATTAATATTAATTAAAAATAATCTAGAATTAATTTGGTTTAGTTGCTAACAACGAAATGTGTTTAGAATTTTTTTTGTAATCTCTATGCATATTCTTTTTATTTTACTTTTGATTAACTACGATTTGATGTATTTAACAATTGTGATGTAAATGATTTTAGATATGACATAAATTTGTGTATGATTGTTACAGAACATTTTATTGTGTTTGTTGAATAAAAATTCATTATTAATATTTTTATAAAAAAAAATAGGAGGGCTATAGAAATAAATTTATTATAATAAATATTTTTTATTATTAATATTTATTATTAATATTTTTTATAAAAAATCGATGTTTTTGTCAAGCAACGATTACTTCATCCAGTAACTCTAAAGATTCTCTCCACACAATTGACAATACTCAAGGTACCAAAAAAATCAAATATCTATTCAAGGGTGCCAACAAAAACATAAGAAAAATATAACAAATAACTACACCATGTTCATGTAAAATAGAATCCAAAATGCAAAATAGAAAAATCTACACCATGTTCATGTAGGGCAGCCTCTTGGAAAATGCAAAATAGAAAAATCTACACCAACAAAAACAACAGAAAAATGTTACAAATAGGCCTGACAAAATATGGTTATGGGTTAGTTTTGGTTTTCAAAATATGTTATGGTTCCATTTAAGAACTAAAACCATATTAACCATTTTTAATAGGAACAATTACATTTTAAAAAATTATTACAATAATAGTGCACTCATAAAATATTTACACAATTAATGCATTTAAAGTTTTATTTACAAAATTAGTGCATTCTTCTCCCTTTAATTTAGTTGAGTGTTTTAATAGGTTGCAATTCAGCACTTTCTCTCTCCTCCCTTCTATCCTCCTTCGCTGAACTCGCTTTCGTAGCCGACGAGCTTGCAGGCGGATTTCAAAGGGTTGTACAGTATGCCAGTGAAAAGTACGAATTTGTTTTTGTTTGGTTGATTAAAGATTGAACAAGTTTGAATGAGATTCATGGACCTTATCTCTTTTGCTTTAATTTGCAGTATATACAAAGTTTGATTGAATCTCAAAAGAAAGATAGTGGATAGGTAGAGTGGTGCTCCAGTTATGGGTTTAGAGAGAGATTATATGGTTGGAACTTGGACCGTTATAGAATGGACACATCTAACTATAAAATTAGCACTAAGATATGATGGGAGGTTTGTTTGTAAAGTATTGTCGGACCCCCTCACCCTAGGACTGAGCATTCGGTTAATAACCGAACCGAACCTCAATTTCGATTATAATCGATACCCGGATTAACACTATTTTAGGTACCCGAATAAACAACCGAATTTTGCACTAATTATTCGGTTATTCGGTTAATAACCGAATTGAAAAGAATTAGCGAAAGAATACGCTTTAGTTCGGGTCAAGCTCTTGGCTCACTACATCCAAATCACTATCCTCTTCCCCGCAGCCCAAAGTTCCAATTCAAGTAAATGTTGTTCCAAAGGTACACAACCTCAATCTCACACTTTGAATATCGTTGATCCGATTAGTGCGGATGATCCTGACATGGTGCTAAAAGGGTCGGAAGCGACGCGGCCGCAATGCATTCATCAAGTGATGAAGTACCAAAGCTCCTGCCAAGATCACAGAGCCGTAAATCTCTTATTGAACGCCCAAAAAATATCGGTGGGAGTTTTCCGAAAGGAGGCAGTACTCACAGAGTGAAAGTGACATTCGGCGAAGAGAAGGTCTGGTTCCGCATGCTAAAGAGTAAAGACTTGGGGGTTTGAAGATTTAGTGGTGGAAATTATGAAGCGGTTTGGTATAGATGAAAAAAGTAGGTTTCATATCAAGTACTTGGATGATGACTTCGAATGGGTTCTGTTAACATGCGATGAGGACTTTGAGGAGTGTCTTGATGTTGGCCGATCAACTTGAAAGTAGTATGCATACAAGCCAATCATGTTTGATGATAAAGCATATACTTTGTAACAATCTTATTCATTTATTAATAAAAAGTATTAATTTATTAAAGGCTTTTAATTATCTACATGATGTTGTTTTATAATATGTGATAAACCCATAGTTTTAAGCAATGCTTTTAGAATAATGATGATGATCATTCTAATGAGATCTAAATTCTTAGAAAGCTTAAAACTAAAATAGTTCCCAATCATTGGATTATTAAATTGGGGATTAGTGAACCCGGATAGATTGGTACATACGTTGCTTGTTCATTGGATGAGGATGATTGATCTCATGATCATTTGTGTGGAGACACTAAAGCAAGTATGTAAGTGCTTATTAGAGAATAAGTTTCTTCGAACGTGGCTAACTAAGGAATACCTAATGGAGTTTTACTTTTTCATCAATAGAATTCTCAGAATGATAGTAAGACAAGTGATCCTTGGACTTGAGATCATCATAGTATCTTGTGTATGATGAGTTATACTTTGACTTATTCCTTAAGACCTTAGGGTATATCAAAGGGTATGTTTGGGTATAATAAGTCGTATATGGAGATAATGTATGATCAATAAAGAATCTACCACTTCTAGTAAAAGAAGAGACATGTCCTATGTGATTCGATAAATGACAACCCAAAGAGTCCTTGGCAAAGCGAAATGAAATTAGAAAGGAGTTTCTAATTGCATTATTCTTGTCATTGCATTTAAGAGTCGAAATACATATAATTAAATAAAATAAGACTTGACATGAATTCAATGTCTTATATTTAATTGGGACATTATATGGTGGAAGGATTGAATTGTGACGGTAACTATTTACTCAAAGGTTCTTTTATGATTAATGTTGAAATCTATATTATCCGGAAAGTCGTTGATCGCTAGGGAGGCTTATCCTATTGTAGAATAAATATTATTTATTTAAATAAATTCTTAGTTTAATTTATTTATTTAAATAAGATTAGAATTGTTCTAATTGATTTATTCACAACCGGTTTAATATGGGGAACCTAAAGGGTCACACCATAAAAGAAAGAATAATTATTTAAGAAGTTAATGGCATAATCGAAATAATAAGTTTAAGTATATTTAATTTAATCTATGGTGATAGAATAAATTAAATAGCTTAATATTTATTATTTAATATTTTAGAAATATTAAATATAAATTAATAAGAGGAGTCTTATTATTATTATTATTACTATTATTATTATTTAATTCCTAAAAGAGTTTGGGAATTAATTAATAAAAGTACTCTCAAATATCCTAATAGGATTAGGAGAAAAATTAATTAAAAGAGTTTAATTAATTATCCCTAATAAGATTAGGGGGCTTAATTAATTAAAGAAATTTAATTAATTAAAATAAAACTCAATTCCTTAATTATTAAGGAGGGTTGCCCACATCTATAAATAAGAGGAGTCTTATTATGGGTGAGGGTGGTTGGCATTTTCACAATACGTGAATACGTAATTCCAATAGTTGGGAGAGTACGTCTTTTCTATGAGAGATAGAAAACTAGGGTTTTGCCAAATATCCATCTTCTTGAATTCTTCTTCTTCCTTAGTGAATCACCTCTAGAGGCCAAACACTTGGGTGTCTAACGTTGATCAAAGGAAGGAACCAAACCCGGTGGATTCAAGTTGAACGCGAAAAGGATTGGAGGTGAACTTGTACCTGAGGAAGCTCGAATCTTCAAGGGTATGATTCTTGTTCTTTCTTTTTCGTTTAATTAATAATTGTGCATAAAGGGTGATCCGGGTATATGGTTTATAAAAATTTTAAACTCTGATTTTTTCCACGTTTCCGTTTTTTGTGCAATTTGATTGCGTTCATGAATATTACAAACCTAACACAACTCAGAGCCACACCATTAAGCTCACTCTCTCCAGGAACAAACTAGTTGACTGCGAATTTTTAATTTAGTAAAGTGTTGTTCGGTTATTCGGTTTAACCGAATAATCCAAAAGTAAAATCCGTACAACCTAACCGAACACCGTAAAAAAATTCGGATATAACCGAACTAGTGAAAATAATCAAATTATCAGAAAATTTTGGTTAAATTATTTCGGTTCGGTTCGGTAATTCGGTTGTACCTGTTTTTTGCTCAGTCCTACCTCACCCCCAATCCATATCCATACCTGTAATTTTTATAGTACAGTTGGTAGCCAAACATTCATACCAAGGTAACCAATTCAGTGTTATTAGGTTACTAATTTATTTTTAAAAAATCTATTATAAATTTTTTTTTTATTTAATAGTGCAGTTAGTAGCCAACCCTTAATATAAAGGTAACCAATTCAGTTTTATTGGGTTACTAATTAATTATAAAAAAAATTATTATAGAATTTTTTTTTCATAGTGCAGTTGGTAGCCAAACCTTAATACAAATGTAACCAACAAAAACTAAAATGGTTACCTTTGTATGAAAGTTTTGGCTACCAAATGCACTGAAATTTCTCTTGGTTACCCACAAAAACTAAAATGGTTACCTTTGTATAAATGTTTGGCTACTAACTGCACTAAAATTTATCTTCTTCTCCTTTTAATTTCTGGACTAAATCAACCTTCGTCATAATGGCGATTGTGCTAGTAATGGATGAGGAGATCGGTCTGTGGCAACATGAGAGATCATCGACGCATCAGCAAAGAAGTTGTCGTAGGTGACGTCACCGAGGACGTCCATAGCGGCGAAGGAGGAGGAGAAGAAGAGGAGGAGGAGGACGACGAAGAAGAAGCAACGGTCCATGGCGGTGTTGAAGCGGCGCGAAGGAGGAGGACGAAGGGGAGGAGAGAAGAGGCGGTAAGGGATCTTCAAGGTGTTGAAGCGGCGGCAAAGGAGGAGGGCGAAGGAGAGGAGAGAGGAGGCGGTAAGGGAGATAACGAGAATGAGTGGATGAGTGTTTCCCTAAATTAAGGACACTAATATTGTAAATAAATATGGGAAGATTATTATTTTTGTAATTATTTTGTTGATACACTAATAGTGTTATTACTTACTAAATATTGTATATTATTGTAAAGGACCCTTTTTAATATGGGTTGTGTGGGTTGGAACTATATGGTTATGGTTCAAAACCATATTAACCATTTTAAGATGTTTTGATTTTTAAACATAAGTTTTGAAAAATGAAATTGTTATCGTCACAATTAAATTAATTAAGTAATAATAGGATATAAAAATTATTAATATAAATAATAAAATGTTAAAAAACTATACTAATAAAATTTTAAATTAAAATTATTAATATCCTTTCATATTTAAAATTCATAATGATGAGGAACTGTCTTGCCTAAACATCATGATTCAGAACCATCTTATGAAGAAATTTAGGCATAGATTATATAATTAATTAATTAATTAATTAGGACTTTATTTGCCATTAACAATATATATATATTATCTTATGCCGTCACTGATGATGATCATAACAGTACAAACATTTAAAAACAGGACAACCTTCCATTAGCGTCAATGTCTATATATATGTGGTTCTTGCCACATGGTATGGTATAGAATATGGATTATACATACCATCCTCATTTTTGATTTTATAAATATTATTTTATTTAATCCTTCAAATTAAATAAATTTCATATTTTATCTCATATAATTTACACGCAACGTGTGTAACGGAGTTGTCATTTTTATAATTTACACTCAATTTTGATATCGCGTGAATTAATTATCATTTTTCTAAGGTGTTGCAAAACACAAGGATTTTACTCGAGCATTGAACTTATCAAGTTAGAATAAAATTAGGGTTTCATCTTTCATTCCCTAAATATATAAAAACAATACAGGAGTTCCCACAACTCTAATGGACTGCTTAATTTTAATTAATTCAATTAATAAATTATATATTAAAGAACATTTAACTTTTCAAAAGAAATAAGAAAAAAAAAGATATTACCTTAACTTTTATAATTCAATTGTGTTTTTATGAAGATTAATTTTTTTTAAAAATGGGACTACGTACACTTTTCTTGTCACTTAAGCCTCTTTTGTTGGCCCAGAAGCGTGTGTATATATATATATATATATATATATATATATATATATATATATATATATATATATATATATATTGCTGCCAGATAGGCCCTTATTTTCTAGAATATTAGATTGTAATTTACTTATTTTAAAAGTCCAGTTAGGAAGAATAATTTATGATTTCTAAAACAAATTTATTGAGATGCTCTTTTTCTATATAAAGAAGAACAAGCTCTAGATTGTAATTTACTTATTATAGTACTGAACAGTGGCTTGAAGACTTGGGGTCATTTGAAAGGATCCAAAGTTGGAGATTGAAAAATATGCACCACGTAGGGCAGTCTCTTTAAGCTTTAGTCTCTTGACGGTTTTGCACGGCATGGAAAAATGAGCACCCGGCCATGTAGGAAACCAACCGAGTAGCACGGCAATTTATTTGTTTCATTTAAAAATCACTCATCCCTTCATCAAATTCATTTCGGCAAAAAGCATTTTTTTTCACCACTGTAGTTGTAGTATTTTAAGCAATTAGCCATTGTGCTTTTAAAATATTCAATTAACCCACTGTACTTTTTTAAAATGTTCAATCAAACCATTCCGTCCAATTTTGTAGGCGGACGTTAAAAAATTGGGCTGATTTTCTTACGTGGTTTTTCAAAAAAATAAATAAAACAAGTTATTTCCTACGTGGCAAGCCAGTCAGCCAAATTCTTAATACTATTGAGCCACTGCACTTTAAAAAAATGCAATTGGCCCACTGTGGTTTTAAAAATATTTTTATGTTTTATTTTCTTTCTTTTTCTTTACCTAAATATTTATAATATATATAATATTAATAAAAATTAATATTATAATATTTCTAATATGTATGTTTTATTTTAAAAATAAAAATAAAAATACTAATATTTATAATATGTATGTTTTCCTTTCTTTTAATAATTATTTTTATTTTAAAAATTAATACTAATATATATTTTAATGATATAAAAAAGTAAGTACATAATTAACATAAAATAGAAAATTTGATACAATTAGCAAAAATTAGTTAAACAAATGACATAAAAATTAAAATTAATTATACAATCAAAACCTCATTATTTTATTTTTTTTTTTTTCCCTTTATCTCTTTTCCTTTCTTTTAATTATTTTAATTCTAAATAATACAAATAATCAAAATATTCATCTTTAGCTTATCCTTTTTTTTATTTTATTTTGTTTTTTGTTTTATGTTTAGTTATTAAAAATTTTAATATTATTTGTATTATTTGGAATTAATTTTAAAAATAATAAAAAATTATTAAAGGTAAGGAAAAGAAAAAATTATATAAAAAATAAATTAAAATATTTATTTTAATTTTATTATTTTTTAAAAATGTACTTTAAAAAAATGAGTTGGAAATATTTATAATATGTATAATATTAAAATAATAAAAAAGTTAAAATATGTATAAACTTAAAATAATAAGATAAAAACAAATCTTTCACTCCATGTAAACATCTTTTTCTCAGCCAATCAAAACAAAATCATCGCCCTGTAATCTTCTCATAGCATACATACATAAGTTTGGGGTTCTTCTTCACAGTTGATAAAAAAAAATCATCACACCCTATAATCTTGTCATAGCATACGTACATAAGTTTGGAGTTTTCTGCCATTGAAAGAAGAAAAACTGAAATTTAAAGCAAGAATGACACAACTTTAATGGCCGCCGCGAAGAGCCTCGCCGACACTCCCACAACCACCATTGCCGCCGCCACCCACAACCACCATTGCCGCCAAGGCTACAACCAAAGAAAAAAAACCTCTCGCACCATAATACCTGTAGGAATATTGATCTCCCCTGCTCTCGGAGAATTTTTGGGCACCTCTGAAGCCTCTCGCACCGATGCCGTTAAGAAAATCTGAGAACACATCAAGCTCATATGCTGCTACACCTAGATCTGAGAGTTTTTGGACTTGTGGGTTTTTGTTTTTGAAAATCTGATGAGATTTAAAAAATTAGAAGGGGTTTTGAAATTAACACTATAAACTTAGCCCATGTGCTTAACTTCATAGAAGTGAATCAACCCATGTTTTCTGATGGAATCAATTAAGTGGTTTGAATAGATTTTATGAGTTGAAGATGAAGAAGAATCGAGAATTTTTTGGGTTGAAGATGAATAAGAGGAAAGAGAAAATGAATAAGAGGAAAGAGAAAATATTATAAATATTATAATATTAATTTTGATGTTCAAAAGAGTGTACATCTTTTACAGTTTTTTGTGCTCTATTATTTTTTACTTATTTTTCTTGTAATTGTGGTTAAAAAATTAAAGGTACCGGTCAGTACCGGTCATTAAGAGCCCCGAACCCCCACCCCCACCCCCACCCACACCCACACTCACACCCACACCCACACCCAGTAGGACCAGTACTGTGATATACTAGTGTATTAGGTGTTTGGGTCCTCAATTGTCTACTTATGAATTGACTTGCAATTAACTTTACTTTTTATCACATGAACAAATTAATTAATTAATTCTATTGGCTATATATAATAGCAATTTAACGTGCAATTAAGGTCCAGGTCCTCCCATACTTTCGCCCGGAAAAATATTAATGTTGCATGAGGAGGATTGATAGTAGGATGCTTAATTAATTGTGTAGGATCGGTGATAACTCCGAAAGTCAAATATCAAAAGAGTGTATTTATTTATAATTACTAACAACTTCCATAACTTGGTCTATATTTGTGGGAATGATGCAGTATTATTTCTATTGAAAATAATATAATAAAATCATTATGAATTTTTAATTTAGGAAATCATTATATAAATTTAATGATTTAATAAATTAATTTTGTAAAATAAAATTAATACTTTAATTTTGAAATAGAGTAATTAAGGATAAAATGTATATTGATATCAGGCATTATTTTATTCAAAACAATATTAAATAGATGATGCTTTATAGGAGGTACAAATATTACAATATTACAGATGGTTCTTTATTTGGAGAATTCAATATTAAAATAGATTTTACCAGAATCTAATACATGATTTACCATTAATCTAATACATTCATTCATTTTCATTCTCATTCTCCAAAGACAAAGACAGAAACATCGATCATGGCATGGGGATGGGGTACTAGATCTGGCTGGACCACAAGGAAAACATCAAACATGAGTAGCACGCACGCCAATCATTTTTAAATAAATACCCCATTTCCTAACACTACAAAATCACTCATCCCTTCCCTTCATCAATTAAAACCATTCATTAATTTCCCTTCATAATTAATACTTACTCGTAAGCAATGAATCACCGCCCTTTTTTCCAACTCTTTTTCCTACTCGCCATTCTGCTCATTTCTTCTTCAAAACAAATTATACAACTAGAAGATGAAGCAGCTGCTCTTTTGACATGGAAAACCAGCCTCCATCACAACCGGAGCCAATCGTTGTCGTCGTGGGTTGGAAGCAGCAGCCCTTGCAATAATTGGACTGGGATTGGTTGCTACGAAGCTGGAACTCATGTATCCCATATAGACCTTACAAGTTACGGTTTAAAAGGTACGCTCCACCATCTTAATTTCTCATCCTTCCCACAACTCATAAGCCTTGTCCTTTCTGACAACTCACTCTATGGGACTATTCCCCACGAGATAGGGTTGCTCACAAACCTTAGAAAATGCTACATATATTCGAACCAACTCAGTGGTTCCATTCCGCGAGAAATTGGAATGCTCATCTCTCTTGAGGGATTGTCTTTGTATAACAACAATCTCACGGGATCAATACCGTCTACCATAGGGAGCTTGGGCAACCTAACCATTCTCTATCTCTATCAAAATTTACTCGTAGGCTCTATCCCGAAAGGGATAGGGAAGCTAAGTCTCTCATTGAACTTGAATTGTCGATAAATCACCTCATTGGGACCATTCCCATGAGATAGGGTTGCTCACAAACCTTAGAATCGCCATCATGTTTTCGAACCAACTCAAAACCTGGTTCCATTCCCCAAGAAATTGGAATGCTCAAATCTCTTGAGGATTGGACTTTGTCATACCAACAATCTCACGGGATCAATACCGTCTACCATAGGGAGCTTGGGCAACCTAACCGTTCTCTATCTCTCTCAAAATTTACTCGTAGGCTCTATCCCGAAAGAGATAGGGAAGCTAAGGTCTCTCACTGAACTTGACTTGTCGATAAATCACCTCACTGGGACCATTCCCCGCGAGATAGGGTTCCTCACAAACCTTAGAATCTGCCACATGTTTTCGAACCAACTCAGTGGTTCCATTCCGCAAGAAATTGGAATGCTCAGCTCTCTTGAGGAATTGGGTTTGAATGCCAACAATCTCACGGGATCAATACCGTCTACCATAGGGAGCTTGGGCAACCTAACCATTCTCTATCTCTATCAAAATTTACTCGTAGGCTCTATCCCAAAAGAGATAGGGAAGCTAAGGTCTCTCACTAAACTTGACTTTCCTCAAAGAAAATCACCTCACCGGGGACCATTCCCACGAGATAGATAGGGTTGCTCACAAACCTTAGAATCTGCTACATGTGTTTTTGAACCAACTCAAGGTGGTTCCATTCCGCGAGAAATTGGAATGCTCATCTCTCTTGAGGAATTGGGTTTGCATATCCAACAACAATCTCACCGGGATCAATACCGCTCTACCATATAGGGAGCTTGGGCAACCTAACCATTCTCTATCTCTATCTTAATTTACTCGTAGGCTCTGTCCCGAAGAGATAAATTTAAGCTCTCTAGGCTCTTTCCTTGCAAAAAATCACCTCATCACTGGGAAGCTCAGATAGTCTCTCACATACCTTAGAACTTGAATTGTTGAAAATCAACTTAGTGGCTCCATTCCCAAATTGTTCATCTCTCTTGAGATAGGGTTGTCACAAAACAATCTCACGATCAATACCTTCAAGTTTGGGGAAGTTGAAATCCTTGTTGACTAAGATTATTCACAAATCACCTCACTTTGGTTCCATTCCTCCGAAATGAATAATCTTACATATCTAGAAGAATTTGAAATAGGTCAAAACATGTTCACTGGTCATCTACCACAAGATATATGCCGCGGTGGATTACTTAAATGGTTTAATGCAGATAATAATTTTTTCACAGGTCCTATCCCAAAAAGCTTGAAAAACTGTACAAGCTTATACGAAGTTAGTCTTCATGATAACCAATTTATAGGAAATATATCGGAAGATTTTGGCATATACCCAAAGTTGGACTATATTGATTTGAGTAATAACATGTTTTACGGTGATTTGTCACTAAAGTGGGGTCTCTGTAAGAATCTCAAAACCTTAAAGATAGCCAACAATAATCTCACTGAAAGGATACCACCCGAGTTTGGCAAAGTAACTCAGTTGGTTCTACTTGATCTCTCATCAAATCATATAGCAGGTGAAATTCCCAAAAGTTTTGGAAATATAAGGTCATTAGTTTACCTTAAGCTACAAGACAATAATCTTTCTGGCTATATTCCTCCTGAGATTGGCTTGTTGCCCAACTTATGGAATCTTAACTTTGCAAAGAATAATTTGAGCGGTCCGATTCCAAAACAATTAGGCGATTGCATGAATCTTCAGAGCTTGAATTTGAGCATGAATAGTTTTCAGAAGGGTATTCCGTATGAACTAGGTAACTTGAAAAATCTAGAAAATATGGACCTTAGTCAGAACTTGTTGACGGATGTGCTACCACGGCAAATTGGAGAGCTAGGGAAACTAGAATATTTGAATCTTTCACATAATGAGATCTCTGGTTCTATTGAATCGACTTTCCATGGAATGTTGAGTTTGACATCTATTGATATATCCTATAATCAGTTTCAGGGGCCTCTTCCCAACATCAAAGCTTTTCAAGAAGCTCCTTTATCTTCACTGGAACATAATAAAGGCTTGTGTGGAAATGTTCCTGGTTTGACGCCTTGTCCCAATGGAGCCAATGTTAGAAAGAGAAAAAATGTACGTGTAGTGCTCTCTGTCACACTTCCTCTTTTGAGCGCTCTGTTTCTTTTGTTGATATTTGGTGGCATGTATTTTTATTTTCATATGGTGCCGAAGAGCAAAACAGATGATCGAAGAGATGTTCAAAATGTAAATTTGTTCACAATATGGAGTTATGATGGGAAGATGGTGTATGAAAACATCATTGAGGCCACAGAAAATTTCAACTCCACGTACATCATTGGCGAGGGAGGTTACGGTGTGGTGTACAAAGCTGAGTTGCCAAGTGGTCAAGTTGTTGCTGTGAAAAAGTTTTTTTCATCACAAGATGGAAACCTAAGGAATCTAAAAAGTTTTACGAGTGAGATTCGTGTATTAACAGAAATCCGGCATCGTAATATCGTGAAGAAGCTCTCACGGTTTCTGTTCGCATAAACCGCACTCATTCTTGGTTTACGAGTTCCATGAAGGGGGAAGCCTGGGTAAAATATTGAGCAACAATGAAGAAGCAATGCAACTTGATTGGAAAAATAGGCTCAAAGTTGTTAGAGGTGTGGCAAATGGTTTATCATACATGCACCATGAGTGCTCGCCTCCGATAGTTCAAAGAGACATATCGAGCAAGAATATATTGTTAGATGTTGATTATGAGGCTCACATATCGATTTTGGTATCTGCTGAAGCTTTTAAAGTCAAACTCATCTAATTGGAGTTCATTTGTTGGGGACTTTAGGTTATGCGGCTCGGTACATTTCTTTGTAGTTTTATATCATTTGTATTGTATACTAGAATAATAATGCATTATTTATTGTTAGAAAATTTAAGAAATAAGGAACTAGAATTTTTTACTCAAGTTTTTGATAATAGATATGATACAACTTATTTTATAAAGATACCACAAGGAATGCATATTAATCATTTTAAATAATAGAAATAATGACAAACCCATAACTTCCTTTCTCATAGATTTTTTTTACATGATGAGTTTATGCATTGCAGAATTAGCATACACAATGGAAGTAAACGAGAAAAACGACGTCTATAGCTTTGGAGTGTTGTTACTAGAAGTGACTATGGGGAGGCATCCGAGTGATGACATCTCATATCTTTCATCATCATCCGCTTCGGTGTCTTATCAAGGACTTGTTGACTGACGCCTCTCACCCCCTACCAATGAAGTGGCGGAGAAATGGTTTTTGTTCATGAGGCTCGCATTTGCTTGTTTACATCAAAGTCCGTAATGTAGGCCTAACATGAAACAAGTTTCTACGCAACTAACAAAGAAAAAGCCTCCGCTTCAAGATTCACTTTGCACATGGTTACAGATTTGTGACTATTTGATCCCCAAGCTCAAGATCCTTATGACTTCTACGCCTACGACTTGATAGTATGTTCTATATATCCAAACTTCAAATTTTCCACTCACACACACATACATTTTATATATAGGGGAGGATAATATCTTAATTAGTCATCAAATATAATTGTTTTTAACGTTTAGTTCCCTATTTACTTTTTATTAGTATTTTGTTATCGAACATTATTATTTTTGCAATCTCAATCCAACAACACAAAAATTATAGCAATTAAAATGAATTAAACTTGAAAAATAAGTGTACTTTGAGGATTAAACATGAAAACAACTATAATTAGGGAACTAAACGTGAAAACTAGCTATAGTTTAGTGACTAACGACGGGTGGAAGACAAAATACTCAAAAAAATAAGTAAATAAAAAATAAAAAATAAAATAATAGTTACGAGACTAAACATGAAAAACAACTACAGTTTGGGAATTAAAGAAAGGATTATACCCCCAAAAAATGGAGATTTAAATAATTCCATTGTGCTACCTCATCATAATACTTGTTGATATTAATTTCTTTTAGAGGTATAGATTTTTTCTTTAACTTTGTTTTCTGTTTCCCCTCTTTTCCTTTCCTTCTTTTCTCAAGTTGAAAACATAGCTCTAAGAGATATCATCATATCACGCATACTGCATTTTTAAATAAAATTGCTACTGCAGCTCCAAAATGGTTGTTTACCAGAGATATAATAGAAATTGTGTTTTAACTGACACACATAAAGCATGCTAAATTTCCACACCAAATCAATGCATCTTCATCTATTTAGAAAGTAAGTTCTCCACAGAAACAGAACATATACTCTAGCTACCTTGATGAACATATAGAATGGCTTTTCCGCATCACTCTTTCCTTCCCACAACTAAATATACTTTTCTTGTAATTCTCTCTTACCTTGCACCACCCACCTTTTCACAGAACCCTAGATCAGGTCCCACCATCACCCAATGCGGGACAAGCCTACTATCTTTAGCCTCGTGCGCACCATTTGTTCAGGGTAGAGTGCCATCTCCCGCACAAACATGTTACGATAACCTAAAATAAATCTACACACAAAGTAAGTTTGGTTGTCTTTTGCCTCTTCTTGAATGACTCTACTTTTTAAGTTCTTTCCCTATCAATCACACACTTGCTCTACTGACTCCCACTTCTATGCCATCTCCAAGTTGACATCTCGATTTGTTCAGTTCACACTTCCTCAACATATATATATATATATATATATATATATATATATATATATATATATATAGTATACAAAGATCATAGTTTCACATTTTCCTCTGAAATCTATTTTGTACATTTTTTAGATGCTAAACAAATATGCTAAATGCAATAATATATTATTGATATTGTGTTTTGTGAAGGGGCTCCTTTGCCTCCTACCTCACCTGCTTCTCAGATTTCCTTTGGTACCAAAACCAATTCTATTGTTGCCGGTAAGCTGACTTGCTCAGACCTCATAAGATGCGTCATTTAACCGTCTTTTGTTACCCTTGGACGTGCTTATAATGTGTGTGTATACATATATAGGGATGTCCAAACAGAACCTTATTTTCTGGAATATTAGATTGTAATTTAATATTTTTTAAAAGTCTAGTTAGGAAGATTAATTTCTGTTTTCTAAATCAAATTTCTTGACATGCTCTTTTGCTTGTGATTTCAGCTTCCCCAATGGTTATGGTGACGCCCAGATCAAGCATTATGGGACTTGGCTTTCACAAAAATGCATCTATGAATTTTAAGACACAGATTCACTTGTGCGTGGTGGTAGCTTTGTCTATAAACATTATATGTTGAAACATTATATGTTTGAGTTTTAAGTTCTGAGTTCTAAGTTTCAAACTAATTAAAGTTTTCTAAGAAATCATAATATAGTCTTCTATTGTTGCTTATGACATGTCTATGTATTTTATTTCTATTGAAATCAATTACACCTTGAATAAATTTATTATTAACGGATTGCTTATTAAATTTTATTTATTAAAGGTATTGAAGTTTTATTGGTTTAGGCAATAATTTAATGCTTTATCAAAGAAACAAGGCATTGTCAAAAAATTTTGCAATTTTTGACAAATAATATAAGTACTTAATTTACTAAATACTAGAGACTGAATTTGTTTTTTCTTAAAAAAAAACTCTTTTCAATGCATTCTTATTACATTAATCAGCCTATTTCAGTTACAAATCTTGTTTTTAGTAAGTGATTGTGAAACACTTACTAAAAACCCATTTTGGAACATCAAACCAAAAGCTCATTAAACAAATTCATGATAAATCATTAATTAAACAAGAAATCTAAGAGAGAGAAATACCGGAAAAGGATACCAAAAGCCCACAAATACTGAATGAAGAAGCCAAAAGCATCCCATTCTGGCCCTTCCCAAAAATCCTTTTCAGTCCCAGGAAGGTCAGGCAAGATATACCCGTCAAAATTCTCAACACCCCCAAAATCAACGATCCCTAATCCACCACTACCATTGGTTCGTTCATCCCCTTCTTCTTTTGTTGAAGTTGAGCTCCTCTTGTTCTTGCTGTCAAATTTCCATGTTCTAGAGGAGAGCTTCTTGGCAAAAGAGACTATGTGAAAAGTTCTTGTGGGAAACGGCGGGGACCCACATGTGTATGGTGATTTGGTGGGAGTGTTGCAGAGACTCGAGTGGTGGTGAGAGCCATTGCAGTGGCTGCTGAGAGTGTTGGGTGCTTCTTCAAAAGTGTAATATACGGCTGGGAGAGGTGGAAAAGAAGATAATTGTTTTGTATTTGATGATCTGTTCAACTTTTAAGTAGTATTTGATTGTCAAAAGCCCAAACCCCTTTTTTAACAGAAGTAATTCTCAAATTCACTATGTGCATCTTATTTTTATTTTTTTTAAGAAATTGATATTTTTATACAAAAAAAAAACTCTCTCCGTTTCATATTATTTAATTATTGTTATTTTTAAAAATCAACTTAAGAGATTTTTACTATAAGCTTTAATTTTATTCTCATTATTTATTTTTCCCGCTCTTTAGCAAATTAATTCACTTTTTCTCAGTTACATCAATTATTTTCTTCATATATATATATATCTGTTATTCATCTTTAAGCTCTCCAATTTAATATTTCTTAGGTTTTCTAATGTTTTCTAGAAAATAAGTGATAAAGATAATTAAATAAATAGAATATGTAATGTATATATCAAACATACAATTAACCACACCAAGATTTATATTTATTTAAGACTAGGTAATAATACCAAATGAGCAAATAGATAAGACACTGCCCCAAATGTTATTCTTGAAGGAACTAAACATATGATGAATATGTTTTTTCTTCTAATTTTGTTTTAGATCATGTCCCTGTCTATAGGTAACTTGGTGTCGAGTGTTATTTCTGTTTCAGTCATTACCCTCAAAGAACAAACATTATTTGGTTTCTCAAGGCAAAAACGACACACAGAACTCAGAAATAATCACTTTGCAAATGTAGGAAACTGTTTATAATCACTTCACAGATTATGTTAAAAATACTTCTTGCATGTTCTATTTCATGCTTACGATCATAAAGTATGCTCAAGCCTTTCCTGCAGTACATTATTATGAATGTTTTTACTATATATTGACTTGTTATACAAGAAAAAATTGCATGGCACTCACTCACTCACACGTCTGCATTCAAATTAAAAAAGAGTCGTTGCTTGATGGAATTTTTTACAAAATATAATATTTTAAATATAATTTAAATACATATATAAGAACAGAATTTATGTCCCAATTTCACGTCTGCCAAAACTTTTTCTTTAAGAAATAATTTTCCTTCAATTTTGTTTACAACTTTTTATCCTCAATATTTTTAACAAATTTAAATTTAAAAAACATTCACCTTTCTTTTTTCCAAATTTACAATCTGCAAAACGTTTCAATAACGGCTAAAACGCCAGGAGATTCAATACATTTTCCGATACAAAATCTGTATCTAGATTTTCTATAGGGCAGATAGCGACTCGGGCCGCCACGAATATTCGGTAGCCTCCGAATAATCAAATAACCCACCTAACGTTACAAAATCACCGTTATCTTCGCCAATTCCGAATCCGAACGAGTCGTAACTCGGTAACTCATCTACAAACGCAAAGTTTTCAACTGCGCCAGGTGGATTCGTATCCAAATTGGAAATTTTCTTCTCCGGTTGCTCGTTCGAGGGCGAAATTGCCGGCGGTAGGCCAAGTTCATCGTCGGAGGCGCCCAATAGGTAATCGAGATCGACGGAGTCGGTCACCGGATCCGGATTTAGGATCTCTACTTCGAAGCTTTTGATCACCGAGTCAAGATCTTGAATCTCCGGGTCACTATCCGGGTCGTCGAGGATATTTAAGATGTCTTCTGTGATTTTTATCGTCTCAGGCGAGTTCATTTCCGGGATCTCCGAGACAACCCGGTCTGACTCGGATGTGTCGGAATTTGAGTCAACTTCCAACTCGGAAGTTACGGAGGGCGAGTTAACTCGAGAACGTTTTGACTCGGACGAAACTGAGTAGTCATCGCGTGCGCGCTTCTTGCCGATATTGCAGTCCTCCATTACAAATGAGGTGCAAATTTAGACAAGAATTGCTATAGGGGTGTGTTTGGAAACAGGGATATGTGAGGGAAAATAAAGTTAATTTTATTAATAGACAGGAAATGGAAAAGGTAGATTCTATCGGTTGTTGAGTGGGAAATAGAGGAAAATGTTGATTTTATTGGTTGGAGAGAGAAGAAAGGGTATGTTTGGGTGTGG
The DNA here is from genome assembly GCA_020205605.1 of Panax ginseng. NCBI lineage: Eukaryota > Viridiplantae > Streptophyta > Magnoliopsida > Apiales > Araliaceae > Panax > Panax ginseng. Next base: position 137,577,830 of record CM035145.1, on the reverse strand, counting down.
ATTTATTTATAATTCTCCTGGAAGAAGAAATATATATATAGTGGGGGATTGAATTTATATTTCCAAGAGAAATGAAATCTAGAGAGAGAAAGTTGAGGAGTTTGGTTATGGGAATGATATTATGGGCACAAGTATTTATATAGTGGGGAAAAGATATAATCCCTAGTTTTCGTAGAAAATTGAAAATTCTAGAAAAAAAAGAGGGGTCAAAAATAATTAAATTATTTTTATAGGAGGAAAGAGAAAATAAAGAAAAGTGTTTGGTGAGGGGGAGGGAGAGTGTGGGGTAAAGATATATATATATATATATATATATAGTTGTGGCCTGTGAGGGGAAGAAATGATGAGAGAGAAAGTTGTGGGGTAAGGGTAAGATTTTGCCATGTTTGTGTAAGAGGAGGGGGGAGGTTGACAGGCGCGTGTTTGGCGGATATTTAAGAGAATTTAAAGTCCTCCTCCTCCTCATCCCATCACGTTTCACGGACTTCTTCCCCTTGTTTTTCCCTTTCTTTATTTGGCTTGGATTTTATTTCTCTTTTTCCTTCCTGTCGCTTCTTTTCTTTCTTTCCCATCCATTTTATTAGCTGTATTTGAATTGGAGTTTGAAATCCGACTCCGGCCCCACTTTCCCTTGCCCAAGCTTGTGGCTTCTTTGTAGGAGTAGTTGTTTTTCCTTTAGCTGGCTGGCTTAGCTCGGCTCGGTTCGGTTCTACTCGTTAAAATAAAAATATTACTCCTCTGTTCTATAATATACGATATTTTAAATTATTTAACGTTTTATATAATTTAGGAGAATTAATTATAATATTTTTAAAATTATCCTTTCTAAGAAAATGTTACAGATAAGTATATGATAAATGGTATTATAGATAATTAATTATTATATTTAATTTTATACATTTATTTTTTAACTTTTATGCTTGTAACTCTAAAACGTTATATATTATGGATATACTATGGAACAGAGAAGTAATATTTAATATTAATATTTTATTAATAAAGTGTGAAATTTTAATTCTTATTATATATAATTATAAATTTATAATGATATGACTTTATATGGATGTTTATTAATTTAAGGGTTTGCCATAATTTAGCATTATATATACATATAATTATATGTATATATACAAGATCTTTCTATAGATACTAGTCACATGAGAGTTTTTGTTGTCCAAATCATATAAAGTATGCGACTCAACTTAAAGGCAATATTTTAAAGGAGAGGGAAAGGATAATGATTTGTGTGTGTGTGTGTGTGTGTGTGTGTGTGTGTTTCTAATTTTTTTTGGTACCCAAAAAATAAATTAAGCTCGACCTCAATACTAAATCGATTGGGAGGAGTGGCTTAAGAGTTGATTGGGGTGGCCAAGACCCAAGAGTTGTATTTTAAAATTATTAATTTTAAAATTATAATTATAATTTTAAGACTATTAAGTTATTTTATAATCTTTAAATTAATAGTCTCACGTCTAAATTTAAAAACAAATAAGATATTTGTGATTAATAATCATATCTCAAGTATAATTCTTGTAAACAAACATAGTAATAAGGACATGAATATAAGTTTCCTAATTTTTAAAATGAAGAAATTGGAAAATTAACAAAATCTGTAACTTAATAAGATTAACACCTCAAACTAAAGGGAAGTAAATTAAAAATAATATCCCTCACAAAGTCGCATGCATGGCCAATGAGATCTTAATTAGAAGAGAACTGATATTTTCACATATAAAAATTGATATTTTTATATTACATGAATAGTGAATGGGTCCTACCTACATGTGAAAGAGACTCATGTAAAATTATCATTCTAACATGCGGAAATATCAGTTTCCTAATTACAATAATACTTTACATAATTTTATTTTTATTTTTTTATAACTATCTTTTGTCATAATAATATTACTCATTAATTTTAGGAAACTAATATTTTCAAAAGTTAAAATGATATTTTTACATAAATCTCTCTCATATGGAGATAGGATTCACTCATTATTCATGTGAAAAAAAATCATATAAAAATATCAATTTTATATATATAAATATCAATTCCCTAATTTTATAGTTAAGCAGGAGTTTAAAAAAGTTGTAAATTCAATTCACACAAATATAATAGAATTATACTTTTATTCGAGTTTATCACTTGCTAAAGTTACCTTGTGCTTTATAATAAAGTCAAGTGTGTTTTAGATTCTTCTTAGTTCATCCCTCCTAGTCCCCTATATTCCTCCATAATACTCCTATCCGTTTTAAAATTAAAAATATAATTTAATTTTTAAGTTCAAATAAGGCATATTAAACTTAAAAATTAGTATAATTCATAAAAAAATTAAAATAAAATAAATTTTGTGATTAATAAATTTTGTTATATATTATACAATTATAATAATTGTATTAACTAAAATTAAATAAATTCACATTAATTTGAAGTTTACTATGTCATCGTTTGATCTCAAAAGTAAAATTTTGTATCTCTAATTTTAAAACGGAAGAAATAGTATATAAGGCTCTAATAAATATAAAAATATATATTCCTTCTTAAAAGGATAATTTAAAGTATAATTATTTTAGTACTCAAATGGATGAGGTAAGGTACATACAATAAAGGGTAAGTATGTCATTTAGTAGAGTCTATTAATTTAAAAATTAAATAAAAAGACTCGTCATTTTATGTAATCTTGTAGAATCATTAAAAATATATTTAAAACATATTATTCTATTTTCTCCACTTTATTTTTGTGTAAAAAAAAATACTTAGTTGAGTCTTTTAAGTCGATCAAAGTATTATTTTTTATCATTAAAATTTTTAAAAGTGGTTAGCATGAAGTTCATTTTTAGATAAGTTAATCAATTAGTCAATAGAGTGTTGACATGTAGACAAAACTCTGTATATATAAGCATTTCTATTCATCAATTAATTAAATTATTAAAAATAATAATTAAAGTAATCACTTACTCCTCCTTCCCTTTCACAATCATAGAGTGTCGGGTATTATTTGTCCAAAACATGAGACTCATTCCTACTTAGAATTCTATAAAATATTATAATATTTTTATGTTTATTATCACAACTTTATAATATTTATTTTTTTACTCATGATTATGTTCTTCGTTTCACATCTTAAATGTGAGTAATTTCTATGGTAATAATAAATAAATAAATAAAATAATATGTACATTGTTTGAGACTTATAGTTAATCAAGTGTGTAAATGAACCGAGTCGAGTCGAGTATTGAGTTGTTCAGATTTGATTCACAAAATTTATTGTGTATAAAATAATATTTGATTGAGACTCGTTTAGCTACCGACTCGAGCACGATCTCAAATCGAACCCGAACAGTTTGAACTTTTTTAACGAATATAATCCGTATATCAATAAAAAATTATAATTTAAGTAGGTTCAAATAATTTACTAAACTTTAAAATTTATTTATATTTTAAATTAAAATTTTAATTAAATCGAGTCTGAATCCAGCACGAATTACAACTTGTAGTTTAATATTGTGTCCAGATGTGTCCTTATCAACATGAAGGGCCCACGTCAGCGAGGTTGCTTGCGGCATCATCAATAATTTGACTCCTTCCTCACTACCCACTTAAATTAGAGGACGACAACATTATCACTTCATATTTTTATACACATGTTGTACGTTCAAATAATTAAACTCTCTTTTTCTTTTTCTTTTTCTTTTTCTTTTTCTTTTCTCTTTTTTTTGGTGCAATGAAATAATTTAACTCCCGACTTTTTTAAAAAAGAGTTTTATTTAGATATTTTGGAATAAAAATAATAATTTTTATTTACTAATTTTAAGTTCTGAATAAATATGATTCATTTAAAAAATTTAAAACATTCAGACTAGTATTGTACACGATAAATATAATAGTATTCACATGTGTTTATATTAATATAAAGTTGGTATTACTTTTTATGGGAAGATATCATGTAAAAATATTTAAAAAATACATATAAAAATAGTGCTCCACTTAATTACGTGTCTTTTTCATCATTTTTAGAAATGTTATATAGATATTTTATTTTATTTATTACTAAATATTACGTCGTTTTGTCAAATTTGATTGTGGAAAAGCACATGTATTTTTTAAAAATAAGATATTTTTAGAAAAAAATAATTTTTTAAAATATATTTAAACTTTTAGATATTTTAAAATATTGATTGGGACCCGACTTTTGTCCTTTAAATAAACACAAGAATAAATTTGGAAAGGAAAAAGAAATTGCTATAAATTAGCTTCAATGAATATCTAATACTATGAAATAAAATAAACAATATAAACAAAAAATAATAATCTTATTTTGATAATTTTATTATATATAACACTAATGTTTTGAGTTTGTTCGGCTACCGATATTTGCAGAATTTGCGATGATAGGGTTTGAGCGTTTAAATCTTCAAACACACCACACCAATTTTAATGTGTTGCGTTTAAGACACAAACACTGTTTTTAAAAGTTAAAATAAATTATGTTTAAAATAAATTATTATGAGATGAATAAATTTTCAAATGCATTTGAATTTTTAAATATTATAAATACTAAATAATAATTTATACTTATTTAGAGTAAAATTTTAGCGGGAAAAAAATGTCTTATGACACGAGTTAATTACTTTGGTGTAAAATATGCCTAATCTAAATCTAGGTGTTCTGTTCAGACATTGGACACCGGCCCACTTTTCCCGAGACCGGGTAAACCCGGTTCAATGTTCTGAAAGTTCTGGACGGGCTGACACGTGTACGTGCTGGAGTTATTTGACTTGTCAACTTGGGTTAAGTGATGTCACGTGCTTTCTGTCGTTGGTTTCGCGACGATCCCGCCCGATGTGATTAATGATTATATCAACTGTACAGCCTTTTGGATTTTTATTTTTATTTTGAGTACTTTTAGGGGACATTTTTTAGTGACATTTCTAGTGATATTTTTTTATAAAAAAAAAATTTGGTTTTTTTTTTTGGTAGTACCTCCCAAAAAATATATAGTATTTATTTCAACTAAATTTTTTATAAAAAACAGTGTTTTAGGTGTAATTTAGATACATACAAGAAATATGGTATGTACAACCCTGTTTCTTGTATGTATCCAAATTATATTTAAAACACTATTTTTTATAAAAATTTCAGTTGAAATAAATATTATACATTTTTTGAGAGGTATTCCAAAAAAAAAGCCAAAATATTTTGTTTTAAAAGAAATGTCACTAAAAAATGTTTCCCAAGACTTATTGTTTTATTTTTATTTTTTTTTTGCTTTGACTGGAAATACAGGAATACCCTTGAAAGTACTAGAAGTCGAGAACTATCAAGAAAAGCCTGGGTGTTGCTTGGTTACGTCAATTATTAATTCCTTATTGTTCTTGTTCGGGATTGGGATTGGGATTGGGATTTGGTAGTTCCAGTTGAGAATTGGTCCATAATTGATTAATTAAACTAGTATACTAAAGTTAATGAGACTGAAATATGAGCCTAGTCAAGTTGAATTTCATCACTTCTTTTGTGTTTTGAATTTGATCCATAAGAACCGCAAGCTTGGATTAAATTTGACTTTGAACTCCAAAAATCTTATGCTATTTTGAAATATCTAAGATTAATTCACAGTCAAATGTCTATAATTATCTAGATTCTTGAAAAGTTAGCGTCTCGAGCACTAGATTTGAAAGAAAATGGTTAGCATAGAGTTTATTTTTGAGTAAGTTGGTCAATTGATCAATAGAGTGCTGACACGCAGACGAGACTCTATGTGTGTCGGTATTTTATTGGCCAATTGACCAACTTATCAAAAAATAAACTTCATACTAACCAAATCCGATTTAAAGGAATACATAATTGACACGTAGGTCGGAAGGTGATCTCTCTCTGTATATTACTACTTTATTGATCAATTGATCAACTTATTATGAAGTTAACTTCAAGGTAACCGGATCCGAATTATATGGGTGATTTTGAATCTGGTTACCACCCTTGATAAGTTAATTTATTGACCAACACAATGTTGACATGCAAAGAAAGATCGTCTTCCGACTTGCGTGTCGATAATATATTGATTAATTAATCAAAATTAATGTATTGATTTTTGTTTGAATATGAATTTTAGTTGGATGAAATTGATTAATCTTTGTTGCAAAAGCTTCCAAAAATTCCACAACTACCATAAAACTTCAACTATTATATATGTAATTGTTATTACTTTATGGTTACGACGAATTTACGTGGTGCGAAAACTGCAATCAATTTTTTGAATAAAGAGAATTAAATTACTTCTTATCCCTCTTTGTATATAATCTTTCTTTTATTTAAAATATAGAATTACTATAATTTTTATTAAAATATAATTTGCACTTTAAAACTTAGATGGTACGTTGTAGAAGTTTGTATCATAATATTTAAAAAATATCTAATTACACCTTGTAATTATTATTTTTTTCTGAACGTAATGTATTTTTAACCTATCAAAATACACTTCAAGATTATTTTGCGCCAAACAAAATACACCCTCAATTTGAGGTACAAATTGTATTTCAAAATGAGATATTTCGATATCAAGGTGAGATATTTTGAATTCAAAATTAATATATCCATTAAACTTTATATAACATAAATATGAAAATTATAAATTATTTAAAAAGTACAATAATTTTATCATATTTATAAATTAATTAAATTATATTAATTTAAATTTTAAAATATCTTATACAATATTTATTTAAAAAAATCGAACTTAATATTTAATTTTGAAGACGGGTGAAGAATATAAAATAAATGAATATATAGCTAAAAGTATAAACATTAATATATTAAATTTATGTCACAATATCTTGATATGTTAAAATAATATATATATATATATATATATATATATATATATATATATATATATATATATATATATATATATATATATAAAGGATCCTCGTCCAGAGTAGGACATATTTTGTTATATATATCTAAATCATATCCAAAATACTGTATTATATAAAAATTTCAGTTTCATAAATTTATTTATTTTTTTTAGTTATTTTAAAAAAAAGCAAAAAAAAAAGTTCGAATTTTGGTCGGGTCCGGACCTGATCCGGCCTGTATATCTATATAACAAATTACAAATACTTTTAAATTTCTTATTCATTTGGATCGTCTAAAATTTAAAATAAATTTTATCATTTATAGTGCCGGAATCACAAGACTATTGATTCTAGTATATATTATCATAGTTGATAGTTGATATTTGACAGATTCCTCTAGAGAATGTTAGCCAAACAAGAAGCGTGGAACGCTTGCATCCACACGTTAGATGGCCCTTCAACACACCCGCCACCTCATGTGATAAGCCTTGTTTGGTTCCACGCCTTTCAATAAAATTCAATAATATCATAAAATGAAATTGGGACTTGTCAATCAATGGGGAATTGGAATTTGGGATGTCAAACATTTATTTTTAATATGTGGTCCTAACTCACATGTCAATCCTATATGGGCGAGGATTCTTTTAAAAATTTGATATTTTTACATATTAAAAATAATATTTTTATATAAATTTATTTTATATAGAGATGAGATTCATTCACAGATTCGATTATTCTAAAGTTAACTTGATAAGTTGGTCAATTGATTAATAAGAGCTAAGAGTGTAAACGAGTCGAGTCGATCCGAGTATTGAGTTGTTCAGATTTGATTTACAAAATTTATCGAATATAAAATAAGGTTTGATTGAAATTCATTTAGTTTTAACACGAGTCGAAGACGATTTCGAATCGAATTTCGAGCAGTTTAAAAACGAATATGATCCGAGTATCAATAAAAAATTATAATTTGAGAAAGTTCGAGTAATTTATCAAACTTTAAAATATGTTTATATTTGACTCATTTATATTTCGAAATCGAGCTTTCGAATCGAAACTTTTAATCGGCAGTATGAATCGAGTAAGCTGCTTCTTTCGTTTTATCACGTTAATGAGAGCAAATCTTCTGTCCTCATTTTATTTGTCTCTCCTTTGTCTCCCATTTAAATTTTTGACACCTGGTCTCTTACTTAACACCAATTAACTCTTAAATTAAGAGATCAGGTGTCAAAAATTTAGGTGGGGGGCAGAGAACAGACATGCTAAATGAGGACATAGGATCTGCTCTCTTGATCAATATAATGCTGACATGCAGAAAGATATCACCTCTCCATATACGTGTTGATACTGTATTAATTAATTGACCAAAATTAAATTCATGTTAATCACTCTCTCCACTCACTATTCACGTGAGAGAAATCATATGAAAATATCAATTCTCTTCATTTAATTTCTAATCTAATACATTCACACACGAGTTCCGTATATAAATTATTAGGGGGCCCAGAACATAATACTATAAAATCATGAATAATTTAATAGGATTTCGGGGTATCTTTCTCGATCCAAATTTTGTAAATAATTTTATATTTTTTTATTGAAATAGGATTTTATTTTTATATTCTATAAATCATGAATAATTTAATAGGATTTTTTTATTTTGTAAAAAATTGAAAGAGTATTATATATATTCTCCATAAATCTTGTGAGCCTGAAATAAAAATATCAAAATTTTATAGGCTTAAATAAAATTTCAGGGTTGTCCCGGGGCTTATTATTATTGATTATTATTCCATAGCTTAAAATACATACTATAATATGATATATGATTTTATCTGTAAATACTTAGAAAACTTTTAAGCTGACGCAATCGCACAATTATTTCTATAATTCTATTCATCAAATTGATTAAGTTAATTAGTAGGTGGAGTCTAATCATTTTTTCTCTCTATTAGTCTTTAAAACTTTCAAACTTAAATTTGAGAAGGGTCTTTTTTTTTTCTTTTAAAAAGACCATCCTCCAAATGATTTTGTTATTATTTCTCTATTATTTTTAATTTTGTAAATTTTATTTTCTCCTTTTGTTTTCTACTAGTTTTGAATTAAATCTCTCGGGAATTTGAATTCTCTCTATGTAGATGTTTGTTTTCATGTATAGTATAGTGTTGGGTGATTGCAGATATATTAATTGGATACGAGATGATTTCTCTCAACTCGGGTGTTTGAATTCTCACCATGTAAAAAATTGTTTTCATGTATGGTGTTGGGTGATTGCGAATATGCTATGTAAATCTTTTTTTTTATTATATATATATATATATATATATATATATATATATATATAGCTCGGATCAGTCATCACTTCTTATCTTCTTTCACCATTCTTTTCTTTTTAAGGCGACGGTTTTGGTCATACAACCGTAAATACTATACTTTTATGACGCTATATGTTGTCCGTCGTTAAAAGTATAGACGACGGATGTTGTATAACAAAACCGTCACTTAAAGATAACTATGTGGTGAATAAGATAAGAATGATCGATCATCCTTCTATATATATATATATATATATATATATATATATATATATATATAGTCTCACTCCCTCTAACGAACTGAAGGAACCGGCATGCTATTCGAAAAAAAACAGTCGCTATAACCGGTATGTTATTAGTTTGCTTTCTTCAGTTCTGGATAGAGCGAAGCTATGCTTTCTATGTTATAGTGACTGAAAAAAATCGTCGTTATAACCGATTCTTTCTTAGTTCGCTCCATCCAGTATATATATATTATTAATAGATATGTTTATTAACTGTAACCGCATAATGTGTACTAATTAACAACACTAATTAAGATATAAAAACACAAACAGTATAACCATGAAACACAACATAAATTTATGCGAAGTTATTTTCAATCATATCATGTTTGGACTGGCGTAATTCAATGCACATATTTGAATACAGATACCAATAAAATTGATAATTGATAATTTAAAAAATCGATTTTTTATGTTGTAGTGACGAAAAAAATCATTGTTATAGTCAGTTCATTTTTAATTTGCTTTCTTCAGTTCGCTCCATCCAATTTGTTGGAAAATGAAATATATATATATAAAAGAATATATCTATTTATATTATTAATAGATATGTTTGTGCGGAGTTATTTTCAATCATATCATGTTTGAATTGGGATTTTCAATAATTCAATGCACATATTTGAATTCAGATACCAATAAAATTGATAATTGAGCAACAGTTTGGACTGGCGTAGACATAGTCTCATAGATGGCAACGGACCAGTTGACAACTACTAATGTAGGCGGGTGACATGCAAAACAATAAAGTTTAAAATTAAACCCCTTATTCATTTCAAATCATATTTAAATTTTGTGGCCTTAACAATTTTAAAATTAAAATTTATATAAACAATTCAAATTTAGTCAAACTAGATCATGAATACGAATATAAGATGATAATAATGGTCATATACAGTTATGTATATTTTATTGGTGTCTGATTTGTCAGCTACGCGTTTTGTGATTTGTTTTTGATTTTTGATTTGGGAGGAGAGAGTTCATTTAAAAAAAAAAAAATCTGTCAAAAGCAGCGTAGTTTTGATAGATCTATCTTAAATAAAATATACTGGCATGTTGTCATACCATATATTATTATATAAAAGATATAGTTTAGTTAGATAAAATGATAAAATATTAAAATAATTATTAATAAAATGCCTTAAAATTAGTATATTATTTGTGAAATTTGATCAAAATTTTAATTTAGACGTGAATGAAAAGATAACTATAACGTAATCAGTCCGTTTATGATGCATAACCCTTTATTTTACATACACTGCTCACCACCTTTAGCGACGGATCGGGCGACGGTTTGGTCCGTCGCTATAGAACAGATAAACGGTTTATATGTTATCTTTGACGGTTCGATAAATCATTTGAAAATTTCAAGACGATAGTTCTACGATATACGTACGGAATCGAACAAGTCAATGTCGTCTGTCGTTAAAATAGTGAGTAAGATATGTTAAATAAAATAGTATACACTTGATCCTCTGCGATAACGTAATCTTGATTTCCAAGCATAATTCTAAATTCAACATAAGCAATCTATACACCTGATACATAGGGAGAGATGGTGTTGATTAATACAAACAATGGAGAAAGAGCAAAGGCGTCAAGATAAATATATAGACAAAAAAAAAATGTCAAACACGTTACAACATGAGGAAAAGTAGACCAGATAAATAGGCCTTGGAAAAATAAAGGTAGGGAAAATATATATTTTTATATATTGGATTAGAATATCCTCTCCATTATATTTATTCTTCAATTTTTTATAATACATATTTAACAATATAAATATGACATTTAGCGATAAAACAAAATTCGTCGCAAACAATTGTATCGTTCAAAGTGTCACTAAATATAATGAAAGGAATCTTAATTCTTATTTATTAAAAGTCATGTACTAGTTCATAAAAAAAGGATTAAGAGTCGCTCTATTACATATCTTTCAATTTTCTTCAATACACAATAATCGTACAAATATTATATAATATTCATCGATACAATAAAATTCGTTATAAATAAATAATATAATATTAACATTATTATTATAAATAATATATATGTGTTTAAATGTGTATCTTGACAAAATTTTAGAATAGATATGATGGGGGCATCTAATCCTAAAAAAAAGTCATGTACATAAAATGAAAGTGCAAGTTAAGTTTGTAGAGATGCGTAAGTTATCACTATAATTGACTAACGCGGGAGGGCCGTCCATTTCTCCAAGGAAAAAGAGGTAATTTAATGCGTAATTTCTTTGAAGTTTCCAAGCGCCATGAAAACTGTTGAATAATATTCTCTCCGTTTTAAATTAAAAAATATAATTTATTTTTGAATTCAAACGATAATATATAAAATTTTAAAATTGGTAAGATTTATAAAAATTTAGAATGAAATTAATTTTATAATTAATAATTTTTATTATATGCTATATAATTATAATAATTGTATCAACTAAAACTAAAAAAATTCACGTCAATTTAAAATTTAATAGATAGCAGTTTAACTTCAATTGTATGTCTAATTTTGGAATGAATGGAGTATAATTTGTGACAACAAATTTATATCGAATATAAATACTAATGTATTTGAAGAGTTACGCGCAAGCTGCAATCCAATTTTGTTATATATTTCTCGATATATAAATCATTTTCCTAAAAATAATTAGGTTGCTTAAATCACTCAAGCTAAGTCATACTAATTTCTTAAATCAAAATATAAATAAGAGATCTACTATATATTGCGAGAGTTTTTAAACGAATTATGATTGTAACGTGCGTACATATGATAGGTAGGAATTAAGAAGGGTTTCACTTTAATTTCTATCTTATAGCATATACTTTCACGTTCGTTGCAATCTAATTTCGTCAAATATTTGTCGATATGTATATCATTTTTTTATAAATAACTATTTTATATGCCTTTTATAGATTCACATCCCGTTGTGATTTGATCGTTATTCCATTCTGACTTAGATACATGTCGATATCCAATTGTTTGACTTTGATGTTATCGGCTAGGACCACTTCATCGCACTTTGTCATGTGCAGATGTAGCCGAATATTTTTATCTTTAACAGATATAACTATTAGACACAACTTCTAGAATACCTTATCCTTATAACTTTTGAGAGGATCATCCTTGGGATCTTCAGTCCTAGGTGTATGACATTGTCATAATCCGTTTGAAGAGATGAACTCTACGGTTCTGGTTAATCGCAAAGAAAAATCTGATAATAGAGTGACTTGCCCTAAAGGCTTAACTCTACGATCGATCTTCATGCTTTACGATCTCAAAATACTTCTTGGTCTTCAACTCTACGATCAATTTTTAGACTTTAAAAAAGCTATTGGTTTTATAAATATATATTAAGTTCTTATTTCATCATCAAATTAAACATATGCATAAATTAGAGTACTAACACAAGAATTGAAAAAAAAGATCTATATTAATTTATTCTATCTTATTATGTTAGTTGTAATCCAATTTTATCATGATAATTATCGACATATAAATCATTACTTTTTTAAAAAAATTAAAAATACTTGTGACGTACAAAAATTAGAAGTATATAATCTATGTCTAAATCGACATATAACGGACTCATATCCCAACACACAACTACACAATTCATATAGGGTGGAAACTATTTCAATTCCCACCAGACGTAATTAGGATTCCCACTGTATCAAATGAATTGAAAACTCTCTATTTTGATCGAAATTTAAAATGTGTTAGGAATGATAATATTCGATTCTTATGAACCAAGTTTAGTATCAATTAAGTCAAAGTAAAGTTGCACATAGAGTTAAATTACTTGGGCTAGTGGGCCATCTTTATTCCACCTATGGGCCGGATTCTACAGTCCAATGTCTCAAAAATTGACAAGCGGATAAACGGACAAATGACATATGTCTCAAATACCAAACAAATGATCCGAATTTGAATAGTACTTCCTCCGTCCCATGATAAAAGTTCTGGTGAATTTTTTATGCATATTAAGAAGATGAATAAAATGACAAAATTGCCCATAATAATGTCATTAAATATAGAGAGAGAATTAGAATAAGAAAAGTATGAGATATTTAATGCTACGGGTATAATAGGAAAATATGTGTAAAAGTTTGGTTATTAAAGGAAAATGAACATTTAACATTAGATTACCTAAAATGGTAATAAGGACTTTTATCATGGGACGAAGGGAGTATTAATTTTATTTTATTTTTTTTTCTAGCAATTTTTTTATAGTAACTATGATGTGGCAAATTCCTATAGGATGATGCCGATTTTCGCCCACCAGATATTTAATACTCCGAAATATCTTAAAATGAACGATGTCCAGATGATTGCCTTTGGATCCACCTCCGATAATAAAATTAGTAATCAACTATGAATGTTTTTAGAATCTTGAGAGTGAGTAATAAGCACTAGAGGTTCCCCTTATTTATAACTCATATTTAGATCCGATGTTTGTTACTTGTTAGGATTTTTCTCCATTTTTGGGTGGGAGCCATTTTGACAAGTCCAAATACAGGGCGTTACTGAGATTTTTGTAGATTGTGGTACCGTCCGAGGTATTTCTGTGAGTCTCCGAAATGTCGGAAAGGATTTTTATCCAAACATTAATTGGTCGTGTATTAGCGGATGATATATACTCTATCCGAGAGTTATCAGTATTTATCAAATCTATTCCTATCTAACGGAACGCTATTGGATCAAATGACAAAGACATTGTTGAAAAAAAGATGGCTTTTCCCTAGTCCAGAACGAAAAATAAAAATGAGACCTTATTCAAAACATTGTCTTCACCTAAAATAAAATATAAAAATAAATAAATAAAAGTACAAACTGTATGTATTTCTGTAACTTAAAACATAATAGTTATACTAAAGCAAAATATATGAGAACTTCGACTATCTCAAAATATATGAAAATTTCGATTACAACAAAATACATGAGAATATATTCATTGAAAGATATTTTTTCTAGTATTTTTAGGGCGGTCGACCATCCAGTCCGTGCTCAAGAACGACTTTGCTGATATAGATAAGATCTCCCAATGGAAAGGAATTTAATTTGTATGTATTTCACGCATTATGGAAACTCACCCATATTGATTCATAATCTTTCAACTACATCAAAGTATATGAAAACTTTGATTACATCAAAATATATGAAAAGTTCTACTACAATAAAATATATGAGAATACATTCATTGAAAAATACATTTTCTAGTATTCCTAGAGCCAAAATCTTCAAACAAATATTTAAAATCCTATATATATATAATTTGGGGCCCTTTTGATCGGTTAACCCTCTCACCCGTGCTCAGGAACGACTCTGCTAATATAGATAAGATCTTCCGATGAAAATGAATCTAATTTGTATGTATTTCACGCATTATGAAAACTCGACCCATATTGATTGTATTCATAATCTTTCGATAGGGCTCGAGTTCATCTGTCTGGTATGATGATGGAGCACATTCAGGCCCGTGCGGGGCTCGGGGTATCAATCCGTCCAATAAATTAAATATAAAACAAAAGCCTTTTGTCCACCCCAACAAGTAGGCATCAAAAGAATTTGACAAGGCCAATTTAAGTCGACTGGGCTATAACTGAACCATTAATATTCCCTGTTTTCTACTGTTTTTAATCCGGCTGAGAATATTGTACAAGACATTCAGACTGTACAGTTCGTTAGGCCTAAACAACTTTCTTCAAAAGCGGGTCGGGTCCCCCTAGTCCTCAATACCATTCTATCACAAAACTGAATGACTTATAATATCAAAACCGAATAAATACACAAATTTTAGTTATTTAGTGCATTTAATCATGAAAAATTGTCTAGGATGCAAACTAAGTTTATATCCCAAATTATAGAAATGTGGTGTTTCTTTGCCTCTTAATATCTCTTAACAGTTTCACATTTGATTGGGTAAAAAATATAAAATTGTTTAGTAAAATTTTGTCTACCTCTTAATCGGTAACAGGAATATATAAATCTAAATTATTAAGAATTGTCTTTTAATGAAAATTTTAAATTTATGGAGCCTCTATAAATATTATACTCCATCCATTCTAAATTTTAAGATCATTATTGATTTTTAAAAAATTAATTTGTGGTATTTTTAAATTTAAAAGTCATTCACAAGTTTTATACTTCATCCACCCATTAATATAAGTCGTTTTAGAAGTGCATAAGTATTAAGGAAATGATTGTATAGCATTAAATATAATATCAATTGTCTATATTGTACTTGTATTGAAAAAAGAGAGTATTATTTATTGGATAAAAAATAGTAAGAGAACCAAAATTATATTTAATATTTGGGATAATATTAAAAACTAAGCAATTAATACTTACTTCAAATTTTTAAACGACTTATATTAAGGGATAAAAACAATTTTCTAAAATAACTTGTATTAATGGATGGAGGGAGTACTTTTTAATTACCAAATAATTTTTTACGTTCAAATATTATTTTATTTGAATAATTTAATTTATTAAAATATATTAATCATTCAAATCTTAATTACTAAGTTTAAGAGTGATGACCTATTATCACGGGTAGTGCACCGCACCACAAGGATTCTGGACCCACATACGCAATACAACTTATGTTTCACACAAGTCAAGTAATTTGACTATGGGAGTACTATGTTTATATGTAATTTTAATATTTTTATATATTTTTTTTTATAAGAAAATAGGGTGGATCTCATCTCATGTGAAAAGAGCACATGTAAAGATATCAAAATTACATATGAAAATATCATTTCTCTTTGACTATCTATTTAAATATTGCTTATAAACTGTGTTCAATAATTATAGAGAATGAATATTTTTACACATTTAATTCTCTCTAATACGAGGGTAAACTTAATAAAAAAATTTAAAGTTTAGATTGAAAAATACTATATCTGTTCCAAAATTAGATTTATATTTTGACTTTTTAAAGTTAATTCGTGAAATTTTAAAATTCAAAATTAATATGAAGTTATTTAATTTTAATACAACAAATATAACACTTGTAAACTAAATATAAAACATTACTAATTATTATCTTTGTTGTTTTAAATTTTGAGCGAACTTATATCAAATTAAGTTTTAAGATTTCGTGAATTGATTTTAAAAAGTCAAAATGTATATTTAATTTTTAAATTAAGGTAGTATTAAACTCTTAAAATTCATATCCTATACTACCTTGGTCACTTATTGTGACGACCCCAAAATAGGTCCATTCCATCCAACCCATTCTCGTCGTCAAATACATGATGCAGAAAAATAACTACAACTTTATTACAACAATTGTCGTTACAAAATACAAAGAACACATATCTTTGTGAGTTTGGATACAAATATATACCAAATGTGACACATGTCCCAACTGTGGATGACACCTCACGTGATGACACCTTACATAAAGGTATAGTCAAAAAGCTGCTTTAGAAACTAAAATCTTTGGGAAGTCTTTCAAGAAACCTTCACATTGGGAGACCATGCGTACAGGTTATGATAGATATCATATGGCCGCGAAATTATCCTTGGTTGACCCGATAGACCCCAAAAAAAAATAAGAAGATTACTATCATATTCTTCCCAATGGTAAGTCTTCTCTTGACATATCATTATCTCCACTATCTCTAATTGAGAATTATACTTCAAACAAACACCAAGATTATATAGGTAGTGCTCATTATATATACTCAAAGAAGTGGATGAGCACATTCCCTGCCTTATGATGATCGAGGTTGAATGTCATTAGACATCTTGTATGATAGTGACAAAACACCCTTCCAACGTTGAGTTTGCCTCACCTCAACAAAGTATAGACCACCGATTCTATTCCCTGTTATCTCCCACTCGACCCAAATGGTACACTTTTATTACACGAAAGGAATTGTGAAGCAAAAGGGTGAAACCTGACTAACTTCGATAAAGAATATTATGACTAAAGATAAATAAATTATCAATAGTCTTCATCGGTAATAAATCGAGATTTAGAACATATGGTAGATGATAAAACTTTTCAACCATAGTTGCGTGAATGAAGCGATCCATTAGAAGAGTCAAATAGTATAAAGTCTATTATCTTCTTCATGTTAAAAGTCCACCAACAATGTTTTATTTACGTAACATCAATCAACAATTCCACATCACAATCATATGAATAACTCATAATTGTAATTCTTGTTCTAAATTCCTTTTCTCATCCGGAACAAAGATAATTTTCATCACAAACAACATCAAAGATCATGGTTATACCAAATCACGATTCATGTTCATAATCAAACTAATAAATTCATCTTTTTACTTTCTGGGCGAAGATATTCATCAACAGTTCATCTTTGCACTACATGCCAAAGATATTCAACAACAAGTCATCTTTTGCATTCTGAGCCAAATATATTAATATCTCAAAAAATATATAATCATTTGAAATTTATATAAACAATAATTATAACCATGTTGATTAATTCACCTTTGCACTTAAGCTAAAGATATTCAATTATAAATTCAATGGTCATGATCATACCGAGTCCACAATTCAACTTTTCACTTCTTTGGCCAAAGAGAACCCTAGTCATGATCATACCAATAATCTATCCATCTTTACACCCAGGTGAAAGAGAATTTCAACATCGAGGTTATAAAAATGTTATATATGATAATAAAATCAATATAATCAATATATAGTTTTAATCTCCGAGTAATATTCATAAATCAACTATAATTTGGTTAGAAAAAAAACCAATTTTGTCATGAATAAGTAACTTCGTGAATAAGTAACTTCATGAATAATAACTTTCGTGAATAGTATCTCATGAATAGTAAACCCGACTCAAAAAGGTAGAAATTCCACAATAAAATCTATACCAATATTTTGGTATAATGATATTGAAATAATAAATTTTTTTTTAAACTTATAAACAATTTATTTTAATTGTTTACACTTTACTAAATAATGCATTTAATCATTCTAAAATGCCAAACTCATAAGATTTCATCACCAATAACCAAAATCCTCATCAAAAATCTGCATATACCTCATGTAGGATTCTCAAGCTATAAAATCCTATTTTCTAATTTTCTTACCTCACATAACATATTTAATTCATTTACTCATAACTAGTCTATTTTCATGAAAAATAACAAATCAGTTCCAAAAATATTTCTTTTCTGGGATTTAGCAGAATATAGTCCTATATTGAACATATATTTTTATCAGAATTTTTAAAAGTCATTTACTATTTTTCACATGGCCAAAACCACCGAATATTTAAATATTTATCATAAATTATACTTTTATCCAAAAATTCTGAAATTTACAGAGTATACTTATATAATATAGATGTACTCCCAATAAAAATTTCATCAATTTTGGAGTTAACCACAAGGAGTTATAAGCGGTTACTTTTAAAATAGTCTTTTCCCATAAAATCCATAACTCCTAATCTATACATCCAAAAATCACCATTTTTGGACACAATCAATAAAACTCATCAAAGTATCATTTCAAATTTTTCCAGAATTTTTGAAGGTCTGAAAAATTACGAAACATGAAAAACATAACAACCCTTAAAATCCTTTACCTCGAAAGAGCAGTATTTCTGACTGGAATAACGCTGAACGAACTTGTACCGTATAACAACACTCAAGATACAAGAATATACTTGATAATATAGAGACAAATAGAGAAAAACTTGAGTTTACGGTGTATTTTTCAATTCTAACTTAGCTCTCTATTTATAGGAAAAATCTTTAGAAACAGCCAAGACTAAAATAATAAAATATATTATTTATTTTCTTATTCCACACCAACCTTCACCAACCAATTTTGAAGGCCATCAACCATCTTTGAACAAAAAAAACATCACCACCCATGTGCCAACAACCACAAAAACGTTTTTCTTAAATAAAATAATTAAAACTTTCAAAAATTAATTATTTGAACTCCTAACTTCAATAATTCACAATAAATAGCTTTTTTATCAGAAAATTCGAATCTTGCGATTTTTTATAGGAATTTCAATTCTCTACAACTTTACAGAAGAAATTTTTTCCAAATTCCAAATAGAAATTGACCGAAATCAACAAACGAGCGATTTTACAGTCTATAATCAATTTTCGATCAAGAATTGTGTCCACCGAAACCCAAAATATATGTTAAATATTTAATGCCACAAAAATACTCTTCCTCCTCATATACTCATATATCCCACATTCATTGTAAAAATATTACCGTTAATATATTATTAAAATAATATATTTAAATGAATTATTTTATCAGAAAAAGATAAAATATTAATTTTCAATAGTTGTCACATTAAAAATTTTCTCCATCTATATCCATAATAAATATTTTCTTTATCATAATAATCAATAATTAATTATTCACAAATAATATTCTGATTCACAGATTATTGACAACCGAGTAGTTCAGGGATAGATGGGGCTTTCCGATAAGAAATTCTCCTTACTTGCTACGCGCGATTAGGTGACCAAACCTCTCGATTGTGAACTTTCTAGACATTGCCAATAATGCTATCTAATAATATTATTCAAAATAATACGAATTATTGATCGATAATGAGAAATATTGTGCGATGATAATTATTGAAACAACAATAATATAAAATATCAACACACGATTATTGAATCAATAAAATAAAATATTGAGCAATAATTCACATAACAATTATTATTAGTAATGCCTTTTCACGTAAGAATCAATAATTCAAAATCTTGTAATATCTTATGCATCTTCTTTTGTGCAATAACGCGTATTACTTTATTTTACCAATTGGGTATTCAGCGTGTGTTACTTGATAACGATTACACGCCGTTATTTATAAAACTTAATTTTGTCGTTTTCTTCATCCGAGCGGTTATTCTATTATAGGGCCACAAATGGTATGCTTGTGAGTAAATTAATATTCCCATTGTAAAGAATATTCCACGACCAAACGAATATTCCCTAACAACAATGAATATTTTATAACCACTTGTGTATTTTGAAAAGAATTTCATATATCACCCTTAACTCAACTTTTATCAATTTAACCATTTACTGAATAGTAATTATAAGAAAAATTGAATACTTTTATTTCATAAAATTCGGGGTCTTACAACTATAAATACTTTGTCTCTTCTTTTCTCGTCCAGCGACTTGGCCTAATTCTTCTCACTAGTTCGATTTTAGAGAAAAAAATGTATTTTTTTATTTATAATTTCACAAATTTAGCAATTGATTTTAGATTCTTTATAATTGCTTGTGAATTTTTGTAACTAATAAAAATGAGACTATCATGCAACAATTTTAAATATTGAAGTCTCGAAAAATATTACTATAAATAATATTTAAGCATTATTTATTTTTTTATTTTATATTTTACAAAAAATTATTTATTTCAAATTTAACCCCACTAACATAAAAAGACTAAATCATGCCCCGACCTCACTTACTATTTTAGTATTTATATTAAATTTTTCTATAACATTATTATTTTTTACTTGTAATTAAAATATCAATTCCTTAACTATATTTTCAATACGGGAGAATCCTTTAATACATGATTTTTGCTATGTAATATTTCTCTATAATCATTATAGAACTTCAAGTTTTCTCAACATTTAGAATGAAGCATGAATTTTTGTAGTTCTAAGTATAATATATTATTCAAGAACTTTATAAAGTCTCGAACTATATAAATATAAAATCTCAACAATCTTTCATTATATATATAGAAATTAAACTAGAATATTTGTTTTCATTCTTGTTTGTAAGTTGAGAAGGAAATAACATAATTAGAAATTTTAAGTTTTTTTATATAAATAGAAAAAAATGAAGTGAGAAGAAATTTTCTCACCCTCAACTTTCTTCTTTATTATAGCTCCTAAAGAAATAATTTTCTAAATTAAAAAATAAATAAATAATTTTCTAAATACTCTCAAGAATAATCGCAAGAATAAAACAACAAAACATGTCCACGAATTAAATATTAAAAAATAAATATCACATGACAAGTAATATAAAACCATGCATAACCACCTACGTTAATCGCTGTTACTTTCGCCGTCAGGAATCGAGTTGAGATCCAAAACGCCGTTATCTCCACCTTTAACGTCGTCAACCGGCTCAGTCACCGTCGTCTTCACCGGCACCAAACTATCAGTTAGATTAATAGGTATATCGCAGTTGATATTATTGTTCTCGAAGTACTTAACGGCAACACGCATCCGCCGGAGAATCGCGAAGAATTCCTCCACCTCTTCCTCCGTCGGCGGAGGGGTGGTGGCAGCCTCCTTCTTTCTCCGCCGTCCGCCGCCGCTCTCCACCGTGCCGATCTCTGCTTTCTTCCTCTTCTTCTCAGCCTCCATGAAGAATAATTCGCTGTTTCTCTCCCTGCTTTCTTTCTCTCTCTCTAGAAATGAAATGCCTGTTTGGAACGCATTATTAATATTACTATTGTTATTCTCTTTTTCTTTTTTTCTGTGTATTTTCGGAGGATGGTGTTTTCCTAGTATCCAAGAACAGAGAGACATTTTCAACCGTTGGATGAAGTTGATGACGTCATGAGCAATCTGCTTGATGACGTTTTCAGATGGCGCCATCAATGTCACTTCATGAGTCACGATTAAGGGGGCTAAACATATCCCACGCGATTCCTACCACTAAGCAATAATGCTTGACTATGAGGCTTGTTTCATTAGACTTAAACATAAATTATTATCTTAAATTGTGAGTTATATTTTACTTCGATAATATATTTTTTAATTTTGTTAATTAGATAATTGAAGTATTTTTTTTTAATTTCATTTAATTGAGTCTGTCATATCAGAAATTATTGACATAGATGTCCGAGTGGGGTATAATTCAACTGATGTGATAAATTTTTAAATTTTTTTTAAATAAACATTGATGATATATTAAAGGATAAAATCGTCCCAACACTTTCTATCAAATATTAAAATTAAGCATCAAAAGTTTAACCATCATAATTGATCGAATAAAAGTAGAAGAAAAAAAAAGTCACTAAAATGGATTACAAATTAATCAGAGTATAACCAAAAATAGATTCGGTTAACATAAAATTTATTTTATGGTAAGTTGGTCAATTGACTAATAGAATGCTGATATACATAGAGCCTCGTCTGCGTGTTAGTACTCTATTGGTCAATTGACCAACTTACCCAAAAATAAACTTTATGCTAACCACTTCCACCAAAAACAAAAACACAGTACTCTGACAATTTTCTTCCTTAATGAAGCATTGGAAGATGACGACGGTGTTTTTGCATGCAATTAGCTGAGATCGCCTTGGGTGAGTTGCATGCGAGCTAGGCAGTGGGAGGAGTATATAAGCACAGCGCACTTTATAGACAAAGGTAACATGAAAATTTTACACAAACACTAGAACACACAACTTCCATTGTTAACCTTGTATGGTCAGATCTTGACTTTCATCACTGTATTATCCCCGACGGCTCAAGTCGTGCCTTTTCTAGTCTTTGATTAGTTTTACATGACGGAGTTGGATGACTTTTTCGGTGATTGAGACGCGTAGAAAGATCTTGACGTTACCAATTTATATGTATGAGCTTCTTTTATGCAGTGAAATTACTGAACTAAACACAAAATTTGAGCCTGAGTAATTTTTTGAAATAGTACAAATGTTATTAAAGTTCAATAGTAGTACTAACCATAAAGAGAAAATAATAATTGTGCATAAATATTTGTGTATTAATATAGAAAAAAATAATACATCGATTCAATTAAGAAGTTTTATCATTAATTTTAATAATAGTACACAATTAACGTAACAAAAAATATTATAATTATAAACGCACATAATGTATCTATCTTAACACGAAATAAACACAAAAATATGAAATTAAGAAATTATGACGTATTAATAACCGGTTGTAAAATCCTTATTTGACAGTACCCTATTATGGAATACTCCTTATAAATTTAACTATATAATAAATTTTTCGAACAAATTAAATTGTATATGCATACAATAATTGTCAATTTAAAGAATAATCTAATTTAAAAAAGGAAAAAAGAATTGCATGATATTCTTTAAAAATAACATAAAATTTCTAAAATTTGAACGATATATTCTCAAAATAAAAACATAAAATCCATTCAAAAAAATACAATTAATGAAAAACGTAGTATACAAATAAACCAACAGACAGTCGAGTTACAATGCGACACTTCAACACAGAAAAAATATAATCAAAACCAAATATAATCAAATATAGTACGGTCGAAAAATTTCTTTTGAAATGAATTTGTTCAATTAACACTAATCAAATATTTTTCTCTCCCATGCATAAAAAGAGCTTCATTTGTACTATAATGCAATGTTTTTTATTTCATATTTACCATTAAAATTAATGAGTTGTTAATTAGTTTAATAGTGATGACATGTAATAAAAATTTTATGAAAAATTTGAGTATATTGTGTCATTTAATATTATTATCAAAAGAAAACATGACTCTTTTTTCTAAAACAAAAAAAATTAACAAACGGGACTCCTTTATTTTGAAAGGAAAGAAATAATAAAATCCACCAAATATAGATTATTTATTTTTTAAAAAATACATTACGAAATTATTCTTTAAAACAAATTAATTACCAATTCTTTTATATATATATAATAATAACCTTATTTTAATATCCCTAAATTAACAAAAAAAAATTACAAAAATCAAGAGGGGTCACTTGCCCCCTTGCCCTTATGTGGATCTGCCACGGTCTGTGCACTAATAGGTACATACCAAAAGAGTATAAACACTACATGTGTTTAATTCAAAAAAATGCATTACTAATTCAAATTATTTAAAATATTCCATTTTATGTAGCAGTTCAATTATATCCGTAATTATTGAGAGTTTTTGGCTCAAGTAATATTCTAAACATCTCTAACCGTAGAAGTATATATTTAGAAGAAAACATTTCAATATTCAACTGTCAATATAATCATTATTTGATATGCCAGTAATGTATACGTAATAATTTTATGTGAAAATGTCTTTTATAAGTTTAACTACATAATTATCAAGGCGTTAATGAGATTTTGGTAGTTAAAAGCGAAAAATAAAAACAAAATTATTTTTGAAATATTGTCTTTACAACAAAAAAATATAAAAAAATAAATAAAAAATACAAGATGTACTTGTATTTAAAAAAGTATATTTTCGGAACTTAAAACATAATCATAATAATTTGGACTTTAACACTACATTAGAATTGGTACAGTTGAATATATTTATATTTTAATTTTACACACACACACACATATTATATATATATATATATATATATATATATATATATATATATATATATATATATATATATGAAAAAATATATATACATTAATCACAGATATTATAATTAACATGATGATTTTTTTAAATTTATAAGCGGCGGTTTAACCTGTCGTTATAACTATTCTATTTTATATGGCGACGCTTCACTGTCAATCATGTAAATAAAAAAATCTGTCACTATAATCCTCTTGTAGAATCTGCAATTATATATATATATATATATATATATATATATATATATATATATATATATATATAATCAGGACCCCTGATCAGAAGTTTAGGACGGTCAACTCTTCTCATTCATATTCAGGAACGACCCTGATAATTACACTTATATAATCTTTTTAAAATTAAATTCACTGAACAACAAAAATTATATATACATAGAAAAGATGTCAATTTAAAGAAGAATCTAATCTAGGAAGGGAAAAAAATGCACGATATTCTTAAAAAAAACATACATTTTATAAAGTTTAAATAGTACCAAAACACGATGTCTATCCATAAAAGAATTAATGAAAAACGTGAAAGACAAATAAACAAACGGACTGCCGAGTCACAATGTGACACCTCAACAGAACTCAAACTTTCATGACCACTATTTAATGGAGTAGTAAGCTGACACCGGTCTAAGCATGGATTAACCCAGCCAGATGGTCCCGCAAGGTGCACGCGAGAGGCTTAAATAGGCCAAAAAACTGCCGCTCACTATTTGATAGAAGAGAAGTGAAGTGAGGAGCAAAAAAGAAGTGGAAAAAACAGAGTTGGGAAGAAGATTCAAACGCAAAATCCCACCAAGTAAGTTTACAAATTTGGAATTCACAATCATGATTTTCATTTCCATATACAATCTTTAGGATTTAGGAAACAAATCTGCCAAAAATCTTGATATTCTTGATCTTTTGAATTCTAATATAATTTGGGTATTTCCATTTGTGTCTCCTAGCTCTTGTTCCCATCTCTCTTTCTCTCTCTTTTTCGAGGAAGGGGTGTTTTTGAGAGAACCAGAAGAGAGAGAAAGAGAGGGGAGGAGAGAGAAGAGAAAAGATTGCATGTCTTCATCTTCGAGGAAGCTCTTGCGTTTTTCTCAATCTCTCTCCTCAGTTTGTCTTCATCAGAGGATAAAACAGAGTCACCCATATCGTTCCATGTGTTTAAGGTCAAAAAGGTATGGCCTTTTTCTTCAATCTCTATATATATACATGTAAATCTACGAACAAACACAAATACACATGATTTTGTGATTTGGGTATTTTTTTGATTTTGGGAATTTGGGAATTTTGATTATGTATGCAGGGGTTGCTCTGGAGTGGATTGCTTTGGGTTTTTTCATATAAAACGCTTTTGCTGTTTGCTTTAGGATTCTGGGATTTTCTCTTCGGGATGAGAATTTTCAAAGTTTGATTCTTGAGTTTTAATTTTTGCTGTTTTATAAGGTTCTGTTCATTGAGAGGGTTTAAGGGGTTTTGTCTTTTTCTTGTGCAAGTGCCATATTACTGAGAAAATGAAAGGGCATCAGAGGAAGAAGGTTTTGGGTTTAGATATGATCAATAAGAAAGAGAAGATGTTGAAAGAAAGGAAAGTGGCAAGGGAGAATTGTGATAATCCAATGAGAAAAATTCGGATCATTGTTAATGATCCGGATGCTACTGATTCTGAGAGTGATGATGATGATTGTTTTCATGATTCCATGAATGGATTTGTTAAGAGGAATAAGCTCATTGTGAAGGAGATTAGTATTCCATTTGATGTTCCAAGTGTTCGATATGAATCCCCTGTGAAGAATGGGAATTGTGGTCATAATTTTGAAAATGGGGTAGTAGAGGGTATTGACAATAAGGTTGGGGAAACTGAGAATCAGAAGGGAAAAATGTATAAAGGAGTTCGTAAAAGAAAATGGGGAAGTTTTGCTGCAGAGATTCGGGATCCTATTCTGAAGAAAAGATTATGGCTTGGTACTTTTTCAACTGCAGAAGAGGCTGCTGAAGCTTATAAGGCCAAGAAGATTGAGATTGATAGGATGTTAAATTCGATAAATATGAGAAATAATTTGAATGTTGCTTGCTATTCTGTTTCAGAAGAGACTAATGTGCTGTACTCTCATCCGTCTCCATCATCTGTTCTTGATGTTTCAACGTCTATGCCTACTGTTGATGGCTCGAGCAATCCGATCAAAGAAACAGTCACTACAACAATGCAGATTGCTGATGGTCTGAGAAAAATTGTGAAAGAGCAACCCATTGTGGAATTTTTGAAAGATCCATTGTCTTTGTTTGGTAATGATTTCGATGAGCAGCCCATTTCAGAATTGTTTGAAGCGCCATTCGTGTCACCATCTATTTGTCGAGAGCTAAATTTGGGTTTTCAGGAGAATTTGCAGCATGATGATAATGTGGGACAGTTTTTCAATGATCTGAAGGATGTGGACATTGAAATTTCATTGCAGGAGTTAAAAAATGATGGGGAAAATCATAAGCTGGAATTCGATTTCAAGTTGGAAGAAGAGGCGTTTGATTGGTTAGATGATATCTTGTGAATGAGTTTTGCAGCTAGGATCTGTTAGTTTTCAAGCATGTTTAGTATATGTGGTGAAGAATTTGAGAGTATAAACAAGTGTTCATTTTAAGTGAGAAAGGAGAATTCTTGGGGGTTTCTTTATGTTTTTATTGAAAATTGAAGGGTGGAAAATATCAATGAGGAATAGTTAAGTGACCAATATGAGAAAATTTTGATGGATTGTGTAGCAACTTTTTGTGGATTAAATTCCAAAAAGTAATTTTTATTTTAATAAACAATTTTCCTTTTTGAGGATCTTTTATTTTTAAAGGGAATTGTCTTTTTATTCCACTTACTTTGTTTTATTCCTGCATTTTGGTCGTGGATTATTTTATGGGCAGATTGTAGGATATGCAGCATTCTTTGTTATCTTTTTGTCTTTTCCACTGTTCTGAATCATTTGTGTAACTGATTCCCCCCCCCCCACCACACCCCCTCCCCCCCCATGATTGGCTCCGGCTGTGTACTGCACCATGATTGATCCTGGACCATGCAGACTATCTAAATGTGTATATACATTTTTCTTTTTTATAATTTCCTAAAACATCATTATTATTATAAAAAAATATCTCATGAAAGAGCATGAGATATACCTCACTTCCCCTGACCTCAATAAAATAACATGATTGCTCGGGAACATTAAAATCAAATTTATTAAATAGTCGTTGAAATTGACAGTATCTCATTTAGCCTCCAAGCTCCTATCATTTAGGTCAGATTATAAGTCACAATTAAGCATCATATGTTACAAAGATTTCTACTTGAAAAAAGATAAAGAAAAAAATATGTTGCTTTAACTTTTTTTTAGAGCTATAAATGAGTCAAGTCGACTCGGGATTTGACGTCCTGAGCTCAAAATTGTTTAAAATTAAGAGGTTTGGGTTTTAAGCGAGATTGAGATTTAGCCTAATCAAAACTTATTCTACGAATTTAGCGCAAGCTTGAGCTCTCAAGAGGTTTTGAGCCTAATCAAAACTTGTTTTATTTTATTACCATAAAAATAAGAAAAGTAGTTAATTAAATGTTAAACAAGTCGTACTTACTCGAATCGGACCTAAATGTGTTAGGCTTGCGCTGGATACCATATTGTTTTAGCTTGACTTCTTTTAGTAAATAAACAAAAAAAAATTGTTCGAATTCAACTCGTTTAACGAGCTCGAGTTGAGTTTGGTGTTTTGCGAATAACTTTAAAAACTTTTTCATACTTCCAAAGTTAATAATCTTAACTAATCCAATATGAATTTTGGGCCTATTAAGATTTATCATCGATATTCGCACACAAATTTTTTGAACTTTTTTTTGTTTTGTTTTGGACACGTATAGAGTATTTTGAGAATCTTATTTTAAGATATAAGAAGAATCAAGTAAATGATACAAATAATGATAAATAAACGATTGCGATGTCACAAAATTATTGAGGTTCATCATGATAATATTATTATTCTATTTAGCTTAGATTCCATTTGATTTCATGTGTTTTTTCCTCCATCTATCTATTGCTTTTGAAATTGGAATCTCCAACTTTCTTCAACTTTTCCGAGGAAATTCAAGGTTAATTTTTAGGTTATTCCCATTTTCAACTCTTTCGGACTCTTATTTAAAGGGGTTTGGTCATTGAAAAGGAAAGGTAAAGAAATTCAACAAGTCTTGGGGGACCGGATCCTGCCGACCGGGGTCCAGGCTAGCGACCGGTCCCAATTTTTTTGTTTTTTTTTTTATGAATTCTAAATAATTTATAATATTTATCAAAATTAAAATTTTTACAAAATCTCGTAATTTGTGTATCATTTGAATAGATGTAAAAAATAAGATTGTACATTCTACAGAACCCTAGGATTTTTTGATATATCCAAACGACTACTTTCTGCTCATCTATATGGGTCCTTCTACAAAAATTTATTGGACATTTCAATTTTATTATTTTGCTTGTGACTCAAAAAATATACTATTTATTTCAACCAATTTTTAGGATATAGTCCTTTAAGAATAATTTAAATCATACAAAATATGTTATATCATTGTATTGGTTATACATAAAATACTATATTTTGTAAAAAATTTTTGATTGAAATAAATAAGATAATTTTTTGACATACAAGCAAAAAAAAATAAAATAAAAATAAATTAAAAATATCCAATACTCAATTAATCAATAATAAAAAAAATCTGCTAAAACTTATTCCATCTATATATGTTGCCACATATTCACATAACATAAAATCAACCTTATCGGCTCTATAAATAGTAATAAGGTAAACCATAAAGCTGCCTAGCAATATAGTCACCTCTTTTATACACAACTTTCTACTTATAGAAACAAGTCAATCTAAATACGTACCATTGCTCAGTAAGCGGTTCAACAACATAAATATAACTTTGTATGAATAATACTCCGTCCCCGTTCCTTTCAAATTACAAAACTAATATTGACTTTTAAAAGTCAATTTCAAACTTAAAATTGACATAAATTTATTTTATTTATGTCAATATAATTATAAACTACCTAAAAAGTACTACATTTATTATTTTCAAAGCTCAAATGAATTATGTCAATTATAAATTTAAAAATATTTCAAATTAAATTTTAAAAACTCAATATTGTAAAACGGAACTGACGGAGTATTAGAATTGATATAAAATTAAAGTCAAGTGCATAAGCTAAGCTGTACAGATGAGCTATAGTATTATTTATATACTTCCATGTCAATGGTCATGAGTCATGAACTGCAGACTGCTAGTTCTATCCCTCAATAAAAAACTAAGAAATAATCCTAAATTTTAATTTATAACCTAGTAATCAACACTAATAGGGAATCAATCCAGTACTTATCCCATAAACATGTCCTAAATTATACTTTAACAAATGTTAAATAAGCTGCTTCCATC
This sequence comes from Panax ginseng, assembly GCA_020205605.1. Taxonomy (NCBI): domain Eukaryota; kingdom Viridiplantae; phylum Streptophyta; class Magnoliopsida; order Apiales; family Araliaceae; genus Panax; species Panax ginseng. The sequence goes on along the minus strand of CM035145.1, from coordinate 137,547,594 downwards.
GTATATACAGCTACAAGGAACAAGAGAATAGTTGAAGGATAGACTAGAGGTGCAAGTCTAGTCACCAATATCGTCATCGGCAAAAGCCAGTTCACATACAAGAGCAAGATGATCACTACCCCAGTTCTGCAAAAGACGTTAAGAAAATAAAAACAATAAGATTTAGAAGAAAAAAAAACTAATTCAAATAAAAGACGACGCAGAACTTAATAAACGTAACCTGATCATGTTCGTATTTTACTAGCAAGTATACTACGTAACAGCAGTTATGTCTCAATGAATACAACTGAAAATGATTTATGATTTAATTTGATTTACAATTGGTTTGAAGGAGATCTGGAGATTCTGGCGATTGCAAATCAAAATTATAAGAAAGTCTTAAGAGATTATTAGCTCTGGTCGGAATCTTGATTGCTGAAGTCAGAGATGTTGAAAGCTTATATGTTAACGCCCATATTAAGAGAGCTGAAAGATACCTTGCTTGGAAGTCCTCCTAATTTTCTCAAATTCTCAATGGGTAAGGTTTCAAGAACTCTAACGGGAGCAAGGTCCTCTGTATGCCTGTTTCATCACTATTATTAGTGATTATAGCTTTGAAGGGCATATAGAAAACATTCTTCTTTAATACTAAATAATTATCTACCATATATAATCAACAGTTCCCATAAATTGGGAGTGGTATGTCGTTGCCAAGGGTTCTCCATAACTATCTCGCGATCTAGAGCTTCCCTGGGAAGACCAAAAATATGAGAGACAATTATGTAAGAAAAACATAGAATTGGCGCGATCCTAGGGATACAAGTAGAAATTGATATGCAGATCAGTCAGACTAGCAAGTACTGTGTTGAAATTGATAAAACTGCAGCAAGCAAGATAGATATAAAAGGATATGATTATCTTACAGGAACTCCAAGGTACGCACTGTGTAGCTTCAATTGGTGTTTAACATGCGTCCCTCTTTCAGTTCCAGTGGCTAGCCTTAATTCTTCTCCAGTCCACCTATGCAATAATTGTCAGAGACCAGGAAAAAAAATGTTGCCATTCTGTATATAAAAAGGAGACTATTTTAAAATTTTCTTATTTCACGGCGATCAAGAACATCATATAAACTTCACTTTGGTGATTAATATATATATGTTCAACTTGAATTGCAATTCTATATGCGAGCGAACAATCTTCAACTTGGTGCCCAAGACAATTCAAAAGCATACAAGATTGAAAGACTAGTGACAAAAATCAAGACAACCTGGAGGGATATCTGTTGTAAGATAAGAATGCCGGGTACTCTAACAGACGGATCTGCCCAGATATTTTTCTTCGATCATGTAATCGAACATCCAACTGAAACAAATTCAAACCTCCTTAATTTTGTATTGTAGCTAGAATCCCATCATAAGACATACATAAACAAATGCCTTTCAAGTACTAAACATCTACGTAAGTATGCTAATTACATACTAGTTTCTATAGGTTTGGCATAAGACCATAACCAGAACACTCACCTCAGATGAAGACAGAAAGTGATACATAGCACTCTGACAGAAAATACACAGAGTTATGAAAAAAGAATACACAAGAAGATATAAATATAAAGTATTAAAGCCATAAAGGAAACCAATATTGTGCATTTACTCCAAACAAAATACAAGTATAACAATTACATGCTAGTGAAATACCTGCGGCATACTATTTAGGTCCCCACCAATTAAAGTTGGTATATTTCCCCATTCCTCTGATAGTGTACGGGCCTTCTCTAGAAACACTCGGACCTACGACATTTAATGTTACAATTCAACAAATTCTTCAGAATCAATCAAAAAGAGCATTACACTTGAGCTCTTTCTTAACCATGAATGTACTATACTAAACTCCCATACATCTATTGAGAAGTTTAGATATCCAACAAGTAAAATGAACAAAAGATATCCAAACAAGTCACAGTAGCATATCTTCCGTATCACACATAATAGGACAATCAATACCTGACCCAGCTTAATGTCTCCACGTTTCGGATTGAAGAGCACATGTATATTTCCAACCAGCAAGTTTCGAGAGGATATGACCCTATACACCAACATTCCCTATCAGTTAGTTATATGAACATTGTCTTATACCAAAACTGAATATCTATGAGAACTTTTAGTATAACCAAGTCACTCAATAATTATTAGAAGCAAATTATGTGAACTAAGAGAAATTTAATCATTAGATTTTCCCTCTCTTTTTAAAGTAAAAGACATTTTAGCATAGGCTGTTCTTTCCAAACCAAGTCTGTTTTGAGATCTTTGCTGTATTGTTTCAACCTTAATGTCTTTTAAGTATTGCTTTGATGAAGTACCTTGTATGCGTTTATTCATGGAACTTTTAGTATAATCAAGTCGCTCAATAATTATTAGAAGCAAATTATGTGACCTAAGAGAAATTTAATCATTACATTTTCCCTCTCTTTTTAAAGTAAAAGACATTTTAGCATAGGCAGTTCTTTCCAAACCAAGTCTGTTTTGAGATCTTTACTGTATTGTTTCAACCTTAATGTCTTTTAAGTATTGCTTTGATGAAGTACCTTGTATGAGTTTATTCATGGAACTTTTAGCATAATCGAGTCACTCCACAATTATTAGAAGCAAATAATGTGAACTAAGAGAAATTTAATCATTAGATTTTCCCTCTCTTTTTAAACTTTAAAAAGACATTTTAGCATAGGCAGTTCTTTCCAAACCAAGTCTGTTTTGAGATCTTTACTGTATTGTTTCAACCTTAATGTCTTTTAAGTATTGCTTTGATGAAGTACCTTCTATGCGTTTATTGTGTTTTATCTTTGACTAAAATTATTACATCTAAATAACACATAAAAAGATCCTTGTACTTTTAAGCTAGATAAAGTTGAGCTTGTTGGAGCTATTGCTTGTATAAACATGAAAGAAGGCTCATATAGTAAAAGATTTCCCATCTTTTCACCCATTTGAACTTGACACTCTCTCCTATCACAAATAAATATTTGTCAAATAACTTGTGCAACATATTTTATTTGAATAATAAGCATTTGAGTTAGACATTGCTAAGTACATCTCAAAAGTCATATTAATTGCACACCAACTATGCCATTACTTTAATCACTATGTCAAAATATTAGGTTTGAGCTTCAAACAGTGTTCTAAAAATCTCCGCCTAGGTCTCCGCTTAGGCGCTTAGGCCCTCCTGGCGCCTCACCTAGGCCCAAGACGGCAAAAAAATCCTCCAAAAAAAATCCCTCCAAAAAATTAAGCGGGCTAGGCGGAGAGGTATTTTTTTTAATTTTAATAACTACCCAAACCAAATCTTGATATATATATATTTTATTATTTACCATATTCATTATGCAAGTTGTAGCATATTAAATCACAACAAGAAGTGAACAATATCAAGTCAAAATGGATAATTTTATTATAGTTGTAATGTTTTCAACTTGTACCAACTTCAAATTATATAAATGATAATACATTTGTAATATTTAGTTTAATTCAATATAATTCTTAAATTTATGTTTAGTTTCTTAAGTTTTAATATTGAATTGAATTCTTGAAATTTTAAATTTTATTATTTAATAGCAATCTTGTTTATGAATAAAACTAATACGTTAAAGATATGTTTGAACTTTCAACAATTGCATGTTTGTGTTTGAACTTTGACATTGCCAATATGGATATGTGTTTGAACTTTAACCAAAAACCTTTATTATCTTTATTATAATAGTTTTACTTTATATTATTGTTTTGTTTGGATAAATGTAAGATAAAATATTAAAATTGGATTAAAATAAAAAATTTTGCCTAGGCCCCATAGGCGCTAGGCCCCCCCGGCTGCCCACCTCCCACTTAACTCCTTTTAGAACATTGGCTTCAAAGTTAGGTCCAGGCTTCAATTTTAAAGATGAACATTCAAATAATCCTACAGTAACGACTATTAATACGCACAAAAAACCCAACTAAAGCATAAGTTCTTAATACACTGAGATATGTATTAATTTTTCCTACATGCTAAGAATACCAAACAAAACAGCATTTGAACTTACGCTGATGTTTGATCTTCATTTGTGTTTGGCTGATTTTTCTTCATCTGTACGATTGAGAACAAAAAAAGTAGAAGAGTCGATTAAAGTTAATGCCACATAAATTAATTACCCATTAACATTCTGAATCACCAAAGGGCTTTTCTTATAGCATAGTGACATAATGATCTAGGAAGCTACAAATGAAATTCTGTGATCATCATATAAGAGAGATCATCAGCCAGTCCAAATGTGCATGAGAAATGTTGGAAGGGAGAAAAAATTGTTTGGAGGAAAGAGAGAATAGTATATCTAAGTTCAAAACAAGGTAAATTGGATGTCCTAAGATTTTTTTTCTTCTAACGGAAACAAATTTTCTGAATTTGTATCATTACAATAACTATAGGTATGTTTTGTGCAACTCTACTAGATTTGGCACCTCAAATACCCAATTTTCAATAGGAGCTATAACCACATTCTTTGCCTTCTCTCTTTGAGAGCCAAGGACTCTCACTTGCAGAGTTGCCTTCCTTCTGGGCACGCCAATCTGTTGCTACTATGGGACCTGAAAGGGCTTCTTCAAAAGGGATTCGAACCCAACAGGTTTACACCTTCCAGCCAAAGATAGGCTGATCTTAAAGTTGGAACCTTTACGACAATATGGGGATATATTGAACATGATAAATCCAACGTATGCGGGATAGGTAGCTAATGCAAACATCAATACAAAATTAAACAAGACGAGTTATGTACTGCAGATCATCACAACGCATGACATACCATGGGGTTTTTGGGAGTTTTGAAATAATTACAATATTACATATATATGTCAAACAGATCAAATTTTAGATATTACACTCAAATATGTGTGCAAGAGCTTGACCACAGTGATAATTGTGAAGCATCCCCCAAAAAAAAAAAAAAAAAAAAAACAAAAACAAATGGATCTCTCCACCTATTGCCATATCAGATCTTAAGAGGTCCTTGGTCAATCTCTCAGCCTTTTGCTTAATCCTGCTTAATCCCCATTAGCAGGTTTGCATATGCTATGTCTGCTCGATTTAAGGCTATTAGCATGATATACATAGTTGGGCCTCTCTTTAAAATCTTAAGCTTTTAGATGATTGATCACTTAACATGGTATCAGATCTCTAGCGTGCAAGATTTTGGGTTCAAATCTTTCCGCTGCATGTTACCCTTAATATTGACTTGATAGTGCAGATGCAATTTAGTTTGTCCCTTCTCCAAGTGCTAGTTGCATGTGAGGGGAATGTTAGCATGATATACATTGTTGAGCCTCTATCTACCAGACTACCAGCTCAAGGTTTTAGATGAGTTGGTTAGTTAACAAATGTCGTTGCACATGCACATTTTTAATTATTTTATGCTGCTTTATGTACAACGAAACCATATGCATATGGAAGTAAATATGAAGCAGGCTGCACCAAAATAAAATAAAATAAAATATGCAGTCAACTGGCAAAATATTATTTTTGTTAGTTGTTGGGGTTAGGGTTTCATTTCCTAAGGTTAATCATAATTTCCTTTCGGTTTTATAATAATAAGATTTTTTTCCCTATTGAAGAATGCTACAGGGAGCAAGCAGAATGGTGCCTAACAATTGCTCCGCCTACTAGCAATTGCTCCGGCAGTTGCAGCCTCTCATAAAATTCTTTTGCTATTGAAGCGGGAAGGTTAAGACATTCAGTTTGATGTGGACAGGTTCCTACACATCGATTTGATGGTGACTGTTCAGTGATCCACAAGTAGGGCTGGGAAAGTCACTGCCTTTTATGATGCCGAGAGATTTTAACGAGAAGGCTGGACATTCCTACATATTGATTTGATGGTGCCTGCTCAGTGATCCACAAGTAGGGCTGAGGAAATCACTGCCTTTTATGATGATGTAGGACGGAAATTGGTGAACAAATAATTAATTGCAAGTCGTAAATCAATAAGAAAAATTAAAAGAACTAGGGTTATCCGCAGGAGAACTACGACCCCTAGGGTTTCCCAACCGCAGTAAAGAGGAAAAATATTGATCGCAACTAATTATTAGGATAATTTCAATATCAAAGTGTAAAGAGTCTAACATGACTTGCATACATATTTATTAAAAAATAAACTCTAATAACCCCAAGTCCAGTAACAATTGGACCTCTAAATAAATAACCCAATACTGAAATAAACCAATAAATAAGAAGTCTAACAAACTAAATAAATAGACAACTGATAAATAAATAGTTACATAGCAAATCATCTACGACGACGTCGTCTCATGGATCGATTCCTATCAACCCTCCTCAGCTGTGAAAAAGAAGCTTTTGGTGAAGTGAAAGTCTCATATCTCTCCAAAAGGTATGAATTAAGTCGACGGAACTCCTCAACACTAATCCATGTACAATCATCCGGAGTCTTTTTGCACCACTTCACCAAAAACTGACAATAACCACCCTGCCCGTTCACCACAACTCACTCATCAAAAACATTCTCAATAACCTCTATTGTACGCTGTGTAGGAAGAATACGAGGTGTAGGTGAAGTAGTAGGAAAAGAAGTGGAAGAGGGAAAAAATCATAGAAGGCCCATGATAAGGAATAAGGTCTTCCACATTGAATTCGGGACCAATACTCCATTTCACTCGGAAGATCCAACTTGTATATGCATTAGCGCTAACCTTCTTTCGAACTCCAAATGGACCCATCCTCTTAGCATACACTTTCTTCCATGTGCCAGGAGGTAATCTCTCAGTATGGTGTCGTAACATCACTCGATCGTTCTCATTAAATTCTTGATACCTGCAATGAACATCTGCAGCAGACTTATAATTTTAATTGCTTAAATTTTCTTTCTTATCTCAGCATGCAAATCTTGAATGTGATGCGCAAAAGACTCTGCAGACTCACTAGCCCTATATGCAGTGGGAAGAGAAGCTAGATCAACAGGTTTCCTAGGCTGATAATCAGCGTAAGCCTGAAAAGGACTCACTTCAGTCGAACGATTAACTGAGCTATTATATGCAAACTCAGCCATAGGTAAAACCTTATTCCATGTAGACACATGATCACCTAAACTCCTATTAACAACCTCAGTCCGACCATCGGTCTGTGGATGATAAGCAGTAGAAAACTTAAGCATGGTGTTAAGAGTTTTCCAAAAATAACTCATAAATTTAACATCTCTATCAAAAAATATAGTCAATGATAACCCACGCAATCTCACTACATCACTAAAGAAAATCATAGCAATATGTGAGGCATTATCAATTTTGCTGCAAGGAATAAAATGTGAAATCTTAGTGAAACGGTTCGCTACAACAAAAACTGATTCATGACCCCTCTGGGTCCTCGGTAACCCCATGACAAAATCCATGCTAAAATCCTCCCAAGGTATATGAGGAACCGGAAGTGGAGCGTACAAACTCAAGTTGTGCTTCCTAACCTTAGCAGTCTGACATGTGCGGCACTCAAAAACAACACGAGTTATATCTCTCTTGAGGCTAGGCCAAAAGAACCTATCCTCTGCAATGACAATGGTCTTATCTCAACCAAAGTATCCAGCTAATCCTCCCGCGTATAACTCCCACAATAAATACTCACGCATCAATGTACTAGGAATACACAAGCGGGTGTCCATAAAAAGATACACATCATGGATACGAATATCACTAGAGGGTGGGGAACTAGGATTTTGTAGGGTAGCACAAATGTCACTAAAGTCTCGACAAGTAGGGTACTCCTAGATAATGCGTTCAAATCCCACAACCTTCACTCTCAAAGAGTTGACAAGGATGGACACCCTACTCAACGCATCAGCAACCACATTCTTTGTCCCTTTGCAATGTTTAAGGAAAAAAGAATACTCTTGGATAAACTCTACCCACCTAGCGTGTTGATGACTCGATTTCTTTTGGGAGCTAAGGTACTAAAGTGTCTGATGATAAAGAACAAACTCCATATACAACAAAAAATGTCCCCAATACCTAAGTGCTTGGAGTATAGCATAAAACTCTCTATCATAATTCATAGGTAGAGTACTTTTGTCGAGCCTCATTCAATTTCTCACTAAAGAACGCTATCGGATGACCCTCTTAACTAAGCACCCCCTATCCCTACGCCTGAAGCGTTGCATGCTACCTCAAACACTTTACTAAAGTCTGGTAGCAAGAGAACATGTGCCTGTGTCAACCTATTCTTGATTTTCACAAAGGTTTTAGTAGCCGATTAAGACCAAACAAACTCTCCCTTTTTCAAACTATCAGTGATGGGACCATAATGGTACTAAGTTCTCTAATGAACCTCGTATAAAACGTAGCTAGCCCATGGAAGCTTCAAGCTTCGTGAATATTAGAAGGTTCAAGCCACTCCTTAATAGCCTTTACTTTCTCTGGCTCGACAGAAACCCTCTCGGCGATCACAAACCCGAGAAAAATGACCAACTCTTGAACAAAAGAACACTTCTTCAAATTAACATAGAGTTTCTCACGTAGAAGAACTGCTAGAATTTGTCGCAAGTTAATTGTTCCTCTCAGGTTTTACTATAAATGAGGATGTCATCAAATAAACCACTACAAACTTGCCTATGAAAGGACGTAGCTCCTGATTCAAAAGTCAAAACTCTCATAAATGTGTTGGGTGTATTGATAAAATCAAGAGGTAAGACTAACCACACATAAAACATGTCCCCTGTCTTAAAGACAGTCTTCCACTCAACTCCCTCTCGGACGCGGATTTGGTAGTATCCACTCCGCAAGTCTATTTTGGTGAAAACATGAGCCCCAGTCATCATACCGAGCATGTCATAAAGCCTAGGTATGGAAAACCTATACTTGATAGTGGTCTTATTTATGATCCTCAAACTCCCATCAGCCTTGGGGCTGAATAAGGCTAGAACGACACAAGGTCAATGGCATGTCTAACAAAGCCCTTCACAATGTTCTAAAAGGCGGGCGGCCAGGGGGGCCTAGGCGGGATTTTTTATTTTTGTGTAATTTTAAATTGAGGACTTAAAGAAAATGACAAATACCATATACTAAGTATGACTAACATATCTTTGACGTATTAGTTTTATTCATAAACAAATTTGGTATTAAATAATAAAATTTAAATTTTAAGAATTCGATTCAATATTAAAACTTAAGAAACTAAACATAAATTTAATAATTATATTGAATTAAACTAAATATTACAAATGTATCATTTATAGAATTTCAAGTTGGTACAAGTTCAAAAAATTACAACTATAATAAAATTATCCATTTTGACTTTATCTTGTTCACTTCTTGTTGTGATTTGATATGCTACAACTTGCATTAAGAATATGATAAATCATTAGAAAAATAAATATATTAAGATTTGATTTTGGTAGTAATTTTAAAAATTTTAAAAAAACTCCGCCTTGCCCGCCTTCCCGCCTAGCCTGCTTTTTTCACCGATTTGGCCTTAGGTGCGGCGTCAGGCCCCCGCCTAGCGGCTAAGCGCCGCCTAGGAGGCCGCCTAGACCGATTTTTAGAACAGAGACCCTTCCTCAACAACTCAACTACCTGTCGTCTCATCTCAGTCTACTATGTGGGATGCATCCTATAATGTGGCAGGTTCAGTAAAGAAGACTCCAAAAGAAGGTCAACGGCATGCTAGATGTCCCTAATAGGTGGTAACTCATCGGGTAACTCACTAGGCATAACATCAACAAACTCATGTAGAATCTGTCTAACATCATTAGGAATCTCTCTAGTACTCTCTTCAGGAACATCTCTCACCTCTCTAGCTACCACTGCATACACAACTTTCTCCTCCAACACACTCCGCTCAAACTCCTTTCTATTAAGAATATGTAGTAATTTGGTTTGTTAGGTAGGTAAGCTAGTCTCCTTTGGTTGACTCTTGGACGACACTCGGGGTCTCTGAAACAACCCGGGTCAAATACCGAGTCCGGAATAAATCTCAGGTCAAATCCCAAGTCCGAATCGAATCAAATCCATCAAAATAAGGCCTCAGACTACTGGCCCAATAGTATCTTCTTGGTCATCTTAGCCCACCACAGGCTCCCCAAAGGTCAGCGACTTGAAGGTACTATTGGTAAGAATTCTATTTCTTTATATGCAGACAAATTTTTCCCCTATCTTTCGATGTGGGACCTGGTGTTACAAACTCCCCACTTAAATTTTTTCTCGACGTCCCCGCCGTAACCGATCACACACACACGGCCCAAAGATCTTTGCCTCTCTAGCCATTATCAGGATAATACCACCGGCTTCGTGTCCCCACCTCCCGACCTCCATCTCTCCATCAGGATAATACCACCACCCTTCGTGTCCCCACCTCCAGACAACCCGATTGGATGACCCGATCCGAGCTTTCGAGAGTCGGCTTTGATACCATATGAAACAACCCGGTCAAATCCAGTCCCTAATAAATCTCGTGTCAAATCCCAAGTCCGAATCGAATCAAATCCATCAAAATAAGGCCTCAGATTATCGCCCAATAGTATCTTCTTCATCATCTTAGCCCACCACAGTGCTCCCAAAGGTCACGACTTGAAGGTACTATTGGTAGTAACTTATTTCTTATATGCAGATAAATTTTTCCCCTATCTTTCGATGTGGGGACCGGGTGTTACAAACTCCCCACTTAAATTTTCTCGACGTCCCCGCGTCGAACCGATCACACACACGGCCCAAAGATCTTTGCCTCTCTAGCCATCAGGATAATACCTACTGGCTTCCGTGTCCCCACCTCCCACCTCAATCTCTCCATTGTGGATAATACCACCACCTTCGTGTCCCCACATCCGAATAACCCGATCGGATGACCCGACCCGAAACTTTCGAGAGCTCGGCTTTGATACCATATGAAACAACCCGGGTCAAATCCAGAGTCCTAATAAATCTCGTGTCAAATCCAAGTCCAGAATCGAATCAAATCCATCAAAATAAGGCCTCAGACTACTGGCCCAATAGTATCTTCTTGGTCATCTTAGCCCACCACGGGCTCCCAAAAGGTCATGACTTGAAGGTACAATTGGTAGTAACTTATTTCCTTATATGCAGACAAATTTTTCACCTATCTTTCGATGTGGAACTGGGGTGTTACAGTCTCACAGGTGCTAATGATATTTTCTGCCCCGTGTGTGTAAACACATGTTCGTCCTCCCACAATGAGTCACATCACGGTCATATAGCCAAGGTCGCCCTAATAGAATATGTGCAACATCTATAGGAAGTACATCACACCAAATACTCTCCTCATAGCCCTGAAGGTGGATCGATACTAGACATCTCTTTGACACAAGAATGGATGTCTTGTTGACCCAGGAGACGCTAAAAGGTTGGGGATATGGTTCTGCCTTTAGCTTCATCCGTGGTAAGGCGGACTTAGCAACCACCTTTAAGCAACTACCCCCAATCAACTTAGAAGAGACACCATCTACTTTGTTGTAAGTTTGAAATATGATGGTTCTCCTACAATCATCCTCTTTCCTATGACTTGTGAATACACACCTCATGACACCTATCTCATTACCTATCTCCTCTATGTGCTTATCAACCCCCTCATCCTGCGAGTCATACTAACCATCGACTTTGGCTCCGACAATATCCCCCTCTTTTTTTAAAGTTTCCCCAACTATTGTTACCCGTTGTCAATTGCAATTGGAGCACTCAAAAGACTTGTGCCCTAACCCCTGACACGTAAAACACCACTCCTGGGTAGTAGACTGAGAGTTGGGTGCAGCTACACCCTTCCCTTTGTCATGAAATGACCCGACTATGGAGTTACTAGCCCTAGAGGACGCTTGAGAAGTGGGGAAAGGTCTACCTTGCGAGAAATTTCAGTTACTGGGCTGGCTTGAGTAAGAAGAGACTCTCTTGGCGATACCCTGTAACCTATAATCATTATCTAGAGCTAACTAGAAAAGGTCATCTACAGTAGTGATGCCACTGGTCACAGGATGTGTGATTGAAGTTCAAGTCGTAATTCACTCTTGAACTTCATAATGGTCAATTTATCACTCTCACTGATCCTACATCTTTGAGTCAACTCCCTAAATCTCTAGATGTAAGCAGCAACAAACATTATTACCTTGACGAAAGTTGTCATACTGCTCCATTAATGTCATTTAGGTAAATAATATTGCTTTAGGCGAGCTTTCATCTCCCCCAAATGCCTAATAGGTGGCTCCCCTAGATGCTCTAAGTCTCTCGCAACCCCTAACTAGAATAAACTGACCAATTTTACCAAATTCATTTTGGCGAATAGCACCCTCTTATCCTCAGGCATCTCTTACCCAGTCAAAATACTTCTCCATACTAGACAACCAATCATGGATGTATTGGGATCAAATCTATTGTCAAACTCAGGTGCATCTACCTAGATTTTTCTATAGTCATCATCATAAGGATCATGCCTAGGATGTTCATGGTGCCTAACATGTGAGGTTTCGATATGCCCATTCTCATTATTCTCCTGAGATTCCACTACAGGTTGTCTTTGTTCAATGTGTGTGATCCTATCATTCATTTGACCCAGTTGTGCAACTATGAACTATGGTCACTAATTAGCCCTGAATTTCTTCTAAAGCAGCTTGGGTACGTGTAGTCATGATGCAAATGCGAGTGCAAAACATAGACAATATAGAAATTTAACTGAAAGAAAATTAAATTTACAAGTCTAAGCTTATGCAATCACAATCTCAAAAGCTAATAATAATAGTCGAATAATATAAAACTAAATGGAATAATATGCAATTTAAAATAATAAATCCAAAACAAGCTTTCAAAATTTTAGTACTAATGAATGAAGAGAATTCAAGAAATATTTAAAATCTTAATAATCAAAATTGAAATTTTTAATTTTTTTTTGACCTAACTAATCAGAAAGCATTAGACTGGGGTGAAAAGTGCTAAGGTTAAAAGTTTAGGACTCTTTATGCAAGAAACAAGGGTGAAAAATGTAAACTAATAAACTGTGGGGCAATATTTAAATGGAGAGTGGAAGTTTGGGGTACTAAAAGATAATTTGCAAGGCTTTTTAATTTAAATTAGAAAAGTTAGGGTTACCTCCCTATTCCAAAACAACACAAAGAATCTGGTTTTTTAATGAATCATGAAGCGCGATGAACAAAGAATCTCCAAGCGATGGACAAGACTCATATAAACAATAACTCCTATATATACAAGAATAACTTTTTTTTTTTTTTTTGAAAACCCAACATATCCCAAAAATTAAGAAATTGATGGAGAAACAAAGCTTTGATGCCAATATGATGTAGGACGGAAATTGATGAACAAATAATTAATTGAAAATGGTAAATCAATAAGAAAAATTAAAAGAACTAGGGTGATCCAACCGCAGGAGAACCACTACCCCTAGGGTTTCCCAACCGTAGTATGGAGAAAAAATATTAACCGCAACAAATAATTAGGATAATTTCAACATCAGAGTGTAAATAGTCTAACATGACTTACAAGCATATTTATAAGAAAATAAACTCTAATAACCAAAAGTTATTGGTTTCTAAATAAATAACACAATTTTGAAATAAACCAATAAATAAGAAGTCCAACAAACTAAATAAATAGACAACTGATAAATAAACAACAAAATAGCGAATCATCCACGACAACGACGTCTCATGAATCAATCCCTATCATATGATGCCGAGAGATTTTAACGAGAAGGCTGGACATTCAGTTTGATGAGGACAGGTTCCTACACATTGATTTGATGGTGCCTGTTCAGTGCTCCGCCAAAAAGGCTGGGGAAGTCGCTGCCTATTATGATGCCAACAGATTTGGACTTTGGTTGCAACTTTGGTGAAGTTGTATTTGTATTCACAAATATAAAGCTAAGGGAAGAGTATATATACTGTGAGTTTTCCAGAAGAAGTTTAAGTACCTGAAGATTAGGCTACTTTTTAATTGTTTTTCCATTATTTGATCTCCTCATGCAATTTGTAAATGACCAAAACTTACGAGATGCAACTTGAAAGGGGAAAGAAAAAATATATACTTCAAAAAAGGCTGACTATTTAAAAAAGAGTCGGCTGATTCACTGATTTGTAAAAATGAAACCACTAGACATTTCTAGAATTCTTTCCTTTGAAATAAAAAGGAAACCACATAAATATCGATCTACAGCTTAATACCCCCAAGATAAAAATAAAGAAAAAAGAAGAAATTAAAAACTCTAAATACCTTCAAAACACAAAGTTGAGCAACATTGTCACGCAGATCAAACTTCTTGAACTCAATGTTCTCGACATGTAAAATGGTAAATCTGTATTCAAATTAATATTCTCAAATCAGTTACTGACTATTGATACAAGTTAAATTGTGGTGTTCATGCTTAAACAAAATCACACCAACAAACTACAGAATAACATACATCAATGTTTCAAGGTCCAACAACATGTTTAAAATTTAAATTTCCGAACACCCCATCCTTGGGCCCTTCAAAAGGGTTGGCAACACAAATAATAAAGAGTGGCCACTGAAGTGAATCAATGATCTAAATATGAGGATTAAAGTATGCGACGCTTAAAAAGCTATTGAAAAAGTATAAGGTTGCAGTATTTTAAAAAATTAAATCAAATGAAAGCAGTATAAAACACTGCCAGAAGAGAATTTTAAAACCTTACAGCTCAGTTTTCCAAAATATGGCACACCCATCACATGCTTCACCTGTACGAGCCTTGAATTAAAGGAAAATTGAAATTAAATTCAAAACATCAATTGAGACAAATTAATAAACTAAGGGATGCATAAAGATGTTTGGCATACCTGGTAAACACCACTAAAGCCATCCTTTTGGAGAAGATTAACTAAATCATCAAAACGGTCAACCTCCTGCAACCATGGAACTAGGTTATTGAGCATGCAACTGAATAATAATCTTAGTACATGGGACTCCATACGAACTTTATTGACTATGAGAATACTGATTCACAAAATGTGTTTGAACATGACAAACAAAAACTTGTCACCTAATATTAAACCAAATCACATGAATTGGTAGAATAATAAATTAAACTGATTAGGAAAGAAGAAATCCAGATCACGTCACAACAGCAGTCGCCAAACTTCACAATATACATCAGAGACATGCATAGAATTTAAGATTACAATGTGAATCCTGTTATGACTATTCCTTGTTCATTTCTATTTTTTATTATTTCTCTAACTTTTATATTTTATGCTTCTCCTTCCCTTCATTGTAAAGGTTACTAATAAAAAAAAAGGTTTAACAAGTACAATGATGTTTACCTCTTCAAAATGCAAACTAAACCCCATCTTTTGTTTTGATTCCCTTAAATTTGAACAAGTTAAAAGCTACTAAAAATTAAAGAACATAAAACTTGCCTGAAAACACAAAATGCTTGGATTGTATCGAGTGATCTCCTTACATATAAGTTTTTTCCTGCAGTCCCAATCCAAACAATTTTGGGGTACTTTATAGTACAGGTCTGGGTGCTTTGACGCATTTTCAACACCTAGAATGTTGTATGATACAAAAACAACCTTATCTGTGGAATTAAAAAACAGTTGAGAGAGATAAGAGACAACAAACCCAGAAAATCAAGATTGAAAATCATGATGTCTGAAGAACCAACTAAATGTTAATTACGTTGACACCCATGTCCTATGATCTGTTTTTAGCGCAATTTGTTGAACTATTTACCTGGTAGGTTTCCTCCGAATATTTTTGACACTTTTAAGTTTAAGATGAAATTAAAATTATTAGAAAGAAGAGGAAGAACAAAATGATGGACAGAATGAAATTATTAGAAAGGAGAGGAAGACCAAATGTGTTAAGAAAAGGTTCCTAGTTTTCTCATGAAACTTCTCAAGTATTTTCACAGGAAACTAGTTCCTATATCTTAAATGTCAGAGGAAATAAAGCAAATTTTCGACTATCAATCACAACTAAGAATCTCAAATTCTCAATTGCAATTTTAAAAAAGCTTGCAGACAGTTACTACAGATCTCGCTATCAAACGGATTATTTGACCCTTGTCATTCCAGTCTTTATACATTATCAGATAAAACAACTGCCAAGGCATAAAAATTGAGACAATGCAATCATTACAGTTTTTCTAATTTTACAAGGACTGAGCCTATGCAATCAATGCAGTTTTTGAATGTTTACCGAATCATCCATTATATTATTTCTTTCTTTTCCTACACTTATTGTACAATCAACTCATCCAAACAAGACCCAAAAATGAAAATATTGTATTTTTATAAACATTTATGTGCAATTCAACTAGATCATGAATTCAAATTACAGTATATAAACAACTACATTAGCTTTTTTAATTAATTACAAATATAAAAAAAAATTGCATAACTCATTTACACACATAACTATAAGTTAGCATCCAATATATAAATCATAAAGAGTAATGAGAATAAATTTCATGGACCTTTGCAATTCGAAAAATCTCGAGAAGAAAAAACCCACTTGCGAGGAGTCTCTGTCCCGGCCGAACTTTTCAAATGTTGCCACTTACGATGGGAATGGGTATGTGAACTGAAATTGAAGCGGTATGAGTTTGGGGGAGTATGATGATGAGTTTGTCTGCTGGGTAATTGGATTGGGGTTTCAGTTTCTAAGGCAAATCTTCGCTTTTTTCTGGTATGCTGGTGATCATGCTTAGGGCTGTGATGGGTGGTGGCCGAAGAGTACTCCGTCGGTTGGGTTTCGCCGTCGCCGTCGTATCTCATGCTGCCGGAACAGAGATTTATTTGCGGCGAATTTGGTGGAGCTATCTGTGTCTGCATAATAGTATTAGGGCTGACTTATAAGTTCAAATTTAAATTAATTTATAAGTAATATTAAGTTGGAACTTATAAATTAAAATATTTGGCACCTTTTTCACTTATAAATCAGGAATTAAGTTAACATAAAATGTGAAGGTGTTTAAATGACTTATAAGTTAAGTTTTTATATTTGGTCAAACTTATTTATTTTAAAATGACTTATAAGTCATGTTAGACTATAGAATCGCACACACGCACACAAACGATACAGAATAAAAAATCACACACAAAGATTTATACTTACTAATTCTATTTTAACCTTACTTCACATTATGTCTTAATTACACATAATGTCCCTCTAAAAACAACCGAGAAAAAATTTTGTCCATTGGCCAAGCATTTCAAAATAAAGATAAAATAATTCCACCACGACCTTGGTGTTTACCACATACAGCCTTATATGACCTTGATGGGCTAGTCGTTTATTTAGCCTTTTCTAGTGTCTTTTATATTATGAGTCACAAGTTCCAACAAGTCATTTTAAAAAAAATACATGGAAGTCAAAAAATAAGTTATTCCCGAATATTTCAATAAAAAATAATTTATAAATTAGTTTAACCAACTTATAAGTCGGCCGAACAGCTTCTTACCCCTATTGTACCAGAAAAACTTATATGGATTATATATATATATATATTTATAGAATATATTTTTTTAATATTGAGCACATATTTTTGCATAATTATATTTACCTCCTAAATAATAGCTTTCATATTTATAAAATATTTTAAAACTAAAATTAGTCAAGTTTTCCTTTTCACATTAGATTTTTTTAGATTATATAAAAAATACTATATATTTTATTGAGTAGAGCTTTCAAACAATTTGAAAAATAGTATTAAGAGTGGACATTTTTTTTTGTCATAAATTTGAGCTGAGAAATATTTTCTAATAAACATATTTTAATTACTGTTAAGGTAACACAAACATAACTTTATAAATAGTTTCAATAATTATTTAAAGATGTTTAGTTAAAGTCATGACATCAACAAATGTTCATGTAAATACAGATAACTTGACATATTCCCCTCTCCATTAACTTCCTCATCTTTAATTAGGAATTTTTAATTACAGAGGATCATTTGTTCCCAATTTTTGTTAAAGTCATGACATCAACAAATGTTCATGTAAATACAGATAACTTGACATATTCCCCTCTCCATTAACTTCCTCATCTTTAATTAGGAATTTTTAATTACTATCCTTGATACATCTAATGCTAGTAAATCTCTAATTTTTCTATCATTTTCTGATGGTTTTTAAAATGAATGGAGAAATTATTGGCTAACTATTATGTGAATAATGGGCTTTTTATATGAGTTTTGGTGAGCTAAGATAACCTAAAAAGAAACTATCAAGCAAGTGGTTCAAGTCTTTGTTCAGATACTATTGAGCTGGTGGTTCAAATCTTTGTTCGGATGGATTCGATTCGATTCAATTCGGACTTTTATATGAGTTTTGGTGGGCTAAGATAACCCTAAAAGATTTCTTTCAAGTCTTTGTTCGAAATTTGTCTTCAACTCTTTGTTCGGATTGCGATTCGACTGATTTGACTCGGATTTGATCCGTTAATTACAATAATCATATTGATTTGAGTTTTCCTTGTCTCAAACTTTTTAGTTGGTTAATATTTTAAAAGTTATTACCTATGAGGAACAATATGATGTCAATATTATCCACATTCATATATTATTGCACACACCAATTATTGACTATCTATTCTAATTTGTACAAAATGAAATTAGCCTGTCGTTGCGCTTAGTGCAGTGTTAGACTTTTACCAATTATTGGCCAACTATTCTGCAAAAAATACATGTTTAGAACCTAACTTGACCCAAAAACTTAAACTTTTAGGTCTTGAACTCATTTATGTATATTAATCTTTTACTCTTTTATTATTAATCCAATATGGGACTCCAATTCACTTGATATCTTAACAAGTATTTCATCACCTCCTGCTTGAACTTCATATTCTCTAGTGTGATCTAATTTACTTAATCCAACAAAACACAGTGTTTTTTCTTATATTTTTCTCTTGTGGAACTGCTTTTTGCATTTATTTAGCAGATTCATTTGACAGCATTGAGAAGTCAAGATAATAATGATAGAATTTGGAATCTTACAACGGTTTGCCATACATAGCTCTAATACAATTATTAATAAGATTCGAGTTATTTGTACTAATTTATCATCACTCTGAACTTTTTTATTTCATAATTAATTTGTTATTTAATTTCATGAATTATCCCAAGTGAAATGATGATATTATTTAACTGTATAATATCCGTTTTGAGATAAAATGATCTAAGAAATGATAAAATGAAAAAAAGTCTAGTGATTAAATAATGGATTAATCATGGATAAAATAGTCTGAAGTGACAATAAATTTATATTAATGATGAAATGAAGATTTTGTAGTAACAGCCGGAGCAGTTTAGCGAGGACATATGTATGAAAGATTGTAGTAGTAGTTTCAAGTGTTGCATCAGTTCGAAGACACACAAAAAAAGTGATGCAGTTAAGGGTGTAAATGAACTGAATCGAACCGAGTATTGAGTTATTTAAATTTGGTTTACAAAATTTATTGAGTATAAAATAAAATTTGATTGAAGGTTGTTTAGCTACCGAGTCGAGCACGATCTCGAATCGAGTATGAGCAATTTGAAATTTTCGAACGAATATGATCCGAGTATCGATAGAAAATTATAATTTGAGCAGGTTCGAGTTAATTATCGAACTTTGAAATTTGTTCATATTTGACTCATTTATATTTCAAGTCGAACTCAAATCGAACTTTTAGTTGAGCGAGTCCGAATTATTTACTCATTTTACAGCCTTAGATGCAACAATGATAGTGTAAAAGTTGTTTTTGATTTTTCAATGTTTGGTTTGTTCACATCCAACCTGATTTTGTAGTTTGAATGACTGTATCTATAACCAAGTTAATACTAAAGTTATAGCCCTATTTGAAAGGGAAAAATATATGTACATATTTGTGTATTACATAGTAAGTTATGACGACGGTTTTTTGGATTATAGGCCATAATTATTCTGGGCTATGTCGTGATAGTCAAAAAAATTGGTTAATATACGGCTGTATATATATATATAGCCCTATTTGAAAATATAAGGAAACAATATGATTATGTTGTTATCGATTCTCTTGAATTGAAACTAGGGCATCCATATCAGCCCCCTCGTATATATCCTTAGAGCGCGACTGGGCATCTGAGCATCTCCACGCTTTCATTAATTCCAAAGCAGGACTTGTGGAAGCTCTACAAGTAGTTGGTTACAAAACCACCATCAACTTGGTTGAGATTGTAACATGATTTGATTCCTCTTCAAATCTAATTCCTTGAAGAAAAAAAATTATTATATAAAACTATAAATAGGATTAAAAAAAAGTATGATACTAATATCTATGAGTACTATACTTGTTTTTCTTTTTATTAGAAATTAAATTCTCATTTTATAACATAGGGAGTAACATGTAAGACCTTTAGAGATGCATACTTAATAAATAATGAGGATATGATATTCACACACACACACACACACACACACACACACACACACATATATATATATATATATATATATATATATATATATATATATATATATATATGTCCGTCAGAATCTTTCAATTTCAAAATTTGTAATTTTTATCCATTAAAATCTTTTTAACTATTAGTACTATTTACCCTTTTTTAGCGATTTAAATTAAATTATGGTTTTGAGTTTGATCTCAAATTACTTCAATCGTATTGATCATACTTTTTTTAGCGATGCTATATGTTGTCCGATCAATTTTTTAAAAAGTATGAATTGACAACCATTGTATATTATATACCGAATCATCGAATGATCCGCTGCTAAATAAGTCTAATAAGCTTCGTGAGTTATTAAAAATAAAGTTGAATGACTTAAAATTTACCAAGATCCTATATATATATAAATACTCATTTTGTTTTAAAATATAAGTTTAAATTTAACTTTTTAAGCCGGTCTGAGGAATTCTCACATTCAAAATTGATGTAGTTTATTTAATTTAGTCACAAATTTATTGACATATAAATTATTTTCCTATTTTTCTCCTTCCAAACAACCACCTAAATTTCTAGTATTCGGTGTTTAACCTTACTTATCTGGAGAAAAAATAAATTAATTATGTGGACAAAAAGTCCTTTTAAGTAGAATTATTATTCTTTATATTTTTGTCTACTGATATTGATATTACTTGTAAAAATATATTGTCGCACTCAGAGTCTATTCGGCAATAACTTATAAGTTGGTTTGACCATCTTATAAAGTCATTTGTCACTATTTTTCTGTTTGTCAATGACTTATTTTGTTAAAAATATATTGTCACACCTAGCCTCTTATAATTTTAGAGTTAATTAATATTAAGTAAGAAGTTAGGTGTCAAAATTTAAATAGAGAGACACAAACACAGAAAAAAAATAAGGATAGGACATCTGCTCTCACTTAGATGCTGAGTTTGAGGCCATTTTTAATTTAATCACTCACGTCCACTAATCCACCAAGTGGAGTAAATTTGTTTAAGACAATCTCAAGCACCCACAACATCATTACACATCGATATATCAAAACACACACACTCTCTCTTTCTCTCTATCACGGAAATTTAGAGAGTGAAAGAGACCGGGAGAATACGGAGATAGATATATGGAAACCAACGAATGGGAGCATAAACAATATATAATTTTAAAATTCGGATTGGACTGTCAATTCAATCGGTTAAAATTGAAATTGATCGGCACTTCATTTCGATTTGAACTAATAAACTATTTTTGGTCAAAAATTGATTGATTTTAAAATTGGTTGATCCACCCCATTTAATCAACCGATAAAAAAATCAAAATTAATTGATCCAAGAAAATCGTGAATCGGTTTTTATTAAAAAAAAAATGTACCAATTTTTTTAAATATTAAAATTAATCAATTTTAGGAATATTGTAACTCAACTTTATTATATTTTAATTCATAAAAAAAAAGATTTTTAAAATTTTATTAATCACTAATAATACATATTTTTATATATTAATGACGTCATTGAGTCAATAACGATTCGACCACTGGTTGGACTAGTAACACATGCACCCGATACTTTTTTCGATTCAATGACCGGTCGGAATATAAAAATCTTGAAAAATGTGACATTTGAAACTTTAACAAATTCAAATATATTGTCTAATTGTTTGCTCATCTCATATTTATATATCATTCTCTATATGATTTTTATTAGTTATAAAATAACTATAAATTAGTACATCTGAATTAAATCAAAACAAGTGGATGAGGTCTTAGGTGGTGTTTATTTGTGTCTGAATAATTCTTAATTTACATGTCTTTGATTCGGTTAGAGATAAATCTTGTTTGGTAATTTTTTTCTCTTGATACCTCTTAATTGTTCAAACAGAAATAAATCTTGTTTGGTAATTTTTTTGTCTCTTAATATCTCTTAATCGTTCAAACAGAAATTCAAATCTTAACTCTTAAGAGTTGCCTCTTAATAGTTTATTTAAAATTTATAGACAAAAATAGTCTCTATAAATATTGTACTCCTTCAATTTCAAATTTTAAGAGTATTCAAATAAAAATTTTAAATAACTCATATGGTTAAAATGGTAAAATAGTGTTATTCAAATGTTTTATACTTTTTAGACGTTATCAAACAATTTCTTAGATTCAGATGTTATTTCATTCATATCAATTTTATGAAACACCAACTTAATCTAATGGTTAAAACTGAGATAATGTGATATTTAGATCTCAGACCATATTCTCACTTAAGTGTACAGAAAGTTTGTTTCGTCTTTATTGAATTTGGTTTTAATGCACTTGAATTATGAAATTATATTATATTTTTCTAAAAAATAAAACTTTAAAAAAACAATTAAATCAAAACAATATATAAAAGGGAAACAATAAATAAGACAAACAATGCGACAACAAAATTAAATTCAATTTTAATAGAAATTATTGAATCCCACGTACAAAAAACCAAGAATGTCTTGACAATCTCAAACACCCACAACATTACACAACTATACATCAAACCACACACTATTTCTCTCTCTAATGGAAATTTTGGGAGAGAAAAAGATAGAAAGAGAATATAGAGAGATGGAAAGCAACAATACGGGGCCATAAAAAAGGGACATTTTGAAGTTTTAACATAAATTATTGTGTCCAATTCTGCTGTCACATTATGTGTCTCATCTATTATCTCACTTTTATAAAGTATCATCGCCTAATTTTTTTATATTTATCTATAATTATTTTATAATTAAATAAAAATTATTTGAAATGCAATACATAAAATTCACATCCACAAATAAAACAACAACATATTTGAATTTGAAAAATATTGAACCTTACAGTTACATTACATACAAAAAACCAAGAATGTATCCCTTAGTTTCGAGATTGACAGTGTAAGAGAGATAATATATAGGCCCACATGCAAAGCCCACACTATTGGGCCTACTAAGAAATCCAATATTTAGACAGTTAACCAGTAAGATAGCAGAGTTATAGATTGAGTTCAGAAGTTTAACCAATGAGAAATTGGATAAGAGCAACTTATGGGTCCCAATTCCAAAAGAGCTCAATCTTTCATTTCAGAAAACCACCAAAAAGCTGCATGGGCTATGCAAGACTAAAAGCGCTTCTTTGTGGGTCCCATACACATTTGCAATAATTGTACTAAATAAACTTAATTTCTTTCATAAATACATCAAGTCATTCAGTATTCTGCAGTCCCATATTTGGCCTTCAAATTTCATAACTACTTTTAAATTTTGTACCAATCTTTCTTCCATGAATTACACTGACCGGAAAACCGCCAACGCCGTCGGAGGAAAGACGGGGAGAGCTTGTGATAGCTGTTTGCGTAAATGGGCACGATGGTATTGCGCTGCCGATGATGCTTTCCTTTGCCAAGGTTGCGATTCATTGGTGCACTCGGCCAACCAGTTGGCCAGCAGACACGAAAGGGTTAGACTCGGAACATCTTCAAATAAGCCTTCAGAGTCAAAAACCCTAGATAATGATTGTGTTCCGACTTGGCATCATGGGTTCACTCGTAAAGCACGAACCCCAAGACACCCCAAGACGGCACAGAAACACAAGGAAAGAAGTGCAAATGTATGCGCTTCTCCCCTTGTCCCGGATTTGGGGACTGAGGATGCCTTGTTTGAGGAAACTGAGGCGCAGCTTCTTTATCGCGTTCCAGTCCTCGATTCTTTTGCTGTTGAACTCTGTAATGTATCGAATGAATCCGAGAATATCCACACAGATTATATAAATGAACCCGTTATTCGAAACGATGATTCTAATGTTTTGTTTTCTGATAGTGGAAATGATGATTTGGATAATCTTCCTGTATTTCTCCCATCTGATATGGAGTTTGCTGCTGATGTTGAAAGTTTATTAGGGACAGGACTTGATGGAGAATCTTGTGGAATGGAAGGATTAGGGCTAATAGATTGTAAAGAAGAGAATGATATAGATGATTGTTATGATGGAAGTAAAGTAAAAATTGAAGATGATGAAGAAGTACAAGCTATTATAGCTTGTCATTTCGACCCGGGGTTGGATTTGTCAAGGGAGACTTTAGATTGGAATTTTTATTATGAGTCTCCGGTGACCGGGGAGGAGGAAGAGGAGGATAAGGTGGTGGTGGTTGAAGCCGAGGCGGAGATGATGAACGGAGAAAGTAGAGAAATGATGAAGAAGAAATTTTTGAGGCTCAACTATGAGGAAGTTATTGTTGCTTGGGACAACCAGGGTTGTCCATGGACAACCGGAATCAGGCCGGAGTTTAACCCTGATGACTGCTGGCCTGACTTCATGGTACTACTCTCTCCTTTCTCTCTCGCACACATATATGTTCATTTCTGTGTTAAATCATCAAAAATGGTACATCTAGCATGTTACAATATTCTTTATAAAGATGTACGTATAAACACTTGCACATAAACACACTTCATCTGTTTAGAAATCAGAATCTCATTTGACTTTTTAATCATATCTTATGTATATTAAGATCGAACAAATTCTATGTGCACTAAGAAACGTTGAGCCCTAGCTAATTGTCTAGTAGAAAACAGTACATAGTTTTACTTTCTGAATCAAACATATGCGTATTATTTTCTCTCTATTAATGCAACTATATGCACACATAAAAGCAAGTAGTACAAACCATGACACATACATGTAACTTATATATTTTCACTCTGCAAAATCTTTTAGGGTATGAATGTGCCTCCGGGTGCTTATCATCCGTATGGAGGTGCCGGCGGACGGTTGGGAAGTGGTAGTGATGGTGGAAGAGAAGCAAGAGTGTCAAGGTACAGAGAGAAGAGAAGGACAAGATTGTTCTCGAAGAAGATTAGATATGAAGTCCGAAAACTGAATGCTGAAAAAAGGCCAAGAATGAAAGGCCGGTTTGTTAAGAGGACATCTTTTGCAGGAGGATCTACTAATAACCCTACTTACCTGATGAACAAATAATAGTTAGTGATGATCAATTATTAACTGTAAATTAATTTCCCAGTTTGCTTGTTTTCTTGGCTAGGCTGGACAGTAGTGTGTTGTAGTTATAGATTAGGGTTTTCTAATTATGGCCTATTATAGAAGTAAATGGACTAGCTAGTACTAATAAAGTTCTTTTGTAAATTTTGCAAATAATAAGAATGTTCAAATTATCTAGTCTTATTTTAACTGATTAATCAACAATATAATTTGGATTCGATTGCAGTAAGATTTTATTTTATAAACCAATTTAGATTCAATTGATTAATTTGACATGAAGTAGAATTGTAGTATTTGATCATAATTAATTGGATAAAATATGAGTTTAGATTCACTCAATATGCTTAAGATTCAAATCTTACTATGAACCCTAGCTAGTTATGCAAGTATTGTCTTTCCATTTTTTGAGAAGTGATGTTCTGCAAAATATCCCAATTCATAAATAGTTTAGATTTTTCCGCCCACTTTTTCACCAGCGCCTAGTTTCACAAGCCTAGTTAATTTTTCTTAAATAATTCTTACAAACGAATGGATGCAAAATGATGTGATTGGTTATTATCACTAGATTCATTCATTTATGGTGTGTGATTTTTGTTGAGTGTGAGTGCTCACCCATGAAAAATGTTCAAGTTTAAAAATGATTAACTTGTTAAATTGATTGATGATCAAGACAATAAGATGATAAATTGTTTTTAATCTATATATAATAGGAATGAACTAAGAAGAGTACATGAATAAATAAGACTATGAGAGAGTCTTATTATTACATGAGAGAAGCTCGATAATAGGAAGATGTCGAAAGAATAAATTGAGAGGATTACAGTTTTTTGCTCGTGGGTATCCGCCGCAATCTCCATTCAATTAAAAGTTTGAAGACTTTATTGCTTGGGGTGTTTTTGGGTGGTGAAGTTAATTATTAGGTTTCTCAACCTAATTAAATATAAATTTTTTTGATTTATTGTGTAACCTCAAGTTTTAAAGGGTAAAATTTGAGAAAATTATTGTAAGCCCATTATTAGTGATATAGTTGAGATTCGAAGTTCGACCTATAATTTTTTCTTAAGGATTTTCCACGTTAAATATTGTGGGCAAGGAAATCGTACCTTGCTAGGGTTAGGGTTTCGT
Source organism: Panax ginseng (assembly GCA_020205605.1). Lineage (NCBI taxonomy): Eukaryota > Viridiplantae > Streptophyta > Magnoliopsida > Apiales > Araliaceae > Panax > Panax ginseng. The sequence continues at coordinate 137,521,060 of CM035145.1, read as the reverse complement.
GTTGGTGAGGAGGAGAAATCCACGAAAAGTACGGAATTGATTGATTGATTGAAGAGGGAGAATGATTGGGGCGATTATCTAACGACGCGTGGCGTAACTCCTAGAATCCGGAACCGTGTTAGGTAATGTGAGGATTCCAAGAGCCTTCTTGAGTCCTTCAAGTTGAGAGAATGTCCAAACCCTTTTGGTGCTTTTAGGTGGAATCTCCAAGCCTTTAAGTCACCAAAAGGGTCTCTTTGATCTTCCAAGAGTCCAAGTCTTGAGTCTGAAGAGAAGTCTCAACTCTTTAGTGCTTTTAGGTGGAAAAATCCAAGCCTTTAAGTCACCAAAAGGGTCCAAGTCTTGTGTGTCTCTTTTCGATGGAATGAAGGGGTATTTATAGGGTTCTTCGGAAAGTAGTCATGCAAAGGCACATGATTTCGTGAAATTCCGTCGAATACCCTTTAGTCCTAGAATAATGCTCATATTGCCTCGTCCTTCAGCCACCAATCCAATCCTCAATCAATTTCCAAACGAGCCGCTTCCACAAGTCTTACGCCTCGGGACACGTGGAGGCTTATCCCGGGTCTAGCACATTTATTTCTGACTTTTCCATCTTCATTCCATTAGGTTATGCGAACCCTAATTTGCACATTTAATGAGGTCGTGGAACCTAATTGTGCATTTAATTCAATTAGGTCATGTGAACCCTAATTTTGCACTTGGGCCCACATTTGCCCCCTAGCAGCGAGAGTCGCGTTCCCAAATAGGCGATCGTGCAAGAAAATTATAAGCCTTTGAATGATTTTGCAGGGCTCTTTCTTGAACAAATTAGGAACTTCTCCAAAATCTTTCCATATCTTGTCCAATATTTGTTTCCTTATTTTTTTTCTCGCAATGGAAACAAGGAAATATAATCAAATATAAATAAATTTTAATCTAATAAAATCCTTCTTTTTGTAAATCGGACCTTAATTAATATTATTTTTTCAAAATAAAATCAAATCTTAATCTTATGTTGGAAAATACAATCAAAGCTTTCTTTGTTTTGGAAATAAATCAAATCTTAATCTTATTTTGGAAATAAAATCAAAGCTTTCTTTATTTTGGAAATAAATCAATTCTTTCTATATTTTGAAATAAACCAAATCTTTCTTTATTTGAAAGCAAAAGATTTTACTTATTTATACATATATATATATATATATAAATATATATATATATATGCATATAAATAATCTATTTTCAAAATTACCCCTTATTGGGAATAAAACTAAATCTTCTTTATATTTAGCAAATAATATCTTTATATATTTTATTTAGAAATGAATTCAAAGATACTTATCTTTTGGAAAATCTTCACAAGAAGGAGCATTCATTTCAAGCAGTTGATTGATAGAGCAACGGACCTCAAAGGTATGAAGGGGTAATGACCCTCAGTAATGAGGCTTACATAGTCGAAGACTACATGGCCAAGCTCATATAGATTTTTTTTTTTAAGGGGTGAAAAGAATGACCCATAGGTGGCCTAAGGCAACATGGCACCCTAGGTGGCCTAAGGCAACGTATGGTCAAGCTACTAGGTGGCCTAAGCAACATGGCCTAGGGAACAATGAAGTTTTGGAGGAGCAATTACTATTTTAATCATAAATTTTGACTCGTTTGGAGTTTGGGGCCCATAATATATCAAAACGAAGATATCGACGAGCCCTATAAAAGCCAATATGGCAAACCTTAGGTAGCCAGGCAACATGGCCAACCCTATGGGAAAAATGAAGTTTTAATGAAAAGATGAAGTTTTACTCTCGGATATTCCTCTTTGGCATGGTGAGCATTTCGAGTTGATACTTTATTTGACGTCCCTTCCTTGCTTCTTTAGATCCCTTATCTTTGAACTCTTTTTTTTTTCTTGCAGCCCTCCCCTTGTTGAACATTCTCGAGACTTAGGAACAACCAAGGAGGCCCCTGCTTTCTCAATGATTGGGAAAGGGTTCCCTCCTTTGGTCTTTTTCGTCGCTCTTTTGGAAGCAAGTCCAAGCTTATGCCGTCTGACTTTTCCTCCACCATAGAAGGAAGGCTTGTTTCATATCCAACGGCTTATGGAAGTTGGGATGACTTCTTTATCTGATTCATTTAACCACCTTGAGAATAGCAACATTGGATTGACTAGCTACTTAGGAATCTTTGATTATGTGGATAACTTTGCATCCACTATGTAGGAACATTCATATCCAATAGGACCTACATATTCATCACCGCTTGGGGTGAATGCACCTTTACTCGGAGGATGTCTATGCCCTCTTTCTAAAGTATTTGCCCTGCTGCGTGAGTCACGCCTTTGGTGAGATGATCGCGTAAAATATTATAAGTGTTGAAGTCTTGATTCCATTAGTACGAACACTTGGCGGGGCTTGATGTTTTGCAATCCTCAAAAACGAAAGTCTAGGAGAGGAACCTCTGGGAGCAAACCACAGAAGGCGAGAGCCTTAGAGGAGCTCTCTCGGGATATTTTGAAAATCTTCGATCTAATCTTTCTTACCATCTCTTGAAATTCCTCTTTCTTTTGGAATCAAGAAGTCATTGAGAACCAAACATTTCGTGAAGGCCCGATAACCTCAAAGTCCTGGCGATAGTGTTGAAGACTGCTGATAACTTCAAGGCCTAATAAAGATCGAAGGCACGATAATAGCCTTGAAGATCTCTCGATAAGCATCGAAGACTCACCGATGGCCTCAAAGACCAAGCTTTAGGTATTCCTCTATCTTGATTCGACAGTCATGACCTTTGGATCATGAATCGTCGTAGTTCTTCATTTCTTGTCAGATCGTAAAATCATGTACATTTATTTCATACAAACTAACACTTGAATCTATACTTTTTCTTTTCTTTTCTTTTTTTTTTTTTTTTTTTAAGAAATTTTAAAAAAAAAGCGTTCAAGTATAAGTGAAAGTTTGTCAATTTATTGATAATAAAATTGCTTTTAACGAAAAGCATAACATTTCATATATAATAAATCTTGCTTTTTATTTAAAAGCATAACGTTCACCACTTTTAGAGATAAAGTGTAACTTTTTCTGTCCGAGGGCTTATAGTCGGTGCCTCATTCACTTTTGATGATAAAGTGTAACACTTTCGGATGCCTCGTCACTGGTAAATCCAATTTCTTGCAAGTCAGTGCAGTCTACGAGGACTTGAAAATGGGTGCCTCGTCACTGGGTCGTCGATATTTTGGCGAGTGTAATCTACGAGGACTTGAAATCGGTGCCTCGTCACTTGAGTCATCCAATTTCTTGGCAAGTCACGATCTGAGGATTTGAAATCGGGTGCCTCGTCACTGGGTCGTCCAATTTCTTGGCAAGTCACGATCTAAGAGGACTTGACCACTGCTTTAGAGTGGACCACCATCTTGGGTGGGTTTTTTTTTCGTCGATTCTTGTGCCTCCTCCTTGGTCATCCAATTTACTTGGCAAAGGATATTCCAGAGGACTTAAACCTACATTTTGGTGGACCACCATCTTGGGTGGATTTTTAATTCATCTGTAGTTCAAAGTTTGTTCGATGGTACGTAGAGCCCAATATTTGAGTTCTTGACTTACGAATCGCACCATGGGTGATGGTGTTGCACGTTTTTCTCTAGTTCAATCTCCCCACCGCCAGCTTTCTCATGGTATATCCTCCGTAGTATAGTAATCCATGAGTGGAATGCCTAACGTTATTGGTGGTATACATAGAAGTCGATCTTCTTTTCATTTCTTGATTCTGATGGCCGCAGGGGCCTTGGAGGTTTCACTTACTTGCATTCTCGACCCATTGTTCGTCTGACAGCTCTGAACGCCTTACCATTGCATGTGATAGCCTCGGGCCGGCATTCTAGTATACTTGTCCTGTCTTTTCTCTCCTGCTTTAGCTTCAAATTTCTCATTCTTCTCCCTCTTGCCCCCTTGTGATTTTGACCGAGAATCCACTAAAGCCACGATTCTTTCGGCTCTTCGCTCTTCCATGTATCCATCGCATGACCGTGGGAAATGTCATGATTCCCCAAGTCTTGTGCAAAGATGAGAGATTTGCGAAGGAATCACAAGCCTTGGTGATGAGGTGGGGCTTGAAGGCGTCTAAAGCACCATTGTTGCATATCTTAACCAAGTTCTTTTCTTCATTGGCTCTGCACACTACGTGCTTGGTCCTCGAACTTATCCACATAATCGGCGACTCCTCGTTTGGCTTCGCTGAATTGCATGAGCTCTACGATGGTTACTTGCTTCTGCACATAGAAGAATTTCTTTAAAATTGCAATTTTAGATCATCCCAATCATGGATCGATCCTTCTCCAAATTGTAGTACCAATGAAGGCCTTATCCGTCAAAGTCTTGTTGAATTCCTCATCAACAAGTTGTGGTTGTTTACTTCATCATATCCTAGCCATGGAGACATCGACTCTACTGAACACAGCAACGTGTTCTCTGGCATTTCTTTTCTCCCCATTGTATTTTGGAAATCGCGGTGGGTGTTCATATACCTGTTGGGTAAGGTTACCTCCGAATGTGTGCGGGGTAAGGAGGAGTAAAGTCTAACTCCAGGGTCGAGATGTGCATGCTGCGAAGTTGATTGATCACGTCGATCATATCATCCTTCGTCACGTCTTGGCTTGTGGCGTGAACTCTACTGGGTGTTGTGATATCTTTCTTGCATCGGCAATGTGTATGGTAGAGAGGGTTGGTTGATGCACGCTTGCATCATGCACAACCTGCACCGGTGGAAGTTGCTTGCTCACTATTGGACATTGCTTGGAATGTTTGGAATTTGCACCGTGAAAATGATGGGATGATGTTAGTTTGAGGTTGGCTTGCTTCCAACCTAGGTTGTGGCCCGTCACCACCGCTTCGGGAGCTCCAAGTTGATTCTTTGGAACCGATTGACTTTCCGTCAATGGAGGTACAATCTGGTTCTCTTTGTTGTTGCTGCCATTGTTGTTGTCCTCCACTCCTACTTGTTCTCCATGCGAATTGCCTGGGAACATGGCCTTGAAGGTAGGGATCTGCATCAATTGCTGGCGGAAATTCCACATCTCTTCTTGCTTCCTTTGCATCTCCAGCATCATGGCCATCATCATACCTTGTCCTTCCCGTGCTTCCTTCAATGTTTTGAGCATCTCCAGTTGCACAACATTCATTTGTTCTCCACTTGCATCCTCGTCTTGCCTTTCTGCGTTGGTTTGTTGTTGATTGGCCATGTATAGTGATGTTGAACTCCCTTCCGAAGCGTCTTTAATAAGTGGTTGGTCAAAATCCAGATTTACGCCTTGGAATGCTTGAGTTACTTGCCTTGGAACTGGATCCGGTGAGGTAATGCTATTTGTTGGTGAAGTGGCTCTTCCTATAGTTCTCCCACTTCGAGTTGTGGGCATACCCTTCACGAATTCTACACCTCCCAAACGAGTCGCCAAAAAGAATGTGGGCAAGGAAATCGTACCTGCTTGGGTTGGGGGTTTCGTGTTGGCCGAGGAGGAGAGAAATCCATCGAAAAGTGCTGGAATTGATTGATTGATTGAAGAGGGAGAATGACAGGTGGGCGATTACTCCAACGACGCGTGGCAGAACTCCTAGAATCCGGGAACCGTGTTAGGGTAACAGGGATTCCAAGAGCCTTCTTGAGTCCTTCAAGTTGAGAGAATGTCCAAACCCTTTTGGTGCTTTTAGGTGGAATCTCCAAGCCTTTAAGTCACCAAAAGGGTCTCTTTGATCTTCCAAGAGTCCAAGTCTTGAGTCCGAAGAGAAGTCTCAACTCTTTAGTGCTTTTAGGTGGAAAAATCCAAGCCTTTAAGTCACCAAAAGGGTCCAAGTCTTTGTGTGTCTCTTTCCAATGGAATAGAAGGGGTATTTATAGGGTTCTTCGAAAGTAGTCATGTGCGAAGGCACATGATTTCGTGGAAATTCGAAAATACCCTTTAGTCCTTAGAATAATGCTCATATTGCCTCGCCCTTACAACCCACCCAATCCAATCCTCAATCAATTCCCAAAACGAGCCGCCTCCACGGGTCTTCTGCCTCGGGACACGTGGAGGCTTATCCCGGGTCTAGCACATTTATTTATGACTTTTCCATCTTCATTCCATTAGGTTATGCGAACCCTATTTGCACATTTAATGAGGTCGTGGAACCCTAATTGTGCATTTAATTCAATTAGGTCATGTGAACCCTAATTTTGTACTTGGGCCCACAAATATCATATCTTGCTTGTAGATGATTACTTGTTATTTTTCGTTCTCATTATTAGATTTGTTGATTTCCTATTTAATTGTATAATAATGAGTGAAAAATAATTTCTAAAATTGAAATTATTTTAAGTGTACTCTTCCCAACATTTTTATGTCACCATGATAATTAATACTCAATTTTCTTTGCCTTTGGGGCAATTACCAATAATTTTTGGTCACTTTACAACATCAACCAATTGCATCATTCCATACATATATATCTTTCCCAATTCCCATCATCCACCAGCTTTGGACCTTTAAAAGAACTTGTTTTATTAAGAGTCTTCTAAATGGATTGCCGAGCGAAAATCTTCATTCAGCTTTATTTATACTGTGAATGAGAAACAAATTCTTCTCTTTATATATGAAATAAATTACAGTCACCAACCCTAAATTAAAGAGAATTAAGCTTGCCAAGTGCATGATGATGGATCCAGATAACATGAAGTTGTCTCTATAATGATGGATCTGTATAACATGAAGTTGTCCTACAATTCATCGTTTGTCAAGCCTATAGTAATTATGCATGTGTTTCATGTGTATAGCAAAATAGACTGAATAGGCAAATAAGTAACGAACTATTATTTTAGAGGTTTTTTTTGTCAAGACAAGAAATTTTATATCTGAATCCAAAAGATTTGGATAAAAAAAATTGGGGCAAAGGGTAAAAAAAAAGTTCCTGATGTTTACCGCAATGTCTCACTTGCACCCTAAACTAATTTTTTTTTCCAAAGTACCCTTAACGTTATATTTTTGGGTCATCCGTGCCCCTGCCGTTAACAAAAGACAAACGGGATTAAAATGTGATGACGTGGCAGGCTTAAATATAAAATATATTCTAAATAAAATAATATATATCATTTAATCAAAACAAAAAATACTAAAATAAAAAATAAAAAAAGCATAACATATTTACATCATTTATTCGAAATAATAAAATTCAAATTATTTTGTTAACTAATCAAAACAACTAATTAAATAAAATAAGTTATATAACATATTTACACTATTTAATCAAAATACTAAAATTCAAAACATAACATATTTACATCAAATAATAATTTAAAAAAAAAATACTAAAATACTAATTTTTAAAAAATACTAAAATACTAAAAAAAAAATCAAATTATAAAAATACTAAAATTCAAATTATTTTGTTAATTAATCAAAACAACAAAAATTCAATTATATCATTAAAATACTAAAATTATAATACTAAATACTAATTGATATAAAAATTTTAAATTACTAAAATCATAATACTAAATAATATTTTTAAACTATATAAAAATTTGATGATGTAATAATCTATACATAATCTATATATGTTATAAATAATGGGAAAAGATCCAAAAATATCCCTGATGTTTACACGGATGTCCCACTTCCACCTTAATTTAATTTTTTTTTCCAAAAGTACCCTTAATATTTCAAAGAGCAGGCCACCCATGCCCTTGCTGTCAACAGACCACCCACCTGGACTAACTCTGTTTACACGTGGATTATTTTTGCTAATTAGGCACTTAGGGTCGGAACAAATTGAAACGTCACGGGTCAAAAGAACAAAACAAACGTGTTGATCCAAAAAAGGGGCAAAAAAGCCCTAATCAGTTTCTTCAGAGAGAGGCTTCGATCGAAAAGGAGAAGAAGACGTGAAAAGAAGGTGAAGCCATCGAAGAAGGTGAAGCCCAGCTTTGATCGAAGAAGGTGATGAAGAAGATTCAGGAGGAGATACAATGTTGATCGAAGAAGGTGATGAAGAAGTTCATGGAGGAGATTCATGAGGAGTTTCGTGTTACGATGGAAGAAGACGGTGTCCTTCAGCTTGCCCAATTGGGTTGTGGATGATTTTTTGTTCAAAATTGTCTCTGTTTTTGAGGGGATTGTTTTGGTCTCAACACTGCTTTTTTTCTTCCTCATTGCATACCGCCACTTTTAACGAGTTTCCATTCATTGAATTCTTACTGCTGACTGAATCATCATCTAGAGAGAGAAAATGGGTTGAGGAGAAAGAAGAGAAAACAATTTACGAAACTGAGTAGTAGCCTCAAGCTGCAACCATAGAGGGAAGACTCTCTAACTGCAATTTGAGAGGAATGGAGGTTGTATTTGACTAGAGCTTGGTGGATATTTTTCATAGCGGGTACGAGGAACTTAGTGGTGTTTTTTGGGTCGACGAAAACTTCGTTACCGAAAGCTATGGATTCGATTCGGGTTAACGAAAGTAAACGACGACGTTGTCTTTGGACCCACGAGTCGAAAAATGACCGTTGTTCGTATGGCGAGTAGAGTAGTTCGTTGGGAAAGTCGATTTTAACTTTGATACTGTGTGTTCGATAAGGACTTGAGAACAGTAGGGTCGGTATCAAATACTTTGAGGTGATCAATTCCTTGAGATTTGAGGAGCTGAGCTACCTTGCAAGGTAAGGGTAGATTGTTTGCGATTCTGCCGTAATTTACTCCTATTGAACCTCCATCTGGAAAATGTAAAACCAAAATTAATATTAATCATTATATATTACATGGTAAATATATTCGTGTGATGATAGGGTATTCTGGGCTCTGATTTGTGGTGGGGTTTTGATCGGTCTGATTGTTACCTATGATTTCCCTTCTAATCATAAATTCCTCTATTTATTGCTGCAAATTCATGGGTAGTTTGATCCCTTTTCATATTTGCTTACTTTGAATCTGATTATTGGATTTGTTTTTTAATTTTTGTTGTCTCTGTTTTGGCTTAAGCACCTTTGGATCTTGATGATGCAGATTCTTTCTCGATTTGTTTTTCCTATGTTCAATTTATCATGTTTGTCTCTCTACTTGTCGCTATTTTGTTCATGGGTGTTTCGAATGGATGATTTTTGATTCCATTTCTTGGGTCTTTTATCGCTTTCTATTCGCCGAAAGTACCCAGTTGGTGATTTTAGTTTTGTTATTTTAGAACGGAGAAGAAGAAGAAAGAATGCAGAGAGATAAAAAGGAGAAGAAAGGAAGAGAAAGAGAGAGAGAAAGAAGAAAAAAAAAATAATAATTTATTTTTGCTCACAATGAAAAATTTGTCCACGTGTTCTATCCTCCGCTTTCGGTGGCAAAAGTCTCATTAATCTGGGTAGGCCTAGCATAATTGGGCTGAATTTTGTAACGTTAAGGTACTTTTGGAATAAAAAAATTAGTTTAGGGTGGAAGTTGGACATCCGTATAAACATCGAGGTATTTTGCACCTTTTGCTATAAATAATATAAATAATTTGATGATGTAATAATCTATACATAACAAGATATATTTATAATTTGATGATGTAATAATATTTTTAAAAATGTATTAAAAATTCAAATTACATCATAATATTTTTAAATTGATATGATTTTAAAATTAATATTAAAATTACTAAAATAATCATAATACTCTAGTTTTGAATTTTAAAAATATTATTTAGTATTATAATTTTAGTAATTTAAGTATTTTGATTAAATGATGTAAATATGTTATACAACTTATTTTATTTAATTAGTTGTTTTGATTAGTTAACAAAATAATTTGAATTTTATTATTTTGATTAAATGATGTAAATATGTTATGCTTTTTTATTTTGAATTTTAGTATTTTTTGTTTTGATTAAATGATATATATTGTTTTATTTAGAATATATTTTATATTTAAGCCTGCCACGTCATCACATTTTAACCTTATTTGTCTTTTGTTAATGGCAGGGGCACGGATGACCCAAAAATGTAACGTTAAGGGTACTTTTAGAAAAAAAAATAATTTAGGGTGAAAGTGGGACATTGGGGTAAACATCAGGGGCTTTTTTGACCCTTTTCCCAAAAAAATTGTACAAAAACTATTCATGTGACGCCCCCAAAATTAGGTATACATCACCCATCTTGAGTCACCAGATACATGGTACATAATTTAAATACAACTTAATAATACAATCATGTGGTAAATACGACAAAAAACATAAACTGTGAGTTTGAATACAAATATTGTCTACTGAGAGATTATACAAACTCAAAAGAGTCCTCATTACAATTATTATCACACTATTTCACAAAATAGTGAGGACTACTAATGCACCATCTAGGACCATCACTCACATTCCCCGATTAGTTCCAACTACGCTCTCATTTCAAGAGAGAAACGGTGAAAGAAAAGGGTGAGCTCAACTAGCCCAAGAAGAAATATTATGACTAAGATAATGCGTAATAATTTATCGTTAGCCTTCAACAAAGGTTAAACCGATAAAATATAACAACTATCAAGTTTAATCTGCTGAATGAAACAAGCAATCCATTAGAAGAGTCAAGTACAAAATAAAATCTACTATCTTCTATGATTTAAAAGGTTTTTCATCACTTTTATCATTTGGGACTCAAATTTTAATAAATAATCCACATCATCGAATCACCCTAAACTACTAAGAAAGGATATTCTTTAAGATCACGACCACGAATTATCCATGCACTACTAGCTTAAAGATAATCATGTTTTCATCAACGGTCCTGATCATGCCATAAAACAATTCATCTTTGCACTACGACCAAAGAGAATCCATAGCCATAATCATACCAAAAACTGTCCATCAATGCACTACGGGCAAATGAGGACTTTTTCCACATCATTTGTAACATTACGGTTATGATTATACCGAATAATCCCTGGTCATAATCATACCAAGTCCATCTATGCACTACAGGCCACAGATGACTTTCAACATAATATAAGCATGAGGATGATGACAATGATATAAGAATTCAATAAAACAAGTTCAAGAATTAATTTATCCAGAACCGATAACGTTCAAATTGTCAACATGATAATTGCTTTGTAGAATAAAATTCAAGAATGCTCAGAAGAATATTTTCATGAAAAGATATTGGATGAAGCGCAAATATCAAAGATATTCCACTAATTTCATGGGTATAGAAGTCAAAGTTTTAACCAACTGAGTATAATAAAGAATGGAATAACAAAAGAAATCACCATGCATGCAATAGAATCGCATACGCAGTTATTCCAATGTATAATAATAAAGAATGGAACCAGGTCCCATAAGAACGCACGCATGGGATATTCTAACGTAATAATAAATAATGGAACCAGTCCCGCCAGAAACGCACGCATGGAGATATTCGACGAATAATAAATAATGGAACCAGTCCCACCGTAACGCACAGAGCGAGGATATTCCGGCGGTAATAATAAATAATGGAACCAGTCCGGACGAAAGCATTTATGTGATATTCGGCGGAATAATAATAAAACGGAATATTAGAAGAATGTCACCATGTGTGGGGTAGCCCACAGATACAAAAGTTATTCCAATAGAATAATAAATAATGGAATAATGAAGTTCTCTTCATGAAAGACAACAAATAACATCCCTTACCGTAAAAGAAACTGAATATAAGAGTAGGGAAGTAGCAAAATACTTTTCTATAAGTTCTCTTGTAATTCTCTCCCTAGAGTTTCAGTGAATTCGTAAGAAATAATGAAGGAATGAGGTTCTATTTATAGGAAAATGGAATGAATAAGAACTAATTCATGAACGGTCCAGATTGATTTACTATTAAACGGACGGTCCATATTGGTTTACTATTAAAACTTAAAACAACGGTCCATACTGATTTACTATTAAAACTTTAAACCAGCGATCCATATTGATTTACTATTATATCTTCAACCAACGGTTTGAAAAATTAGCACATCTTCTCATAGAATAATATTGTACCCAAATACCAAATGCACAATACTAGAGTGAATAATGGCAAGGTGAATAAGTAATTCGTGAATGGTAACTCGTGAATAAGTAACTCATGAATAGTAACTTATGAATAGTAACTTTCGTGAATAAGAACTCATGAATAGTAACTCATGAATAAGACTCAAACACAAAAAGTGTCCCGAATACCTAATTGAACAATATATCATATTATGCGATGATAATCTTGTAAAATAATTGAATCAATAATATGAGAGATATGATGCGACAATTATCAGAGCAATAATTGAGTATAACCGAGTGACTTCTCACGTAAGCATCAATAATCAATACCGTGTCTGCTATTAATACCACGCCAGTATTCTTGTACTTTTAACACCGGTGTTTCAACAGATTAACAGTAAAACTTCCGCCATTATTTTCATAAAGTATTTTTGTCATTTTTTCTATTCGACAATAATTACATTGTAGGGGTCCACTAATGATTGTACTGCCGTCATTTGGATATTCCCCACAAAAAGAATATTCCCCACCAATCGAATATTATACAACCACTGCTTACTTTTGCAAAATTTATAAATATTACCCACAACTATAACATTACATCAAATCAACACCATTATATAAAAAAAAATTATTTCGAGAAAATTAAATCTTTATTCATAAAATCTGGGGTCTCACAATCTCCCATCCTTATGAAATTTCGCCCTCAAAATTTACGTACGTACCTGGTATGCCGAAGAGGTGAGGATACCTTGACTTCATTTCAGATTCTAATTCTTGAGGTATAACCTTTGAGTGTTGAATACGATCCTTCTTATCCAAGATTTTAACACGTATCTCATCATACGTTAAATCTTCTGTTATCTCGTCCGGTTCTAAATTAATAATGTGGTTCGGGTCGTCCACATATTTATGTAACATCGATACATTAAAAATGTTATGAATACGCGACATACTTGGCGGTAAAACGAGTCTATAAGCCACAATTCCTATTCGATCAAGGATTTCAAATGGGCCAATAAAATCGAGGGTTGAGATTTTCTCTCTTCATCGATTCTTGCTTCTAGAATAACGCCCTCTTGAACCTTCTTCTTCATATTCATCAGCTCTGAGTATGTAGCTTGAGCAGCTTTAACTTTTTCGATTAAAGTCGATTCTAATCGTATATTCGTTATTTCCACGTGGGTTTGTATATTCGCACTTGTAACCGCATACGATCTTCTACTCAACGCGTCAGCTACCACGTTCGTTTTTCCTACGATGGTATTGAATGGTGCGATCGTAATCTTCAACAGCTTGAGTCAACGTCTTTGGCACATGTTACGTTCGTTTTAAGTAAAGAAATATTTGAGGGTTTTAGAAATGAGTTTTGTACTGAGGTCAATACAAAATTCGATTTCACGCTCTAAGGGTAGGCTAAGAAGTCTTTAAGAATACGTTAGGAAATTTATTAACAATAGAAATACCATTCAAAACTGTGACTCTCATCCAAGACTTGGATAACACGTCACATTGATACCTATCAACTTGTCATCGTTATTCACGAAGTTGCCTTACAGAAAGTCTAGCTTCGGTGCATTCCATACAAGAAAGTCAACAACGAAAGGATCAGGGCTCTTTATTTATGGCTTGACATGACAATGATTGACTTTAGTGGTTTGGTTACTTTGAATTCGCATAACAGGTTGGTTAGGAGTATGAAAGCTAACAACCTTACAAAAAGCATGATGAGTAGTTAACCAATCGTTTCCAAAAATCACATCAAAGGCAAGTGTTTTCAAAGAGATAAGATCGACAGGTAACGTGAAAGTGTTGATTTGAACAAGATTTATAAATAGTGGAGGTAACGAAGGTTTCTCCCAACTGAGTTTAAACAGATATATCAAAGTCTAACTTCTCCGGAGTTAACTTCAAACATTGAACATAACTAGGTGCAATAAAAGAGTGAGTAGAACCCAGATTCAAACACGGTATAGACTTCGCAAGAGTTTATGACTAACATACCCGTGATAATTTTATTCAGGTTCCTCGTCACAAAAAAAAATGCTCTCTCTTAAACTACTGGCTTTGGCTTGTCTGGGACATCCTTTGGTGCCTCCATCCTAGCTGAACTTGTCTTGGTGAACGACAAAAATTGGGCTAAAGTGACCTTCTCTTCCATAATTATAGCATGCTTTGGGCTGCATCGCTAGCTTTGACCGATGTGTCCTCCCTCCGCATTTGAAGCATATGATGGTGGTCGTTCTCCTTCCTTAACAACGGGTCTTTGGTCTTGACGTCTTTCCATCATTTTTGAATCTCCTCTTTTTGAAATGTCCATTCTTATTATTTTGACCATGATTACCACCGAAGTGGTTACCATTTCTGGCATGTTGATTCCCTCCATGCTTATTGTCACCGCTTTGATGACCATTATCACCCCAGATATTATCATTTTTCTACCGCTTCTTTTTCAGCGTTGACTCGTTATCGCTGACTCCACTAATCGAGCCCTATTTACAACATCTGAATACAAACACGGTTTATGAGAAATAAGATGTTAACGTATCTCGGCTTCAAACCTCTTAAAACATCCGCGCGTCATTCTCTCTTCATTATCAACCAAGTGGGGCGCAAATCGGGACAACTTCGGCAAACTTGGCTTCAGACGCGACACTTGGTCCATGTTGTTTTGCTCCAACTTGATAAATTCCACCTCCTTCATGTGACGAATGCTTTCGGAAAGTACTTATCATTGAATGACTCTTGAACTTCTTCCAAGACATCTTGAAATCGTTAAATTTGGGTAATGCGTTTCTGATTCCCACCATGATTTGCCTCTTCACGCAACATAAAGGTGGCAAAGGAACCTTTTGCTCCTTGAAGCATCCCAAGACATCAAATATCTTGGTGATCTCGCTTTAACTATGTATCCATATAAGTGGTTATGGCTTTCCTAAAAACTCGGTGGTCCCAACTCCTTGAATTGTTTAATGGTTACCAACCGTGGTTGCCATTGTTTCCTCCTCGCATTATGAGCAGAGCCGCGCGCGCTTTGATGTTGCATGAATTCTAAAAAGCTCCTAAACGTCATCTGTCGTTCAATCAATTGATCGCGGTTGTTGTTTATTTATAGGAGGATTATCGCCATCCTGTTGCACATTGTCCCGATTATTGATCTCGGAGAATCAACAATCTCTCAGCTCCATTACTATTCTCAACATTCTCGGATGTCATTTTCAGATACTGCCACAAAACAAAGGTTAATTGACATGTAACATATTATCCCTATATTCTGACCGACCAATTAAATACCACAAAAAAAACTTAGGTAGGTCATACTAGCGAAGGAATTCCCCGTCTCTCCCCTCCTAGTTCTATTCTCACATCTTAGCCAGGGATCATATCTCTAAGCTTTGATACCAACTATGACGCCTCCAAAATTAGGTATACATCACCCATATTGAGTCGCCAGATACATGGTACAGAATTTAAATACAACTTAATAATACAACTGTCGTGACAATACGACAAAACATAAACTGTGAGTTTGAATATAAATATTGTCTACTAGAGATTATACAAACTCAAAAAGAGTCCTCATTACAATTATTATCACACTATTTCACAGAATAGTGAGGACTACTAATGCACCATCTAGGACCATCACTATGTTCCCCAACTAGTCCCAGCAACGTTCTCATTTTCTGAAGAGAACAGTGAAAGAAAGGGTGAGCTCAACTAGCCCAGTAAGAAATATTATGACTAAGATAATGCAGAATAATTTATCGTTAGCCTTCAACAGTGTTAAACTGATAAAATATAACAACTATCAAGTTTAACTGCAATGAACAAACAATCCATTAGAAGAGTCAAGTAAGGAATAAAATCTACTATCTTCTATGATTTAAAAGGTTTTCATCACTTTTATCGCTGGACTCGACTTTAATAAATAATCCACATCATCGAATCACCCCTAAACTACGGCCAAGGATATTCTTTAAGATCATCGCGACCATGAATTATCCATGCACTACTGACTAAAGATAATCATGTTTTCATCAACTGATTCCGATCATGCCATAAAATAATTCATCTTTGACTATGGCCAAAGAGAATCCATAGCCATAATCATACCAAAAACCGCCCATCAATGCACTACGGCCAATGATGACTTTTTCCACATCATTTGTAACATTACGATTATGATTATACTTGAATAATTCCTCGGTCATAATCATACCAAGTCCATCTACGCACTACAGCCACACAGATGACTTTCAACATAATATAAGCATGAGGATGATGACAATGATATAAGAATTCAATAAAACAAGTTCAAGAATTAATTTATCCAGAACCGATAACGCTCAAATTTTCAACATGATCTTGCTTTGTAGAGTAAAATTCAAAATGCTCGTAAGAATATTTTCATGAAAAGATCTCGGATGAAGCGCAAATATCAAAGATATTCCACTAATTTCATGGGTATAAAAGTGAAGTTTTAACCAACCGAGTATAATAAAGAATGGAATAACAAAAGAAATCACCATGCATGCAATAGATCGCATGCAGACGTGTTATTCCAATGTAATAAAGGATGGAACCAGTCCCGCCAGAAAACGCGCATGCATGGATATTCCGGCGAATAATAAATAATGGAACTGTGTCCCACGAACGCACGCAGACGTGATATTCGGCTGAATAATAAAGAACGGAATATTAGAAGAATGTCAACATGTATAGGGTAGCCCGCGTATACAGGTTATTCCAACAGAATAATAAATAATGGAATAACAGAAGTTCTCTTCATGAGTACAACAAATAACATTCCTTACCGTAAAAGAAATTGAATATAAGAGTAGGGAAGTAGCAGAATACTTTTCTATAGGTTCTCTTGTAATTCTCTCTCTAGAGTTTCAGTGAATTCGTAAGAAATAATGAAGGAATGAGCTTCTATTTATAGAAAATGGAATGAATAAGAATTAATTCATGAACGGTCCAAATTGATTTACTATTAAACCATTTCGGTCCATATTGGTTTACTATTAAAACTTAAAACAACGGTCCATACCGATTTACAATTAAAACTTTAAACCAAATGATCCATATTGATTTACTATTATATCTTCAACCAACTATTCAAAAATTAAAGACATCTCCTCATGGAATAATATTGTACCAAAAATACCCGAATGCATAATACTAGAGTGAATAGTAATCGGGTGAATAAGAACTCATGAATAGTAACTCATGAATAAGTAACTCATGAATAGACTCCCAACGAAAAAGTCCCGAATAATACCCGATTGAACAATATATCATATTATGCAGATGATACTATAACAATAATTGAATCAATAATATGAGAGATATGATGCATCAATTACTGTAGCAATAATTGAGTATAACTGAGTGACTTTTCACGTAAGCATCAATAATCAATACTGCAGTGATATCGCAACCACGCCAGACATCGCATTTCTTTTAACACCGGTGTTTCAACAAGCTTAATTCGGTAAAACTTTCGCCGTTATTTTCATAAAGTATTTTTGTTATTTTCTCTATCCGACAATAATTCTGTTGTGGGGTCCACCAATGATTGTACCGTCATACGGATATTCCCCAACAAAAAGAATATTCTCCGACCAATCGAATATTATACAACCACTTGCTTACTTTGCAAAATTTGTAAATATTACCCACAGCTATAACATTACATCAAATCAACACCATAATATAAATAAAAATTATTTCGAGAAAATTAAATCTTTATTCATAAAATCTGGGGTCTCACAATTCATATTTCCTGAACTTTCACAAAATGTTATCTCACTATATATAATTTCTTTTGCAAAATCACGGGCATTTTGAAACATGATGGTGCATATGTTGGTACACACACACACACACACACACACACACACACACACACATATATATATATATATATATATATATATATATATATATATATATATATATATATATAATCCATCCATCCATAGAATTCTTTGAGAACAACCCAAAAGTAATGGTACAACAATTAGAATGTGGTATAATAATAAAATGGACCCCATTTTTATTATCCCACCGCCATATAACTCAATAACAACAACATGTTCCTCTTATATTGGTTCCTTCCTTTTCAAATTGATATGATTTGAGATATTAATGATAGCTGGTTCCTTCCTTTTCAAATTGGCATGGTTCCTCTTCTATTAATGATATTATAAATACTAATAAATATTATAAATACAAAATATAGTATTTATAATATTTATATTTATAATATTAATAATATTTTTTAATATTATTAATACTTATATTAATATTTTGTAATATTAATGTTAATAATATTTAGTATTAATAATATTAATAGTAATAATAATTAATAATATTAATAGTAATAATTATAAATACTAATATGAATATGAATACTCATATTAGTTATTACTATTATTACTATTAATATTATTAATACTAAATATTATTAACATGAATATTACAAAATATTAATATAAGTATTAATAATATTACAAAATATTATTATTATTACTATTATTATTATTAATATGAGTATTCATATTCATATTAGTATTTATAATTATTATTACTATTAATATTATTAATACTAAATATTATTAACATTAATATTACAAAATATTAATATAAGTATTAATAATATTACAAAATATTATTATTAATATTATAAATATAAATATTTATTAGTATTTATAATATTTATTAGTATTTATAATATTTATTAATATCATTAATAGAGGAGGAACCATGCCAATTTGAAAAGGAAGGAACCATATCAATTTATAAAGGAAGGAACCAGCTATCATTAATATCTCAAATCATATCAATTTGAAAAGGAAGGAACCAATATAAGAGGAACATATTATAGCCATGTACAGAATGGCTCCATTTTTATTGTCCCACTTACAATTTGTTATATGCTATTACTTTTTGGGTTTCAAGAACTCGCTAAGGATTTATGGATGGATTCCCATATATATATATATATATATATATATATATATATATATATATATATATTGGAATAGTTCAAGAGCATAAGTCTTAACGACATAAGTCTCTTAAATTAAAGAGCATAACTACTTAAGGCTTCCGTGTTTTTTATTAACACACCGCTCTCCTCACTTTGTCGGTAAGAAAGACCCAAAACCTCCAAAATCGACAAAGAGAAAAAATAGTGCCCTAGCTTCTCTCCAAATCGGAACACAAGCTTCTCTCCAAATCGGAACCCTCCTTAGAATCTCTGTGTCCTATAAACAGTGCCCTAGAATTGAATTTCTCTCTAAATCAAAACCCAATTTCTCTCTAAATCGGCGAAAGAGCAAAAAGGCGTCTACACTGAGAATGACACGGCAGAGCCATCTTGTTCTGCTGTAGCGAGGTTTATGACCGCTCCCTTCCACAAATTTTTAATGGGACAATCCTAAGGCAATAGAAGATATACAAGAATATTGTACTCTTGTCAATTTTTTTTTTACGGGGTTTTCTTTGGCAAGGTTTTTAACGAGACATAGTTTTAGAAAGTGGTCATTCAAGTGGGAGTGTTAGAAATAATGTAATTGAAAGATGAAAAGTTTGAAAAATGAAAAGGTTGAATTTTGGAAGGTTACAACCAAACAAATGATGGGGCACATAAAGAAATTAAAAGCCCTTAAATTCTTTCATTCCTATTAGGAAGTTAGCTTGTAATGTCTATCATATATAAAGAGATGTGTAATTAAGAAATTTGATAGATATCCATCCAAGTGATTTGAGAGATTAAAATGTATTGTGAATGATCACTTGATAAGTTTATCACTATATATAAATTCATTTTTCTTTCTTACTTTGTTTCTCTCGATTATTTTACCACACATATATCACTTATTATTTATTTTATTGAGCTCTACACTGAATTAAAAATGAACACAAATTTCTTTGAAATACCAATAAAAAGAAGTAGTTAAGGCGGTTAAGATAAAGTTAAGAACAAACTTTTTTCTACGTTGCCTAAAAGAAAATTAAAGTACATAGCTAGCAATTGGAGAATGCATTTAGCTAGTGCAGCTTAAAATATATATAAAAAATTAGTAATTGTCCGTGTCTGAAGGTATGACATAACGAAATCATCACTCTCTCTCCGTTTTAACAATCTCAAAATTAGAAATGAATATGAACCGTTCTTGTGTTTTTTCACTCAAATCAATATTTAGAATGAATCTGAACCGTCCTTGTGCTTTCTCTTCCTATCTTATTATAGATATAACGAAAACTATGCCGTACAAATCGCACATTCTGAAATTATATTTTATGTGAAAAGAGAGGCATTTTGTTCCACAAAAGAAATATCAAATGTTAAATTTTTGTTCCACACAAAAGTCCTATTTTAATTTCATTGATATATATATATATATATATATATATATATATATATATATATTTTTATTTTGTATATAAAGACTACTAAACTAATGACTCATTATTTTAACACCTAAATATAAATTAATACATTAAATTTTTATTTATTTTTTTCACTTTGGAGATTGTCTTCTCAATTTTTTCAATTAGGAGATTAAACTTTTAATTTTTTTCAACTTTGGGAATTGTCTTCTTAATTTTTTCAATTTGAGAATTAAACTTTTAATTTTTTCTAATTTTGTCTAATTTATAGTATCACTTCAGAAATTGATGACATTACAGCGACACGTGGCTAAAAAAATATTTGTGTAATATTGAGTCTCATTTTAATATTTATTTCATTAATTTTATACCAAAAAGAATAAATATAAGATCATTATTAATTTTTTAAAGTAAATTTAATACATTACAAACTTAGCTTTAAAAAAATATCAATAATCAATATAATGATAAATATTTTAAAATGTATAAATGTACTAATTAAAATTTTGTTATTTCATAATCATCAATAATCAATATAATGACAATTTTACCCTTTTGATATAAAAATTAAATGCCTAAATATAGATTAATACCTTGAACTTTAAGTTTATTTCATAATCATCAATAATAAGTATAATTATTTTTTAATACTAAAAAGGATAAATTTCCATTAAAAAAATTAATAATGGTTTTATACTTACCCTTTTTGGTACAAAAATTAATTGAATAAATGTTAACATGAGACTCAATATAACATATAAGTATTTTTTTAGTCACGTGTCGCTGATATGTCATCAATTTTCTAACGTGACACTATCAATTAGACATAATTAGAAAAAATTAAAAGTTTAATCTATTAATTGAAAAAAATGAAAAGACAATCTCTAAAATGGAAAAAAATTGTAAGTTTAATACTCTAATTGAAAAAATTAAGAAGACAATCTCTAAAATAAAAAAAATAAAAAATTTAAGATATTAATCTATATTTAACCCTACTTTTAAAGAAAATATAACTTTAGTATTCAGAAATTACGCAAATAGAACTCTATTTGTAGGTATATAAACTTGAAAGCCTCCAAAAAAAACACATAAAATTAAAAAAAAAAAGATCCAGAATTCGGCCAAGACACTGACCCCGGGACAACATATGAAGAATCCCTTGATTCTCACAAGTACTAATGTAAAATAATAAAGTTTACGGCCATCTGTTCCATGGCAGGCACAGGTCTGCAGATTGGACGTTTCACTTCTGTACATTTTGCTGTCAATCAAACAAAACTTGGAGGAAATAATTAAATTAACCAAGAAGAGAGTGAAAATTAAGTAACACGTAGTAGTTTATACTCCTTCCTACTTATTTTGTTTGACTTTTTTTTTCCTTCCAAATTTTTTTTCCTTCCAAATTTAGGGTTTACTTGGACAATTTTTTTTAATACTCCTATTTTAATGTTGGATTTTTTCTTTGAAGTTTCAAATTTGAAAAAAAATCATTGGGAAAATTATAAATAATTTTGTCTTATGCAAACTTTAATTTTCAAAAAGAAGACGATAAAAAAAATAAAAACTTTTTTTTAAGAATAGATGAGTATAATTAAAACAATATAAAAAAGAAAACTGCTATTTAATTTCATGTTTTCAAGAACTCAATTTTCATATATGAATGTGGAACACATTAGTATAGTAGTATATATGTGAGAGAGACCTTAATGGTCAAAAATGTTTTTGAAAATATCAATTTTCTAAAATTTTTAAAACAACATAACTATGTAATTTGCCAGGAGCTCCCTTCAGTCCAATTAGTGGGCGAAATATACGAAAGGAGTTGTTCTCACATCATGCATCAGGCTATACTTAACGTTCTACACTAACATAAGTTTCATTCTCATAAGCAATTAAGGTAATGATAAACAAGAAAATGCTAAGTGTAACCAAATGCATGAGATGACAGCTCTATTCGCAACTCAAACCTCGATATTGGTCTGAATGGGGGCTCTTTAGCTCCACAAAAAATATACTTATTCTTTAATTCATCACTCCATGTAGTCTCTCTCTCTCTCTCTCTCTCTCTCTATATATATATATATATATATATATATATGTATATCTACTTAATGCACACATAGAAAAGAGGAGGAGAAATGACAATGTCTTGTGGTTGTGGTTCTTAATTTTTCCAGGTTATTGACCATATATATATATATGTATATCTACTTGATGCACACATAGAAAAGAGGAGGAGAAACGACAATGTCTTGTGGTTGTGGTTCTTAATTTTTTCAGGTTATTGATCATATATAGAGCTTGCACTTTGATATAGTAAATGGTTTAACATAACATTTTCTTTTATTTGTCCTTTTCATTTGGAGTACTTGAAATTCTTGAGCTTTGAAAGTACAGCTAATAGATACGGTCACTTTGGATCACAAGTAAGTTCTATTTATGTTTCAAAATAATGATTACTGTCTCAAAAGTACTAATATAAAGTAATGTAATTTATTTTGTAAGGTTTAGTATAAGTATACACACACAGGTTCCCATGCATGCCATTTTCAGAAATTGAAAATTAAATAACTCATTTGTTCTTTTTGCAGGCAAAGGAACTATAGGCATCTTTCATCTTTGGCTTGCTAGCAGTTGTCTATTAGCATCTCTCACAATGTAATTATGTAAATATTAACCGTTTGCATGCATTAATTAAGCATCTATTTCATATTGGCCTGTGCCTTTGAATGGAAACTCTTCAACACAATTCCAACATGATAAAATGGCACAAGGATAACTTCCATTCATCTTTTCACTCAATTTTTCTCGCGCTATAGCGATATAATAATATTCTTCGCAAATAATTATGTCATTGTACTGTCGTTTAAGCAATATTTGTGTCTTTTTGGAAGAAACCAAGTGAAAAGTGTAATAGATCCGTCCATGATAAAAGTCCTTATTATTATTTTCTTAATCCAATGAAATGTAATTTCTTAATAACCAGGACTTTTTATACATATTTTCCTATTCTACCAGTAGCATTAAATATCTTTACTTTTCTTATTCTAATTTTCTCAATATTTAATGATTTAAGATTTTGTCATTTTATTCATCTTCTTAATATGTGAAAAGTCCACCAAAATTTTTATCCCTAGCTTAACCTGAAATGTAATATTATGGTCAAAAATTTATCTTTTGACTTTTATTCACATATTAAGATCAACCTGCCTGCTTCGATTAATCTAGTTAAGAACGAAATTGTCACACCACATACCACTATGAATTTTTATACTTTTTTGGTGTATTTGTTATAACAAATGTTGCATTTTAGTTATAACGCGCTTATAACATTTGCTATAAAACTTCATGTTGGTATATGGTGTGTAAAATTCGGATCCATATTTGACAACTACAACATTTGCATCCCAATTAGTAATCCTTTGAAACAATTGCATGCAGTGCCTCCATCAGATACCTAACAACAAATTCTCTTAGACGGATTTCCCTAAGGACGGCCCCCCTAAGAAACTATGCTATCAACTCAAAATTTCCAGCTTACAAACTTTGATTCTAACCATTTGGCCACTATATATATTGACTTAGCCCTTGGAGCATATACCATGTATAAATAAATTAGAGTACTAGCTAGTTCAAACATAGACTTAGTACCCTCTTGTACAACACAAAATTATCAACTATTATATATCTTTAGATAACCGTAAACGTTCACAAATTAAAGAAAAATCTTTAAATTTTACCAACTGTTCAGAACTAAACGTCAAAATTAAATGGATTATGCAAAGATTATTTTGTACTCTGGTAGACGGAATCATCATAGTTCTTGTATAAAAACAAATTACGTCTTATATAGAATAAAATTGTAAATGTATAATACAAAGGAAACTGATATTTCTACATGATTATAGATCCTATAACGACGGTTTTTACAGTCGTTATACATCTATAGCGACACTTTTTATGTAAAAATATCAAAAAGTCATGTGAAAATTCAACTTGTTTCTTCTATACACTGTCCAAATGGACTATCCATTTTGAATTGCTTGAAATGAGGATCCGTTAACTTTATAAAGTATAGAAGAGAGCAAAAACCTCTTACACTACAAATATAAAACTAAAAGTAAAGGAATAGACAAGATTCATTTTAACCTGTTGGCTATGTCAAAGCTGAATCTTTTACTATATATATAAGCAACCATGCATAAGGGAGTGACCACACCAACAAAGCAAGCCATTGTCATTTCTTTTGCTCCTCTCTGTGTTTGAGAGAGGAGAGAAAGAGAGTATGTATACGTGGGGAGTTAAGGAGCTCCGTTTCAGACCAATATCGAGGGCCGAGGAGCGGACAGAGCTGTCATCTCATGCATTTGGTTATGCTTAGTATTTTCGTGTCTCATAGATATGTGAGAATTGAAACACTAACAAGTCGAAAGTTAAGTTTAGCCAGATGCATGATGTGGGAGCAACTCCTTCCGTGTACTTTGCCCACTAATTGGACTGAAGGGAGCTCCTGGTGAATCACACATCTTTATTCCAACTTGAAAGTTTCATTCTACTTCAATAATATTTATGCTATTTAATTGCCTATTTATTTTTATTATTAAACTTCACTATAATTACTCCTGGTTTTGATAAATTTGCAGAGCAATCTCCCATGGAAGAGATGGTGAGTATTATTGTTCACTGATGTCATCAGAGATATGATTGTCCCGGTTGAGCCGGCAATGGAGGGGTTTGTGCCTTGGCTGGATATATACTTGATCTTTGTCATATCCTACTTGGACGATGCACAAGGCCTGCATTTTTTTCATCTATGATTTTTTGCCAGCTTGTGGGTTTTATATACCTAATAGTTAATAGTCTTGTTGCAACTAAATATGTCCACTTTTATGCCATGTAGATACAATTTTAGCATGGTTTGTAAAAAAAGCAGTTTTCATGGTGTTATTGATGTTACTCATAATAAAGTTTGACATATTTTTGTCGCAAAATATATGATTCTCCAGCCACTTAATAAAATTTTTCATATTGTATGCCTTCCATTTTAAACACAATCTAGTATTTGATGTGTAAGTTGTCACCAATTTCACCGTAATAAGTTCATATATCTAGAAAATATTGCATTAACCAATGCAATAAAAAGTTATAGAACTTGTCGATGTAATATTTTCTCTAACCCATGCAATACAAAACTAGAACTCACTAGGGTGAAGTTGGTTCCAACTTCACCCAAACCGGATCCGTTGTTGTTGTTATCAAAGTCCTTGTTAATTAGCACCTGGTAGACTTTTTTCTTTTAAAATTTTAAGCACCACAAGCTAATGCTGTTCTTCACTTTCCTCGCCCTCGCCCTCGCCCTCGCCCTCGCCCTCAATCTCAATCTCAATCTCAATCTCAATCTCAATCTCAATCTCAATTTTTTAGCTGCCACAATAGTTACAAGTCAGAAAATGTAATATTCATCAGCCAACTTAATCATCTTCTTTGAGGCAATTTTATTTAAGTGAAAAAAAAAGGAAACAAAAATTTGCCCAAGAGTCGGTAGTTTACTTCACCATAAGGCCTAAACCATAGCGCCTGGTGGTTGTGTCCCAGGAATCCAGTCCAGCAAGTAGAATCTATCACATTGAGCCAAGTCGAACCATAACGAGCCCAGCTCAATTAGGAATTAGGGTGCATCACGCCAAGTTAATCCTAGCCAAGCTCGAGTTTTGTTCACGAATGGGTCTGTGCAGTTACAGCCCGATCCAAGAAGCAGACATAGTTATACTATATATGTACCGAATTGCTACATTTAGCAGAAACACTAGGAAAGCCATAAAACTGGAAGACCACAAATTTTGGGAACTTTGCCCAGATAATTCATTATGCTAAGGTTGAGATTAGTATGGTGCAGAAAGCCTTATGGCAGTCGAGGCTTGTAAGAGTATCAGGGAGATTAGGAGGCAATTACATGAAATGTTAGAAACCAAGGAGGGGTGGGGGGCTCAAATAGCTAAATTAAACTTGCAAGTTTGTGGAGAAAGAATAACAAGTAGTTTGTTCAAAGGAAATAAAAAAATGACTTCTGTCCTTTTTCAGAAAATGGCTTATACGGAGTTTAAAGTGTAGGGAGTTATTGTCTGAAAAACTAAGGTTAAGTTTGTATAGACTTCTAAAAGTATTTCAGTTGACCACATTTTAGGTATCATACATACCTAACACCCAAAATGCCCAAAACCTTTTCTAGGAACTCAGTTTGATCATTTCAATAACAAGATCTTGATCCAAACAGAAAATTGCATTAAAGATACAAATAGAACCGCTTTTACCAACAAAATGACAGTTATATTATAAAGAAACATACATTTATTAAACTTAAAGTAGAAATGATATATATTGAAATTTCTCCAGATGATAAAAAGAAAAAGAGAAAGTGCGACAAGGAAGATACAACATCCTGAACAAAACCTATAACATATAAAGAGAAAACCATGGTGGTGGATTAATTCATTGAACTGTTCTCAGTTTACTTTTAAGTTTCAAGGATGAAGATCCCAGAATGTTGCATAATAGAACATTGCGAAAGAGACACATAAGCAAGTATATCATGAAAAATGCTTATTTATCGTCTTATTTCCTCACATCCATTGCTTAAATAACCATCTTTTATATATTGAACAATCTAAAAGAAAAAGATGAACTAAAGCCAAATCCAGCAACATGCAACACTGGGCTTCAAATTAAACATGAAAGAAGAGAATACAGTTGATAATATTTTTCGAGATAAAGCAAAAGACCTCGACAGCAATGCAACCAAACTCGTCAATTAGCCAGTGCAATATTAGTCCTTGCCTTCATACATTTAAGCTGCCGGCAAGACACAATAGCACCTGCAAGAAGAAGGTACAACTTGTATCATTGCCCTGACGGGATCCGACTAACATCTAAAGAACTAATGGACATGGTAGTGAAAACAGAAGTAATAACACCGCCACATCTCATACATTTGTAATGGAAATTCTGACACTGCTCCCAGGTTCATATTTTCTTTTGAACAGTTGGGGTTGCCCGTGGGTCCATCAATGAATTAAAGAAGTTGTCTAGCAACATTACCCCTTATCAATCCTTCTCCTATTGTCTGGATTCATTTCCTCTGCCCTCCAACTTCCCCTCTATAATATTTAAGACTTTAACATCCACCATATTACAGATCAAAGATCAATTGAAGGTACAAAAACATGATCAATATAAACCTTCAAGAGAAATTCCTTGAAGGTTCCATAGTCCATAAATGCCTGTCAGAGCAGGAACTAAAGGACAAGGAAAAGGGAATCCAGTCATCAATAACACTGTCATTCAGATCAAGAAAGAGATTGGAATTCCAAGAAAAAGAAGCTCTATCATGGATATGGAATCTAAGAATAGGGTCATCGTGAAGATAAGTGTTATAACAAACTATGCCAAATACATAAATCAACGAAGAAAATTAAAGACCAAAACAAGATATATACATGGAAATCGCAAATCAGGAACAATCATGGGCGAGAGGCAAAATATATCACTATATTAGAATGTGAAGAATACAATCAGTGACAAGATCTCTCACAATCCAAAACTTCAAAACACCCCAACTGTTTCCTTCTCTAAAGACCGCTACAAAACTGAGAAAAAAATAATGAGTAAACCCTAGCTATAAGGGTAATGTTAGGAGTCTCAAATGATGTCAAGTAAATAAGACAAATGGTAATTATGACATATAATTACATGAGTCAACCAATGTAATGATAATATATAACTTGAGACAACACATTTGAGACTCCTAGTATTACCAGTGTTCTAAAAATCCTCACTAGGTCTGCCTAGGCGCTAGGTCCCCTGGCGCCTCGCCTAGGCCAAAAAATCCCTCAAAGAAATTAGGCGGGCAAGCTAGGCGGGCCTAGGCTGGAAAGGCGGGCAGGCAAGGCGGAGCCTAGGCGGAAAGGTTTTTTTTGTTTTTTTTAATAACTACCCAAACCAGATCTTGATATTTTTTTTTAATGATTTACCATATTAATAATGCATATTGTAACATATCAAATCACAACAAGAAGTAAACAAGATTAAGTCAAAATGAATAATTTTATTATAATTGTAATTTTTGAACTTGTACCAACTTCAAATTATATAAATGATGATACAATTATATATATTTAGTTTAATTTTAATAATATAATTCTTAAATTTATGTTTAGTTTCTTAAGTTTTTAATATTGAATTGAATTCTTGAAATTTTAAATTTTATTATTTAATCCATATTTAATGACATTATGAATAAAACTAAAAGTCCACCGTAACTTAAAGATAAAGTGCAGTTTGAACTTTAAAGCAAAAAGCAAAGCTTTTATTATCTTTATTATAGATTGTTTTGCTTTATATTATTGTTTTGTTTGGATAAATGTAAGATAAAATATTAAAACTGACTTACAATAAAAAAAATATCGCCTAAACGCTAGCCCCCCTGACCGTCCTCCTCCTCCGCCTAAATACTTTTAGAACATTGAACATTACCTTAGCTATAATGATAATATATATACATATATATAAAGAGAGAAAGAGAGTTATGTAAATATCATGACAAGTCTATACCACCACTAAAGCCCATCCTTTTTTTTCCTTCAATCTCCTCAAATATATTATTTTGGTCGGGTCAAATGTCAAATGCTAAACTAGAATTCAAGACACATAACAACAATATTAGCAATAGAAACGATGAAAAATTGTTGCCACATAAACCTCAGTCACCCATAGCCCCTAACAAACAAATTTCCCATCCCTTACTTTATAACATAAAAGTTTAACAAACCAACCATAGCAATTAGATATACTCTCCCCGCTAGGAATTAGTGACAAAAGTACATTAGCACCCCAACTATTCCATTGAAAGCCAAAGTACATTAGCCCAACACTAACTCTTCGATATATCTCTTGCTGGAAGTACCCTGAACTTGATCCCATTGATAACAAGTAGGCCCAAATAATTCGATCGAGGCAGTTGTTGAACCATACCAAATAGTTCCGGCAACAACAAAAGCTGCAAAAAAGACAACAGTGATACTACTGGAAAGGACGGTTCCAATATTGCCCATACACAATCCTTTGTATGGACGTTAAAGAGCAGGCAAACACTAAGATGGAATAGACCGACCAATATACCTAATGTCCCTACTGCAATATGATGAAAGACTATTCCTCCTAGAACAAAAGGAACAAAACCTTCCACGACCCACACTGGATATATATATATATGATGAGAGGCTATTCCTCCTAGAACAAAAAGAACAAAACCTTCCACATCCCATGCTTGATATATATAACAAGTCTATACCACCACTAAAGCCCATCTTTCTTTTCCTTCGAATCACCTCAAAATATTATTTTGGTCGTGTCAAATGTCGAATGCCAAACTAGAATTCAAGACACATAACAAGAAGATTAGCAATAAAAATGATGAAAAATTGTTGTCACATAAACCTCACCCACCCATAGCCCCTAATGAACAAATTTCTCATCCCCTACTCTATAACAGAAAAGTTTACCGAAACCAACAATAGCAATTAGATATAAACTCCCCGCTAGGAATTAATGACAAAAGCCCATTAGCATCCCAACTATTCCATTGAAAGCCAAAGTTATTCTTTAACTCCTTATGCCAGAAAGAGACATGTTCCGAAGGGAAACACCATGATCATTTACCAACAAGAGACAAGTTCTCAAGTACCAGTGTTCCGTGACCAAATTGCCCTCTCACCAGACCTATACCAAGTGATCTGAGCATCAAATCTAGTCATACAAGTTGTTACCTTCAACATTCTAAGATCTCCAAACTTCTTTTGTTTTATTTTGTCCTTTTTTTGCTGGTGATCTTCACTTAAGAAATTGACTTTGTAGTAGCTTAAACATGAGAGAATTTATTTGGTGGCCCTCCTCTAGGGCAAGGGACACCATGTACTCATATTTGGGATTAAAATAGTCAAAATAACATGGAGTCGAGGTTTGAGTAATCTCTCAGTAGTTGATTTATGAGAATCTAAAACTATGGTTGCCCAAATTCGCCGAACCTTTGCATGGACAAGGTGTTAAATCTATTTTTTTCCCTTTCATCTTGCTTCTTCTCTCCACTCTTATTTGTGCAACCAAATCATTAATATCACGTCAAGCAATTCCTAAACCAAAATTCTCTGAAAACATCCCAGCCAATCCGTTCATAATTACAACAAATATTACAGCCCCGCCCACAAATTAAGAGTTCACATTTCCTTATTTCAGGCATCCCAAAACAAATATACCAAATCAATAATTTTTCAGTAACTTGTGATCTTCAGCAGCTGATTATATCAAAGTTAAATCTTTATTTCTTTTAAAAAAATCAAATTGTGATCCTTTTGTTAAATAGATAGATTAATCATAATAAGTATTCCAATTAATCTCAATTAAAAAATGAAGTCAGTAAATTAACTAACTCTAGACAAGTATATAAGAAAAATTACCTCCAATCATTCCTCCACCGCAACCTTGGGACCTGCAAAAATTCAAACAAACCCAATTAAAGTAAGAAACAGATATATACAGACGAAATAGAGGATGAAAAGAGAGAAAGAGAATTGGGGGCGGACCATGGAGGTCCGGATGACGGCCATCTTTGCCCCACCCAATACCGCGAGTAGAATCAAGGTATTGCTGGACTAAATGGCGGCACTTCTGGAGGTGATTAACACCTTCGATCCGGTAACACCACCGAAGTTTCTCCCGGAGAATCTTGGCCGTCTCTATGTCGATCCATTTCTCTCTCACAATGTGCTCCCTCATCTCCAGCATCGCCACCGGGTCCTTATACGGATTCTCCGGGTCAAAATCCGGAGCTCCTTCATCGAAAACCACTTCCTTCTTCCTCCCCATCTCTTCCTCTCTCAAAAACTTGCTCACTGTTCAGAATTTTCTCAGATTGTTGCTATGAGTATTTCGGTATTTTATTCGGGTCGGTTCAACTCTTGGCTGCGGACTAATTTATTTCTAATAATTTTTCCCCCTCTTTTGATAATTATATAATTAATTTAGAAATTTTTAGATTGTTTTCAAAAAAGATTTTTTTTTTCTTTTGATTATCATAATATAAAATGACATTATTTCTCAAATTTACACTGTACTAAAATAAAATCTGATACTTAAATGTAGAATTTTTTTGAATTTGAAATATTAAGAAATCAATTAAATACTAATACAATACCATTTGAGATCCCTTAAAAATGTGATTAATAATTTTGATTATTACTTCTATTTATAATCAGTTTTAATAAATTATAGCTTGTGTTTGGTAAAGAAAAAAAAAACTTAAATTAGTAAAAAAAATTGGTATAAAAATTAAATATTTGCTAATTACTTATTTCAAGTATAAATTATTAAAAAATATTTTAAAAAATAAATATGAGTAAAGAAGGGAATTATTAAAATAAATAAGGATAAATTAATAATATATTTGGTCAAATCTGATTATTAAATTTAGCAGATAATCAAAAGCTCCACATCAGAGAGTTTCTAATTATTTTCATAAATGGTGATTATAAACAATTTTAAAATTAATTTATCAAATACTTTTTATTTTTTAAAACTGATTATAAACATATTTGATTGTTTATAAGTGTCTCTAAGCTAATTCTGACACTTGCATAGTTAAATCGATTAAAATTTTGTATCAATCCAATCTATCTTTCATACCTTTTTTAACACTTTACAAAGTTTAGAATGTATCAACCAATCTATCTTACCTAGGGTGTCATTTTATTAATAAGTAATACTAATAAATCCCATAATAAATAAAACAAAAAAATGTGGATAATATTTCAAACAAGGCAATCATCTACGATATCAATAAGTGAATAGCTAATGTTATTGGTCTTTTTTTTGGGGTCTAAAATAGTGTCTTAAATGATATGTAATCATTACATTGGTTGAGTATATCTTTTGTGATTCGTAAAGTATAATTATCTTTTTTTTTTATCAAACTGTCAAATCGAATGAATTATATTAAAATTGTAAACTGTTACAACAATAAAAAATTACAAAACAAATAATTGAAAATGTAATCCTTTCAAAAAAAAATAGCAGATAATCAGAAAAATGATCATCAATCGTAGCAACAACTAGTGGACACAATATAAACTCTTGAAAAACAGTTATATTACAAAAGTAATAACAAAATATGCATATATTAACAATAATTTAATTTGATCAAAGGAAGAATTGGCTGTCAAGATAAAACCACACTCAAATCTGAATTATCGATCTTCAATGATCCACACATCAAAAAAAACTCGTGAAAGAAAAAAAAATCAACTGGAGAAAGCAAAGTCTACCCAGAGATGATAATGAAATTTGCTCACAAAATAAAAAAAGAAATTAACCACATCATATCATGGATAAAACAAGTCGTAAAAAGGGAAAAATAAACTCAACAAGAAGGGACAAATTATTACAGCACAAAAAGAGAGATCTAGAGGAGGGTCACTACCAAATGCAAGGGCAAGGCGACCTGTAGAACATGAGTCGACAGTCGGGGGCAATGAGATATATTCAATTTGGGAGTAGTGTTGACGTTGGTGACACTGATGTGGAACATGGGATTCTCAACGATGGGTTGGAGTACATTAAGAGGAGTAAGAGGGTTGAGTTGGAGGAAACGTGAAAGACTCTGAGGGTGGAGGAATGCTAAATTTACTTGAAGAATGTGGAGTTGATTGGGGAACTGACAACACTAGTATTTGAAGAAAATGGAGCAAAAAAGGATGAGGATCAGAAGAAGTAGTCGTTTCAGAGGTTGTGGAGTGAAGATGATGAGATTGTGATATTGAAGGGGATAAGGGATTATATGGCTAAAAAGGGAATTGATTTTTTTAACAACATGAATGCATTTCATGGTTTCGTAAAATAATCTTTGCATGTTGATGTTAATTAGCACGAGTCAGTAAAAAGATAAAGTCCGCAGGTTTAAGAAGAAGTTTCTAAACAATGTTGTTGAATATTGGCTCAGCTATTAATAATGGTTTTGGTCTTTGATCTTTGTAGTGGCATTTCAATTTATTGTTCGATGGTCTTGTGGTCTCACTCGATGGGTTGGAATACATTTATGGGTCTTTGAAGGAGGAATGCATCTTAATGGGTCAACAGGGAAGAAAATTGAGCAAAAAGGATGAGGATAAGAAACCGTTGTTTTAGAGATTGTCATTAATGTTATTCCTTTGTTGAAAATGAGTCATTTAACTCATTTCCTTTTCTACCCTCAAGTTTTGGCTATAAAAGGAGGCGAATGGAAGAGGAAAACACACCAAAATTGATAGAGCTTATCTTAGAGATAAAAAAGCAAAAGCTCTAGTTTGAGTGTCAAAAGAGAGTTAGAGAGTGAGAAGCTCGGTTAGAGCATTAGAGAGAAAGTGAGGGTGTAGAGAGAAATAAGCAGTTAGTTTATTTCTCGGTTGAGAGTTTGTAATCTCCATATTATTTTCATAGTGATTTTACGAGATCTCTTCCGTGGTTTTTCCAGTTGGGTTTCCACGTAAAATTCTTGTGTTA
The DNA here is from genome assembly GCA_020205605.1 of Panax ginseng. Classification (NCBI taxonomy): domain Eukaryota; kingdom Viridiplantae; phylum Streptophyta; class Magnoliopsida; order Apiales; family Araliaceae; genus Panax; species Panax ginseng. Next base: position 137,487,116 of record CM035145.1, on the reverse strand, counting down.
TTATTTTATATCTCTTACGATGGTGTGTTTGTATTTATCTTAGTAGTATATTTGTGTGAGCTTTGATTTCTCAACAATTGGTATCAAGCTCTTGGTTCACACTGACGATCGATTTAAAGAGAAATTAGGCGGTCACAAATCTGAAGATGGCAAGCACTGAAGTGTGAGGTATGAAGTTGAACCATTTGGCAGTGAAAGTCGAATTTGATGTTAGCGATGTCTGATCAAAGATGTATTGGCTCAACAAGGATTGACAAAAACCTTTAGAAGGAAGAAACCGGTACTATAATGGGAAGAAAAATGGGCGGAACTTGAAGCTAAAAGTAGTGGCAACAATCGAGTTGATTTTGGCGCCCACGAGATCGAATATCGAGTTTTGTGAAACCTCTTGAAGGACTTATGGGAGAAACTTGAGAAAGTTTACAAGTCAAAGTCTCTGTCAAATCGGTTATATTTGAAGAAGGAATTATCTTAAACCGGATGGAAGAAGGGTCGATTTGGCCAATCATATTAATGAGTTTAATAGATTGGTGACCCAACTAACTAGTATTGATGTGAAGTTGAGCGAAGAAGATAAAGCCTTATTATTCTTGTCTCTGCCCAGATTCATACTCGACTCTCGGACTACACTCCTTGTAGGAAGGAAAAACTTGCGATTGAGGATGTGATGTCGGCGATTACGGACGAGGATAAGTTCGGTGCACTACTTCCGAGATCGAGAGAGGCGGTCTTCTTACTTTTTCGGATGGGCGTGGTAGGGGTCTAATCAAAAAGTATTCCGGCAAGGAACGAGAAAGGTCTCGGGGAGATCGGCGAAGGATAAATCTCGGGTTTGAGTGTTATCATTGCCACGAGAAGGGCCACTCTGAAATCGGTGTCCATTGTTGAAGAAGGATAACAAGAAGAAGGGTAGCGATTGAAAATTACGCTAATGTTCTTTGAAAAAGCGGATGTGTGTCTGCGTGACGGAGAGGCGTACGATGTGATGTGATAAAATAAAGCTTCACAAGGTGATCTCTTATCTGTTAGAGACGTTGGCGACCTTCTGATTGGTACATGGATTAGGTTGTTCTTTTCATATGTCCCTCATAGGGATTGGTTTGATACTTTTACATCCTGCTGATGGTGGTACAGTTTTATTGGGTAACAATGCAGTCTGCAAAGTTACTGGGGGATAGGCACCATCAAAATTAAAATGTTTGAGGAGTTGTCGAACATTGGGTGATGTAAGGTATATTCCAGAATTGAAGAAGAGCTTGTTATCGGTTGGAGTACTTGACTCTATAGGTTGCAGTATCTCAGTCAGAGATGGTGTCATGAAAATTACCAAGGGTTCGATGGTAATTATGAAGGGCCAGAAGAAGGGCACCCTCTACAAGTTGATAGGGGACACGATTCTTTGGTGGAAGCGGCAAATTACATGCGAGATAATTCAACGATGATAGCAAAATTATGGCACATGCGACTTGGTCGTTTAGTGAAGGTGGAATGAAAGAACTTCACAAAAGCGATTCTTTGAAAGGTGTCAAAAGCGTGCGATTTGGAATTTTGCAAGTTTTGTGTGTATGGCAAACAACGGAGGGAAACGACTTCAAAGGCGAGAGCACATACAGATAGAATGTACTTGATTATGTACATTCGGATGTGTGAGGGCCGATCAAAAACACCAGTTGAGTGGAGCTTCACAGAAGAGATTGAAGATGATCATCCTTGAGATCCCCGAGAGAGTCCTATAATCTTGTTAGAGATCGGGAAAGGCGAGTTAATAAACCGATCGAGAGATATGGGTTTGAAGACATAGTTGCCTTTGCCTTGATTCTTTAGTAGTGGAGATCGACTAAATTTATCGGGATGTTATTGATCAGGGATAATGATAAATGGGCGATAGCGATGGCGGAAGAGATGGAGTCTTCTGAGAATAACCCGATTTGGGAGTTAGTTCGACTTTCAAAAGGATCGAAGGCTATAGGATGCGGTGGGTGTTAGGGAAAAAGGCTCTCGGTGATAAAGAATGTGAAAGGTTTAAGGCAGATTAGTGGCAAAGGATTCTCTCGGAGAGAGGAAATCGACTTCTGATGAGATCTTCTCACGGTTGTGAAACACTTAAATCGAATCTTTGAGTTAAGTGGTGGAGTATCCGAGGAGAGGGATACATTCACGAGACCTGAAAAAGCTCACAATATTTTGAAAATATGAGCGAGGTGGAGATTGTTGAATATTGGCTCTATTTTGGTCTTTGGTCTTTGATCTTTGGTCATTAATTATTGGTCGATGGTCTTTGGTCCTCACTCACTTTATGGGTCGAGGAGCATCTTAATGGGTCGAGGAACATATCACCATCACACTCATTAATGTTATTCCTTTGTTGAAAATGAGTCCAACTCATTTCCTTTTCTACCCTCAAGTTTTTGGCTATAAAAAAAGGCCAAATGGAAGAGGAAAACACACACAAAATTGATAGAGCTTATCTTAGAGAGATAAGAGAGCAAAGCTCTAGTTTGAGTGTCAAAAGAGAGTTAGAGAGTGAGAAGCTCGGTTAGAGCATTACGAGAAAGTGAGGGTGTAGAGAAAAATAAGCAGTTAGTTTATTTCTCGGTTGAGAGTTGTAATCTCCATATTATTTTCATAGTGATTTTACGAGATCTCTTCAAGTGGTTTTTCGGTTGGGTTTCCAGTAAATTTCTTGTGTTATTATTTTATATCTCTTACGGTAGTGTGTTTGTATTTATCTTAGTAGTGTATTTGTACATAACTTTCTATTCTTTTTTTCCTTTTTAAAATTAGTTTTCCATTTTTCTTCCAAAACTCATAAATAGCATCAAAGCAAAATTTTCCGGGAAAGAAAAAGAAAATGATGGAGAGATGAGAGGAGGAAGAGGGAGAGTTGTGCTCCTACCTTCACGGATTGCGGACAGGTTATTGACCTCTTTTAGAACACCAACGGTACAAGGAAGCTCAACCAAATAAAAAAATATAGAAAAAAGGGAATATTTGTTTTTGTTAGATTCTTCCTATTGCTCATCCCTCAGGTTTGTTTACTTTCTTTCTTTCTTTTATTTCCCTTTTTATTTTATGTAATGAATTAGAAATTGTTTAATTGTCATTTCTAAATCTTTGTTGCTAGTACTTGTGAAGCCATTCAATTCCTGGGTATTTTATGCCTCAATCATATATTATGTCTTTTATGAATAAATTACACATTTATTTTCACCTCACTGTTCAATCTGCATTTTTCTCAATGCATCATATATCAATCTGCATTTTTCTCAATCATATATCATGTCTTTTATGATATTTGTTTTGGGTTTTTGTCATTTTTATTTATTTTACTGGGTTTTGATTTTTATGTTTTTTTAGGACATGAGTTTTGGGAGACAATGTGTAAAGATCGAGTTTGTGATGTATATGGTAAGCTTGTATCTGAACCCATTTGTTATTTTCCCAAATGGGTTGAGAAAATTACATCAACCTTGAAATTTGTACCCTTTCTATGATTAAAATTGATAATTATTTTATATTAGATAATTTGAATTATATTCCACTAGACAATTAATGGTAGCTAGAATACTTAATGCAGCTTGGAGTGGGAGTAATCATGACTCAAACTGTCTTGTATATGCCATTAGAGATTTTTCATTCGTGTCGGGTATTCAATCTGCTTAGCTGCAATGTGAAACTGACCTTCATACCATTATATATTTTCCCTTTTCAGGATTGCGAATACTTATTTTTTTCTAGTTGAAGGAGATTAGTAGTGTTTGAATATCTTATTTTACCATGGTAGCATAGTCGAGTTCTAATGCCAAATCCCCCAAATGGATCGACAAGCTAAGGATGTATTTGAACCTACATCAACTAGTAATGGTGAGGATGAAGAATGTGAAATGTTGATTTGCCCGTTTATCTGTCTATAATTAATTAGGTCATTAACTTGAGTTTTTTTTTTCTTCTATATTTTCTGCAGATAAGCAGCGAGTGGCTTTGATCGAGTGGTTAAATAGTACTCTTTCTAATGTCAGCTTGGCTATAAATGCCTCAGATGAGGATTTGAGAGCATTTTTGATAGATGGTAGTGTTTTATGTCGAATTTTAAATAAACAGAAACCCGGATCCGTCACCAAGGTACTTGGATGATTTTAACGGATTTTTATTTCTTATTCTAATAATTGAAGATTTTTTTGTGGATTTGATGATTGTGTTCCTATTGATATTTTGTTTTTAGTCTGGCGGTTCTAATCATTCTTCGAAGTTGGGCGTAGAAAATGTTAACAAGTTTCTTGCAGCTATGGACGAGATGGGATTGCCTAGATTTCAAATTCAGGACCTAGAAAAGGTAATAAATGTTTACAAGACCTAGTGATTCTCTTGAATTAATTATCTTTGATATTTATATATCAACTTAGTAGTATATGCCAATGCTACAATTTTTATGCGATATAATATGACTGAAAATAGAAGCTAGCTAGCTTGATATGCAGCATAATATATGCTGTTAATTAGCTTGTGTTATGTAATCATTACCAGAATATCATTCTGCTAATCCTCTTTTTTAAAAATTACGATTTGCTAATTTATGCTCCCTGTCTCTTGCTCCCTCTAATTGTTGAGTTTCAATTCATCCAGGGTTCGATGAAAATTGTCTTCGAGTGCTTGCTAGCACTTCGAGCAAAATTTGTAGAAAATGTTGGGAGATATGGTCTTCCTAGCACTCCTAGCACTCCTAACATTAGTTCAGCGACTTCATCTGGAAATGATTCTAGCGTGAGATGGAAGCCTTTAGTAGATCGATATGGAAGTGGTGATGCTTCTCCACAGGGAGAAAATTCTAGAGCTTCTACAATATTGGGAGAAGATAAATGGAAAGGTGCATCCGAATCAAAATTTCAACGTGCTTTGCGTAGTCCTGTCATGTCAGGTATCTCTCTCTCTTATGTTCAGGTTACGTTTATACACATGATTATCATGATAAAGAAGTTTATTGATTAGCAAATAACTACAAAAAATCCTTCATGTTGTGAATTCTTTAATTAACTACATTGATTTAAATTAGTTTTCAGCTCATTTTGTTAATGAACTTGCATATTCTGTCGCATCCAAACATGACCAAGTCAGTGTTTTTATTTTGTTCTGTTCAGTTTCTAAGATTTACTTGGAATTTTTTATGTCACATGTTTTTTTTGTTTCCTATTGTATAGAGCCATCTCAAGCATTACTACACCATGTTGGACACAAGTTCCATGAAGTGTTTCAAATGAAACACGGGGGCTATGCAGATCTCCCTCCTTCAAAGCTTTCAGAAATGATGAAATCAAACAGCTTGGACGTATGTTCCCTAAGCGGTTCCCAATTTTTTTTGGCATTTGACCATAACATTTGGCCCTGTTTAGATTTCTATTTGAGATGGTCTGAATTTATGCTTTTTTGATGCATTCCAGTATTCCTTGTTTGCAGAATGCCCCAACGCAGTCACTTTTAAGCGTTGTGAATGGAATTCTAGATGAAAGTGTAGAAAGAAAGAACGGTGAAATACCTTATGTATGTAAGGAAACATAAACATGATAATTGACTTTCTCGTTTATATATTCGTTCTCAAGTTTTTCAAGTATATTTTAATGTCAGTTTCTTTCATTCCTCAGCGCGTGGCGTGCCTATTGAGGAAAGTCGTGCAAGAGATTGAGCGGCGTATTTCTACTCAAGCAGAGCACTTAAGAACTGTAGTGTGTCAAAAGATTTTATTATTGCTATTTTGTATTGAATTCTTCAGCCTCATTACTTGATTGCTTTTCTACGTGCAGCAAAATAATCTATACAAGGCTCACGAGGAAAAATACCAGTCCAGAATTAAAGTTCTTGAAGCCCTTGCAACTGGGACTAGTGAAGAGAGACGAGTAGTATCAAAAACTTTAATGTGAAGTTTCTCTCGAGAGGTTTGCGTTTATGTGTGCCTCTAGTATGAATCTCATTCACCAAATGATAAAATCTTATTTACAGATCATAATGAACAAGCTCCAGCAAATAAAGGTATAATATAACTCTTTTTTATTCCCTCTTCTGTTTCTTTCTTCTTCTCTTCCTCTCAGTTCTTTTTCGGGGTTGGGGGGTTCAACAGATTAGAGAGCATGTTTTGGTTATTTATTTATATTTTGATATGATTATACATGATAATTACATTTACAGCACATTATGTTTTTTCTCCATTTATGCCAAGCTTGTTTTCTTGCGTCAGATATTAACAGTTAGGTTCTGTACAGATTCGTACATGAAATTTGAGAACTAATTTCCCATGTTTTTAGTTTGCAACAATTAGATAGTATTATATGTCATACTCTTGTTCATATATAATTATGCATTATTGGGATTTACTTATTCCTTTCTTTGGTTATTATTCTAGACTGAGAAGAGCATACTAGAAGGAAAAAAGAAGGTTGAGGATCAGGACGTCGAGAGATTAATAAAACAGAAGGATAACAACCATCTTGAAATCGAGTCTCTAAAGCAAGAGCTAGAAACAGCTAAGAAAAATTACGAGCAGCTCTGCTTACAAATGGATTCAGAACCTAAGGGAGATACAGAATCTAAGGGAGCGCAGGAAATTGCATCTCTGAAGCAAGAGTTGGAAACAGCTAAGAAAAATTATGAGCAGCTCCGCTTACAAATGGATACAAATGCCAAGGGAGCTCATGAAATTTTGACTCTAAAGCAAGAGCTGAAAATAGCTAGGAATAATTATGAGCAGCGGTGCTTGCAAATGGAAACAGAAGCCAAGGGAGTTCAACAAGAGCTTGAGGAGAAGCTAAAGGAAGTTGTGCACCACTTGACAGATTCAAGAAATAGTGTTGAAGAGCTTGAGGCCTACTCCGAGTTGAAAAGTCAGCAGTGGAACAAGAAGAAGCATGCCTACCAAGTATTTACAGAATTCCAGCTTGGTGCATTGCGGGTATGCTGCAGGGCCAAAATTTCCTTTACTTCCTCCATAATGACTTTTATCTTGTACATTATAATGAATTTACAGAATATTTCAGGAGCTTAAAGTTTCTTCCCAAGCAATGAGGCAGGAAATTACGAAAACACAAAAGAGTTATCTTGAGGAGTTTAATCATTTAGGTTGGGTTTGTTTACTCAAAATCTTTTTTACTTCTGAGATATTTATCATACATGCTCTCATGAATTAATATTTACTTGTTTTTTAGGGAAAAAGATTGAAGTATTAGAAAATGCTGCAGAAAACTATTATGCTGTCCTAGCTGAAAATCGGAAGCTGCATAATGAGCTCCAAGATCTAAAAGGTGCCACTGCTTATTTTAGCTTTTTTCATGCTTGTATATGAGTAAGTTTTTATGTCTTGTTTGAATTTTGTTGAATAGGAAATATTAGAGTGTATTGTCGGATAAGGCCATTTCTTCCTGGACAAAAGGGAAAACAGTCGATTGTAGAACATGTAGGTGAAAATGGGGAGCTAATAGTTGCAAATCCATCCAAACAAGGAAAAGAAAATCAGCGCTCGTTCAAGTTCAATAAGGTCTATGATCCAGCTGCAACTCAAGGTTTTTAATCTTTACATTTGTGGTTTGTTTATGCTTCTATTACAGTTAGTGCAAAACTGATTATGATGCTTGCTATCAGATTTAGATTTACACAAATATGTGTCATCACTTATAATCATTATTTTGAATGTTGACAGCGAATGTATATTCAGATACCCGACCCTTGATACAGTCAGTATTGAATGGATACAATGTATGTATATTTGCATATGGCCAAACTGGTTCAGGGAAGACCTACACAATGGTATGAACACTTTCAATTTGATAATTTCAAACATATGGTGCTGATGTTGTTTAGCATTTCTTATATGAACTTATGTGTTTTTGCAGATGGGCCCTGATGAAGCAACTGAAGAGGATTGGGGGGTTAACTATCGAGCTCTAAATGACCTTTTCCATATCTCTCAGAAAAGAGAGAGTACGTATACTTATGAAATTGGGGTTCAGATGGTTGAAATATATAATGAACAAGTGCGTGATTTACTGGCAAGTGGTGGTACTCAAAAAAGATATCCTTCCATATATTTTTTTAAAATAATTTATAGACTGATATAAAGATGTGCTTCTAGATTATATTAAGTAGTATCCCTAGTTTAGTCTGATAAATGTCTTATTTTATTGACAATTATCTGAAATTTTATCTTGACTTGATAATATCCCCCAATGAACTTTTAAGATCATTGAGTTTTGTTGCAAATTTTGGGTTTGTAGGTGTGTGACCAGTCTAATTTTCCTCGTCTTTCACTTCTCAGTGCTGATTTTGAATTTCTTTATATCATCCTTGTTTTTTATTAAATGAAATATGGTCTATTGTGACGTCGATAGATCAAACCCTTGTTTTCCTTGATTTACTTTTACTTGGGATTGTGACAGCCTCACAATCGAATGGATTAGCTGTCCTCGATGCTAGCATGCAGACCGTCCAATCAACCTCGGATGTGTTGGACTTGATGGAAATTGGATTTAAAAATAGAGCTAAAGGTTCGAATTGCCATGAATGAAAGAAGTAGCCGATCACACGTGTTCTTTACTATGAATAATAAGATATTGTCTCCGAATTATTTGTCTCATCTTTTTTCTCATTGTAGTTATGTGAATGCATGCATGCATGCAATGTTCTAACAATTCATGCTCGTGGGGACGGATCTCAAGACCGGTTCTTTTCATGGGCGATCTTCATTTGGTAGATCTTATGGGAAGTGAAAGAATAGACCGCTCGAGGCAACCGGAGATGACTTAAGGAAGCACAACATATAAACAAATCTTTATCTGCCCTTGGAGATGTCATCTTTGCGTTGGCACAAAAGAGTTCTCATGTTCCATATAGAAATAGCAAGCTCACTCAAGTCCTTCAAAGCTCTCTAGGTATATCCTTATTGTCCCTTCCCTATTATTCTGGAGATGGTTGCCACAGATGAACCAGAATAGTATGAAATTTGCATACTTCTCTTTATATTAAATCCTGAATTTTTGAGATATTTTCACAGTGATTTACAGCTGTTGATATCTCATTGCACAGAATATATTAGTAAAGTTGTGCATCTACACAATTACAGTCCTGTAGATCAATACTTGAGAAAAAAATTCTAGTCAATTATTTGTCTATCACAAATCATTCAGGGTTGTGCTGACACTTCCAATTTATTTATTTATATATATACATTTGGGTGATTAGATTTTTATACCTTTCAAAATATATAATATGTTAATTTTTGAAATTCTGATTAATTAGGCCATTAGGTTTCAAGGGGATATACATGAAAGAGAATATCTTGTCCGTCTTGATTATGATAATATGATTAAACGATATCTTATTAGTTAACTTTTATATTTTATAACACAGGTGGTCAAGCAAAGACACTTATGTTCGTGCAGCTTAATCCTGATGTTAGCTCATTTTCTGAAAGCCTAAGCACCTTGAAGTTTGCTGAAAGAGTTTCTGGAGTGGAGCTTGGTGCTGCAAAGAGCAGCAAAGAGGGCAGAGATGTTCGAGAATTAATGGAACAGGTTCTCTATTATATTTACACGTTATTTAGTTTTTGTGCTCGTCAGATTATGTCATTTTGACATAATCCAGTTATTAACGATCCTTCTGACTGATGTTTAACTAAAATAATACTGTGTAGATGAAACAGTCTTTTATAATTCTACTGCATACCAGCTCATTTTTTGTCATTTGAAAATATAATACAAACACTCATAATATACAAGTTAGGAACTATTTATTATTTGGTATTTTACAAAATGCATCTATCTTGCTTTATTTACAGGTGATATCTCTGAAAGATACAATTGCAAAGAAAGATGACGAGATTGAGCGGTTGCAACTGCTTAAAGACTTCAAAAATGTCAATCAGAATGGTGAGAAATGCGCCACAACATCAACGAGGTCTTCTCCTTCAATTCAAAATACTCCTCAACGAAGCTTAAAAGAATCCAGTGTGAAAAATTTGAGAGCGGCTTTTGATCAGGGCAACTACTCGGACAATAATGATAGGAATTCTGCGGCTAGTTCCCTCCAACACTCGAAATCTTTTGGAGGGAATGAAGGTCAGAATTTGTCCACAGATGCAGAAAACTTGGAATTTGATGATGGTGAATATGAGGAGCGATCGAGTGACATTTCTGATGGTGGTCTTTCTTTAGGAACAGACACTGAGGGATCTGTAGAAACCAATCTTTTACCTGAAGGTGCAAAACCATCTGACGATATCGAAAAGGTAAAGATTTTTTTTAATTTTTATATTTAAACTGAAACCTGCTCATGTTTCCATTAATAATCTTATAGGGTTTATATTTACATAAATTAAAATAGATAGAAAAAAGGAATTCCTACACTCAGTTTACTAATCTTTTGTCCTAAAGAATCAAACTTTAAATATGGTTAACTCCCCCCATGTACTTTGTTTTGTGCATAGGACCTTTTGGATTTCTACCTCTTCTTCTCTAATAATTTTTTCTTTTCCCTAAATAAAACATAAAAATCAAGCCACCTTTTTGAATCTTTTCCCATCACAATTTGCCAGAGAAATCAAATTCTTACTATTTTCTTTTCCCATTTTCCCTTTTACTTCTATGGTTTAGCATTTAGGGTTTGTATTTATTAAACCAAAACTACCTGATCTTTGTGTAGGAGTAAACAATTATGAAATCAAAGTTACATCTTGACAAAGGTTCTTGAATTATTTTTTTTGCAGGCCTAAGTCAACGGTTAAGATTCCTCGCCGCACGCTGAAATCGGCTACAACGCATAAATCAACAAATGACGCTACCAAGGTGTCAACAGGTTATAATAAACTTTTCACAGTTCACCCTTTAATTCTTGTTGATGATCATACTTTTAGCTGGTCCATTAAAAAAATCTGATGATGAGCAACCTTAATTTTTTTTTATTATTATTACTAGTTTATCTAATATACACTACTTGTGTGTTAAAAGTGAGAATACGTAATATTAAAATATGGCGGAGTAGATAATGGGAGAAAAGCGAATGGTTAGCACGAAGTTAACTTTGGTCAATTGATTATACATGTTAGACGACAGACGAGAGGTGATCCCTCTGTCTGTTAATACTGTATTGATTAATTGATCAACTTATCATGAAATAAATTTCATGGTAACCGATCTCGATGAGAGAGATGAGAAAAAGTAAATAAAAGAGATTATCGTAAAGAAAGTTTAAAGGGTAAGATAAGAAAGTAAAAAGATTGTTATTTTTATAATATAGACAGATTGTTATTTTTATCAATTTTTATATTTTGTCAGGTTTGAAAAAATCTCCAAGCGGGAACAATTTGTCATCCAAGTCTACCAAAAGGTGGTCATAGAAGGGAACAATTTGTGTAGTTTATATTTACCAATTTACCACTTAGTTTTTTTAGATTATATACTTGCATCAGGTGGTTCAGCAGTCAATTTTGTATTCTTGGTTTCTCTATAGACAAATTTTGAAGTTGGTGTACAAATTATGTTGATTCTGAAACTACATTGTGATATTATATTCTTATATATACACATACATTTTGCAAGGGTAAGCCATTTATTATCTTGAAAAGTTTTCATTGCTTTTCAATTTTATTTTAATTATATAATTAAATATTAAAATATAATTTTGAAAATCTATATATATAAATAGATTGTATTAATTATAAAATATATTCCATACCATAAATACAAAATAACTATCTATCTAAAAAAATTATCAGCATATTAGCATGGATGGCCAAATTAATTTCTTCCCTAACCAATTTCTACAGATAAAATATCTGCATAAACGTGGATGGCCAAATCAATTTATTCCAAAACCAATTTCTACGGAAATAAATGGCAAATCCGACTTTATCAATTTTTAACAAATTTTATGCTTATAGAAGAGAGATGAGGCAATTTAGCCGGAATTTTTATGGGAACGGAAGAGATCTGGCGGAGGTTTCATTGGGAAGGAGGAGAGAAGAAGAAAGAAGTTGTCTTGGCGTATAAAATTGGAGAAAAAACAGATATGGGAGATAATTTGTTTGAATTTGTAAGTGTACTCCTGTAATAAAGAGTTCAGATGTTGCTCTCTCCGATCTAGACATGATTCCATGATTTTCTTATCAAACAAGTAATTGGGTCTGAACGAAAAAGATGGAGAACTGTCAAAGAAGAAAAATGATAAACAAACACCACCTAAATTGCTCCCCACACCGAGGTGGTTCATTGAGGATATCCCTCTTGGGTGCTAACCCCTAGATTTGAACACTGAAACTTAAGTAATGGAGCAAACTTTTTTGACCATCATTTGAACCAACATTTGGAATTAAGATCCGGAATCGTCCGATATATATATATATATAGATACCGTGAGCCCGTACTTTTAGTTTTTCAGGGCTAAAAAAAAAAAAAAAAATTAGGCCCTTTATGAATTGTTATTAAGATAGAGATAAAAAAAAATTAAGAACTTTCTCTGAACAAAAGAGCATAAATACAAAAGAATACCAAATATAATAACCGATTATTTCAATATTTTCAAAGCATCATTCAGATATCACATTATCACTAATTCAAAAAAATAATTAATTCAAAGACATAATATCATCAACAGAGGGGTGGATAATATCATCAACAACTCCTCTTGAATAACACTCACTTATAAGGATTGAAATTAATTGAGACATATTGAAGTAATTATTTTTTAATTTATGTGAACTGGTTGGTATTTTTTTTAAATGTACATATTAGAATTTTTAGTAGTGTTGGATCTAGTTTTACATATGTAATAATTTTATTTGTCAAAATTTTAAATATTTTAGAGAATGATTCTACATAATCAATTATACTCATCCATTAGAATAAAACTAGACATGCTGTTTGATTGTATGATATAAGAAAAGGGCCCTAAAAATGTTGGGCCTAAAGTTCGAGCACACGGGGCTTTAGCCTGTAGGCCGGTATTCTTGCGTATACCCATCTCTCCATCTTTTCTCCTCCATCTTTTCTCTCTCCAGATCCCTTTATACCTCTTGATTCTGATTTAGTGTTCCGCTAGATCACCTAGCGGATAGAGTTTTATCCGAGTGAAATCCAAGGCGTTAGGGGCTATTCTGTACGAAAATTTATTAAGCAGCGTCCTCTAGTTGAACTAGCGAAACACGTAATTCCATTTTTAATCTCCGCCTTTAATTTATGTAATGTAGGTTTATGATGCTATTTGCCCATTTTCATCCATAGCAAATACATGCTATAAATCATTTCATATATATATATATATGTGTGTGTGTGTGTGCGCGCGCACGCGTGCACAAGTTATTCGGATATAAATTTCGAATACGGATCCGAATTCGAATATCGTATTCCGGATATTCGCTATTTGCCGAATATATTTACGATCAAATGTTAAACGAATACAAATAGGGTTATTTACACTTTCTAGTACATTTTTAAAAAAAATTATAACAAAAGTGCATTAAGAAAATATTTACAGAATTAATACATTTTCAATATTTTATTATAAAATTAGTGCATTATGGAAAATCACAATCAAGTGAACTCCTTCATTCTTATCCCCACCGATCCCACGATTGAAAACCAATACTACTCCGAAATTGTGATCATGGCCGCACTATCCACCTTAACTCTTCCCCAACTCTCAGATCTGACCACCTCCATTTCCTCCCTCTTCCACAGCCACCACCGTCATCTCGCCTCCCTCCTCCCCTCCCCTCCTCTCCTCTTTTCTTCCTCGCCCTCCACCACCTCCACTCCCTCTATCTCCATCACAAGTCTCAACTTACCCCAACTCTCAGATCTGACCACATCCATTTTCTCCCTCTTCCACCGCCACCTCCGTTGTCTCGCATCCCTCCCCTCCTCTCTTCTTCCTCACCCTCCACCACCTCCACTCCCTCTCTCTCCATCAAAACTCCCAACTTATTGTCTGCCACCTCTTGTCTAACCCACCTCACCCATATTACCATATTAACATTATCTAGTATTAGTGTTTCAAATTGTGTTGGTACATTTTTTTTTCCATAGTGTAGTTGATAGCCAAACCTTCATACAAAGGTAACCAATTCAGTTTTATTGGGTTACCAATTAATTATAAAAAATTTAAGAACAGTTTCCAAGTGTTACATAGATTTGTTTTTTTCAACATGTGCAACCATGAATAATTTTATTGGGTTTTGTAATGGTCGTCATCAGTATATTTTTTTCCCATATTCCGGGTAGTAACCAAACTTTCATACAAAGGAAACTAATTCAGTTTTATTGGGTTATCAATTAATTATAAAAAATTTAAGAACAGTTTCCAAGTGTTACCTGAATTTGTTTTCTTCAACATGTGAAACCATAAACAGTTTTATTGGATTCTCAATGGTCGCCGTTAGTACATTTTTTTTCTATAGTACAGTTGGTAGCCAAACCTTAATACAAAGGTAACCAATTTAGTTTTATTGGGTTACCAATTAATTATAAAAAATTTATGAACAGTTTCTATGTGACACCCCCAAAATAGGTATACATCACCCATTCTGAGTTGTCAATACATGGTACAGAAACAACTACAACTTTATTAATACAACATAAAAACTGTGAGTTTAAATACAAATATTGTATTCTAGACAATATCAATACCCAAATAAATCCTCATCACACTTATTGATACATTATTTTACAAAAATGGTGAGGACTACTAAACAACTCTCTCTAGAACCATCATTCCATACCCCCACTCAGCACTTTGCTATATTCTCGCCTCCCGAGGAAGAAAAATGGAATAAAAAGGAAAAGGGTGAGCTCAACTAGCCCAATAAAGAACATTATGACTAAGATAATATAGAACAAATTATCGTTAGTCTTCAATGAGGAAAACTCGATAAAATACAATGTATAACAAGTTTCGCATCAATATTCGCGTGAAAAAATAATAATTCATAGAAGAGTTTACGTAGAGAATGAAATCTACTATTATCTATGAATTTAACAGTCCATCAACAATATTTTTATCCCTGTAACATCAATCAATGCACATCTTAAATCATATATTCATCTTTGCACTACAGGCCAAAGATATTCATCTGTTGGTCATGTTCATCTCAACATCTGTTCATCTTTGCACTACAGGCCAAAGATATTCATTATATAATCATTAATCTTTGCACTACAGGCCAAAGATATTCAATAATATCATCATTTAGGACTGAGGATGATGAAAAATATTTTAAAGAAAACGAATCCAGTGAAACAAAAGAATAAATATTAAGGATTCGTATTTCAGCTATTTCATGTCCAAAAATACCTCATAAATAATCATAGTGGAATAAAATTCAAGAATGATCAAAACATGGATACAATCAAAACTAGTATCCATAATAGATATTTTGGACGAAAAACAAAAATTTAATTTTTCCGTGAATAGTCTTTAGTATTCGTGAATAAGGACGATATCGTGAATAAAGGTCGATATCGTGAATAGTAATCCCTCGCACAAAAAGTTCCAAATTTGATTAAAATTTCGGATCAATATTTTGGCATAATGATATTAGAAGAAATAATATCATTTTAAAAAAATAACATCCCTTACCTCGAAAGAATAAAGATTTCTAATTAAACACCTGGATATAAGCTATAGATTTAAATTAAAGCGTAGATATAGTAACACTCAAAGTATTAAAATACTCACAAGAATACGCTTCGATATATCGAGAGAGAAAGAGAGAAAAACTTGGGTTTACGGTGTGATTTTCAATTTTAACTTAAGACCCTATTTATAGGAAAATGCTTAGAGTACCAGCTTCAAATGATGCTCATGATCTTCACGACTTTTGGAATATATGAGGATGTCATCAATAAAGACAACAATGAACTGATCCAAATAATCCTTGAATACTCGATTCATCATATCCATGAAAGCCGTTAGGAGCATTAGTCAATCGAAAAAGACATGACTAGAATTCACCGCCCGCGTACCAAGTTCTCGAAAGCGATCTTTGGAATATCCTCGATTCTAATCTTCGGTGATAATATCCGAACAAAGATCGATCTTTGAAAAGAATTGTCTCCTTGTAATCGGGTCAAACAAGTCATCAATACGAGGTAGAGGATACCTATTCTCGATGGTGACATGGTTCAATTCTCGATAGTAATACAAAGTCGCATACTCCGCTTCTTTCTTCTTTACAAATAAAGCAGGAGCACCCCAAGGAGATGTCTAGACAAATGAAACCGATGTCCAATAACTCCTCGTAGTTGAACCTTTAACTCCTGAAGTTCAATAGGAGCCATTCGATATGGGGTTTTAGAAATGGGCTTTGTACCAGTTTCAAGATCAATAAAGAATTCAACTTCACGTTCTGGAGGTAGACCGGGAAGTTCTTCAGGAAATACGTCAGGAAAATCAATAACAACAGGAATATTATTCAAATTTGACGTGTCTTTATTCAAATCCATAACATGGACTAAGAAAGCTTGACATCCATTTTTTAATAAACGAATAGCTTTATGACTTGATATGACAGTGATTGATTTTAATGGTTTAGTTGCTTGAATTTGAACAACATGTTGATTAGGAATATGAAAACTAACAACCTTACGAAAACAGTCAATTTTGGCATGATGAGTAGTTAACCAATCAATCCCTAAAATCGCATCAAAAGCAAGTATCTTTAAAGAGATAAGGTCAACAGGTAAGGTGATGGTGCCAACTTGGATTAGACAAAATTTATAAACAATGGATGTGATGAAAGTTTCTCCTAACGGAGTTTCCACAGATAGGTCAAAGTCTAATTTCTCCGGAGTCAAGTTTAAACGTTGAGCACAAGCAGGAGAGATAAATGAATGGGTAGCACCGATATCAAGTAAGGTATAAACTTCGCAAGAATTTATGATTAGCTTACCCGTGATCACCACGTTTGGGTTCCTCGCATTTTGACCAGTCACGACAAACGCTCTTCCAGGAACCGTTGACTTTGACTTTGAGTTTTTTGGGACATCCTTTTGAGTCATCGTCCCCGTTGAACTAGGTTTCGCTACCGTGCAATCTCGAGCGATATGTGTTAGATCCCAGAGGGCACAATAGATCTAGAAGGGGGGGTTGAATAGATTCTTTTCTTTCAAAATACTTTTCTGGTTTATGGTGTATTGTTCATATTAGATTATATGACAAACATAGAATCTTTTCAAAGACAAATGGAATAAGTAAAAGATTCCCTCCTTCATCGATATATTCATAATCATACAAACATTGTTCGTTGGGTTAGTTTAGTTGTAGCGATTAAAACATACATAAGCAGCTTATAAGCGCTTATAGACATAATGTAAAAAGACACAAGGGGTTTAAGTGGTTCGGAGACTCAAGCTCCTAATCCACTCTTCTGCTTTCAACTAGCAGGATTTCCACCAAGGAAGGGCGGCACTTCAGAATCTCTACGATTCCTTCAGAGGCGGCGACATTTCTTGGGACTTGATTCCTCACTAAGAACTCTTCAAGGCCAAGAGCTTTGGGACTCCTCTAGTTCCCTAGAACTCTTCAAGCCAAAGAGGCTTGGAACTTCGCTTAGTCCCTCCCTGACAAGGACCCTTTGGCCTCCGCTTTGTTTAGTCCTCCCGACAAGGACCCTCGAGCCCCAGCTTCTTTGAGTTGTTGTTGTTGTTGGAGTCGGTCTTTGAAATTTTGCTAAGATGTCTTTATGCTCCGAACATCTTCTATCTTTAGCGACTTGACAGATCATCCTTGAAGAGCAGGTTGAGTGTTGCGTGATGCTCACTTTGGAGGTCGCTTTCAACCATCTCGGATGACCCCTCGATGAACCGCCTTGAAGATCATTCTCCTTGGTACTTGATGGTACGCATGAGAGGCTTCTAGGATGACCGTAAGCTCTTCCGCAAGGTACCTGTAAGCTTTCTCAAGCTTGACACCAAGATGGCTTTTGTGATCTCCCTTCCGACTACTCGATGCCTTCCCATGATGGACTTGCTAAGATGACCGTAAGCTCTTCTCTATTGTACTTAGAGTCTTCCCATGATGGACATCCAGATGGCATGATGCTCTTCTTCTCTCTCTGCGAGCTCGTAACACTTCTTCATGTAGTAGAACTCTCACTTCTACATAGAGAACTCACACTTCTACTTTTGCTGCTCGATCCGACTTTTGAGTGTTCTTGGTGGATCGTAGAGTGAGTCTCGGACTCACTTATTACTCGATTCGATCACCCACCTTCTCTCCAAAACTCAATCGCTCCAAAGAACCTTTGATCTGTGAAGCTTTTCTTCATTTATACACCTTCCCAATCCTTCCGCTGGAAATTAGCCGTTGAAGCTATTCAAATGTCTTCACAGATCTCAAGTTGCTTGATGTAGGATAACTTGATGTGACATGACATACTTTTTCGACTCTGCGATCTACTTTTTTCACCTACCTCCGGATGTATCACTTCTTCGTCTGGGGCGTGTCAAGACTTTATTTCTTCCGATTTCTTGATCGAGGTTGTCCTTTTGCATCGATGCTCTCAATACGCACTTGTCTGAATTACCTTCGGATTGAACCGCTGCCAATGCCTCAATCTTGGTGTATCCGAGCTCTACGATTCGATGCCGTCTTGAGGACTCGATCGTGAAGTGTCTTGTTGGTGGTGGAGACAACACTACGATCTTGAAGAGTGTTGATTGGATCTTCAATATAGAAACACCTCTTCCTTGTATTGTGCGATTTCAATACTTACATTTGCTTGATTGTTCTCGAGATCATCGATGGCCTAATTCCTTTTCTTCGGTTCCCTTCAATATCAAGACACTTCAGATTTGTGGTAGCGTCCCAAATTGCTTTTCTCTGGTGATCTTCCGCTTCACTTATCATCAATGAACCGACCTCGCACTTAATCACTTTAGCCTTGCTCTTCGAAGGTCGTATCAGAGATCTCTGGTTCACCTTCCATCGCTTCTTTCTTTGTCTCGACAAACACTACGATCCTGGTTGCTTCCAAGATCGTTGTCTTCTGCTTTCTTGATAGAATCGCATTAGTGACTTTTCCTTAGTCAACTTTGAGTCTTCTTTGAATCATCTTGTGGAAGACTTCATCACGAATCTACTTTTCAACTCAATCTTGATCTTTGATTGGTTTGGTGCTTACTTCTATTCTTCTGTTGAGGCGCATGCCATTCGTTGAGTGCTCTCTGGTTTCCTTCGTGGATTACATCTTTGCGATTACAACCGGAGGCTTCAGACCTTTGGATATTTTGGGAGTGCTTCATTCGTTGAGAACCGTGATTCCGCTTCTACGATTCGACTTAGCATTGTGAGCATTCTTTGTTGGAGTCGTAGCTTCACTTACGATTCTACTTCTAATTTGTACCGCGAACTACTACGATCCCAAGATCGAGATCTTGACACTCTACGATTTCTCGCGACTCTACGATTTAGCTTCCTACCATGCGGACTCTACAATCCGAGATCGGATCTTGACACTCTACGATTTACGACTTCTACGATTCAGCTTCTACCGGCAGACTCTACGTTCCGAGATGCTCTAAGAAAGGTCACGAGACCTTACGATCTTGAAGATGCTTGGCGGTCAGCAGACCTTACAATCCCGAGATCGATCTTGACACTCTACGACTTCCGCCTTGAGCTTGTTGTCTTCATCCGATCTTGTCTTGTCACGATCGATCTCAGATTTGTTCAGTGGACTCTCCACGATCGCAGAGTGTGGTCTACGATCCTTGTCTTTGACTTTGGCATCGCTAGACTCTACGACTACGAGCGTAGAAAGGCATTTCATACTTAGCTTTCTTGGCGGATTATCGTTCGACTTTATAGTAGTCATTGTCTCACGATTGAACATGACTTCCTCAATTGACACTACGATCCCGAGGAGGCTCTTCTCGACACCTTCACGATCCTTCTTCGTTTCCCGAAGTCTACGAACTCCGAGATCTCACTATCTTGCATACTCCTATTCTCGCCTCGATAGCTCAGGGTTGACTCATTTCTCTCGGCAGCATCACGACTTCCTTGCAGTGCGGTCAACAAACGATCGACCAAGCCTATCTATTACATCATAAGATCAACCTAACAAGCTTGATCTTTCTATATTTATAGTCCTTGTACATCATTTCTTTTAAGGACTTTACAAAGTCGTTTTTGCTTATGTAGGATCAACCTAACATTTTTGATCAATTCATTCTAAGTCCTCGTACATATATTTCTATTATCTATTAAAGGACTTGGATGTACTTTTCTTCATGCAAACATACTTGCATATTCATTCATATATATATCATAATCAAATCATATATAAATAGAATATCATTCACATGTTTATTCCCGACAATCTCCCCTATTTGATTATGACAAAAACAATAAGTGCATATACGTGTTATGAATGAATCTTAGATACAAAGTGAGCAATTGTATTGTTAAATGATTAATCATGAATGTCATTTATATTAATACGGCAATTATATATTCAGACATTCTAAATCTCGGATCCGAACATACCATATCGATTTAGAGATATACCTCCTTGGCTCCACGTATGGTTCCAGGGATGCTTGTTGATCATTCTTCATCCGCTGCACCGCTTGCTCCCCCTCTGATGATGGCCTTCTATCTTTACTTGATTCCCCTTCATTACCTTTCTCTCGATCTGGCTCCCCTGACCTTACAGTGAACTTGGTATCATCATCTTCGTGCTCCCCCTCGGATGATGATTCTCTATCTAACGCCTCTTTCTTCTTCTTTGACTTTTTCTCCCTTAACCCTCTTGCTTCTTCTTTTTGGTGCCTCTTGCTCCTCTTCTTCTTCGCCTCTCTTTCTCCCCTTTTTGTCATCAATCATTTGAGAGAGGCGCTCCATGTTGGACATAAGGCGCTCCATCATCAGTAGGAGGAGTTTGCAACTTCAAACTTTAGCTCTTCATGTCCGATTTCAAATTGCATGAGAGAAGATCTGCTTCGGATCGTCAATCTTATCAGAGAGAGGCTTCGATCTCGATTTGCATTAACCTCCGAACTTGTAGAGCTTCGCCCGATCTTGGATGGCCTTCTAGATGTTATCTCTCTTTGGAGTTTGAGAGATACATCACCCAGATAACTTCAGCTTGTCTACTGGAAAGAATCATCTCCTGTCACGTCCGATTCTGTTTTCTTCAAATGAGCAAAGATATCTTCTTGCTTAAATCATCGAGAGCTCTTGATGAGTTCCTCGCTCCAAAGCGGTTTGATCCTCTTGATTGGTAGCTTGATGTGGGCAATGGATTGGACTCTCTGACAATTGTCATCTTTGGACCGAGTTTTCAAAGGTGTGGATAATCCGAACAATTTTGGAGTACCAATTACTGTGGAGGATGATGGAGTGTCTCATTAGCAGGTCTTGATCATAAGGAGACTTACGAGATAGGATTTGAACATCATAAGCAATAGAGTGATCGAACTCTACGATCGACTTCTTGGATATGGTTCTTCTTCCTTCAGAGTCCACCCTACGATCGTGGGGGATGTAGAGATTTCCACATGTCGATAGATCTTGAAGTAAAATTTGGTTTGTGATCGACTTGGTGGCAAACTTCTTCACTCTTGGAAAGTTCGAGGCACCGTTCCATGCTTGAAACCGCTTATAACACCAACCAAGTAGCTTCCATCTTTTTCAATAATGGCCTTTAGCCATGGCATCCACTGGAAGAACCATCTCATTAGCGAGATCATCGAGGTTGTAGAGAATGGTTATGCGGTCCATTTCCATGTTGTTCCAGTTCTTGACCAAGTCAAAGGAGGTCATTCTTACTATTCGATCCGCTCACCTCCATGGTTTATCCATCCGCTGGGAGGAGTCTCTGATGGTTCATTGGGAACTTTTACTACTATTCTCCTGATAAATCTTGCGGTGAGAGAGCGGGGTGGAGTTCTGAGTTTTCGATTCACGATCTTGAGTTGGAATCATTTCTCCTTCTTCCTTCCGGAACCGAACCATTTAGATCAGCTTCAGCAGAGGGATCATCTTCATGTTGCATTTCATGTTCAGACTCTTCTTGATCATCTCCAACAGAGAATCCTTCTTACTGAATTTCATTATCTGAACTTTCTTCATCAAGACTTTCCTTAGATACTTCATCTTCAATCACCGGCTTCTTCTTGAAAGATCTTCTCACAGGGATACAAATTCATCATCACTTAATTGATGATGGCATTTGATTGGCCATCGCTTCCTTTTGAGGCAAACTAGTCTTGCGACTGTAGCTCTTTCTTCTTTTTGGAGGTTCAACTATTGGAGAGATTCTTCTTCTTCCTCGGTCTCGACTCCACTTCCTTATCGGATAAACTTCTTTGAATATCGGACTTTGGCGAAGCGATTCTTCTTCCTTGTCCTCATCACTTTACGAGTCATCATGAAAGCTCTCTTGAATTGAGGGACACGTTCTTCGTCTTCTTCTTGATAGCATTTTCGACCATTCTCTTGGGTTTGGTTGGGGCGATTGCATTTGGGATGCACTTTGATCGAAATTTCTTTTTCTTCAACAGTTACTTCTACGAGTATTGGCCATGGGGCTAGAAAGACCTTTCCTTGCTCGGCAGATGTATTGATTTGAGAAGCTATGGTTGGTTTGTCCTCCACCTTAGCTTTCTTGCCGGCCAGCCCTCAAGCAACTCCTTCAACGCTTCTTTTTTGTGGTCTCAGTGATTTGGGCCTTTTCTTCTTTACTCTTATTCAGGAGGAGACTCTCCTTGGTGGGGCTGGGCTTTTTCACTTCACCACTCTTTTCACCACTTTTGATTTCTTCCTGGTGGTGTGTGATTTCATTTGCCTTGAGTCACCGGACTCGGAGCTCTCTGCCTTTATTGTCTTCCTCTTCTTTCATGGAGGCTCTACTATCGCTCCCAAATTGACCTTTTGTTCTCCTTGGGGTTCTTCTTCCGCTTTTCAAATAGTTGTGGAGACATCACCTTGTGCACATTCGTGGTTTCTCCTCAACATCCTTGATCTTTCCCCTAGCTTTTTCTCCAAGTATGATACTTAATGACCTTCCATGATATACCTTGGTCGTGGGCTTCTTTCGGTCTTCTACCCATTTGGAGATCCGATCAATCAAGATAGATCCAAAGTTGATTTGTTTCTTCAAAACTATTGCAGACATGATTTTCAACTGCTGGTCGATCACTGTGTCATATGCAGTGTTCTTACATAATATGCACTTTCCAATTATTTCAGCAAGGAACTCATATTGCTCAGGGAACTCCTTCTTCTTCATGTCCTTGAAACTAGGGTTTCTTTGATACCCCATAATTTCCTTAGCCAATTCAATGTTGACATTATCAAGGTTCTTTAGGCCTTGGTTAGGAAATCCTAGGCATTGGTTTAGGTCAGAAGATTTTAACTTGAGAGACCGACCTTTAACCTTGGTAGTAAGGGTTTAGAATTTATAGAGACGTTTGAGTAGAATTCTTTAACCAGTTGCGATGAGACTTCAGTATTTGCTTGAGGCATTCAGAAAATCCAAATTTCTTTACAAGCTCGAGAATATCTCCTCAACTTCTTTTCATTTCTCAAACGATTTGGTTCCAAGTGAATACCAATGATCACTCACCAGCTTTTCCATTTTGAGTAGTTTGAAGAATGTGGGTTTTAAATATAGAAAGGTTTATGCGAGATGGTATGCGGTTGGTAAGGCTCTGGAGGTTAACTGATTTTGCTCTTGAAAAGCTTTCTAGGGTTTTGAAAATGGGAGGGAGAAAGGTTCGATATCTTTTGGTAACTATCTGCAGATTTGAACTTGTCTTTATGGCAGTTCCTTCTAACTCTGCATGCTCAGTGATGTGTCAATTGTCCATTGGTTGCACGTTGCCCAGTAATGAGCTATAATTCCCACAACTTTTCAATTATTAGAGGTGGACGTTTAATTGGCGTGGCTTTGTCAGATTGACCTTTTGATTCGTGAGTGTAACATGATGAGATAGTTATAGACTCTATGATTTCATTTGTTTACTCAACGATCAATTTTGAGAGATCTTGCGTCAGTGTAAACCCGTCTTTTCCTCCTTACTTGATGCAAAGATAGCTCAATCAATTGATGTATTCGAACTTATCTCCTCAACTTGAATGTCTTAGCGGATGTCTCATTCTTCATGCTCCTCAGAAATTTGGAGTACCTTTTGTAGAATCTACGATCGTTGAGTTGTCTTCTACGATCACTGCAGATTCTTCTTCTGATCGCTTAGTCCTTTCAAACTCAACTCTACGATCGTTGACCGACTTCTGATTCTTCTCGAGATGAACTAGATCAAGTATTCCTTCCGGGATAAGGTAGCTCGGGGAAGGGCCAACCTCTTAGAGAGCTAAGGGTTGAGTTTGTCCTGGAGCGCTTCCGAGATGAAATACTATGTCGATTGGTTTGCAATGACATCTCTTTAGACCTTTTCCGATGGGAAGATCTTATCATCTTTAAGTATCTGCATTGCTGAAATCGTGGTGTCCTTCTACTCTTACTCTACGATCATGTGTTTGATCGTAGGCACTTCACGATTATGGATTAGGTGGCTGAAGGGTTATCAGTAGTTCGTTTTGAGACGATCCCACCGACTATGGATCTTCATTTGGTTCCATCACCACAAGGTTTTGGGACTTTGTATGGGTACATCTTCCGGGTTAATGATGCGATTATTCCTTAATGTATCACCGCTTCCCATTTGTTGATCTTGCCGTCATCCTCGGATAAATGTGATTCCTTCTTCATGTTCATTTGAGGTCGCCCAACACTTCTACTTGGCGACCGGAATCATCATCTTTCTTGGTCTTTCTTGTATCGTAGAGATGAGTATTTTCAGGATTGATCACTCTACGATCATTTGACAGCACTACGAACGTAGTCTTCTTTGACAGTCCTTAGCTTTGAGAAGTTCTGCTTCGTAGAGAACTCCTTTTGTCTCAAGCTCAAAGATCTTCTATTGTGAGCTTCCTCGAGGATCCTTTCCATAAAGCGTATCTCTCTTGACACGGGCACATAGAATCCTCTTTTATCTTCTCGTCAACTGCGTGGCATGCTCCGTATCTGATTTGCGACCATGTGAGATCCATTCGAGTTAGCTCGGAGGGTCTTCAGGACGAGCTTGGACATATATGAACTTTATCGGACTTTTCTCCGAATAGTCCTTAGCTTCTCTGTTGGTTGAATCCTTTTGAATGAAGTCTTCGCTTTCGCGATTCCTTAGTATGGTCGGGGTGACCAAGTACCGCAGTTCAAGTAATTTCTACTTTTGGTCCCCATTGTTGAATGGGTCCTGCTTGAGGTTAGTTTTCTAAACCCTATTCCTCTTATCCGGATAATCATCATGTTTATCACCAATGAGACATTCATGCGTACTGAACTATCTTGGGATAATACATTTAAGATGCATGACGGTGAGTGTGTAGGATTTGACAATTAATGACGACTTTCTTTATCTACATGATGATTTCATCATTTACTGGGTTATGTTCACAATGTTTAAGTGTTCACATAGTGTGAATCAACTCTGCGATTTATGAGTATCTAGTTGATTTATGGATGTGATCAGTTTCTACAAATCAACAAGATCCTCTTGTAGAACTGATCATTCTCTCGTATGTTGTTAAACACTTAGAACATAGGTCAGACACACATACTAATAAGACAACAAAGAATGATTACTTAACATAAGATTCATTTGTCTGCGTGATACTCTTGTGATCCATTTCAGATTTTCTTCAAGATGTCATCTTGACCTAAAACTTGGTTAAAGAGAAAGTTTGTAGACATTTGAATTTTCCATCTTTAGACTAATTTCTATTCACCTTTTTTAGAAGATTATGACTTGTTGACGAATAATCTGTCATAGTTCATAAGATGGTGCAACTATGATATATACATTAATGATGGTGAGGCAACTGTACCTTTTCTTCGTCGGTTTTTAACACCATCGTTTACTTTAGATACACCGAGTTCGGTATTGATGTGCGTAGCTTAATATCATTCACATGTTTATTCCTGACAATATGTTCTTCCCTTCCACAATTATAGCATACCTTGAACTGTTGTGACGGTTTGGACCGATATGTCCCTCTTTCCGCATTTATAGCGATCCGTAGGTGGTCGTTATCCTCCCTAGAACCGATTCTTCTTTGGTCTTTGACGTCTTTACATTGTCGTTGTTGTACCTTCTTTTTAAAATCTCCTCCCGACTCGCTTCTTCTATTCTCATGGCCATTATTACCACCAGAGTGGTTGCCGTTCTTTTCCGTATTCTTCTTCCTCCGCTGATTATCGTTGTTTTGATGATTTCACATCCACCAGATGATCCTAGTTATGGTCCATCTATTGAACGTACTTTCGTTATCTCGCTTCTAACAATTGAGCCTGTTGACAACATCCGAATAGAGAAAATTTATGAGAAATGAGATCTTGACGTATGCGAGTTTCAAACCTCTCAAAAACATCCGCGTCATACGTTCCTCATTCTCCACCAAATGAGGTGCAAACCTGGATAACTCTGTAAACTTTGCCTCGTACTGGGACACTGTTATGTTATTTTGTTCCAGTCTAATGAACTCCAATTCCTTTATATGACGAATACTTTCAGGAAAGTACTTGTCATTGAAAAGTACTGGGACATGCTGAGTGCGGCTAGATGGGTACGCTTCACAGACTCTCACCAGTAATCTGCCTCATTACGGAACATAAAGGTGGGGAATGGCACCTTCTACTCCTCCGTGCATCCCAAGACATTGAATATCTTGGTGATTTTTTTGATCCACGTCTCGCACTTTTAATCGGATCCGCTTTCCCGAATTCCGGTGGTCCCACTCTTTGAATCGCTTGGCCGTGACAACCCGTGAATTCTTATCATATCTTCCTCGTATTTTGAACACGAGTCTCCTCAAATCGATTTTGCATGAACCGCAAAAAGCTTCTAAACATCCCATCGTTCATCATCTGCTTTCGGTGGTGTTGTTTCATGGGAGGAACATTGTCACTGTTGCACGTTACTCCTCGTTGGTAAAGACAGGCATCTCCACTTGTCTCATTTACTCCACTCGTTAACATTCTCGATTCGACATTCTCAAATACTTCCATAAAACAAGGGTTAATTAAAGAAATCAATATATCACATAATATCCTATATTATGGTGACCAACAAATAAGCTTTGGTAGGACTCATTTAATGAAGGATTTACTCGTCTCTCCCTCCTGGTTCTATTCCCGATCTCATGGAGATCATATTCTTAAGCTCGATACCAACCGTGACACCCCAAAAATAGTATACATCACCCATTCTGAGTTGTCGATACATAGATGCGAAACAACTACAACTTTATTAATCTGACATAAAAAACTATGAGTTTAAATACAAATATTGTCTTACAGACAATATTAATACCCAAATAAATCCTCATCACACTTATTGATACATTATTTTACAAAAATGGTGAGGACTATTAAACAACTCTCTAGAACCATCATTCCATACCCCGACTTCGTGCTACGCTATATTCTCGTCTCACGAGAAGAAAAATGGAATAAAAGGAAAAGGGTGAGCTCAACTAGCCCAATAAAGAACATTATGACTAAGATAATATAGAACAAATTATCGTTAGTCTTCAACAGGAAAAATCGATAAAATACAATAGACAACAAGTTTTGGATCAATATTACATGTTGAAAATAATAATTCATAGAAGAGTTTACGTAGAATGAAATCTACTATTATCTATGAATTTAACGATCCATCAATGATATTTTTATCCTGTAACATCAATCAATGCACATCTTGAATCATATATTCATCTTTGCACTACTGAGCCAAAGATATTCATCTGTTAGTCATGTTCATCTCAACACTGTTCATCTTTTGCTACAGCCAAAAAGATATTCATTATATAATCATTAATCTTTTTTCTACAGGCCAAAGATATTCAATAATATCATCATTTAGGGATCGAGGATGATGAAAATATTTTAAAGAAAATTCGAATCCAATTGAAACAAAAGAATAAATATTAAGGATTAAGTGATTTCGACTTATTTCATGTCCAAAATACCTCATAAATAATCATAGTGGAGTAAAATTCAAGAATGATCAAAACATAGATACAATCAAAGCTAGTATCCATAATAGATATTTTGACTGAAAATGAAAAATTAATTTTTCGTGAATAAGGTCTTGATATCGTGAATAATGTCGTATCGTGAATAAGTAACTCCCAAACACAAAGTTCCAAATTTGATTAAAATTTCAGATCAATACTTGAAGATAATGATATTAGAAGAAATAATATCATTTTTTAAAAAAATAACATCACTTACCTCGAAAGAATAATACTTGGTTTGAAACAGGATATATAAGCTATGACTTGAATCTGGCGGCAGATAACAACACTCAAAGTATTAAAATACTCACAAGAATACGCTCAATATATCGAGAAAGAAAGAGAGAGAAAACTTCAGTTTCTAGTGTGATTTTCAATTTTAACCTAAGCACCCTATTTATAGGAAAATGCTTAGAACACCAAAGCAGAAAATTTAATAAAATATTAATATATAAATTAAATTTTCCTACGCCAACCTTTCACGAACTGAATTCAGCCATTATCATCACATGCAAGACCCACAATTAATGACAAAAACTTTTTTCATATTAAAAATAATTAAAACTTCCAAAAATCAATTATTTCGAAACTACGGAACTTCAATAATTCATAATAAATAGCCCTTTTATCAGAAAAATTTGAACCACATGTCTTTTTCATAGGAAATTTCATTCTCTACAACTTTGCAGAAGAAATTTTTCCAAATTCCAAGTAATGGCCAATCAAATCCACAAATGCATTTATTTTACAAAGTATAATCGAATTTCATCGAAAATGGGGTCCACAGACATGAAAAACATGTTTTTAACATTTTTGGTAACAAAAATACTCCTCCTCCACATATACTCATATATCTCACATTCATTGTAAAAATATCATCATTATTATATTATTAAAATATAATAATATATTTAAATAAATTATTTTATCAGAAAAAAATAAAATATTAATTTTCAACAATTGTCACATTAAAAAATTTCTCCATTTATATCCACATAAAATCAATATTTTTCTCATCATATAAATCAATAATTAATTATTCACAAATAATATTACAGAATCACAATCAATGACAACCCAGAGCGCCTCCTGGGATAGAGGGGCTTTCCAATAAGGATTTCTCCTAACTGGCGAACAATTAGATGACCTAACCTCTCCTTAAGACAGAACTTTCTAGACATTGCCAATATTGTTATCTAATAATATTATTCAAATAATATGAATTATTGATCCGATAATGGAAAATCTTGTGTAATGACAATTATTGAAACAACAATAATATAAAAATATCAACGCAACAATTATTGAATCAATTAAAATAAAATATTGAGCGATAATTACTGTAACAATTATTGAAAGCGATTTTCTTAACGTAAGAATCAATAATTGGTGCAATACTGGTAAATCTTCTTGTGTTTTAACCACCGAAAGTATTTTAACAATATTAACTTGGTAATAACTACGCCGCTTATTTATAAACAATTTATATTTATCGCTTTTCTTCATCCAATCGCTTCATTTATGGGGCCCACATTAAGGTCATGCCGTGCATTTAATATTCTCCGACAGTAAGAATATTCCACCACCAAACGAATATTCTCCGACAAAATATGAATATTTTATAACCACCTGCGTATTTAAGATATTTGCGCATTTTATCCATAACTAATCATATTAATCACGTCAACCCTTACTATTTCAAAATAATAAATAGAGAAAATTAAATTTCATTTATTAATAATTTGGGGTCTTAAAAAATTTGCTTATAACCACGAAAGCAATGTACCATTAAGCAACGTAGCTATTTTTTAAGCATTAAGCAACGTAGCTATTTTGTCCAAGTATATGCCATAAAGAGTTTCCATCGTACCATGACTTTCATCCTTTTGCTTTTGAAACCATGGTTTCTGGCATTTTAAGAACTCATTGTTGTCTCTAATTGTGGTTGAAATTTCTAAACTTCTTCTTTTCAAGTCTTTTAACTGGAG
The DNA here is from genome assembly GCA_020205605.1 of Panax ginseng. Classification (NCBI taxonomy): domain Eukaryota; kingdom Viridiplantae; phylum Streptophyta; class Magnoliopsida; order Apiales; family Araliaceae; genus Panax; species Panax ginseng. The sequence goes on along the minus strand of CM035145.1, from coordinate 137,457,015 downwards.
TTTGTACACTTGCACTGAATTTAAAACTGTTCCAACTTCATTTCTTCATTTTGATAGTTGAAAATTGTGTTTGACTACTTTTTGAATGTCTTGTCGACTCAACGAGGAATTGGGGGAAGTTTTCATAAAGTGGGCATACGTAGTAACCTAGAAATTAAACTGGGGGCAAGCCTATTCATTACAGGGGAAGGTAGTGTTATTAATTATTATCAAGGGCAAGTAAAAAATTAATATTTATACTAGTACCTAGATACCACATACCAATAAAAAAGAGAACCGCCGGAACAATTAATATTACTCCCTCCGTTCCTTATAAGTCGTTTTAAAAAAATATTTTTGTTTCTTAATATAAATCATTTAAAAATTTTAAGTAAGTATTAATTGCTTAGTTTCCAATATTACCCAAGTATTAAATGTAACTTAGGTTCTCACTATTTTCTGTCCAATAAATAACAATCTCTTATTCCAAAACAAGGGCAATATAAACAATTAATATTATAGTTAATGTTATATAATTATTACCTTAATACTTGTGCACAACCCTAAAACGACCTATATTAAGGAATGGAGGGAGTAATAGCTGTAAGACCCCAACTTTTTGAATAAAAATGAATTTTTTATAATTATCATTTTTGAATATTATGGAATGAATTTAATATAATGTTATAGTTGTGGGTAATATTTATAAATTTTGAAAAGTATGCAAGTTGTCATATAATATTCGATTGGTCGGAGAATATTCGTTTTAAACAGGAAATATTCGTACGATGGCACAATCATTGGTGGACCCCACAACAGAATTATTGTCAGATTGAGAAAATGACAAAAATACTTTATGAAAATAACGGCGAAAGTTTTACCATTAATACTGTTGAACTACTTTCAAGTAGTAAAGTAAAAGAATATGTCTGGCGTGGTTGCATAAGAAGCACACTTCATTGATTATTGATGCTTACGTGATAAGTCACTCATTTTCTTGGTATTATTAATGTAATAATCTGAGAAAATCTTTTTATATAAAACATAATACTTTTATAAAGTTATTCTATAAATAGAATATATTATATTCTATTATGATAAAGTGTCTGCGTAGTGTTTTGCATAGTAAAACTTTTTATATAAAATGAATACTTTTATAAAGCTATCTGCTTTTTATTGTACAATAATTAGAATATATTATATTTTATTATGCATAGTGCTGCGTAGTATTTGCATAGTAAAATCTTTTATAAAGTTATTCGTTTTATTAGATTATAAATAGAATATATTATATTTTATTTAAAAGATTTTACTTTAAATATGGACCGGTCAGATTAAAGTAAATTTATCTGGACTGCTCATGAATTAGTTCTTATGCATTCTATTTTCCTATAAATGAAAGCTCATTCCTTCATTATTTTCTTTTAATTCACTAAACTCTGTGAGAAAGAAACTATGTAGAGACTATAGAGAGAGAGAGAAAAAAGTATTCTGCACACTTAACTACTTTTATATTCAGTTTCTTTTACTTCGTAGGGGTGTTATTCTTTCTTATTCATGTAAGAGAATCTGTTGTTATTCCATTTCTTATTATTCTTTGGAATAACTTTGTATATCTGCTCTACCCTATACTTAGTGACATTCTTCTATTATTCTGCATTGGAACATCCTGTGCATGTATTTTACAGGACTGGATCCGTCTTTATTATTATTCCGTTGGAACATCCTGTCTGCAGGTTTTTTACACCTACACAGGTTCCGCTCTTATTATTATTACTTTGGAACATCATATCTGTGTGTTTTTACATCGGACTGGTTCCGTCTTTATTATTCTGTTGGAACATCTTGTCGGTCTGCAAATTTTGCTCGACTTTGGTTAGATTATTATCATTCTGTTGAATAACTTTATACATCAAGTCTGCATATATGGTGATTTTTTGTTATTCCATTCTTTATTATACTCAAATTGGTTAAAGTTTTAACTTCATACTCCATGAAATTAGTAGAATATCCTTGATATTTGCGCTTCATCCAAAGATCTTTTCATGGAAATATTCTTCAATCATTCTTGAATTTTACTCTCTGCAAAATAGTATCATGTTGACAATTTGGGCGTTAATAATTCCCGGAAAAATAATTCTTGAACTTGTTTTATTGAATTCTTATATCATTGTCATCATCCTCATGTTTTATATTTTGTTGAAAGTCATCTCGTAGAGTGCATAGATGGACTTGGTATGATTATGACTGAGGATTATTGGTTGTAATCATGGTAGTAATATTACAAATGATGTGGTAAAAGTTCTCATTGGCCGTGAGTACATTGATGGATGGGTTGTTGGCATGATCATGATCATTGATGAATACACAAATATCCTTGGCCCGTGGTGCATGGAATTTGTGGTCGTGACCTAATGAATATCCTTGGTAGTAGTCTTGGGGATGATGTGGATTATTTATTAAAGTTAGTCTCGCCGATAAAAGTGATGAAAAAAATTTTTAAATCATAAAAGATAGTAGATTCTATTCTCTACTGACTCTTTTAATGGATTGCTTGATCCACCGTAGTTAAACTTGATGTTGTTATATTTTATCGCTTTAACACCATTGAAGGCTAACGATAATTTATTTTGCATTATCTTAGTCATAATATTTCTTCTTTAGGCTAGTTGAGCTCACCTTTATTTCACTTTTCTCTTGAAATGAGAACATGGCGAGGACTAGTCGGAGAAGCGGAGTGATGGTCAGGAGGATAAGATTAGTAGTCCTCACTATTCCGTGAAATAGTGTGTTAATAATTGTAATGAGGACTCCTTTTGAGTTTGTATAATCTCTAGTAGACAATAATTGTATTCAAACTCACAGTTATGTTTTACGTATTGTACACGACAGTTGTATTAGTAAGTTGTATTTGAATTTTGTACCATGTATCTGACGACCCAAGATGGGTGATGTATACCTAATTTTGGGGGCGTCACAATACCAATGTATTAATCCATGATATTACAATACTAATTTTAAAAACTGAAATGTAAATAGTATCACATCAGCAACACTCAACCACCTCCAAGCTCACCTCCTACATGAATCTTCATCAGCTTACATTGTCAAAAAAATAATATTAATCCATGAGATTAATTATATATGTATTTATATATCAAAAAAACTAAACAAATTAATCAAGTATTCAATAGAAAAATGAACAGTTACTCAAGAATAACGCAACAGATCAACAACAGTAAAATTCATCTGAACAACAGTATATTAACAACAGTAAATGTTTAATCATTTAGAAACCACTATATAAACCTCTAAAGTCCTACAATAAACCACAAATTGTTACTATTTGGGCGTGTTTTACTGGCATTAGGGAATCAAAAAGAAGAAATGAAATGATAACTGGGCAAAATATGAAAAAGGAAAGTGCATCTCACCAGAATAACTTAAAGGCAAATGATATCACAAACCCATTTCCCAAATTATGCTGAGAAACCTGCTACTGCTCGAAGTATAGGGTTTGGAGATAAATTTTGTGTTGCTTTTCTTGAATGGAAGGAATGAAAGAAGCAGGGAAGCGGGAATGGAAGGAAGTAAGGGTTTTTTAGGGAAATAAATGTGAGTATCAGATCTGTTTTAAAAGATCTAACGGTCCACAATTTGCACTGTAGTAATGACCGATACATGTTATACCGGTTCTCCCCCCAATCCATATATTTTCTAATATAGATCTGCTGGAACCACCCCAAAGTAGCCTATCACTGATCAAGTATCTTAATTCTTGTAGTAAGAGATACATCGAGCTTGTATCTGGGCAACACACAGACTTAAATAGCAGCTAAAACATTTCTTTTCACAAAAAACTGCAAGGTTCATTGCTCGTGTAAAAAAAATACTGTATTTATATCAATTAAACAATAACATCGATATCATCTGTCAATACTACTAAACTAGAGCAAACTGCACCACAGGTCAAACTCGTACAACAAAACAATTTCTACACACAAATTTATGAATCAAAAAACTACTTCTGCTACGCAAATAGCAAACAACAAACAACTAGATCAAAATATAAATCACAACCTAGACATACCCCAACCGGTGTTTCATCAAATTATTTTATATCTGCAATTAATCATAGTTGCAAAATGGGGAATGGAAGAAAGGAAGGAAGGGTTTTTGAGGGAAATAATTGTGACCATCAGATCTGTTTTAAAAGATCTAATGGTCCACAATTTGCACTATACTAACGACCGATACATGTTGTACCGATTCTCTCCCCAATCCATATATTTTCTAATATAGATCTGCTGGAACCACCCCAAAGTAGCCTATCACTGATCAAGCATCTTAATTCTTGTACTAAGAGATACATCGAGCTCGTATCTGGGCAACACAGACTTAAATAGCAGCTAGAACATTTCTTTTCACCAAAAAACTGCAAGGTTCATTGCTCATGTAAAAAAAATAATGTATTTATATCAATTAAATAATAACACCGATATCATCTGTCAATACTACTAAACTAGAGCAAAAGCGCACCACAATCATACTCAACAACAAAATAATTTACGCACACAAATTTATGAATCAAAAACTACTTCAAATCTGCAAACAACAAACAACTAGATCAAAATATAAATCACAACCTAGACATACCCCAACCGGTGCTTCATCAACTTATTTGTTATCTGCAATTAATCATAGTTGCAATTAATAATAGTAATAAACTTCAATTATCATAGTTCAACACAACAAATTTTGTAATAAATAACTTACCCAACCGCTTCAACACCTCCTCAAACTGAATATATATATATATATATATATATATATATATATATATGAATCCATCCATGGCAATCAATTGCCATGAACACTATTCTAACAATCCACTTTTCAATCGTAGATCAACTAATTGGATGACTTAGATTGAATGTGATAAGTAATCAAAAATTGCCCAGCCGGCACAAGCTATACCGGCTTTTATTTTAATATATTATTATAGTTGGTAAACTCTTGTCATTTTAATAATTTGAAAACGATTTTTTAATATTAAAATACTCCAAATGAGCCTGACTTATGCCGTACTTTGACTATTTTTTTTTACATTTGATGACTCGGCACATTAAAATCACATTAAAAAATAAAAATAGTCTCGCGTTACAAAAACTATCTTAAGGTGAAATAAAAAAAAATTTAAAATGCACAGCCGTGACAACTTGAACCAGCTTGCAATAAAAAAATAATAAAAATATCCCCTGGCCTTTAAAAGAATTGTTTCCAACTAATCGCTGCTAAACAAATTCGAACTCACAACCTCCAGCTCCATACCCTCGTCATATGACCACCCTAGCACCACGGGCCTAGCTGTTCATTTCTCACAAAGATTTGTTTTTATATTAAAACTTACATTCCTCCAAAATCTATATATTATTATTATATTAAGTTTAATATTATTATTCAAAAATTCATAACTTATTATTATTTTTATGTTTCTAATTATTAATATCATTTTAAGTTTCGATGATAGAAAATGAATGCCTTATCTATTTATAAAAGTGGTAGTAAATTGGTAGTGAAATTTAAATGGAGTTAGATTATAATAATTTATTTTATTATTACACTATTATTATTATTATTATTATTATTATTTAAGTATGAGAGTATGATATTCATGTATTAATATAATTAAAAATAATATTAATAATTATTTTAATATTAATATAAATAATATGAAAATCAATATTAATCCTAATAATAATATCCATACAGTTCAACCAAATAGATATTATTTTTCGTATTAATAATATGAAGTGGTTTTATGTGATTAAATAATATTAATATTACTAAGTTATGAATTTGAAAATCCCATACATTTCAACCAAATAGATATTCTTATTAATTAATATGTACATTAACGCTGGACAAGTTCTACATCTCAGATGCCGGAAGTAATCTTGTAGATTTCTTGTAGAGCTCACATGCGATGCGGTAACGAAAGACCGTGACATCTTCCAATGACCACTCCTCTTTGCAAATATTAACATTGGACCTTACGAAACCGTCAACATACTTGCATACAAAAATGCTACAGTCTGGGTGGTTGTGTTGTTTCGGTCGAATCTTTGTGGTCTGCACAGTAGGATTACCGCTGGGCCACTCACGCATCGGATTACCATTTTGCAAAAAAAATGGTATCAAATGTACCTGCATGTACAAAATAGTTGGTTAATAATTTTTAATATTAAAGAACATTATAAAAGTAAAATATTTTAAAACTACATCCCATGACTTTAACGAATTACTCGAGTACATTTCTTGTAACTTCATATGTTTGGTATCATTGTAGTACGGGTCAATTATCGTAACCATCCAATCTTCAACTGAGAATAGGAACAAGAAAAATGGCTTTGATTTGTACTACACACCAACATGAATATGTAATGGCATTCTTGTAAAGGTGGGCCAACATCTTGGTTCACATACGAATTGCAAAAACTCCATGCATGATTCTCTTCAGTTGGGGGCACACAGCTCTGCCCAAGATGCATGAAGAATGAATTCACGAAACCAAATTGGGCCCACCTTTGTATTCCCTGCGACCTATAGTATTCCTCTATGTCACGTACCAACAACATATAAGCATCGAGGATATGCTCGAAAATCCAATTCCCAGGCGCTAAGGATTGCAATGCACTGTGGTCTAAATCATATAACTACCGCAGATGTGACAAAGGATATAAATTCTCTCACGAGGCCACCACATTTCCAAAAATATGTTTATTTATGAATGCCTCCTTCCAATCTTTCAGTTTTTTGGTTAAGAACCCTTTTGGTTTTATGCTTTAGCATCATTAATCAATTCATAATACTTTTATTCATTTATCAATAGTATTAATATTTTATTCATTTACTAATATTATTAATCATTTAATAATATTTTATTCCTTTACTAATGTTATTACATTTTTAATAATATTTTATTTAATCTCGAATATTATTATTTACTTAATAATATTTTAATCATCCAATAATACTTTAATTTAATATTATTAATCTTTTAATAATATTTTAATCTAAGATTAATATTTTAATCTAATATTATTAATCATTTAATAATACTTTAATCATTTATTAATGCTTAAATCAAATACTATTAACCATTTAATAATATTTTAATGAAGTTTTAATCTTAATATTTTTATTTGCTTAATAATATCATATTCTAATATTATTAATATCATAATAATATTTTAATAATTTATTAGATCAATAAACAATTTATTCTAATTGTTCACCCTTTATAAAACCACTTATTTAATATTCATAAAAGGTCATAAATAATATTTCTTATTATAAATTACCAAAATACCCTAAATTAGTCATAATATTATATATTAGGAGTATTCAAGCATTAAAATCACATTTTTCTTATTTAAGACATCATTTAACTATTTATTTTTTTTATTCATAACTTCATTATTTTTAGGAAAAATACCAAACTGATTCCAAAAATTCTTCTTTTCTGGGTTTGGACATTATATGACCCAACAATGATCCCCAAATTTTTTTGAAATTTTAGAAAGTGATTTACTAATTTTAAAGTGCCCAAAACACTCGGATCTTGCTTCATTTTTCATAAATCGAGTTTTGCTCAGAAAATTCTAAACTTTTCAGGGTATACTCTCATAACATATATGAACATATTGAAAGTTTCGGATTTTTCCCATTTATACACTGTGAGAAATTCGGGTGTTAATATTTAGGAGTCCTTTACGGAAATAGCCATTACGCACAACCTTTAAATCGAAACGTGTCCATTCTTTTTCCTAAAAGTAGATAACTTCTTAAGGTACCTTTGTGATTTTTCCCAAATTTTTAAAAGACCTGAAATTGTCCGAAACAGCCTTAAGAAAAACGGGGATAATAGCTTTTTAGGGTTTTAAAACTTTAATTTTCTATGTGGACTGTTTTGGGGAAAAATTTTTGTGGCTTCAATACTTGCTAGATTTGTGTTCTACCACTGGGTTTACTAGATAACTTCGATATCTAGCACCCTTTCGACGGATCACAAATTCAAGTTGTAAAACTTGAGTTACACAAGATTTAGTGGAAGAAAAACAAGGGTTTAACCCCTAAGAGAACATATGCTCATTTTCTTCCTCTAAACCTTTGATCTAACACTCAAGATACTTAGTTTCATACATGATGATATGTAGAACTAGGGTATCTTGAGTATTAGTTCATAACCCCGTCAAATCTTGCTATAACACCAAATAGAAGAAGAAGATGAAGATTTAGGTTATACCTTGTTCTAGTAGAACCTTCCTTGATTTACCAAAGTAATATATAATCTTAGGGTGCATTAATCAAGCTAGCACTCCTCTCTCTCTCTTTCAAAACCGAACCCTCTCTCTTTGTCTCTTTCAGATCTTGCTAGCTTGGGAGAAAAATAGAAGAAGAAGAAGAATAAGAGAAATGAAATGTCTAGCAAATGAAATGTGGTTATTTAACTAATATCCCCCATACTTTTGTTGTCCCTTGGATAATAGGCTTCACCTTATCTCTTTCAATTGAGCCTAATCATGTGATTAAGGGTGCTAAGTAAATTTTCTACCAATGGGAGATGGACACACTTGTACTTGATGTAAGAGTTACTAATTAAAGAACTTGATTAACATAATTTTGTTGCCTTAAAAGGCCTAATAGGGCCGGTCCCCTTGCCCCCAATATCTCCTCCATTTTGGTTTTATTTTAATGCACAAATTTGATTAATCAAAAGTCTAAAATACCCTAAATCAAGTGGGCTAAGTATTGGTTTGCATTTTATTTCTTTTAGGCTTCTCCTTTAATTGTTTTGGGCCATGTAATGAACATAGTCTAACAATTTTAATATATGCCACCCAAATTGTTTATTTAGGGTTTCCATTCCCAATCTTATGAAATTTAATTACTTATACATGTGACTTTAGCTCATAACCTAATTAGGTTTACTAGAAATAGGTTTAAAATTATTAGTCACTTGAAATAACAAGATTATCCACTTAAGTTAGTATACATATTAAATACTAACATTTCCTTATTACCATAACCCTTAGGTTATTTAATTGTCTCATCTAATGTATAATTAGGTTACGAAACTTTCATTTTTAATGAAATCTATAAATTTATATATTCATAACTATAGTATATATGTTTATTGATCCATGCACCACTTCACATATGTTGTCACATATTAAATCACTATATAACACAAAGTTTTAAATATCAATAATGTACATACATATATAGTGACTTAAAATTCACGGTTATTACATCCTCCCCCCCATATAAGAATTTTGTCCCCAGAATTACATATAGGGTTACTCAAAAAGATGTGGATAATTTTCCCTCATCTTTTCTTCGAGTTCCCACGTAGCTTCTTCAGCATTGTGGTTCCTCCAAAGAACTTTTACAGAATGTATAACCTTATTTACGCAATTTACTTCTTTTCATCTAAAATTTCTACTGAATTTCCTCAAGACGACAAATCCTCTTCGACTGAATTGGCTCGTCACGATATCACGTGTTTGTAATCGAACTTATATGGTCGTAGATCGACACGTGAAACACATTATAAATATGTTCTGTTTCGTGAGGTAGATCTACCTCGTCGCCCACTTTACTTTATCTTCCTCAAGATCTCGAAGGTCCATAAATCTCGAGACTTCGCTTTACCTTTTCTTTCCAAACCTTATCTTCCCTTTCCAGGAGATAATTTCAAAATGTATAGCTTCCCACTTCAAAATCTCTCTTATGTCGATGTAAGTCTGCATACTTCTTCTGGAAATCTTGAGCTGCTACCAGTCGGGCTCTTATCACCTTGATGATCTCTATGGTGCTGCTTTGCACGCTTCTGGTCCCAACGAATGATGTTCACCCACTTCATCCCAAAGATAAGTATTACTTCTACATTTCCTTCCATACAATTAACTTCGTGCGGGCCAAGCATTCCTTTGGCGTGATAGCCATTTATTGTATCACGAACTCTACTAATGGAAGATGATCCTCCCAAACCGCCCTCGAAGTCCATCACACAAGCTCTTCCGAGCATGTCTTCGCGTTTGAATCGTTCTCTCGCTTTGTCATCTGGCTTCTACGGATGATGATATGGTCTTTCATCCGTAGTCGTCCCCCATTCTTTCTTGAAGACTCTTCCGGAAGTTTGACGTGAATCGCGGATCTCTATCCCAATCTGATAGATCTTTGGGCAACGCTATGTCTCGAGATAATTTCTTTGATATATAATTTGGCTAACTGATCCAAACTATACCTGATCTTGATCGGCAAAAAGTGAGCCGACTTCGTAAGACGATCTACAATCACTCATATGGTGTCGTGCCCTTTTTGCGTTGCTTGAAGTCCCACCACAAAATCCATCGTGATGTGCTCCCATTTCCACTCTGGAATCTCCAAAGGCTGTAGTAATCCACCCGGTCGTTGATGCTCTGCCTTGACTCTCTGACAAGGTAGACATCTGCTGACACATTCTGCAACCTCTCTCTTCATGTTTGGCCACCAAAATTGTTGACGTAAATCTTGATACATCTTTTTGCTTCTTGGGTGTATCGAGTACCTCGTACTGTGTGCTTCTTGCAAAATCTCTTCTCTTATTTTTGGTACTAACAGTACCCAAATTCGTCCTTCGAATCTCAGCAAACCGGTGCCATTAGTTTTGTATTTCAATTCATCCCCTTCAGCTAACCGCTTCTTGATGTTGTCGCAATCTTCCTCCTCTTGAGCCTCTTTAACCTTATCTAATAAAGTCGAGCTCATTTGCCATCGTAAATAATTTCTCATTGGTCTCCATTTGATACTTAACCTCTAAGTCAAGTCGTTCAAATCTTTCACCAATTCATCTTGAATGGTCAACTTGATAAATTTCTCTCTGCGCTTTTCTCTGTCAGGGAATTTGCCCGCTACATTTGTTTTTGCTGGATGGTACGTAATCTCTCACAATCATAATCCTTGATCAATTACAGCCATCGCCATTGCCTTCATATTTAGCTCCTACTGCGTAAAGATATACTTCGAGACTCTTGTGATATCTCACACTTCTCGCCATACAAATAGTGCCTCCAAATCTTGAAAGCAAAAACTACTCTGCTTCTTAACTCCGGTCGTGAGTGGGATAACCTTCCATAGTCCTTCAATGGCGTGAAAGCATCTGTGATGACTTTGCCATACTACATCGATCAAGACACAACCAAGACCCTTGTGTGACGCATCACTATACACTACAAATCCTCCCGTGTTGTCTGGTATAGCCAACACAGGTGCTTGACTAAGCCTCTTCTTTAATTCCATGAAACTCTCTTCACATTTTTCCTTCCAAACGAACTTCACCGTCTTTCTAGTAAGGTTGATCAACAACGATGCTATCTTTGAAAAATCTTGAATGAATCTCCGATAGTATCCTGCTAATCCCAAGAAACTCCTAATTTTTGTCGGCGTCTTTGGTTGTTCCCAGTTGATAACCGTTTCTACTTTTGCTGGATCCACCGAAACACCATCCTTGTCGATAACGTGACCCAAAAATTGCACTCTCTGCAACCAAAACTCACACTTGGAGAACTTTGCATACAACTTCTCCTTCCTTAACGTCTCCAACACTATCCTTAGATGTTCAGCGTGTTCTTCCTCCGTCTCTGAATATACCATAATGTCATCAATGAACACGACAACAAACCTATCCAAATACTGTTTAAACACTCTGTTCATCAAGTCCATGAATCTTTGTTGGCAAGTTCGGAATCGATCGAAAAGACATTACCGTAAACTCAAAGTGTCTATCACCGGAGTTACGAATGTAGTCTTTGGAACATCCTCCCCGCTCACCTTCATTTGGTGATAACTTAGGTCCTCAAGTCGATTTTTGAAAAGTATTTTTCCCTTGTTGATCAAACAAATCGTTGATCCCGGCAGCGGTACTTGTTCTTAATGGTGACCTTGTTCAACTCTCGGTAGTGATATAAAGCCTTAATAACCCATCCTTCTTCTTTCGAATAAGATCGGTGCTCCCCACTATGATCGCTTCGGTCGAATGTATCCACTTATCTAACAACTCTTGTAGTTGAACTATCCGGTTCCTTCATTTCTACCAGAGCCGTACGATCTGGCGCTTTGGATACCCAAAGTGATGTCCACAGTGCCAAATCGATAACAAACTCTACCTCTGTCTGGTGACAATCTTTAATCTCATCCGAGAAGACATCAACGAATTCCCTTACAATAGGTATCTCGAACCAATTCACCCTCGACTCTGCGGGTATCCACAACGTGAGCCAAATAACCTATCTGACCCTTCTAAGCAACTTCTTTGTTTGCATCACCGTCGACGAAGAAGATTGTCTCGGCGATTCTTCGCCATGAAATACCACCTTTGACTTATTCGAGTCTTTAGGTGTATGAGTAGTTTTTACGGTCGATGATCGCTCCACGACTCGATAACCAATCCATCCAGGGATTACATCAAACTCTCCAAAACGAATCGGTTATCAAATCCACGTTAAGCTTAAACCCTCTTACATCGGCAGATAACAATTCCTATGGATGTAGTCTACGGGATAATTTCTTTGTTTGCTACTTCTACATTCATTGGGTGTTACAATAGTTCACGAGGTAAACTTAATCTTTGAGCAAATTCATCGAGATCTGAAAAGACATGAAGCTCCGAATCGAATAGACATATGCATTTATATCGTTGATTGGAATTATACCGACACCCACCTCCCTAGATGCCACGACATCTTGCATCTTGCGACCGTCCATATTGAATTTCCTCATTTGTCGGCTTGTTTGGTTTGAAATTTGGTCCTCTCTTGGTTGTCATAATGTTATTGCCCGCATTAGCTTTCCGCCATCCGTGCTTTTCTTCCTCGGGCAATCCTTGATCCGATGTCCCACTTCACCACAGATTAAAACAACCTCCCTTCTTCACCTTAGGACAATTGGGTGAGGTACGACCTTCTTGTCCACAGTATAACATCTGGATTTTTCCATTTAAGCACTCTCCGGTGACCCTTTCCTGACAGCTTCCACACATAAGCTTCTTTTGTTGCACACTTCCTTGGCCGACTCTCAAATTACCACCCCAACTGCTCCATTTCCGTTTCTTGTTGTTCTTAACGCCATTCTTTAACATTCGATTCCCACCTTATTTTCTTCTTTGTTCTCCCGATTATACTTTGAGGCCAGCTTTCCACCTTCCGCTATGAGCTTTCTCCATAGAGTTGAGAATGACGTGATTTGCAAAACCACTACCATACTGTAAATCCACGGCTTTAGTCCATTTTCGAACCTTCTTACTTTCCTCACCTCCGTGTCCACCTGATGTGGAGCGAATCTGGCCAATTCATTGAACTTCGCAGCATACTCTGACACTGACATATTCTCCTGTTTCAATTCCAAAACTTGATCTCCATTCTCGACATGTACTCTCGAAGTAGTTCCCCGAAGAACAACGTCTTTAACGCTTCCCAAGTCACGATTCTAGTCCCGACTTTGTTCTGGTTGGCCTCCCACCAATAGTTAGCCTCACCCTTCATTAAGTAGGTAGCAAAAATTGTTTTCTACTCTTACTGCTACTCTAGCAATAATGAAGGCCTTCTCAATCTCCTTTATCCACGTCCTGGGCCTCTATCGTCTGCGGCTGTTCCTCTAAACTCCGGGATCCTCTTGCGCTTAAAGTCCTTAAAGTTGGCTAGTTGGTTTCACTTTGATTTCCTGCGAGTTGAGCTTGATTCCTCATAGCTTGACCATCATGTTGATAAAGTCTTGCATTGGGTTTGGTTGAGCTCCCGCTGCATTATTAACTGACTCTTCGATCTCTTGGTTCCTTAGTACACGTCTGGGCGACATTATGTGGTGAAACAAAATTCTAATACGTTACTCGAGTTTTATTATCATATAAGTACTTAGCATGTAATACGCTACTGTATTCAAACAATCAGATGATCATTATGTGAGAGTTTTAAATTACCAAGATTTGGAAGTCTTTCTCCCTGATTAGTGGGTTAAGTTTGCTTTAAAAAAATTTCCAATTCAGTCTACTGGATTCACATAACATTAAATAGACAATTTACTATTTAAATTTTCCAACACATATTATAATAATGCATTTATATTCATATACCAATCTTCGGTGTCTCACATGTTCAATACAGGTATATTTTTATAAATGTTATTATCCCAGTTTAAACACAAAAGATGGGATTAACTTAAAATGATACTCACACCTGCTGAGGTTTACATCAACATAAAACCCTATTACACAAAAAGGGGTACTAATGCATCTATCTACAACTAGTCCATAAAGATAATCATCACTTTGGTGGCCTCACGAGTTACTCCGAATGGCTCACGGGAAACAACCCCTCCATAACTCTACGCCGAACGGATCGACTCGACTCCCCTATCTCGATATGCGCCCTCCTAGTCCCACTGCGTTGGCACTCATATGTTGCGTCTAACGCCAGTCCTAAAGTCTCGACCCTGACCTTCATGGCCTGCAGTGCTATCTCTAATTGGTCCACCCGCTTGGCTGACTCATAAAATGCCTCCTTCACGCGTATCTTATCTGCAATCTACAATCTTACTTATGCTTTATCATCATTAATCAATTCATAATACTTTTATTCATTTACCAATATTATTAATATTTTATTCATTTACTAATATTATTAATCATTTAATAATATTTTATTCATTTACTAATGTTATTACATTTTTAATAATATTTTATTTAATCTCGAATATTATTATTTACTTAATAATATTTTAATCATCCAATAATACTTTAATTTAATATTATTAATCTTTTAATAATATTTTAATCTAAGATTAATATTTTAATCTAATATTATTAATCATTTAATAATAGTTTAATCATTTATTAATGCTTAAATTAAATACTATTAACCATTTAATAACATTTTAATGAAGTTTTAATCTTAATATTTTTATTTGATTAAAATATCATATTATAATATTATTAATATCATAATAATATTTTAATAATTTATTAGATCAATAAACAATTTATTCTAATTGTTCACCCTTTATAAAACCACTTATTTAATATCCATAAAAGGTCATAAATAATATTTCTTATTATAAATTACCAAAATGCCTTAAATTAATCATAATATTATATATTAGGAGTATTTAAGCATTAAAATCACTTTTTTCTTATTTAAGACATCATTTAACTATTTATTTTCTTTTATTCATAACTTCATTATTTTTAGGAAAAATACCAAACTGATTCCAAAAATTCTTCTTTTCTGGGTTTGGACAGTATATGACCCAACAATGATCCCCAAATTTTTCTGGAATTTTAGAAAGTGATTTACTAATTTTAAAGTGCCCAAAACACTCGGATCTTGCTTCATTTTTCATAAATCGAGTTTTGCTCAGAAAATTCTGAAATTTTCAGGGTATACTCTCATAACATATATGAACATACTGTAAAAGTTTCGGATTTTTCTCATATATACACTGTGAGAAATTCGGGTGTTAATATTTAAGAGTCCTTTACGAAAATAGCCATTACGCACAACCTATAAATCGAAACGTGTTCGTTCTTTTTCCTACACATAGATAACTTCTTAAGGTACCTCTGTGATTTTTCCCATATTTTTAAAAGACTTGAAACTGTCCGAAACAGCCTTAAGAAAAACAGGAACAATAGCCTTATTCATGTACGGAATTCCTCATGATAAAGAATTCAAGTAATTTTAATTTCCAAGAAAATACACGTTTCCTTCCTTCTAAAAAGAAGCTTAAAGTAGAATTTGTTTCAAGATATTGCTTTTTTATTTTCATATATGATGATAAAAAAAAGAAGTAACTGAAAGAAATTTTCAGATAATATCCAGAAAGAGTTAGAGATTACCTTAATCTTGCCAATTCCTCCCATGCCGTTTTATTCTCACGGGTCTTTATGATACATCTTTCTATCCATTTTCGAAAGACAACTTTCAAAACAACCCTAACATCCCAACAAATTAATTAACAAAAAGCTCAGTGGAGATTCAAAATCAGAAATAAATAAATAATTAACAAAAAAAGAAAAACCTGAGACGAATAAGCATGTATTCCTTTCGGTCAATCACCCACAAAATCTACAAGTTTGTTGAAGAGAAATATAGAACTAGTTGGATTTATATTAATTGATTCAAGATTGGGGGAGAGCTGAAAAGCACACAGGTAAAGCTAGGCAAGTAAAACGTGGAGCAGAGATAAATAGAATACTGACCTAGCATGTTTTATTCACTTTTTACTCTTTTTTTACTTTTTCAGTCTTTTACTTGTCGGTAATTAATGACCCACCAGTTCCTTTAACTTTACCCCCCAATGCGTTTTCGATCTCCCATTGGTTGTACATTTATCCTTATTACAAAATTAGGTTTGACCAATCATTATTTATACTTTTTGATAATGATTTGAATTAACATGTTTTTTGGAGTACTTTTGTAACTAATTAACTACTGCATTACTTAAATATAAAATAGCTCATACATTAAGCAATGAATATAATTTGATTCGCCGGATACAAATTTAATTTAATATAATAATTTATGTAGTGAAATAAAATTATAATATAATAATAATAAATTATTATAATATTTATTTAGTTAGTACTTAATATTTGTATAATAATTATAATGCTATAATTACACGATGTTCAACTTTAAATTTGATTCAGAAAATATATAATTTTATATAATGATTAAAATAAACTTGGTCAAAATATCCATTTAGTTTCATACTTGTACTTGACGAGACATTGCTTTTGTTTTATTTGCACAGATTATTGAGAAATAACAACAATGCTACCATCGTTTAAAAAATGGTCATATAATATTTACATACATACGTATATATCTTGTGGATCATCAACATCAAATATGTGGGACTCGATCATATGATATGTATTTAGAATGAGATTTTCTCATATCCATTTTTTTGTCTCCTCATGTCTCACACTTAAATTTTGACACCTGACCTCTTATTTAATTTTAGAGTTAATTAGTGTTAAATAAAAAGTTAAATGTCAAACATTTAAGTGGGGGACACAAATGGTACAGAAAAAATAGGAACAGAGGGTCTCCTCTCTTTTGTGTATGTAAGTATTATGTGATCCTTTTTTATGTGATAATAGTATCAAATAAAGTAGCCATAAATGTGGTAAATTAGAGGGACCAATGAGAGACCGAAAACGCATGCTGCCAGACATTGTCAATAGTCAAAGTTCTGTTCTAGTTATCCTGTAGAAAAGGAGTTATATAAGGGATATAGTTGGGCAAAACAAATTTAGTTAAGCCTACTTTTAGTTTAGGATGAAAGAAGCCAAAGAAAAGAAAAGACTAGAGGCATGACAATTAAATAACTCCATCCTGACCCGGTTATCTATACATATAGTTAAACATATATATAATGAATAAAGATGAAGAGCATTTTTTTTAAATAACATTTTTTCTTAAATAATATTTTTTTATTAAAATTACATTATTTTGGAGAAGTTTTTTAAAAATAAGTGGGGCTGTGAATGATATTTTTGTAAATAAAAGAAAAACAAGTGGGACCACTCTTTTTTAAAAGACTTCAAAACGATGTAGTTTTAATAAAAGAGTGTTATTTAAGGAGGAATGCTATTTAAGAGGAATACTTTTGATCCTTACTCTATATATAATTATGTAACTATTTAGTTTATTTAATTAAAAATTAATAACATTTGTAATACGAGGTGTTGTTATTGATATAATTATTATATAGTGTTTGATTTTGAATTAAATATAATTATACAAAAGTAAAATTAAAAAAAATTAAAAATTTTAATTTGTAAAAGAGGAAAGAATTCGGGCAAGTGGGGTAAGTATAGGGTACTTATATTTTGGGTCGGGTTGAGACGTGTTTGAGAGTAATATATGTCTAATAGCGGGGTGGGTATTGAGTTAAGTCTCTTGAATTATACCCATCTCGTTTCCGGGCCTACCCATTTTTTTATTCCAATAAAACATGACTTATTTACACTTCCTAGTATATTTTTTTTTTAAAAAAGGTTCTTTACATAAATATACAACAAATAGAAAATAATTACAAAAAAAGTACATCAATTAAATAATTACAAAAAGAGTTTAATTAGGACTCATATTATAAAAATAGTACAATTCACATTAATAACGAAACCTAAAATCAAAGACAAATAACTGCCATAATTAATAATTCAAATTCAAATATTTGGATCTAACAACAAAAATAAATTCAAATTCAAAATAATAATAATAATTCAAATTTAAATATTCAAATTCAAATCTTCATCTCCCTCACATACACTTTGAAATAATAGTCCACCGCTACATCGCCGCTACACCTCACATACTCCACTGCTACACTGTCGCGAATCTCCGTTATCCAAAACGCCAATGAGAATAAGAAGAAGATTCGTCCTACAAAAAGTTTAAAAATAAATAGATGTAACTATTAATGTTCTGAATTTTTTTTATAACTATTTTGTTACTCATAAATAATAAAATGGTTACCTTTGTATGAATGGTTGGCTACCAACTGCTTCACATTCAAACGAAATTGGTAACTTAATAAAATTGAATTGGTTACCTTGGTCTGAAGGTTTGGCTACCAACTGCACTATGAAAAAAATTGCAGGTGTGGATGTGAATTAGTTACTTTGGTATGAAGGTTTTGTTACCTTGGTACGAAGGTTTGCTTACCTTCATCTGAAGGTTTGGTAACCAACTGTACTAAGAAAAAAATTTAAAGTGTGGAGGTTGATTGGTTACTTTGATATAACAGTTTGGTTACCTTGGTATGAAGGTTTGGTTACCATTGTAAGACCCCAACTTATTATTAATGAAATTTAATTTTCTCTATTTATTATTTTGAAATAGTAAGGGTTGATTTGATTAATGTAGATAGTTATGGGTAAAATACGCAAGTATTTCAAAATAAGCAAGTGGTTATAAAATATTCTTGTTGTCGGGGAATATTCGTTTGCTCGTGGAATATTCTTGCTGCATCGGGGAATATTAAATGCATTTATGAGATCTTTTGTGGGCCCCATAACTGAAAGCGATTGGATGAAGAAAACGACAAAATAAGTTGTTTAAAAATAACTGTGTAGTTATTACAGATTAATCTTTTAAAATACTCTCGATTGGTTAAAACAAGATGACACCTGTATTATTAATCAATTATTGATTCTTACGTAAGAAAAGCCTTTTACTCGATAATGGTTCTGATGATTATTGTTCGATATTTTATTTTATTGATTTAATAATTGTTTGCGTTGATATTTTATATTCTTGTTGTTTCAATAATTGTCATTACACAAAGATTTTTTTTATTATCGGAGCAATAATTCATATTATCTGAATAATATTATTGTGACGCCCCCAAAATAGGTCCATTCCATCCAACCCATTCTGAGTCGCCAAATACATGGTATGCGAAATAACTACAACTTTATTATTACAACATATAAATGTGAGTTTAAATACGAGATATTGCCATCTAAATAATATCCACACGCAAATAAATTCTCATCATAATTATTGATACATTATTTTATAAAATGGTGAAGACTACTAAACAATTCTCTACTAAACCTTCATTCCATACCCCGACTAAAGTACTCGCTACATTCTCGCCTTTCCGAGAAGAAAAATGGAACAAAAAGAAAAGGGTGAGCTCAACTAGCCCGAGATAGAATATTATGACTAAGATAATATACAACAAATTATCGTTAGTCTTGATAGGGGAAAAATCTAATAGAATCTGATAGACAACCAGCTTTTAAATCAACAACTGCAATGAAAACAACAATTCATTAGAAGAGTTAAGTAGAGAATGCAAACTACTATCTTCTATATATGAATTTAAAAGTTCATCGTCGTTATTTTATCCCCAGTAACATCAATCAATATATATCTGAGAATCAAATATTCATCTTTTGCACTACAGCCAAAGATATTCATCGATTAATCATGTTCATCTAAACACTGTTCATCTTTGCACTACGGGCCAAAGATATTAATCGAATCGGTCATGTTCATCTCAACACTGCTCATCTTTTTGCACTACGGGCCAAAGATATTCATCAAGAAATCATTCATCTTTGCCTTTAAAGCAAAGATATTCAAGAATATCATCATTTAGGAATGAGGATGATGAAAAATATTTTAAAGGAAACGAATCCAATGAAACAAAAGAACAAATATTAAGGATTCATATTTTAAACAATCCAAGTTCAAAATACTTCATAAGTAATCGACCGAGTAAAATTCAAGAATGATCAAAACATGGATACAATCAAAGTGGTATCCATAATAGATATTTTGACAAAAAAAAGAAATTTTATTTTTTCTTGAATAATCTTAGGTATTAAGTGAATAGTCCGTATACGTGAATAAGAACTCGACACCAAAAGATAGAAATTTCATAAAAAAAACATCTTCACGCTTCGTGAATAGTACTTTCGTGAATAAGAACTCGTGAATAAGAACTCATTTAATAGTAACTCGTGAATAATAACTCATGAATAGTAACCCAGATATAAAAAAATTCCAAATTTGATAAAAATTTCCAACAAATATTTCGAAGATAATGATATTGAAGAAATAATATCATTTTCGAATAAAATAACATCCCTTACCTCGAAAGGCACAGTACTTTCTTGAAACACGGATATAAAGCTATGACTTGAACTTGCACCGTATTGCAATACTCAAAGTATACTCAAAATACTCATAAGAATACGCTCGATAATATAGAGAGAAAAACTTGAGTTTAAATGTGATTTTCAATTCTAACCTAAACACCTATTTATAAGAAAATGCTTAGAACACCAAAGTAGAAAATTTAATAAATTAATATTATTTATTTTCCACATCTTCCTACGCATCCATGAATCTAAACTCAGCCATCCTAACACATTTTAAATGAGTCCCAAAAATGTAAAAAATGTTTTACTTATTAAAAATAATTAAAACTTCAAAAATTAATTATTTCGGAGCTTCGGAACTTCTATAATTCATAATAAATATCCCTTTTATCAGAAAATTCGAATCTCGCGAATTTTTATAGGAAATTCAATTCTCTACAACTTTACAGAAGAAAGTTTTTCCAAATTCTAAACAAAAATTGACTGAAATCCATAAACGGACAATTTTACAGGCTATAATCAAATTTTGGTCAATAATTGTGTCCACCAACACACAAAATATGTGTTAAACATTTAATGCCACAAAAATACTCTTCCTCCTCATATACTCATATATCCCACATTCATTATAAAAATATCACCGTTAATATATTATTAAAATAATATATTTAAATGAATTATTTTATCAGAAAAAAGATAAAATATTAATTTTCAACAATTGTCACATTAAAAATTTTCTCCATCTATATCCATATAAAATCAATATTTTCCTCATCATATAAATCAATAATTAATTATTCACAAATAATATTACAAAATCACAATCTTGTGACCAAAGTAGTTCCTCAGAAAAAGGGGCTTTCCAATAAGGATCTCTCCTTCTTGGCCAAGCAATTAGGTGACTAAACCTCTCCTTGAAATGAACTTTCTAGACATTGCCAATAATGTTATCCAATAATATTATTCGGATAATATGAATTATTGTCTGATAATGGAAAATAATTTGTAATGACAATTTATTGAAACAACGATAATATAAAATATCAATGCGTGAATTATTGAATCAATAAAATAAAATCTTTGAGCGATAATTACGGTAACAATTATTGAGTAGTGCCTTCTTACGTAAGAATCAATAATTGATGCAATACCGCGTCTTCTTTCGTTCAACAACGCCATTAGTGTGTTTTTAACCACCCAGTATTCCAACAATGATAATGGTAATAACTTCGCCTGTTATTTATAAACAACTTATATTTATTCGTTTTATTCATCCAATCGCTTTCCAGTTATGGGGCCCACACATGTTGTTGCTAACACGTCGATAATATTCCCAAACGATCTGAATATTCCACGACCAAACGAATATTCCCCGACAACAATGAATATTTTATAACCACTTGCTTATTTTGAAATATTTGCGTATTTTACCCATAACTATCCACATTAATCAAATCAACCCTTACTATTTCAAAATAATAAGTAGAGGAAAATAAATTTCATTTATTAATAATTTGGGGTCTTACAACCTCCCCTCCTTATGAAATTTCGTCCTCAAAATTGACGTACGTACCTGGTGTTTTGAAAAGATAAGAATACCTCGCTTTCATTTCCGTTTCCAACTCCCAGGTTATTTCCTCAATAGCATGGTTTCTTCACAAAACTTTAACTTGTGGTATAACCTCGATACATAGGACATATTCTTTCCTATCCAATGTCTTGACAGGTACCTCCTCGTACGTTAAGTCTTCGGCTATCTCGTCCGGTTCTAACTCAATGACGTGGTTCGGGTCGTCCACATATTTACGTAACATCGATACGTGAAAAACGTTATGAACACGCGTCATACTTGGCGGTAAAACGAGTCTATAGGCCACAGTTCCTATTCGATCGAGAATTTCAAATGGATTAATAAATCGAAGGTTTGAGCTTTCCTCAACTCACCGATTCTCGTTTTTGAAATAACAACTTCTTGAACCTTCTTCTTCAAATTTATCAGCTCCGGTGTGTAGCTTGAACAGCTTTAACTTTATCGATTAAAGTCGATTATACTCGTATATCATCACGTGGGTACCTAGAGTTTTCATCTCCATCTCTATTATTTATAAATTATCTGAAATTAGTTTTTTGAAAATATCGTACTTTCGTCTTGTATCGATCTTCTACTCAACACGCCGCCTACCACGTTCGTTTTTCCAGGATGGCATGGTGAAACATGTCTTGAAATGAGTCTCCTCTTGAGTTCTTGAAGCTCTTCCCACATTCCTTGCTCCATTCAATTTTGTATCTCTACGAGTCAATTGCGTTAATGGAATAGCGATTCGAGAATATCCTTCAACGAATCTCAGATAATAACCAACTAAGCCTAAAAGCTACGTATTTTCGATTGCCGACTTAGGTTGTTCTCAATCGTGACTCATATCCCAACCTTGGATAACACGTTACAATGACACCTATCGGTTTACTATCGCTTGCGAATATGGTGTCCCCTACGGAGAATGCGGCTTGATGCATTCCACAAAGGAAGTCACCGGATAAAGGCTCGGTACCAAATTCTATAGTTGAATTTTAACTCTGAAGTTCAATAGAGCCATTCGATATGAGATTTTAGAAATGAATTTTGTCTGGGGTTCAAAGTCGATACAAAATTTAATATCGAACTTTGGGAGTAAGCCAAGAAATTCTTGAGAAATACGTCGAAAAATCCATAACAACAAGAATATTATTCAAATCGGCGTGTCTTTATTCAAATCCATAACATGGACTAAGAAAACTTGACATCCGTAATAAGCGAATGACTTCATGGCTTGATATGAAAATGTTTGACTACAATGGTTTGATTGCTTGAATTGAAAAACAGTTCTTAAGAATATGAAAACTAACAACCTTACAAAGTAATTAATTTCGGCATGATGAGTAGTTAACCTTAAAATCACATCAAAAGCAAATATCTCTATAGAAATAAGGTTAACGGTAATGTGATAAAGGCCAACTGAATCAAGCAAGATTTCTAAACAACGGATGTAATGAAAGTTTCTCTAACGGAGTCTCCATAAATAGGTCAAAGTCTAATTTCTCCGTAGTCAAGTTCAAGCGTTGGCGCAAAACAAGAGAGATAAAAGAATGGGTAGAACCGTTATCTAGTAAAGGTATAAACTTCGCAAGAATTTATAATTAACTAACCTGCTTAACTTCGTTCGGGTTCCTCGCATTTTGACCGGTCACGACAAACGCTCTTCCAGGAACCGTTGACTTTGACTTTTCTAGGACATCCTTTTGAGTCACTATTCCCATACCGGATTTGGTTTTCGATATCGTCAATCTCGGCGATATGTCCTTCTTTTCCACAATTATAGCATACCTTAAACTGTAATGCGCGATTTGGATATATCCCTCTTTCCGCATTTGTAACATACACCAACCGGTCTTTTCTCCTCCTCGGAACCGATTCTTCTTGCGTACCGCACGACGCTTCATATGGTCGTTGTTGAATCTCCTCTTTTTCAAATCTCCTCCCGACTCACTTCTTCTATTTTCATGGCCACGATTACCACCAGAGTGGTTACCGCCTTTGTCCGTATTCTTCTTTCTCCGCTGGTTATTGTGACACCCCCAAAATAGGTATACATCACCCATTCGAGTTATCAATACACTTGCGAAACAACTACAACTTTATTATTACAACAAAATAAGCATGTGAGTTTAAATACGAGATATTGCCATCTAAACAATATCTACATACAAATAAATCCTCATCATAATTATTGATACATTATTTTACAAAATGGTGAGGACTACTAAACAACTCTCTAAAACCATCATCATTCCATACCCCAGACTTTCATTACTCATTACATTCTCGCCTCCCCGAGAAGAAAAATGGAACAAAAAGGAAAAGGGTGAGCTCAATCTAGCCCAATAAAGAATATTATGACTAAGATAATACGTAACAAATTATCGTTAGTCTTTAACAGGAAAAATTTAATAGAATACAATAGACAACAAGTTTTAAATCAATACTGCATGATGGAAAATATTAATTCATGTAAGAGTTACGTAGAGGATGAAATCTACTAATATCTATGAATTTAACAGATCCATCATCAATATTTTTATCCTCGTAACATCAATCGATATATATCTCGAATCATATATTCATCCTTGCACTCTGAGCCAAGGACATTCACCATTAATCATGTTCATCTAAACACTGTTAATCTTTGCCACGGGCCAAAGATATTCATCGAAATCATTCATCTTTTGCTTCTGTGCCAAAGATATTCATCAAAATCAATCATCTTTGCACTTTACTGGGCCAAAGATATTCAATAATATCATCATTTAAGACCGAGGATGATGAAAAATATATTTTTTTAAAAGAAACGAATCCAAAGAAACAAAATGACAAGGATTAAGGATTAAGGATTAAATACTTTGTTTTATCCACGTCCAAAATACCTCAAAAATAATCATAGTGGTGTAAAATTCAAGAATGATCAAAACATGGATACAATCAAAACTAGTATCCACAATAGATATTTTGGATGAAAAGGAAAATTTTCATTTTTGATGAATAGTCTTCAGTGATTAAGTGAATAAGTACCATATACGTGAATAGTCTTGAGTATCGTAAATAAGTAACTCAGACACCAAAAGTTTCAAATTTGATAAAACTTCGGATCAATATTTCAAAGATAATGATATTGAAGAAATAATATCATTACGAAAAAAAATAATATCCCTTACCTCGAAAGACAAGATCTTACTAGTTGAAACAGGATATAAAGCATGACTTGAACTTTCACCGTATATCAATACTCAAAGTATACTCAAAATACTCACAAGAATACGCCGATAATATAGAGAGAAAACTTGAGTTTAAAGTGTAATCTTCAATTCTAACCTAAGCACCTATTTATAGAAATTGCTTAGAACACCAAAAGCGAAAATTTAATATAATAATAATATATATAATAAATCTTCTACGCACACTTGAAATCTGATTTCAGTTCAATAACCACATGCCACCTTCTAGAAAAAGTAATAAAAACGTTTTTCTAATTTAAAATAATTTAAACTTCCAAAAATCAATTATTTCGTAGCTTCAGAACTTTAATAATTCACAATAAATATCCCTTTTGTCAGAAAATTCAAATCTCGCGTGTTTTTATAGGAAATTCAATTCTCTACAACTTTACAGAAGAAAGTTTTTCCAAATTCCAAACAGAAATTGATTGAAATCCACAAACGGGTGTTTTTAGAGGCTATAATCAAATTTCAGTCAATAAATGGGGTCTACCGACATGTTTAACATGTTTTAAACATTTATTGCAACAAAAATACTCTTCCTCCCCGTATACTCATATATCCCACATTCGTTGTAAAAAATATCACCATTATTATATTATTAAAATATAATAATATATATATTTAAATGAATTATTTTATCGAAAAAGATAAAATTTCAATTTTCAACAATTGTCACATTAAAATTTTCTCCATCTATATCCACATAAAATTAATATTTTCCTCATCATATGAATCAATAATTAATTATTCACAAATAATATTACGTAATCACAATATTGACAACCGTGCGCTTCCGGGAAAGAGGGCTTTCAATAAGAATTTCTCACTTCTTGGCCGCGATTAGGTGACCAAACCTCTCCTTAGACGAGAACTTTCTAGACAACGACAATAATGTTATCTAATAATATTATTCGGATAATATGAATTATTGCTTCGATAATGGAAAATGTGTAATGACAATTATTGAAACAACGATGATATAAAATATCAATCAAAGAATTATTAAATCAATAAAATAAAATCTTTGAGCAGAATTACGGTAACAATTATTGAGTAGTGCCTTCTTACGTAAGAATCAATAATTGGTGCAATATCGTACCTTCTTTGTTCAACAATGGTATTAGTGTGTTTTAACCACCGTATTCAACGAGTATTAATTGGTAATAACTTCTGCTGATTATTTATAAACAACTTATATTTGTCGTTTTATTCATCCAATCGCTTTCAGTTATGGGGCCCACATGCATTTCGCTACAAATGCATTTAATATTCCCAGAAGCAATGCATTTGAATATTCCACGACCAAACGAATATTCCCAAGCAACAATGAATATTTTATAACCACTTGCTTATTCAAATATTTACGTATTTTACCCATAACTATCCACATTAATCAAATCAACCCTTACTATTTCAAAATAATAAATAGAGGAAAATAAATTTCATTTATTAATAATTTGGGGTCTTACAGATTATCGTTATTCGATGATCGCTATCTTGATATGATCCTCGGTTATGGTCCCTCGGTTGAACGTACTTTACGTTATCTCGCTTTCTAACAACCGAGCCCCATTGACAACATATGAATAGAGAAAAATTTATGAGAAATGAGATCTTCGACGTATCTGCGGGTTCAAACCTCTCGTAAAAAATCGATTATACGCTCCTCATTCTCCACCAAATGAGGTGCAAACTCGGATAACTCATGAACTTCGCCTCGTCTTTAGACACCGTCATGTTATTACGTTTCAGTCTAATAAACTCTACCTCCTTCATATGAATATACTTTCGGGAAAGTACTTGTCATTGAAACGATTCTGAAACGTTTCCCAAGACATATCTTGAGTGCAAATTTGGATGGAGTACGCTTCACGATTCCCACCATGTCTGCCTCGTTCGGAACATAAAAAGTAACGAATGGAACTTTCTGTTCTCTCCGTGCATCCCAAGATATCGAATATCTTGGTAATTTGTTTGACCCACGTCTCGCTTTAATCGAATTCGCTTTCCCTGAATTCAGCGGTCCCCAACTCTTTAATTTGCTTGGGCTGTGACCACCGGTGAATTGCTATAATTTCCTCCTGTATTTTGAACACAAGTCTCCTCGTCGATTTTGCATGAGCTGCAAAAAACTTCTAAACATCCCTCGTTCATCATCTGCTCGGTGGGTGTTGTTCACGGGAGGTACATTGTCGACTGTTGCAGACGTTCTCCTCGTTGGTAAAAATCTGAGCATCTCCACGGTCTCATTTACTCCACTGTTA
Organism: Panax ginseng; assembly: GCA_020205605.1. NCBI lineage: Eukaryota > Viridiplantae > Streptophyta > Magnoliopsida > Apiales > Araliaceae > Panax > Panax ginseng. The sequence goes on along the minus strand of CM035145.1, from coordinate 137,429,241 downwards.
ATATTCTCGGTCGACATTCTCAAATACTGTCATAAAACAAGGGTTAATTAAGGAAATCAATATATCACATAATATCCCTATATACTAACCAACTAACAAATAAGCTTAGGTAGGACACACTTTAGCGAAAGGATTTACTCGCCTTTCCCCTCTGAGTTCTATTCCCCGATCTCCGCCAGAGATCATATCCCTAAGCTCGATACCAAGCTGTGGCGCCCCCAAAATAGGTCCATTCCATTCTACCCATTCTTAGTCGCCAAATACATGGTACATAAATAACTTCTGACTTTATTATTACAACATATAAACTGTGAGTTTAAATACGAGATATTGCCATCTGTACAATATCCACACACAAATAAATCCCCATCATAATTATTGATACATTATTTTACAAAATGGTGAGGACTACTAAACAACTCTCTCTAGAACCTTCATTCCATACCCCGACTAAGACTTCATTACATTCTCGCCTCACGAGAAGAAAAAATGGAACAAAAAGGAAAAGGGTGAGCTCAACTAGCCCAAGATAGAATATTATGACTAAGATAATATACAACAAATTATCGTTAGTCTTCAACAGGAAAATCTAATAGAATACAATAGACAACCAGGTTTAAATCAACAATCTGCAATGAAAAACAACAATTCATTAGAAGAGTTAAGTAGAGAATGAAAACTACTATCTTATATATGAATTTAAAAGTTCATCGTCGATATTTTATCCTGTAACATCAATCAATATATATCCTGAATCAAATATTCATCTTTTTGCTTCTGGGCCAAAGATATTCATCGATTAGTCATGTTCATCTAAACACTGTTCATCTTTACACTACGGGCCAAAGATATTAATCGATTGGTCATATTCATCTCAACACTGTTCATCTTTTGCACTACGGGCCAAAGATATTCATCAAGAAATCATTCATCATTGCACTACTGGCCAAAGATATTCGAAGAATATCATCATTTAGGACCTGAGGATGATGAAAAATATTTTAAAGGAAACGAATCCAATGAAACAAAAGAACAAATATTAAGGATTCATATTTTAAACAATCCAAGTTCAAAAATACTTCATAAGTAATCGTAGTGGAGTAAAATTCAAGAATGATCAAAATATGGATACAATCAAAGCTAGTATCCATAATAGATATTTTGGACAAAAGAAGAAATTTCATTTTTGGTGAATAGTCTCAGATAAGTGAATAAATGTAAGTATCGTGAAATAGTAACTCCGACACCAAAAGATAGAAATTTCACAAAAAACCATCTTCACGCTTCGTGAATAGTACTCGTGAATAGTAACTCATGAATAGTAACCCCGATATAAAAAAGTTCCAACCAATATTTCGGCATAATGATATTGAAGAAATAATATCATTTTCGAATAAAATAACATCCCTTACCTCGAAAGACAGTACTTCTAGTTGAAACACCGGATATAGACTATGACTTGAACTTGCACCGTATTGCAATACTCAAAGTATACTCAAAATACTCACAAGAATACTCTCGATAATATAGAGAGAGAAAACTTCATTTCGGTGTGATTTTCAATTCTAACCCAAGCACCTATTTATAAGAAAATGCTTAGAACACCAAAAGTAGAAAATTTAATAAATTAATATTATTTATTTTCCACATCTTCCCACGCATCCATGAATCTGAACTCAATAACCATCCTAACACATGTTAAATGAGTCCCAAAAATGTAAAAAACATTTTTCTTATTAAAAATAATTAAAACTTCAAAAATTAATTATTTCGGAGCTTCGGAACTTCAATAATTCATAATAAATAGCCCTTTTATCAGAAAATTCGAATCTTGCGAATTCTTATAGGAAATTCAATTCTCTACAACTTTGCAGAAGAAAGTTTTTCCAAATTCCAAATAAAAATTGACCGAAATCCATAAACGGGCAATTTTACAGGCTATAATCAAATTTTGGTCAATAATTGTGTCCACCAACACACAAAATATGTGTTAAACATTTAATGCCACAAAAATACTCTTCCTCCTCATATACTCATATATCCCACATTCATTATAAAAATATCACCGTTAATATATTATTAAAATAATATATTTAAATGAATTATTTTATCAGAAAAAAAGATAAAATATTAATTTTCAACAATTGTCATATTAAAATTTTTCTCCATCTATATCCACATAAAATCAATATTTTCCTCATCATATAAATCAATAATTAATTATTCACAAATAATATTACAGAATCACAAAGATCTTGTGGCAACTGTAATTCACTGGAAAGAGGGGCTTTCCAATAAGGATCTCTCATTCTTGACGCCAGAAATTAGGTGACCAAACCTCTCTTTAGATGTAACTTTCTAGACATTGCCAATAATGTTATCCAATAATATTATTCAGATAATATGAATTATTGTCTCGATAATAGAAAATCTTGTGTAATGACAATTTATTGAAACAACGAGAATATAAAATATCAATGCGTGAATTATTGAATCAATAAAATAAAATCTTTGAGCATTAATTCTTTGTAACAATTATTGAGTAGCGCCTTCTTTACGTAAGGATCAATAATTTGTGCAATACCGTGCCTTCGCTCAACAACGCGACAAGTTAGTGTTTTAACCAATTTGTATTCTAACAATATTAATCTGTAACAACTACTACTGCTATTTATAAACAACTTATATTTGTCGTTTTCTTCATCCAATCGCTTTCCAGTTATGGGGGCCCACACATGGATGGTTGCGGCTGTCGTCACGAATATTTCACAAGATTCTGAATATTCCACGACCAAACGAATATTCCCCGACAACAATGAATATTTTATAACCACTTGCTTATTTTGAAATATTTGCGTATTTTACCCATAACTATCCACATTAATCAAATCAACCCTTACTATTTCAAAATAATAAATAGAGGAAAATAAATTTCATTTATTAATAATTTGGGGTCTTACAATGTAGGCCACATGAATTTTTACAAAGAAAAAATACAACTAACTCCAACATGGCAACAAATAGAATTATAGATTTAAATATTCTTCCAAGTGATGAGAAAAATTGACTTCGGGTGGGGTGAAAAATTATATATATATATATATATATATATATATATATATAGGAGAAAATGGGTATGCACAGCCGTGTTCTTTTTTTGTTTACACAGTCGCCAAAACGACGTCGTTTTGGAGTTAAAAAAATAAAAGCACGGCTTCTCTCCCTTCTCCTCTTCCTCAACCGTGAATCATCTTCTCCTCCCTTAGGGCTTCTCTCCCTTCTCCTCCTCAATCGCGCATCTCCCTTCTCCTATGTCTATGTCAACGATTATACTATATACTTTGGGAGATGAAAAACCCTCGAATACAAAATTCACTTGGGGAAATATCAAGTTCTAGAAAGAACGGTGATAAAAGGTATGACTATGTATACTTGAGACTGCAGGAGTAGGTATTGATAAAATCAGTCTACTCCTTGCGTCTTCTGTGAAGTATGAAGTGAATGCAATCAGAAAGTAAGTCCGGCTTTTTCCCATCAACTATATTTTTCATTCCCATAACATTATTGAGCAATTTTGAGACTGGAAATCATGTGCAAGTTTTTGGCCGAGTGTCGCCTTGAAAAAGTTGCACGTAAGATGTTTGTAAAAATGATTAACAGAAATCCCTGTACAAAATCAAACTTGCAGTAAGATAGATGTTTTCAGAAGCATACCCATTTGAATTTAATTATGTTAAAGCTCAAAATTCTTGATATTTGTTATTACTTATAAGTGTACATTTCCTTATATCATGTTTTTTCAGTGGACTTGAAATCTGGGTTTTCAAAACTATATCCAGTATTTTTTTGAAACAAACAGATTGCGTGATGTGGAGAGAAGAGAGATAAGAATAATGTATTTGTGTTGTCAATATTTGATGCATTGAGATTTTGTAGCTTATGTGCATATTTGGTTTAGAGCTTTTGGGGATAATAAGGTTTTGGGAGTTCAAACACATTTGAAAATATTGAAAATTTTGTTTGTATAATGGCAACTTATTTGAAAAATAACTTTTTTAACTCGCAAACTAAACTTTTAAGACCTTTTCACGGTGAATTTGGGGCTTAAAAGCCGCCTATATGCACTTTTCGAACACACTGAACGCACTAAACAAGGACTATATAGCAATGCGTACAGAGATTTTGGTTGCTTATCAAGGATCAGTGAGTTCATTCTTTTCCCAATAGCATTTGTGGAAACTCAACAGCTTTCCTTTTCTTTGCAACTACCAGTGATATCCAACAATCATACCATTTTGTGTGAATGAGTTCTGAAATACAATCTTTTTCTCCACTCCTTTCTCCCTAGAGTGATCTCGATGGCAACCACATCTTCCGTATCAAATTCAAAACGCCACAAGGTTTCTGCAAATGTTAGCGAGGTTGACAGAATCAGCACTTTACCAGACTCAATAATTTCTCGGATTCTCTCATTACTTCCCACAAAATACGCAGTTGCAACCAGCGTTTTATCTACAAAATGGAGGTTCCGATGGACTTCAATTTATAATCTTGATTTTGACGATAGTTTGCCACTACTATATCCTGAAAAGAGTTCTGCAGATAAGCACCGAAAATAGAGAATAACTTCTAATGATGAGATGAAGAAACTGAGTTTTGTGCGTTTTGTCAACAGGGTCATTCGCTTTCACAATCAACAATGCATATGCAAGTTCCGTTTTACTTGTAGTAATGAACTAGTGTGTGACAGGTTCCAAGTTTGGCTGCCGAAAGAAGGCTTCGGCTGATGCTTGCTCCAAATGACAGCTAGTTGTTGAGTATATAGTGATGTTTGTAGGCTCTGCTATTATGAGTTGTTCTTTCCGCCATCTTATTTTGTATTCTATGTAATGCAGTAGTACAATATAATTGCAATATTATAGACCCCAAGGTTGGATGTAGTGTTGGATTTGGATGCAGTAGCACCGTAATGTGCTTGTCTTTTGTATACATACTATCAGCCTTTTCTTGTTTATTAATGGTTTGAATTTTTGAAGTTATTTTGAAAAGAGGGTTATTTCTGTCAGAGCATTGTGATTTTAATGCATCATAACTTTCTAAAATGTGGTATTCTCTGTTTTTGGGTGTCCCACTACTTGTTACTGAGGTTCAACTGCCGACTGTTCCTGATTCTGAATTGTTATAGACTTCAAAAATGAGACTTTCTCCCTCAGTTTCAATTATAAGTTTAGTTCTAGTTACTAATCTAAGAACCATTGGAAACATATAGATACATGAGATTGAGTAGAATTAGTTGTCTTAGTTGGGGTTAATGGATTTTAAGGGAGTACAGATAAAATGTAAAATCATATTGGAGTTTTAGGATTTTACAAATTGAGTTAAAATTTCACTATATATTGGTCAACAATGGTTATTTTCGTAACTAGTAACAAAAAAAAAACGGTACATAAAGTTGCAAGATATATCATTTTTCATCAACTTGTGTTTTCTTCGCTGCAACGATTTTCAAACAATGTGTAAAAAAAGAAATAAATGAATCATTCTTTTTATACGATGATGAACTCCTCTACAATCATTCTGTCAACAACTTGCAACTTTCTAGCTCCTGCTGATAAAACTATGAATACTTGCTTCTCTTTTTTGGTACCAAAGAACAAAGAACAGAGAGAAAAAAGAAAAAGAGGTTATTCTTCCCCTTCACACTTGGATGATGGATGGATGTACAAAATAGATTACAACTGACATGCAAAAAGCCACAACTATGTGCAAGGAAGATTTTTTTTCATCATCAAATATTAGTTCTTCCTAGTGACCATAGCCTATGTCCCCTACAGTGCACTGAAATGAGAAAAGAAAAGAAGTGAATATAAGTAATGTTAAAAATGTTTCAGATGTATAAGCACTTTTGATTGATAAAACTGAATGACATTGATGACTAGCTCACGTACCGGAGTTATATAGATGGGAAGATGTTCCAAAACCTCAACGTCTCATCCCCTGCTCCAGTTACTATCGTCTGCAGAAACATGTTTCAGTTTCAACTTTCACCAACTAATTCTCCTATTTGAAACTTAAATACTCATCAACCAATGCATTTTAATAAATGGTTTGTTACTGAAAGATCCACTATACCTGACCATCAGGAGACATAGCAAGATACAGATTACCCACAGACTGGCCGATTAATGTAGCATTACTTTAAGAATTTCTCTATATATGTCCTCGTTTGCATACCATACCATAAAAGTTGCTTAATCAAAAGTTGCTTACATAATCTCCATATATGCCTCAGTATTTAACAACTATTGAGAACCAAAAGTTAGTGGGTTTTATTATCATATCATAGTGAGCTAAAAGGTCCATATTAAGAGAACATATCTCCTTAAGAGAAAGATTATATCCATGTGTAAAAAAAGCATTAAAAATAGTAGAAATCATATCTCCTTATAGAGAATAACAAAATAATGTGCAACAACATTATGTGTATATTCTGCAGAGATGCCTTTATAATTCCAAAACTCGCAATACTAATAAAGATATGCAAACCTACTGCACGAGACCACAACAAGACCTCAGTCTTATATTAGTTCTGGTGTCAACTTGTAGGGAAAAAACTCCACATAAAAATTTCAACTGCCTGCACACATGGAATTGTTAAATTTAGAGTTACTTCTTACTTCTTCGCCATTAAATTCTATCAACTGAAAGTATTCTCAATGACAAGTAATTCTTGAAAGTTTTGCAAATTTTGGTGTCCAAAGAAAAGCTGAGAGGTGAAAACCAAGTTGAAACAACAACTACGGCAGAAATTCAAGTAACCAAACCAACATTATACCCAATTATGTTCCTTTGGGGGGACATGTTGTCAATTACACTATAACTAATAATTTCAAATCCAAAGACATGATAAATCTTCAAGAGTAAGGGTTCATGAAGTTTAAAATAAGAGCCTCTTTAATAAAAAATCTCTATGCATCCTTGTATTTGCCAAGAAAATAAAAAACATAATTAAACTTAAAAAGGGAGAGATTTTATTGAAGCAAATTTTATTGATGTTTTCATCACACTAAAATATATTTGTGCCTCTACTTTTTTCATTCAAAAAACTGCAAGAAATACTAATCTTAATCAAAGGCAAAAGCTAAAAGAAACCAAATAAAGAAGGATTACCACAAAACCAGTGTCCACAGTTAGTTTTGAAGGGAATAGTCAAGCAGGAGTTCTATCATTCTTCCTCTCTCCTACCATAACAATTTCCATGCCTCCAACAGAGTCCGAACCAGAGTTTCCTAACTGTTCTTCATTTCTCTCTCCTCCACGACTAACAACAACAGGAGGATCATCAGGGTTTTTAATTTCGTCTCTTCTCTCTCCACCATTACTAGAATTCCCAATACATTCCTCCCCAATTGCAGATTCTGCACTCCAAACACCTCGATTTATGTGCCTAATCAAGATATCCGTACATCTAGTCATCCATTTCTTCCTTATTACTCATTATCTAAGCCCAAATTCGAGGGTTTTTCATCTCTCAAAGTATATAATATAATCGTTGACATTGACATAGGAGAAGGGAGAGGAGATGATGTGCGATTGAGGAGGAGAAAGGATAGATGCCCTAAGGGAGGAGAAGATGATTCGCGGTTGAGGAAGAGGAGAAAGGAGAGAAGTCGTGCTTTTTTTTTTTAACTCCAAAACGACGTTGTTTTGGCGACTGTAAACAAAAAAACACGAGCACGTACCATTTTCCCCATATATATATATATATATATATAAAATCATTGATGATTTAAAAATCCAATTATTATTCAGCAAGATAATGCAAAAACACATGTTAGTCCCGATGATGAAGAATTTCGTATAGCTGCATCGCAAGATGGTTTTGATATTCGTTTGATGTATCAACCTGCCAACTTTCTAGATATGAATGTCTTGGATCTTGAATTTTTTTCGTGCCATTCAATCATTGCAATATCCAATTCCTTCAAAAACTATAGATGAGCTAATTGGTGCTGTTGAGAGATCATTTGAAACTTTCTCAACTAGAAAGTCGAATTATATATTTTTGAGTTTACAACAATGCATGATCGAGACTATGAAAGTGCAAGGCTCCAACAAATATAAGCTTCCACATTCAAAAAAAGAAACCTTTAGAAAAGAAGGTCGTCTTCTATTCGATTTGAAGTGTGATCTCACTTGTAGAAAATGTGCTCGGTCGAATTAAATTGAAATTTCGTATGAATGGAGTGTAATTTGTGAATTTGAAGAGATAACTTGTTTTTAACCTTTTTAATTCGTCAAATCTCAAAAAAATAATGTACTGAACTATGAATGCAGTCTTAATGTTTAGTTTGCAACAAAAGGATCACGTTTGACAACCAACATAGAAATATAAAATATACAAAGAAAACAACAGTTAGATTTAGTTTTTATCAAGCAACATATAAAACTTTCTTACCACATACCACAACCAAAACTGTCCTTGAACATCAGTTCCCCAATCAAAGGATCAGTTAAGGAGGTTATTAAGAAAAGTGATCTGGCTTCGGTGTAAATCAATCTATCTATCTTTAGAGTCCCAACCAGCTCTTTGGCTGCATAGGAAACAACTGAAGAAAACAAAGAGAACATGGTAATGGATACTATATACCAATTCACGACATCCATTTGTTATTTCTAAATTTTTCTTTATATTTGGTTCTTTAAAGCGATTTAAAGCTTTTATTGTGTTTTGCATTTTATGTGGTTCAATCATCTTAACAACTCATTTGCACCAGAAGATTTGTAAACACATAAATGCAAACATTAGGACACATGATAACGTAATTTGTTTTTGATATCAGAATGAGGATGGTGGCTAGGGATTACATATTAAGGGCCAGAGCACCACAACCAAGTAATGCCTCTCTAAGGCTATAACAGGATGAGAAAGGGAATAAAATGGGTGAATTCTCAATTCTGGGCAATTACATTAGGGTCCTTAACACTAATATACAACAATTAGAAAATAATTACAAAAATAAAACACACACAACATAATTACAAAAATAAAACAACCCAATAATAAAATTACTAACATCACACACACGTGGAATTCTTGACCCTATCTAACACTAACCACTTCCTAAATTCAAATTCAACAATCAACACAACACTGCAACATTGATATCGGACAAATCTAAATCTTCCGTCGACGCTTCCCTTTCGACTAACCTCTCGAGATCGCGACATACAAAATCATCATCAACAACTAAGATCACAAAGAACTTCAAGTTCAATTTTAACAACATCTCTAAGATCGAGAGAAAGGCGAAATAGAATACAAAATCATCATCAACTTCAAGTTCAGTAACCAAAAACAATATCACAGCAACTTCGATACAAATCTGAACTCTGAGGTATGTGAGTTTAAAGTTCGTATGCATATAGTTACCTATGGTTACTACGTTATTCGTATGTATATTGGTTAACTTTATTAAGTTTTTCACAATTAAAATGGTTACTACAAATTCCTATAGCGCTTAGTTGATTCATTCATATGTTTTAGATTATGGTTACTAAATAAATATAAACTGTTCACTAACTATTTATTTGATTAATTTATAATTTTCAAACGAGTTCTACTTAATTTTTATATTAATGGTTACTCATCATAAACATTGGTTCTTGCTCTTATGCAAATCGTTGGTAGCATGTCTATTGTTTTTTGGTTATCTTGATATTATTATATTGTTCGGTGTTGTCTTGTTCTTTGTCTATCGCTTAATGATATCTTCTTTATCGTATGACAATATGTTGATTCTTTGTATAATCTCAGTTTTAGTTACTTTGTAACATTATATTGTCTAATGTTATCTTGGTTATAATTATATGTATATAGTTTCCTATGGTTATATTAACATTTATATGTATATGTTTACTAACTAATGCCGAGTCAAGTTATCGATTAACATTATATTCATTATCGAATAATACTTATTTAGATATTATATAAAAATAAAATGGATACTTATTAATTTCGATCTGTTATCGAATTAATCTAATTATGCTTATAATTATATTTTTATATTAATAGTCACTTGTTAACCACATTGCTTACATTCTTACAACAATTAATTATTTAAATGCCTACAAACCCATTATATATCGGTTGTTTTTTAATATAACAAGTAAATTGAAAATGTTTTTATCCTATGGTTACTAAATAAACATGTGTAAAGTATCGCTCACATTGAATTTTGTTATCAGATAATGTTGATATTATTAATGTGCAATATTTGATTAATTTATATTGGTTTGTTTTATTATGATGGAAATTAATTGGCTACATTGGTTACCTTTATACAACTATATAATTTAATTGCTAACAAAAAACATTAAACCGATTGTTTCAATTGTAGAATGATAGTACAAATGTATTTCATTTTCTCGTTACTAACATTATATAGTTTGGTTACTCATTAACATTGATTTTGTTACTTTACAATACATATTCTGCTTTCGCATAATGGAGATGATTCCTGCTTGTGCTTTATTTCAACTAAGACATGGATCGATAATAGAACCAATACACCAACTTTGAAGTTATCGGCATACTAGTTCCCTCAACTTGTTCGCTCGTAGAAATGCAAAACATGATATGCATTTCATTACACGATAGACACAAACACAAATAACATTGTTTATCAAATTTCACATCAAAAATCGACATTCCACCAATCAGATATCGATGAAGCAACCTTGAGATTCTTTATCAAGTCAAGAAAAATCTCATGAACAAGGAAAATTCCCACCGATTATAGATATTGAAAAAGAAGCTACCAGCACAACAAAGAATCTTGCAGAATCTTGACAAATATAGAAGAATCATTGTTCACGATGTAACGCCAATCGATCAACACAAGGGAATTCAAAGACTAGTTACACTAGCAACACAAGATTGCCAAATTGAACGCAATATGCCGATCACCAGCAATGGAAATTATGGAACAACAACAAGATGTATAACATGACAAATCATACATACAGCAGAACGATATGAAGATGTAATAACAGATCCGAATGAATGTGAAGTAAGATTACATCAAACCTACAAAGACAAGAAAAAATCTCCTATCACAATCAATGAGATCAGATTCAATCAAGAAAAATAGACAACACAAAGTTCAAAGAACAAAATCATAGAGACTTTGTGCTAGTGTGCGAAATGATGAAAATTGCAAATGGAAGATGAGAGCATCAAGTATTCAAAAACCAAATTGTTCAGGTGAGGAATTCAACGACATTCACACGTGTTCACCAATGTATTGCTTTGAGACCACAAGGCAAAAATAAATAAAGAGTTCAATAAATAACGCATAATGCATAAATTAACAAATTTGAAGAAAATATACACACCAACCGATATTGTCGAGACATGATGATGTAATATAATGTGTCTATCTCTTACCAAAAAGCATGGAGATCGAAAGAGAAAGCGCTAGAAAAGGTAAGAGAAAATCCACACGACTACTCATCGATCCCATCATGGTTACACATGTCACAGAAAATAAATCCAGTAACAATTTAAAACACATTATTATTTTTCATGATTAGTTGATTACTCAATTCAACCGATTTGGTTGCTATAAATGTGCATTGGTTACCTACCTCATATTTTATAATTTTAAATGAAGTTCTACCGATTTTTTATATTAATGTTTACTCAAAGAAATACATTGGTTATCGTAATGCAACTGCTTTGTTATCGCTTAATGATATCTTGTTATCAGATAGCAATATGTTGTTTATCAGATATAATGTTTAAATGAGTTCTACCGATTTGTTATCAAAAAAATACATTATACTATCTAATGTCAGTTTTTATCGGTTATCGTAAGACAATATGTTGGTTATCGTCTAATGCTATCGTTATCGCTCATTGTAAATCGTTGGTTATCGTGATAATGATATCTTGGTAATCAGATAGAATATATATGTTGTTTCATCAGATAATGTCATCTAATGTTGTTTGGTTATCAAAAAACATTATACTATCTAATGTCAGATTGGTTATCGTAAGAAATATGTTGGTTATCGCTTAATGCTATCTTGGTTACTTTGTAACATTATACCGCCTAATGTTTTATCGTTATCGACTAATGTCAGATAGTTATCGTAACAATATATTGTTATCGATTGTGTAACAATATATTGTTATCATTGTCATCAGATAACAATATATTCTTTATCGCTTTTGGTTATCGCCAATGTTTGATAATTGGTTGTCAATTAACTAATGTCGATTGATACCGACATTAAATACATTGTTACCGCTTCACTCTTGTCTTGTTTATCAGATAAAATTATATTGTCCAATGTTGTTTTGTTATCGTATTTACAATAATTTGCTTACCGCCTAATGTCAGTTTTGTTACTTTGTAGCATTATACTACTTATAATTCTATTGATAATGTTGATGTTTCATAACAGTGTTCCACACAACTTTTGAGTTGGAAACAAATGCTCGCTTCAAATATTTATTCTTTGCCATTGAGCATCCATTCAAGCATGGCATCATTGCTTTCCAATTATTGTAATCGATGGCACATTCATACAATCAACTTACTTGAGGGATACTATCGATAAGAAGCACACAAGATGCAAACCAAACATTGTTCCGATTGCTTTTGCAAAGGTCGACAAATAAAACGAATTATCTTGGAGATGGTTTTTCATGAATTTAAGAACCGCTTGTGAGTAAGGGAAGGCCAATGCATTGTTTCGTATGTATATGAAGCAATAATACAAGGATCGAATTATGTGTTTCAGATGTCATGATGCTTCCCATATACCATATAATCGAAAAAATATAAAAATAGATTCAAAAAGAGAGGAGAAGAACTTAAACACGCTTACAACGGGGCATGTAGAGCATACAACATCGAACAATTCAACAAACACACGGTCAACTTGATGCCATTGATCCTCGAATAAGGACATATTTGGAGGAAGAGGTCAAGTTGAAAAGTGCACCAGCTCCATGGGACCAGTAAGAGATACTCAACAATGACTTCAAACACCGCCAATCTATTAACAACGCAATTAATATGATTAGGGATCTTCCAAATTGCATCAATGATTGAATGCCTACGTTGTTCGGTTCAAAGATGGTATTTCACAAAAAACAAGCAAAATTTCTATCAACATTCACAACACTTTCCACAAACAAATTAAGAAAGATTGCAATCTAATATCATTAAATCAAGGAAACTTAAGGTAACAAATACAAATTATAATTTATTGCATTAATTTTTATATTGTATTTGTTATCGACTAATGTCATGATTTGATTATCGCATAATATTACTAATTAATGTTGAATTGTTTATTGACTAATGCTGACTTAGTTACTGTGTTAAACTATAATGTTTACTGACTAATACTGACTTGTTTACTGATTAATGATAACTTGGTTACTATGTAATATTATATTGGTTACTAACCAATACCTAATTGCTTATTGCAAAACATTATAATGGTTACTTGACACTGCTGAGTTGGTTATCGTATATCATTGTAGATCGGTTACTACTTATTAATACCGCTTTCTTACCGCATAATATTACTAATTAATGTTGAATTGTTTATCGCCTAATGTCGATTTGGTTATATCGTATACACTATAATATTTACTAACTAATAATAACTTGTGTAATCGCTAATGGTAACTTGGTTACTATGAAATATTATATTGGTTGTCAATTAATACTTAATTGCTTAATGCATATCATTACAATGGTTACCGATCATCGCCGAAGTCAAGTTATCGTATCATTATATCGTTACTAAGTGATACTTGTTTGGTTACTCTTAATAATTAAAATGTTATCACTGAGTTGGTTATTGATAAGATCATTATATTGGTTACTAACTCGATGCTTATTTGGTTACTCTAGATAATTATAATGTTATCGCTAAGTTATTTAATGCTTAGTTACTTGTTTTGTAATTATAACATTGAAGTTGTTTAATTTAATATGTATTCTTTTTTCGATAATGAAAATGATTCCAACTTGTACTTTTATTCTAACAATGCTTAATTTGTGATGTAGGTCGAGACATCAAACTTAGTGATTTTTACTCGCTTACGATGTCGCAAACAATATATCAGTGGACATCGACCAAAAAGAACATGCACACGTGGAAAATTTCAAGACTACGAGATGCCATGTCCGATGTCAGTCAATAATGATGAAAGTAGCTTAAATTTGAGTCATATGATTTTTGCTCAAAAAATACTATAAAACAACTTTGGTCGATTATTATATTCAAATTTCAAATCATGCCATTAGATGACAAAGAAAACTGGATGTACCGTAAGAAGTAAGAAACATGGTCAGAAACCACCGAACACAAGAAGACCAAATTGGAAGACCAAAAGTAGGAGGTACAAACACGGATCCAAATCAAAATTCAAAACAAATGCAAAGAAAAGCAAGAGAAAGGACACAACAGAAAAACTCTCGCAATAATCCAATTTGCTTTTAAGACCAAAAAAACCCTGATATAATGCATTTACATTAAGAGTGTAGATACATGTATATATAATTGTTTACTATCATTAACCATAAACCACATAGATGGTAACATTTTTGATTTTGTACAATAACCAACATTTTTATTGATTAAAGCATTTGATTTCTGAATTCATTATGAGTTGCCAATACAATTGGGAACCCACAAAAGTACACTGTTTACTTGACAATTATTCCAAATATAAATTGTAAATTATTTGGTTGCTAACATAAAGTCAAATGGTTACTCTTATATAACAATTTGATACCAACCTAACATCTCAAAAATATATTTAATTTAATATGATAGTTATACAAATGACCATCATATATAAAAATGGAATTCTTAATTAAAATTAATGTGTTTCCATCATGATGATACACTAAAAAAAACATATACATTTAATAATTCATAACATTCGTGATACAAATTTATAACCGCTTTTGATACAAACTAAAATAAATATTGTTAATATATATTTATGTTAATCGATATATAATGATTTTATCAAATTTTATTACAATTTGTTTACTTGTATAAACATAATATGGTGACCATAAGAGTAAACTATTTGGTTACTTATTTGTTATAACAATAAACAAAATATAACAAATAGGTAACCAAATATTTAGATAACAATCACCAAAACAAATTTTTTTGTTAACTAATGTATACTCTCACCTATACATTTAACAATAATTATATGTCCTGATACATTTAACAATGCTTATATGTCCCAAACAATATCAGATATCTCTCTGCTTATTATCAAAACATTAATCGTTTACCCTTTTATATATATTTGGTTACCAACTGTACATTTCAATATAATGTAGCAAACACAGCCTAAAACGAATCAAATACCAACAACACACAAAATTAATTCCAAAACTGATATTATAATAACATATGAAATCCCATCTATATAAGATTCAAGAATCATCCTTAATGAACCATACAAAATTGTTGTGTATATTAAAAAAAAAAAATACGTAACACAATTCATAATCGACAACACACAACAATATCTCGAACTAATCAAAATCGAACAAATCTTCCTGAAAAATTCTCCGCTCGGCCTCATATCCTCCAATTGTTTGTTCCTTCCATGCATATATAAGTTTGTGTATAACTTCTTCCGATATCAAGAAATGGGAATGGAATAGAATTTCATCAATCTTCCGATGAATGACATGCTCGCAAAAACAAATTGTGAACAACCCGCAATCACTCGTATACAATGCACAAAAGATAACCAAAATCAATACTAGAATCAACCTATATATTACACATCGCTTTATACAAAGAACAAACAAATATAACATAAGTAACCAAAACAATTATACGACAAGAACTAAAATAATTAAATATAATAATTCAAAAATTGAAAACAATGTAACCCTTACCCTCCACTTGTTCAGAACCGACTCGCAAATTCTAACTCAATTATGTCATCTTCCTCCTTATCATGATACTTTCATCATTGCTAAAGTCAATGTCACTCCTATCCTCCAAAATCCAATCTCATGTAATAAAATGGAAAGAATAAATATATAAGGTTCACAAACATCCATGATTTTTGTTTGCATGGATTTTCTTTTTGGGTCAGAGAATTATAAATGCTAGACGCCTACGATGCACATCAAACGTTAACAAAACCAATGGTCCTGATGACATATGTATGGGGAACAAAACATAGTCAACATTTTTCCATGGTGTGTCGACATCCATAAATGTAAATTAAATGTACTCAAAGAACATCACCCTCCCCTGCATAACACACTCTTATCTCAGATTTTTACTTGTATACTCTTCAAAAAGAGAGGTCATCTTGGCATGGAACCAACAATCCGTAGTCGCTGTTCTTATACGCACAAAGACGTAATGTCCGCCAATTTACTAAGTAATATAATGCAACATTGATATGTCAACAAAAAAAAATATATTAATAGTGTTGAAAAATAACATTATGTAATCAATGTAACTAACATCGTTAACGCTAGTTACTTAAACATCTAAATAATGTAACCATAACTATAAAAACATAATTTAAAAAAAATAAAACATGTATGATGCTAACTAACACATATATATATATATATATATATATATATATATATATATATAAAAGAACAAAACAATTATATAATAAGAATCAAAACAAATAAAAGATAAGAACCAAACAAAGAATATGATAGTAATAAAACAAAGATATATGACAAAGAATAAAACAAATATATATGATAAGAACTAACAACTTTTATCATAAGAACTAAAACATGTTTATATATCAACATATCGCTTTATATGATGGTAACAAAAAACATATATATAACATACATGATAAGAACCAAACAATTATATAATAAGAAACCAAACACTTAACAACATAAGAACCAAACAAAGAATATAATAAGAATAAAACAAATATACACAAAGAATAAAATAGTTATATGACAAGAATCAACCACTTATATCATAAGAACCAAAACATGTTTATATATCAACATATCGCTTTATATGATGGTAACAAAAAATATATATAGAAATATATATGATAAGAACCAAAAAATTATATAATAAGAACCAAAAAGTTGTACGATATTAACAAAACAAAGAATACGATAAGAATAAAATAGTATATATGATAATAACAAAATAAGTTATATGACAAAGAACTAACCACTTATATCATAAAGAACCAAAACATGTTTATATAGTAATATATCAATTTATATGTTGGCAACCAAAACATATATAAAAAACATATATCATAAGAACTTAATAATTATATAATAAGTAAACAAATAGTTGTATACTAGTAAACCAAACAAAATATATAATAATAACAAACATATATATGACAAGAATCAACCACTTATATCATAAAGAACCAAAACATGCTTAAATATTAACATATCATTTTATATGATGGTAACCAACATATATATAAAACATTTATGATAAGAACTAAACAATTATATAATAAGAACTAAATAGTTGTATGATAAGAATAAAACAAGAATATATATAAGTAATAAAATAAATATATGACAAAGAATAAAATGTATATACGACAAGAATCAACACCATTAAAGCTATTTACTTAAACAAATAAATAATGTAACCATAAATATAGAAACATAATTTAAAAAAAAAAAACTCACATCATCGCTCAACCATCGCCCAGTGAGTCTTTAATTTATAAAACCACATTTTAGATGAAATTGATAGACCCAAATACAAAAGTTAAGTTCGATAATGTCATTCTTCCCGTGAAATTTGTCCGTCCTTCAATATAAAAACATATTAGTATACACGCTGACATTAACAATCACCATGTTAATATACACACTACCCAAAAAGCAAATTTATTTGTTTCATAAAAAACTATAAAGATTGTTAACAAAAAAAACAAACCTTTTCCTTTGTTAAGTCCTATTTTAAACCACTGCTCAAACAATGCCTCTTCAAATTTGACTAAGATATCCATGCAAACCTTGGGAAATGCAAAAATAATAAAGAACTCTTTCGACTAAAGACCATGCATTAGACGATAACCCAAATTGATCCAAATGTTCCTCAGATATGGAGACCGTAGAAACAAAGACTTTTTAAATGTTCACGCATTGTGTCCGCCATCGACTTCTATCGACGCTTTTCTCCAATTCATCACATCGACTATATCCCGGTAGTCGTAACCATCTCATCCAATACATATTTGCTTTCCGCCTCAAACTTTTTCCCTTTACAAATGATGTAAAATGTAACGAAAACAATTATATTTTCACATAAAAATCATGTCAGATTGGTTACCGCCTAATGTCAGAATGGTTACTATGAAACATTATACTTGTTACTAACTAATTATGTATTGGTAACATTATATCGTCTAATGCTATATTAGTTATCGCTCTAATGCATTATCGGTTACTATGAAACATTATACTTGTTACTAACTAATGTCGTTTTTGGTTACTATGAAACATTATAATGGTTACTATATATTTATGAGTTGATATCGAGTAAAATTGAAACAAGAATCAAAACCTTAAGATGTAATGGTAAAACAAGAACCAAAACCTAAAGCATGTAAAAAAAAAAAGTCAGTATGTCGTAATAACACTAACCTCAAAGAAGAACATAAACAACAATTTCTTTCCCCGTACATCGGCTTAAAATGTCAAAAGTCAGGTATGTCAACATCATTCTTAATAAATTGCTCAAAATACAAAACAATCAATTGATCTTTAAAAAATGAAAAAAGACATCTAACACAAAACAAAACAAACAAAAAAGTCTAACTCTGACAATTTCTCGAACAACATTACTTATTATTTCATGATGTTCTTCAACCATACCATCAAGTTCAACTTCATTACCATACTCAGATTCATTACCATCCTTCTTCTTAACAAAATCTCACACATCACCAACATCCTCAACAACATCTTCAACAAAATGACGGCTTCAACCATAACATCCTCAACAACCTCCTCAACAACATCCTCAATAACACGACGGCTTTCAACCATAACATCCTTAACATCCTCAACAACACGACTTGCCTTCAAGCATAACATCATCACCTTCATTTCCAAATTTCATTTACAAATTCATCCTTCTTCTCATCATCTTCAAACCATCATCACCAACCTCATCACCTTTCAAACCATCATCACCAACCTCACCAAAGATGCTCATCAACAACATCATCATCTTCATCATCTCATCAATCATCTATCATCATCATCATCATCAAGATCACCACCCTCATCAAAATCGTAATCGTAATCATCATCGTAATCACCACAACTTCTTTGACCCCACCATCTTTTATCCCCGTAACTCATCTCTAATAATTAATCTAAACTCTCTCAGATATAATCAACATGTAAAATCAGAATCTCATCCTTCATATCACCGCAGCTTTACAAACGCCTTTCTTAATTTTAAAAACTTTTTTCTCCAACTACCAAATCGTATCAATCAGATCTTTAATGACCGATATATCACTTCCAATGTTGTCATCCTTCACTTTTTTTCAACATTCTTGTCAAAGATCCTCCCAATCGAAAAAACCAAAACCCGCCCAAATCAAGACGCTCATTCTCCTCATCCGTGGAATCAAACTTTTACCCTCAAATTTAAAAAAACAATAAGTACACTTTAGTATAACATCCGACAAACATTATACAATTACAATAACAAAAAAAGATAAAATAAATAAAATGTAAAAACAAAATCAATAAACAAAAACATAGATACATCATTAATCAAATATATATAAATCATTAACCAACTAAATATATAAAGGTAACCAAATCGTATATTCTAGTAACCAACAAAATTGTTATTAGTTATAATGAAGTAATAATATAATCAATATCCAATCATGATATTCTAATAACCAACAACATTTTTATTGTTAACATACACATAATATAATAAGTAATTAAATTAGTATATAAAGGTAACTAACTACTATGTTAAGAAGAGAAACTTCACACTAATAATCAAGAACTAAATAATTAACTAAAGGTAACAAATTACATTCTTAATGGTAAACCGTGATACCGCCCGCAATGTAATACTAGCTCATTCAACTTGTCATTCAAGGAGGCTTCACGAGCTCCTTCCATCTACATAAACGATATCCGATGATGCTCGCTGTCAGATATACCACGAAGTTTTGAAAGTTGAAATTGTTTCAAACATAAACACTTGAAATACATACGGAAGACCATTCAACTTATACAATTTAATATAATGGTCCTCAGAGAAATTATATGTCAACCACCACTCCTTCCTTTCTTTATATGCCCTTTCAATGCATTTGACAAAGAATACTTTGTCATTTCAAACGCAACTTTCCCCAAGGAAAACTACTAACATCACCATAACATATAAAATTTACCATCGCAACATCAACAAAATTTTCGTAAACCGCTGAAAGAATAAAATTAAACACCAAAAAATCAATGACATCCTAATAGCCTCGCCATCATCATCAAAAACCGCCTTCCTAATATCCTACCTATACTACTACGAGTAACAACTTCGCCCAAAATATATTTTTCAATAATCGATTTTGCATACCTTTATACGCACTTATATCATCATCATTGCCTTCGCCATCTCAACCCGTAAATCGATAAAACTCAAAAAATTTCAAACCTAACCCTTTTCTCCCCAAACAAAAAATCACACATCTCACCATCATCCCTTCAGTGAACCTCCTTACAAGAGCATGGTGAATAATCTGTGAATACATTTGATGCTCACCAAACTCCAAAAATTTCCAAAACATGTCAGCCCTAAACTTCTCCAAATTGACTTTCATTCAATTTCTCAATAATTATGGGACTTCCATGTCACACCAATATATTACTTTTCCAAAGAATTTTCTATGCAGATTCCTCATAAGAAAGATCCCATAACTCAAATACACAAAACCAAATCAATAAATATTAAGAATCAAAGATAACAAAATTTATACAAAAAATAGTGTTATACACTAAATCCAAAGAACCAAATACATACTAACAAGTAACCAAATAATTCTATGATGGTACCTAAACCATCTTTTAATGGTAACCAATACATAAACAACCTATACACTAAACTCAATTTATTAAAACATGATACTAGGCAAAAACATATTAAGCATAAAAAATACAAAATAAGAACTAAACCAATAATACGACAAGAACTAAAATCATATATAATAAATAAAATCGAATACAAACTATAAAATCACAAGAAACTACAAACATACTAATAAGTAACCAAAACATTAAAAGTTTACAAAGAACTAAATACATAAAAATAAGTAACCAAATAATTATTATTTTACAAAGAACTAAATACATACTAATAAAAAATTCACAAAGAATCTAAATACATACTACTAATAAGTAACCAACCCATAAAAGTAACACAAGAATATAATATCACAAAGAACTAAAATACATACTAATAAGTAACCAAATCATTAAAAGTTTACAAAGACTCAAATACATACTAATAAGTAACCAAATAATTATATAATGGTAACCATAAGAAAATTAAAATAACACACCTTTAAATTTCTCTCGTGTTGGAATTATATTCGATAAAGACTTGACCTTTGGCCTTAACTACGTGAACGCCAAGCTCGTAATCTAACCGCACTTCGAGAATGCTTGATATCACCGTATCATCACCAAATTTATTTTCATTCTTACTCGATTTTCGACATACATCCTTTTCCTTCCCTTCCTATCCACAAAGAAACTTCTTCACGCCCTCGATGTACTCTCACGCCCCGATATTCTCTCTCCTCTTCCCATCCTTCTTCTTTCAGATCAACCATTCTATACAAAACATAAAAAATAACACAAACCCACACAACAATCAATACTACATTCGATCGATAAACTACATTAATATATAAATACGTTAAATTATTTCAAAATAACCGACCAAAATATACACAACCGTAATCGATATCAAGAATAATAAACCAACCTAACACCGTAATCACGAAAACAGATAACAACGATGGTGACGATTTAACACAGTAATCTAAAAACGAAATGGCTATGAACTTCGATAACAAACAATGGAGAATACCGAAACACGAATGAAAGAGATAAGAGGTTTCAATGAACACTGTGTAATCACGAAAACAAGTAGAAATGATGGTGACGAGAACGAAATTGCTAACTTCGATAACGATCAATGGAGAATGTCAAAACACTCAAGGAGAGAGAAAAAAGAGGGTTTCAAATGCAGTAAAGGGTAGTATACTTAAAACGAAGAGTCCTACATACATGCATAATAGATGGCTATTATCACGCATTTTAAAAAATATGCCCCATTAATATTATTAATCCCTTTAATTAAGGACTCATAATTATAGTAATATTGTAAATAAAATTAAAAAAATGTAATATTTTTGTAATTATTTTATGGGTGTTTTATTTTTTAATTATTTTTTTACAAAAGGTACTAATATATGTAATTAATCCACGAGACAAATAAAAAAATCTAAAACGTCATTTAAATAGGGACGGAGGGAGTAGCAAATTTCTCAAACCCCAACTTCAATTCTTCCCTATCCCCACAACATAGCCCCATTACAAATCAGTATGTCAAGAATAGAAGTCGATACAGAGAGAGGCGCACAGAGGAAAAACAACAAACTCTATCAATCTCAGTTACGGACCAATTTTACGGAGTCACACGATGCATCATCTCGATATAAAAATCTAAAAATCCGGATAAGTTGGTACATCCATTTAAATATTTACCAACCAGCGACTATCTAATAATTCAAATTTTCAAACCTTATCTAATTGACCCCATTAAAACCAAATTAACAAACCTCACCAATTATTTATGTCGATTTTTTTCAAACCGCCTTAAAATCAACGATGTATAATCTCTAAATAAAAAACCAGAAAAGAAAAAATCTCGACCTCAACAATACTCTGGCACTCCGTATTCATCATCGACCATGGCTCGCGATATTATAAAGATGATGATTCATGTACGGAATTATTCACGATAAAGAATTCCTAGAGGAATCGGTGGTGCAATGAAGTAATTTTAATTTCCAAGAAAATATACGATTTCCTTCTAAAAAGAAGCTTAAAGAAGAATTTGTTTCAAGATCTTGCTTAAAGAAGTAAGTTAAAGAAACTTTCAGATGATATCCAGAAAGAGTTAGAGATTACCTTAATCTTGCCAATTCTTCCCATCCCGTTTTATTCTCACGGCTCTTTATCATACATCTCTCCATCCATTTTCGAAAGACAACTTTCAAAACAATCCTAAGATCCCAACAAATTAATTAACAAAAAACTCAGTGGAGATTCAAAACGAGAAATAAATAAATAAATAATTAACAAAAAAGAAAAACCTGAGACAAATAAGCATGTATTCCTTTGGATCAACCCAAAAAAATCTACAAGTTTGCTGAAGAGAAAGACGGAAGTAGTTGGATTTATATTAATGGATTCAAGATTGGGGGAGAGTAGAGAGGCAAAGCTAGCAAGTAAAACGTGGAGGAGAGATAAATAGAATAATAGTAGTATAATACTGACCTAGCACACTTTATTCACTTTTTACTCTTTTCTTACTTTTTCACTCTTTTACTTGTCGGTAATTAATGACCCAGCAATATCTTTAACTTTACCCCAATGCGTTTTCGATCTCCCATTGGTTGTACACTTATCCTTACTAGCACAAAATTAAGTTTGACCATACATCAATCCTTATATATAAATACAACACAAAACTCAATTTCAAATCAATTGAAAAATTCACCGAGTCAACTCTTAATTAATTAAGAGTTAACTCGATTATTTCTCCTCAACAAAAGCAATCTTAATATGAGTCAATTTTAATCTTAATCGATTCATGTTCCTCTTTCGGTTGACTTTTCCTATCATTTCCATCGATTTCTATAAATCCAATCTCTGTTGGTTTACCCATCTCTTCATTTCCTCCCCTGTAAATCATACCTCTCATCTATTGATCACTAATGAATCAATCGGTTTGATCTCCTCCTCTTCTTCCTCCTCTGTAAATTCCCTCAAATCGACTCTCGATTTCAACGATCTTATCTCAATCTCATCATCAAACCGATAGATACTGTAAGACCCCGAATTTTATGAAATAAAAGTATTCAATTTTTTTATTTAGTAAATGGTTAAATTGATAAAAAGTTAAAGTTAAAGGTGATATATGAATTTTTTTCAAAATACGCAAGTGGTTATAAAATATTCATTGTTGTCGGGGAATATTCGTTTGGTCGTGGAATATTCTTTCCGTTTAATATTCGCATTTACGACCACAAGAACCTCGTTTGGGCTCCATAACTGAAAGCGATTGGATGAAGAAAACGACAAGTATAAGTTGTTTACAAATAACGGCGTTAGTTATTACTGATTATCTTGTTGGAATACCTTTATGGTTAAAACACGATGTCTGGCGTTGTTGTCATACAAGAAGACACCTGCCTTGCACTGATTATTGATTCTTACATGCAAGAAGCGCACTACTCAATATTTGTTACAAGAATTACTTCGCTCAAAGATTTTATTGATTCAATATCTTTGCTGCGTTGATATTTTATATTATCGTTGTTTTAATTGTCACTACACAAGATTTTCCATTATCGAGCAATAATTCATATTATCTAATAATATTATTAGATAACATTATTGGCAATGTCTAGAAAGTTACATCAAGGAGAGGTTTGGTCACCTAATCAATGCCAAGAAGAGAGAAATTCTTATTAGAAAGCCCCCTCTTTCTTGGGAACTGCCTGGTTGTCAATATTGTGATTCTGTAATATTATTTGTGAATAATTAATTATTGATTTATATGATAAGGAAAATATTGATTTTATGTGGATATAGATGGAGAAAATTTTTTAAAGTGACAATTGTTAAAAATTGATATTTTATCTTTTCTGATAAAATAATATTTTATTATATTATTATAATATAATAATGGTAATATTTTTACAATGAATGTGGGATATATGAGTATATGAGGAGGAAGAGTATTTTTGTTACAAAAGTTATTTAAAACATGTTAAACATGTTGGTTGACCCATTTCTTGACTGAAATTTGATTATAGCCTGTAAAATCGTCCTTATGTGGATTTTGGTCAATTTCTGTTTGGAATTTGGAAAAACTTTCTTCTGCAAAGTTGTAGAGAATTGAATTTCCTATAAAAACATACGAGATTCGAATTTTCTGATAAAAGGGCTATTTATTATGAATTATTGAAGTTCCAAAGTTTCGGAATAATTAATTTTTGTAAGTTTAAAATATTTTAAATCACTAAAACGTTTTTGGTGAGTTGATGGGCCCCAATTGTTTGGTAAATGTGCTGAAGTTGGATTGTCAAAGTGTGCGTAAGATTTTAATAAAAATATTAATATTATATTAAATTTTCTCGCTTTGTTCTAAGCAATTTCCTATAAATAGGTCTTGGGTTAGAATTGAAAATCACACCGAAACTAAAGTTTTCTCTCTATTTCTCTATATTATCGAGTTTATTCTTGTGAGTATTTTGATATCTTGAGTGTTCTTTATCTACGGCAAAGTTCGTTTAAGCGTTATTCCAAATGTAAAATCGCTTCTTTTGAGGTAAGGGATAATAAGGGATAGTCTGACGGATTTTAAAGGGATTGAAAGGGATGTTATTTTCTTCGTAAGTGATATTATTTCTTCAATATCATTATGTTGAAATATTGGTTTGAACTTTTTATCAAATTTGGAACTTTTTCATGTCGGGGTTACTATTCATGATTTACTATTCACGAGTTACTATTCACGACAGGTTACTATTCATGAGTTACTATTCACGAGTTACTATTCACGGGTACTATTCACTACAAAATTGTTTTCTTTTTCTAACCAAATTATAGTTGATTTATGAATATTACTCAGGAGATTAAAACTATGTATTGATTATATTGATTTTATTATCATATATAACATTTTATAACCCCGATGTTGAAATTCTCTTTCACCTTTGGAGTGTAAAGATGGGTAGATTATTGGTATGATCATGACTAGGGTTCTCTTTGGCCAGTAGTGAAAAGTTGAATTGTGAACGGTATGATCATGACCATTGAATTTACAATGGAATATTTTTAGCTTAAGTGCAAGGTGAATTGATCAACATGGTTATAATTATAGTTTATATAAATTCTGAAATGATTATGTATTTCTTTGAGATATGAATATCTTTGGCCTGTAGTGCAAAGATGACCTGTTATTGAATATCTTTGGCCTGTAATGCAAAGATGAACTGTTGATGAATATCTTTGGCCCGTAGTGCAAAGATGAATTTATTAGTATAATTATGAACAGGAACTGTGATTTGGTATAACCATGATCTTTGATGTTTCGTAAAGATGATGATGAAAATTATCTTCGTCCTGAATGCAAAAAAGGAATTTAGAACTACAATTACGATTATGAGTTATACATGTGATTGTGGATGTGGAATTGTTGATTGATGTTACGAGGATAAAACATTGTTGGTGGACTTTTAACATGGAGAAGTTAATAGACTTTTATGGTCTATTTGACTCTTCTAATGGATCGCTTCGTTCACCGCAACTATGGTTGAAAAGTTTTATCATCTACGATATGTTCTAAATCTCTGATTTATTACTGATAAGGACTATTGATAATTTATTTATCTTTAGTCATAATATTCTTTATCGAAGTTAGTTGTGTTTCACCCTTTTGCTTCACAATTCCTTTCGTGTAATACGAGTGTAAATTTGGTCGAGCGGGGTAACAGGGAATAGAAAGGTGGTCATCATTTAGTAGTTATATTTGGTGAATCAACTAGGGTGAGGCGAACCCAATGTTGGAAAGGTGTTTTGCCACTATCATACAAGATGTCTAATGACATACAACCTCGTATCATCATAAAGACAGGGTTGTCAGGCTCATCCACTTACGAAAGTATATCTACCAACACTACCTATATGATCTTGGAGTCTATTTGAAATATAACTCTCAATTAGAGACAATGGAGATAATGATATGTCAAGAAGAAGACTCACCATTGGGAAGAATATGATAGTTATCTTCTCGCTTTTCTTTGGGGTCTATTAGATTCAACCAAGGATAATTACGTGGCCAAATGATATCTATCATAACCTGTATCGCACGGCCTCCCATGTACGAAGGTTTCTCGAGCACTTCCCAAATATTTTAATTTCTAAAATGCAGCTTATCGACTATACCTTTATGTAAGGTGTCATTGTGACGTGCTATCCAAGGTTGGGATGAGAGTCACAGTTGGTATATATTTGTATCCAAACTCATAGCATATGTGTTGTTGTATTTTGCACGACAATTGTTGTAATAAAGCTGTAGTTGTTTTCTGTACCATGTATTTGGCGACTCAGAATGCGTTGGATGGAATGGACCTATTTTGAGGGCGTCACAGATACTGTAGACAACAATCAATCTACACTGCTTAAAGGTATGTATGACTCTTTTGTTTCTTTTTCATCTTCTCGCTCATATGTATTACCCACTCTTCTCCCTCATATGTGTTACCCACTATTCTCCCCTATCTCTTTCGCTTTTAGGTTTTATTCCCCTCAGATTACTCCAAGACTCTTTCTCGCAATTATTGAGGATCTTGGTCTCAAAGTGAGTCGAGGAAACAGAGGTTAGGGTTTCGGCCTCTTAAAATAGCAATTGCTGAGAAGTTGAAGCTTACCAAGCAAAAGGTGAGTTTTTTTTTATTTTAAGATTGGATTCAATTTTTCTCACTGAACGAAACTTGCACATTACCTGTTTGATGAAATGATATAAAGAAGTCATACATACACATTTTAAACTTCCACAGCCAATACTGCCTTGATCAGCAATTACCCTCATGGCAGGATAGTTTAAATTATGAAATTACTACCAATGAAGCATCTTATATCATGGAATTCTAAATTTAGATATTGATTTGAAGAAGTGGTATATAATTTATACTACCTACTTGCTCCTTACATATAATACCAGAGAACCTATAATTTACTGTACGATAATGAACAATTATATTAACTAAATTTAGAACAGAAAATTCGAGAAAACATTGATTGATCTCATTTTATTCTACATAATACACTTCCTAATATTACTTCTTAGGTAGAGAATATTCTCATGTAGTTACCATTAGGTTGGAATAACATATTGCTTTAAGCCACAAGGATATAATACACGATACCAAGTAATACTATATTATGGTACTATTTAAATTTAAGTTTATGTAAGTTTGAGTTATTCGTGGCCAATTAAAAGGTATAAGCAGTTCAAAATATTACAAACACGCTGGCACGCTCAAACAAGGAGGTAGAAGTAAATCAGTAATGTCATGCACTGCAAATTATATTAATTTTTAGAGATTATTTTTATTATTCATTGAAATGAGATAAATTTACTGACCAAAAAAAGGAAGGATATAGACTTGCATAGTTATTTGCCAAAAGAATTAATAGTTGTAGAAATTTGAGGAGCAAAGTTAATGTTGGTGTTAGGAGAACTTTGCCACATGCAAAGTAGGCCTGATATATACTCAGAATACTATTTTATTTTCTCCTTTAAATACTAGAGGAGTTAGACAAATTATGATTGGAAAATGCATTTTCCTTTTGCTGTTTTGGAACATCAATAACCTTGCACTACAACTGATGTAATAACAGGTTGAACCTTGGTCCATAGCACAAACCGTGAACCATTTGAAAAGTTAATAACATTCAAGATATCTAGGATATCATTGTGAAGCATGATTGTGCTTATACATATACAACTATATATTCTTATGGAATGAGGTAGTATATATAGTTTTGGATATAAATTTTTATTATTTGATTTTGGTGTACATATAAATATACCTGTGAGATACTCACGACTTTATACCTCAATTTTAGTTGTTGAACACAAACACTATTTATTATTATTTTCCTATCTTAAAATGATTATTTTTTTGGGTGATGAGCTATAACGTAATTTGGGAATCGAATTTTAATTAGTTGATATATTATTAGTATTTTAATTACGGTGATCATGTTTTTACTTTCATTTAAATTTTTTGAATTTCAAAATCAAAATCAAACATATCAATCTATTATCACTTGGAAAGATAAAGTAGCTGATAAAGCAAAGGAACACCACTATACATGAGCTTTTGTCACCGTCTTATCTAATTACTGTTTGGTAATGAGGATCAATATTCAGGTATTGTAACTTATTACTACCTTTTTTTGGTAACGAGTACTCTTCGTTAATTTTTTTTTGAACTTTAATGTTTGCATTAAATAAACTAAATTATATATGACTATATGTTGATTTTTGTTTTACTCTGCAGAAAAGATGAAAAGAAATGGATCTTTCTATTTGAAAATTTTGATTTGTATAACTAATTTTCACATTACTCAATGATTTTTTGTTTCAGTGATAAGGAAATAGAAGAAAGGCCTTCTCCTCGATCCAATTGTTTGGTATAAGTAGTTTAATTCAGTTATAATTTAGAATTAAGTAATTCATATTGTGAATTGAAGAATAATTTGATGATTTCTGTAGTTAAGTAATTCATGAATGTAGGTTGAATTTCATGATACGTATTTTATGACACCCATTTTGTGAACAAGTTTCGTTACTTTACTTGGATTACGATCAATTGACAGCTTATAAGACTTGGGTTAACTTGATTAATTTTTGTAAATTTTACTGCCTCAAAGATGACCACAAAAAAAATTATAGCTATATGTCAATCTTGGGGTGATTTTGAGATGGGGAAAGATGAGTCTTTGCCTGGTAGGGGAGGCGTATGCAGTTGATCTTGATCAGTAAACCCAGTTGAGTGTTTTCAAGCAAGAATTGGCTGAAATGTTCCATTACAATGTTGATGGCATGTTAATCAAGTACTTTATTCCCAGAAATAGAAAGACACTAATTACATGGTGAAATTCTATGAGGATTGTGGCCAAGTGGAGTTGTTGATCATTACCGAGGAAGGTGTTTCCTGAAATATGTCAAACATGCTTCACAGTAGGTTCTTACTATTTGATCATGCTTTATTCATTTTTATACTTATGAGAAAAATTTTAATATATAATTCTGTTCACAAATTAAGTTTTCTCCACATTTGCAGTGATTCCTAACACATGTTGTCGTAGCTATACATCTCCGTAATACCATGATATGGCTTAATGATTCGATGTACTTTACAAAGTCAATTGAACGTTTAAATTGTGTTACAAAGGGAACACAAAATTAGTGCAACTTATGGAACCATTTAATCATACAGGTCAAGCAGGATTGCTTGATTTGGTTTTCACGGCAATTTAGGATTTTTTTAATGTGCAAGTATAAATAAATATGACATCTGGGGGTATTGTAGTAACAAAACAGATGTGAGCTATTTTTTCTCTCTCTCCATATATTTTGATTTCTTCATCTGATTTGATTTGTATATCTTATTTTCACATTACTTGCAATGAGTTTTTGTTTCAGTGATAAGAAAATGGGAAAGTCTTCTCCTCGATCCAATTGCTCAATCCTTTTATTTTTCTTGGGTTGTATTTATTTTATAAGGAATTAGAAATACAAGTTGAGGTAACTTTAAATTGGAGTTATCCTTGAGAGTGTAGCCGTATAGATGTGATTATATTTCGTAGCCATCTCATTTGTACACAGGTAAGTTGGAGAATTCGTAAAAAATAAAAAAACACAACACTTAAAAGTTTTATGCACTACGAATTAGTTTTATAGCTATTGTATTGTTGTTTTAAATTGTATTGTTTTTTGAATGTTGTTGCTGGAATTCATCAATCTCTTAAATTTATTGTACGATAAATCAACTAATTTATATTTTTTTTAAACTGGCTGAAGGACACTTTTGTCCCTCTAAATTGTGACATATACAAGTAATTGAATGGATTGAGTACTTTAAGTTTTCTTTTCTGACATGAATGTTTTAAATTATTAAATTTATTATTCAAATTAGGCCGTGCATTGCACGGGCTATCAACTAGTTATTTATAAAGAATTGATATTTAAGTAAGTAAATTTGATAATTTTACAAGCTCCTTCTCACATAAATGGTAATGAATAGTAAGTGACGTACACACATGCAAAAAAGTATATTGTGAAAGTAACAAATTCACTTATGAAAATATCAATTTTCAATTTATATTTTATTTAAAATTAGAGAATGAGTATTTTGTGGGTAGTTAGCTTACTCATTCCATCCCACGAAACTTGACTTAATTTAATTTTGTTGATCAAATTAATTAATTTTAAAATTAATAATTAAATAAATTTATTTATATTTTAAGCTTCTAAAAATTGAATGTTTAAAGAAATTAAATTAAATTATTTCTACACCTAAATCAGTTGGAATTTCTGTGCTTCCAAAAACTTGGGTTTTTAGTTTAGATCCAAATAAAATTTGTCCGGTCTTTTCCTTGGCACGATTATGTTGATAAATATCTATCAATGGAGATTCAAAATGAGAAATAAATAAATAAAAACAAAGTTGACATTTGGTAGAGAAGAAGCTAATGGATTGGTTAGTATAGTAAATTAAAACATGTATTCCTTTCAGTCAACCATCCACAAAATCTACTAGTTTGTTGAAGAGAAAGACAGTAAGTAGTTGAATTTATATTAATGGATTCAAGATTGGGGCCTGGGGGAGAGTAGAGACACAGGCAAAGCTAGGCAAGTAAAACGTGGAGGAGAGAAAAATAGAATAGAATAATACTTACCCAGCATGTTTTATTCACTTTTTACTCTTTTTCACTATTTTACTTGTCGGTAATTAATGACCCAACAGTGCCTTTAATTTTACCCCCAATGCGTTTTCGATCTCCCATTGGTTGTACACTTGTCCTTATTACTCTATCAGTTGTTTAATAAATTACTATATTTATTTTCATATATCAGCCATATTTTTTTTTATTGTCCCAATAAATTCTATTCCTTATATTAATTATTTTTAATTTCCCGTAAAGAGATAGTGATGGAATTTTAAATAAATTTTAATTATTAAATAATAGTATTAAATGACTTTCTTAATTCATGTGTAAAAACTTTAAACGACAATTTTTTAGAAATAGAAGTACAGTAGCAACTTATGCACAAATATTGAGAAAATAAATGTATAATATTAAATACTACTCCCTCGGTTCTTAAAAGATTATCGTTTTAGAAGAAAAAATTTGTTTCAAAATATTTTTCGTTTATAATTTTCGAGGAGAATAAATTATTTACTTTTCTATATTACCCCACTCTTCTCTCATTGTCCCAATAAAATCTCTCCCATGTATTAATAATTTTCAACTTCCCATAAAAGGATAGTGATGGAATTTCAAACAAATTTTACTTAATAAATGATACTTTCTTAATCCATGTGCAAAAATCTTAAACGACAATCTTTTAAGAACGTAGGTAGTAGTAATTGTCCGTGCCTGAAGACATAGCGTAACAAAATCCTCCCCCTCTCTGTGTCTCCCTCTTTATCCGTTTCAACAATCTGAAAATTACCAAATTCAAATTGAGTTCTATCTTATTATTATAGATAATATCAATTGTCTATATTGTTCTTTTATTAAA
The DNA here is from genome assembly GCA_020205605.1 of Panax ginseng. NCBI lineage: Eukaryota > Viridiplantae > Streptophyta > Magnoliopsida > Apiales > Araliaceae > Panax > Panax ginseng. The sequence continues at coordinate 137,396,544 of CM035145.1, read as the reverse complement.
AAAAAAATTATTTATTAGACAAAAATTAATTAGGTAATCAAATTTATTTTACATCTGTTTATATTAATTTTATAATTCAGAATGAAGAAGTACAAATATACTTAAATTTATCGTCTTTCAAATTAATATATCTAACCAGTCAGATATATTTAAAAAAATTATAAAACTAATAAACTAAAGACAATTTAGTGGTATACTAATCTTAATGTTTACATTTTTGAAAAGTTAAATATATATATTTAATTATTAATTTCAAAAATAATCGATTTAATTATAAAAGTCAATAAATTATTCTTATCATGGGAAGGAAGGAAAATATTATTTATGTATGGTGTATAGAATTAGTGCTTTATAAACTATTTATACAATCGACAATTAATATAATAATAATAATTAATATTATATAATTGTATTACATTAAATCCCTAAACATGTACTCTGTTTAGCAACATTAGCTTCTTCTTTTGTCGGCCAAATAAAGAGAGGAACTTTGGCCTTACCAAAATACTGTTTTAATTACACTTTTTATGTAATTTTTTTATTAAAATAAAAGAGAGTTAAACAAAGAATATAAATGTAAGACCCTAACTTTTATAAATAAAGGTGAATTTTTTATAATTATCATTTTTGAATATTATGGAATAAATTTGATATAATGTTATAGTTGTGGGTAGTATTTATAAATTCTATAAAGTATGCAAGTTGTTATATTATATTCGATTGGTCAGGGAATATTCGTTTTAGCAGAGAATATTCGATAACAAATGTGAAATCATTGGTGGACCCCACAACAAAAATTATTATCGGATTGAGAAAACGACAAAAATATTTTTATGAAAATAACGGCCGTAAGTTTTTACCGTTGATCTTTGTTGAACTACTTTCGGTAGTAAAAGTACGATGTCGTGTGGTTGCATAAGTAGCACACGGTATTAATTATTGATGCTTACGTGAGAAGTCATTCAGCTTTTTCAATTATTGTTATAGTAATTGTTGCATAAGATCTCACGTTATTTGATTCAATTATTGTCGATATTTTATATATTGTTAAAATCAATAATTGAGACGACAAAGTTATAAATATTATTATTTGCAATATTAACGATGTCTAGAAGTTCTGTCAAGGAGAGGTTTGGTCACCAAATTGCGCGTCAATAGAGAGAAATCCTTATTGGAAAGCCCCCTCTTTTCTGGGAACGACCTGATCGATTAATATTGTAAATTATAATAATGATGATAAATGTTAAAAATATTGAAAGGATTTTTATGAGGTAGTTGTTGTAAATTTGGCGCGTATTATTTAGACCCCCATTTACCTATTTTTCAACATAATTGGTAGAAAGTTATTTAAATATAATGGGACCCCCAATGATTATGACATCAGAGACCCAGATTTTTTTAATAAAGATTAAATTTTCTCAAATATATTTTTAATATTATGGTGTGGATTTGATATAATATTATAGTTGTGGGTAATATTTATAAATTTTGCAAAATACGCAAAGTTGTTATATAATATTCGATTGGTATTTGGAATATTCGTTTTAACAGGAATATTCGCATAACCAAGACAATCATTGGTGGACCCCACAATGTAATTATCATTTGGATTGAGAAAACGACAAAAATACTTTATGAAAATAATCGGCGGAAGTTTTACTGTTAACTCGTTAAAACACTTTGTTTAAAGTACAAGAATACGCTGGCGTGGTTGCATAGTAGCACACTTGTATTGATTATTGATGCTTACGTGAGAAGTCACTCGGTTATACTCAATTATTACTACGATAATTGCGCGATCATATCTATCATATTATGGATTCAATTATGGTCGATTATCATCTGCATAAAATGTTTTTTATTAAATCAATACTTGAGATGACAAAAGTTATTCATATTATAAACTACAATATTTATAATGTCTAGAAGTTTTGTCGAGGAGAGGTTTGTCACCTAATTATGCCCAATAGGGAGAAATCCTTATTAGAAGCCCCTCTTTCCTGTGAACGACACCGGTTGATAAATATTGTGAGTTATAATATTAATGATGAATGTTGTTCGAGTTGAATTTGGAGACGCGGACGTGATATTTGAGTCCTAACGACGAAATTAGTAAAATAGTCTATAAACACAAAATTTTCCGAGATTCACTAATCGTCAATGAAAAAGTCAATGGTTGACTTTTTTCGGAAAAGTCAAACTTCAAAATTTCAAATTTTATATTTTTGATAAAAATAGTTTCATTATGTTGGAATTGTTTGTGTTAGTGAAAATCGACATTTATTCCGATGATAATTGATGACTAGGGGTTATATTGATAAATCGAGTAATTTATCGGATAAATGAGCAATTAATTTTTATTAATTCACATGCTTATATAACTATTTGTTCACATATGTATACTATTGAATCATATTATTTACTATTAGGGGAGTTGATGCAAGATTGATAATACTTGCATGACTAAGTTAAAAATGGAAGTATAGATGGAGAGTACTTATCTTTGAAATTCATATTTTCTCATGATTATACTATCGATTCACATGATTGAACTATTGATTCACATTATTTACTATTAGGGGAGTTGGTGCAAGATTGATAATACTTGCGGGACTAAATTAAAAAAATGAAAGAAAAGTCGGAGGTATTGTATTGTAATTTTCGAGCCCCAAACGCGTAATTATCGAAACTATGTTTTTCTATAAATAAAGCTCATTCTTCCTTCATTTCTCACCAATTCACAAAAAGCTTTAGGCGATTATTATAGAGAGAAATTATAGAGGAAAGAAGAAGAAATCTGCTACTCACTATTCCAAAGATCTAGTTTTTCCAAGGTAGAATATTATTTGTTGTACTCGTAGGGTGTATTATTTCTTTCTTATCTACGAAGAGAACTTCATTATTCCATTCTTATTATTACATTGGAATAACTCAGATACGCTGCTGGCACCCTATACTTGATGAAATTCTTTTGTTGTTCCATTCTTTATCATTCTGTTGGAACATCCTCGCTCATGCATGCGTTCTACGCCCGACTCGGTTCCGCCTTTATTATTCTCGTTGGAATATCCTCACATGCATGCGTTTCTGTGGGACCGATTCCGTTATTTATTATTCTGTTGAATAACTGCGTGCGCGATTATCGCATGCCCGGTGATTTCTTTTGTTATTCCATTCCTTATTATGCTCGGTTGGTTAAAGTTTTGACTTTTATACTCCATGAAATTAGTGGAATATCCTTGATATTTGCAGCTTCATCCAAAGATCTTTTCATGGAAATATTCTTCCGAGCATTCTTGAATTTTACTCTACAAAATAGTATCATGTTGACAATTTGGGCGTTATTAGATCCTCGATAAAATAATTCTTGAACTTGTTTTATTGAATTCTTATATCATTGTCATCATCCTCATGTTTATATTTTGTTGAAAGTCATCCGTGGTCTATAGTGCATAGATGGACTTGGTATGATTATGACCGAGGATTATTCAATTGTAATCATGGCCGTAATGTTACAAAATGATGTGATAAAAGTCCTCGTTGGCTTGTAGTGCATTGATGGATGCTTATTGGCATGATCACGACCATTAATGAATACACAAATATTACGCCCGTAGTGTATGGATAATTGTGGTCGTGATACTAAAGAATATCCTCGGCCGTAGTGCGGGGGTGATTCGATGATGTGGATTATTTATTAAGTTGAGTCCCAAATGATAAAAGTGATGAAAACCTTCTAAATCATAAAAGATAGTAGATTTTATTCTCTCTTGACTCTTTTAATGGATTACTTGTTCATTGCAGCTTAAACTTGATGGTTGTTATATTGTATCGCTTTAACACTTTTTTGTTGAAGGCTAACGATAATATATTTTGCATTATCTTAGTCATAATATTTCCCATCGGGCTAATTGAGCTCACCCTTTACTTTTATTGTTCTCTTCGTGAAATGAGAAACGTAGCAGGACTAGTCGGGGAGCGGAGTGACGGACGAGATGATAAAGATTAATAGTCCTCACTATTCGTGAAATAGTGTAATAATAATTGTAATAAGGACTCCTTTTGAGTTTGTATAATCTCTAGTATACAATATTTTGTATTCAAACTCACAGTTTATGTTTTCTTGATTGTATTACCTACAACAGTATTATTAAGTTGTATTTGAATTTATGTACCATGTAAGTGGCGACCCAAGATGGGTGACGTATACCTAATTTTGGGGGCGTCACAGACATGTTGGGGGGAGGGAAACATGTGGGGCCCACGGTGTTGAAAATTGAATTGTTGGGAGGTTTTTTCAAAAGTTATCAACTTGGGTGGGAGTGGGAAATTTGGTTTATACGGGAGGGAATATAATTATTATCATTATATATATATATATATATATAGTTTATATATATAATATATTTTATTTAAAAGATTTTGTTTTAAATATGGACCGTCCGATTAAAAGTAAATCAATCTGGACCGTTCATGAATTAGTTACTATGAAGTCCATTCTTCTATAAATAGAAGCTCATTCCTTCATTATTTTCTTACGAATTCATTGAAACTCTAGAGAGAGAAAATTATAGAGAGAAAGAAGAAGAGAAATCTGCTAACTTTCTTTTCCTATATCCAATTTCTGTTACCGTAAGGGGTGTTATTCTTTCTTATTCATGAAGAGAACTATTGTTATTTCATTGCTTATTATTCATTGGAATAACTCAGTATCTGTGCCTACCCTATTCTTGGTGACATTCTTCATTATTCTCGCTTTTTATTATTCTCGCTGGAATATCCATGCGTGTGTTTTACACCTACACGGTTCCGCTCTTTATTATTATTCTCATTGGAATATCACATCTCAGATGTTTTACACCGGACTGGTTCCGCCTCTTTATTATTATTACGCTGGAATATCCTCAGATGTGTGTTTTACACCCACCTGGTTCGCCTTTTTATTATTCTCATTAGAACATCCATCGCTTGCAAATTTTTGCCCGACCAGTTCCGTTATTATTATTCTATGGAATAACACATCTGTCGTAAGTACTGCATGCACGGTGATTTCTTTTGTTATTCCATTCTTTATTATACTTAGTTGGTTAAAGTTTTGACTTCTATACTCCATGAAATTAGTAGAATATCCTTGATATTTGCGCTTCATCCAATATCTTTTCATGGAAATATTCTTCTGATCATTCTTGAATTTTACTCTACACAGAAGTATCATGTTGACAATTTGGACGTTATTGGTTCTTAGACAAATTAATTCTTGAACTTGTTTTATTGAATTCTTATATCATTGTCATTATCCTCATGTTTATATTTTTTTTTAAAGTCATCTCATGGCACAGTAGTGCATAGATGGACTTGGTATGATTATGACCTGTGATTATTCGGCAATAATCATGACCGTAATGTTACAAATGATGTGGTAAAAGTCCTCATTGGCTCGTAGTGCATTGATGGACAGTTGTTGGCATGATCATGACCATTGATGAATACACGAATGTTCTTGGCCCGTAATACATAGATAATTTGTGGTTGTGATACTAAAGAATATCCTTGGCCATAGTGCAGGGGTGATTCGATGATGTAGATTATTTATTAAGCTAAGTCACAGCGATAAAAGTGATGAAAAACCTTTTAAATCATAAAAGATAGTAGATGTTATTCTCTACTTGACTTTTTTAATGGATTTCTTGTTCTGCTGCAGTTAAACTTGATGTCTATTATATTTTATCAGTTTAACATTATTGAGTACTAATGATAATTTATTATGCATTATCTTAGTCATAATATTTTTTGCTGGGCTAGTTGAGCTCACCCTTTCTTTCACTGTTCTCTCAAGAAATGAGAACGTAGCTGGGACGAGTCGGGGAACGGAATGATGTTCTGGATGATAGTGTTAGCTAGTAGTCCTCACTATTCTGTTAAATAATGTGACAATAAATGTATTGAGGACTTAGTGGATATTGTCTAGAAGGCAATATTTGTATTAAAACTCACAACATGTATTCTGTCGTACTTTACACGACTGTTGTATAATTAAGTTGTATTTGAATTTTGTACCATGTATTGGCGACTCAAGATGGGTGATGTATACCTATTTTGGGGGCGTCACAGTTGGTATCAAAGCTTAGGGATATGATCCCTGGCTAAGATGTGAGGCAAGAACTAGGAGGGGAAAGACGGGGAATTCCTTCGCTAGTATGACCTACCTAAGTTTATTTGGTATTTAATTGGTTGGTCAGAGTATAGGGATAATATGTGAAATGTTATTTAACTCTTGTTTTGTGGCAGTATTTGAAAATGGCATCCGAGAATGTTGAGAACATCAATGGAGCACAGAAGACCGTTGAGTCTCCACAGATCAATTGTGACGCCCCCAAAATAGGTTCATTCCATCCAACCCATTCTGAGTCGCCAAATACATGGTACAGAAATAACTACAACTTTATTATTACAACAGTAAAACTGTGAGTTTGAATACAAATATTATCTTCTAGACAATATCTATACCCAAATAAATCCTCATCATATTTATTGATACATTATTTTATAAAAATGGTGAGGACTACTAAACAACTCTCTCTAGAACCTTCATTCCATACCCCGACTAGTACTCGCTACATTCACGCCTCCTGAGAAGAAAAATGGAACAAAAGGAAAGGGTGATCTCAACTAGCCCAGTAAAGAATGTTATAACTAAGATAATGTACAACAAATTATCGTTAGTCTTCAACAGGAAAAAATCTGATAGAATACAATAGACAACAAGTTTCAGATTAATATTCGCAGCGAAAATAATAATTCATAGAAGAGTTGTAGAGAATGAAATCTACTATAATCTATGAATTTAACAGTCCATCATCAATATTTTATCCTTGTAACATCAATCAATATTCATCTCAAATTAAATATTCATATTTGCACTACAGGCCAAAGATATTCATCAGTCGGTCATGTTCATCTCAACACCTATTCATCTTTGTACTACGGGCCAAAGATATTCATCAAAAAATCATTCATCTTTGCACTACAGTGCCAAAGATATTCAAGAATATCATCATTTAGGACCGAGGATGATGAAAAATATTTTAAAGGAAACGAATCTAAATAAAACAAAAGAACAATATTAAGGATTCGTATTTTAAACAATCCAAGTTCAAAAATACTTCATAAGTAATCGGAGGGAGTAAAATTCAAGAATGATCAAAACATGGATACAATCAAAGCTAGTATCCATAGTAGATATTTTGATGAAAAGAAGAAATTTCATTTTTCTATGAATAAAGTCTTAAGTATTCGTGAATAATGCCGTATATCGTGAATAAGAATCTCTAACACCAAAAGATAGAAATTTCACAAAAAAACATCTTCACGCTTCGTGAATAATAGTACTCATGAATAAGAATCTCGTGAATAAGAACTCGCTGAATAGTAAATCGTGAATAAGAACTCGTGAATAAGAACTCATGAATAAGAATCCCATATGAAAAAGTTCCAAATTTGATAAAAGTTTCCACCAATATTTCGGCATAATGATATTGAATAAATAATATCATTTTCAAATAAAATAACATCCCTTACCTCACAAAGACAATACTTCTAAATAAAACACCTGATATAAAGCTATGACTTGAACTTGCACCGATAGAACACTCAAAGTATACTCACAAGAATACGATCAATATATCGAGAGAAATAGAGAGAAAACTTCAGCTTAAGGTGTGATTTTCAATTCTAACCTAAGCTCCTATTTATAGAAAATGCTTAAAACACAAGCGTAAAATTTAATATAATATTAATATAATTATACAAATTTTCCTTAGCCCACCTTTTGGTCAAAAACACCAGCCACACATGTTAATGATGTCCAAAAAAATACAAAAAACGTTTTTCTAACAAAAATAATTTAAACTCCAAAAATAATTTCACACCCGATATACCGAAACTTCAATAATTCATAATAAATAGTCCTTTTATCAGAAAATTCGAATCTCGCGAGTTTTTATAGGAAATTCAATTCTCTACAACTTTGCAGAAGAAAGTTTTTCCAAATTCCAAACAGAAATTTACCGAAATCTACAAACGGGCGATTTTACAGGCTATAACCAAATTTCGGTCAATAATTGTGTCCACCAACACACAAAATATGTGTTAAACATTTAATCCAACAAAAATACTCTTCCTCCTCATTTATTCATATATCCCATATTCATTGTAAAATATCACCATTAATATATTATTAAAATAATATATTTAAATGAATTATTTTATCGTAAAAAAAGATAAAATATTAATTTTCAACAATTGTCACATTAAAATTTTTTCCATCTATACCCTCATAAAATCAATATTTTTCTCATCATATAAATCAATAACTAATTATTCACAAATAATATTATGTAATCACATTAATGACAACCAAAGTGCGGATTCTCGTGAAAGAGTGAGAACTTTCGAATAAGAATTTCTCCTCATCTTGCCGCAATTAGATGACCAAACCTCTCCTTAGATGTAACTTTCTAGACATTGCCAATAATATTATCTAATAATATTATTCAGATATAATATGAATTATTGCTTCGATAATGGAAAATACTTGTGTAAGGATAATATTGAAACAACGAAGAATATAAAATATCAATGCAACAATTATTGAATCAATAAAATAAAATACTAAACAGAATTATCGTAACCATTATTGAGTAGTGCCTTCTCACGTAAGAATCAATAATTGGTGCAATACCGCAAAGCTTCTTGTCAACAACGCGTATTATCGTGTTTTAACCAATTTAGTATTCCAACAAAGATTAATCTGTAATAACTACGCCTGCTATTTATAAACAACTTATATTTGTCGTTTTCTTCATCCAATCGCTTTTTAGTTATGGGGCCCATAAAAGACTTGCAACAGTGCATTTAATATTCTTCGGACAAAGCATTTAATATTCCACGACCAAACGAATATTCCCAACAACAATGAATATTTTATAACCACATGCTTATTTAAAATATTTACGCATTTTACCCATAACTTTCCACATTAATCAAATCAACCCTTACTATTTCAACATAATAAATAAAGGAAATTCCATTTATTTAAAAAAAAAAAATCGGGGTCTTACAACCTCCCCTCCTTATGAAATTTCGTCCTCGAAATTGACGTGCATACCTGGTGTTTCGAAAAGGTGAGGATACCTCGCTTTCATTTTCATTTCCAACTCCCAGGTCATTTCTTTAATAGCATGGTTCCTCCACAAAAATTTGACTTGTGGTATGATCATTGTGCGTAGGACATGCTCCTTTCTATCCAAGATCTTGACTGGTACCTCCTCGTATGCTAAATCTTCTACTATCTCGTCTGGTTCTAACTCAATAATATGGTTCGGGTCGTCCACATATTCACGTAACATCGATACGCGAAAAATGTAATGAATACGCCGACATACTTGGGCAGTAAAAGCGAGTCTATAGGCCACAGCTCCTACTCGATCGAGGATTTCAAATGGACTAATAACTCAAGGTTTGAGCTTTCTCACCTCGCCAATTCTCGCTTTTGAATAACAACTTCAGACTCCCTTCTTCATATTCATCACTCGTGTGTGTAGATTGAATACTTTAACTTTATCGATTAAAGTCGATTATACTCAGATATCATCACGTGGGTACCTAGAGTTTTCATCTCCATCTCTATTATTTGTAAATTATACGAAATGAGTCTTTGACAATATCGTACTCGTACTTGTATACGATCTTCTACTCAACACGTCAGCTACCACGTTCGCTTTTCCAGGATGGTATAGTCAGAACATGTTCCGAAATGAGTCTCCTATTGAGTTCTTCGAAGTTCTTCCCACATTCCTTGCTCCATTTGAATTTTGTATCTCTACGAGTCAGCTGCGTTAATGGAATAGCGATTCGAGAATATCCTTCAACGAATCTCCGATAATAACCAACTAAGCTTCTAGAAAGCTACGATTTCGATTACATCGACTTAGGTTGCTTTCTCAACCGTGACTCACATCCTAATCTTGGATAAAGACGTCACAATGACACCTATCGGCTTTACTCAAGATTTAATATGGCATCCTCTACGGAGAGTCTGGCTTCAGCGTATTCCACAAAGGAAGTCACCAGATAAAGGCTCAGGTACCAAATTCAATAGTTGAATTTTTAACTCCTGAAGTTCAATAGGAGCCATTCGATATGAGATTTTAGAAATGAGTTTTGTACCGGGTTCAAAGTCGATACAAAATTTAATATCAGGCTTTTGGGAGTAAGCCAAGAAATTCTTCAGGAAATACGTCAGGAAAAATCAATAACAACAGGAATATTATTCAAATCTGACGTGTCTTTATTCAAATCCATAACATGGACTAAGAAAACTTGACATCCGTAATAAACGAATGACTTCATGGCTTGATATGAAAATGATTGATTACAATGGTTTGATTACTTGAATTGAATAACGAGTTTAGCTTAGAATATGAAAACTAACAACCTTACGAAAGTAATCAATTTCGAGATTATGAGTAGTTAACCTTAAAATCACATCAAAAGCAAATATCTCTATAAAATAAGGTTAACGGTGTAATGTGATAGTGCCAACCTAAATCAAGCAATATTTCTAAACAACGGATGTAATGAAAGTTTCTCCTAACTGAGTCTCCATAAATAGTCAAAGTCTAATTTCTCCGTAGTCAAGTTCAAATGTTGAACGCAAAGCAAGAGAGATAAAAGAATGGGTAGAACCGGATTTCCTAGTAAGGTATAAACTTCGCAAGAATTTATAATTAACTAACCTGTCTAACTTCGTTCGGGTTCTCGCATTTTTGAAATTCGGCCACGACAAACGCTTCTTCCGAGAACCGCTTGACTTTGACTTTTACGGGACATCATTTTGAGTCACTATTCATTTGATCGGGTTTCGATACTGGTATAATCTTGAGCGATATGTCCTTCATTTCCAAAATTATAGCATACCTTAAACTGTTGTGGGCGGTTTGGTATGATATGTCCTCTTTCCGCATTTGTAACTTGTACGATCGGTGGTCTTTCTCCTCCTTGGAACCCGATTCTTTATTAGCAGACGTCTTTACATATGGTCGTTGTTGAATCTCCTCTTTTAAAATCTCTTCCCACTTCGCTTTTCTATTTTCGTGGCCCACGATTACCACTTAGAGTGGTTTCTGCTTTTGTCCGTATTCTTCTTTCTCCATTGGTTATCGTTATTACGATGACCTGCTATCTTGATATGATCTCGTTATGGTCCCCTCGGTTGAACATACTCGTTATCTCGCTTTCTAACAACTCGATCCTGCTGACAACATCTAAATAGAGAGAAATTTATGAGAATGAGATCTTAACGTATCTTAGGGTTTCAAACCTCTCGAAACATCCGCGTCATCGTTCCTCATTCTCCACCAAATGAGGTCTGAAACTCGATAACTCCGCGAACTTCGCCTCGTCTTTGACACACGTCGTGTTATTCTCGCTCCTGTCTAATAAACTCCACTTCCTTCATATGACGAATACTTTCAGGGAAGTACTTGTCATTGAACTGTTTCTAAAACGTCTCCCATGACATCCGAGTCGCAAATTTGGATGGAAGTACGCTTCACGATTCCCACCAATGAATCGCCTCATTACTGAACATAAAAAAGTAGCGAATGGAACTTTACGTTCCTCCGTGCATCCCAAGATATCGAATATCTTGGTAATTTGTTTGACCCACGTCTCGCCTTTAATCGGATCCGGCTTTCCCTGCACTGCGGTGGTCCCAACTCTTTGAACCGCTTGCATGACCACCCGTGAATTGTTATCATTTCTCTCAGATTTTGAACACGAGTCTCCTCAAATGCGATTTTTGCGTGTATCTTGCAAAAGCTTCTAAACATCCACTGTTCATCATCTCGCTTTCAATGGTGTTGTTCAGGAGGTACATTGCCAACTTTGTTGCACGTTCTCCTCGTTGGTAAAGACTGAGCATCTCCACGGTCTCATTTACTCCATCATTAATATTCTCGATTCGACATTCTCAACATCTTTGTCATAAAACAAAGGTTAATTAAGGAAATCAATATATAACATAATATCCCTATATACTTAACTTAACTAACAATAAGCTTAGGTAGGACACACTTTAGCGAAGGATTTACTCGTGTCTCCCTCCTAGTTCTATTCTCGATCTCCTCCGGAGATCATATCCTAAAGCTTCGATACCAACCGTGGCGCCCCCCAAATAGGTCCATTCCATCCAACCCATTACGAGTGCCAAATACATGGTACGTAAATAACTACAACTTTATTATTACAACGAGAAACTGTGAGTTTGAATACAAATATTATCTTCTGACAATATCTATACCCAAATAAATTCTCATCACATTTATTGATACATTATTTTACAAAAATGGTGAGGACTACTAAACAACTCTCTAGAACCTTCATTCCATACCCGACTAATTTTCATTACATTCTCGCCTCCCGAGAAGAAAAATGGAACAAAAGGAAAGGGTGAGCTCAATTAGCCCGAAGAAGAATGTTATGACTAAGATAATATACAATAAATTATCGTTAGTCTTCAACGAGGGGAAAATCGATAGAATACAATAGACAACAAGTTTCGAGATCAATATTCGCGTGAAAATAATAATTCATAGAAGAGTTACGTAGAGAATGAAATCTACTATAATCTATGAATTTAACGAGTCCATCATCAATATTTTATCCTCAGAACATCAATCAATATTCATCTTAAATCAAATATTCATATTTGCACTACGGGTCAATGATATTAATCAGTCGGTCATGTTCATCTCAACACCTGTTCATCTTTGCACTACGGGCCAAAGATATTCATCAAGAAATCATTCATCTTTGCACTACAGGCCAAAGATATTCAAGAAATATCATCATTTAGACCGAGGATGATGAAAAATATTTTAAAGGAAACGAATCCAATAAAACAAAAGAACAAATATTAAGGATTCGTATTTTAAACAATCCAAGTTCAAAAATACTTCATAAGTAATCAGAGTAGAGTAAAATTCAAGAATGATCAAAACATGGATACAATCAAAGCTAGTATCCATAATAGATATTTTGGACAAAAAGAAGAAATTTCATTTTTCAAATTGAATATAGTCTTAGTATTCGTGAATAGTCATAGTATCGTGAATAATTAATCGTATATGCGTGAATAAGAACTCCAACACCAAAAGATAGAAATTTCACAAAAAATATCTTCACGCTTATAGTGAATAGTACTCATGAATAAGAACTTCGTGAATAAGAACTCATGAATAGTAACTCATGAATAGTAACTCGTGAATAATAACTCATGAATAAGAACCCCGACATGAAAAGTTCCAAATTTGATAAAAAGTTTCCACCAATATTTCGGCATAATGATATTGAATAAATAATATCATTTTCGAATAAAATAACATCCACTTACCTCAAAAACACAATACTTCTTAGTTGAAACACCTGGATATAAAGCATGACTAACTTGAACTTGCAGATAAAGCAACACTCAAAGTATATACTCACAAGAATATGATCAATATATCGAGAGAAAATAGAGAAAACTTGATTTACGTGTGATTTTCAATTCTAACCTAAACTCCCTATTTATAGGAAAATGCTTAAAACACCAAAGAAGAAAATTTAATATAATATTAATATAATTATACAAATTTTTCTTAGCCCACCTTTTGGTCAAAAACACCAGCCACACATGTTAATGATGTCCAAAAAAATACAAAAAACGTTTTTCTAACAAAAATAATTTAAACTCCAAAAATCAATTCACACCCGATATACCGAAACTTCAATAATTCATAATAAATAGTCCTTTTATCAGAAAATTTGAATCTCGCGAGTTTTTATAGGAAATTCAATTCTCTACAACTTTGCAGAAGAAAGTTTTTCCAAATTCCAAACAGAAATTTACCGAAATCTACAAATCGAAGCGATTTTACAAAGTTTATAACCAAATTTCTAATAATAATTGTGTCCACCAACACACAAAATATGTGTTAAACATTTAATCCAACAAAAATACTCTTCCTCCTCATTTATTCATATATCCCATATTCATTGTAAAAATATCACCATTAATATATTATTAAAATAATATATTTAAATGAATTATTTTATCAGAAAAAGATAAAATATTAATTTTCAACAATTGTCACATTAAAAATTTTCTCCATCTATACCCTCATAAAATTAATATTTTTCTCATCATATAAATCAATAACTAATTATTCACAAATAATATTACAGAATCACATTAATGACAACCAGGCAGTTCTCAGGAAAGAGGAGCTTTCCAATAAGAATTTCTCCTTACTGGCGCGCAATTAGATGACCAAACCTCTCCTTAGACAGAACTTTCTAGACATTGCCAATAATATTATCTAATAATATTATTCAGATAATATGAATTATTGCTTCGATAATGGAAAATACTATGTAGTGATAATTATTGAAACAACAGTAATATAAAATTATCAATGCAGCAATTATTGAATCAATAAAATAAAATACTAAACAGTAATTACTGTAACCATTATTGAGTAGTGCCTTCTTACGTAAGAATCAATAATTGGTGCAATCTGGTAATCTTCTTGTCTTAAACAACGCGTATTCTTGTGTTTTAACCACCGAAGTATTCAACGGTATTATAATCTGGTAATAACTACGCTGCTATTATTTATAAACAACTTATATTTGTCGTTTCTTCATCCAATCGCTTTCCGTTATGGGGCCCAATAAAAGATCGCTACCGTAAATTTAATATTCCCCGACAAGTCTGAATATTCCACGACCAAACGAATATTTCAACAACAATGAATATTTTATAACCACATGCTTATTTAAAATATTTGCGCGTTTTACCCATAACTTTCCACATTAATCAAATCAACCTTACTATTTCAACATAATAAATAAAGGAAATTCCATTTATTTAAAAAAAAAATTCGGGTCTTACATCATAGTCGGGATAATAATGCATCGAGGCGGCAATCCTCGTGCAAACAACAACACCGACCAAATGATGAACGATGGAATGTTCCGAGACTTCATGCAATTCATACGACATCGAGCAAGAGCGGGCTCTGTCCAAATATAGGTGGAAACACCGGCAACTCTCGGATGGTCACCGCCAAGCAATTTAAGGAATCTGGGACCAACGGAGTTCTTTGGAGAACCAAAACCACTTAAAGGCAAGACGGATTAAACAGATCAACAAGATATTTTATGTCTTGGGATGCTCCGAGGAGCAAAAAGTTCCCTTTGCCACCTTCATGTTGCGTACAGAAGCATATTACTGATGGGAATCTGTAAAACGTACTCAACCTGCCGCACTGAAGATGTTTTGGGAGTAGTTCCAGGAACTGTTCAACGACAAGTACTTTCCCAAAAGTATTCGTCACATGAAAGAGGTTGAGTTCATCAAGTTGGAGCAAAATAACATGACCGTGTTGCAGTACGAAGCCAAGTTTGTCGAGTTGTCCCGGTTTGCGTCCCATTTGGTTGATAATGAGGAGAGAATGACACGAATATTTTTAAGAGGTTTGAAACCTGAGATACGGCAATATCTTATATCTCATAAACTATGTTTGTATGTAGATGTTGTTAATAGGGCTCAGTTATTGGAGCGTAATAATGAGTCAACCCAACCAAAAGAGGGCAGCCGGCAAAATAATAATACCAGTGAGAACAGTCATCGAAGCGGTGACAACAAGCGTGGAGGAAATCAACAGGCTAGAAATGGTAACCACTTCGGTGGTAATCAAGGCCAAAACAGTAAAAATAGACATTTCAAGAAGATGAGATTGAATAATGATGGAAAGACGTTAAGACTTTTGACGTTGTGAAGGAAGGAGAACCGACCACTATTATATGCTTCAAATGTGGAGGGAGGACACATCACCTCCAAACTGCATCGATGCCGTCCAAAACATGTTATAATTGTGGAAGAGAAGGTCACCCAGGCCGATTTTGTCGTTCACCAGAAGACAAGTTCAATTAGGATAAAGCACCAAAGGTAGTCCCGTAAAATTCAAAGCCGGTAGTGCAAGGAGGCGTTTGTTGTGACCTCCCAGAAAGCAAGGAACCCGAACGAGGTCATCACGGGTAAGCTTATCATAAACTCTAGCGAATTTTATACTTTATTCGATACTGGTTCTACCCACTCTTTCATTTCTCCTACTTGTGCTCAACGTTTAAATTTGACTCCGGAGAGATTGGACTTTGATTTATCTGTTGAAACTCCGTTGGGAGAAACCTTCATTACATCCACGGTTTATAAGTCTTGTTTAGTTCAAATCGACACCCGCACGTTTCCTGTCGATCTTATTTCATTGAAAATACTTGCATTTGATGTAATTCTATAGATTGATTGGTTAACTACACATCATGCAAAAATTAATTGTTTTCGTAGGGTTGTTAGCTTTCATATTCCTAACCAACCTATTATGCAAATTCAAGCAACCAAACCATTAAAATCAATCATTTGTCTTCTCCGAGCCATAAAATTTATTCGTTTATTGAAAAACGGATGTTAAGCTTTCTTAGCTCATGTCACGGATCTAAACAAAAATACGCCGGTCTTGAATGATATTTCTATTGTTAATGAATTTTCCGACGTATTCTCGAAGAACTTCTGGCCTACCCCAGGCGTGAAATTGAATTTTGTATCGACCTTGAACCCTGCAGACAAAACCCATTTCCAAAGCCCCATATCGAATGGCTCTATTGAACTTCGAGTTAAAGACCCAACTGCGAGGAATTGTTAGACATTGGCTTTATTCGTCCTAGTACTTTTCCTTGGGGTGCTCACTGCTACATCGGTGAAGAAAGATGAGAGTATCGACTTTTGTATTGATTATCGGGAGTTGAATCATGTCACCATCAAAAATAGGTACCCATTGCCACGTATTAATGACTGTTTGACCCGGTTGCAAGAGCCAAATTCTTTTCAAAGATTGATCTTCGTTTGGATATCACCATTGAAGATTAGAGCCAGATGACATTCAAAAGACGACTTTCGAACTCCGATGCGGGCATTATGAATTCATTGTCATGTCTTTTGGATTGACTAATGCTCCTACTTTCCTTCATGGATATGATGAACCGAGTATTCAAGGAATATTTGGATCACTTTATGGTCGTCTTTATTGATGACATCCTCATATATTCCAAAACTTCGTGAAGATCATGAGCAACACTTGAAATCGATACTCTAAAAGCTTACGTGAATATAAGCTTTATGCCATGTTGAAGAAATGCGAGTTACGGCGAGGAAGTAGCATTCCTTGAGCACGTGGTATCAAGTCATGGAATATCTGTTGACCCAACAAAGATTGAAGTTATTCAAAGTGGGAGCAACCTAAATCGATGATCAAGAAGTCGTAGCTTTCTCGGTTTAGCTGGTTATTATCGGAGATTCGTAGAAGGGTTTTCTCGAATCGCTATTCCATTAACTCAGCTGACTTGGAAAGATACAAGTTCGGTTGGAGCGAAGAATATGAGAAGAGTTTTCAAGAACTCAAGAGGAGACTCATTTCAGCACCTGTTCTTACAATACCATCTGGTTCGGAGGAATTTGTCATCTACAGTGATGCTTCGGGCAAAGGGTTAGGATGTGTTTTCATGCCACATGGGAAAGTCATAGCCTATGCCTCACGATAACTCAAAGAATATGAGAGGAATTATCCTACTCATGATCTAGAGTTAGCAGCTGTTATTTTTGCACTAAAGATTTGGAGGCATTACTTGTATGGGGAGAAAGTGGAGATCTTTACGGATCATAAAAGCCTTAAATATTTCTTCACTCAAAAGGAACTCAACATGCGACAACGACGTTGGCTTGAACTGTTGAAAGATTATGATCATACCATTCAATACCATCCTGGAAAAACGAACGTGGTAGCTGACGCATTGAGTAGAAGATCATATGCGGGTACGAGTGTGATATTGTCAACATAAAGGCCCATTTTGTGTGACTTGCAAAGAATGGAGATAGAGATAAAGACTTCAGGGACCCACATGATGATGACGAATATACGAATAGAACCGACTTTAATTGATAAAGTTAAAGCTGCTCAAACTACAGACCTGGAACTGATATGTATGAGGAAGAAAGTGCAAGAAGGTGCTATGCCGGAAGCAAGAATCGATGATGAAGGAATACTTTGAGTCAACTCTAGACTTTGTGTTCCTAACGACCCTGATTTAAAGTATAAAATCATGATGGAGGTGCACAACACACCGTTTGTAATCCGTCTTGGGAGTACCAAAATATATCGTGATCTTCGTCATACATTTTGGTAGATCAATATGAAGAGAGAGATAGTGCTGTTTATCTCAAGGTGTCTAACTTGTCAACGAGTCAAGGCGGAACATCAAGTACCAAAAGGTCCATTGCAACCACTTGAAATTCCAGAATGGAAGTGGGAGCACATTACCATGGATTTCGTTACTGGTCTTCCCAAGGTTTCTCAAGGAATTGATGCAATTTGGGTCATTGTTAATAGATTGACCAAGTTTGCTCACTTCTTACCAATACGAGAAACTTATACACTTGAACGTCTTGCTCGTATGTACATAAACGAGATTGTAAGACTTCATGGTATGCCAGTATCCATAGTTTCTGATCGAGACCCAAGATTCACTTCACGATTTTGGGTTAGTTTGCAAAAAGCTATGGGCGCGGATTTACGATTTAGTTGACATATCATCCTCGGACGGACGGACAATCGAGAGGACTATTCAAACTCGGAAGATTTATTAAGACTCTGTGTCCTTGACTTCAAGGGAAGTTGGGATAAGTTCTACCGATTGGTGGAGTTTTCCTCTGAACAACGATTATCAAGCAAGCATTGGCATGGCTCCATTTGAGGCGTTGTATGGAAGAAAGTGTCGTTCTCCAGTATGCTGGGATGAGGTGGGTGAAGCAATTTTGTTGGGACCGGAGTTGGTACGTATGACTACGAAAAAGATTCAAACGACCCGACAACGTATAAAAACCTCACAAGATCGACAAAAGAGTTATGCTGATCTTCATCGAAAGGACGTAGAATTCGATATTGGAGATCATGTGTTGTTACGTGTTGCTCCATGGAAAGGAGTTACGAGATTTGGAAAGAGAGGGAAGCTAAATCCTCGATTCATTGGCCCATTTTTAATCCTCGATCGAGTAGGAACTGTAGCCTATTGACTTGCCTTACCGCCAAGTATGTCTCGTGTTCATAATATTTTTCACGTATCCATGTTACGTAAATATGTGAAAGATCCGAACCACATTATTGAGTTAGAATCGGACGAAATAGCGGAAGACTTAACGTATGAAGAGGTACCTGTTCAAATCTTGGATAAGAAGGAATATATTTTACGCTCCAAGGTTATACCTCAAGTCAAAGTTTTGTGGAGAAATCACGATGTTGAGGAAATGACCTGGGAGTTAGAATCTGAAATGAAATCAAGGTATCCTTACCTCTTCGGTATACAAGGTACGTACCCTAATTTCGAAGGCGAAATTTCTTAAGAAGGGGAGGTTGTAAGACCCCAACTTTTATAAATAAAGATGAATTTTCTATAATTATTATTTTTGAATATTGTGGAATAAATTTGATATAATGTTATAGTTATGGGTAGTATTTATAAATTCTGCAAAGTATGCAAGTTATTTTATTATATTCGATTGGTCGGGAAATATTCATTTTAGCAGGGAATATTCGTACAACGGCGCAATCATTGGTGGACCCCATAACAGAATTATTATTGGATTGAGAAAGCGATAAAAATATTTTTATGAAAATAACGGCGAGTTTTCTGGATTAATCTTTGTTGAACTACTCATTAGTAAAAGTACGATGTCTGGCGTGGTTTACAGGTATTAATTATTGATGCTTACGTGAGAAGTCATTCAGTTTTGTTCAATTATTGCTATAGTAATTGTTGCATAGTATCTCACGTTATTTAATTCAATTATTGTTGATATTATATATATTGTTAAAATCAATAATTGAGACGACAAAGTTATTAATATTATTATTTATAATATTAACGATGTCTAGAAGTTCTGTCAAGGAGAGGTTTGGTCACCTAATTACGCGCTAATAGGGAGAAATCCTTATTGGAAAGCCCCTCTTTCCTAGGAACGACCAGGTCGATTAATATTGTGAATTATAATAATGATGATAAATGTTGTTAAAAATATTGAAAGAATTTTTATGAGGTAGTTGTTGTAAATTTGGCGTATTATTTAGACCCCCATTTACCTATTTTTTAACATAATTGGTAGAAAGTTATTTAAATATAATGGGACCCCTGTGATTATGACATGTTGGGGGAAGGGGAACATGTGGGGCCCTCACGATGTTGAAAATTGAATTGTTGGGAGGTTTTTCAAAAAGTTATTAACTTGGGTGGGGTGGGAAATTTGGTTTATACGGGAGGGAATATAATAATTATTATTATATATAGTTTATATATATATAATATATTTTATTTAAAGATTTTGTTTTAAATATGAACAGTCCGATTAAAAGTAAATCAATCTGGACTGTTCATGAATTAATCTTATATAGTCCATTCTTACATAAATAGAAGCTCATTCCTTCATTATTTTCTTACGAATTCATTGAAACTCTGAGAGAGAAAATTATAGAGAAAGAAAGAAGAGAAGTCTTTAACTTTCTTTTTCTATATCCGGTTTCTATTACAGTGAGGGGTGTATTCTTTCTTATTCATGAAGAGAAATGTTGTTATTCCATTGCTTATTATTACATTAGAATAACTTTTGTATGTGATGATCTACCCCTATACTTGGTGACGTTCTTCTATTATTTTGTCTTTATTATTATGGTGAAATATCTTGTTTTGTGTGTTTTATCTGGGACTGGTTAAAATGTCTTTATTATTATTACATTAGAATATCTTATGCATGTGTTTTACACCGACTTCGGTTCCGTCTTTATTATTATTACATTTGGAACATCACATGCATGTGTTTTACAGGACCTAGTTAAAATCTTTATTATTATTCATTTGGAATATCTTGTGCGTGTGTTTTACAGGACACAGTTTAAATCTTTATTATTACATTTGGAACATCACAGCCAGGTGCAAATTTTGGGTGACGTGGTTCCGTTATTATTATTACATTTGGAATAACTTTATCTGTCACAAATCTTAAGTATGCATGGTGATTTCTTTTGTTATTCCATTCTTTATTATACTCGATTGGTTAAAGTTTTGACTTATACTCCATAAAATTAGTAGAATATCCTTGATATTTCAACTGACATCCAATATCTTTCCATGGAAATATTCTTACGATCATTCTTGAATTTTACTCTACACAGAAGTATCATGTTGACAATTTGGTCGTTATTGGTTCTTGGACAAATTAATTCTTGAACTTATTTCATTGAATTCTTATATCATTGTCATCATCCTCATGTTTATATTTTTTTTAAAGTCATCTGTGCCCTGTAGTGCATAGATGGACTTGGTATGATTATGACCAAGGATTATTCGGTGTAATCATGACCGTAATGTTACAAATGATGTGGTAAAAGTCCTCATTGGCTTTAGTAGTGCATTGATGGGCGATTGTTGGCATGATCATGACCATTAATGAATACACGAATGTCCTTGCCCGTAGTCATGGATAATTTGTTGTTGTGATCTTAAAGAATATCCTTGGCCGTAGTGCAGGGGTGATTCGATGATGTGAATTATTTATTAAGCTGAGTCACAGCGATAAAAGTGATGAAAAACCTTTTAAATCATAAAAGATAGTAGATTTTATTCTCTACTTGACTTTTTTAATAGATTGTTTCTTCCGCTGCAGTTAAACTTGATGTCTATTGTATTTTATCAGTTTAACATTGTTGAGGACTAATGATAATTTATTCTGCATTATCTTAGTCATAATATTTCTTGCTGGGCTAGTTGAGCTCACCCTTTCTTTCACTGTTCTCTTCAGAAAATGAGAACGTAGCTGGGACGAGTCGGGGAACGGAGTGATGTTTTGGATGATAGTGTTAGGTAGTAGTCCTCACTATTACGTTAAATAGTGTGACAATAAATATATTGAGGACTTATTCTCGAGAGTGAATATTATGCAGAAGGAAATATTTGTATTAAAACTCATAAGCATGTGATACGTAAGTACTTTACATTTGTTATATAATTAAGTTGTATTTGAATTTTGTACCATGTATTGGCGACTCAAGATGGGTGATGTATACCTATTTTTTGGGGCGTCACGGTTAATATCAAAGCTTGGGGATATGATCCTCGCGGCTAAGATGTGAAGGCAAGAACTAGGAGAGAGAGAGACGGAATTCCTTCGCTAGTATGACCTACCTAAGTTTATTTGGTATTTAATTGTTTGGTCGTCGAGTATAGGGATAATATGTGAAATGTTATTTAACTCTTGTTTTGTGGCGATTATTTGAAAATGGCATCAAGAATGTTGAGAACATCAATCGAGAGCACGAGAGGCCGTTGAGTCTCCACGAGATCAATAATCGAGGATAATGTGCATCGGGAAAGGCGACAATCCTCAAGAAAACAACAACACCGACCAAATGATGAACGATGAAATGTTCCGAGGCTTCATGCAATTCATACAACATCGAAAAGAGCGGCTCCACATCCAAAATGCAGGTGGAAAACACTTGGCAACTCTCGGATGGTCACCGCCAAGCGATTTAAGGCTGGGACCCACTTGGAGTTCTTTGGAGAGCCAAAACCACTTAAGGCTAAAAGCGTGGATTAAGCAGATCAACAAGATATTTGATGTATTGGAATGCTCCGAGGAGCAAAAGGTTTACGAGCATTACAAATTTTTTAATTTATTCCGCTAATAGCAAGCTTTTACAATCAAATAAATTACTTCAATAAATTTAAAAAATATTCTAAATTAGTTTTTAAAATTTAAATTCAATCGTATATTTTAGAAAAGATAAATTTAAATACACTATTAACGTAAATAGTGTAAACGCTGATGGCTGAATAAACTCATAATGCAACGAGTTCCGTAATACACAATTTTGTAATGCAATAACAATTTTCTATTATCATTATAATATTTATTTAATTAGTATTTGATATTTGTATAATAATTGTAATGTTATAATTACATGAAGTTCAACATTAAATTTGATTGACATAATATATAATTTTATACGGTCCGGATCTTAAGCTTCACCTTTATCTTTATCATCATCCGAGCTCACCTCCTTCTTTAATGACGGACGACGTGACGGTTTGGTCATATAACCGTCGTAAATATACTTTTAAGCGATGCTATATATGTTATTCTTTGTTAAAGTATGAGCGGCATTTGCTGTAATAATCAAACCGTCGTCGAATCTGTCATTAAGAAAGGGTGAGCTCGAATGAGTTGAATAAATAGTGAATTTAAGATCCAGACTCTAATTTTATATAATGATTAAAATAAACTTTAAGTCAAAATATCCAGTTAATGTCATACTTGTATTTGACATCAATCAATTAAAAGTGTGGTACTTGTTTCGTGTTTAAAAAACAAATATATTTGACAAGACATTGCTTTTGTTTTACTTGCACAGACCAGGGAGAAATAAAGCAGAGAGTAGAGACAGTAATAAAGGAACTCAGCTACTCATGAGCCATCATAATTCATAAATGTAATTTTTTTTTTATATAATACACTATTTTAGGTATAATTTAAATATATATATAAGAATATGATTATATATATTATATAATTTTATATATATTTAAATTATATCTAAAAATATTATATTATATAAAAATTTAATTGAAATAAATATTATATATTTTTTGGGAGTCACGAGAAAAATAAAAATAAATAATTAAATAAAAACTGAGACCGGTTCAATTTTTCACTCCATTGGACCTGTCCGTCAAGACTTATTCTATTGTCAATAATCAAGGTCATGTTCTAGTGATCCTGTAGAAAAGGAACTATATAAGGGATATAGTTCGGCAAAAACAAATTTAGTTAAGCCTACTTTTAGTTTAGGATGAAAGAAGCCAAAGAAAAGAGAAGACTTTTATTAATTTTAGGCATGACAAATTTTTCCGAACTCGACCAAACTCATCCGATTCCCATCTTAATAGAATTCGAATTTATAAATTTATAGTCCGATCCCAATTTTAATAGAATTCGAATTTATAAGTTTATAGAGTTAAGATCGGATATGAGCCACTCTCTTGATTATCAGACATGGTATATTTTTGTTAGTATTTTTTGAAATTTGTTTGTTATGCAATCGAATAGTTGAATTATTTGAATTGATCGGTCGTTTAGTGTGTTTTGCTTGAAAAAAATTATCTGAATAATTTGAATGAGTGCTTGGACGATTTGACCTAATAGTTTAGTTTCATATTTTTAGCTTAATGGGCTAAATGAAGTATATACCATGTCTGATAATCAAGAGAGTGGCTCATATCCGATCTTAACTCTATAAACAATTAATATAATTAACTGGAAATTATTCTTTCCATCCCTTTTTAAATGTCATTTTAAAGAAGCGTTTTTGTCTCTTAATATTTATCGTTTGATAATTTTAATTAAGTATTAAATATATCAAAGTTTGTATAGGTCATTTGTATTATACATATTTTTTTACAATTATTTTATATTAAAAATGTATTAAATATGTGTACTATGCAAACTTTTATATTCACATATTCCAAAAAAAAAAAATTTTCTTCTTCTCATCATTTTTTCTTCAAAGATGAAGACTTATTATTTCGCCATTTTGTATAAAAGATGAAGACACCAAGGATTTCTATGCATCTTAAATGTTCTCAATTGCTGGTGCAAGGATGCCTAAACCTTTGTAATGGCACAAATTCTTCTCTGCCATATGTAAGGTGCATTAACATGGCAGGCGGCCCCATGCCCCCACCATCCCTTATGGAGTAGTAATATTTATAATGTCTAGTTTTCGGCCCTTAAAAGTGTCATCCAACATTCCAACCCCACTACCAGCCAATAGACAAAATACCAGTATGCATTCAACACAACCCACCACCCTTTTGCCTTCCCAACAAGAATAAATTCACTTTGTACCCCAATCCAAAAGTATAAATAAATCGAGTAGAACTCAGTATTGAATTGTTCAGATTTAATTTACAAAATTTATTGAATATAAAATAAAATTTGATTGAGGCTTATTTAACTATCGAGTCAAGTAGAATTTTAAATTGAGCCCGAATAATTTAAACTTTTTGAATGAATATGATCGAGTATCAATAAAAAAATTATAATTTTAAAAGGTTCGAGTAATTTATAAAACTTTAAAATTTATTCATATTTGACTCATTTATATTTTGAGTCAAACTCGAATCGAACTTTTAATCGAATAAGTATAAATCGAGTCCGAACTATTTACTTATTTTACACCCTTCAAGCCATAATATTTCAACGAAAAAAAAAACAAATATAAGAAGCCCTCCACGCCCTACCCCTACTCTACCCCTACCCATCCCCCACACCCACCCGGCCCCACCACACAGCCACCTCCCAACCCCAACCCCAACCCCCCAAGTCTGGTTTGGTGCCTGCACTCTTCAGGTTTAGCCTAAAGATCTAAAATAGTGCATCTTTTTTGTGCACAAAACCTGTACTGACCTAGCTTGGTTTGACTCGGGCCTCACCTAGTACCCAACCCGATCCAGGCTTTCTACACCTAGGCAAACCTCACAAGTCTAAAATTGTAGACTCGGTTTGACTCGGGCCTCACCTAGTACCCAACCCGATCCAGGCTTTCTACACACCTAGGCAAACCTCACTAGTCTAAAATTGTTGACTCTAAAAAGTGCATATACTAGAGGGGCATTAGAATCATAACACAACATTAAAATAAAAATAACAATTTCCAGTAATAGTACTTCATTAATAAAATATTAATCTCTCGGTTTCATAATAACTTTCTTTTTAAGTTCATGTAACATAAATTAAAAAAATTATTTAATATTATCATTTAAAAATTAAATTTATATGAAATTCTATCACCACCATTTTATAAAAAGTTGAAAACTATTAATGCAATTTAAGAAAATTTATTGAAAGAATGAGAGAAGTTAAAAGTAATATAGAAAAATAAATAATTTATTCTCCTAAAAAATTATAAACGACAAATAAATTAGAACAAATTTTTTCTTTTAAAAAGATAATTATTATAGAACCTTCTGAGGGTGTATAATAGTAACACAAGAATTCTTATTCACGTGCTTTGAGACCAAGAATCAAACAAACACTAACAATGGTAATACCCTCCAACTGAATTACTAGAATATAAGAAAGGTTACTAGGCATAAAGTCAAAACTTGACAACAAATTTCAGGACCAACATGCAGTTCATCATAAGTAAAAGTCAGCTCAGGCAAGAAACTTACAAAAAAACATCTCCTTGTATTCGGATTAAAATTACAATGAAGGATAAGATTGATAACAAACTCGGTCACAAAAACTCTTTCTAAGTCTAACCCAGAGCGAGCTTGAGCTTTTGCTCCTCTTAGTTTTATTTTGACCCGACTACTATAATTACCTCAAGATTACATATAAATATACATTTGGCGGATCGATTGAACACAAAACTCAGTAAATGATTTAGCATTTAAACCTCTATATATACACAACTAAATATAGTATTCTCTCCTGCAGTCACTTCTCTGTGGTTTCTCACCCTGCTTTTAGGGGTCTTTGAATTAATATTTTGCCTAAGCTAAAGCCGATATGCTGCAGTTTCCACGACAATTGAAACCTTCAATTCTAACTGCAGCTGGCTTTTGCCCAAATTTAAGACGAGGACAAACTCCATTTTTGCGTTGAGATGATGGCGATGCTTCAAGAACCGGTGAAAATGGGCTTGGCTTGTCCATTCCAAAGTGAGCATCTTTGATCAGTGGGTTTGAAGCTCTACTCGGTGGAGATCCCATAAAAAATGGCGGCGAGGAAGGAACCTGATGATTGGGCTTTTCAGCACCATAACTTCCCTATTATTATAAATGAACAAGACAAAAAATTAACTGAATTGATAATACGTCAATTATCATAAATACATATCGACAAAAGAACCTGTTAATTCGAATCCTATAACGACTTTATTCTAAAAATAGGAACTACTGGGTGGATCTAGAATAAAATATTCAGTAATGAATCTTCTCAACTATCTACAAAAAAAAAAAACTCCATGCGTCATTTAGGCTTCTAGTCGCACTTTTTTTTCTGAATTATTCAAAAACTAAGGTTGGCCGATTGGGGGAGGGACTTGATGAAGATAAAAGCTCTGTTTGCATCAACAGTTTGGCTCATGAAGTCTTCCATAAGGAACCGAACATAAATTGTTACATAAGAAATAAACAAACATGTATCCTACTTAAATTTCTGGTGCTCAAGTTCAGTGCTAAGAAGGAAGTGAAGTTCGATTACATTGATTCATGTAACTATATTAGTATGAAAATAAGATCTTTACTAGAGGCTAACACCTTAAGTAATAATCCTCTTAACAGTAACATTTTCAATGAAAATTTGAAAGAAATGGTGCCTTTTTTTCTTTTTCCTTTTGTTTACTTTTGAATTTTTATGAATCGTTGAGATATTAAGTATGTATGTGCAATATGTGTTTGTTTGTGAACAATAAAAACAATTCTACTCTGCTTAACTAGATCAGGCATATCTTTATTTATATAAATGCATATGCTTATCCAAATTAAAACAAACAAGGCTGCTCACAAAATAAATCAAATAAAATCTCATTCGTTCCAAAAAATAACTAAAAAAAATCAGAACAAGCAAAAGAACAAAATTTTCACTCACTCTTCTATGGGTGATTGATCCAAGATCTAAAAATTAGTTCCCCATAACCAAACACATAACTCGAATTTTTTTCCATAAAAACAGTCAACCCAAAAATCTAAACCAAACCAAGATCCAAAAAGTAGTTCCCAATAACCAACACATAACTCATTTTTTTTTTAATTTTAAAAACACTCGAAAACCAAAAAATCTTAACAAAATAAAAAGATACCTTCGTGAGAATCATGTCCAGAAGCTCCGGCCCTGCTCTTGAATCACATAACTCCGTTTGATAACTGCAAATAAACCCCAAAAAAAACATGGGTTAGATGTGAAAATCAAAATCAAAGCTCATTTTTTTTTATATCAAATTTAAAATAAATAAAAAAGAAAAAAGAGACATACTTTGAAGGATTCAAGAGACCAACGCGACGAGGTTTAGGGCAAACGACGCCGTCTGAAATAGAAGAACCCCTCATCCTGAAATCTCCAAGAGAAGCAAAGACGTTGTTGTTCTGCTGATATGCGCATCTATTCATTTTCTCACTCTTAATTTCTTCACAGATCAGCATAAATCAACGCCCTGTAAACACACACATGTACATATAAGAGTATATAAACAAATATATATATGTATGTGTGAATTTTCATTTTCTATTATTAAAATTCAATTATGTATAGATAAAGGAGGAGGAGGAGGAGGAGGAGGAAGGTACCTGCTGATGGCTCTTCCAGGCTTGAAACGATGGAGGGGGGAAGAGAGATAAGAATTGTGATTTGAGGATCTATTCATTTAGAAAGAGCGGACTAGGATAGAGAATAAAGTGTAGGTTGCTGATGTCAGAAATGGGAAGAGGGACTAGGGAGGGATATGATATAATAACACGACTGAATTTTTATTTTTTATTATTCTATTTTACTATAGCAGTAAACGTATCATATAAATATAGTAAATACGATTTGAGTTTGATTTGATTTGATTTATTAAACGAATTAAATTTAAATCTATTTTTTGTTTATTAAATTAAACGAGTTAAGTTTAAATAACATGTTGTCCGATATAAACCGATTCATTTAGACTTGGTTCGAATAAATTCTACACATTTAACTTGTAATTAATTTATTTTTTTAAATAAAAAAATTAAATTAATTGAGCTTAAACTCAATTAACTCTTGTAAATTTGTTTCGAAATCACATGTTTAAATTTAAAACTCGTTTAAATTTTAATTTGAGTTATGTCGTCTTATTTAATTTTTAAACGAATTCAAACTTGACATCAAAATTTAGTTATATAGAACTCGTTTACAGCTCTACATTTTCACTACTTCATTTAACATTTTTTCACCATTTCTATTAAGTTATACTTTCGTTTTTTAGAACTCGAAAGTGTTAGTGTAAACTAGGAGATTTTTCTTTATTTCTTTATTTTTTTTTCCTTCATATTTTTTTATTCTTTTTAAAGCATGAACATTTTTTAACATCAAAAAGTGATTATTCAGAGTAAATGTATAATTTTTAATACACGTAACACAAGTATTTGGTGCAAACATTGGGCTGAGTTATTGATAAATCACTATCCTTTATTTTATTTTTTAATTTTAAAGCATTGCTTCGCTACTTTGCCATATTTTTTACACAAAATATTTAAAAAAGCTTTAAAGGTGTTGTTTGGATCAAGATTTAAAAAATCCTTGTTTCAAGAATATTGATTTAATTAGGTCATCTTAATCCATCCTAATTTATTCAAAATAGGTTCTGAGTTGTTGATACCGTTAGTTACTAGGCTAGGCCATGGAAACTGGAAAGTGAAGTTCAATAAGATAGTTCACCACCCTTTTGCCATTTTGCAAAAAGACATTGACAAATATTGGCATTTTGTACACTCTTGGTTGATAGTTTCACACATACTTTGTTCATGCATGCATAATACTTTTGATTAGGAGAACAAAATAGGCTAATAAATTTAAGAAGTTCATGTCATTTTATTTATGTACAAATGTAATGGAACAAGAGGAGTGTCTATTAAGTTTTTGTAGTATGTTCGGTTACCGACATTTAGAGCATTTGCAACGATAGTATTTGGTGTATTTGGAGTCTCTAACGTACGATATCACTTTTGAAGCGCTGTATTTGGACCCCAAACACAACGTTTGTGAGTTAAATAAATTGAGTTTAAAATAAAATATTTATAAACGAATAAAATTTTCAACTGCGTTTGGTGTATTTGAAACCTCGAAACGAATGCCAAACACCAGTAGACGAACATGCATTTACTACTTTCAGTTTAGAAAGCAAAGGGAGATGCATAATCTTGATTTTGTTTTCAAAAAAATCAAAATAATTGAAATATATTGAAATTGTAATTTGTTACAATGATAAAAAATTATAATAAATTTTTTTATAAATAAATAATATATATCAAATAAAAAAAACTAATCGTAATAAAAATTAATGGACACTATAATTTTTTTTTAATTTTAACCGAGAAAGCAAAGGGAGAGGCTTAGGTGGTGTTTGTTTGTGTCTGAATGCCTCTTAATTCACTTGTCTCTGATTCGGTCAGAGGCAAATCTTGTTTGGTAATTTTTTTTTTTGCATCTTAATCGTTAAGACAAAAATTCAAATATTAGCTATTAAGAACTGCCTCTTAATAGTTTAATTAAAATTTATGGACAAAAATAGCCTCAATAAATATTATAATCCTTCAATTTCAAATTTTAAGATCATTCAAATAAAATTTTTAAATAACTCAGAGGGTTAAAATAGTAAAATAATGTCATTAAGATGTTTTCTACTTTTTAGTTATCAAACAATTTTTTAAATTCAAATGTTATTTTATTCAATTAATCTAATTTATTAAAATATATTAACCATTCAAATCTTAATTACTCAATTTTGTAAAACATTTATTCTTGATTCCACTACAAATTGAGAAAGGACAAGAAGAAATAAAATATGGTAAAAACAATATCTCAACTTTGTGTATGTTTTGCTACTAGTTATTCTTCTGCTGCCCAATCTGCCTGGGACTTGTCAATTGTTTTGATAAGATACTTCCCAAATTCAATCAACTTCTTCAAAGTCAAATGCTAAAGCCAAATTTCCAAGTGATTAAAATAAAAGAAAATATCATATACTATTGAGTAATATATTTGAGGTTAAGGTTTATGTAAACTTATTGTAGTATATTTATCATAACTCACTGATGATGACTTGTAAGGAGAAATATAATATTTTTTCTTGCTCATGATTTTATAAAATATTTCCAAGCATGTCATTCATGAGCTCCAAAATAAAGTATATAAAAGGTTTCATTTACAAATGGTGTTTGCATGAAATTAAGTCGAATATGTTACCATGCAATCCAACTTTAAGATTAATTAATTGCCGGCCGGCCTAATTATTGTATGTAGTAACTAATGAAGGATTATGTTATTGGAAATGTTATTTTTAAGAGAAAGTTTTGATTATATGTTTTGTTATTAGTTATTTTCGAAGTCTTGATCACAAGTATCGTTCCTCGATCTGACAGAAAAAAAGGAAGTCACCGTATTATCTTTAACGACTTGTGTCGCTGGGAGCTAGATAACTCGTGTGTGAGTAAATATCGGATCAAAGAGAATGCAAGTCAATAATAGAGGTTAAGAGGTTTTAGTAGAGAAAATAGTATATGAGACTGAAATAATCCGGGTCAAATCTCGAGTCCGAATCGAATAAAATTCATTCAAATAAGGGCTTAAACTGGCTCAATAGTATCTTCTTGGGTCATCTTAGTTTATCACAGACTCCCCCAAAAAATTATGACTAAGGTACTATTAATAGTAACTTAATTTCTTAAGTACAGATAATTTTTTGGAGTGTTATAGAGACCGAACCCAAAAGGATAAATTAAAGGCCCAAAACAAAGGAAACGACAACTGGGAGGTGGTCCCAAGAGTGGTACAAATGAAAGTGGTACCTTAGGTACAAGTAAATGGCCTAGCTCGGGTACAACTATCCCAATGTTCAAATGTACTAAGACACCTATAATTGAGTCCCAGCCTGCAGCCTTGATTATGGCTTGCCTTTTCGAATTAGGAATTCTTGCCATTTCATACCTAAAAGAAAGGGTCCTTAACATTAATATACAACAATTAGAAAATAATTACAAAAATAAAATACACACAACATAATTACAAACATAAAATAACACAATATTACCTTGTTAAAATTATGCGTCATTAACTCCCTACACGTCAGTTACCGACTTTCATATTTTCAATTGACCGATCCTAAATTCACGCTAATGAAGAAAAAGGAAACTTGGAGATCAGAAAAAACAGAGCAACGACAGATCAATCGGAGAAGACGACATGGAACTCTGAGATCGGATAATAGAGGAGTAGATCAACAGCAACTTCAAGATCAACAACAACTTCAATAAGATCAACAACAACTTCAAGATCAGAAATCAACCTCTGTAACAACTTTGAGTTTAAAGTTTATATGCATATTGTTACCTTGTGGGTACTATATACTCGTATATTGGTTACCTTTCTTAAGTTTTTCGCTCTTTAATTGGTAACAAAGTCGATTATCTTGTTGTTTTGATTTCAAAATGCATGTAAAAATCATTTTATATTGCAGTTACTAAGTACATATAAATTGGTTCTTTTGTTTATTATTGATTTGGTTCTTTGTATAATGTTTATTTGGTTACCCTGTAGTTCTTATATACTCATATATTGGTTTACCTTTCTTAAGTTTTTCGCTTCTTTAATTGGTAACAAAGTCAAGATTATCTTGAATGTTTTGATTTCAAAATACATGTAAAGATATGTTTTATATTACAGTTACTAAGTACATATAAATTGGTTCTTTATTATTATTGATTTGGTTCTTGTATAATGTTTATTTGGTTCTTTGAATACTTTAAATGTTTATTTGGTTACCCTGTAGTTCTTATATACTTTCGTATATTAGTTACCTTTGTTAAGTTTTTCGCTTTTTTAATTGGTAACAAAGTCGATTATCTTGTTGTTTTGATTTCAAAATGCATGTAAAAATATGTTTATATTCGTTTCTTAAGTACATATAAATTGGTTCTTTGTTTATTATTGATTTGATTCTTTGTATAATGTTTATTTGGTTCTTTGAATACTTTAAATGTTTATTTGGTTACCCCAAGTAGTTCTATATATACTCGTATATTGGTTACCTTTCTTAAGTTTTTCGCTTCTTTAATTGGTCACAAAGTCGTTATACTAACTGTTTTGATTGCAAAAATGCATGTAAAAATATGTTTTATATTACGTTACTAAGTACATAGAAATTGGTTCTTTATTTATTATTGATTTGGTTCTGTATAATATTTATTTGGTTGCTGTATACTTTAAATGTATATTCTACGGATGTTTTTTATATTGATGGTTACTTATTAAATACATTGGTTACCTTCCTGCAACTGTTGAATCTTTAAGTATCTATTGATGTTTTTATATTGTTTGTTTTTGCTGTAAAATGCATGTCAAATATGTTTTATGTTATGGATACTAATTAAATATATGTTGATTCTTTATACAAATCTGGATTTGGTTAGTATATAATGCTGACTTGTTTACTGTGTAATATTACCATGGTTACTACATAATATTACTGTATTTTATACTGATTTTTTGATATTGATGGTTACTAATTAATTACATTGGTTACCTTCATACACCTGTTATTCTTTAATTTGTAGCAAAGTCATTACTGATTGTTTTGGTTGTAAAATGAATGTAAAAATATTTTTATAATCTTGCATAGCTCTTAATTACATATATCTTGAGTTCTTCAGTATAATATGTATTTAGATACTGAAAGGTGTTTATTTGGTTACTCTATAATGTTATTGAGTTTTATAATTGTTTCTTTTATATTGGTGGTTACTTATTGACTATATTGGTTACCTTCACACAACTGTTAATCTGATTATATATATATTGATTGTTGTATACTATTTAATTGGTTACAATATAATTGGTTGCAGTGACAATTTGACAATTTTTGTCAAGTTTGGAGCGTCAAATTTTGGCATTTTCGGAGCCTAATTTAATTAGAAATGGGTCAACGATCAAAAGTCACAAGCTTAGCTGGTGAACTGCAGGGTTTTTTGGTCAAATTCCATCATTTAAGCCTTCAAAATTGCATGTAAAAATATGGTTTATGTTCTCGTTACTAAGATTATGTAATTTGGTTACTGTCTAATATTGATTTGGTTACTTTATAATATTTATTCAGTTGTTAGACAATGGAGACTGACAGGAACCAATACAACAAATTTAATTATTTACAGGAATATATAATTGTTTAGTGTTAGTAACCATTAACCACATGATTGATAACATTTTTGATGGTGTACAGTAACCAAAATTGATGTTGATTAATATTTTAATTTTTGATTCCATCATGAGTTATCAATATAAAGTAAACATATACAAGCTTTATAACAGTCTTGATACAAGCTTATAACAGTCTTGATACAAGCTTATAATTATCTGATTCTTAACAAGCTAAGAATTATCTATGATAATTATCTCGTTACTTATGAAGCTTGTAGATAAATAGGACACTCACACACGTATACATTTAACAATTGATGTTTGTCCCGATACAAGCTTATAATTATCTGAGTTACTAATAACAAAGAACTATAATGTAACATAATAAAAGCAATAACCATATTATTATATGATAAAGTAACTTGAATGTTTTAATGGTAACCAAAATGAAACATCATGTAATGAAACTCAGTTTAAGCAATCCATGTATACTATAACCATAATGTAACATAATAAAACAGTATCCATATAATTATATGATAGTAACCATAATAGGTTTTAATGGTAACCAAAACAGAAACATCATGTAATGAAACCCAGTTTAGGCAATCCATGTATACTAAACAATTACATATTAACCATAATAAAAAAATAAAAGTATCCGAAATCCCACATTGAGGACACAATAATAGTAGCCAAACCATAAGGTAACAGTAACCAAAACATAATAAAGAAGTAACCAAATAGTTATATGAAAGTAACCAGAACATGTAAGATGTATTTGTGGAAATGGAAGTAGAAATAGAATAGCATAAACCTTGTAGAATATATTTGAAGGAATTTATAAAAATAATACATCAATGTATACTAAGCAAATACATGGTTTATTATTTATAAAAATAATACATCCACAAACTAATGATGCCTTAAACTTCTTCAACTGTCTTGGGTTCAATTTCTTGGTAATAATGCAGGGGACTTCCATATCACACCAATATAACTTTTCCAATGAATTTTCTATTGTATTCCTCATAGTAAAGATTCCATAACTGCAAATAAAAAAAATCAGATTTACACAGTCATTAGTAACCAGATATAAACAATATTTATATCATAAACAGTTTACCAAACAAATACATTGTAACCAAAACAACATATAAAAGTAACCAAAATCTCAATTGAGGAAAAACGAATGGTATCCAAATCATAAGCTAACAGTAACAAAAAATATACTAATGAAGTAACCAAACAGTTATATGTTAGTAACCAAAACATATATTAATGGTAACCAATACATAAACAACATATAGACCAAACAAAGTTTAGTCAACCCATATATTAAGCAAATATATGGTAACCAGAACAACAAAAAACTGTAAGCAAAATCCCAACTCAAGGAAACAAAAATGGAATCCAAATCAGAAACTAATAGTAACCAAAAACATACTAAATAAGTAACCAAATATTTATATGATAGTAACCAAAACATGTTTTAATGGTAATCAATACATAAACAACATGTACACCAAAATCGGTTTAATCGACCATGTATACTAAGCAAATACATGGTAACCATAACAACATAAAAAAAAAAACCAAAATACCAAATCAAGGTAACAAACATGGTATCCAATCTCAAGCTAACAATAACCAAAAACATAATGCGAAGTAACCAAACGGTTATATGATAAGTATTCATTTTTTATTGCTTGACATAGCTACAACGTAAGCATTACATCAAGCCCCGAAATTAGTCTAAGTATACTAAACAACATGTAGTCCAAACTCGGTTTAGTCAATCAATGTATACTAAGCAAATACATTGTAACCAAAATAACATATAAAAGTAACCAAAATCCCAATTGAGGGAAAAAGAATGGTATCCAAATCATAAAATAACAAAGAATGAAAAAATATCTAATGAAGTAACCAAACAGTTATATGTTAGTAACCAAAATATATATTAATGGTAACCAATACATAAATAACATGTACACCAAAACCAGTTTAGTCAACCATGTATACTAAGCAAATACATGGTAACCATAACAACATAAAAAAATAACCAAAATACCAAATCAAGGTAACAAAAATGGTATCCGAATCCCAAATTAACAGTAACCAAAACATAATGCAGAAGTAACCAAACAGTTATATGATAGTAACAATAACAAAATTTAAATTAACACACCTTTAACATTTTTGGCTTGAAAATATCTTCTGGCTATGAACTTGAGCTTCTTCCCATGACATTTGTCGCCATGATCTCTTTCCGAATAACATCAAGAGGCAAGTTTGAAGCAAAATTTCTATTATCTCGATAATAGAACATGTATCTTCGATCCAAAACCTTCTTTTCACTAACTTGAACAACACAGCGAATCAACAAAGTCAACAAAAAGTAAATTAAAAAAACAATCAAAAAAAATAAAGGACTATTAGACAATGCAAACCAGTTGCATCCCCCAATAGCCTGAAGGAGATCAATATTCATTAACCAATTTATGCCACCCAGTACGAACAACTATGATGAAGAAGAAGAAAAATATTCATTAACCTTGTATGCAGGCCTAGTTAAGAAGAAGAAGAAGATTTTAGAGAGAGAAAGTACGAAAATTATGGAAGTTGGGAGAAAAAAAAGGTTTATTTATATAGGAACACGCGTTTCAAAAAAAATTACTCGATTTGCCATATCAGCCAATTAATACTAATCCCTTAAATTAAGGAATTCTAATTACACTAATATTGTAAATAAATATGGAAAAGTGTAATATTTTTGTAATTATTTTATAGGTGTATGATTTTTGTAATTATTTCTAAAAATGTACTAATATATGTAATTTACCTTAAAAGAAAAGATAAAGTTTTGGGATTTTAGTTGGTTAAGATCCGTAGTCATGAAGGATGAGATGGCCCAAACAAGAAATCTTTAAATCACTCTCGTCTCAATTTTTAATTTTTTTAGGGGTAATAGACATTGCAATTTTTAGGCTAATACTGCAATTTTAGATTTGTTATGTATAAAAGGAGCCATGGAGTCCAATTAAGTGAAGTTTTAGGACTCAACATATCTTGTACACCATTTTCTTTAATTATTTTTTTCAAAGGAAAAGTATTATAATATTATGACGAAAATATGTCAGACTTTTTCGTAAATAGAATTATCAATCAATTATATATATATATATATATATATATATATATATATATATTAATTGACAGACATTTTGATTCAATGGTATCATTAGAAAAATTCGACTGAAAAAATTATATAAGTTCTATGTATGTGTTCAATTATCTTCAACCACATTATATTTGTGATCTCTAAAAACTTAGATTTATCAAACATATTTAAATAAGAAATTTATATTTTTACATAAAAAATTGATATTTTCACATAATTTTTTAAACATAAATAGTGAGTGAATTCAACTTCTATATATGAGAGAGAAATTCATGTGGAATTAAATATTATTTATCAGTTTCCTTTAAATATTAAACTGAAGAAAGAAAAGGAACCGAAGGAAAAGAAGAGGAAGGAACAAGTATACAAGAAACAAAGGAAGTGAAACACGATTTGATTACTACACAGAGATCAATTATTATATAAGAAGTTGATACATCTCATGATATCACCTCACCTACAAGATTACTTTTATTGATATGTTTATTTCTCTATGCTTTCCCCCCTAAACGAGTAGGGCCCATATGGGGTTCCTATCCTTTGAGTGTCTCAAGTGCTACCTTTTTATTCCAGTACTGTAAATCTTGCAGCTTTGCTTTTCAAGAGTTTTTTTTTAATACCACTTATAGTATATGGATAAACCCTAATCAATTCAAAAAAGAAAAAGTGAACTAAAGCTACCATTGTCCCTATCCTTCATGTTCCTTGATTTGTCTCTCCTCTTTCACTTTCAACCTTCCAAGAAAATAACTAAAGATCATCATAGATTCCAAAATCTTCACAATCTATGTCATCCCACATGTTTTCAAATTGATTTGTGGGACCCCTTTGTTCATTGTTCATTCTCTTTACTCTTTCTTTCTTATACAATTATGATAAAGTTATCACATCGATCACATACCGCTATGAAATTCTACAATTTTTTGTTACATTGGTTATAACAAAAGTTGCATTTTAACTCCAGCGTCCTGTTTGTGGGTCAAACACAAATGTAACATTTGTTATAACCAATATAACAAAAAGTTATAAAATTTTACGATGATATTGGTGGTGTGACAACTTCACCACAACCGCATCCATTTCTTTATATACAGAAGGGAGCCCTAGGATATTCATTATCCATGCAATGCACATTCATGATCTAGTCATCAAGCAACAAATATAAATATACATGCATGTGCACATGCATGCATGGTGGGTCATGTGGAGTGTCAATGTGCAGGGAAAAAAAGTGGGGAGGAATCTCTTTGGAGTTTGCCATCACCAACTCTTACTTTGGTCATCTTGTCTTCACACCAATGCAATTGCTCTTCACTTAGGTCAGTCATTCTCAAAACCCTAGACACAACTTTTAGGTCAACCAGAGCCATTACAATCTCCATCTCCTCCTCTTCCTTCAACTTTCTTTTCCTTATACAGTTTTTACCACGGCGAAGATCTTTCACCTTTGATGTTTTCTGCACATTAAATTCTACAAGAGTAAGAGTAATGCTCCACAAGCAAAATATATATGTGAATATGCACATATTTTTTGTGAATTAATATATTTATTCCGAAAAATGTTACGTACACCTAATTCATACATAGCTAAATTTGTATTTAAGGGAATATATAGCACATTATATAATTCGTTAAAGGGTCTGATATATATATATATATATATATATATATATATATATATATATAATTCACCTTTTTATTTACTTTCTTTTGTAGGAGGATAAGGGTTGGATCAACTGAGCCTCTTCTACTGTTTCTCCTGAAGAATGCTTTGATTATCTGGCAGTGACTTTCTTTATCCGCCTTGAGAAAATTCATGAATGTTCTGATTGCCTCCTCCATTATTTGAAGAAATACTGTTGAGGAAATTCTGGAGCCAAGATAATCATCTCTTTTCTCCTCATCCGAATCTAAGGGAGAATTTAATAAGTAAATTAACCTAATCAAAATAGTAATTTAAATTTTCCCACTAGCAAATTTTAGCTTTTATATGTAATATTGAATAAAGGATACTGATATTTTCACAATAATTTTTGATATTTTCACAATAAAAGTGTCGCTATAGATATATAACGACGGTGGAAACCACGACGATTTTGTTGTGAAAATATCATATTTTTTTAGTGAAAATATCATTTTCCTTGAAAAAAATGATGGTATGTCTTTAAGTAAAGTTAATATGCATAAAAAAGTTTAAAGTAACGGGGTTATCATTTTTGAGACCCAGAGAGTATAGTACAGAATATTTTTGTTAAAGATGTTGGAAAAGAAGATCTTCCACCCTAAGTAAACTCAGTTAGAGATCCCAAACTATTATTAGCTCATAACTTTATTGAGTTTAATAAACTTTAAAAACACAAAGGAATGAACTACCACATTTTTTTTAATAATGAAAATAGGTAGGCACCCTTATACTTAGAATCTTAATCCTAAATCGTTTAAAGCAGACAGTCTATATATTTGGACAGTTATAAAAATACGTTACATTTATATAACATAGAATTACATTTCAAGTAATATTTATTATATAAATATATATATTATACAAATATAATTCTTTATTAACAAATGCAACTCATATCTATAGACTGATATCTATAAAACTGTTCAAATAGACGGCCCTATTTAAACGGCCTAAAATTGAAATTCCTATAATATTGACAAGAATGTAGTACGTAGTACATATATTTATGCATGTATTTAACCTTTCCAAACTCTAAAGAATATTATATATAATCAAGTTTCTATATACTCATTGTCTTAATATGAAAATTATGAGCAGATAACAACTGAATATCTGTAAGTATTTCTTTAATAAACAAACTTGTCAAATTAAATAAAATTAATAAAAGAAAAGAAAGTAAAATTAAACCATTTAATTTACCTCTATATTCCGGTACTTGAAGTAACTTTGGTGCCAAACTCCTCATCCTAGCATAAACCTCTGGCCTCCTTCCGTGTTCATAAGGCTCATTTTCAACATATCTTTGTAAAAGAACTTGGAACTGTTGAAATTGCTGAGCAATATAGGCTGGACAACCCGGATCGGATTCGCGGCGTGAAGCTCTTAGCCTGTTGAAGTACTTGTAGTTCCAGTTGAGAGCTTCCCATGTCAAACAAATCTGAGCTACATAAGCTCCCTCAAGTTCTTGATAAGGGTTTTGTCGAATATCGGATGATCTTCTGTTTTTTGTGGACAATTTGTGAACAATCCGTTCTGATATTGATCTTGGACATGCCTGGATAGACCTTAGTGACTCTGAAAATGGGACTCATTTCTTAATTAATACTTGCAACACAACAAGAATAAAAAAAACAAAGGAAAAAAAATGCAGTTGATAAGTAAAAATTAGAGTTCCAGTTTAAAGTTTCTGTCGCTAAAAGGTTGTAAAAGTGTCGGTAAATATATATTTGATTTGACAATATTATGTTTTTATTTTGACTATATCTACCACAAAAAGAAAAAGACTATTTTATTTGAATTTGGATTCAAAGCAATTAATCGAAATGGGTAGTCTATTTGAACATTATAGAAACAAATTGCAATTGTATTATAGTTATATAACAATCTGTATCATCTTAAATGCAACTATATTCTGTGTCGATACAACTCGTTTCTATATATTGCACAACTGGATTGCCCATTTCAAACTATCTAAACTCATAATCCATTTAACTTATGGATTTCTCAAGGGTTATGAAAAGGAAAAGGGCAAGGATTAAGTGTAGTAATTTTCTCTTATTTTGCTATGAAAAATTGGAGAAAAGAGAAAAAGGGAAGGGTATCATTCTCTTTTCCTTTTGTGGATTCCAATCACATATTCATTTCAGTTGAAACTGAGGGATCGAAATCACTTTTCCTTACTCTCACCTTCTTTTCCCTCAAATTATTACCAAAAGGAGTCTTACCTATTACAACTTATACACAAGTAGAAACAATTAATTAAGAAAATTAAAGTACCTGTTTCATGAAGCTTTTGAGCACTAATTCTATCTAAAAACAGCATTTCTTCATCATATTTTTGAAACACGGTGTAAGACTCCCACTTGGGGCAACTTCTTCTCGAGGATGACGAAAATGGATCTTCAGTTCCAGAATCCCTACAATTAATGGAGCTTCTCCACTCGGAGGAGTTCTTTGAAGTTGAACCAACAGTACAAGTATCACTAAAAATTTCTTCCTTACTAATATCCTTCTCTTCAACTTTAATTTTCTTTTTGTCCAACTTAGGTTGTGAAAAAATAAAAAAATTGTCATCTCCACCGTTGAAATTCGTGCTCTCCACCCTTGCATTTTTAATTTCCCTAGTATCCAACTTTTCTGTCACACAACATAAGTAATATCAGGCCGTGTTAAAATTAAGAAGCATAAAATATTAATTAAATAACGTTTTTGACTATTAATTATAACTAAAATTATAATGTACCATAACGATTTTCATTATTAGGGATCATGATATTATGACCATTTGTATGAGAATCATAATCAGAATCTGTATCTGTTTCTCCAAGATCTTCTACGACAACTTGATCATAATCAATATTGCATTCCAATTTTGAAGCTGGTGAGCTACAAACAGACTCAAACAATTCATCTAGCTCATCTTCAATTATGGGATCATCATCATCATCATCATCATGAATATTATCCACAATTTCTTCAACAAGAATTCGATCCATTCCAACATTTTTATTATGCAAGAACGATAGTGCCTCCCCGCCATGAATTATATCCGCTACTAGATGATCTTTCTCCATGCATTTTTGATAATAATACGAGTTATTTTCTTCCTCTTCTTCTTCTTCTTCTTGATCCTCCTCCTCCGAGAACGTTTCAAATTCATATTCATCCTCATTTCTACAAGAAAATTAAGAAAGAAAACAAAATATGAATTTTAACACGCACATATATTTGATATATAAAGAGAAAGAGATCGAGATCATTTAATTTGTAACTAACAAATTAATTAATGTTTACCTTTGGGAAAATGGATTGCCAAAAAGGAAAGTGAAGAACTTGGCAAGAGAAATGGAAGTGAGGAAGAAGAAGAGGAAGAGAAGTTGAAAGGAGGTGGAGACGCTGTAGAACAATCTAACTAATGTTTCTTTAGAACATTGCATTTTTTTTTGTTCTTGGATCTTTGTTTTTTTTGCTCTAATATGAGTACCCTAGTCTAATGACTCTCTTTTTCTCTCTTTATTACATATATAAAGCAAAGTGGCTCAAAGGGAA
Organism: Panax ginseng; assembly: GCA_020205605.1. NCBI lineage: Eukaryota > Viridiplantae > Streptophyta > Magnoliopsida > Apiales > Araliaceae > Panax > Panax ginseng. The sequence goes on along the minus strand of CM035145.1, from coordinate 137,353,986 downwards.
AGAGTGTGCAGTGCATTGGTAATTGCTTTCATAATTTCCTTTCCTTGTTTGACCAAATTGTCCCTCTTTTATTTGATTTGGTTATCATGAAGCTAACTTCATGGTATGTTGGTCGATTAATGCGTCTGATCTTGAAACGCAGAGAAAATCGAGTCACCTCCCAACTTCACATGTCAAAAGCCAGTGACGGTCAATTGATTAAAAGTTAATTTCATACTAATCACTCCCATTTTATATCTTCAAAATGATTGATGTGTCATATAATTTAGTCACTAAAAAAAATGTGGCTTCAAGGGGATCAAAAGTTGTAACATTTACGATAAGATTTTTATTTTTATTTTTAAGAAAAAGATCTACGACTCTTAAGATCGAAACTAGCTAGCTAGCTCAGACATTATAAAAATCAAGAAAATATATATAAAAAAAGAAGAAGAAATTAAGGTAGAAAAACATATATTTACACATTTACTAATAACTAGATGCTTAGTTCAAACATGGCAGTCCGAATTTATTTCTCATGGAGATCGATCATTTAGAAATTATTGCCAAAAAAGTTATAAAATAGTTATTGACTTGCACAGTGTTCAATTTATTTATGCTTAATTTTAGATATTCTTTTATTGGTAAAAATATATTGTTATTATAATGTTACTTATAGCTAAATATATGATTTATCAATTCAAATAAATTTCATTATATTATATAACTGCATCATCTGTTCCCTTCCTTTTGCTTAGAACCTGGAATCTTATTTGCTCAAGTCACTAATCTGCCAAACTGGTTGCCTTCATAACACTCTTGCATATATAACACAATATTCTTTTTAACCTTAAAATATTTGTCATAAAAGAATTAAAAGAACAATAATTTATATTTTCCGCAACAATTCTAATAAATAAAGCTACTATACGAAGACAAGGGGAATAATCTGTGATCCAAACTTTGCATCAAAAGTACATAAAACCTTGTATTGTAGTGCATATTAAATTTAAAAGTAAAAACGTGTAGTATATATATGTGAAGCGTGTAAGAAGCAAAATAGAAACAAATTTTGAAAAAGCAAAAACACCAAAACCTTGTAACACGCATATGTAAACATACATATATATATATGTGTGTGTGTGTGTGTGTGTGTGTGTGTGTGTGTGTAATTCTTACCTGCATCTTTATAAAAGAATTGCTAAACTAATATCCCATAAGGAAATTAAGAAATAAAAAATAACCCAATTGAAAAGATGTTGTAAAGTCATAGTATTAAATGGTTTTAAGAACAACATTTGCCCCTTAATGGAAGAAAGAGGCTTTATAAATAGGGGTATTTGTGTCATAAACTGACTTCATCCTGTTTTGCTTTTCTCCTGTCTTTTGACTCTTTTTAACTTGGCCACTAAGGTTTATAAAAGATATATGGGGTAATACTATTGAGATATTATATGATATATTGTCACTAATAATATTATGTGAAAAGATACTTGTTGTTATTAAGGGGGGTGTATTCAATTAGGATTTTTAAAGATTTTTTTTTAAGTGACAGACTTTTGTAGAATTTGTGGGATTTTAATGACTTTTAAAGACTTTTTTAAAATGACTTTTATAAACTACATGAAATAAGTAACAGACTTTTATAAACTTTGTATCAAGACTGTGAGACTTTTGTATACTTCTAATATATCTTGCAACTTATATTAATTGTAATAAACTTTTACTCTCGTATCATGTAAAAGTGTTTTCTCTCTAATAATATTGCATAGTTTGCGAAACACATCTGGATACATTCTATAGACTTGTCGAAAGTTTTCAGGTTCCTCATCCAATACATTATAATATATATTGTTTGGATCATATTACTCCCTCCGTCCCAAATTAATTGCTCAATTTTAACTTTTTAAAGTCAAATTGATCATTTTTAAAACTAATCTTTTTACTATTTTTACTAAAATATAAGTGAAGAGATTATAACCAAAAGAAAGTATATACAATTTATTACTAATCCCAATTTTTATAATTTTAGAAATATATTTATATATGCTTAATTATTAATTCTAAAAATAGTCAATTTGACTTAAAAAAAATTAAACAGTATATATATATATATCTTTGTTTTATTGTTAAACAATATATATATACATCATATATTGTTTATTATTTTTGCAAACACATCATATATATATATAGTACATTTTAAACGAAGGAAATTAAGAATTAGTTATTAATTTGGTAAAAGGAAATTAACAATGATCATAATATATATTGTTTAAAGTGAAAATTGTAACGACCCCAGAATAGGTCCATTCCATCCAACCGATTAAGTCACAAATCAATACATACATGAATCTGACTACAACTTTATTACAACAATTGTCGTGCAAAATACAACAACACATATCTTTGTGAGTTTGGATACAAATATATATCAAGCTGTGACTCATGTCCCAAAATGTGGACAACACCTCATAATGACACCTTACATAAAGGTATAGTCAAAAAAGCTGTTTTAGAAATTAGAATCTTTGGGAAGTGCTCGAGAGAAACCTTAAATGCATGTAGGAGGTCATGCTATACTAAAGTTATTATAGATATCATATAGCTCTGAGAATTATCCTTGGTTGACCCGAATAGACCCCCAAAAAAATGAGAAGATTACTATCATATTCTTCCCAATGGCGAGTCTTCTCTTGACATATCATTATCTCCAATCGTATCTAATTGAGAGTTATATTTCAAATAGACTCCAAGATCATATAGATAGTCTTTGGTAGATATACTTTCAACAAGTGGATGAAACCTGACACTCTGTCTTATGATAACACGAGATTGTATGTCATTAGACATCTTGTATGATAGTGGCAAAACACCCTTCCAAGTTAAATTCACCTCACCCTCAACATCTATAGACCAGATTCTATTCCCTTTTATTCCCCCTTCGACCCAAATTTACACTTTTATTACAGAAAAGAAATTGTGAAGCAAAATGGTGAAGACTGACTAGCTCGATAAAGAATATCATGACTAAAGATAAATAAATTATCAATAGCCTTCAACGATAATAAATCAAAGATTTAGAACATATGGTAGATGATAAAATTTTTCAACCATAGTTGCGGTGAACAAAGCGATCCATTAGAAGAGTCGAAATAGACCATAAAATCTATTATCTTCTCCATGTTAAAAGTCCACCAACAATGTTTTATCCCAGTAACATCAATCAAAAATTCACATCCCACAATCACATGTATAACTTCATAATCGTAATTGTTGTTACAAATTCATTTCTCATCCAAGACAAAGATAATTTTATCACGAAACATCAAAGATCATGGTTATACCAAATCACAGCCTCTGCTCATAATCATATTGATAAATTCATCTTTGCACTACTGAACGCCAAAGATATACATCAACAAGTCATCTTTGCCTACTGAGCCAAAGATATTCATCATTAATCATGTATTCATCTAAACACTGCTCATCTTTTTACTTTCGACCATAGATATTCATCGAAATCATTCATCTTTACTGACCTTCTGGGCCAAAGATATTCCGTTATATCATCATTTAAGGTAAAGGATGATGAAAAATATTTTAAAAAAAAAGCGAATCCAAAGTGAAGCAAAAGAACAAATATTAAGGATTAGTACTTTAAATAATTCCCATTCAAAAATACTTCATAAATAACGAGTGGGGTAAAATTCAAGAATGATCAAAACATGGATACAATCAAAGCTAGTATCCGAATAGATATTTTGGACAAAAGAAGAAATTTTATTTTTGAATGAATAGTCTTAGTGATAAGTGAATAAGTAACTCCAACACCAAAAGATAAAAATTTTATAAAAACATCATCATCGCTTTAATGAATAGTACTTGTAAATAAACTTTCGTGAATAGTAACTCATGAATAAGAACTCTCATGAATAGTAACCCAACGTGAAAAAGTTTCAAATTTGATTAAAAGTTCAAACCAATATTTCAAAGATAATGATATTGAAGGAATAATATCATTTATGAAGAAAATAATCTCCCTACAATCCACTTACCTCGGAAAGAATAATAAGATTACGATTGGAATCTTTGGATATAGTCTTAAAAGAACTTGCACCGTATAGCAATACTAGAAGTACTAAAATACTCACAAAATACGCTAGATATTATAGAGAGAGAAAGAGAGAGAAATCTTTAATTTCTGGTGTAATTTTTAATTCTAACCTAAGCACCCTATTTATAGGAAAATGCTTAGAACACCAAAGCAGAAAATTTAATAAAATATAATATATTTTTCCTTAAACTCCTACGCCCACTTTTTTGGTCAAGCCATCAACCATACAAATGCCAACATCACCAAAAACGTTTTTCATGAAAATATTACTTAAAACTCCAAAAAAAATAAAAATAAATTAATCCGAAACTTCAATAATTCATAATAAATAGCCATTTTATCAGAAAATTCGAATCTTGCGCGTTTTTATAGGAAATTCAATTCTCTACAACTTTGCAGAAGAAAGTTTTTTCAAATTCCAAACAAAAATTGACCAAAAATCCACATACAGACGATTTTACGGTATAATCAAATTTCAAATTGAAGAAATGAGGCTCACCGAGCATGTTTAACATGTTTTAAAACAACTTTTACAATAAAAATACTATTTCTCTCCTCATATACTCATATATCCCACATTCATTGTAAAAATATCATCATTCTTATATTATAATAATATAATAAAATATTATTTTATCATAAAAGATAAAATATTGATTTTCAACAATTGTCACTTTAAAAATTTTCTCCATCTATATCCACATAAAATGAATATTTTCCTTATCATATAAATCAATAATTAATTATTCACAAATAATATTACGGAATCACAATAATGATGACCGGTAGTTCCTAGGAAGAGGGGCTTTCGAATAAGGATTTCTCCTTACTTGGTAGCGCAATTAGGTGACCAAACCTCTCCTTAGATGAACTTTCTGTACATTGCCAATAATGTTATCTAATAATATTATTCGGATAATATGAATTATTGTTCAGATAATGGAAAATCTTGTGTAGTGACAATTATTGAAACAACGATAATATAAAATATCAATATGACAATTATTGAATCAATAAAATATAATCTTTGAGCAATTAATTCATGTAACAATTATTAAGATGGTGCCTTCTTACGTAAGAATCAATAATTCAAAATCTTTGTCATACAATCTGTATGTCTTCTTTGTGCGAACAACGCCAGTACATTTTTACTTTAACTACCTAAGGGTATTCCAACGATTGTTAATTCAGTAACCCTTCTGTAGTTATTTATAAAAACTTTAATTTGTTATTTTTTTCATCCGACAGTAATTCTGTTATGGGGCCCACAAATTACTGCGCCGTCGTATGAATATTCCCGACAAAAAGAATATTCCACGACCAAACGAATATTCTCCGATAGAAATGAGTATTTTATAACCACTTGCATATTTTAAAAAAAAATTCATATATCACCCTTAACTTTAAACTTTTATCAATTTAACCATTTACTGAATAGTAATTATAAGAAAAAATTGAATACTTTTATTTCATAAAATTCGGGGTCTTACAAAAATAATATATAGTATATAATTTGTTTAATGATCATAATATATGATATATAGTATATCTTTGTTTGGATCATATTATTATTGTTAAATAAAGATATATATATATATATATATATATATATATATATATATATATATATATATATATATATGATGTATATATATAAATATATCTTGTTAATTCTCTTATTATAATAAATTCAATTATTTTATGGTTCAAATTTTACCAAATTATTTATCCATCACATATTAATATTTATTAGCTCATATAAAATAAATAATTAGTTTGATCCAATAAAAGACAAAGTCTAATTAATAACTAGTTTTATCTACCTTTGTGTTTATTTGAAAGTCTTTAGAAATCTTTAGAGTTGAGGTAAGACTTTGGATATGAGTTGATAGTTATAATTTTTCTTCTAAAGTATGTCAAAGTCTATTATTTGATAGAAATCTTTAAAATCTATGACTTTTTGAATATCAAAATACTTTTATAGACTATGTAAAAATCTTAATTCAATACCACCTAACTTTTAAAGACTTTAAAAAAGTTGTAATTGAATACCACTAAAATTTTATAAAATCTTTAAATGTCTTGATTGAATACAACTAAACTTTTAAAATCTTTAAAAATCTTAATTGAATACACCCCATAAGAGATAGGAGGCATGATTTGTGGGCATGAGTTATTAGTGACAATATATCATATAATATCTCAATAAATACCAATATATATACTGGTAGTTTCTTAAAACTAATTAGGAAATATTAATTTTAATATTATATTTGTTTAGAAAATATTTATAATATGAATAACTAATTTAAAAAATAATTACTCACGCCGTTCCGCAAATAGAGCTTAATTTGCAACAAAAAATTGATCTAAAAAAATAATCCCATTTTATATAATAATAATAATAATAATAATAATAATAATAATAATAATAATAATAATAATAATAATAATAATAATAATACATGACATTATATCCTTAAATTAAATATAGCATGACAGCTAAAGCATGATGTATTACTACCAAACTAAGTACCTAGTTCACTTGGGAATTGGGGGTAAATATTAAACAAAAAAAATTTATCATTTAAATTTATAAATAAAACTCTTTTTTCCTTATTATGAAAATCAAGCCTAAAGTATATTTCTGCCGTTAACATAGATTGAGAGTGGAATCGACCTTGTAGTTAGTTTTCTAAGTGAGAATCTTTGGCATTTTTAAGGGTTGAAATTATAAATTAATTATACAGCTTAATTAATTTCTGTATTATTGACATGATAAACGATATGATTTTCTCTATATTTTTTTGTGATGTTGTAAAGTCATAATATTAAATGGCTTTAAGAACAACATTTGCCTCTTAATGGAAGAAAAGGACTTTATAGTAAGGGGTATTTTTGTCATAAACTAACTTCTGCTTGTTTTGCTTTCCTCCTGTCTTTTTAACTTGGCCACTAAGGTTTATAAATAAAAGATACATATATGGGGTAATACCAATATAGTTGATCTTTGTGGACTAATTAAGATCTTGGTCATGTTTAGTGCATAATGATTTATATACATATACTCCTCCATCCCTAAATAACTGATATTTAAGGATGTTGCATACAGATTAAAAAAATATTTAATATTTTAAAATATTCTTAATATATCATTAATTAATATCCTATTAAATTATTTATTTCCATCATTACTCCATAACTTTTCAATTTCTTGAAGTAATGTTAAATGGAATATAGTTTAAAGAATATGAAACATCAACCTTGAAAAAGAGAAAGAGTGAAAAATAATTAAGGCAATTATTAATGAAGCTAATAATGACAAGGACAAAATTGGAAAAAAGGTACTCCGTTCCTAAAAGATTGTCGTTTTAGGAAGTAATTTTTGTTCCAAAAATATTGTCGTTTTGAGTTTATCAATACACATTAGCTATTTTTTCCCTACTTTACCCTTATTTAAAGCTTTCTCCTATTTAAAGCTTTCTACCATTCTCAATGATTCTTATTCAATTCAATGCTATAATTCAAGTAGTAATTGGTTGAATAAGAAGTAATTGGTTGAATTGAATAAAAAACATTGGGAAACGAATAATTGGTTGAGAGAATTAATAAGGGTAGTATAATATTTTCGCTAGGTATTAATTACGTTCCTTAATCTGTGTGCATTAACCTTAAACGACAATCTTTTAGGAACAGATGGAGTAATAAAAACATATTGGTTTCTTAAAACATCAAATATTTTGGAACAAAACAATTCTTCTAAAACATTAGTTATTTAGGAACAGAGGGAGTAGTGACTAAAAGATTAATAATCAGATCATATTATCCTTGCCTGAACAAAAATCAATCATCAAAGACTAAATATCAATCATCAGAGAGTTGAGCATCGTTGTCTTAGTGACTAAACATCCAAGTCTGCTGGGCTTGAAGATGTCTTATTTTCCTTGTCGTCTTTATGACTAAATATCTAAGTCTGTTGGGTTTGAAGAGGGCAAAGTGTCCTTGCATGTATGACTAAATCCTTAATGAAATTTCTACTCGAGGAATAGAAGAGTGGATTAGGAGTTGTTCAGTCTCTGAACCACTTAAAATTTGCTTGTGTCTTTACTTTAATGTTTTTATCTTTTCTCTGCTTGTTTTTATCGTTTATATCTTGAAATTATTCAGAGCTGAGATTCGTTTTCAATCTTCAAGGGGTTTTTCAAAAGACCTATTTCGTTGTGCATAATCAAACTTATTAATAACCTTGCATTTGGTAATATCTTATTAACTAACATAAGTTTTTTTAAAAAGATCTATTCAAACCCCCTTCTAGATCTATAAGTGCCTTTGAAAAATAACAAGATTGAATGACATGATGTTCGGATAAAGAAAAAAAAACAAAAAATACATGGATTGAACAACAAAAACCTTGAAATACGAGACCTGAGAAAGACCTTCAAGAGTCCAGAGGTAGAAGGGTTATGGAGGCAATTAGTTTCGAGAAATGGTTGAGGGATTGGATTGACATCTAGAAAGACATGAGGATTTGGGCATTACTCGGGTAAATAATGATATTTTTGGATTTTTTTCCTTAGGTCACATGTCTGGCATATGACTCAGACACGTGTGACATGTCAGACACATGATCACTTTTCAGGAAACTCTATAAATACTCCTTTCATTCTAGCGTAGAAGGGACTTTTTGGATTATCTCTAGAATTGAGACACCCGAGAAGGCTCTTTCCTTTTAAGGGTTCTACACGTATTGTTAGATTATTTGTCAACATGTTCTTCTCCCCTCTTCAACTCTTCAATCATTTTTATACTCTTCATGAATTTTTCTCTTCTCAATTCCCACAAAACCATAATTCGAGTAAGATATGATTTTTTTTTTGCCTACAAACACCAAACTATTGGGAAAAGTACACTAAAATAATCTATATCCCAGGAATTACTTTTCCGTCTTTGTGCAATTAAATATGAAATCAACAAAACCAATTTTGAGAACAAAAATAATAAATAACCATTCACAAGTAAGACACCAAATTTACGTAGAAAATCCTCTAAAATTAAGAGGTAAAAACCACGGGTCAAACTCTGAATCTCCACTATATCACTAATAATGGGCTTACAATAATTCTCTCAAGTTTTATGCCCTAAAACTTGAGGTTACACAATAAATTGAGATAATACAAATTTACCTTTAATTAAGTTGAGAAACCTAATTAACTTCACCACCAAAAACACCCCAAGCAATAAAGTCTTCAAGCTTTCAACTGAACGGAGATGATGACGGATACCCACAAACAACAAACAGTAATTCTCTCAATTTATTCTTTTGGTATCTTCTTACTACCAAGCTTCTCTCATGTCATGTATTAAATAAGATTCCCTTATAGCCTTATTTATAGTACTCTTCCTAATTCATTCCTATTATGAATTAGAAACAATTAATTCTCCTAATCAAATTAGGGATCACATCTCCTTATCTTGGTCACCAACCAATCTAACAAGTAAATCCTTTTTCAACTTGGATTCATTTCATGGAATCTCCAATTCCAATATTGCTTCCATTAACCCAATTTCTAATTGGATTAATATAAAGTAAACCCACTTACTTGCTCACAAAGAAAATCAATTTTTTTCTATATTGGATTCTATCTCATGGGTGAGGACCCACACCCAACAATTTCCCCCTCCGAACCCATGAGAGGAGGGATCACCAACCACAACTCCTTACTCAGAGTTAATTCCAACGATGTCTTGGCTCAACTCAAGTTTCTTGGAATTTTCAAATATCTTCATGTCCCATTATTCTCACTCCATCGGCATGGTTCTTTTCAATGGGAGGATCTAACTCAAACTTGATGATTTTTGCTTGCCAAATTCATTCACAACCGCTTTGTACAATCGGGTTGCGAGCTATCACTTTCATTCTTCACTTTTGGTACCCATTTAAAGCGAAGAGCTTTTCTCTCGTGGTTCTCATGAAAGGCTTTTCTCCCATCTCGCCATTTGGCTTTGTACCACACCTTTTTCTTTAACTCCCCATCTTCAACACCTCTCACATGCTTGCATCGTAAAAAAAGTCTCACCTTCTTACCTCTAGTCATCACTAGAGACCATTTGATGAGCTTCAACGACCTTCACCAAAAGTAACTTTTATAACCATTCTCATCAAACTTACCAAAGGAGATCAAATTAAAACGAATATCCTAACATGTCCGACTTCTCTCAAGATCAACTTGCAACCACCGTTAGTTTCAAAAAATCTCCAATGCTATAATCTTGGATGCACTTAGTTTCCCATCCGTAGACATGGCCAAAATCACCACTTCTTGTAGGATGTGAAGATTTCACCACGCTTGATAACATGGAGCGATGCACCGAATCAATAATCCAATCATTAACATGGCACTTGGGTTTAGCATCACAAACAATAGCTACATCAACGTCGGATAGATACACAATCGAATCTTTATCCTCATCTTTTTCCTTAGACTGAACCTTCTTTAAAAATCTGCACTCTCGTCTTATGTGACCCGGCTTCTGGCAGTGAAAACAAATTACTTCTTTTCTATCTCTTGACCTTCCCCTGGATTTGTCATCTTCAGGAGAGTTTCTCCCTTTGTTTTTGCCCCTACTCTGTGCGAAAAAAACTTGTGACTCAACACTAATCACCATAGTATCTCTTCGCCTCTGTTCCTCGTTGAACAAACTATCTTAGACTGTATCCATAGTCGGTAATGCCATTAGGAGGCGGAGTTACTCAGCAATCTGACCAAATATCTCCAATTTATCGGACAAAGAGCTCAACAACAACAAAGCTCGCATCTCATCGTCAATTATCATCTTCATCGTTACTCAACCGATTTATCAAACTCGAAAATCACTCGAGTGTTCTGCAACGGAGTTTCCATCCTCGAATTTAGAATTCACAAGCTTCCTAATCAAAAAAGCTTTATTTTCATACCGTCTTCCTTTCATACATGGACTTGAATTTACGCCAGAGTGCATAGGCTTTAGTTTCGTGGCAACATGATGAAACACACTTTGATCGATCCACGATCCGATCGGACAATAGTCTTCTGTTCATCTTGTTCCACCAAGGCGTCACTCTTGTTTGTGGGCTTAACTCCATCGCTTCTCCGAGTGGCTCGTATAAATCCTTGCAATAAAGCAAATCCTCCATTCTTGGCTTCCAAATTGCATAATTTGTAGCCTTGAGATTAATCATGCAACCTCAGCATCTAATCCTCCATTAAATTCGCACAAAAAAAATCACAAAAATAACCAACTCGATACCATTGTTCTTAGGAAAAATGCCAAAATAATCTATATCCGGTGAATTAATTTTTAGTCTTTGTGCGATTAAATATGAAATCAACAAAACCAATTTTGAGAACAAAAATAATAAATAACCATCCACAAGCAAGACACCAAATTTACGTGGAAAACCCTCTAAAATTAAAGAGGTAAAACCACGAATCAAACTCCTAATCTCCACTATATCACTAATAACGAACTTCTGATAATCCTCTCAAGTTTTATGCCCTAAAACTTGAGGTTACACAATAAATTGAGATAATACAAATTTACCTTTAATTAAGTTGAGAAACCTAATTAACTTCACCACCAAAACACCCCAAGAATAAAGTCTTCAAGCTTTCGATTGAATCGGAGAGATGATGATTTTGATACCCACGAACAACAAACAGTAATTCTCTTAATTTATTCTTTTGGTATCTTCTTACTACCAAGCTTCTCTCATGTCATGTATTAAATAAGATTCCCTCATAGCCTTATTTATAGTACTCTTCCTAATCCATTCCTATTATGAATTAGAAACAATTTATTATCCTAATCAAATTAGGGATCACATCTCCTTATCTTGGTCACCAACCAATCTAACAAGTAAATCATTTTTCAACTTGGATTTATTTCATGGAATCTCCAATTCCAATATTGCTTCTATTAATCTAATTTCTAATTGGATTAATATCAAGTAAACTCACTTACTTGCTCACAAAGAAAATTAATTCTTTTCTATATTGGATTCTATCTTATGAGTGAGGACCCACACCCAACACAAACAAAAACAAAAGAATTATTTCTACCAGAGATTCAATATATCTCTCCATTTTGTGAGAATTAGTTACGATTATAATGTAGGATTAATACACACATGCTCATAATCGGATGTAGAATGTGTCCGATAATTATTGCTCTAATGATTGCTTTTGTGTTTTTACTTATTTAATTTTTGAAATTTGTAACGAATTTTATTTAGAATAGACAAATTATCAACTTTATTATAAAAATTATTCGAATAATTCATTGAGTGAATTATTTATATCTACCACTGAAATCAAGTTCCTCGTTTTTCTTCAAATAATATAAGTAGACAAACTATTATAGGATGTTGTCACTTAATAATTTTACCAGTTGTGAATAAGTGATACATACTCTCTCTAATCTATAAAAAGAATTCTAAAATTTAAATTTTGTAAACATTATGTAGTTTTGTTCAATATTTATTAAAATATTATATTAATTTAACATTATTAAATAGCGACAATAAAGTTATTATAAGACAAAATTTAAGAAAATTGTGTTAATTTATATTATTATTAATAAAAAAAAAAAAAACTTGTATTATAGATTGAAACAAGTTAATAAATAAAATAAATTTTGTAAAATAATTTTGAGTCCTAAAGTGTCCTTATAATCATAATTAAAATAAATTTGACTTTCGAAAAATTAAAATGTGACAACTAATAAAGAATAAAACATATACTTGTTAATATAATATTTAAAATAATATGAAAATCAGGGTTATCTAAGAAAGGCAAAAACCCTGCATTGAGCGTGAACCAAATCTAATACCTATATAAAGATAGAGTTAGCCTGTCTGCAATAGCCGCCTCTACACCTTTCTTCTCTCTTCTTCATCTCTGCACGCTTCTATTCTATTTTCTGGAAGGTAAGAGATGCCATGGTGATGCCAGGGAATAGATCTGAATAAGGTTCTCGTATTGTTGGGCTGCCCAAAGGTACATCCATAATTCTCTTCCGAATCAATATGATTTTGCATCGGTCTTATATTATTGCTGTTTTAAGGGATCTGTTAAACCACAATTTGTACTCAAAGAAACTTAAATCTGGGTCTTACAATATTGATATTCTGCATGATGATCCGGTTTTATTCAATCAATCGATCCGAATGCCAAGTGGGGTGGATTTTTCAGGCAAATCAACTATTTGGTGTTGCTAAGATATGTTCAGCCGTGATTTCCCTGTTTAATGAATTTGGTAGGTTGAATTTTCAGTTTTTGACTTATCTCGACCATTTAGATCCTTCATTTTTGATTGAATTTGGTACGTTGGATTGTGGTTTGTGGATATTGCAAAAATTTGAAAATTCATCGAAGCATTCCAAAAGTTTAAATTTTGGTAACTTGTGGATATTGCAAAAAGAATATTATTCGTTGAGGCTGATAATATATTATATCTGTAATCATATTATAAGTTGCTGATACAATACAAGAGAAAGGCGGCGGCTTAATGCAATAGGTCACACTAGAGTTCAGTGTGAAGATTTTGAATCCAGATTCAGTTGAAAGACGTAAATACACTTCCCCATGTGGAGAATTCCCCACAGTTATATGTGGAGAATTCCGCAAGTAATTGTTTTTTTCAATCTTCTATAAATCTTTTTGATAACTTGTGTATATTACAAAAAGTGAATATTCAAATTTGTTCTAATGATAAATGACAAAATGAGAATAGAATAGAATTTCTTATATGTAAGGACAAAATGATAAATGAGGTTACTTTTTTTTATATAGGCTCTTTTGACGCTTTGAAACTATCTAGACAATGATACACAATGTTTTGAAGCATTTTTATGGGCAAGTGTTAGACCATCCATCAAAACTAGAAAGAGATAAATTAGCTTTATGGGATTAAAAGCATAAGATTTTGGATCAAAATCAAAATCTTACAACCTTGAATGGTAAATGGATCGGTGGCAAATATATTTATGATTCCTGGTGTATATGTTTCTTCATCTATTATTAAGAAGATGGAATTTTGCTAATGATTTTACCGAGAACATATAATTCATATGTGAAAATTTGGGATCTTATATTGCAGTATTAGTAGTAGAAAAAAGTTTCATGTATGTATTTGTTGCAGGACTATTATATAATTTATTTTTTATAATTTTATTCCAATGTTGCAATTAAACCAAAGTGTTTAGTCTTCTTTTATATATCCGGATGCAATTTCACAAAAGAAAATACAGCTTTCTTTGTCTCAATTGAGATTTTATGATCTAATTGATCATATTTAGAATAAAATATTATTCTTAATTATATTCGTTATAGGCACAAAAGTATTATCATTAGAAATTAGAAAGTATAACGAATTTATTATAAAAGTCGACTTATTTGTTTTTAAAATTTTTGATATATTTATTTAATTACTAATTTTAAAAGGACTAAATACAGTTTACTAAATGAAGTATCATCATATTCATGATTAGGTTCCCAAAGAATTTGGGCTTATATATACTTTACTACACAACGTGTCTAATTTAATACAATTTAGCCCATAATTTCAGAATCTGGCCAAAATTGGCTGAAATATCTAATTTTTTGGCCAGATAAAAATTGTATACGGTTTGACCGTATAAAATACGGGCTAATAACACTTAGGTTACATCAAGTATCACCAAATTCACAATTTACTATTTCAAGTACATAATTCGTATTAAATTTATATAAATACTTATTTTAACGTATTAAATCTGTATAAATCTTTATAAATAATTATTATATGTAAAATTATTAAAATTAAATATTAATACAAAGATTACCAAATATATTTTTTAATTTTAAAAAAGACTTAATTACCAAAAGAATCAATAAACTTTTAAACATACAAATTATATTTTTAATACGAATAACATTAAACTTTTAAACAATTAACAAAAGTGCCCTAAATTTAATTAATTAAATAATACCGTTTTTATATTGGAAGAACATACAAAAGGAGGAGGAAAAAATAAAAAAAGAATTTTTTTTTACCTATTTGCTCTCTCTCCTCTATCCCTCTTCCCTAATCCTTCAAATTTAGAAATTTCAGCGCCTTGGATTCTGTCTAGTAGCCGTGATCGACTTAAGCAGAAAATTAAAATAACTTGAAATTTTATGTTAATTCAAACTTTTTTGACAGAAAAAGGCTAATTATCGCCATTGAAGGAGGAGGGAGGAGATGGTGTGCAAAAAGTGAGTTGCAAAGAGAGAAGGTACATAAGACGACATGTAATGTATTTTGGATTTGGAAAGTGAATTGTTTTTATTTAGTTAAAAGATTCTTCAAGCAAATAGTAGATATTTCTCTGATCTTGGTAGGATAGATTGGTTGACATTTATCGATATAATCTATTGAGCTTTTATTATTAAGCCATGGGACTCTTTGAGCCCATTTTATTGTGTCAACTTTATTTAATTCTATTGGGCCAAATCTATTGAACCGGTTGGATCGACCCATTAGATATTTAATATATCTGTTACTTTGACTTGTGATGATGAAAAAAGCGCATGACGAGTTGACCCGATCCTCTGCCGTACATTAATGTGGATGGGATCATAGCAAATAGAGAGAGAAAACAATGGCCAAAAGCGGTAGATAAAACTGATATAGTTGGCGAGGTCCATCGGATCGGAGGGTGTCGAGGTAATAGTGGGTGGCATAATAATCCAAAGCAAAAAGTAATATAACTTAGCGAGGAAGCCATCGTATAGAGGTATGTTCTCTCGTATATTGATTACTCGTATTCTCCCATACACACGGCCCGAGATTTTAATTCTCTCGATACTGCTAGACCATATATTCCTCCATTGTTAACCTTGTGAACACGTCTTAATTCTCACGCTGAAATTATCCCCGTGCGGAACCCGTAAAATCGAGCTTTCGGTGTTATTTGTGTTTCTTGTCTGCGGGATCGGGGCGTCTTACGTGATTGGGGCGTGGAGAAAGATCTTGGCGTTAACATTGGTATTTAGAAGGAGGGCTTTTTGAGTTCTAGTGTCGTAAAAATTTTCAATCCTGATCGTTTAACTTCTTGAGAAGATGAGGAGTAGGGATGGTACACCGAAGAAGGCGAGGCGATGGTACATTGGCTAAATCATTTGCCTCGTGTTTGATGAAGGATCGTGCAGGTCCTTCGAGAGTGCTCACGAGAGCACGGCTTAGCATAATTCGGGGATCTCCGTCCAAGAAGATTAAAGGCGAAATTTGAAACGAATTGGTTTCGATCACGAATGAGGAGGCGAGTCGTGAGTCGAGAGACGGTGGAAGGCTACATGACCAAGATTCATCGTAAAGTAGCCAAGGAGATAGAGTACGCCAAGTTGGCGAAGATGGCGACGAAAGCGAATGAGCCGTGGCGGTCTATTAAAAGCAAAGAAGATATAAGCCGAGCGGATGCTTGGTGGGCGGAATTACAAGGCGAAACATCCGGCCGTGATCAATCTGAAAGCCTTGATGGGCATAAGGAGGAGACTCGGCGAAAGGGTAAGGAGCCGAAGAGGTCCCATGGTTCAGGGATCGTTCTCGAAATAGGAGAAGATCGAGCGAAGCGAGAACTCCGTGGCCTCGAAGAAGGCGATAATGGTAGTTACTTCTCGACATCGAGATGATTATCAACAAAGGAAGGCGGTCGAAGGAGGTCGTGCAGAAGTCCGGGTAATGGACTATCAGCGTGATCATTCTCACCTGAGGAAAGAGTTGTGTCTGCAAAGCGGATCGAAAAGTCCTACAGGGGCGGTGGGATCGGCGGGAGAATCGATCCTCTCGGAGACATAATATTGTTCATGAGAAGAGCCTTCTCCATGACTGAAGGCGTTGATTTTCTAGTAAAGGAGCTTAAAGAGCTTAGAAAACAAGCTGGTGAGGTCCGGCGGTGAAGGGCGCTCTCCGGAAAAAAGCATCCCTTTTTCTCGGTATTCTCGAGGAAAAGGCGGATATCACTAAAAAATGCCTCGCGTGGAAAGATTCTGATGGGCAGGAGATCCTTATGACCATAGCGAGCGTTCGGCCAAGTAATGGACTATTACGACTTTCTTGATCTTTGCCAGAGTGCCACACCTTTATTCTGGCCTTTCGAAAAAGATGCGAGGCGATGGTTGGGAACTTTGCCTTGATTCCGTATCTCGTGGATAGAACTTTGTGATAAGTTCCATACTCGTTTAAGAATGTAGAAGAAGAGGAAAGCCCACGGGTTCTTTGACCGCAGTTGGCGGTTGCGGTGAATCTTTGGGCGATATGTAAAGAGGTTGGAGAAGCGATCGGTCGGTGTCCGTCTTAATGACCTCCAGTACATAGGTTTGTTCGAATGGATTGGACTGGTCAATCAGAAAAGTTGGTGAAGAAGTTGATGTTCGATCATCAGAAGAGCTTGGCGAAGCCTTTGACAAAGCGAAGGCTACATCGTTGTGGAAGAAGCTATGAAACGACTGAAAAATCCTCTTTTCGGTCGGGGAAAAGAGTTGGTGGCTCTAAGCCGAAGTTGAGCAGAGAGAGAGAATGGGGGGTATAATGATCGAGCAGAGGGCGATTCGAAAAAAGTACAACAATTCTGGCGTCGGGAAGCGATCGTCCCTCAGATTCCGGCCCCGAAAGTGAATAAGATCTACACCAAAACTAAACAGCGATAGATCGATAATTTTGGACGGATCGAAAACCAACCTTTCTTTGAGCCACCCGTGATAATTCTGCAAAGCTGGGCGGGGTAACTCTAAATAAGTATTGTGGCTATCATCGGTATGGCCCAGCCCGCGACAACTAACAGTGTTGCAATTTGAAAGACTTTGTGGAAGGAAGATTAAAGGCGGCTTGTTGGTGCGATATGTGGTAGTAAATAATCGTGAGCGTTAGCCGTCTTTGTTCGAGGGCAGTTCGAGGGCTCCAATCTGCCGTAAAGGCGGGTTATCGATGTGATAAGCTGGTGGGTCCATGCGGGAAGTTGATAGGAAAGAAGAAGGGCTTACACGAATTGATCGTGACTATGACGGATGTTCCCCTGAGCGGATAGACCATTCCGGGGCTGTCGTATCATTCATTCAAGCGTATGACCATCCTTACGAGCCCATCGGTAGCGTGAGGGGCCTTGGTGATCCTGCCTATGAAGTGGGCGCGGTGGACATGAAGCGCGTGATGATGAGCAATGGATCTTGATGAATATCACTGTATGCCCGTACTGTCGGAGGATGCGCCTCGGCAGGCGAAAAAATGGAGGTCGGGCGGGAAGCTCCTTTATCTGACTTGATGATGATCCGTAAAAGTGGCGAGCCTTATTGAACTCCGGTTGTCTTGACCTGGCAGCCTTGTGAGTCGAAATAGTGTGTAAATTCTATGTTGTGTGCGTTGATTGACTTCTGACGCTCTATCTTTGGGGAAGACCTACTTTAAGCTGCTCTCAGTTGTGACCTCCGTCCCTCGTTTCAAAATCAAGTTCCCCACGGCTCGTGGAGTAGGAGGGTGGCGGGGGACTTGGATCGGCCCGACGATCTTGTCGGAATCTTTATTTCCTCGGGAGTGGGGTTGACAAGCAAAAGCGGCGATGGCAATTGAGATTGAGCCCTTTCTGAAAGTAGTTCGAGCAGATGGTGATTCTGCTTGGGAGAGCGGAGGAGGTCGAGTTGATCATTGGAAAGCCGAAACAAGGCCGTAGTGAAGATCGGTTGAGACTTACGAGAATCTCTTGGACAAACCTTATAGAGTTGTTCTTGTGCTTGTCTGCGGATATTTTGCATGGGAGCAGAAGGACATGCACAGAGTTAAGCCGGAAGATAGTGAAAACTGACTGAATGTAGATCCTCGAAGAAGCGATTTAATGAAAAAGGCGGATCTTCTTGCGCGACGAAAAATCATTGATGAGGAAATAGCAAAATTTGTTGGTGCTGAAACTTCATCTATGAAATTGATTATCCAGTGGATGGCGAATGTGGTGTTGGTGCGAAGCGAGAATGGAAAATGGCGGGTTTGCGTCGATTACTGCAAACCTCGATAAAGCTTGCAGAAGGACTTTTATCCTCTGCCCCATATTGATCGACTTATCGATGCCACTTGGGGTATGCATTCTAAGCTTTATGGATGCTTTTTGAGGTTATCACCAAATATCCATGCGTAAAGAGGACATCCCAAAGGCGCGTTTATTACACACCGTTTCGATTATGCGCTTCTGAAGATGACTTTTGGCACTTATAAATCTTTGAACCCTTTACGGAGAATGATGAACTTCATCTTGATGGCGGTTGGGAAGGAACATGGAGGTATCGTTGATGACATGATTGTGAAAAGCATGCGCGTTGAGTCATTTAGACGATCTGAGAGGAATGCTTTTCGGTATCCGTCGTCGTCGTCGACTAAAAAAAAATCCGGCCAAATGCACTTTCGGCCTCGGTGCGGGGAAGTTTACGGGTTATCTTGTTAGTCGAAAGGGTATCGAGGCCAACCCGGAGAAGATTGAGCCATTCTTGATATGAAGACTCCTCGGTCGTTCAAAGGCGTCCAACGTCGTTGGCGAGATGCGGCGTTAAGGAGGTTAAATCGCCCGAATCTGCGAGAGAGGTGCCTTCCTTTCTTTGATACTTTAAAAGTAGAAGAATGCGAAGGCGTTCGATGGACTTGATTGTGAAGAGCGCATTCCGAGCATAAAGGCGTATCTTTCCTCGGCTCCTTTATTGGTGAAACCCATTCCATGAGACCTTATATACATGTCTGGCGGCAAGTTCGTTAGCGGTTGGAAGCGATCTTTGGTTGGGAGATCGATGGAAGGCGACATCCGATCTATTATGTTAGTCACGTCTGCGAGATCTTTGAAACCGGTATCGAAATATTGAAAAATTTGCCTTGACTTTGATAATTCTTTAGTAAGCTTGGCGATATTTTTTCAAGTCGAACTCACGGTTATCTACTGCGATCGACCATTGAAGAAGGTGATGGGCAAGCGAAGTTTGAGGAAGGTTAGCGGCGTGGACAATGGAGTTATCCGCGATTTTTCATCGAATATCATCCACGAACCCATTATCGAAGGCCAAGCTTTGGCGATTTCATAATAGAATGTTCGTTCGCGAAGCGAATCTTAGAAATTCTGGGAAGGCTGAATCCTCCGTCAGCGATTCTGATTCTTGACGAGATCGAAATGTTTGGACCCTATATGCGAGATGGTTCTTACCTAGCTGTTAGTGGGCGAGAATTATCTTGGCGAGTCGGACGGGTTCAAAGTTCAACGAGCCATCGATTTGGATTTAAGCGACCAACAATGGCCGAAGTATGAAGCGATGTTAGCGGGTGTTCGATTGGCAAAAGTCTGAAGTCGGAACCTTATCATCTGATGACTCTCGATTTGGTTGTCAGCGATTATCGAGGGACTATGAAGCTTCGTGGGAATCGAATGATCAAGTATTTGGCGGAGTTAAAGGGCCAAGCTGCGATATTTAAACTTCGTCACAATTTGGGGCATAGGCGTAATGACAATTCTATCGTAGATGCATTGTCAAAATTAGCTACTACGGATCGAGATGTTTTTAACGGATCGATTTACTTGGAAGTTACTGCAGCGGTAGAGTGTTGACGTGAAGTTGTGATGTGTATCGAGCAAATAGCTTCTTTGGATGACCCTACGTCGAATATTTGGCGGATGGCGTCCTTCCTTGGATCGGATGATAGCAAAGAAGATCAAATACAAGGCGCTTGACTTTACTCTTATTGATGGCGATCTTTCTGGAATTGGCCTTTTTCTTCACCATTCTTGAAGTGCTGGTCCCATCGAAGCGGAATATCTTCTTGGGGAAGTTCACGAGGGCATTTCTTGGTGATCGTATATAAATTTCTAAATCTTTGGCTTACAAAGTACTTGACAAGGATCTTATTGGCCTACAATTTTCAAGGAAGCTACTGAGTATGTCGAGAAATGTGAAAAGTGTCGACTCAGCGATCAGATCCCATCGACCCGGAAGAGCTATACTCGATTTTATCTCTATACCGCCCATTTGTGCGGGGGTAGATATATTGGGTCCATTGCCTAAAGCTAAAAAATCAAGTTAGTTTTGTCATGTAGTTCTTTATTGATTACATGACTAAGTGGGTAGAAAGCGAAATAGCTTGATTAATTCTGAACAAGAATGCTTGAAGTTCATAAAAAGAATCAAGTAGTGTTTGACTTGGGATCCTAGAGTATTAATATCGGACAGACGGACGTCGGTTTATGGGATCAAAATTTGAAGCATTTTAAAGGAGTTGGGGATTGACATAAGAAGACTTGATGGCTCATCCACGATCGAATGGCGAGTTTGAGGTGACCCAGCGGAATGACTGTTGAGAAGCAGGATCAGCCTTGAGACTAGATGAAGCTAAAGGAAGATGGCGGAGGAGGCTGCTTCGTGTTGTGGGCTTCTGGGACTACACGAGGACTACTACCTGAGGATTCACCCTTTTCGGTGGCTTTATGATGCGATGCCTTAGTCCACATCGAAATCGGATCTCAAGTCTTGGTCGGTCAATCTGAAAAGAAATATCTGATGACGAAGGTGAAGGCCAATTTAGATCTCTTAGAAGAAGTTAGAGGTTCTTCTACTTAAATTGGTACAACTTATCAGCGAAGAGTAAGCGAAGCATTACAACAAAGAGTCGAACTTGTGATTCGAGTAGGAGACTTAGTCCTCGGAAAATAAAACCTACACCTCAAAATCTGGGGAAAGTTAATGCCAAGCGGGAAGGACCATATGAGGTGATCGAAGTATCCAAACAAGGCACTTACTAGGTTAAGGGCATTAGATGGTTCAAAATCAAAAACACTTAGCATTATTTGGCGAGACTTGAAATACTTTCGATAAAGATCAAGTTAGTTCATGAATGCATATATTATCGTTCATTATCAATAAAAGACACTTTTCACTTTATTGATCTGGTCTATTTTGTCCTACACGGTCATTTATGGTGTAAGGAGGTATGGTAGGACTTCATTTGGCCATTCGATGGCGACCCATTTGTCGTTCTACCCCGAGGTGGTGAGCGAAGGATCTATATTGATTTTACCGGTGGTAAATCAATAGTCCTTATTAGTCTGGTCTATTTTGTCCTATGGTCATTTGTGGTGTAAGGAGGTATGGTAGGACTCATTTGGCCATTCGATGGCGACCCATTTATCATTCTACCCGGTGGTGGGCGAAGGATCTATATTGATTTTACGGGGTGGTAAATCGATGGTCACTTATGAGTCTGGTCTATTTTGTCCTACGGTCACTTTGTGGTGTAAGGAGGTATGGTAGGACTCATTGGCCATTCGATGGCGACCCATTTGTCGTTCTACCAGGTGGTGAGCGAAGGATCTATATTGATTTTACCCGAAATTGGTAAATCGATGGTCCTTATTAGTCTGGTCTATTTTGTCCTATGGTCACATTTTGTGGTGTAAGGAGGTATGGTAGGACTCATTTGGCCATTCGATGGCGACCCATTTATCGTTCTACCGGTGTGGTGAGGCGAAGGATCTATATTGATTTTACCGGGTGGTAAATCAATGGTCAATATTAGTCCTCTATTCTATCCCTATAATCACTTGGTGTGGTGTAAGGAGGTATGGTAGGACTCATTTGGCCATTCGATGGCGACCCATTTGTCGTTCTAACTTAGAGGTGGTGAGCGAAGGATCTATATTGATTTTACCGGGGTGGTAAGTCGATAGTCACATTGGTCCTTATATCTAGATCCTTATATCTAGATCCTTATATCTAGATCCTTATATCTTGATCCTTATATCTAGATCCTTATATCTTGGTCCTTATATCTAGATCCTTATATCTTGGTCCTTAAGTCTAGATCCTTATATCTTGGTCCTTATGTCTTGATCCTTATATCTTGGTTTTATTATAATTGTTTCATCCAGGAGTGGTAAACAAATGGCCGATCTCACACTTGAATGATGAGTATTTTGGTACTTTATTTTATTTAAGTGTTGAGTTAAGAATGCCTCGTCCTTAACATCACTTTATACATTACATGACATGTTTATACATTATATGACATCTTAATCATTTGAAGTTAAATCCTCGAAAGGGTTTTTGTATACTTGTCCATATAAATTCATATTGAAGTATTGACATAAAATAAAAAGTACTTTGAAGTCATAAGGAAGAAAATCATTTCTCATTAATATTTAAATTCATTTACAAACGAGGAAATAAACATAAAATTTCTCTGAGATATTCATAATAAGACTAAAAGGCAATCCATAAAATTTGGTCTTGGTAGCTCCATCATCATCCAGAAGAGTCCGGCGGTAAGGATCTAAGTTAGCCTTGATCGACCTTTCCTTGCGAAGACTTGGCCGAGCTCGTAGCTTTCTTTGTGAATCCTCATGATTTCTTCGTTTATTTAAATCAGAGTTCTATACTCTTCACAAATTTCTTTCTGAAAGCATCGTCGAAAGGAGGCCCGAGGTCGAAAGAGCCTTGAGTTCTCGGATCTCTTGCTCGGCTGCTGCTTAGTATATTCGATTGAAAGCTTTTCATCCTGCTCCATCTTACGGATCGTCTTGGTCAAGATTTTGGCGTTGGACTTGACTCCTTGATCTTATTCATCCTCGATTCAACTCCTGCGAACTAAATCGGCGTTCGTATGTTGACAATTTGACATCTTGAGCCTTAGTCGACTTTAGTTCTTCCTTGGAGGCCTTCACTTCTCCCTTAGCTTGGGCCGACTCTTTACGAAGACCTTCATTAGTATGAAGAAGGCCTTCACGATGAGTCCTTTCCCGAGCCGAGGCGATTTGGGAGAGGATTTTTCTTCTTGAACGCTTCCTCCTCGGATTGACTTGGAGAGATGCAGGGCCTTGAGGCGTCCAGAAAGCGACATTGCTGTTCATGTTCATGTTATTGATCGACGGATGTATGAGTATGAAAGTAAGTAAGCAAAGGAAGAAGAGTCATTTACCTAGCCAGTAGCTCATTGCCCTCATTGAAACAAATCCCGTTGAGCTGTTCCCGAGCAGATGGTCATCGGTCTCACGAACAAAGGCCTCAAAGCAGTTGAAAGGGAAGTTGGCATTAAGCAAAGGCCCACATAGTCGGTGAACCCATGGCATCATCTTTGAAATTCGGATGTCATTGATCCTTGAGGAGGAGGCGTAGGTGTTTGCGATGACCGTGAAGGATCGCGTACATTGCCTCTCTGGAAGGTGATCGGTGGCATTGGCTCGGGGAGTTGAAGAAGGTTGAAAGTCGAGCAAAATTTGGCCGTCCGAAAAACATTTTCTTTTCGGAGACGGAGAAGATTCGGCCCGACTTCTTCGGCGCTAGGTGTTGGGGTTTCATTTAATGGGTTTGGATGTTGAAGGAGGGAGCGGAGTTAAATCGGCGATGAAGGAATTATTTTGCTTCTCGATTTTTTATACGAAGGACTTTCGCTTGCGTCGTGTGGAGGAATGTCGAGGAGACTCCTCTTTCTTAGATTTGGTTGAAGAAGTTGGTAGAATTGGTTGAAGTTGGTAGGGTTGGTTGAGGAGGTTGTTGTGGGTTGATTGAAGGAATCGTTTGTGGGTTTACCTCAGGAAGTACCTCCTCGTCGCTTTCGAGTTTATCTCGCGAGTCCACAGCCACTGGCGGCCTTCTTCCTTGGCGAGTCGGAGGACCGCTTGAGGATGATAGGATTATCGACGAGGTCATCATCCAGAAGAGTTGTTGTTAGCTCGAGGCGGGAGGTTCGATTCGGGAAGGCTCTCGTTAGGGGAGTTCTTCATTTGCATCGATGATCCTCCTGCCGAAAATCTTCCAAGTCTTTTACTTAGGGAAGTTGGTTTGATCGAAAACAACTGCAAATAATCCTGAAGTTAAAATCAA
Organism: Panax ginseng; assembly: GCA_020205605.1. Taxonomy (NCBI): domain Eukaryota; kingdom Viridiplantae; phylum Streptophyta; class Magnoliopsida; order Apiales; family Araliaceae; genus Panax; species Panax ginseng. The sequence continues at coordinate 137,328,999 of CM035145.1, read as the reverse complement.
GTACCACATAAACATTTCAAAAATTATATCACGAGAATGGTCCAGAGACTTACGTTTATGGTCATACTGACCCGTGCTTGCTTGGTCGATAAAGTGAAGCTCCACTCTTGAGAGGATCTTATTCATGAAATCGCCCGTCTCCTCGCGCGCCCTCGGGGATGTCACCAAAGTCGTGAGATCTGTTTCAAAGTGGTCGATCGGGAAGGAAGAGATTCGGGACCGATGACGAAGAACCATTTCTCGTGCCATCCTTTGTTGCTCGAGGGTGCTTCGTTAGAACTCTCTTCTCGAATTTGAGTTTGGGCGTGGGGATTTGTTTGCTCGACATTTTGAACCCTCGTTCTCGGGATCTGCCCGGTAGAAAGAGGGTAAAAAGAGATCAGCGGAGGGGTAACCCCTAGTTCATGACGAGCGAAGGCGATGAGCAGCGATATATGGATATAGGAGTTGGGCACCGGTTCATGAAAGCTTCTCCGATAAACCTAGGAGGTAACTATGAAGGCGTGGAGGGTGGCGAACCCCTTTTCGGCGTGAGTAGTCGGCATGGCGACCCATCCGTCTGAGTCATTTGATACATTCGCTCCTCGTGAGATGGAGCCCTCATATAAAGTTATCCGGAACATGATCTAGAATCCGGAGGATTCGCGATTCGGATTGAAAGCGGTGGAGGTGATGTTGGCGTGAGAAATTGTTCCCCATCCTTGAAGAAATCGGTGGGAGATGGTGGATTGGCACTTGAACCCCTTGGTTAGGGTTTGAGCGAGAAGAATTTGAAGGGTTTGGCTTGGATTCACCATTGTTAAGTTTGTGAAAGCTAAAGAGGTTTTTACGAGAGAAGGAAGAAAGCTCAAAGGTTCAATTTCAAATCGATGGGTAAAAGCGAAATCGATTTTGGTGAGGTTTACCTTTTATCTTGTGATTCTGTGAATGGCGCGTAAGTAGCATTTAATGTCGATAATAATGGGAATTAAAGTGGAATACGTTTGGATGACCTTTGAATATCTTATCAGTTGGGCTTTGATTGTTGGATCTACATCTTATTGGCCCGTGCTGATTCGATTCGAGATCCTTTATCAAATTGGGCTTATTAACAAAGGGTATCCTTATCCGATCCTCCTTATTCCACTTATTATGATAAAAGTGGGTATGATCCACTTATTTCTATTTTGAGCCTTTATTAAATTCTAAATATCATGAATCTTATATAGTTTTCCATTAAACATTTTGTTTAACTAAAAAAACTAGGGGGTAATGTTGGGTCATAATATTTCTCTATCTTTGGTAGGATAGATTGGGCCCATTTATCGATATAATCTATTGAACTTTTTATTATTAAGCCAGTGGGACTCTTTGAGCCCATTTATTGTGTCGACTTTATTTAATTCTATTGGGCCAAAGATTAGGACGGTGGATCGACCCATTAGATATTTAATATCTTACTACTTTGACTTGTGATGATGAAAAAGCATGACGATTGACGATCCTCTGCCATGCATTAATGTGGATGGGATCATAAAGTAGTGGTGAGAAAAAACAATGGCCAAAAGCGATAGATAAACACGATATAGTTGGCGAGGTCCATCGGATCGGAGGGGGTGTCGGGTAATAGTGGGTGGCATAATAATCCAAGCAAAAGTAATATAACTTAGCAAGGAAGCCATCGGTATAGAGGTATGTTCTCTCGTATATTGATTACTCATATTCTCCCATACACACGGTGAGATTTTAATTCTCTCAATACTGTTAGACCATATATTCCTCCATTGTTAACCTTGTGAACACGTCTTAATTCTCACGCTGAGCTATCCCAAGCGGAACATGCTTAGTCGAGCTTTTAACGGTGTTATTGATGTTTAATTTCTTCGAATGAGATCAAATCGAGGGATTATTTTGTCTTTTACGTGATTGGGGCGTGGAGAAAAGATCTTGGCGTTAACACGCAGACATTTGCATGTCTCGACTTCATCTCATCAAGTGCAGCAAGAATATCCATTACTCTTTCTGAGTCTAGAGTTCGATTCTCTAGAGCATCTCCCATCTCTTCAGCATCCCTTCTTTCTGCTCATATTTATTACCTCTTTCGTCTAAAAAAGAATGAATAAAGTAAAATTTTCACACATTAAGATAAAAAAATAGAGAAAAGAAAGAAAAAGTTTTAACTTTACCCTTAATGGCGCCAAGATTATATTAAGTGTTGATTACTTTTATTTTTTTAGACTAATAGATCTCACTAAATGGCTTAGTTACCCTCATTTATATATTTTATCCCATCCTTTAATTTTGAAACAGAAAAAATTGGGAACTGATATTTGCACATGTATTTTTTGATTTTTCTACATGGTCGTCTCTCACATGAGCATAAAATGGGTCCCACTTTCATGTGAGAATGAACCATCTGAAAATATCAAAAATATATGTGGAAATAGTTTTCTCCAAAAAATTTGAACCTTTAATTATCCTTTTAGAGACGGAGGAAATATAAATAGAGAATTGATATTTTCACAAGAAAATTGTATAGTTTCACAAGCTTCTATTCACATGAATAGTAAATGGGGTCCACACTCATGCGAGAGAATACCTTGTAGAACTAATGTTGGGCTAAATCCGCAATAGATAAACACGTGCAAGTATACACGATACACAAGTAATATAATGATAAAAGAGTTTGTCGATCCCACGAAAAACTATCATCAATATTAACCAAAAACTAACTTTGTATCACCTCATTCTTATTTAAACCAATGATCTATGGTTTGTAACTAAAGATATCTAGATTAATAATTAACTAAATAAACAAGAAATTTAAAATTAACAAGTCTAAGATTACAACTTCCCCTAACACTTCATTTGAATCTCGTAACCCTCTCTTGAATTAATTGATCATTAGAAATATCAACCGAAAATTCTAAGATATTAATAACTTTAGTTCAAAGATATTAAAATCACACAATAAGGTACATATAGATACTTATATTCTATACACAAAGAAGTTATTCAATTACAAGATCAAATATTACAAGATGGATGTCACAGTAAATCTTGCTCATTATTCTTAATTTATAAAAAAAGACTTCCACAATGGGTGTCATTAAGTTGAATTCTTAACAAGGTTGCATAAGGCATCAAGATATATTTCTAATCTAGATACAAATAGTTTATATAATTCTAAGAGCCATGAACAAGATATATGCCACTGAATATTAAAATAGATTCTCTAATCAATAATCCAATCTTTCTATGTGTGAATAGGAAGAACAAACAAGCATATGATATCATAATTTAGGTCAAACATTATAATCCAAAATTTAAAGTAATAGTGTAATCAAGTTAACATTATCTCTTCCTTCTATGAAATTAACAACGTTAGATAACCGCAATCGCTAAATATCCGAAATTCTTCTTATGTTGTAAATTTAATGTGATGATCGCCTCAATAGACCCTAACTATTATACAACCTAGAACTATCAGTTTAGATTTAATATAACCGTAACATGAAGAATTAGATAATTAGGTTATTCCAAGCAATAATCACACTATCAAGGAGTATTTAACTTGCCTTCTGATAATCTTAATAATATCCAAAAGCTTTTCCACAATCAAGTATCACAAAGTATTACTTGTGGTCAGATATGACATCGTTTGCTTAATAGGATATCTTAATCTAGCAGATGATATCAATTAGCTAATTTAATCCCGCAGAACCAAATTAGTAAACTGAATAACATATAAGAAGTTGAAACAAATTATCATAATAAATTTCATGCACAAAGGAATCAATAGTGAAACTCAATTAACCATTAATTGTAAATAAAGTTTCACATCCCTTTAGAACTGAAAATAAAGAACTTAGTTTGATATGTCTTCAATCTTGCCCCTAAGTCTAGGGGTACAATTGTGAGCATCTAAGACTGTAGATGATAGATAATAGATGATAGATCCCTAAAAGCTAATTAAGAATATGTATTTCTAGTATTTATTATGAATAAGTCTAGCCGGACAGGAAATTGGGACCGAAAAATTGGACCGGTCCAATTTTTATTTTTATTTTTATTGTGACTCTCAAAAAATGTATTGTATTTATTTCAACAAGATTTTTTACAAAATATAGTGTTTTAGGTGTAATTTGGATACATATACAAATTACTGAGGTTATAACCACGTATGTATAACCACATCAAATTACACCTAAATACCTATATTTATAAAAATTTATGTTAGAATAAATACTATACATTTTTTGAGTCTGAATAAAAAAAAAAAAAATTGGTCCAGTCGATTTTCGATCCCAATTCCGATCCTTCATCAACATCTTGATTTATTATTGTAGTCTAATCATCTCCATCGCTTTAATAATGTTGGCATAATGATTGTAGTCCATTGGTAGTAATGTTGGTGTTGTCTTGTTGTTTGCCATCTTCAATATTTGTCTTCTGTCCACATTGTTTGTTCTCATTTTCATGATGCCTACTACCAATTGAAGCCACAACTGTTAATGTTAACGCCAGGATCTTTCTCCACATCCCAATCACGTAAGACGTCCACGATCACTGCTTACGATAAACACGATCGACAAAAAGCTTGGCCCGGTTCAAGTGAGGGATAGCTTCGAGCGTGAGAATTAGAATGTGTTCACAAAGTTAACAATGGAGGAATGTATGGTGGTCAGTGTATTAAGAGATAATAATTCTCGATTTGTGTGTGTATGGGAGAATATGAATAATCAATATATGTGAGAGCGTGCCTCTATCGAGGGCTTCCTTGCTTTATGTTATACTATCCTGCTTGGATTATTAAGCACACCTTATCACTTTGACCTCCTCCTACGACGATGGGCTCTGCCGATTGTATAAGGTTTATCCTTTGCTTTTGGCCTTTGTTTTTCTATCATGGTAATTTATGATCCCATCCACATTAATGCGTGGCGGGAACCTTGGTCAACCGTCGTGCTTTTTCATCATCACAAGTCAAAGTAACGAGATATTAAAATATCGATGGGTCGATCCATTTGGGCCAGGCCCGACTTTAAAATTAAAAACGGATACAATCTGGTGGTTGGGCCCAATGGTTTTAACGGAAAAAATAAAAGCCCAATGGATTCTTCGTGTGAGTAGGCCCAATGTACCCGGCCCAAAAATAGGAAATATCACGCCCCAACAGTTAATTTTGTTGACAACAGAAACTTTAAGTACTGCCGAGGAGTGTTTTGTCAGATGATCAGTTGGATTAGCAGAAACCATTTTCCTCTTGTTTGAAGAAGATTTACCACTACCCTCCTCAATTAAATATATCCTCGTCATCTTCATCGGGGATCTTTTTGGCAAACTCTCTTGATCCTTAGAAATATTGATTTTATGACAGCTTTATCTAGAACTGAGCAAAAAACAGGTAAAATTGAATAATCGAACCAAATCAAATTTTTTAAACCGAAATATTTCGATTATTCAGTTATTTTGAGCATTTCATTTAAAATTATTTTAATATTTGATTTTTGAATTCAGGTTTGGTTATTAAAAACCCAATAACTGAATAAGAACTAACTAACAATTTTGTCACAAAGAGGTATCCTTTAAGGGTAAGATTTATATAAATTTTGAAACTCAACTGTATGTTTGACGCCCCCAAAATTAGGTATACGACACTCATCTTGGGTCGCCACTTACATGGTACATAAATTCAAATACAACTTAATAATACAAGCTATTAAATGTACAATACGACAAAACATAAATGCTATGAGTTTGAATACAAATATTGTATACTAGAGATTATACAAATTCAAAAGGAATCCTTATTACAATTATTATTACACTATTTCACGAGAATAGTGAGGACTACTACGTTGGTCTCATTTCCCATTGAGTTTCACTACGAATTTCTGAAGAGAACATAAAAGTAAAAAGGTGAGCTCAACTAGCCCGATGAAAATATTATGACTAAGATAATGCGAGAATATATTATCGTTAGCCTTTAACGATGTTAAAGCGATACAATATAACCACCATCAAGTTTAAGCTGCGGTGGAACAAGCGATCCATTAAAAAGAGTCAGTAGAGAATAAAATCTACTATCTTTTATGATTTAAAGGTTTTCATCACTTTTATCATTTGGGACTCGACAATAAATAATCCACATCATTGAATCACCCTACACTACGGACGAGGATATTCTTTAGTATCACGACCACAATTATCCATACACTACGGGCGAGAATATTTGTGTATTCAATAATGGTCATGATCATACCAACAAGCTGTCCATCAATGCACTACGGGCCAATGAGGACTTTTACCACATCATTTGTAACATTACGATCATGATTACCTTTGAATAATCCTGAGTCATAATCATACCAAGTCCATCCATGCATTATAGGCCACGAGATGACTTTCAACAAAATATAAACATGAGGATGATGACAATGATATAAGAATTCAATAAAACAAGTTCAAAATTAATTTATCTAGGGCTAATAACGTCCAAATTGTCGACATGATCTTTGCTTTGTAAAGTAAAATTCAAGAATGCTCGAAGAAGAATATTTCCATGAAAGATCTTTGGATGAAGCGCAAAATATCGAGGATATTCCACTAATTTCATGGAGTATAGAAGTCAAAACTTTAACCAATTGAGTATAATAAAGAATGGAATAACAAAAGAAATCACCGGGCATGCGATGAAGCCTTACCGAGCAGTTATTCAACGAGAATAATAAATAACGGAATCGGTCGGGCAAAAAGCGCCTGCAAGCGGGATATTCAACGAGAATAATAAAAAGGCGGAATCCGGTGCGGTGTAAAACACTGAGCGAGAATATTCAACGAATAATAATAAAAAGCGGAATCGAATTCGGTCGTAGAAACCTGACGAACGGATATTCCAACGAGAATAATAAAAGGCGGAATCGGTCCGTAAAAAACGCTATGAGCGAGGATATTCAGCGAGAATAATAAAGAAGCGGAACCGGTCCAAGTAGAACGCTTGTGACGAGGATGTTCCAGCGAGATGATAAAGAATGGAACAACGAAGAATTTCACCAAGTATAGGGTAAGCAGCGTATCTGAGTTATTCAACGAGAATAATAAAGAATGGAATAACGAAGTTCTCTTCATAGATAAGAAAGAAATAATACTCCCTACGAAGTACAACAAATAATATTCCCTACCTTGGAAAAAAAGCTGGATCTTTGGAATAGTGAGTAGCAGATTTTTTTTCTTCTTTCTCTCTATAATTTCTCTCTATAATAATCGCTCTAAAGCTTTTGTGAATTGGTGAGAAATGAAGGAAGAATGAGCTTATTTATAGGAAAATATAGTTTCGATAATTGCGTTTTGGGACTCGAAAATTACGATTATAATACCTCTAATTTTTCTTTCATTTATAATTTAGTCCTGCAAGTATTATCGATCTTGCACCAACTCCCCTAATAGTAAATAATGTGAATTAATAGTTCAATCATGTGAATCAATAGTATAATCATGTGAAAAAATACAAATTTCGGTATAGTACCTCCATACATACCTCCATTTTTAATTTAGTCATGCAAGTATTATCGATCTTGCACCAACTCCCCTAATAATAAATAATGTGATTCAATAGTACACATATGTGAACAAATAGTTATATAAGCATGTGAATTAGTAGCAATTAATTGCTCATTTATCCAGATAAATTACAGATTATCAATATAACCCTGAGACATCAATTATCATTGGAATAAATGTGGATTTTCACTTTAACCAAACAATTCCAACATAATGAAACTATTTTTATCAAAAATATAAATTTTGAAATTTTGAAGTTTGACTTTTCCCAAAAAAGTCACTTGTTGACTTTTTGACGAATAGTGAATCCGAAAAATTTTGTGTTTATAGACTATTTTTACTAATTTAAATAGTTCTAGGACTCAAATATCACGTCAGCGTCTCCAAATTCAACTCAGAACAACATTCATCATTAATATTATAACTCACAATATTTATCGACCGAGGTCGTTCCCGGAAAGAGGGGCTTTCGATAAATTTCTCCTGATTGGCGCTTGATTAGGTGACCAAACCTCTCCTTGTGAACTTTAGACATTGTAAATATTGCGATTTATAATATGAATAACTTTGTCTTCTCAAGTATTGATTTAATAAAAAATATTTTATCTGAGATAATCTTTGTGACAATAATTGAATCGATAATATGATAGATATGATGCGGCAATTCTTTATAGCAATAATTGAGTATATAGCGGTGACTTCTCACGTAAGCATCGATAATCAATCTGGTGTCTTCTTATCTGACCACGCGCGTATTCTTGTACTTTTAACTGCAGGGTGTTTGACGATTAACGGTAAAACTTCCGTAGTTATTTTCATAAAAGTATTTTGTCGTTTTCTCGATCAAATGATAATTACATTGTGAGGTCCACCAATGATTGTCTTGGTTATACGAATATTCCTGTTTAAAGCGAATATTCCCAGACCAATCGAATATTATATAACAACTTGCGTACTTTGCAAAATTTGTAAATATTACCCACAACTATAACATTATATCAAATCCACACCATAATATTCAAAAATATATTTGAGAAAATTTAATCTTTATTCAAAAAATGCGGGGTCTCACAATCTCCCTCGCATGAAATTTAAGCCCTCGAAATTTACGTGCGTCGCACAGTATATCTTAGAACACGGTGAGGATACCTTGACCTCACTTCAAATTCTAACCGCGAGGTATAACCTTTGAGTGTCGAATATAATCCTTCTTATCGAAGATTTTAACACGTATCTCCTCATACGTTAAATCATCCATTATCTCGTCCGGGTTCTAAATTAATAATGTGGTTGGGTCATCCCCCATATTTACGTAACGTCGATCGTTAAAAGCGTTATGAACACGCGACATACTTGGCGGTAAAAGCGAGTCTATAAGCCACGATTCTACTTTATCGAGGATTTCAAATGGGCGATTAAATCGAGGGTTGAGATTTCTTCTCTTCGTCGATTCTTGCTTCTACAGAATAACGCCTCTTGAACCTTCTTAATTCTTCACATTCATCATTTCGGGGTGTGTAGCTTGAGCGGCTTTAACTTTATCGATTAAAATCGATTAATTCTACTTATATATTCGTTATCTTCCGTGGGTTCTAGAGTCTTTAACTCTATCTTCATCATTTGTAAATCGTCTGCGAAATGGGTCTTTGTGTTAACAACATCGCTTTTCGTAAATAGCGCATATGATCTTCTACTACTCAACGTCATTCCTACCACGTTCGACTTTCCCGATGGTATTGAATGAATACGATCGTAATCTTCAACGGACTCGAGCCAGCGTCTTTGGCGCGTATTCGTTCATTTAGTTGAAGAAATATTTGAGGGTTTTAGAAATGGGTTTTGTCTTTGGGGTCAATACAAAATTCGATTTCACGCTCTAGGGGTAGGCTAAGAAGTCTTGAAGAATACGTAAGAATTTATTAACAATAGAAATATCATTCAAAAGCGTGACTCTCATCCAAGACTTGGGTAACCGTCACATTGATACCTATCGACTTGCCATCGTCATTCACGATTATACGCTCTGAAAAATTCTAACTTGGTGCATTCCACACAAGAAAGTCGACAACGAAAGGGCCAGGGCTCTTTACTTATGGCTTGATATGACCATGATTGACTTTAGTGATTTGGTTGCTTGAATTAATATATGAGTTGGTTAGGAATATGAAAGCTAACAACTTGACAAAAAGCATGATGAGTAGTTAACGATCGATTCCTAAAATCACATCAAAGGCAAGTATTTTCAAAGAGATACGATCGACGAATTAGCGTGAAAGTGTTGATTTGAACAAGATTTATAAATAGTGGAGGTAATGAAGGTTTCTCCCAAGCGAGTTTCAACGGATAAATCAAAATCTAACTTCTCGGGAGTTAAATTCAAACATTGAACACAACTAGGTTAAATAAAAGAGTGAGTAGAACCAGGTTATCTAACACGGTATAGACTTCACAGTTTTATGACTAACATACCCGTGATAATTTTATTCGGGTTCTTTGTCACGAAAAAATGTTCTCTCTTAAACTCTAGAACTTTGACTTTTACGGGGACGACCTTTGGTGCCTCCATCCTAGGTGAACTTGTCTTGATTGAGCGACAAAATCGGGCTAAGTGACCTTCTCTTCCACAATTATAACATGCTTTGGGCCGGCATCATGCGTTTGGGTGATGTGTCCTCCCCTCCGCATTTGAAGCATATGATAGGTGGTCGTTCTCCTTCCTTAACAACGGGTCTTTGGTCTTGACGTCTTTCCATCATTGTTGAATCTCCTCTTCTTGAAATGTCCATTTCTATTGTTTGACCATGATTACCAAAAGTGGTTACCATTTACGGCATGTTGATTCCTCTCATGCTTTTTTGTCACTTTTTGATGAATTATTATCACTTGGTATTATCATTTTGTTGCAATTTGCTTTCTTTTTGGTTGCGTTGACTCGTTATCGCGCTCCAATAAGCGAGCCCTATTTACAACATCTGAATACAAACACGGTTTATGAGAAATAAGATATTGGCGTATCTCAAACTTGAAACCTCTTAAAAACATTAGTGTCATTTGCTCCTCATTATCGACCAAATGGGATGCTGAAGCAAGGATAACTCATAAATTTAGCCTCGTATTGCGACCACGGTCATATTGTTTTGTTCGACTTGATAAACTCCACCTCCTTCATGTGGCCGAATACTTTCGGGAAAGTACTTGTCGTTGAGCGACTCTTGGAACTTCTCCCAAGACATCTTGAGTGCGTCGAGTTGAGTCGTTTTCTGATTCCCACCGATGATCTGCTTCTTCATGCAACATAAAGGTGGCGAAGGGAACCTTTTGCTCCTCGGAGCATCCCAAGACATCAAATATCTTGGTGATTTGCTTTATCCATGTCTTTTCGCTTTAAGTGGTTACGCTTTCCCAATAAACTCCGGTGGTCCCAGCTCCTTGAATTGTTTAGCGGTGACCAATCCCAGTGAGTTTCTGTTGTTTACACTGCATTTTGAATAGGAGCCACTCTCCTTAAAGCGCTTGATGTTACATGAATTGCATGAAGCCTCGAAACATTCCATCGTTCATCGTTTGGTTAGTGTTGTTGTTTACATGAGGATTATCGCCTCTGTTATTGTTTTTCACGTTGTCTGATTATTGATCTTGTGGAGACTCAGCGGTCTCTATGCTCCGTTGATGTTCTCAACATTCTCGGATGCCATTTTCAAACAACTTTGCCACAAAACAAGGGTTAATTAACATATCACATATTATCCTATATACTACGTGAGCCAATCAAATACCAAATAAACTTAGGTAGGTCATACTAGCGAAGAATTCCCGTCTCTCCCCTCTAGTTCTAGTCTCACATCTTAGCGGGGATCGTATCCTAAGCTTTGATACTAAGCTTGTGATGCCCCCAAAATTAGGTATCGTCACCCATCTTGGGTGCTTCCACTTACATGGTACATAAATTCAAATACAACTTAATAATCTGTTATAAGTATACAATCGACAAAACATAAAGCTGTGAGTTTGAATACAAATATTGTATACTAGAGATTATACAAACTCAAAAGGAGTCCTTATTACAATTATTATTACACTATTTCACGAGAATAGTGAGGACTACTAATCTTATCATCATCGGTTTGTCACTCCGTTCCCAGACTAGTCCTACTTTCGTTCTCATTTCACGAAGAGAACAATAAAAGTAAAAGGGTGAGCTCAACTAGCCCGATGGGAAATATTATGACTAAGATAATGCGAATATATTATCGTTAGCCTTGACGATGTTAAAGCGATACAATATAACAACCATCAAGTTTAAGCTGCGGTGGAACAAGCGATCCATTAAAAGAGTCAGTAGAGAATAAAATCTACTATCTTTTATGATTTAAAGGTTTTTCATCACTTTTATCGCGGGGACTCGACAATAAATAATCCACATCATCGAATCACCCCTGCTTTTACGACGAGGATATTCTTTAGTATCCGACCACAATTATCCATACCTTTCTACGGGCGAGAATATTTGTGTATTCAATAATGGTCATGATCGTACCAACAAGCATCCATCGATACACTTTACGGGCGATGAGGACTTTTACCACATCATTTGTAACATTACGGTCATGATTACAAGAATAATCCACAGTCATAATCATACCAAGTCCATCCCATGCCTTTATAGGCCACAGATGACTTTCAACAAAATATAAACATGAGGATGATGACAATGATATAAGAATTCAATAAAACAAGTTCAAAATTAATTTATCCGAGGGGAACTAATAATGTCCAAATTGTCGACATGATCTTTGCTTTGTAGAGTAAAATTCAAGAATGCTCGAAGAATATTTTCATGAAAAGATCTTTGGATGAAGCGCAAATATCGAGGATATTCCATTAATTTCATGGAGTATAGAAGTCAAAACTTTAACCAATTTGAGTATAATAAAGAATGGAATAACAAAAGAAATCACCATGCATGCGATACTTACTTGCGCAGGCGAGTTATTCAACGAATAATAAATAACGGAACGGTCGGGGTAAAAGCGTGACGGCAGGATATTTCCAACGAGAATAATAAAAAGCGGAATCGGTCGGTGTAAAACACCACGAGCGAGGATATTCAACGGAATAATAATAAAAAGGCGGAATCGGTCCGGCGTAGAACGCGCTTGTGAGAGCGAGGATATTCCAGCGAATAATAATAAGGCGGAATCGAGTCCAAATAAAAAATGCAAACGAAGATATTCCAACGAGAATAATAAAAAATGGAACCGAATGTCCGTGTAAACCTTGAGACAGGATGTTCCAACAGAATGATAAATAATGGAACAACAAAAGAATTTCACCAAGTATAGGGTAGCCCGCGTATCTGAGTTATTCAACGAGAATAATAAAGAATGGAATAACGAAGTTCTCTTCATAGATAAGAAAGAAATAATACTCCTACGAAAGTCTGACAAATAATATTCCTACCTTGGAAAAAATTGGATCTTTGGAATAGTGAGTAGCAGATTTCTCTTCTTCTTTCTCTATAATAATCTCTCTATAATAATAAAGCTTTTGTGAATTGGTGAGAAATGAAGGAAGAATGAGCTTATTTATAGGAAAATATAGTTTCGATAATTGCACGTTTTGGGTCTCGAAAATTATAGTATAATATCTCCAACTTTTCTTTCATTTATAATTTAGTCCTGCAAGTATTATCAATCTTGCACCAACTCTCCTAATAGTAAATAATGTGAATTAATAGTTCAATCATGTGAATCGATAGTATAATCATGTGAAAAAAATACTGAATTTCACTATAGTACCTCCATCCATATATACCTCTATTTTTAATTTAGTCATGCAAGTATTATCAATCTTGCACCAACTCCCCCTAATAGTAAATAATGTGATTCAATAGTACACATATGTGAACAAATAGTTATATAAGCATGTGAATTAGTAGCAATTAATTGCTTCATTTATCAGATAAATTACCCGATTTATCAATATAACCCTGAGACATCAATTATCATGGAATAAATGTGGATTTTCACTAACACAAACAATTCCAACATAATGAAACTATTTTTATCAAAAATATAAATTTTGAAATTTTGAAGTTTGACTTTTCTAGAAAAAAGTCAATGTTGACTTTGACCAAATAGTGAATCCCGAAAAATTTTGTGTTTATAGACTATTTTACTAATTTAAATAGTTTAGGACTCAAATATCACGTCCAGTCTCCAAATTCAACTCAGAACAACATTCATTATTAATATTATAACTCACAATATTTATCAACCGTGTCGTTCCCGGAAAGAGGGCTTTCGATAAGGATTTCTCCATTATTAGCGCTTGATTAGGTGACCAAACCTCTCCTTGACAAAACTTCTAGACATTGTAAATATTGCGATTTATAATATGAATAACTTTAATCGTCTCAAGTATTGATTTAATAAAAAAACATTTTATCACGGATGATCTTTGTGACAATAATTGAATCAATAATATGATAGATATGATCGTGAAATTCTTTGTAGAAATAATTGAGTATAATTGAGTGACTTCTCACGTAAGCATCGATAATCAATCTGGTGTCTTCTTTATGCGACCACAGCGTATTCTTGTACTTTTAACACACGGGTGTTTCAACGATTAACGGTAAAACTTCCGCCGTTATTTTCATAAAAAGTATTTTTGTCGTTTTCTCGATCAAATGATAATTACATTATGAGGGTCCACCATGATTGTCTTGGTTGTACGAATATTTCTTGTTAAAAGCGAATATTCCCCAGAGCCAATCGAATATTATATAACAACTTGCGTACTTTGCAAAATTTGTAAATATTACCTGAACTATAACATTATATCAAATCCACATCATAATATTCAAAAATATATTTCGAGAAAATTTAATCTTTATTCAAAAAAAAATAAAGGTCTCACGATATCTGACTAAAACACTTTCTTTCTCTCTCTATGATGCATTTGAAACTTCAATAGGATTTGGTCTTGATGTCCAAAATTTTAGAGTATTTATTTCATTGCTATTGTGAAACTCTACGATTAATGTCAAATTCACCATCAAATTATAGAAACGTTGAGACACATAAAATAATTTTAGTTTATAATAAAGTAATGATGTTTTAAAACTAAAACATACGCTATATAAAATAACGGAGACCATATATTCGATAACAAACAAGAAGGTTTATCTAGTTCCCCAAAAATTAAAAGTATATACTGGAGACAGGGAGGACTTATAGAATATAATCCTAATCCTAATTTGAAAAATAATCTATTAGACTATTACTACTATAGCATAAACCTTAACCAATGCATCAAGTGCTCGAACCAACGAATTTGGCCCCTCAGCTATATATAAGCCCCTCCAGTAACGCATCAAACAAATCTGAAATTCCAAAACCCAAATGCTTAATTTTTAACTTTATAACCTCTAACCATCTTCTTTCAATTGGTGAAAAAATGACAATGCAAGACTGGGGTTTTCTTTGAGCGTGTTCAAGAGAAAAGTAACTTTAGAATTTATTAGAGATAATACATACATACACACATGGTGCAGTTTCGGTTTTATGCGTGCGATTTTGGCTAATAACCAAATCGGAACAGTAAATTTGGTTATTCAACCCACCTAAACCACCACATACGCCGTAACCGTTGGTGCGGTTCGTACAATTTTTGGTGCGATTTTGTTTTCAATTTGGTTACTTGCTCAGCCCTAATGATTGGTGTAAGACCCCAACTTATTATAAATAAAATTGAATTTTCCTTTATTCATTATTCTAAATTAATAAGGGTTAATTTGATATAATTCTTTGGTTATGGGTGAAATGTGCAAAGTTTACAAAATAAGCAAGTGGTTATAAAATATTCATTATTGTCGGGGAATATTCGTTTGGTCGTGGAATATTCTTTTTGTCGGGAATATCCGTCTGACGGCCATAGCCATCATTAGTGGGCCCATAACGAAAAAAACGGTTGGATGAAAGAAAATGACAAAGATTGAGTTTTATAAATAATCTACGTAAATTATTCTGAATTAACACTTTGTTGGGTTACACAGGTGGTTAAAATCGATAATATATGTGGTTTCAAAGAAAGATACGCGGTATTGCACAATATTGTTGAATTATTGATCCTTACGTAAGAAGGCCTTTACTCAATAATTGTTACAGAGTTCTTTATTGATATTATATTGATTCAATAATTCTTTGCGTTGATATTTTATATTATTGTTGTTCAATAATTGTCACCGCATGATATCTCCATTATCGGATCAATAATTCATATTATTTGAATAATATTATTAGATAACATTATTGGCAATGTCTAGAAAGTTACATCGAGGAGAGGTTTGGTCACCTAATTGCTTGCGCGTAAGGAGAAATCCTTATTGGAAAGCCCTCCATCTCTGGAACCTATGCAGTTTGTCGATAATGTGATTCTCGTAATATTATTTGTGAATAATTAATTATTGATTTATATGATGAGGAAAATATTGATTTTTATGTGGATATAAATAAAGAAAATTTTAATGTGACAATTGTTGAAAATTAATATTTATCTTTTTACGATAAAATAATTCATTTAAATATATTATTTTAATAATATATTAGCGGTGATATTTTATAATGAATGTGGGATATATGAGTATATGAGGAGGTAGAGTATTTTGTGGCATTAAATATTTAACACATATTTTGTGTGTCGGTGGACACAATTCTTGACCGAAAATTTATTATAGACTTTAAAATGCTTGGTTTATGGATTTTGGTCAATTTCTGTTTGGAATTTGGAAAAACTTTCTTCTATAAAGTTGTAGAGAATGGAATTTCCCATGGAAAATCGCGAGTTTTGAATTTTTCTGATAACCGAGCTATTTTCTACGAATTGTTGAAGTTTCAAAAAATAAAATGATTTTTATTAATGGGTGGGACCCACTTTTTGGTTGGTGTGGAATACACATGTGGGCTGCTATTTTTGTTCAAAGATGACTGATGGCTTTCAAAATTGGTTGGTGAAGGTTGGTGTGGAATAAGAAAAATAAAATGATATTTTATTATTTTAGTCTTCTTTGGCGTTCTAGCATTTTCCTATAAATAGAGGGTTAAGTTAGAATTGAAAATCACACCAGAAATAAAGTTTTCTCTCTTTCTCTCTCTATATTATCGAGCGTATTCTTGTGAGTATACTTTGAGTGTTGCTTTATCTGGTCTGAGTTTCATCAAAGACTTATCTAGAAAATTCAATTCAAAATACGGTTATTTTGAGGTAAGGGATGTTATTTCTTTTCATAAATGATATTATTTTCTTCATATCATTATGCCAAAATCTTTGTTGAATTTTTTATCAAATTTAGAACTTGTTGTGTCGGGGTTCTTATTCACGATATCTAAGACTATTCACGATATCTGACCTTATTCACGAATCTGACTTATTCACTTAGAAAAATAAAAATTTTTCTTTTTGCCCAAAATATCTATTACGGATACTAGCTTTGATTGTATCCATGTTTTGATCATTCTTGAATTTTACACCAATATGATTATTTTCGAGGTATTTTTGGACATGGGTAAAACAAAGTCACGAATCCTTAATCCTTAATCCTTGTCATTTTGTTTCCTTTGGATTCGTTTCTTTAAAAGTATTTTCATTATCCTCGGTCTTAAATGATGATATAAATGAATATCTTTGGCACGTAGTGCAAAGATGAGCGATTAAGCGATGAATATCTTTGGCACGTAGTGCGAAGATGAGCAGTGTTGAGATGAACATGACCAACCTGGTGATTTAAATGAATATCTTTGGCTTCGTAGTGTAAAGATGAATATTGATTGTTATTCTGAGGATAAAATATTGATGATGGACTTTTAAACCTTAGAAGGCGGTAGAATTCTTTCTCTGACGTTGACTCTTCAATGGATTCTTCATTCATTGCATTTATTGATCTAAAACTTGTTATACTATTATAATTTATCGATTTTTCCTGTTGAAGACTAACGATAATTTGTTGTATATTATCTTAGTCATAATGTTCTTTCTTGGGCTAGTTGAGCTCACCCTTTTCCTTTTTGTTCCATTTTCTTCTCGGGGAGGTGAGAAACATAAGCGAGGATCGAGTCGGGGTATGGAGTGATGGTTACAGGAAGATGTTTTAAATTTCACACTATTTCGTAAAATAGTGTATGAATAATTAATGAGGACTTATTTAGGTGTGTATATTATGCAGAAGAGCGGTATTTGTATTTAAACTCATGGTTGTATTGTCGTATTCTACACGACATCCAGATTATCAAAGTTGTAGTTTGCTTTCATACCATGTATTTTGGCGACTCAGAATGGGTGTTGTATACCTATTTTGGGGGCGTCACAATTGGTTAATTATATTTATCCCTTAATCACTTGGTGCCATCTTCACTTCTGATCCTTTCCAAGTATATTAAGACCTCTCTCTTTTTTCTATGTGTCTGTTGTGTGAGATTTGAACCTCATCGATTTCCTTTTAAGATCTACATGATTTGTTTATCATCCTATGTTGTTCGTAGAGCCTTCACTATGACTGGAAAGTTTCCTTTTAAGATCTAAATCTGATTTGATTCTGTTGACTGTTGTAAATTATTGAAACTCTTAATTTCGGTTATTAACCGAATAGTAAATTTGGCTATTCGATTATTCGGTTATATCACAATTTGGGTATCTTTTAGGATACTAAAAACAGACAAATTTCAGTTTTTGGTTATAACCGAATGATCAGCCACAACTTCATCCTCTTCTACCTGTAACTTATCCTCCTCCTGGCGCTACAAGGCCTCGAGCATCACATCTATGCAGACATTTTCATGTCTCAACTTCATCTCATCAAGTGCAGTAAGAATATCCATTTCTCTTTTCGAGTCTAGAGTTCGATTCTTTAAAGCATCTACCATCTCTTCAGCGTCCCTTCTCCGTTTCTGCTCATATTTATTAACCCTTTCGTCTAAAAAAGAATGAATAAAGTATAATTTTCACACATATTAAGATAGAAAAATAGATAAAAGAAAGAAAAAATTTTAACTTTATCCGTAGTGGCCCCATAAGATTATATAAAGTAATTATTTTTCTATACTAATGGATCCCACAAAATAACTTAGTTAACCTTCACTTATGTATTTTTATATCATCCTTTTGAAACAAAAAAAAATTGGGAACTGATATTTGCTGTAAGACCCCAACTTATTATAAATAAAATCGAATTTTCTCTAATTATTATTGTGAATAATAAGGTATTAATTTGATATAATTCTATGGTTATGGGTGAAATGTGCAAATTTTGTAAAATATGCAATGGTTATAAAATAATCAATGTTGTCATGGAATATTCATTTGGTCGTGGAATATTCTTGTTGTCGGAGAATATTAAATGCTGCCAGCCTGATCATTGTGGGCCCCATATGAGAATAATTGTCGGATGAAGAAAATGACAAGTTTGAGTTTTATAAATAACGACGTAGTTATTCTTAGTTAAACAAACACCGTTGAATACCCGGTGGATAAAATACGATGTCTGGCGTGGATGCACATTATTGATGAATTATTGATCCTTACGTGAAGAAGGCTTTACTCGATAATTATTACGATGAATTCTTTCGTTCAATATTTTATTTTATTGATTCAATAATTGTTGCGTTGATATTTTATATTATTGTTGTTTGATAATTGTCATCCTTTACGATATTTCCATTATCGGATCAATAATTCATATTATTTGAATAATATTATTAGATAACATTATTGGCAATGTCTAGAAAGTTACATCAACGAGAGGTTTGGTCACCTAATTACTTGCGCCCGAAGAGGAGAAATTCTTATTGAAAGCCCTCTCTTTCTGAGGAACGGCCTGGTTGTCATAAATGTGATTCTGTAATATTATTTGTGAATAATTAATTATTGATTCATATGATAAGAAAATATTTATTTTATGTGGATATAAGTGTTGGATATATTTATTGTGGTTAAAAATAAAGGAATTAATGTTGAGGTGTTTTATTAATATTTTGTCGGATTGGAGGTATTAAAAATCAAACCAATATTTTTGAGATATATTGCGGGAGTTATAATTTTTAATCCGACCGTTGGATCGTTGTAATTTTTGGATATGTTATACATATATAAGTTGAGTATATGTCCACAAATTTTGAACCGTTAAAAAGGAGCGTATGATTTGTTATGAAATTTAACAAGTGGTTGATTCGAAAATAAGGTTATAAATCATTTTGGTGGAAAATTCTAGAATTGGTGGGCCCCACTTGTGGTTGGTGAAGAAATGTGCTGAATTTTATTTCAAATGTGGTGGGTGGGAATAGTAGCAGGTAAAGCTATCAGGTTGCAGGTCAAGTCTGCTAATATTTTCCTATAAATAGAGGGCTAAGTTAGAATTGAAAATCACACCAGAAACATAAGCTTTCTCTTTCTCTCTCTCTCTAGATTATTGAGTGTATTTTGTGAGTATTTAGATACTTTGTGAGTTTCTATTCATCGGTCTGCAAGTTTCCTTGACCTTATCTGAGATATTCCGATCGAAATCTTGATATTTTGAGGTAAGGGGTGTTATATTCTTCTTAAAATGATATTTTCTTCAATATCATTATCTGAAAAATGTTGGTATGAACTTTTTATCAAATTTGGAACTTTTTGTGTCGGGGTTCTTATTATCATGTATCATGACTTTATTCACTAGAAAAAATGAAATTTTCTTCTTTTGTCCAAGATGTCTATTATGGTTCTTATCTTTGATTGTATCCATGTTTTGATCTTTATTCTTGAATTTTGCTTCAAAATTGGTTATTATGGAGTATTATTGATCTAGGATAAATTGTTATCTGAATCCTTACTATTTGTCCTTACATCTCCATTTGGATTCGTTTTTCTTTAAAATATTTTTCATCATCCTCGGTCTAAATGACGATATTCTTGAATATCTTTGGCACGTAGTGCAAAGATGAATGATTAAGCGATGAATATCTTAGGCCCGTAGTAGTGCGAAGATGAGCAGTGTTGAGATGAACATGACCCGCTGGTGATACTGAATGAATATCTTTGGCTGTGGTGCAAAGATGAATATTGATTAAAGATGTATATTGATTGTTGTTACGAGGGATAAAATTGATGATGGAATTTTAAATCTTAGAAGATAGTAGAACTCATTCTCTCTCTTCGACTCTTACAATGGATTCTTTGTTTAATTGCGATTTGTTGATCTAAAACTTGTTGTCTATTATATTTTATCAGATTTTCCTGTTGAAGACTAACGATAATTTGTTGTATATTATCTTAGTCATAATATTCATTCTTGGGCTAGTTGAGCTCACCTTTTTCCTTTTTGTTCCATTTTTCTCGGGAGGTGAGAACGTGGCGAGGAACTAGTCGAGTGCGGAGTGATGGTTCTAGAAAGATGTTTTAACGATCCTCACTATATTACGTAAAATAGTGTTTGAATAATTATAATGAGGACTTATTTGAGTGTGGATATTGTCTAGAAGACAATATTTGTATTTAAACTCATAGTATGTGTTGTCGTATTTTTCACGACAATTGTATTATTGAAGTTGTAGTTAAACTTTACGTACCCATGTATTTGGCGACTCGGAATGAGTGTTGTATACCTATTTTGGGGGCATCACAGTTGGTATCAAAGCTTAGGGATATGGTCTCTGGTGGAGATCAGGGAATAGAACTAGGAGGGGAGAGATGATTAAATCCTTCGCTGGTGTGTCCTATCTAAGCTTATTTGTTGGTCGGTCATAATATAGGGATATTTTATGATATGTTAATTTGTTTAATTAACCCTTGTTTTATGGCGATGTTAAGAATGGGCTGCTGAGAAGCGTTAACAATGGAGTGTATGAGGCGTGGAACAATCTTTGAATTCTGAAACCGGGAGAGCGTGCAGGGAAGGCAATAATCCTCCTGTAAACAACACTACCGAACAAATGATGAATGATGGGATGTTCAGAAGTTTTTTGCATTTTATGCAAAACTAGACGAGGGAAACTCGTGCACGCAATCTGGTGGAAATGCTAGCGATGCACGACATCATCGGCAAGCGATTCAAAGTTTGGGACCACCGAATTTAAGGAAAGCGGGATCCGATCATGCCGGCGGAAGCGTGGGTCAAGCAAATTACCAAGATATTCGATGTCTTGGGATGCGCGAAGAACAAAAGGTTCCATTCGCCACCTTTATGTTCAGCGGTGAAGCGGATTACTTGTGAGTCTATGAAACGTAACGTAACCCGTAGTACACTTTCGGCATGTCTTGGGAAACATTTGAAACTATTCAATGACAAGTACTTTCACGAAAGTATTAAATCATATGAAGGAGGTGGAGTTTATCGGTGGAACAAAAAAAACATAATGATGATGTCCCGATGCGAGGCAAAGTTTGCGAGTTATCGATTTTGCACCTCATTTGGTGAAAATGAGGAGCGAATGACAAGGTTGTTTACGAGAGGTCTAAAAGCCGAGATTGACAATATCTTATGTCTCATAATTTTTTTTTTATATTTAGATGTTGTAAACAGGGCTCAATTATTAGAGCAAGATAATGAGTATGTGCAACTAAGGGACCACTGACCCAGGTCATCTGGGTGACAACATTCATCGGAAGCGATGATAACCAACGAGGAGGAAAAAATCTGAACAAAGCGGTAACCACTCGGGTTGTCATCATGGCCATGATAATAGGAGAGGTGAGTCAGTGAAAATTTGAAGAGGAGATTCAACAATGATGGGAAGACATCGGTAATGACACCGGCACCAACAACAAATTCTAGGCGAGGAGAGCAACGGCGATTAGATGTTACAAATGCGGGAAAGAGGACATATCATTAAAATTGTCCACAACAATCCAAGGTATGTTACTGGCCCTGTGGAAAGGAAGGCCACACATAGCTTCGTGATTGTTACGTATGCAAAACCAAGTTCAACGGGGATGGTGACTCGAAACATCATCCGGATATGTCGAAATCGGCGGTTCTGGAAAAGCGTTTGTCGTGGTAGCCAAAACGTGAGGAACCCGAACGAGGTAATCACGGATAAGCTAATCTTGAACTCTTGCGAAGTTTATACCTTATTAGATCTGGGTTCTACCCATTCTTTTATCTCTCTCACCTTGTGCTCAGCGTTTAAACTTGACTCAGAAGAAATTAGACTTTGATTTATCGGTGGAGACTCGTTGGATGAAACTTTCGTTACATCCACGGTTTATAAATCTTCATGATCCAAGTTGGTACTATCACATTACTGTTGATCTTATCTCTTTAAAGATACTTGCTTTTGATGTGATTTTAGGAATTGATTGGTTAACCACTCATCATGCCAAAATTGATTATTTTAAATAAGGTTGTTAGTTTTCATATTCTAACCAACTTGTCGTATGAATTCAAACAACTAAACCACTAAAATCGATCATTTATCATATCGAAGCCATAAAAAATATTCGTTTATATTGAAAAGCGGATGTCAAGCTTTCTTAGCCCATGTTATGGATTTGAACAAAGACAAATCGATTTGAATAATATTTACATTGTTAGAGAATTTCTGATGTATTTTCTAAAGAACTTCCGATTACCCCCTAGAGCGTGATGTTGAATTCCTTATTGACCTTGTTAAAGTACAAAACCCATTTCTAAAACCCCATATCGAATGACTCTATTGAACTTGAGGAGTTAAAAGTCCAACTACGAGGAATTGTTAGACATAGGTTTCATTAGTCTAGTACATCTCCTTGGGGTGCTCTGTTTTATTAAGTAAAGAAGAAAAGGCGGGGAGTATCACGACTTTATATTGACTCTGAGAATTAAACCATGTCACCATCAAGAATAGGTATCCGTACCTCGCATTGATGACTGTTTCGACCGATTGCAAGAAACACAATTCTTTTGAAAGATCGATCTTAGATTACGGATATCATCAATTTGAAGATTAAAAGCGAGGATATTCCATGAGGCGCCTTGAGAACTTCGATGCAGGCATTATGAATTCTTAGTCATGTCTTTTGGATTGACTAATGCTCCTGCTTTGCTTTCATGGATATGATGAGCAGGTATATTCAAGGAATATTTGGATTAGTTTGTTGTTGTCTTTATTGATGACATCCTCATCTATTCAAAAGCCGTGAAGATCATGAGCACCATTTAGGTGATACTTGAAAACCCGTGAAAACAAGCTTTATGCCAGTGAAGAAATGTGAGTTAAAGCTTGAGGAAGTAGCATTCCTTGGGCGCGTGGTGTCAAAACATAGAGTATCTGTTGACTCGGCAAAGATTGAAGCGATCTGAAAAGTTAGGAGCAACCAAAGTCGGTGGCCAAAGTCTGCGTTCTTTACGGGCTTAAATTGGTTATTATCGGAGATTAATGGAAGGATTTTCTCGAATCGCTACTCAGATTAACTCAATGACTCGAAAGATACAAAATTTGTATGGAGCGAGGAATGCGAGAAGAGTTTCAAGAGCTCGAGAGGAGACTCATTTTCGGCACTGTTACAGCAATACTATACGAATGCGGATGGATTTGTTATATCTGGCAATGCTTGAGACAAAGGGTTAGGATGCGTTCTCATACAACATGGGAAAGTCATAGCCTTTATGCCTCCACGACAACTCAAAGAATATGAGAGGAATTATCCTACTCATGATCTAGAGTTAGCGTGATCATATTCGCGTTAAAAATTTGGAACCTTACTTGTATGGGGAGAAAGTGAAGATTTATCTGGGACCATAAAAGCCTAAAATATTTATTCACCCAAAAAGAACTCAACATGCGACAGCGAAGTTGGCTTGAACTATTGAAAGATTACGATCACACTATTCAATATCATCACGGAAAAGCGAATGTAATGGTGACGCGTTGAGTAGAAGATCATATCACGAGATCTGAGTGCGATATTGTTAATCTGAAGGCCCATTCAGTATGACTTGAAAAGGATGAAGGTAGAATTAAAGACTCCGGGACCCACATGATGATGGCGAATATCACGAGTAGAACCAGACTTTAATCGATAAAGTTAAAGGCTGCTTTCGAGCTATGGACATGGAGTGATGCGTATGAAGAAGAAAGTGCAAAGAAGTCTATTCGAAGCAGAATCGATGAAGAAGGAATACTTAGATTCAACTCCGGACTTTGTGTTCTAACGATTCTAACTTGAAGCATAGAATCATGATGGAGCACCTGACACCGCAGTTTGCGATCCATCTTGGGAATACCAAAATGTATCATGATATTGACGTACATTTTGGTGGAACAATATGAAGAGAGAGATCGCGGAGTTTATCTCGGGGTGTTTAACTTGTCAACGTGTAAAGGCGGAGCATCAAGTGCCAAAGGGTCCATTACAACCACTTGAGATTAGAAATGGAAGTGGGAACACATTCTTATGGATTTAGATTACTGGTCTTTGAAAGTTTTTCAAGGAATAGATGTTATTTGTGTTATTGTTGATAGATTAACCAAGTCGCCCATTTCTTTACCGTCGTGAGACTTATTCCTTGAGCGTCTTGCTTGTATGTATGTGAATGAGATTGTGCGATTGCATGGCATGCGATATCTATAGTTTGGATAGTGACCCAAGATTCACTTCACGATTTTGGGTTAGCTTACGAGAAAACTATGAGCGCAGATTCTGATTGATTGGCGTACCATCTTCAAGCGGACGGACAATCGAGAGAGACTATTCAAACCCTTGAAGATCTATTAAGACTTTGTGTCCTAGATTTTAAAGGAAGTTGGGATAAGTATTTGCCACTGGTGGAATTCTCCTACAACAACAGTTATCAAGCAAGTATAGGCATTGCTCCATTTGAGGCATTGTATGGACGAAAGTGTCGTTCTCCAGTATATAGGGACGAGGTGGGAGAAGCAAAGTTGTTGGGACCGAATTAAATGCGCTTGACTCTGAGAAAAGATCCAAATGATTCAACAACGTATTCAAACCTCACAAGATCGACAAAAGAGTTATCTTTGATCTTCATAGAATGGACGTGGAGTTTAATATTGGAGATCATGTATTGTTACGTGTTGCTCCATGGAAGGGAGTTACAAGATTTGGAAAGAGAGGAAAGCTCGATCCACGATTTGTTGGTCCATTTTAGATTCTTGTAGAATAGGAAATGTGGCCTATAGACTCGCATTACCTCCAGTATGTCTCGTGTTCATAATGTTTTCACATATCCATGCTTCGTAAATATATAAAAGACCCGAACCATATTATTAAAAAAACCAGACGAGATAGCCAGAAGATTTAACGTCACGAAGAAGTACTGTTAAGATCTTGGATAGGAAAGAAGCATATCCTACGCACAAGGTTATACCACAAGTTAAGGTTTTGTGGAGAAACCATCTTTATTGAAGAAATGACACAGGGAGTTGGAATCGAGAAATGAAAGCGAGGTATCCTCACCTTTTGAAACACTAGAGTGCGTATGTCGATTTAGAGGCGAAATTTCATAAGGAGGGATGTTGTAAGACCCCAACTTATTATAAATAAAATCGAATTTTCTCTAATTATTATTGTGAATAATAAGGTATTAATTTGATATAATTCTCTGGTTATGGGTGAAATGTGCAAATTTTGCAAAATATCTGCAGTGGTTATAAAATAATCATTGTTGTCGGGGAATATTAATTTGGTGGTGGAATATTCTTGTTGTTAGGGAATATTAAATATGTGTGGCGCTTGTGATCATTTATGGGCCCATAACTTGAGAATAATTGTCGGATGAAGAAAATGACAAGTTTGAGTTTTTATAAATAGCAGGCGTAGTTATTCTTGATTAAACAACTTTGTTGGAATACCCGGTGGTTAAAATCTGATGTCTGGCGTGGATGCAGATATTGATGAATTATTGATCCTTACGTGAAAGGCCTTCTTTCAATAATTATTACGATGAATTCTTTGTTCAATATTTTATTTTATTGATTCAATAATTCTTGCGTTGATATTTTATATTATTGTTGTTTGATAATTGTCCTTTGCGATATTTCCATTATCGGATCGATAATTCATATTATTTGAATAATATTATTAGATAGCATTATTGACAATGTCTAGAAAGTTACATCGAGGAGAGGTTTGGTCACCTAATTGCTTGGCGGCCGATGATGGAGAAATTCTTATTGAAAAGCCCCATCTTTCTGAGGAGCGGCACTGGTTGTCATAAATGTGATTACGTAATATTATTTGTGAATAATTAATTATTGATTCATATGATAAGAAAATATTTATTTTATGTGGATATAAATGTTGGATATATTTATTGTGGTTAAAAATGAAAGAATTAATGTTGAGGTGTTTTATTAGTATTTTTGTGGAATGGAGGTATTAAAAATCAAACCGATTATTTTTGAGATATATTAAAGTGAGTTATAATTTTTAATCAAATAGTTGGATCGTTGTAATTTTTGGATATATTATACATATATAAGTTGAGTATATGTCCACAAATTTTGAGCCGAATTAAAAATGAGCGTATGATTTGTTATGAATTTTAAGAGGTGGCTAATTGAAATCGGTTTATAAATTATCATTTTGGTGGAAAATTCTAGAATTGGTGGGCCCCACTTGTGGTTGGTGAAGAAATGTGCTGAATTTTATTTCAAATGTGGTGGGTGGGAATAGTAGTAGAGTAAAACCCATCGGAGTTGCGGTCAAATCCTTGCTGTCTTAATATTTTCCTATAAATAGAGGCTAAGTTAGAATTGAAAATCACACGAAAACAAGTTTTCTCTCTTTCTCTCTAGATTATTGAGTGTATTTTGTGAGTATTTAGATATTTTGTGAGTTTACTATTCATCGGTCTGAAGTTTCCTTGACCTTATCTGAAATTCCGATCGAAATCTTGATATTTTGAGGTAAGGGGTGTTATATTCTTCTTAAAATGATATTTTCTTGATATCATTATCTTTAGAAATATTGGTATGAACTTTTTATCAAATTTGGAACTTTTTGTGTCGGGAGTTCTTATTCACGTGTCTGGCCTTATTCACGTATCTGACACTATTCACGAATCTGACCTTTATTCATAGAAAAATGAAATTTTCTTCTTTTTGTCCAAGATGTCTATTATGGTTCTTATCTTTGATTGTATCCATGTTTTGATCTTTATTCTTGAATTTTGCTTCAAAATTGGTTATTATGGAGTATTATTGATCTTGGATAAAGTTGTTATCGAATCCTTACTATTTGTCCTTACATCTCCTTTGGATTCATTTTCTTTAAAATATTTTCATCATCCTCGGTCTAAATGATGATATTCTTGAATATCTTTGGCTGTAGTGCAAAGATGAATGATTAATGATGAATATCTTTGGCCGTGGTGCGAAGATGAGCAGTGTTGAGATGAACATGACCAATTGGTGATACTGAATGAATATCTTTGGCATGTAGTGCAAAGATGAATATTGATTAAAGATGTATATTGATTGTTATTACGAGGATAAAATTGATGATGGACTTTTAAATCTTAGAAGATAGTAGAACTCATTCTCTACTTGACTCTTACAATGGATTGTTGTTTTATTTGCGATTGTTGATCTAAAACTTGTTGTTATTATATTTTATCGAGTTTTTTCCTGTTGTTGTGGACTAACGATAATTTGTTGTATATTATCTTGAGTCATAATATTCTTTCTTTGGGCTAGATTGGGAGGTGAGGACTCACCCTTTTCCTTTTTTAGTTCCATTTTTGTTTGAATAATTAAAAATGAGGACTGAGAAATATTATGCAGAGGATATTTGTATTTAAACTCACAGTATGTGTTGGGGTATGCGGGTGATGGTTCTAGAAAGATGTTTGGGTGATCCTCACTATTTTACGTAAAATAGTGTTTGAATAATTATAATGAGGACTTATTTGAGTGTGGATATTATACAGAAGACAATGAATTTGTATTTAAACTCAACTCTTAAGTTGGTGTGTTGTGTATTTTTATTGCCAACAATTGTATTATTGAAGTTGTAGTTTACTTTTACATACCATGTATTTGGCGACTATTACAAGATAAATGAATGGGTGTTGTATACCTATTTTATAAGAAGAACAAACAAGCATATGATATCATAATTTAGGTCAAACATTATAATCCATTTGATAATGTCATATAAGTTACCAAATTAATTACTAGCTAGGTAATTAATACATGAAACACAATTTATGATATTCAATTCACAAGTGATTAACTAATATCAAAGTGAGAGAATTTAATCCAAACTAGATTTTGGGTTCCATTGAAATCTTAGATGGAAAATTAGTTCATAATGTAGCAAAAGAATAACATCCTAATTAATAATAGGGCTAAATAAATACATTTTACTACATAAAGTACCATCATATTCATGATTACCCCCAAAGAATTTGGGCTTACACTTTACTTCATCAAGTTTTTAATTTGATCCAATTTAGCCCCCAATTTCAAAATACGGTCAAAATTGGTCGGAATACCTAATTTTCTGGCAAAATACCGTATACAATACAATACGGGCTAATAACACTTATGTTACATCAAGTACCACCAAATTCATAATTTACTACATCAAGTACCTAATTCGTATAAAATTTGTATAAATACTTATTTTGACGTAATAAATCTGTATAAATCCTTATAAATAATTATTATATATTAAATTATTAAATTAAATATTAATATAAAGATTACCAAATTTAATTTAATTTTATTTTAAATTTTAAAAAAGTCTTAATTTCAAAAAAAATTAATAAACCTTTAAACATACAAATTATATTTTTAACACGAATAACATTAAACTTTTAAACAATTGCCAAAAGTGCCCAAAATTTAATTAATTAAATAATACTCTTTTTATATTGGAAGATCATACAAAAGGAGTAGATCATGCTCTCTCTCCTCTCTCCTCTCTCCTCTCTCCCTCTTTACTAATTCTTCAAATTATTTTGTTCTTTCAAATTTTGAAATTTTAACAAATTGTATATATAAATTTTACAAATTCTATCATAACTTAAATTTTAAAAATTTTATTTATAATTTTTATAATTTTGTTTATAAATATTTATAATTTAAATTTTATAAATTGAAAAAAAGAAGAAAAAAATGACTCATTTGCTCTCTCTCCTCTCCCTCTTCTCTAATCCTTCAAATTGTTTGGTTCCTTCAAATTTGGAAATTTTAACAAAATGTATGTATAAATTTTACATACATTTGTATTTATAAATTATATCACAAACTTAAATTTTACAAATTATATCACAACTTAAATTTTACAAATTGTATTTATAAATTTAAATTGTATACTTTATTTCTACGTTATTAGTTACTTTTTTTAAAGGGCTAAAAATTATTATATTTATATTTTTTTATAATTTAAAATTTTTAATAATTTTAATTTTTTTTCTTTGGGGGCCGAATCATGAATATGGTGGTACTTGATGTAACGGAACTGTAAATAACCCTTTTTTAAATTAAGTCGAACCATATATTTATACGGTCAATTGGTATTAAATACACAAAATCCGATCCAATTCTTGGGCGGGTCGGGTATTCCGACCAATTTTGATTGAATTCAGAAATTGGAAGCTAAATTGTATCAAATTAGGTACTTGATGTAGTAAATTATAAGTCCAAATTCTTTTTAGACCAAATTATAAATTTGATGATACTTCAATTTGTCTCTCCATTTTGCGAGATTTGATTACGTTTATAATGAAGGATTAATACACACATGCTCATAGTCGGATGCGGAATGTGACCATCTCTGATATTTCTAATGATTGCTTTTGTGTTTTTACTTGTTTAATTTTTAAAATTTGTAATGAATTTTATTCTTGAATAATTGACAAATTATCAACTTTATTATAAAAGTAATTCAAATAATTCATTGAGTAAATTATTTATATCTACTACTGAAATATAATCAAGTTCCTCATTTTTCTTCAAATCAGTCGTGGAACCAGAACGTTTTCATAGAAGAGTCAAAATATATCAATAATTTTTTTTTATTTATTGACGCTTGAAGTGTTTCTTTCAAACTTTTCATCATAATTTCATCAATTAACCTAATTTAATAATTTCAATTAATTAAGCTAATTTAACCTAATGAGATTACAGGAAATAAATGAAGTACCAACACTCCAACAGTAACAATACAAGTATATGTTCAGAAAATTCTAAAATCTAAATTACTAAAAGATTAAAGATGCAAACATAACCTGAATTAGAATTTAGAAATTACCAAAAGAGGAAGGCCCAAACAGGAGGATTGGAGGAAGTGGTGGGTGGCGTTCAAGGCGAAGCAAGCAAGCAACGGTAACCAGAGAAAGCCAGCGAGAGAATCGCGTCTGAGCCGGTTGAGGAGGAAGCGGAAGAATCGAAGAGGAAGAGGTGAAGTCGTGAAGAAGGAAAATAAAATCTATGAATGCCTAATTCCTAAATCCTAATGCCTGATGAGTGATAAGATGATATAAAAAAAATATATTTTTTAATAAAACGACATCGTTTCAGGTTAGTTAAAAAAAAATCTAACTTGGTTGTTACTGTGTTGCAGACAAAGCAGAAGAAGACTTCTGCGGCCACCCGTGGGACAAGATAATCGGGAAGCACTTGCA
Organism: Panax ginseng; assembly: GCA_020205605.1. Classification (NCBI taxonomy): domain Eukaryota; kingdom Viridiplantae; phylum Streptophyta; class Magnoliopsida; order Apiales; family Araliaceae; genus Panax; species Panax ginseng. The sequence continues at coordinate 137,297,852 of CM035145.1, read as the reverse complement.
CAAAGACAATGCAAAGGAGTCATCGTGAGGCTCACAACCTCTCAGGAATTCGCCAATACCCGACCTACTGAGGTCGAGATGCCCAGCCCTCCGCTCTCCGCCCTCCTAGTTCCGCCTCTGCTTCAAATTGTATAAGTCGGCAAACTATTATAGGATGTTGTCACTTAATAATTTTACCAGTTGTGAATAAGTTATATATACTCCCTCTTATCCATAAAAAAAAGAAGAATTCTAAGTTTTAAAATTTGTAAATATTAAGTATGTAGTTTTGTTCAATATTTATTTTTTAAAAATACTATATTAATTTAGCACTATTAAATAGCTACACTAAAATTATTATAAGACAAATTTAAGAAAATTGTGTCAAATTATAGTATTATTAATAATAAAAAAACTTGTATTATAGAACAAAAAAAGTTAATAAATAAAATAAATTTTGAAAAATAAATTTGAAAGTCCTGATGTGTTCTCATAATCATAATTGACTTTAGAAAAATTAAAATGTGACAACAAATGGAGTATAAAACATATACTTGTTAATATAATATTTAAAAAAATATGAAAATCAGGGTTTGCTAAGAAAGGCAAAAAACCCTGTATTGAGCGTGAACCAAATCTAGTACCTATATAACGATATTAGTCAGCCTGCCTACAATAGCCGCCTCTAGACCTTTCTACTCTCTTCCTCATCTCTGCACGCTTCTATTCTATTTTTCTGGAAGGTCAGAGATGCCATGGTGATGCCGGCAAATAGATCTCAATAAGGTTCTCATACTGTTGGGCTGCCCAAAGGTATATCCATGATTCTCTTCCGAATCAATATGATTTTGCATCGGTCTTGTATTACTGCTCTTTTAAGTGATCTGTTAATCCAAAATTTGTATTCAAAGAAACTTAAATCTGGGTCTTTCAATATTGATATTCTGCATGATGATCCGGTTTTATTCAATCAATCGATCCGAATGCGAAGTTGGGTGGATTTTTCAGTCAAATCAACTATTTGGTGTTACTAAGATATGTTCGGCCGTGATTTCTCTGTTTAAAGAACTTAGTTTGTTGAATTTTCAGTTCTTGCTTTATCTCGACCAGTTAGATCCTTCATTTTTGATTGAATTTGGTACGTTGGATTGTGGTTTGTGGATATTGCAAGAAGCTGAAAACCATGAAAAGTGTCCAAAAGTTTAAATTTTGGTAGTTTGTGGATATTGCAAAAAGATGAATATCCATTGAAGCGGTTCAAAAGTTTAAATTTTGGTAGTTTGTATGACATCTTTGTGGATAGTGCAAGGATAGAATGATAGACAATGTTTAAAAGCTTTCTTATATATGTAAGGACAAATTGATAGGATGAGGCTTTGAAGATTTTTTATCTGCACGATCGAAATCCACGACCAATACCGCATTCTGGCCACCTACGAACTAAGAAAGGTTGATGATACGTGCCATTTGGTTAATATGATGGTCAAACATGGTATAGTTTCAAACGATGTTAGTTACCGGACACTCGTTCTTGGCTACGAAAAAAAATGGGTTTAGAATTCCCATTTGTTCAGCTACTGAGGCCGACTTGTTGACTCGTGTCTACAGCTTTTGGTCTTACCGACATATTTCATATGTTTTCTAGGAACAACTACTTCATTTGCCACACTGCTTTCTATAATTGGCATAGAATCAAATACTTCATCAATGGCTAGTACGAATTACTCTACACATCTCTTGATGGTATGCTCTTTGTGGAGGTAACTAGGAGTGGTGTGACACTTGTTGAGAAGTAGATGGTTCTGTAAGTTGCTATTTGAACTATTTAGTGCTCTTTGTGGAGGTAACCAGGATGGTTTTGTTGACACTTGTTGAGAAGTAGATAGCAAAAATATTTATTGATTTTACCGTGGTTATAGGGAACATGAATTCATATGTGAAAATTTGGGAACTTAGATATATTGCCAGAGTAATAGTAGAATAAAGTTTGATGTATGTATTCTTAGATGGTCTATGCAAAAAATGTGTATTACTCAAGTTACAATCCTTGTGTTTGTTTCTTTGAACCAATATATGGGAAAAGGAAAAAAGAAAGAAAGATGGATTTGTTACTGGACTAAAATTTGGAATGAAGTAGTTATTCTTTTCTTCTGCAAAGATAGCAATTTGGTGCCCAATCTTTACTATATATAAAACTGCCTCCTCCTTGCCTCACATCACAAAAAGGAGAGAAAGAGGGGGCAGCAAAGCATATTGATTTCTGTTACTCACCATTGTTTTTAGTAGTTTTGTTTTCCAAATGATGATTTTTTGTAGATGGAAAATACTCTTTAATAGCATTCTTTTATTAAAACTACGTCGTTTTGGAGCGATTTAAAAGAGTGGTCCCACTTGTTTTTATTTTATTTACAAAAATGTCACCCGCGACCACTCCAAAACGACGTTGTTTTAATAAAAGAGTGTTATTTAAGGAGGAATCTTATTTAAGAGGAATGCTCTTGATCCTTGTTATATATATATATATAGAGAGAGATAATATCCGTCTTCTCTCAAAATGACTAAAGAGAGCAAACTAAGAGCGAACTAAAAAACCCGCTATAACGACGGAAAAACCCGTCGCTGTAACCGATTCGTTCTTAGTTCGCTACTTTCAGTTCCCTAGAGAAGCGAACTATATATATATAACCTCTGGTTCACAAAATAATATCATTATATATAGTGTCTCAAAGTAATGACTTGGTGTTATTACACCGATTGGATACATTTATTGTGATTGGCTAGTTAAGTCGCGCGTAATAATATTTACCTTGCTCAATCAGAAATATATGAGACACATTTGAAATAAAAAAGAAAATTAAAATCCCTAACATTATCCAAATTAACATGAAATTAATATACAACCTTAATATTTGTAAATAAGACATTTTTTTTTATCAAATGGATGGAGTACATAATATTATAGGTCTTGTAACCTAAAGTCATGGGGTTTAGGGTTTACTGATGCATAGATGTAGAATTGGGTCACTGAATATCCAACTGTCATGGGATATCCTCTACTTTGTCCTAGTGGTTATGACCCAAATGCCATTAAACTTCCTAATTTGAACAACTGTGTTAATTACAGTTTGTTTTCTTATTTATACCAATAAATATTTCTGATCTATCAAAATCAAAGCAGTAAATGCACCAACTATTTAATCCCTGTTGCTTTGAAATCTCTCTAGTATGTTTAGTTTGTCAATAACCAGTTTTTCTTGAGGGAAAAAAACTGGTTATTTAAGTGTATTATTAATTGTTCGCAAAAAACCAAACTAGAGAGAATAAATTTGTTCTTTGCTTCTCCTCCGCTTAGTATTTTGATCATGAAAATTAAAAATATATTATATTACTTCTGAAAAATATTCTTTTGAAACTACAAACTAATCAATGATCATTAATGTAAATAGATAGATGTTAAGAACATAAAATTAAAACATAAATCGAAGATATATGATAGCCAAACATGCCCTTAAATTTGCAATAAATCAACATCCATCAAGGATGATAATATGCTCAAGTTTTTTCTGTGTATCTACTAAAATTATTTTGATTGCTAAGGTTAAAAAAACCTAGATATTTTAGTGAGATGAGATCTATCAGTTTATGCATCTTTTCCTTAAAATTAATCACTAGAATTTTGGCAAATAGATAGCCCCTATTCTTCCATCCATTGTTTATTCTGAGCAGTCTGGTTTTATTTTTTGGAGATCCATTATTCTTGAAAAAAATATTGTCATTAATTGCCTCTTGAGTTGATGGCTGATTCGAGTGCATATATATATTGGGAGGCAATTTAATTCTTCATTAAAGATAGCAATTCACAAATGTTCCAGTCGAATATTTCTTTATGATAGTTATATATTTATAGAAAAAATTAACTGAAAGAAGAGAGAATTTCATGTGCAAGATTTTTCTCCTCATGTAAATATACTCCATTCCTCATATATATATATATATATATATATATATATATATATATATATATATATATATATGGGAGCCCTTCCATAGCAAACCTTGTTCTTATGAGGCTGTCTGAACAACCCTTTTTGTCTTTGTTGATAAACTTATTGGAAGGGTGAGATTGAAACATAAATATACCAATAAAAGACAACTTGTACTTTCTAGCTTTTATTTTAATATGAGGACCCCACATAGTCAACATGTTGTCGGGTTTATTGAAATAAAATGAATTTTTAATATTAAATAATGCCCGAATCAAGACAACTTGTATGCAACTGTGCCTTTTTATAAAATATTCCCGGTATTACTAGCTCTTTTACTACATTTAAAAAAATATATATCCAATCAAACCTAAGCACAACCTCTTACGACTTGCATGAGTTCTTCAAGTTCTTTATTCTTTATTCCAAATAAAATATTTGTTATTTTTATAACTCTTTCATTTAATAACAAATAAAAATTATAATTCAAATAAAAAATAATATCTATTTTATAAAACTAAATTTTATAATTTTTTATTTGCTATTTTTATAAAATATTTTATATTCTTTATTTGTTATAAAATATTTTTATAACAAATAAGCAAATAAAAATAACAAATATTTTATATTCTTTATTTGTTATAAAATATTTTGTATTCTTTATTTTTATAAAATATTTTTATAACAAATAGCAAATATTTTATATTCTTTATTTGTTATAAAATATTTTATATTCTTTATTTGTTATAAAATATTTTGTATTCTTTATTTTTTTATAAAATATTTTTATAACAAATAAAAATAAAAATAGCAAATATTTTATATTTTTATTTGTTATAAAATATTTTATATTCTTTATTTGTTATAAAATATTTTTATAACAAATAAAGAAATAAAAATAAGCAAATATTTTATATTCTTTATTTGTTATAAAATATTTTATATTCTTTATTTGTTATAAAATATTTTTATAACAAATAACAAATAAAAATAACAAATATTTTATATTCTTTATTTGTTATAAAATATTTTGTATTCTTTATTTTTTATAAAATATTTTTATAAAAATAGCAAATAAAAATTATAAAAATATATTTTTATAAAATAGGATATTATTTTTTATTTGAATTATAATTCTTTATTTGTTATTAAATGAAAGAGTTATAAAAATAACAAATATTTTATTTGGAATAAAGAAATAAAGAACTTGAAGAACTTGTGTGTAGTAAGAGGTTGTCTTATTGGATTGGATATTTTTTATTTTATTTTTTTTTATGTGGCAATAGTAAGAGGTTGTGCTTAGGTTTGATTTTTTTTTTTTTTTAATGACCATAAGACCTTGTCTCTGTTGATTTTTTTTTTTTTTTTAACACCGTAAAGAGCTTGTAAGCACCGAGAGTATTTTATAAAAAAGGCACAAACGTAAGTCAAATTTTATCTTGATCGGGCATTATTTAATATTAAAAATTCATTTTATTTCAATAAACCGACAACATGTCGACTATATGGGGTCCTCATATTAAATAAAAGCCTAAGTACAAGTTGTATCTTGGCTTGGTATATTTATGTTTTAATCTCAACCTTCCAATAAGTTTATCAACTAGCACAAAAAGGGTTGTTGCAGCCTTTATGGCAACCTATTGCTATGGAAGGGCTCCATATATATATATATATATATATGGGGAATATGGAAGTACAGTAGTGTAAAAGTTACACGGTCTCACGATCGTAGAGTGATTTCACTTTCTATCGATGGTAAATAATCATTATTTCTACGATCGTAGAGTGAAATCACTCTACGATCGTAGACCGTGTAACTTAAAAATTACACGACTGTGTACCCATTTTTACCTATATATATATATATATATAATAGTAACAACTATTATATATTTATTTTAATTACACATTATTATAGATATAACGTTGTAAGTTACACATTAGTCATAATGATGTAAGTTACAAAATATTAATAATGATGTAATTTAAATAGAAAAATGTGAGTTTCTTTTGTTTCACATAATTAAATAAGATTACACCTCTTATGCTTATAAAGCAACTAGTAATCATTTATTAATTATAATGGAACTAAGACAAACTAGTTTTTACAAACAACTTGCACCTTATCAAATGTTTCACTTAAGTCATTGATAAACACAAGTCATATGATTCTAACTTGAACCAAATGAATTACTCTCATTCTCCACATATAGGACATTAAGTTACACATTTTATACTTACTTAAATTACATCCACAAATGAGTTTTATCAAACTCAAATATGACAAATAATAAGTCTCAAAAGTATAAAATAAGGTGCAATATATAACAATCCCCCACTTGTTTGGAAAAACTAATTTTCTTCCAAACACTTTTCTATTAAGCAACTCCAAGGCTTGTATGTATAAAAGAAGGTGTGACGAACATTGAACATTCCCTTAGTGTAAACCACTCAAAGTCACATCGAAGTTGATGGTGTCCGTAGATTGAACCTCTACTTCTATATGATATGACCGGAATTGTCACACACAAAAAATCCTCCTACCACGGTGAATATTCTCAAAGCATTGCGCTATTATGGCCATGCGTAATATCCTGTTTCATGAACCTCTAAGAGAGTAAACCACAACCCTCTATAAGAAGCAACTCCACTTCTAGTTCATATAGGCAAAGTTTTTCACATGTGTTTCTGTTGCTAAGAGCACAACAACTTTGTTAAAAGTATAACTCAGCCTCGGTCGCGCAACAGACGTTACTATCTTAAACTACATATGGAACCACATCGATAGTAGCACAGTAAGCAACTGTGACTTTTTTCCCATTGAACCTATAAACTAGGGGTAACCTAGGAATAGGTTGGGTTCCCATATATCACCCCTGACTCAAAGTGGTTTAAGTTCCATATCACAAGTAGTTAAACTTACTAAGCTCTCTTGTCATAGTCTTAGTAACAAGATAAGTCAAGTCGTCACTTGACTTTCTCATAAACAAATATTATGATACCTTCTTGTATCAATTGTCTGACAAAAAATATGTCTATGACCAACATGTCAAGACCTACTATTAAAGGTAATCTCATTTGCTTTATACAAAAACAATTTCATTATCACAATATAATGAAATAAGCAATTTTGGAAGTGGCCACAATTTGATGTTACGTTTCAACAACAAATTTCGATTTCAATTACTTTCTACATCATATAAAGCAATAGTATTACTTGCACCAAGTAAATTATACCCTTCACAAAGAGTAATAATATATCCACCTACTTGTGAAAATATAAGAATATATTCACCTACTTGTGAATATTTTCTTACTTAATTAATCAAAATCACACCCAACTATATGAAAGATTAATAACATTAGATCCATATTGTGAAATGAGAAATACTCATTTATTTCTTTCCCATCTAAGAAATAATACCCAAGATTGGGTGAAAATTCACTTACTTGTAAATTTATAATTTCCCTCACTAAAATATAAGTGACATTTATGTGATCTATTAAAACATTGAAAAATCTAACAAAAGCCAATTTTAAATCATTAATATACTAAGTTTAAAACTGTAAGTAATATCTGATCTCGTGCATTGCATATCAAACATAAGGCTCCCACTAGCATATGTGTACTTCAGATTTACAATAGTTATATCAGAATTGTGACGCCCCCAAAATAGGTATACATCACCCATCTTGAGTTGCCAAATACATGGTACAGAATTCAAATATAAACTTAATTATACAACATGAGCTGTGAGTTTTAATACAAATATTGTCTTCTAGACAGTATTCAAACTCAAAATACGACAAAACATAATCTGAGAGTTTTAACACGAATATTGTCATCTAGACAATATCCACACTCAAATTCAATCTTATTACATTTATAATCACACTATTTCATAGAATAATGAAGACTACTAATGCTATCATCTGGACCGTCACTCCGTTCCCCGACTAGTCCCTGCTACGTTCTCATTTCCTTAAGAGAACAATGAAAGCAAAAAGGGTGAGCTCAACTAACCCAGTAAGAAATATTATGATTAAGATAATGCAGAATAAATTATCGTTAGCCTTCAATAGTGTTAAACTGATACAATATAACAACCATCAAGTTTAACTGCAGCGGAACAAGCAATCCATTAGAAGAGTCAAGTAGAGAATAAAATCTACTATCTTCTATGATTTAAAAGGTTTTTCATCACTTTTATCGCTGAGACTCAGCTTAATAAATAATCCACATCATCAAATCATCCCTGCACTACAGGCCAAGGATATTCTTTAGTATCACGACCATGAATTATTTATGCACTACATGCCAAAGATAATCGTGTTTTCATCAACGGTCCTGATCATGCCATAAAATAATTCATCTTTGCACCCTTGGCCGAAAAGAATCCATAGCCATAATCATACCAAAAACTGTTCATCAATGCACTACGGGCCAATGATGACTTTTTTTCCACATCATTTGTAACATTACGGTCATGATTATACCGAATAATCCCTGGTCATAATCATACCAAGTCCATCTATGCACTACAGGCCACAGATGACTTTCAACATAATATAAACATAAGGATCATGACAATGACATAATAATACAATAAAATAAGTTCAAGAATTAATTTAACCAGGAACCCATAACGTCTAAATTGTCAACATGATACTACTTTGTGGAGTAAAAATTCAAGAATGCTCAGAAGAATATTTCCATGAAAAGATACTGGATGAAGCGCAAATATCAAGGATATTCCACTAATTTCATAGAGTATATAAGTCAAAACTTTAACCAACTGAGTATAATAAAGAATGGAATAACCAAAGAAATCACCAGGCATGCGATAGACCGCACAGATAGGTTATTCCAATAGAATAATAAATAACGGAACTAACAGACAGGATATTCTAACAGAATAATAAATAATGGAACCAGGTCATGCGTAAACGCATTGCAGATGTGATGTTCTAACGTAATAATAAATAATCTGAACCAGTCATGCCAACGCAAACGCATTGCATGTGAGGATATTCCAAATGTAATAATAAAGAATGGAATAACAGAAGAATTTCACCAGGCATAGGGTAGACCGCGTATACAGGTTATTCCAACAGAATAATAAAGAATGGAATAATAGAAGTTCTTTTCATGAATACGAAAGAAATAATATATGACAACCCCAAAATAGGTCCATTCCATCTAACCCATTCTGAGTCGCCAAATACATGGTACAGAAAACAACTACAACTTTATTACAACAATTGTCGTGCAAAATACAACAACTCATGTGTTGTGAGTTTTGATACAAATATATCTATCAACCGTGACTCTTGACACCAACTTGGGTAAAGACGTCACCATGACATCTTATATAAAGGTATAGTCAAAAACCTGTTTTTAGAAATTAAAATCTTTGGGAAGTGCTCAAAAAACCTTCGTACATATGGGAGGCCATGCGTCAGGTTATAATAGATATCATATGGCCACGTAATTATCCTTGGTTGATCTAATAGACCCCAAAGAAAAATGAGAAGATTACTATCATATTCTTTCCAATGGTGAGTCTTCTCTTGACATATCATTATCTCCACTGCTCTCTAATTGAGAATTATACTTCAAACAAACACCAAGATCATATAGGTAGTCTTGTAGATATACTCGATGAAGTGGATGTGCACAACCTTGTCTTATGATGACACGAGGTTGTATGTCTTTAGACATCTTGTATGATAGTGGCAAAACACCCTTCCAACGTTGGGTTACCTTCACCCTATTTGATTCACAAAATATAACTACTAAATGATGACCACCGTTCTATTCCTGTTATCCCATTTCGACCAAATTACACTCTTATTAATACGAAAGGAATTGTGAAGCAAAAGGGTGAGCACAACTAACTTCGATAAAGAATATCATGACTAAAGATAATTAAATTATCAATAGCCTTCATCAATAATAAATCAGAGATTTAGAACATATGGTAGATGATAAAGTTTTTCAACCATAGTTGCAGCGGAACGAGCAATCCATTAGAAGAGTCAAATAGACCATAAAATCTATTATCTTCTCCATGTTAAAATTCCACCAACAATATTTTATCCCTGTAACATCAATCAACAATTCTTGTCCACAATCACATGTATAACTCATAATCGTAATTGTAGTTCTAAATTCCTTTTCTCATCCAAGACAAAGATAATTTTTATCACCTGAAACATCAAAGATCATGGTTATACCAAATCACAGTTCATGTTCATAATCATACTAATAAATTTATCTTTGCACTACGGGCCAAAGATATTCATCAACAAGTCATCTTTGCACTACATGCCAAAGATATTCATCAATAATTCATCTTTGCACTACAGGCCAAAGATCTTCAACAGGTCATCTTTGCACTACGGGCCAAAGATATTCAACAATAATTCATCTTTGCACTACAGGCCAAAGATATTCAACAATAATTCATCTTTGCACTACAGGCCAAAGATATTCATCAATAATTCATCTTTGCACTACGCGGCAAAGATATTCAATAATAATTCATCTTTTGCCTTCACAGGCCAAAGATATTCATCAATAATTCATCTTTGCACTATGGGCCAAAGATATTCATATCTCAAAGAAATACATAATCATTATATAAACCATAATTATAACAATGTTGATCAATTCACCTTTGTACTTAAGCTAAAAATATTCAATTGTAAATTCAATGGTTATGATCATATTTTAATCACAATTCATCTTTGCACCATCTTGGCCAAAGAGAAACCCATAGTCATGATCATACCAATAATCTACCCATCTTTACACTCAAGTCAAAGAGAAATTTCTTCCCCAGGATTATAAAGATGTTATATATGATAATAAAAACAATATCATCAAAACATGGATTTAATTTCAAGAGTAAGATTCATAAATCAACGATAATTTAGTCAGAAAAAGAAACCAATTTTTTTGTGAATAGTACTCGTGAATAGTAACTTATGAAATCCATACCAATATTTCGGTATAATGGTATTGAAATAACATTTCTTAAACTTATAAACATTTTATTTTAATTGTTTACACTTTACTAAATAAAGCATTTAATCATCCTAAAATTCCAAACTCATAAGATTCCATCACCAATAACCAAAACCCTCATAAAAAATCTGCATATACCTCATATAGGATTCTCAAGCCATAAAATCCTATTTTTCAATTTTCTTCCTTCACCTAACATATTTAATTCATTTACTCATAACTAGTCCATTTTCATGAAAAATACCAAATCAGTTCCAAAAATATTTTTTTTCTGGAATTTAACAGAATATAGTCCCATATTGAACATATATTTTTCTCAGAATTTTTAAAAATCATTTACTATTTTTCATATGGCCAAAACAGCCGAATATTTAAACATTTATCATAAACTGTACTTTTATCCAAATATTCCGAAATTCACATAGTACACTGATATTATATAGATGTACTCCCAATAAAAATTTCATCAATTTTGGAGTTAACCACAATGAGTTATAAGCGGTTACTTTTAAAATAGTCTTTTCTCATAAAATTCATAACTCTTAATCTATACATCCAAAAATCACCATTTTTGGACACAATCAACAAAACTCATCAAAATATCATTTTAAATTTTTCCAGAATTTTCTGAAGGTCGGAAGAAGTACGAACTAAAAAACATAAGAATCCTTAAAATCCCTTAATATCCCTTACTATCCCTTTATTATCCCTTACCACAAAAGAGCAGCACTTCTAACTGGATATCGGATATGACACTGAAGGAAACTTGCACTGATGACTCACCAAGTATCTAAATACTCACTAAATACACTCGATAATCTAGAGAGAAAAAAAGAGAAAACTTATGAATTCTGGTGTGATTTTCAATTCTAACTTAGCCCTCTATTTATAGGAAAATATTAGCACATCGAAGCAGACTTGACCTGCTACCTGATGGCTTTACCTACTACTATTCCATGCACCAAAAATCAGCCATCTTCCCCATTAACCAAAAGTGAGGCCCACCCATTTCTAGAATTTTCCACCAAAATCATTTATAAACCTAATTTCTGAATCAGTCACCTTTTAAAATTCATAACAAATCATTCGTTCATTTTTAACGGTTCAAAATTTGTGAACATATACTCAACTTATATATATGTATAACATATCCAAAAATCCAAACGATCCAACGGTCAGATTAAAAATTATAACTCACACAATAAAGATGTAAGAGCACTGATTTGATCTTTTAATACCTCCAATCCGACAAAATACTGATAAAACACCTCAACATTAATTCCTTCATTTATAACCACATAAATAAATCCATCATTTATATCCACATCAAATAAATATTTCATTATCATATAAATCAATAATTATTTATTCACAAATAATATTACAGAATCACAATAATGACAACCAGGCAGTTCCCAGGAAAGAGGGGGCTTTTCGATAAGGATTTCTACTTACTGGCGCGCAATTAGGTGATCAAACTTCTCCTTGAAAGAACTTTCTAGACATTGCCAATAATGCTATCTAATAATATTATTCAAATAATATGAATTATTGATCTGATAATGGAGATACTGTGCAGTAACAATTATTGAATAACAATAATATAAAATATCAACGCAGCAATTATTAAATTAATAAAATAAAATATTGAATAAAGAATTCATGTAATAATTATTGAGTAGTGCCTTCACGTAAGGATCAATAATTCATCAATCACATGCATCCAATGCCATTCATTATTATTTTAACTACCGGGTATTCCAACAAAGTGTTAATTCTTGTAATAACTACTGTGCTTATTTATAAAACTCAAATTTGTCGTTTTCTTCATCCGATAGTTATTCTATTATGGGGCCCATTAAATGGTTGCGTGAGTCATTGCATTTAATATTCCCCGAAGCGGAAAAGAATATTCCATGACTAAACGAATATTCCCAAACAACAATAAATATTTTATAACCACTTGCATATTTTGAAAAAAATCATATAAAGACCCTTAACTTTAACTTGTTATCAATTTAACCATTTACTTGAATAGTAATTATAAGAAAAATTAAATACTTTTATTTCATAAAATTTGGGGTCTTACATAATACCCCTTACGAGTACAAAAAATAATATCCCTTACCTTATAAAGAAGAAGTACTTCGACCTGTAGAAGGGATGATATCTTGAAGAAAACTTGCTCTACGCTCAAAGCTTTCTTAAACTCTAAAGAAATACGCTTAAAATTATAGAAGAAAAATTCTCTCTCTAGAGTTTCAGTGAATTCGTAAGAAATAATGAAGGAATGATCTTCTATTTATAGAGATCGATGAATAAGTAACTAATTCATGAAACAGTCCAGATTGATTTACTTTTAAACGGACGGTCCATATTGATTTACTATGCGAGAACACTATATATGCACTTTATGCAACACTATGCATAATAAAATATAATATATTCTAATTATTGTCTAATAAAATAAATAACTTTATAAAATTATTACATTTTATATAAAAAGATTTTACTATGCAAAACATTATGCATAATAGAATATAATATATTCTAATTATTATCTAATAAAACAAATAACTTTATAAAAGTATTTTGTTTTATATAAAAAACTTTTCTGCTTTTATTACATTAATAATACTAATAAAACAAAATTTATATATATATATAATATATATATATATATATATATATAACTTCTTCGTGACTTCATAAAAAGACACCTCAATATATTTAACAACATTTATCATCATTATTATAATTCACAATATTAATCGACTGTGTCGTTCCCGAGGAAAGAGGGGCTTTCCAATAAGAATTTCTCCCTATCGACGCCGAATTAGGTGACCAAACCTCTCCTCGATGTAACTTCTAGACATCGTTAATATTGTAAATAATAATATTAATAACTTTGTCATCTCAATTATTGATTTAATAATATATAAAATATTGACAATAATTGAATCAATTAACGTGAGATATTATGCAAAGAATTATCGTAGTAATAATTGAACAAAACCGAGTGACTTCTCACGTAAAGCATCAATAATCAATACCGGTGTCTACTATGCAACCACGCCAGACATCGTATTATTTACTACTGAGTAGTTCAACAGTTTTAACGGTAAAACTTCCGTCGTTATTTTCATAAAAATATTTTTGTCGTTTTCTCAATCCAACAATAATTCCGTTGTGGGGTCCACCAATGATTGTACCGTAGTACGGATATTCCCCGACAAAAAGAATATTCCACAACCAATCGAATATTATACAACAACTTGCATACTTTTTAAAATTTATAAATACTACCCACAACTATAACATTATCTCAAATCCACACCATAATATTCAAAAAGATATTTCGAGAAAATTAAATCTTTATTCATAAAATCTGGGGTCTCACAAGAATTAACTTCCAGTATACCACCACTATTAAAGAATTATTAAATTCTTTAATCGCAAGGTTTATCAAACTTAGTTCAGTATTGCGTCTCAATACTATTAAACTGGTTTAGTTGAAATTTTCACTATATTTTCACATGATACTAAGATTAACATCTATTTTACAAGTCTTTCAACATAAAAACAAAAAATAGATGTCTTAAACTCGTTTACGTTAACAATTCTATGTAAAATGATCGAACATATCATTAATATACATAAAAACTATCACATTATAGTTTATACAATTATATTGTTAGTGTAAACATATAAATAGTTCTATATCCGATAGAATCTCAATGTAAATATGCACATAATATCACCTAATATGTATCCACTTTAATATTTATAACTTAGTTTTAATCTCACTATTGAACTAAATCACAATAAATATTTTGGATCATATTTAGGCTAATAAAATAAGTATTTTATTTACTAAATTATTATATTGATTTCCTTCACCAAATCAATATTGCTCTTTCTAGGTTCAGTTTATAACTTTGTTGAACCTTAGATAATTAATTAAGTGAAATAAGTTCACACTTCAATATTATTCAAAAGTTTGTGTTTCAAAGATTTTTATTTCACAGAACTACACAATCAAATTGAATTTCGCAACAAGAAATTCACAAGCCTTACTATTTCTTACATAAATAAATTTATGCTCTAAATAGTTCAAAGACCAAAATAAAAATCTTAAAGAATCACCCCACACTTTTAAATAATTGATATCTCATTGAATAATTTCACTTCACAATATTATGCTCACTACTTAAAATAAAATTTAGATTAATTGACATTTTATGTGACAGTGTTCCTATAAATATTACTTCCAAATGAGAATATTAAGGAACACTTCTCAAAATAAAAAATAAGTTCTTGTACATTTTATGTATTAGTTATTCATATAAAGATTGTTTCAACTTAAGAATCTTTTATAACACCCCCACATAAGAAAACAAGCTCTTATTTTCTGAATTACATAAAATATCAAATCGAAAAAATTATTTAATATAAGCACTTAAAATTATACATGTACAATTTTCAAGTATACCAACATGTAACACTTGACTCTATGTAAATAGTATTAAATTCATTATATACAAATTATAGAACAACTCATCATATTGCACAAATTTATTTGCATATAAATCATAAAATATAAAAATTTATATTTACTTTCTAAGAAATTAATTTATCACAAATAAAATTAATTTATGTAGAAAGCAAATAAAATTTACACACATGAATTAGTATATCCTCAAGTGTTTTCTTATCCCAACTTAGACATGAAATACCATAAACATTATATCTTTTGAAAATTATAAATATAGAATTCAAGACAATTATTATAATAATATGAAATACTTGAACTTCACTATATTTATAAAAGTCAAAAAATAAAATATTTACCTCAATTAGAATATACAAAATTCATATAACCACAATAAAATTTACTACTTCTTGGACAAGAAGTACACATAAAAATAAATCAACATATACCAATTATGATTATTCCAAAAATACTACGAATATCATTTCTAAGTGTTTTCTCAACATCAAAATCATAACGTATACAAGATTTACTCAGCCAAATTTACTTCAACAATATCTCTTCTAACTATTAGTTGATAATTAATTTATTATCCACAAACAAAGTAATCTATCTCAAAATTCATGCATACAAATGCCAAGTAATATTACACATTAAATATTACCTCAAATTTATGCATAATTTTATTCAAGAAAAACATAAATTTACTTTATTCTCAAAATAAATTAATTTACAACTAATTTGTTATACATAGAGAAAAGTAAATTTCACAACTTATACTACAAACACTAATAATACATTAATTTCAATTAGTTTATAAGAATAATAATTGTCTTAAAACTCATGCATATATACACATTTAGCAATATTATATATCTACTTAAAATATTACTAGTCAATATATATATGCACAAGTTAAAGTTTGTTCCACCATGAACAATTATCAAATTATCTCCAAATCAAATAAAACTAATCAAATTAATTTGTTCCACCATGAACAATTAACAAATTGTCTTATTATATATGATCATTAGCAAAACAATACTCACACATGCAAATATCATCAACACATGATATAGTACATCACATATATAGCATTCATGTATATATACATGTACAATGATAAACAAATATCATTTTCTAAAATAAAGAAAAAATTCATGACATAACTTTTTGGATAAAATCCTAAGAACGCTGTATCAACTATGGTGTTTTTCATGATGACTCTTCGTCTCCTCCGCATCAATTTACAAACTTGTAAATTTTAAATCTTTTTCACTTTCATTTTTCTCCACAATCCATCTTCCAACATGAATTATCAATAAAAATAATTAGCTTAATATCTCAATATATTATTAATTATCATAAAAAGTCCATTGATAAAATAGATACAAGAAAATGGCACTTATCTTTGAAAATCGTGTTGTCTTCCA
This sequence comes from Panax ginseng, assembly GCA_020205605.1. Taxonomy (NCBI): domain Eukaryota; kingdom Viridiplantae; phylum Streptophyta; class Magnoliopsida; order Apiales; family Araliaceae; genus Panax; species Panax ginseng. The sequence continues at coordinate 137,280,935 of CM035145.1, read as the reverse complement.
TCTTACCAAAATTATGACTCCAACAAATACAATAAAGACCTTAGGATTATTAGAATCGTATAGCTTCGTAGAATCATAATTGAAAAAATAATTGGAAAACATGACACGGGTAATCCATGTCCTTAAGGTCTTTGTCGTCCTCACCACGAATGGTTTGCTATGAGTTACATGCGATATACCTCAAGGATATATGTCAAGTTTCGGAGTTGAACAATTTTGTGATAGCTATTCACAAATGTTCCAGTCGAATATTTCTTTATGATAATTATATGTTTATAGAAAAAATTAACTGAAAGAAGAGAGAATTTCATGTGCAAGTTTTTTCTCCTCATGTAAATATACTCCATTCCTCTCTTTCTCTTCTCTCTCTCTCTCTCTCTCTCACACACACACACACACATATATATATATATATATATATATATATATAATAGTAACAACTATTATATATCTATTTTAATTACACATTATTATAGATATCACTACAAGAAAATGGCTTAAGACCGACGGAAATATTATCGACGGAATATATTCAGTCGATCGTATTGTAATTTCGATCGAATATTCGGTCGATAGTAGTTCCTTAGGAAATATGTTATCTCATGACGAATTTAGTCGGAATAACATCGTCCAAGTGGCGCTAACATTTCGGCCACTAATTATAAGTTCGACGGAATCATATTTGTAGTCGACATTTAATTATCCGTCGAAAATATAGTAATCTCGAGGGAACCAATTTCGACAGATATTCCGTCGAGAATAGTCGATTATAAACCGTTCAGCTCCTTCTTTCTCCTATTTTATTTTCGATCTCTCTCTTCTCTCTCTACCGCGTCTTTCTGTCTGGTCTTTCTCTTCTCTCTATAAGCGACGGCATTTCATACCCTCTATCCAGGCCAATGCTCCTCCCTCTCGCCGGTATTCTCTCTCACAGACATTATATATTGATCGTAAAGGGAAAAATCCTTGTCCTCACACTTCACCTCCTCTATCTCTCTGTCACGGTTAGCCGGCTTTCCGGCGACGTCGTGGGTGTCGGCGGCGGCCTTGTGGTATATCGTCTCTCCTATTTCTAGCATTCAAATCAATTGAGGTACACAATTAATTTCTATCTTCAGTTAATACCATTAAGGTTTGAATATTATATAGGCTATATATGCAATTGATTTTGGGGCTTAATTTAGGCTTTAATTTGTCTTGTTATATATGAAACTGATTGAGGTTGAATGTTCAATTTTAGTTTTATATTTAATTTAGGGTTTAATTTAGTTTGGTATGAAACTGATTTTGGGACTGTGATGCTCGGTGTTTACTGATATTGGTTTACTGATATTGTTTTATTGTATTGGTTTCTGTTACCCTTCAAATTGGGTTTAATTTATGCCCAAATATTATAATGTCCATAATCAATAGTGTGTTTAATTTGTTATCTGATATTGAGGAGTTATAATGCAGTGTGATAAACTTAATTTGCAGTGTTCTGATTTCTGCCTTTTCCCGCATGTTGAATTTTAATTTGTGAATCAATTGAAGACTTCCCTTATTTTGGTGTTAAGTATTAATTTCGACGAAATTTTCGACTGAATTTCTGTTAAATAAATATTTAATTAACTATATAAAAGACAATTAGGACTTAGTTTGCCACTAAAACTAAGTAGTAACTAGAAAAATTAAATAAATTAATACAAAAAAAAAATACTAGAGATTTAAATAATCGTAATAAATTATATAATATAATATAATATTTTATAATATAATATAATAAACTTTAAAATAAAATAAGTTTAATAACATAAAATAAATTTACTTTATTATTTAATATAATATAATTAAAAATAAAATAAAATAAATTTAATTTAATTTAATTTAATTTAATACAATAAAATAAATTTACTTTTATTATTTAATATAATATTATAAAAATAAAATAAAATAAAATAAATAAATAAATCTAAATAAATAAATTAATTTAATTTAATTTAACTAAATTAAATTAAATTAAAAGTAAAAACATATAAAATAAAATAAAATAAAATAATACATAATAAATTAAATTAAAATACATAAATAAATAAAAGTATAATAATAAATTAATTTTAAAATAAATAAAATAAATTTAATAATAAAGTTAAAATAAAATAAAATAAAATATAGTAAAATAAAATAAAATACAATAATTATCTTAAATTAAGTAGCATTTGCTTAGTTTTCCATTACATAAAAAATATCCATAATTAAATAAAATCAAAGCTAATAAATTAAATAAACATAAATTAAAATAACATAATATATTTGAAACTTAGAAACCGTTTGACTCTTACAATTTGAATTCTTTGTAAAACTTAGAAACCTCATCGACAAATGCGATTGAATGTTGAACAGTAGTCTCTATAGAATATAAATAACAATTCTCATAAACTAAGTACCACTTACTTAGTTTAATATCATTGGCAAAATAAACTAAGTAGCATTTGGAGTGGAGATATAAACTAGGTAAACTAAATTTCATGTTTGGACCACATTCATGATTATTCTTGATTTAATTGGGTATTTTCTTCAATTAAAGATGGATGCCGATCGGAGTTGGATGTACCGTAGGATAAAGATTGATGGGAGGGGATTAGTTGATGCGTACCGTGACGGGGTGTCTAATTTTATGAACAAAGCAATAGAATATGCTGATGATCTGAACGGAAAGATGAGATGCCCGTGTCTCAAGTGTAAGAACATGATATGGAAGACTGCCGATGAAGTGAAATTTGACTTGTATTCACGTGGGTTTGTGGATGGGTATTCGGTATGGATTCATCACGGGGAATCAGTTGAGTTTAGAGAACCTATCGAACAATCATCAGACCAGATCGATAATAACTATGACGTCGTGGAGATGTTGGTAGATCGTGTGGCCCTACGAATATTGGTCGGTCGAAAATGAGCTGCGTCAGCAGTCTTGATCAACAAAAGCCAAATGATTCAGCAGCTGCCTTCTACAAGATGCTATCTGAATCAGGGACCCCATTGTATCCTGAACACGACAAGCACACCAGACTTTCTGCAGTGACGAAGCTTTTACACTACAAGAATGAGCATGACTGCAGTGAGAGAGGATTCAATGATTTGCTTGTTATTTTCAGGGAGTTCTTACCTAAGGATAATACCTTGCCCGCGAGTTACTATGAAGTTAAGAAGATGGTTAAGGGGTTGAATCTTGGGTATGAGAAGATCGATGCTTGTGAGCAGGATTGTATGTTATACTATGGGGATGACAAAGATAAGGTGCAGTGTGATATATGCAATTTGCCTCAGTACAAAATCACAAAACGTGGGGGGAAGGAGAAACATGTTTCGAAGAAGATATTATGGTACTTTCCTCTTGGCCCGAGGTTTGCGGCGTCTATTCGATGTCTTCGCATCTGCGCACCCGGTATCGTTGGCATAGAGACAAGGGCGTCGTCCTGGTCGCCTTACTCACCCAAATAGATGGGGATGAGTGGAAGAATTTTGATGCTAATTTTCCACAATTTGTCCGATGATGTTAGGAATGTCGGGCTTGGCATGCTTCTGGATGGATTTTGTCCGTTTAATAATTTTAGTCAGCCATATTTTGTTTGGCCAGTGATTATGGTAGCTTACAATCTTCCACCGTCAATATGCATGAGGGATCCGTATCTTTTCTTGACTTTACTAATACCGGGGGATAAGAGTCCTACAAAAGACATCAACGTGTACCTTAGACCGTTAGTCGATGAACTTAAGATGTTGGGGGAAACAGGAGTTCAGACTTTTGATAAATCTGTCGGACAGAATTTTTTGATGAAGGCAACCTTGTTGTGGACTATCACTAACTTTCCGGCACTTGGGATGGTCAGTGGTTGGTCGACCCATGGTAAATTGTCATGTCCAGTTTGTATGGGGGATGTGCAGGGCACACAACTGTGTTATGGGCGAAAAACTAGTTTCTTTGGAACTGCTCGAAGATTCTTGCCTGTTGAGCATAGTTATAGAAAGATGTCTACACAGTTCAATAGAAAAACAGAAAAGAAGGGGGTTGTTGGTCGACATTGAGGCGATGATGTATTAGGATAGCTAAATGATTTGATATTTCCACCTCCTAGGAAGGAGCATGGTAAGTTGAGAGAGCAATAGGGATGCGGTAAAAGCTCATAATTGGACACACTCGCCCATTTGGTTTGAGTTGCCATCTTTGGGAACACTAGCACTTCGTCATTGCATAGATGTCATGCATCTGCGGAGAAAAATGTGTTAGAGAACTTGTTTTACACCGTCTTTGAATACGAGTGGTAAAATAAAAGACAATGACAAATCATGTAAAGACTTGGAGGAAATGAACATCAGGCGAGAATTGTGGCTCCGTCCTAACAACTCAAAACCAAAAGCTTCATTTTGTCTTACCAAGCAACAGGTTGAAAACATTTGCAAGTGGCTTAGTGCATTGAAGCTACCAGATGGTTATGCTTCTAACATCTCTCGATATACTAAGGTTGAGCAGTTAAAAATTACCAGATTCAAGAGTCATGACTGTCATGTATTCATGCGGAAGTTGATTCTAATTGCCTTTCGTGAAGTATTACCGAGGAATATTAATGATGCATTTACCGCACTTTCAAATTTTTTTCGGGATATTTGCTCTACTGTTATAAGATACTGATGATGTGGGCGGATGGAGAAAAATATAGTGTTGATAATGTATAAGCTTCGAAATGATATTACCTCCGGGGTTCTTTGACTCGATGGAGAATTTGCCTATTCATCTCGCCATATGAACTTAAGCTTGGAGGACCTAGGTGCAATATCGATGGATGTATCCTTTTGAGAGGTAATATCACCTACATTGTGTTATAATCATCACCGAATATTGTTTTAGCCGATATATTGTCTTATTTCGTATATGTCGTCGATTAAAACAGAAAAAGTTAAAAACAAAGCTCGTGTAGAGGTTCTATAAATTTGAACGTTATACGGAGGAAGAGCTTGTCAACTTCATTTGCTATACTTTGACGATGTAGTCTCAACGAAAGCACAATCGTCTAAAAGTCGAAATGAGTCGTCGTCAATCCCCAAACGCAGCGTCTTTGATGAGTTGGTCATGTATTAACTTATCCAAACCAAACCATTTGGACGTGAAACGACGACTTACCTAACCGATAAAGATTTAAAGAGTATATCTACATATGTGCTTCTGAATATGCCTGAATTATCGGATCGGGCGACGGCTCCCAGGGCGGGTCGTCTTCAGATGCTAGTGAGTTGATTTCTAATTAGCGCATTAATAACGTGTTTTTCATAACTATATTATACATTCATTGACAATGTCATAACTATATTAAACATACGAGATGCTAGACGTCGACGTCGTGAGTAACCTAACCTCGGTCGATTAGGTCAGTCCGTCGGCGATGCTCGACGTCGTTCCGATTGATGTCGGCCGCCTACATGTAGGTTTCAACTATCACTTATATATGTTCAATCGCGATGATATCAATTAAAATATTCTTAATAAATTTTGTATTCTAGTATTATGGATCATGTCGCTAAGGAGATCGTACACGCCATCTGCCTGGCGCATCTCCCTACTGGCAGTATGCGATTTAGCCAGTACTCACGCTACGATGCCGGCTACATGGTGACAGTGTTGCGGGAGTTTCACGTAAGTCGAATTACATATATTAAATCAAGGTTCATGTTATTTACATATTGTTCAAATAATTAATAAGATGTATGTTATATCTGTTTGATAGAGATACTATAGATACTGAGACCCAAGATCAATCGGGCGGATGGTGACGCCAGATTATCATTGCCCACATCTCGAAGAATTATGCCTACCGTTATGCGAAATGCGACGAGAGGGCGGTCAAGGCGATAGAAGAATCGCTCGGGACTACTTTGCGAGATCATCAAATCACCGACAAGATGTCGATCCAAAGATTGGGCGTGATGTGTACATCTTCGGGATGATCTTTGCATTCAAGACCAAGTCAAAGCAGATGAAGAAGAATCGAGGCAAGCTGCGAGTTGTACATACTTCTGGCTCGCAGTCATTTCAGGACGTTAAAGCGGTATGTATTTATCTTTAGTTTAGTTTAATATTAAACTACAACATTACGTAATTTAAGTTGATATTATTTAATGTATATGATTTAGGCCATGCAGAGTAGCTTGGGCTGACCTCCTACTATAATGGAGTTCTGGGATAGAGTCCATCTGCCAAGAAGTCTCTACTTGGGAATTAACGATGTCTCCAAAGTGACCTAGCTATCTTGGTAATACATTTACTATAATAAATATTATTTATGATAATATTACGTAATTTATATGATGATACCAAGATAACTCCCATGTACATATATCAAATTATAGGAGCGGTTTGAGAAGATCCGCAACCAGCGTATAGCGGAGTTGCAGTGTCGCTAGGGAGATCTGAGACGTTAGATTCCACCGTCCCTCTGTCCGAGATTAGTTTATCTCGGGATTTAAGAGACGACCTATGGGTCGCGGCCTCGTGATACTCCCACTAGTATTAATGCGAAGCGATGTCGAGTCTTTGAAGATTCTGAGGATACCAACCTTTACTACCGCCGGGAGGTATAATATTTTTAGTTTATTTCTTGTTTATGAATAAAGAAAATTTGCCATATTATTCATGTTATATTTATTTCAGAGGCTCTGGCTAGCATCTGCGTCCCGGAGAGCCTGTGGGACCATCACATACGGGCGCCGGCTTAGACGATGCTTTGTTCCAAATGTTATGGTCATGCCAATGTCGAAGAGGTTTGAGACCGATCCGTTGTTCCATCGTCGACCTTCCCCACTTCTTCGCCTCCATCGAACTTGATGCGCAGACGCGTTGCATGGTGGTGCCACCACCGAAAATGCGGTATCCCTCCGGAAGCGATGGTCCGCGATCGCCGACGAGATTGTTCGGATGGTTGTTACCTTAGTCGAGGACGTTTGGGCGATGTTGAGTCGACCCTCATTGCTCGGCATATCTTATTCGCTTTAAATTCAAATATATATTCTGCATGTAATTTAATTTTCGTTTAGTTATCTTTAACTGAATCATATATATGGACTAATGAGTTGCATTATATATATTATATCAATAGGGTGACGAGCGGGATGACGATGGTGGCGATTTTCATACTCCGTAGCGGCGTCGGCCTTGCTTGATGATCCTCCTCATAATGGGGCTCTCTTAGCTAGTTTTACTTAGTTTACATTCGTTTAATTTGTAGTTTACATTATTTTTGATGTATTAATGTAGTTTAAACCTTGACATTTAGTTTAATTTAGCTTAATTAGATGTTTGATATACATTAGTTAGATTAATGGGATGTTTTGACCTTTTTACTTATCATTTAGTTGGTTTTTACATATTATGTCATGGTAATTGTAATTGTGTTATTGGTTATATTGTTAACTTGTGTATGTGTATGTGTTTGTTGGAGGTTATATTGTTAGCTTGTGTATAGGTATGTCTTTGTTGGAATACAGTGCAGTTTACAAGATGTGGGTTAAATCCCTGGATATTGCAAAAACAAATTAAATATTAAAAAAAAATAGTCATTATTCTCGACGGAATATTACTATTATCGACGGAATTCCGTCGAAAATAAGAACTTCCCAATTTTGGCATTCTGACACGTGTCATGCTTATCACCGACCGAATACTATCGACCGAATATTTTCAGTCGGACATATAGTACCCTCGACCGAATATTCAGTCGATGATAAGTCCGTCGGGGTTAAGTATCCCCGACCGAAAAGATCGACGAACTTAATTTTGACCTGCTTATATACGACCGAATTTTCGACCGAACATTCCGTCGGACATAACCTAACCTCGACGGAATATGCTTATTACCGACGGAATATTCCGTCGGAAATAACCCTTTTTGTTGTAGTGCGATATAATGTTGTAAGTTACACATTAGTCATAATGATGTAAGTTACAAATTATTAATAATGATGTAATTTAAATAGAAAAATGGAGAGTTTCTTTTGTTTCACATAATTAAATAAGATGACACCTCTTATGTTTATAAAGCAACTAGTAATCATTTATTAATTATAATGGAACTAAGACAAACTAGTTTTTACAAACAACTTACACCTTATCAAATGTTTCACTTAAGTCATTGATAAACATAAGTCATATGATTCCAACTTGAACCAAATGAATTACTCTCATTCTCCACATATAGGGCATTAAGTTATACCTTTTATACTTACTTAAATTACATCCACAAATGAGTTTTATCAAACTCAAATATGACAAATAATAAGTCTCAAAAGTATAAAATAAGGTGCAATATATAACAACTAATCTATAGGAAATATGATTTTTATGAATGGTTGTGTGATCTCATATGTAGCAGTCTAGCTATATATCCAATTATATTGCTGGTATTAATTATGTGCTAATATATGTGTTGTAAATGCAAAACTAGAACATTTTTAGAGGGGGATCAAAATACATCAGTAAAAAAAAATTATTTATTGACGCTTGGAGTGCTTCTTTCAAATTTATTTTGCCCAATTATAGTATTTCACAAACATCCTATATTCATATTAAAACCCTTGTCAACCTTTGAGTTGTGAGTCTAATGACTTTACATATATATATATATATACACACACACATACACATATATGTATATATATAAATATATATTCCCAAAGATCTCTTTTCAAGTAGATCCTCATTCGGAATATTCAGAAGTTGTATTTTTCTGTTCCATACAGCAGAGGAGGTCTAATGGTTGATTGACCTTCTTGATTGTTGTTCCCGAACTGTGCCGAGGCTTATGCAGTCAAAACACTTAATTGATAATAATCATGAACGAATGGGATTAAAAAATTGAACTAGTCGTCTGCTAGTTATTCTAGCGTGCGGACTGGTAATTGACTGATAATTGTCGATTATACCCCCATCTTACCCATCATTCTAGTTTAAAAAAACTTTATTTTTATGGTCTAATATGGTGTATGCTTGGGGCTAATGGCTTTAGGGTTTCGAATCTTGATGATCTACTAGGGTTGGATTCTTGGAAGTTGGGACAATTCAGATTTGACTGTTTTCTTACTTCAGATGCTAGGGGTAAGCATGGTGCGGTTTTGTGCGATTTGAAGCCGAAACCGCACCCGAAACCGCTTAGGTGCAGTTTGATAAATCCAAAACCGCACATGAAACCGCTTGTGATTGGTGCGGTGCAGTTTTAAAAGTGCGGTGCGGTTTCATTTGGTGCGGTTTCGATTCCAAAACCAATTGAAACAAAAATTGATATAAAATAAGCTCTCTATTTTTGAAATTGTTATAAGTACATTAATGTAGACAAATACAACAATGAAAACTATAAACTATCTAAAATGTAAATATTTTCTGCAACAACTTCTTCATTACATGGAAACTGTGGAATATTTTCTAAATCAAAATACAAAATGAGCAATTAACCTCTGTTACAGTTTTATGCCATTTACTTTATGCTAAACAAAACTCAAATTCCAGCAGCAACCCAAATTCCTGCATTCCTCTATGCTTTATGCCTGCAGCAACTCAAATTACAACAGCAACCCAAATTCCAAAAGCAACCCAACTTCTTCATTCCCGTTTACTTTATGCCAAACAAATCTTTAAACCTCCTGCACTCCAACATAAATAACTCAAACCTAATAAAAAAAGACAAACACTATGGAGTTCTAAACAACATAAACATGTTCCACAATAAAATACAGTTGGTTTGTTAAACTAATGCAGCTCCTCCTATGCAGGCCCATCCCAAGTATTTGATACAACTAAAACAAATACAAGCTCATTCCACTTACCATGAGAAAGATGAACAATGTTTGATTAAAGTTTAGTATATCAGTTCCACTGAAGTGAAATTCAAGTCAAATTCTATGTTGAATAGCATACTTTTGATCTTGAACATCTAAAGACCATAACAACTAAAACTCAGCGCCACTTACAATGCAATGCCATGAAAACCATAATAAACATGAGCCAATTCATGACCATTTTCAACTCAAGATCCTTCCTTCGCAGTATAATTCAATGAACCCTAGACTGAGATAACAGTGATGATTACATAAACTTAAACCCCAATTCAAGTCAAATTTAACTTCTTAACAGTGTAAATCTCTTCTTAACAGAATTTAACTTGTAGTGGAACATGTAAAACATGTAATCAATATTTCCATATACAATTTAGCAAAAAATAAAATCTTTTATACAAACCCATTATAAAGGAATGATATTTTCTACTTCTACTTGAGTTATTATCATGACTTACGGTGTTATCTCTGCCCCTTTGATACCCTTCAGTATTGCTCATCGACCACGCATTGCTCAAATGAATTGAATTCATCTATGAAGCATACCAAAAAAAAATTATATGTAAGAATATTTGAAAAGTACAATAAAATCTAATAAAGAATTAAAAAATACAATAAAATATACCTTTTTTAATATTCTCAAATTGTTGAAGTTCTTCTGATTGTTCTCGAATGTCGACAAAAGTTTGTGAATTGCGTAACCAATCTTGAGTACAAATCAATACTTCGACCGTCCTAGGAGAGAGTGAACTCTTATATGCATCAATAGTCCTTCCCCCGGTGCTAAAGGCGAACTCCGAAGCAACTGTAGAAATAGGCATACCCAATACATGCCTAGCAATTTTTGAAAGAATTGGAAACTTCACCGAATTCATTTTCCACCAACCCAAAACATTAAAGTTTTCATCTTTCTTCTCTCTACCATTCACCAAATATATATCAATCTCTGTTTTTTCCCTAACCCCTTCAACTTGTTCTTTCATGTACTTTTCAAAGTCATCATCTAAATCCCCTTCCATGTTTACAACAGCAGAAGAAGAAGAAATGTCACCTCCCGTATTATCTTTATAATAGTCAAACATTTCTTGTAGAGTCTTCACCACTTTTTCACACATTAATGTAGTTTTTGAAGATCATTTTCCATAAAGTCTAGCAAAGCAAAATTCCAAATAATGCATCTTATATCTTGGATCTAAAGCAACAGAGACATATAACAAGAAATTAGAATTATCCAGATTGTCCCAATACTTGTCATATTTTTCTTTCATCCTTTTAGCCATATCTCTCATCAAAAGATCCCCACTTGAACACAATTTCACTATTGCCTTTTGCATTTTTACAAGTTCAATGAAAAAAAGATTTGAAGTGCAATATTTGGAACCAGATATTTTCATCGTGACATCATAAAAGATTTTCAAAAATTGAATAAACACTTAACATTTTCAAAATCAATCCACTCCGGATATCCTTCAACCATTTTCTTGTTACTCTTTCTTCTCCTAGTATTATTCTCCCAAGCCTCCTCTTCCTCGTGCTTAAAGAATCTCTCATAATTAAGATCCTCAATAAGCAACCTATCAAAAGCCCCATCATACTTTACGGCAATCTCCAACATCGTATATGTGGAGTTCCACCTAGTCTCAACATCAAGACACACCAATTTCTCACACTTTATTTTCTCTCTTTCCACACAAGTCTTAAATTTTGCAAGCCTTGCCAGAGAGGATCTAACATACCTCACCTCATTTCGTATCCTAGAAATAGACATATGTTGATCTTTTAAGCCATCCTTCACAACCAAGTTCAAAATATGAGCACAACATCTCAAATGTATATATTTATTCTCTAATATTGCTTCCGGGTCACGAAGAAATTTTTTCAAGTATGAGATAGCGGTGTCATTCCAAGATGCATTATCTACCGTGATAGTAAATACACGATCTATCCCCCACTTTGTCAACAAAGCATGTACTAATTTCGCAATTGCAACCCCTTTATGACTTTTAATTTGACAAAAGTTTAGAATTCTTTTACAAAGCTTCCAATCATCGTTAACCCAATGAGCCGTTAGACACATATAATTAACATTTTGAACGGATGTCCAAGTATCCGTTGTGAGGGAGACTCGTTGTGAGGTGACAATTTGCTTCAATTTCATCACTTCTTCCTTATAAATTTTTAGACAATCTCTAGCAACTGTCCAACGAGATGACATCTTAAACTTTGGTTTCGCATCAATCGTGAATTCTCTAAACCCCTCATGTTCCACAATAGTAAAAGGTTGGTTATCTTTAATACACATTATTGCAATTCTTTTCTTTAACCTCTCTTGGTTAAATGTATGACTTTCAAGGTTATGAGTTGCGCTCACACTTTTCTCTCTCTCTTCCTTTGTCAAAGCAACAAATTCTAAAGTCTTTTGTTTTTTATCTTTATTGATTCTTGAGGGGGATTTAACACAAAATTTATACAAATGATTAACCATTGAGCCCGTGCCATTCTTTCTAATGTTACATCCCACTATAACCTTACAATATTTACATTTTGCATTCTCTTTACCCACTTCACAACCCTCTAATACCTCAAAATGTTCCCAAGCAATCGAACGCTTTTTACTCTTACATTCATCCTCATCTTCCTTTTTTATCATCGTCTATGTTGATAGGATTGGCAACATTAGATGATACATGCTGATTCTGAAAATAAAAAGTATATAAAATGATAATTAACTACTACTTAGAAATACATAGCACTAGCATAACAAAAGACTAAAAGAGTGTTGATTTTATACCTCATTAGCAACTTGTTGATTTTGTTGTTCAATATGTTCATTTGAAGGAATTTGAGGGGTAGAAGACATAATTTGGGGTTAGTTCAACTTTTCACCTGGTAACTGGAATTTGAGGAGATCTTGATTAGAACTATGAACCAACATTGAAATCAACCAAACACATTAACAAAGTATCCTAATAATTTCAGAGGTCTAAGTATGTAAATCATAATAACATAATATATAAATCAACAGAGAAAAACATAAGAATAAAAAGCCCTAATTTTGTTACCTTGTAAATCTCATATGCGCAAGAAAAGACTACAATAGAATGAGAAGGGAAGACAAGGTCACGAGAAAATGAGAAGTCGCGGACTCGCGGTGGCCTGGTGGACGGTGGTTGCAGTCGCAGTGTCACAGTGCTTAGCCACAACGTCACAGTCGCAGTCACTAGCCTTTGGCCCTTTAGTTGCTCTGAAGTCTAAACTTTGAAGAATTAGATATTTAGATTAGAATGGATGTTTTTTCTTTTGCCCCACCAAGTTCAACTTGTTTATTAATCTGGCCCTTTGACTTTACTAACTTATAAATTCTACCCCTATTGAGTTTACATATTAAAAAAAAAATTGAGCATAAGCTTCCCTTGTACTCGATCCGCCCCTTCATACATACATACACACATATGGTGCAGTTTCAGTTTTATGATTGCGGTTTTGGCTAGTAACCAAACCGGAACCATAAATTTGGTTATTCAACCAACCTAAAATCGCAACATACGACGGAACCGTTGGTGCGGTTTTAATTGGTGCGGTTTGTGCGATTTTTGGTGCGATTTCGGTTCCAATTTGGTTACTTGCTCAGCCCTACCAGATGCTGATTTGATCTTGCCAGAACTTGGGTTTGGCTTTAGGTTTTCTTTTTGGTGGTTTCACGGATGGTTTTGTCTATTCTTGAATTGATCTTACCGGAACCTGGGTCTAGTTATGGGTTCTAATTTTGGTAGTCTGTTATTTAAATCTCAACCCTTAATCAAAATAATTGAAGGTAGAGATAGTATATACCAACTTTTGATCCATAACAAATACATGTTATGAATCATTGTCATATATATATATATATATATATATATATATATATCATAACTTGCGTTAGTTATGGACACTATTCCAGTTAATCCATCTCTTGTTGTCCAATGGAAAATCTAAGGGCTTGGTTGGAGTCGACCGCAACTCTCTCTTATAACCAGTCAAATTCTTTTACGTTTTGACTGGCCGCTAGAGAGAGTAGTGAACAACATGAAAGAATTTGGCTAGCAGCCAAAGAGAATAACGGCCAACATGAAAGGTCGTAGAAATTAATCATGGGACTAGTAGTTATAATTTAAATTAAAAAAAATATAGCTAATTAATACTCTACTCACTAATTGATTCACAAATATAAAAAATTATAAAATGAGTAGTAGACTAATATAAGAAATAGTACTTGAATGGGTAATTTGAGAGTAGTTGTTGACTATGTAATTTGTTTGTGAGTAGAATATAATATACCGCATGGTATTTGGCCCAGTGATATGACTCGCCTCATGCTACCCATGAGGTCGATGGTTCGGTCCTTGGTGACAGTAAGAAGAAAAGTGTGTGTCAATGTAGTAAAAAAAAATATATATAAACTCAATCACCATTTCTTATATGGATTATTAATAATACTAATTAATTAATAAAATAACGTGCGTATGTATTTAATTGAAAAAATAAATAAATATTTCTTTTATGTGGCTCACATTTTATGTGTTTAATTGAAAAAATAAATAAATATTTATATAAGAATTGTAAAATATGAGAGATATTTAGAGGAAAAGGGTTGGAGAAAGAAAAAAAGTGACTGTTTTAAGAAAGCAAGTATGTATCTTGATTCTTGAGATGGGGTTGTAGCTCAACCCTCCAAGTTGAAACAAATAATTACTCTAAATTTTCCACACAAAATAAAGAAAAAAGAAAAAAGATTTAACATCTCTAAATTAAGCTCTAACATTTATTGGAATAACTCTATTTTTATAAGTTGAGCAGCGATTAAATGGTGGTGGAATCCTACTTGATTCTTCTCTAAATTAAGCTATAATATCTATTGTGGCATTTTTGGAAAGCTTGTGTACGAACCTTAATCATAGTCTTTTGGATTAATGGTATTTTATAATAATCAGAAAAAATGTGTTTTTTAAATAAAGAAAAAACAAAAAAAGTTGACGACAGACTGTAATCAATCCTTAATCATATATTCCATCCATTCTTTTTTATCTTTATTTTTAAAGAGAGAATTTATTCTTTTTTGTTAGCCTATTGTATATTTGAAGAAAATTTTATATTGAAAAATTTAATTTATGTTATTCCAATAACAGAAAATTTTCTATTGAAATTTAATTTATGTTATTGGTATTGGAGAGGGAGTTTCGTCTTATAGAATACATCAAGCAAGATACGAAAATGATATATATTATAAATATTTATATCAATTTTTTAATTGTCAGATAAATAGATAAATATTAGTGATAACATTTTAAAAAAAAATATGTAATAAGTGAGATTCTCTTATAATTTTCATATTATTTTCTCGGTCCGACTTCACTTGTCCTAGTTAAATTGACCAATTTTAAAATTAATAATTAAATAAATATATCATAAATTTTAAAACCAAATAAGTTGATTTTTATAATATATTCGATATACTTTCTAATGATAATATTTTTGTGCCTATAACGAATATACTTAAGAATAATATTTTATTCTAAACATGATCAATTAGATCATAAAATCTCTCAATTGGGACAAAGAAAACTGTACGGAAAGAGCAATATTTTCTTTTGTGAAATTGCATCCGGATATATATATATATATATATATATATATATATATATATATATATATATATATATATATATATATATATATATAAGCGGACCAAAAGAATCTAACTTAAAGAGCGGATCAAGGCAAAATACGCTTGGTTTCAGAGTTCTGGTTTGAAAAACACGCCAAGTTGACCACAGAAACCCGTGTGTTTTTGCCTTGATCCGCCTCCTTGGTCCATTCTTTTAGTCCGCTTTAGATCATCCCCATATATATATATATATATATATATATATATATATATATATATATATATAGAGAGAGAGAGAGAGAGAGAGAGAGCAAGGATCAAGAACATTTCTCTTAAATAGCATTCCTCATTAAATAACACTCTTTTATTAAAATTACGTCGTTTTGGAGCGATTTAAAAGAGAGTGGTCCCACTTGTTTTCATTTTATTTACAAAAATGTCACCCGCAACCACTCCAAAACGACGTAGTTTTAATAAAAGAGTGCTATTTAAAGAGGAATATTATTTAAGAGGAATGCTCCCTATATTCTGACAGACCAATTAAATATCAAATAAACTTAGGTAGGTCATACTAGCGAAGGAATCCTCGTCTCTCCCCTCTTAGATCCAAAACGACGTAGTTTTAATAAAAGAGTGTTATTTAATGAGAAATGTTATTTAAAAAGAATGCTCTTGATCCTTGCTCTATATATATATATATATATATATATATATATAGGGAGCCCTTCCATAAAGAAATAGGTTGCCATGAGAATGTCTACAACCCTTTTTGGATCGTTGATAAACTTATCGGAAGGTGAGATGAAACATAAATATACCCAAAAGACTGACTTGTCTTTGCTTTTATTTTAATATGAGGACCCCACCATAGTCAATATGTTGTTAGTTTATTGAAATAAAATGAATTTTTAATATTAAATAATGCCCATGAACACAAATTTTATGCAAAAATTTGTGCCTTTTTTATAAAATACTCTCGGTATTCAAAGCTTTTACAGTACATTAAAAAAAAAAAAAAAAAAATCAAGCAAGCAACCTCTCCTAGAACACACAGTTCTTTATTTATTATTCTTTATAAAATATTTGTTATTTTTTATAACTCTTTCATTTAATAACAAATAAAGAATTATAATTCAAATAAAAATAATATTTTTATTAAATAGGATATAAAATAACAAATAAAATAATTCTTTAGGACATTAAAAATAGCAAATAAAAAATTATAAAATATATTTTTTATAAAATAGGATATTATTTTTATTTGAATTATAATTCTTTATTTGTTATTAAATGAAAGAGTTATAAAAATAACAAATATTTTATAAAGAATAGCAAATAAAAGAACTTGTGCAATAGGAAGAGGTTGTCTTAGGTTGGATTTTTTTTTTTTTTTTTTACAATAAATAAAGCTTGTAATGACTGAGAATATTTTATATATTTTTTAAGTTAACGTGATGTGTCTTGAAAGTTATGACTATCAAATGTATCAAATATATCAAAATATATCAAATGTATCAAAAATATATCAATTATGAAAATATATCAAATGTATCAAAATATATCAATTATCAAAAATGTATCAAAATGTATCAAATGTATCAAAATGTATCAAATATATTAAAAATCTATCAAATGTATCAAAATTATATCAAATATATCAAAAATATATTAAAAATGTATCAAATATATCAAAATGTATCAAATGATCAAAAATATATCAAATGTATCAAATCAAAATATATCAAAAATATATCAAATGTATCAAAATATATCAATTATAAAAATGTATCAAAAATTGTATCAAATGTATCAAAAATATATCAAAAGTTATCAAATGTATCAAAATGTATCAAATGTATCAAAATATATCAATTATCAAAATATATCAAAAATATATCAAATGTATCAAAATATATCAAATTATCAAAATGTATCAAATGTATCAAAATATATCAAAAATGTATCAAATGTATCAAATATATCAAAAATATATCAAATGTATCAAAAATATATCAAAAATATATCAAAATATATCAATTATCAAAAATATATCAAAAATATATCAAATATATCAAAATATATTAATTATCAAAAATGTATCAAATGTATCAAAATTGTATCAAATATATCAAAATATATCAAAAATGTATCAAATGTATCAAATATATCAAAATATATCAAAATATATCAAAATATAAAAATATATCAAAATATATCAAAATATATCAAATTATCAAAAATATATCAAATATATCAAAATATATCAAATGTATCAAAAAATATATCAAAATATATCAAATATATCAAAAATATATCAAATATATCAAATGTATCAAAATATATCAAAATATATATCAAATATATCAAAATATATCAAAATTATCAAAAATATATCAAAATTGATATATTTGATAATTTTGATACATTTGATACATTTTTAATATATTTGATACATTTGATATATTTTGATAATTGATATATTTTGATAATTTTATATTTTGATATATTTGATACATTTTTGATAATTTTGATATATTTTTGATATATTTTGATACATTTGATATATTTTTTGATATATTTTTGATATATTTTGATATATTTTATTTTTTGATATTTTTGATACATTTTTATATATATTTGATATATTTTGATATATTTGATATATTTTTGATACATTTTTTTGATATATTGATATATTTTGATACATTTGATACATTTGATACATTTTTTTGATATTTTTGATACATTGATATATTTTTATATATTTTGATACATTT
Organism: Panax ginseng; assembly: GCA_020205605.1. Taxonomy (NCBI): domain Eukaryota; kingdom Viridiplantae; phylum Streptophyta; class Magnoliopsida; order Apiales; family Araliaceae; genus Panax; species Panax ginseng. Next base: position 137,262,659 of record CM035145.1, on the reverse strand, counting down.
GATATATTTTTGATAATTGATATATTTTGATATATTTTGATATATTTTGATATATTTTGATACATTTTTGATATATTTTTGATACATTTGATATATTTTTGATATATTTTGATACATTTGATACATTTTTATATTTTTTAATTGATATTTTTAATACATTTGATATATTTTTGATATATTTTTGATACATTTTTGATACATTTTGATATATTTTTGATACATTTGATATATTTTTGATATATTTTTTGATACATTTTTATATTTTTGATATATTTGATACATTTGATACATTTTTATATACATTTTTGATATATTTTTGATACATTTTTGATATATTTGATATATTTATACATTTTGATACATTTTGATATATTTTGATACATTTGATATTTGATATATTTTTGATATATTTGATACATTTGATATTTTTTGATATATTTGATATATTTTTGATTATTGATATATTTTTAATACATTTTTGATACTTTGATATATTTGATACATTTGATAGTCATGACTTCAACATATCATGTAAACTTAAAAAATATAAAATACTCCCAAATGCTACAAGCTTTACTTACTAAAAAAAAAAAAAAAAAATCAACCGAACAAGCTCTTACATTGTTGTTAAAAAAAAAAAAAAAATCAACCGGACAAGCTCTTACGGTTTTTCCGACTTGCACAAGTTCTTTTATTTGCTATTCTTTATAAAATATTTGTTCTTTTTATAACTCTTTCATTTAATAACAAATAAAGAATTAAAATTCAAATAAAAAATAATATCCTATTTTATAAAAATATATTTTTATAATTTTTATTTGCTATTTTTAATGTCTAAAGAATTATTTTATTTGTTATTTTATATCCTATTTAATAAAAATATTATTTTTATTTGAATTATAATTCTTTATTTGTTATTAAATGAAAGAGTTATAAAAATAACAAATATTTTATAAAGAATAGCAAATAAAGAACTTGTGTAAAGCCAAGAGGTTGTGCTTGGTTATTGATTTTTTTTTTTTTTTTTAATAGCCGTAAGAGCTTTTAGAATAGCAGCTGAGTATTTTATAAAAAAAGCACAAAGTAGATTTACAATTTGTGTCGATTGCGGGCATTATTTAATATTAAAAATTTATTTTATTTTAATAAACCGACAACATGTTGACTATGGTGGGGTCCTCATATTAAAATAAAAGTAAATACAAATGTTGTATCTTACTTTGGGTATATTATATTTCATCTCGGCCTTCCAATAAGTTTATCAACGGTCCAAAAGAGGTTGTTACTTGCAGATTCTGCCATGGCAACAGGTTCTTATGGAAGGCTCCTATATATATATATATATATATATATATATATATATATATATAGAGGATCTAAAAGCGGATGAAAAAGAATCTGACCAAGAGGCGCGTACTCAAGGCAAAAATACACGGGTTTGAGAGTGCAGGTCGGAAAAACATGCGGTTGACCTCAAACCCATGTTTTTGCTTTGGTCATCTTCATTCAGTTCTTTTCTATTTTAGATCCTCCCCAGATATATATATATATATATATATATATATATATATATATATATAGAGAGAGAGAGAGAGAGAGAGCCATGTTCTAGAAACCTCAATATATACACTGAAAACAATATAAATAGTGCATGACCGAAGTACATAAAAATTCTTGGTAGGATTGAAAAAATGGAGGCTGCTTCAAGCAGAAACGAAGGAGATCAACAGGAAAAAGTATTGAAATAAGATTAGACAAAATAAATAAATAAAAATATACAGTCGTGTGGGTTGATGGCCATTTTAACCACTCAATGCATATATTCATAAGCAGCCATGCAATTAATTATTAAGATTTAGTAACAGGCCATATTCATATACTTTAAGAAAACGTACTGATGAGCATGACAAGAGTATAAGTTTGTGCCATTTATGACATAAAGTTCATTGATACCTCGATCCTTAATTATTTTCCACTCAATTATCATGAGAATAATGAGATTATATAAAGTTACAAATATAATTACATCTTTAATAATTATTTTTACTCGTAGGAGAAAGTTTTTATTTTTTTGTTATCTTTTACTCCGTTAGAATTTTCTTTTTTAAAAATTTTATGCGACATGTTTTATAATTTAAACATAAATATTTATTCATGCGCATGCGTAAGAGAGAGATAGAGAGCTATTATAGCATAGTACGTAAAGTGTCTATACAATAGTTTATCTTGTTTTTTTATTATTATTATTATTATTATTATTATTATTATTATTATTATTATTATTATTATTATATTATTATTATAAGATTTATATTTCCAATATATATCTATAATTATACGATTTTAAAATGTATAAAAAGCTTGTATTACACAATTAATAATACGATGCATCATATAAAATATATACAACACTATAATAAAAATAGGGTGTCAATATTACCAACTTAAAATGTGTCACCCATATATTTTATTGTTTTGGTAACAAGTGTCATATATATGCATATTAATGATAGTGATGGTTGAGTCTATATATATGTATATATATATTATATATAATATATATATATATATATATATATATATATATATATATATATATAGAGAGAGAGAGAGAGAGAGAGAGAGAGAGACCAATTAGGTCGGTGGGTAGAAATGGGTGAAGGTGGTTGGACAAGCCATAGAACTACACTATCTGCTTGCTACCTTTCTATTGTAAACTATAAGACTTGATCATCCTCCTGTGTGAAAACAAAATTCATTTACATAGAGCCATGAGTAATTAGTTATGACCAAATTAACTTAATTAACCCAATTCCACATCTACTCCTTTGCAAACAGCTCTTGATAGTCAATAGCACGTGCAGATGACTGGGTTTACAGTAAAAATCTCATATTTTGTCAATTCATTTATCCCAAAATTAAATGGGATAAATACGAGTTAACGGCACCAAAAATAAATTATTTGATTCACTTAAAAGTTAAGTGCAAATGAATCTGAATATCTTAGAAAATTGTAATTTTATGTTCTTTTTAATATAACTGCGTTTAAATCAAGCATGAAGTATTAAAAAAATAATTATATAAATTAAATATATATCAATTGTCTATATTATTCTTGTATTAGAAAAAGAGTGTTATTTATTTGACAAAAAATAGTGAGAGAACCAAAATTATATTTAATATTTATGGTAATATTGGAAACGAATTAAGCAATTAATGCTTACTTAAAATTCTCAAACTACATATATTAAGGGACAAAAACACTTCTCTAAAACCACTTATATTAAAGGACAGAGGGAGGGAGTACATAATAACATTACATGAATCTTGATATAATAAAATACAGAAATTTTATTAATTCATCTCGAAAATACAGAATTACCTTGAAAATTTGGACATGAGACGCTAGTAAACCCTACAATCTTGCATTTAAATATACAAAGCGGCAAACAACATTATATTTTGCTTGTGAAGACCCATTTCTTCGTCTTTGAATCTATATACCTTTAAAAAAAAGTAAGTACCTTAAAATGCGATGTAGTAAAATTGGACTTTTACATCTTCACATCTACTTTCACCCTATATGGGAACTAGTTGCATTTTGGTAACAACTCAAACATTACAAAAGTCTTATCAACCATCTTTGTCAAAGTGTTAGCTGTGTAATTATCAATATATATATAACAAATAGCTATCTACATATGGATGCTTCTTCTTGAAAGTTGAGGTAATTTAGAAAACCAGTAGGCACCATTATTAATACACTACTTATTAGCTGATCATTCCCTCCGTACAAGTCGGATTCTCGTTCTCTTGGCTAACGAAATTAATTTGTCGAAAATTATAAATCAGAAGGAGAGGATGGAGGAGAATCTTCCTCCAGGGTTTAGGTTTCATCCAACTGATGAAGAACTCATCACATATTATCTAGTTCATAAGGTTTCTGATTTTAGTTTCACTTCCAGAGCTATAACTGATGTTGATCTCAATAAGTCTGAGCCTTGGGATCTCCCAGGTAGATATATATAGATCTTATGTTTATGTTTAACATTCTTTTATTGCTTGATTGTTTGTTGTATATAATTCTATTTTCATCAATCAAAATTCATGTTTTATTAGTCCTATATATATATATATATTCCATATATATATGCAAAATATATTTATGTTATTCTATATAACTGTATATATATATATATAACAGATGGTCTAATTTGGCATGTATGAAACCATAGTATACTATTCTTTTCAAGAAGAGTCATTAGCAAAATTTATAAATTTTAATGATCTATTCTAAGGTTTATCCATAAAATTTTTTGAGTTTGAATATTTGATAGTGGATTTCTGACTGAAATGTGATATTTAAAACTAGATTGGTCATTTTATACTTTTCATCATTAAAAATGACTCTTTTTTGAAAGGAAAAACAAATTAATTAGCAAATGAGATTGTTTTATAATTGAAACAATTAGGCCAGTAAATTAGATTAAATATTTCTTTCTGCATTGGTACAGAATGTAGTATAAGCTTGGATAACATATTAACAAGTTTATAACTAATGTTCCTTTATATACATATATATCATAAAAGTTAAATATGAATTTTGTGTATAACAAGCATAACATAATAACATGGTTGATAAATTATCTCTACAAAAAAAAAATACTATTTCAAAATATTCTTATAATGTCTATATATAATAAATATTGAATTGAATTATTTATTTCAGCCAAAGCTTCTATGGGAGAAAAAGAATGGTATTTCTTCAGCTTAAGAGATAGAAAATACCCGACCGGGCTGCGAACCAACCGAGCCACTGAAGCAGGCTACTGGAAAACAACGGGGAAGGACAAGGAGATTTTTAGGGGTGGAGTATTGGTAGGGATGAAGAAAACCCTGGTTTTTTATAGGGGTAGAGCTCCAAAGGGGGAAAAGACCAACTGGGTTATGCATGAATACAGACTTGAAAACAAGCATGCTTTCAAACCTGCCAAGGTAAAAGATCAAATGTGCTTAATCTACGACTTTGTACCCTTTATATTAACCTTCACTTGGAAATTTAGGCTCCACTTGCTTCCTAAATATTAATGAAAAAATAGACTATTTTTTTGTCCAACGAGGAACAAAGCGATTATCATTTATAAACATACCCTGCAAAAATCTCCCACCGCGAAATAGTGTACATACACGTCATTTATTGATATAAAGATCAAAAAAATAGTATTAAAATCGATTTTTATTGACCAGCATCTATAATTGTCTTATAAGCTCAACCATGTGCTAATTAATCCACTACTTTTGTACCCTCTATATTAACCTTCACTTGGCAAATTAGGCTCCACTTGCCTAAATTATTCAAGAAAAAAAAAAGAGGACTTTTTTAGGGGAAAAAATGGCAAATGAGATTTTTTTGTGTGTGGAAAAGAGTGGGTATCATTTATAAAATACCATACAAATTTTCTTGATTTTAAATAATAGGGTTTTACATTATAAAAGTTCCTATATATAAAACGACAATATCTCTTATTTTTCATGTTTTCGTCATTTACAGATGAATTTGAAAGAAAATATCAAAAAATACTGTTTTTAGAGTTCCCCATATATATTACTACTCTTGAAAATCAAGAAGGTAATATATAATATATTAAAAAATGAAGAAAAATAATGTAAACTTCATGCATTTTTTCTTTTCTTTTAAGACACTAATGATCTTTTGTTTGTTTACTTGTTTTTTCCTTATCATCAGCAGGAGGAATGGGTGGTGTGTAGGATTTTCCAGAAAAGTGCAACAGTGAAGAAACCACAGCAAACAACATCCTCTCAACAATCTCTAGACTCACCCTGTGACACCAACACAATGGTAAACGAATTCGGACATTTCGATCACCTACCAAATTTAAACAACATTTCAAATTCATCAACCATGATGAACAACATGATCTCCCTACAAAATTACACAAATGAAAACAATCTAAACATGTCCATCAACTCTTTGCTTCCATCGTCCCTCTCGTGGCCTTCCGGCTTGCTAAGCTCAAATCTTTCCATGAATTCCTTGCTTCTCAAGGCATTACAATTCAAGAATTATCAGCAAAGAGAAATTACTACAAGTACTACTAATCTCGATTACGCCTCGTTTATGCCACAAGGAATAGGTACTCCCTATGGAACGTCTGATTTTACTCAGAATTTCGCAGCTTCTTCTTCTACTTCTAAGGGTTTAGATAACTCTTTGAAGCAACAACAAGTGCATCAGGAGCAACCATTTAACTTGGACTCCATTTGGTGAAAAATTGTAATGCATATTTAGGGTCTGAACTAACTTGTTTCTAATCAGTGTTGGACCTCTTAAATTGTAGGAAATATTGTAGGGTAGGCTCACACCACAAGTAAAAACTTATTGTGGTAATAATTGTTTGAGCTGCTCAAGTAATTATCATGTTATAATTAATTAACCAGGGGAATAACTCCTATGTAGTCCTTGTTTTTAATTACTTTTACTTCAAATTTCAACATTATGTCAATTAATTGATCATTAATCAATCTCTGTGTCTAAGTTACAATAATGCAATGCTCTCACTAATTCAATCCATTTTTGTTTGTATAATCTTTAAATTAAGGAATTAAAATGCTGGTAATTAATTATGCATAGACTACAATTAAATCTTGCTTAGCTAATTAATTCTTAAATAATTTTAGGAGTAATAATTAATTAAGCATATTAATTCCTTAATTTAATTGTAGTCTAATTATTAGGGACGGGTCAAGATAGGGCTGACCAACCTAGCGAAGTTAAGCATTCTCATCAGTTCCTCACTGAGAGCAATACAATTTCAGAAGAATTTGTAAAGGGGTGCAAGTGAAACTTTTTTCCAAAATATAGTATTGAAATGCAGTATTTTTGAAGTGTAGGGACTATTATCTAATTTTTATAAGCATGTTAAACTGAAAAAAAGAAGATGGAATTCTAAGCCTAAACTGGTTATAATTCATGCAAAGGCTCCAAGTAGGAGAGAGTGGTGCGATTTTGGAAACCAACCGCTTAGCATGTGCCATTTCTTAAAAAATCAGCAACTGTATGCAACTATATGCAATTGTTGTTATATTTATAATATTTATATTCTTATTATATTTCAATTTTTTAGGATGTTTCAAAAAAATATTAATAATTTGGAAATTTTCATGTGGAAGTCCTAATTAATATTTCAATATTTTTTAATTTCTCATTTAAATGTCTTGTAGTTCTTTAAATAAAATGATCATGTATAAATCAGAGAATTTATATATATTGTTTTATATGTCTATTTATTTATCTATATTATAAATGAGAAGTAGAGCTTAGTTGTTGCCTTTTAACCACACTATACTGATCTATCATAATTAATACTCCCTCCATCCCAAATTAACTGCTCAGTTTTGACTTTTTTAAGTCAAATTGACTATTTTTAGAATTAATAATTAAGCATATATAAATATATTTCTAAAATTATAAAAATTAGGATTAGTAATAAATTGTATATACTTTCTTTTGGTTATAATCTCTTCACCTATATTTTAGCAAAAATAGTAAAAAGAATAGTTTTAAAAATGGTCAATTTGACTTTAAAAAATCAAAACTGAACAATTAATTTGGGACGGAGGGAGTATAATATTAGAGTCGAAACTATAAAAATCATAATTATCATCATCTCTCTCATCCTTTTTAATTTTCTTAATTAATTCCTCCATATTGGTGATTTTGATGATATATAACAATATTTTTGTCTAAATTGTGATGTCATTTTGTAGGAAGAATAATTTTTGGATAAAAATTAAGCTTCAAGGTGTTGAAATTTCAAAGAACGAAGATTTGAAGAATTTTAAGAATTTATGTAAGATATTTTTCTATGCATTATATTTTCAAGGCTTTAGGAAATTTAATAAGATCTTAAATTTAAAAGTAAAATTAATGAGTCCTAATATGAAGAAAACGAAGTTTGAAAAAGTCTATCATCATATATTCAGTTTGTTACAAATAAAGTTTTATCTAAACTAAAACTGTTTTTAAGCTTATATTGCTATTTTATCCAAAAATAATTTTATTGTAATTAAAACAAACTCCTAAAGCTTTTGGGATTAGATTTCTAATAGATTTTGTAAGAGCTCGACTTTTAATTAATAAAATTTATTTTTTTATTTTTGAAATAGTAAGATATTAAATTGAAAAAATTAAAGTTTAAGAATAATATGTGCAAATTATAATAAACAAAAAGAATGTCGGCGGAGACGCCAAAGAATATTTGGTACCGTATGAAGGTACCAAATATTTTAACTGTTAAAATATCCGACAATAAAGAAACAGTAACGCACAGTGTCACTACAGTATTAAATCAATAATTGTCACGATAACAATGATAATAATGAAAAGTTACATATTTAAAAGTCGCAAGACCGAAAAGTTAAACGACTTATTAATACGTTAGGTAAATAACACTATATGTATAAATATATGTGATATTAATACATTAAGTAAATAATACAGAAGATTGACAAATGTAATATAATAATTATGAATAGTAAAGAAAATGTAATCTTGAATTAATGTGAAAGTTGTACCAAAATTATATATGGTAGATTGAAGTTAATCTTTAAATGTGAAAATTGTGACAAAATAATGTGTTGTAGATTAAAGATAACCTTAAAATGTGAAAAGTGTGTTAAAGTTATGTATGGTAGCTATAGATGTTAGTTAAGTTTTAACTATAAAAGAGCGATTTGACATAAGGAATTGGCATAACTTTCTTACTTGTTCTTCCCTCACTTTTTAAATATTTTTTAGTGTGAGTGCTTCTTGGAGTGTGTTAAGAATACTCAAGTGTTGGTAATATCAGTAAGGGTACAAGAATTGCTCAAGTGAGCCATTTCTCTAAAGTAATAGTTGTACAAATATTCATGCACATATTACACAATGTTTATAACTCTTTTTTTAGAAGACTCTTACTTCAGAAAATTCATTTTGAAAAACTTCATTTGGGAGATTGTTTTAAAAAGTTATTCTACCATTTCAAAATTATTTTAAAGCTTATTCCACTTCATTTTATACATTACACACCAATTTATTTTATAAATGTCATTAAGCCAATTTTTGACAATTTTACAATATACGAATTAGTGTACTCTATAAAACTAATATGTGATAGTTATTTGATTTAATTTATAAATACACATATAGGTTGATCAATTACATAAAAAAATGAAATTTAGTCACGTGTTAAGGTAAAAGATTTTTTTTTCATACACCTAAATTTAAACTTACTGCTATGAAAAGAAATTATTATTCGCTTTTAGAGCTCTTAACATTAAACGGTGAAAAATTCTAAAATAACAATTTGTTAAAAAAAATTTAATATTTTGCACTTCATCTAATATCTTTTGACCTGAACCTTCCTGTTAAATTCTAACCATTGTATTTGAACTATGAACTTTTGGAATATGAACATGTTGGACTTTGAACTTTACATTTCGACTATGATTATTTTGATTTGAAATCTCTATTTGAACTGTGAACATTTTAGATTGTTAAATATTTCTTGTGACAACCCCAAAACAGGTCCATTCCATCCAACCCATTCTGAGTCGCCAAATACATGGTACAGAAAATAACTACAACTTTATTACAATAATTGTCGTGCAAAATATAACAACACATATGATGTGAGTTTGGATACAAATATATACCAACTGTGACTCTCATCCCAACCTTGGATAGCACGTCACAATGACACCTTACATAAAGGTATAGTCAAAAACTGTTTTAGAAATTAAAATCTTTGGGAAGTGCTCAAGGAAACCTTCGTACATAGGAGACCATGCGTCTAGGTTATGATAGATATCATATGGCCACAGAATTATCCTTGGTTGACCCAATAGACCCCAAAGAAAAATGAGAAGATTACTATCATATTATTCCATATGGTGAGTCTTCTCTTGACATATCATTATCTCTACTGTCTCTAATTGAGAATTATACCAAACAAACACCAAGATTATATAGGTAGTGCTCGTAAATATACTCAGCAAGTGGATGAGCACAATCATGTCTTATGATGACACGAGGTTGTATGTCATTAGACATCTTGTATGATAGTGGCAAAACACCCTTCCAACGTTGGGTTCGCTTCCCACCCTAGTTGATTCACCAAATATAACTACTAAATGATGACCACTGCTTCTATTCACATTCTCGACCCGAATTTACACTCTTATTACACCGAAAGAAATTGTGAAGCAAAAGGGTGAAACCTGACTAGCTTCAAGAAAGAATATCATGACTAAAGATAATTAAATTATCAATAGCCTTCATCAATAATAAATCGAGATTTAGAACATATGGTAGATGATAAATATTTCAACCATAGTTGCAGCGGAACGAGCAATCCATTAGAAGAGTCAAATAGACTATAAAGTCTATTATCTTCTCCATGTTAAAAATCCACCAACAATGTTTTATCCCTGTAACATAAAATAATTCTGGTCCACAATCATATGAATAACTCATAATCATAATTGTAGTTCTAAATTCCTCTTCTCATCCAGGAAGAAGATAATTTTCATCACCTATCTTTACCTGAAACATCAAAGAACATGGTTACACTAAATCACATTTTCTATTCATAATCATACTAATAACTTCATCTTTGCACTTCGGCCAAAGATATTCATTTGTATCATCAGTTGGTCATGTTCATCTCAACACCTGTTCATCTTTGCACTACTGGCCAAAGATATTCAACAACATGTCATCTTTGCACTACGGGCCAAAGATATTCATCAACAATTCATCTTTTACTCATGTGCCAAAGATATTCCTCAATGATTCATATTTGCACTACAGCCAAATATATTCATCAAGAGTTCATATTTACTACAGTGCCAAATATATTATTATCTCAAAGAAATATATAATCATTTCGAATTTATATAAACAATAATTATAACCATGTTGATCATTTCACCTTTGCACTTAAGCTAAAGATATTCAATTATAAATTCAATGGTCACGATCATACGGGTCCAACAATTCAACTTTGACTCATCGCCAAAGAGAACCCATAGTCATGATCATACCAAAAATCTAACCATCTTTACACTCAAGTCAAAGAGAAATATCATCATTAGGGTTATAAAATTTTATATATGATAATAAAAATAATATGATCAACATATAGTTTTAATCTCAAGAGTAATATTCATAAATCAACTATAATTTGGTTAGAAAAAGAAACCAATTTTGTAAGTGAATAGTACCTGTGAATAAGAACTCGTGAATAGTAACTCGTGAATAGTAACCCCACATAAAAAAGGTAGAAATTCCACAATAAAATCCATACCAATATTTCGGTATAATGATATTGAAAGAATAGTATTTCTTAAGCTTATAAACAATTTATTTTAATTGTTTACACTTTACTAAATAATGCATTTAATCATCCTAAAATGCCAAACTCATAAGATTTCATCACCAATAACCAAAACTCTCATCAAAAATCTGCATATACCTCATATAGGATTCTCAAGCTATAAAATCCTATTTTATAATTTTCTTACTTCACATAACATATTTAATTCATTTACTCATAACTAGTCCATTTTCATGAAAAATATCAAATCGGTTTCAAAAATATTTTTTTTCTGGGATTTAGCAGAATATAGTTCCATATTGAACATATATTTTTCCCGAAATTTTTAAAACTCATTTACTATTTTTCATATGGCCAAAACCTCCGAATATTTAGACATTTATCATAAATTGTACTTTTATCCAAACATTTTGAAATTTACAGAGTACACTGATATTATATAGATATACTTCCAATAAAAATTTCATCAATTTTGGAGTTAACCACAAGGAGTTATAAGCGGTTATTTTTAAAATAGTCTTTTCTCATAAAATTCATAACTCTTAATCTATACATCCAAAAATCACCATTTTTGGACACAATCAATAAAAATCATCAAAATATCATTTTAAATTTTTCTAGAATTTTCTGAAGGTCGGAAGAAGTACGAACTGAAAAACATAATAACCCTTAAAATCCCTTACCTCAAAAGAGCAGTACTTCTGACTGGAATATCGGATGAAAAACCGAAGGAAACTTCTATTAAATAGCAACTCTCAAAGTATCTAAATAATCTCAAAAATATGTTTGATAATATAGAGAGAAAAAAAACTTGTTTCTGGTGTGATTTTCAATTCTAACATGAGCACCTATTTATAGAAAAATGCTAGAACGCCAAAGGAGACTAAAATAATAAAATATTATTTTATTTTTTCCTCTCTTCCACGCCCATACTTGCTGAAAATCTGAGTAGCCAACCTTGAGAGAATTCAACCCACATGTTTTGAAAAGTAAAAGTGAGTCACACCCATAATTTTAATAAAAATTATTTTATTTTCTGAAACTTCAATAATTCATAGAAAATAGTCCGGTTATCAGAAAAATACGAATTTTATATCCATTCTGACTGAAATCGAATTCTCTACAACTTTGTAGCTTTGAGTTTTTCCAAATTCTAAACCAAAAATATCCGAAATCCACAAACGGATGATTTTAAACACTGTTTCAACACCTTTTAAAATTCATAACAAATCATACGTTAATTTTTAACGGTTCAAAATTTGTGGATATATACTCAACTTATATATGTATAACATATCCAAAAATTACAACGATCCAACGGTCGGATTAAAATTATAACTCACACAATAGAGCTTTAAGAACATCGATTTGATCTTTTAATACCTCCAATCCGACAAAATACTGATAAAACACCTCAACATTAATTCCTTCTTTTATAACCACATAAATAAATCCATCATTTATATCCACATCAAATAAATATTTCATTATCATATAAATCAATAATTAATTATTCATAAATAATATTACAGAATCACAATAATGACAACCAGGCAGTTCCCAGGAAAGAGGGGGCTTTCCAATAAGAATTTCTCCTCTTGACGCAAGCAATTAGGTGACCAAACCTCTCCTTGATGTAACTTTCTAGACATTGCCAATAATGCTATCTAATAATATTATTCAAATAATATGAATTATTGATTTGATAATAGATATCGTCATGGTGACAATTATTGAAACAACAATAATATAAAATATCAACACAAATTATTGAATCAATAAAATAAAATATTGAATAAAGAATTATGTAATAATTATTGAGTAGTGTCTTCTTACGTAAGAATCAATAATTCAAAAATACCGTCTGCAATACCATATGCATCTTTATGCGAATAATGCGACATCAGATTTTAACCAATTTGATATTCCAACAAAGGTTAATGTAAGTCCCCAACTTTTTGAATAAAGATTAAATTTTCTCGAAATATATTTTTGAATATTATGGTGTGGATTTGATATAATGTTATAGTTGTGGGTAATATTTACAAATTTTGTAAAAGATACGCAAGTTGTTATATAATATTCGATTGGTGGGAATATTCGTTTTAACAGGAATATTCAGATAACTACAAGCAATCATTGGTGGACCCCACAACGGAATTAATATCATTTGATTGAGAAAATGACAAAAATATTTTATGAAAATAACGATGTAAGTTTTACTGCTAAGCTGTTGAAACACGGTGTTAAAAGAACAAGAATACGTGTGGTCAGATAAAGAAGACACCAGGTATTGATTATTGATGCTTACGTGAGAAGTCACTCGGTTATACTCAATTATTACTACAATAATTGCAGATCATATCTATCATATTATGGATTCAATTATGGTCAAGATTATCTCGCATAAAATATTTTTTTTTATTAAATCAATACTTGAGATTTATTAAAGTTATTCATATTATAAACCGCAATATTTACAATGTCTGTAAGTTCTATCAAGGAGAGGTTTGGTCACCTAATCACAAGGCCATGAGGAGAAATCCTTATTGAAAGCCCTCTTCCTGGAACGACACGGTTGATAAATATTGTGAGTTATAATATTAATGATGAATGTTGTTCGAGTTGAATTTGAGACGCGGACGTGATATTTGAGTTCAAACACTGAAATTAGTAAAATAGTCTATAAACACAAAATTTTCCTGGATTCACTATTTGGTCAAAAGTCAACAAATTGACTTTTTTAGAAAAGTCAAACTTCAAATTCCAAAATTTATATTTTTGATAAAAATAGTTTCATTATGTTGGAATTGTTTGTGTTAGTGAAAATCGACATTTATTCCGATGATAATTGATGTCTAGGGGTTATATTGATAAATCGGGTAATTTATCGGATAAATGAGAATTAATTGCTACTAATTCACATGCTTATATAATTATTTGTTCACATATGTGTACTATTGAATCACATTATTTACTATTAGAGGAGTTGGTGCAAGATTGATAATACTTGCATGACTAAGTTAAAAATTGAGGTATAGATGGAGGTACTATACTGTAATTCGTATTTTTTCACATGATTATATTATTGATTCACATGATTGAACTATTAATTCACATTATTTACTATTAGGGGAGTTGGTGCAAGATTGATAATACTTGTAGTACTAAATTATAAATGAAAGAAAAGTTGGAGGTATTATACTGTAATTTTCGAGCCCCAAAACGTGCAATTATCGAAACTATATTTTTCTATAAATAGAAGCTCATTTTTCCTTCATTTCTCACCAATTCACAAAAGCTTTAGAGCGATTATTATAGAGAGAAAGAAGAAGAGAAGTCTGCTACTCACTATTCCAGTATCCAGTTTTTCCAAGGTAGGGAATATTATTTGTTGTACTCGTAGGGAGTATTATTTATTTCTTATCTATGAAGAGAACTTCTATTATTCCATTCTTTATTATTCTGTTGGAATAACTCAGATACGCCAAGTTACCCAATACTTGGTGAAATTCTTTTGTTGTTCCATTCTTTATCATTCTGTTGGAACATCCATGCATCGGTATTCTTCTATCTTGGGACACGGTTCCGCTCTTTATTATTCTGTTGGAATATCCTGTCATGCATGCATTTTACGCCGCACTGCTTCCGCTTTTTATTATTCTTTGGAATATCCTCGTCTCGCGCGTTTCTACGCAGGACTTGATTTCGCCTTTATTATTATTCCGCTGGAACATCCTCGTCATGTGTTTTACACCTTTGGACTGGTTCCGCCTTTTTTATTATTCTCGCATTGGAACATCCTCGCTTGGTGCAAATTTTTTGACACAGTTCTCATTATTATTATTTTGTTGGAATAACTCGCTCTATGCTAAGTCCGCATGCATCTTTGATTTCTTTTGTTATTCCATTCTTTATTATACTCGATTGGTTAAAGTTTTGACTTATACTCCATGAAATTAGTGGAATATCCTTGATATTTAAGGCTTCATCCAAAGATCTTTTCGTGGAAATATTCTTCTCGAGCATTCTTGAATTTTACTCTACAAAGCGGATCATGTTGACACTTTGGACGTTATCGCCCTAGATAAATTAATTCTTGAACTTGTTTTATTGAATTCTTATATCATTGTCATCATCCTCATGTTTATATTTTGTTGAAAGTCATCTGTGGCCTATAGTGCATAGATGGACTTGGTATGATTATGACCAAGGATTATTCGGTGTAATCATGACCGTAATGTTACAAATGATGTGGTAAAAGTCCTCATTGGCCCGTGAGTGCATTGATGGACGATTGTTGGCATGATCATGACCATTAATGAATACACAAATATTCTTGGCCCGTGTCGTATGGATAATTGTGGTCGTGATACTAAAGAATATCCTCGGCGTAGTAGTGTAAGGTGATTCGATGATGTGGATTATTTATTAAAGTCGAGTCCCAAATGATAAAAGTGATGAAAACCTTCAAATCATAAAAGATAGTAGATTTTATTCTCTACTTACACTCTTTTAATGGATTGCTTATTCACTGCAGATTAAACTTGACGGTTGTTATATTGTATCGGTTTAACATCATTGAAGGCTAACGATAATATATTCTCGCATTATCTCGGTCATGATATTTCTATTGGGCTAGTTGAGCTCACCTTTTACTTTTATTGTTCTCTCAGAAATGAGAACGTAGCGAGGACTAGTGGGAACCGGGAGTGACGGACGAGATGATAGCATTAGTAGTCCTCACTATTCAGTGAAATAGTGTAATAATAATTGTAATAAGGACTCCTTTTGAGTTTGTATAATCTCTAGTATACAATATTTGTATTCAAACTCACGATTTATGTTTTGTCGTATTGTACACCTACGCTTTTTATTATTAAGTCAGATTTGAATTTTGTACCATGTAAGTGGCGACCCAAGATGGGGGTGGCGATACCTAATTTTGGGGGCGTCACAATTGGTATCAAAGCTTAGGATATGATCCTGGCTAAGATGTGAGACTAGAACTGTGGAGGGAGAGACGGAATTCCTTCGTTAGTATGACCTACCTAAGTTTATTTGGTATTTGATTGTTCATTAGAGTATAGTGATAATATGTTGCATGTCAATTAACCCTTGTTTTGAGGCGGTGTTTGAAAATGGCATCCGAGAATGTTGAGAACATCAATGGAGCACGGAGACCGCTGAGTCTCCACGGATCAATAACCAGACAACGTGCATCAGAAGGCGAAAATCCTCATGCAAACAACAACAACACTAACCAAATGATGAACGATGGAATGTTCCGAGGCTTCATGCAATTCATGCAACATCGGTAGAGTGGCTCTCGCTTCAAAATACGAGTGTAAACACAGAAACTCTCTGACGGTCACCGCTAAAATAGCTTCAAGGAGTCAACACCCGAGTTTATTGGAGAGCCTAAACCACTTAAGGCGCTAAGTATGGATAAAGCGGATCACCAAGATATTTGATGTCTTGGGATGCTCCGAGAGCAAAAGGTTCCTTCGCCACCTTCATAAGTTGCGTGAAAGGCGATTCTCGGTGGGAATCAGAAACGTAGCCGACTGACGCAAACAAGATGTCTTGGGAGAAGTTCCAAGAGCTATTCAATGACAAGTACTTTCCCGAAAGTATTCGTCACATGAAAGAGGTGGAGTTTATCAAGTTGGAATAAAATAATATGACCGTGTCGCAATACGAGGCTAAATTTACAGAGTTATCCCGGTTTGTATCCCATTTGGTCGATAATGAGGAGCGAATGACACGAATGTTTTTAAGAGGTTTGAAACCGGAGATACGTCAATATCTTATTTCTCATAAACTGTGTTTGTACTCAGATATTGTAAATAGGGCTCGATTATTGGAGCCATGATAACCGAGTCAACATGAACCAAGGGAAAGCGGTAACAACATGAAAATACCGATGGAAACAAATATCATAAAAAGCGGTGACAACAAGCGTGGAGGAATCAACATGCCGAAATGGTAACCACTTGGTGGTAATCATGGCCAAGACAGTAAAAATGGACATTTCAAGAAGAGAAGATTCAACAATGATGGAAAGACGTCAGCACCAGCACCCGTTGTTAAGGAAGAAGAGGAGATTCAACAATGATGGTAACTCACAGTTTATGTTTTGTCGTATTGTACACCGTGGCTTTTATTATTAAGTTGTATTTGAATTTTGTACCATGTAAGTGGCGACCCAAGATGGTGGCGACGATACCTAATTTTGGGGTGTCATAGTTAACTGTGAATAACTACGCCTGCTATTTATAAAAACTCAATTTTGTCATTTTCTTCATCCGGCGCTTCTTCGTTATGGGGCCCGTAAATGGTTTCATACTATCGCATTTAATATTCTCCTCACAAAAAAGAATATTCCACGACCAAACGAATATTCCCCGACAACAATGAATATTTTATAACCACTTGTGTATTCTGAAAAAAATTCATATATCACCCTTAACTTTAACCTTTTATCAATTTAATCATTTACTGAATTATAATTGTGACGCCCCCAAAATAAGTATACAACACCCATTCTGAGTCGCCAAATACATGGTACAGAAAGCAAACTACAACTTCAATAATACAATTGTCGTGCAAAATACCAAAACACATACTGTGAGTTTAAATACAAATATTGTCTTCTAGACAATATCCACACTCAAATAAGTCCTCGTTACAATTATTCAAACACTATTTTACGTAAATAGTGAGGATCGCTAAAACATCTTTCTAGAACCATCACTCCGCACTCCATTAGTTCCTCGCTATGTTCTCACCTCCCAGAGAAAAATAGAACAAAAAGAAAAGGGTGAGCTCAACTATCCCAAAGAAGAATATTATGACTAAGATAATATACAACAAATTATCGTTAGTCTTCAACAGGAAAAAATTTGATAAAATATAATAGCCAACAAGTTTTAGATCAACAACTCAGAAGCGGAACAACAATCCATTAGAAGAGTCAAGTAGAGAATGAGTTCTACTATCTTCTAAGATTTAAAAGTCCATCATCAATATTTTATCCTCAGAATAACAATCAATATACATCTTTAATCAAATATTCATCTTTGCACTACAGTGCCAAAGATATTCATTTTGTATCACCAGTTAGTCATGTTCATCTCAACACATAATCATCTTTTGCAGACTACGGCCAAAGATATTCATCGCTTAATCATTTATCTTTGCACTTCAGGTAGAAGATATTTAGTAATATCATCATTTAGGATCGAGGATGATGAAAAATATTTTAAAGAAAACGAATCCAAAGTGAACGGAAGGACAAATAGTAGGGATTAGATATAACGGTTTATCCAAGATCAATAATACTTCATAAATACCAATTTTGAAGCGTAATTCAAAATAAAGATCAAAACATGGATACAATCAAAGATAGTAACCATAATAGACATCTTGGACAAAAGAAGAAAATTTTATTTTTGGTGAATAAAGTGTAAATGATTCGTGAATAAAGGCCAGATCACGTGAATAAAGCCATATACGTGAATAAGAACTCCCACACAAAAAAGTTCCAAATTTGATAAAAATTCAGATCAATACTTGAGATAATGATATTGAAGAAATAATATCATTTATGAAGAAAATAACATCCTTACCTCAAAATATCAAGATTTTGATCGAAATATCGATATAAAATTCAAGGAAACTTGCACCGATGAATAGAAACTCACAAAGTATATAAATACTCACAAAGTACACTCAATAATCTAGAGAGAAAGAGAGAAAACTTGTTTACGTGTGATTTTCAATTCTAACTTAGCCTCTATTTATAGGAAAATGTTAGCAGACTTGACCTACAACCTGATGGCTTTACCTGCTACTATTCCCACCCACCATATTTGAAATAAATTCAGCACATTTCTTCACCAACCACAAGTGGGGCCCACTCAATTCTAGAATCTTCCACCAAAATCATTTATAAACCTAATTTACGAATCAATACCTCTTAAAATTCATAACAAATCATACGCTCATTTTTAACGGTTCAAAATTTGTGGACATATACTCAACTTATATATGTATAACATATCCAAAAGTACAAAAGATCCAATAAATCGGATTAAAAATTATAACTCACACAATATATCTCAAAAATACTGGTTTAATTTTTAATACCTTCATTCCGACAAAAATACTGATAAAACACCTCAACATTAACTCCTTCATTTTTAACCACAATAAATATATCCAACATTTATATCCACATAAAATAAATATTTCCTTATCATATGAATTAATAATTAATTATTTACAAATAATATTACAGAATCACATTTATGACAACCCTGGAGCTCCTGTGAAAGAAGGGGTTTTCAATAAGAATTTCTCCTTATTAAGCGGCAATTAGGTGACCAAACCTCTCCTCGATGTAACTTTTTCTAGACATTGCCAATAATGCTATCTAATAATATTATTCAAATAATATGAATTATTGATCCGATAATGGAAAATACTATCTGCGATGATAATTATTGAAACAACAATAATATAAAATATCAACACACAGAATTATTGAATCAATAAAATAAAATATTGAATAATAAATTCACCAGTAATAATTATTGAGTAGTGCCTTTTCACGTAAGGATCAATAATTCATCAATACTTGTGCATCCACGCGTATTACATATATTTTAACCAATAGGTATTCCAACAAATAAGTAATCTGTAATAACTACGCCAAGTTATTTATAAAAACTCAAACTTGTCATTTTCTTCATCCGATGCTTATTCTCATTATGGGGCCCATGAAATGATCGCTAGGTCGCATTTAATATTCTCCGACAACAAGAATATTCCACGACCAAACGAATATTCCCCGACAACAATGATTATTTTATAACCACTTTGCGTATTTTGCAAAATTTGCACATTTCACCCATAACCGAGAGAATTATATCAAATTAATACCTTATTATTCACAAATATAATTAGAGGAAATTCGATTTTATTTATAATAAGTTGGGGTCTTACAGTAATTATAAGAAAAATTGAATACTTTTATTTCATAAAATTCGGGGTCTTACATTTCTTGTACCGTGAACTTTACCGTTGAACTTCATATCTATGAATATTGGACAATACCATTAAACTTGAACTCATTCCGATATTATGGACATCGTGTTGACAATTTATACACTATTGGACTATGAACAAATTAAATTATTTTTTAAACATAAATAAATTGTAGATCTCTAATATTCATTCATTATTTTTGTTTATTCCTTGTTGTTTGTACTAACAACCATGACTCAAGTTTTAGTGAATATCTTTATTTTTGGTGCAAAAACTATATGGTTGTTGAGTGTTTTTAGCATGTGTGACCAAGATACATGGTGAAAGTTCTATTTGGCTCGAGTGTAAAGAGAAACTGTTGTTTGGTATTACCATGATCATTGGTGTTATAGTTGATGTAATCTTGATAATAAATTTTAAATTGGAAGAGATAATATATATTATTATCTATTTGACTCTTGTAATGTATTGTTTATTCCACTGTAAATTATTCGTTAAAAAATTATGATGTCTAGCATTTTTTAAATCTTTGATTTAATCACTATATTAAATGCTAAAAATAATTTTATTTTTTGTTATATTAGTCATTATATTTTTAACTGGTTATTCAAACAAAAAGAAAAAAAAGATTCAAATAATCAAGTTTCAATTTTAAAATCGAAACAGAAACTTTTAAATCTGTTACTAAAGTTGAAATCTATGACATAAGAAAGGTCAAATATTATAGTAAAAGTTGAGTTTATATAAGAAAATACTCCCTCCTATTCATATTAAGTGTCGTTTTGGAGAGTTTCATTTTATTCAATATAAGTGTCGTTTTGGAATTCCTATGCAATATTGCACTATTTTTTCCTAATTTACCCCTCTATTTAATATGCTTAGTAAATGCAATTTCATGGACCATTGTGGAGAGAGAAATAATTAATTAGGGATACAAAAGATATTTTGTGTTATTTCTTAATAAATGTGCTTAACTCTAAAAAGACATTTAATATGAATAGGAGGGAGTAATAAACTATAAACCTAAGTTTCATAAGAAATTTCATTCACTTTCATTTATTAAGCTCGCTTAGAGTTAGGATGTGTTTGATAAAAACTTAATAAATTTAAATCTGAATATGAATGAGCTAAATTTGAATAAAAAAATTATTTTATAATTGACATGTCTGAAACATTTGGATAATAAATTTTTATTATTTTACCGCTCTAAAAAAATTTAAAATTGTTGTAAAGTTATTTAATATTACTTAATATAATAATTAATATTGTAAAAAAAACTTCATTCAGCCCATTAAGCCAAAAAAAATAACACTAAACTATTCAACCCAAATAGCCTGAATGACTGACCGATTCAACCATTCAAACGATTTTTTTTTCAAAACAAATGCACTGAATGGCCGACCAATTCATCCTTAAACAATCTCGTAGTCCGCTAGTCATTCTAGCGGACTGGGTGTTTAACAATTTTTGCCAATTATGCCCACTCTTCAATTTATACATATTTCAATCTCCTAATAACTTGTTTGGTCATAAAAAAAACACCTCGTCTATCTAGCGGACACTTTATAATCCAATTAACCCATAACTGCTGATGTTGCTTCTCTGTTTCGAATCGAATTAACAAATAATGCAATTAACCCATAACTGCTACTCTGCTAGTGTTGCTCCTCTGCATCGAATTAACCCATAATCTGACTTGGGATTATTGGTTATTGACTTCATCTGAAGAGCTAAATTTATCAGAAAAATCAAAATCAGCATCCTTCAAGCTTGATATAGCATATTTGAAGTGTTAACGCCAAGATCTTCTGCCACGTCCCAATCACGTAAGACGCCCTGATCCTGCACAGTAAACACGGTAAACACCACAAGCTTGACGGCTGTTCCGTCGGGGGATAGCTCAGGCGTGAGAGTCAGTATACGTGTTCACAAGGTTAACAATGGAGGAATGTAATGTCTAATGTCTAGAGAGAGATAATAATTCTCCGTTGTGTGTATGCGAGAATATAAATATGAAAGTGTATGAGAACGTACCTCCTTGTGAAGGCTTCCTTGCTAGGTTATACTCTCTTTGCACGATTCTCGTGCCTTTCACTATTACCCCGACACACCCCACGATCGATGGGTGCCATGGCCATATATAGTCTATCCACTGCTTTTGGCCACTGTTTTCTACCGCCGGCCGGCTATGATCCCATCCACATTAATGCATGGCAGGAGTTTTAGTCAACCGTCATGCTTTTTCATCATTGCAAGTCAAAGTAATAGATATTAAAATGTCTAATGGGTCGATCCACTGAACCGACCCAGTCTTATAGGTTTAAAATAGAAATAATATGGTGACTGGGCCCAATGACTTTCACAGTTCAATAATAAAGGCCCAATAGATTAATTAAATGAGTAAGCCCAATTTACCCGGCCCAAAGAGAGGAAATATCATGACCCAACATTGCCCCCTAGTTTTTTGTTGAACAGAATGTTTAATAGAAAACTATAAATGGTCCATGATATTTTACTAAAGGTCCATAATAAAAAACAACTGAAGTGTACCCAGTTGTTGTTCACGAGATAAAATGAGAAGAGAACGGAGGCCCAAATCAGAAAGGCCCTGTCTATTAAATATCTGGACCCGGAACCGGACGCTTCCCATTCAAATTCTAAATCATTACTAACATTTAATGTGTCAGCCTTGAACACCGTGTAACCGTCAGTATAAAAGATAACTTTACCAAATTTGACAGTTTTACCTGCCCATTTGAAATTCGAGCACCTTTTGAATTTCCTGCTCCTCTGAACTCTCTTTCTTCCTCTACAAACCGTCAAAATTGGCCTCCCAAGACTCTGAACAAGGTTCACCCATACTGGTAACACCGATCACCGTCGTTCCACCAAACCCTAACCCTCGCGAAGGGACTTTGATCTTGAATCCCAAGGGGTCGAAAACCGATAAGAACCCCTTCCCAAAAACTCCCAAAACCTCCTCCGAATACTACAGGAGCACGGATCGCTTCTCGCATGCCAATACTCCCTCTATCGTGACTGAGGCTGAGTTAAAGAGGATTCGATCCCGGTACCACATTCCGGATACCCATGCGGTTAGGGTTCCCAGATCCGACGAAAAGATGTACCAACGGCCAGAGGGTTGGACGGCCGTCCCTGTGACCTTACTCGAGAAGGGGGTTCGTTTCCCTCTGCATATTTTTATAGTGACTATAATGGGGTTCTTGGGCGTGGGGTTCGTCCAATTGGCACCATGAATTGGGCGTTGAGCCTTCCTTGGACTTCTTCTTCACCGTATACAAGATAGTCCAATATAGAGAGAAGGGGTTCAAGGCCCTTAGCAAACACTCCCCGAAGTCAGGAGAAAAGTTCGAGAGGCGTTCGTTGGTGAACACTCCTTCGAGCAATAGGGGATGGCACGAGAAGTGGTTCTTCGTCAAAGGTCCCAAAATTTCTTCTCTACCTAACTGGGCCACTGACGAGAAGATCTCTGCTGACTTCGGAGACATTTCTGAAGAAAGGGAAATTGAAATGATGGAACTTTTCGACAATTTCCCTAAGGAGGAGTGGAATTATGGATTCCTCTCGAAGCAGGCATGGTTATATGACCATAAATGTAAGTATCGGTCTATTTAATATATAAATTTTTTGAAAATGTTTCTATGATGTGGAATGTAACATAGGGCTGTTTGTTTCGTGCAGTATCTTTGATCAAACCGAGCTCCTTAGAAATAAAGGAGTTTGAAGATTTTTTGTCCGGGAAGTCTTCGGAAGCTGTTGAGAATCTGCCAACAGAAGCTACTCCCGAAGCCGAGCCGACCTCGAAAAATACATAATTGATTTAATTTCGAATGGAAGAACCAGGTCGATGAGATTTACATCTTGGAAGAGACCCTCCGTCCTCGTCAGAAGAGGAGGGCCACTAGAAAACCCAGATCAGCACCTCTTCCTAGCCCTTCTGAAGCCACCCCAGAAATTGAGCCAACCACAACATCAATTCCTCGATGATGAGGCTTACTCGATCGTCATGATCGAAGAAGTATCCTTCGGACCAAAAAACTGAAAACCAAGATAACACCCCTGACCGCCGAAGAACTCAGGGTGCCACAGGCTTCGATCATCCCCCCCTTCGTGCCGCCTGTAGAAATACAAATAGCCGAAGAAGGTGATCCGGACGAAGCGGTTCCAACGCTGTCTAGGAAGAGGAAACGTACACCTGACAGCCATCTAAGTTCTGCTTCGGCCCCATCTCCTCAGGAGCCCATTCCCAATAAAACTCCTTCTCTTGAGACCATATACGCGGACCCTACTCCTCCAGAATAGCTAGCTCCTTCTCCGAAAAGGTCGAGACCCTCTCCCGAATGACCCGGTCCTTCAGGTCAGGGTTATCATGCCAAGGTTATGGGGTCCCCGACTTTGTGGCCTAGATTCAATGCAAATTTCCCCTTCGACCTTTTCGGAGCTTTCATCCAAAATGCTGACGACCATCGGTTCAGTGATCATCTGAATGAAATCTGGCATGAGAGGATGAAATTTATCCGCTAAGGTAAATAACAATTTCTTTGCCTTCTATTTCTCTGTTCTCATTTGGATATCTGAACACTGACTTGAATACTTTGAAAATATGCAAAATTATTGTCTTTCTTGGACGTTCGTCCGAGGCACATAAATGGGGAGGCCGAGGAGGATTTCATGAGGCAAGAGATAAATATGCTGAAATCAACCTTGGATCGAGAAAGGGCCGATCGCGAAGACGCTCTTCATACCATCAATGGCCTTCAAAGAGACTTAGATCGGGCTAGGATGGACTTGTAGACATCTGACGACGAGCTAAGGGCCACGAGGGATGGGTTGGCTGCGTCCGAAGCTAGCCAACAAGTTTTAACTGATATGAACGCCGGCCTAGTTGAAGAAAACCTACTCCTGAAGGCCAAAAATGAGGAGTTTTCTTGACCAACCGAAAGTCATGCGATTCAAATTTCGTGAGGCTCAGGCGAAGGCCGGACGGAAGAAATAAGACATAAGGCTAAGCGCCATAAACTTCGTCACAAAAAATAAAGGAGCTTGAGGGATTCGGTCCTCTTACGATCAAGAGTCATGGAGCGATTCAAAGTGACTACTGTGGACTCGGACAAACTTAATGCCAAATCACGAAGGTCTATTCGGAGGGGTATGAAGATCGCCGGTAGGCGAGGTAAAGAAAAGCTATCTGCCGCCACCGGATCCTACTTCTTCTTAACTCCGGAGACGAAGGTGGTACACGAATGTCCCTCCTGCTTTATTCTAACTATGCAAAAATTTAACTATTTAAACTGTTTATGTTTTTTGGGATTGTTTTTGAGACTTCATGCATGGATTTTGACATTGTATCTATATTTGCGTAGTTAGTCTATGAACGAATTAAATGAATGAATGTTCTATTTTATTGATGAATTTTAAATTTTCTTGATTGTGCATTCTGTTTTGGTTAGTTTCTCGTCAATAATTCGGTATCAATGAACCGAACCCAAAAAGCGAATCAGCTAAGACATATAACAGTTAATTTATAAAATGAAGTGAATTGAATTTTATGGACAGAATTTAACTTAACTGAATTGAATGGACTGAACTCAACACTTAAATAAAATAAAGTAATATATACTCATCGGTTCCAAAGTATGAGATCAGTCATGTGTGAGGTGAATTACCGATCCTCTTTTTACACCATTGTGATCTTAGATCTAACAGATTAGGATCAATGGTGA
Organism: Panax ginseng; assembly: GCA_020205605.1. Taxonomy (NCBI): domain Eukaryota; kingdom Viridiplantae; phylum Streptophyta; class Magnoliopsida; order Apiales; family Araliaceae; genus Panax; species Panax ginseng. The sequence continues at coordinate 137,236,465 of CM035145.1, read as the reverse complement.
CCATTGACTTACCACCCTTGGTAAAGTCAATATAGGATCATAAGGACCTTTGTCTACCACTCGGGGTAGAACAACAAATGGGCTGCCATCGAATAGCCAGCGAGTCCTACCATACCTCCTTACACCATCGTGACCTTAGGACAAATAGGACCAGGATCAATAGTGACCATTGACTTACCACCCTTGGTAAAATCAATATAGGATCATAAGGACCTTTGTCTACCACTCGGTAGAAACAACAAATGGGTCGCCATTGAATGGCCAAATGAGTCCTACCATACCTCCTTACACCATCGTGACCTTAGGACAAATAGGACCGGGATCAATAGTGACCATTGACTTACCACCCTTGGTAAAATCAATATAGGATCATAAGGACCTTTGTCTACCACTCGGGTAGAACAACAAATGGGTCGCCATCGAATGGCCAAATGAGTCCTACCATACCTCCTTACATTATCGCGACCTTAGGACAAATAGGACCAGGATCAATAATGACCATTGACTTACCACCCTTGGTAAAATCAATATAGGATCATAAGGACCTTTGTCTACCACTCGGTGTAAACAACAAATGGGTACGCCATCGAATGGCCAAATGAGTCCTACCATACCTCCTTACACCATCGTGACCTTAGGACAAATAGGACCGGGATCAATAGTAAAAAGTGACTTTTTATTAATAATGGACAATCATATCTGCATTTAGATAAATTGACTTGATCTCTATCAAAGTATTTCCAAGCTCGCCAAAGATGCCAAGTGTTCTTGATCTCGGAACCATCTAATGCCTTTAACCGATAAGTGCCCGGCTTCGATACTTCGATCACTTCATACGGTCCTTCCCAGTTTGGCATTAACTTTCTCGTGTTTTGAGGTGTAGAAGCTTCGGCTTATCTGAAGACGAAGTCTCGTACTTCGAATCTGCAAAGTTTGACTCCTTTGTTGTAATGTTTAGCTACTCTTCGTTGATAAGCAGCCAATTTGAGTAAAGCCACTTCTCTGACTTCTTCTAGTAGATCCAAGTTGGCCTTCAGTCCTTCGTCATTATAGATCTCTTTGAATTGACTGACCCAAAGACTTGGAGATCCAATTTCGACTGAGACCAAGGCATCGCATCTGGTGAGGGCGGTGAAAAGGTGAATCCCCTGTGGTTGTCCTCAGCGTGGTCAAGTAAGCCCACAATCTGTTGAATGACTCTTCTGGCCATCTTCCTTTAGCTTCATCCAGTCTGCGCTTGATCCCGTTCAGTAGCGTCCTGTTGGTCACCTCAACTTGCCCATTTGACTGTGGGTGAGCCACCGAAGTCTTCTTATGCTGAATCCCCAGCTCCTTTAAAAATCCTTCAAATTTGGATCCTACGAACTGACGTCCGTTGTCCGATATCACCACTCTAGGAAATTCCGAAGCGAAACACTACAGACTCTTTTATGAATTTCAAACACTCTTGTTCCGTTATTAATCGAAGTTGGCTTCGCTTTCTACCCATTTGGTCGTGTAATCAATAGCATTACTATGACGGTTTAATTCGACCTTTAGCTTTAGCTTTGAGCAACGGACCCAATATATCTACCCCCAGACACGGTGAAGGGTATAGAGATAAAATCGAATATAGCTCTTTTCGATGGGTGATGGGATCGGATTTGTTGAAATGGCATTTTCACATCTCTTGACATACTCTGTAGCTTCCTTGAAAATTGTAGGCCAATAGTATCCTCATGAAGTACTTTATAAGCCAAAGACTTGGCGACCATATGATCACCATAAATACCCTCGTGAACTTCCCGAAGAGCATACTCGCCTCGGATGGGACAAGGCACTTCAGCAATGGTGAGGAAAAGGCCAATCGATAAAGATCCCCATCAATAAGAACAAAATTGACACTCTTGTACTTCATCTTCTTTGCCAACATCTGATTCGAAGGAAGGACGCCATCTGCCAAATATTCGATGTAGGGAGTCATCCAAAGACTAGATCGCTTTCGATACACATCACCGCTTCATCTTTGAACACTCTACCGCCGTAAAAAAACTTCCAAGTAAATCGATCCATCAAAACATCTCGCATCCGTAGTGGCCCGGCCTTCGATGGTGCATCGACAATGGAATTATCGCCACGCCTATGCCTCAAACTCGTCTGAAGCAAAATCTCAAGTTTGGTCTTTAATTCCGCCAGATATTTGATCATCCGGGTCCCACGAGCTTCATAATCTCCCGGCAATTTGTTTGACGACCAACCGAGAGTCATCAGAAATGATCGACTTCGACTTCTGACTTTTGCCAATCGAACACTGCTAACACCGCTTGCATTTCTAACTTCGTTGTTCGTCGTTTAAACCCGAATCGATGGCTCAATAACTTTGAGCCCCTCTGGACTCGTCAAGATAATTCCTGCCCCACTAACAGTTACCGTAGAGGATCCATCTATATATAATGTCGAAGCACTCGACTTTGTTGAAGAATCAAGAATCGCTTTCGATCAGACGATTCAACCTCTCGATAACTCTAAGATCTGCCTTGGTAAATGAGCATTCCACCATAAAATTGGCCAACGCCTGACCCTTGATAGCGATTCAGGGATGGTATTCGATGAAAAATTGGGACAGCTCCATAGTCCATGCTGCTAGTCTCCCTGAAACTTCTGGCTTGCCCATCACCTTCTTCAATGGTTGATCCGTGTACGATTAGAGTCTACCTTTGAAATATTATTAAGCTTTCTAATAGCAATTATTAAAGCAAAAGCAAATTTCTCAATATTCGGGTACATGGTTTCAGCATCTCGTAAGACGTGACTGACATAATAGACTGGACATTCCTTCCCGCTGACTGCCAACGAACTTGCTGCAAGGTATAGATATAAAGTCTCTGCTGGGGCAGGCTTCACCAATAAAGGAGCAGAAGAAAGATATGTCTTTATGCCCTGGAAGGCGTCTTCACATTCCGAAGTCCACTGAAACGTCTTCGCATTCTTCGGCCCTTTCAATGTGTCAAACAAAGGAAGGCATCTCTCCGCAGATTTGGCGACGAACCTCCTTAAAGTCGCATCCTACCATCGACGTTGGACGCCTTTGAACGACCGAGGAGTCTTCATATCAAGAATGGCCTCAATCTTCTCCTGGATTGGCCTCGATGCCCTCTCGATCGACCGGATAACCCAAAACTTTCTGCCTTTGAGGCCGAAAGTGCATTTGGTAGGATTAAGTCTCGAATGACGATGACGGACGATACTGAAAACCATTCCTCTAGATCGTCCAAATGATTCTCGAACTCGCATGCTCTTCACGATCATATCGCCTACATATACCTCCATGTTTCTCCCTTAGTCACCGTCAAGATGAAGTTCATCATTCTCTCGGTAGGTGGATCCCGCTTATAAGGCCAAAAGTCATCTTCTTGTAGGCGTACCGAACGAATCAGTGTAATGAACGCTTGTCTTTGGAATGTCCTCCTTACACATGGATATTTGATGATAACTCAAAAAGCATCCATAAAGCTTAGTAATGCATACCCAAGTGGCATCGATGAGCCGATCGATATGGGCGGAGGATAAAGTCCTTCTGACAAGCTTTATTGAGATCGGTGTAGTCGATGCAAACCCGCCATTTTCCATTCTCGCTTCGCACCAACACCACATTCGCCATCCACTGGGATAATCAATTTCATAGATGAAGTTTCAGCCTAACAACTTTGCAATTTCTCATCAATGATCTTCTCGTCACCGGGCGCAAAGATCCGCTTTTTCTGCCGAACTGGCTTCTTCGAGGGATCTACATCCAGACTGTGCTCAGCTATCTTCCGGCTAACTCCAGGCATGTCCTGTGGTTCCCATGCAAAGATATCCGCATAGCAGACGTAAGAGTTCCATAAGGTTTGTCCAAGAGGCTCGATAGACCAACCGATCTTCACAGGTCTTATCGGCTTTTCGATGATCAACTCGATCTCTCCGTCCCCACTCGCAGGATCACCAACGGCTCTGAATCGCCTCTGGTGAGGGCTCGATCTCAATCGTCATCGTCTGTTTTTGCTTGCTGACCCCCACTCCGGAGGAAATAACAGCATTCCGATAACATCTTCGGGCCAGATCTAAGTCCCCCGCCACCTCTCCTACTCCATGCGCCGTGGGGAACTTGATTTTGAAATGAGGGATGGAGGTCACAACTTGGAGAGCAGTCAAGGTAGGTCTCCCCAGTATAGCGTTATAAGCCGAGTCTACATGCATAACATAGAATTTACACATTATTTCTACTCATTGAAAGTGCTTTATGTCAAGATAACCGGAGTTCAATAGTGGCTCGCAACTTTGACCGGGATCGTTCTTTGAAGCCAGATATAAAGGAGCCTCCCGCCTCGACCTCCATTTTCCGCCCATTAAGATGCATCCTCTGATAGGCATGGGCATATAAAATATCCACCGAAGACCCATTGTCTATCATCATGCGTTTCACGTCCACCGAGCCCACTTGCGCTGTGATCATCAAGGCTCCCTCGTGTGGCTTGATGGGCTCCGAAGGATAATCTGCATCCGTAAACGATATGATTTGGCCCACGGAATGGTCTCACAATCTTTAGGGGAGCATCTCATCATATACGATCGAATCCAGTGTAAGCCCTTCTCTTCTTCCTATCAACTTCCCTACAGATCCACCGGTTATTACATCGATGACATGCCTCAAGCGTGATGCTCGAGCATTTTGATGGATGGAGCCATTTGAACCGTCTGAATAAAGACGGTTGATATTCTCATTGATCACATTGGTCGTTCGCGCGCCACATATCGCACTAACAAGCCATCTTTAATCTTCTTCTCCACGAAAATCTTTTAAATTGCAACACTCGTTAGTGTCATGGCCCGCCACTTGATATACCACAATACTTACGAGAGTTACCTGTCGTCCCGCTTCTATAATTATCACGCGGTGGCTCAAGAAAGGCTAGTTTCGATATGATCTAAGATCACCGATCTATCTGTGTTCGATTTGGTGTAGACCTTATTCACCTTCGGGTCAAAATAGGGGACGATCGCTTCCTTGCCGCCAGAGTTATTAGATATTTCTTCGAATCGCCTCCCGACCGATCATTATACCCCCTCGTTCTCCTTTGATCAACTTCGGCCTTGGGAACTACTATCTCCTTCAACTAGTCCGAAGAAGGATGTCTCAGGCTGTTCATAGCTTCTTCCACAATAATATAGCCTTCTGCCTTGTCAAAGGCTTCGGCCAAGCTCTTCGGATGGTGGAACATCAACTTCTTCACCAACTTCTCAGACTTTACCAGATCCTGCCCATTCTGGAACAAACTTACAGCCTGGAGATCATTGAGGTCGGACACCTGACCGACTGCTTCTCTGAATCTCTTTACATACTGGCCCAAAGATTCACTAGTAAACTGCCGGATATATGCCAGAGAACCCTAGGCTTTCTTCTTCTTCGGTTACTCCCAAAACGGGCATGGAACTTATCACAAAGCTCGGTCCAAGAGGATATCGAATCTGATGGTAAAGTCCCCATCCATTGTCTCGCATCTTTTCTCAGCGTCGTAACAAAAGTGTGGCACTTGACAACATCAGTGAAGTCATAATAGTCCATTAGCCTGTCGAACGCCTGGCTATGGTCATAAGGATCCCTGGACCCATCGTAACTTTCCATGCGAGACAATTTTTTGGTGATATCTGCCTTCTCCTTGAGAATATCTGAGGAAAAAGGGGATGCCTTCTTTCTGAGGCGTCCTTCACCGTTGGACCTCACCACCGCTTCGAGCTCTTTCACTCCTTCACTGTAAAAATCAACGCCTTGCCGTGGGGAGACCTCTTTCTCGTGAACGACATTACATTTCGAGAGGGATCGACCTCTCCTGCCGATCCCACCGCCTCGGTGGAACTTCGATCTACTCCGCAGTACAACTCGTCCTTATGATGAGAATGGTCACGTTGATAGTCCTTTACTCGATTTCGGGCACGATCTCCTCGACTTGCTTCCTTTGTCTCGTCGTCGTCTCGATCTTTGAGAGGCAACGACCATCGCTTTCTTTCTTCGAGGCCACGGAGTTCTCGCTCTCGATCTCCTCCTACTACGAACGATCCCTAGATACATGCGGAATGCTCCGGCCCTTACCCTCTCTCGCCAGTGGCATCTCCTTATGTCTACTTCCGCTTTTCTTTGATCGAACATGGCTAGATGTTTCGAGTCCCTTAATTCCACCACCAAGCATCTGTTTCGGCTTATATCTTCTCTCGCTTCAATGTAACCTCCAAGGCTTTATCTGCTTGTCTGCCATCTTCGCCAACTTGGAGGCTCTATCTTCCCGACCACTTCTACAATAAGTCTTGGTGGTGAGCCTTCCACCGCCTCGACCATGATCACGCCTCCTTATCCGCACCGAAACCAATCTTCGTCTGCCCCACCACGGATCTTCTGGACGGAGATCTCCGAATTATGTTTAGAGGTCGTGCTTCGTGAGCACTTTTAGAAGGACCTGAGACGATCCTTTACCAAAACACGACGCAGCCGACGGTAGCCAATGTACCATCACCGCCTTTCCGCGTACTCATCCTTACTCCTCATCATCTTCCGTGAAGTAGGTTAAACGATTGTGATTGAAAATTTCAATGACACTAAACTCAAACACCTCCTTCTAGCCTTGAATGTTAACGCCAAGATCTTCTCGCCACGTCCCAATCACGTAAGACGCTCGATCCTCGCACAAGAAACACGAAACACCACAAGCTTCGACTTACCGTTCCGGTCGAGGATAGCTTCAGCGTGAGAGTCGTGTAAGATACGTGTTCACAAGGTTAACAATGGAGGAATGTAATGTCTAATGTCTAGAGAGAGATAATAATTCTCCGTTGTGTGTATGTGAGAATATGAATATGAAAATGTGTGAGCGTAACGCATCTCTCATGAAGGCTTCCTTGCTAGGTTATACTCTCTTTGCTCGGATTATCGTGCCACCCACTATTACTCCGACACACTTCGATCCGATGGGTTCCATTGATCGTATATAGTCTATCCACCGCTTTTGGCCATCGCTTTCATCACGTAATTTATGATCCCATCCACATTAATGCATGATGAGTTTTAGTCAATCTGTCATGCTTTTTCATCATTGCAAGTCAAAGTAATAGATATTAAAATGTCCTAATGGGTCGATCCAATCGAACCTAATCTTGGTCTTATAAGTTTAAAATAGAAATAATATGGTGACTGGGTCCAGTGACTTTCACAGTTCAATAATAAAGGTCCAATAGATTAATTAAATGAGTAAGCCCAATTTATCCGACCCAAAAAGAAGAAATATCATGACCCAACATGAAGCAAGATCTTGAGGAATCAAAGGATTTATCCTCAACACCATTCCCAATAGAGCCAAACACCAACTTTTGCCTAAGTTTCTTAGCTGTTGATTTGGGTTTTGAACGTTTCAATTGTTTACCTATGAACAAGCACGGATCTGCTTAAAAAACATAGATTCAAAGAACATATTATTCATTGAACAAAGATTAGAACATAGATCCAACAAGAAAATCAAGTTCAGTTCTAAAACAAAGAAAGATGAGCTTCTCTCTCTAGAATTGGACATACTTCCCTAAAATCTGTGACTCGAATTGCTCCTTGACTTATTGGTCGATGAATTGGGTTATTGGGGCATAATCGTCCAATCTAAACCAAATATCGGGCCACTAGTATAGTATTTCTAGCGGACGTGTCTCCTTTCAGTCGTCGCTATATCAATAGTAATAGAAGTTATTTGCCTATTTTTAGTATCTCATCAATCCTCACATTTTTTTTAAAAAAATTCTAGAAGCAAAAGCATCCTTTAAACTAAAAATTAAAATTACTTGCACTCTTTTTAACTCTCTTCCCCTTCCCCGGTTTTTCCCTCCTCCCTTCCTCGGTCACTCTTTCTCTCTCCTAGTGCAGAAAACAATGTCGGGGAACCAGCTCGCCGGCGACTGTTCGTCGGCGAACTTGGCCGGGATGTCAAAGAATCAGCTGTACGACATTATGTATCAGATGAAGGTATATCTCTTAACCAATAATCTTCGTTCTGTTTTCCGGTTTTCTTTTTTCAAATTTATTTTTCTCCAAATCGTTGATATATAGTCTTACCTTTTTACTCCCCTCTATGCAGACACTGATCGAACAGAACCATCAACAAGCAAGGCAAATACTCATCCAAAATCCTCCATTGACAAAAGTTCTCTTTAAGGTCTCTAAATTTAGGGTTTTTTCTTCAAATTCTTTCTAATTTTCCTGGTAATTCTTGAATTTTTTTTGTTACTGTAATTCTTTTGATTTTTATATGTGATTATAAAATTAGGGTTCATATACTGTTCAAACTATTGCTTTAAAAAAATTACTGTTCAAAGTAGTGAAGTTTTCATTTTTTTGTGATGAGGGCACGGGAGGTGAGGTTACCTCATGCTCTTGCATGAGCTAACAATATTTTGTGCATATCCGAGTGTATTCGAAAATTATCAAAATATCCTTTTGTGCATAACATGGGAGGTAGTATTATGACGTGTTTTATGGGCTCACGCAAGAGCTTGAGGTAGCCCTCACCTCCTTTTTTGCCTTTTGTGATTATTTGACTGAAATGCCATTGAAGAGTATCCAATAGTTAGTAGAAGGAAGATATGGAAAAATAGGTGTTTGGATGTGTCGCACTTGTAAAGAAGACAAACTATTCCAGGTTTTGTGAGATATCCGAACTACATAGAGATGTAAACAAGCCGAGTTGGGCTTAGACTTTTGACAATCTTGAGATTATTCAAAAGTTAAATGAGCCGAGTCGAATCAGACTTTAAACGAGTATGAGATTTGGTGTATGAGCTTGGCCTGTTTAGCAAAACCAGTCGAGTTCTAGTTGAGCTTAAACATCTCGTTTCACTGTTTATTATAAAAATAAGAAAAAATAATTAATTAAATGCTAAAAGAGTCAGGCCTATACAAGCTGCGCTCGAGCCGGTCACCTTATTGTTTGAGCTCGGCTTGTTTAACTAAATGGGCAAAGGAGTTTGTTTGAGCTCAAGCCAAGCCAAGTTCACGGACAGCTCGGTTCATTTATAGCTCTAGAAATATATGAAGAAGCATCATAAAAACTATTAAATAAAATTGGTAGATTTAGAAACCTTGTATAGCACTTCTAGGTTTCCTATATTTCTCTCGTGGAGTCTTTAACAATTTCTAACCCCTCACCGTAGTTACCTTTCTATGATTTTTATTAGATGGAAATGTGATTTTTATATGGATTTGTAGTTATACCTCTATCTCAAAGTGGTTGTGGACAAACTTCACTTTAAGTTTGAAAATAGTTTTAAGCCCTCATATAATCATTAAGATTATTACCTTTGTTATTTGTTATTATTGTTGAGAATCAATTGATAATGCTTGAGATGTAAACCATTTATAGTTAGCGACGTCTTGAAAGTGACCGTCATAAATAAAGAAATGAAGAGGAAAGTTGTTGAACTACAACTCGTCAAAAAAATTATGCGCCTGTTTCTATCCTGATACATGGCGTGTTGTGATGGAACTTTGCAATAGCTGCCTGAAGGCCCTTTACCATAAATTTATTGTTGTCAATAATCATTCAGATTATCTCTTTGTCTCGACTGCATCTTAATTGGCTGACATAGTTTTTCTAATTTGTCTTTTTTACTAGGCACAAATTTTGCTTGGAATGGTGCAGCCCTCCCAAGCGGTATGTCTTCTATCTAGTCAGAGCTTCTCTGTTGTTTTTTACTTTTTTGTGTCTACCAAGTAAGAGTTTCAATATTCCTGTAGACTACAAACATCCCACCAGCAGCATCACACCATCCTCAGCAATCAGTCCAGCCACCTCAGCAATCAAATGTTCAGGCTGCTTCACCATTGCCAGGTCAGATTGGTTTGCAGGACCAAACAAATGCATCCCAGGCCCCTAATCCTGTTAGCAAGCCAAACCAACCTGTGATGCCAGTGTCTTCCCCTTCTGTTCCTTCTTCAAACATTCATTCGCAGCCCTGGCCTTCACATCCTTTACAGTCAGTTCAGCAGCCGAAGGGACATTTTAATGCTCAAGCAACAGCAATGTCACTCCCACAATCCACTCAAATGCATAACATGCCTCAGCCTCATCTTCACTCTGCTTCACAACAACACTCACTTCTTCAACACCCAATGCCTACCATCTCCACTCAGTCACAACAACCATTACAGACTAGTGACATTCCCCGCATGCAGCTGCAACCATCACTGCCAGCACAAGCAAGACCACATTCAATGTCAGCTTTTGGTCATCAGCTTCACTCTCAAATGGGGCCCAATGCAGGTTTTCAGCACTCTGGTGCACCTCAGATGCATCATTCACAACCTATGTTTCACGTAAGAAGGATTGAGGAGTTTGTTTTTGAATAATTTTGAGTTTCTTCTAAATAATAGTAAGGGATTTATTATTTATGTACTTGTTTCTTGAATCATTTAGTCAGGTCAAAACCATCCAGCTACTATGGGACATTCATTTTCACAGGGATATCCGCCAGTTCCAACTCAGCCTCCACATCAGTCACTGTATCAGGTATGCCCTTTGTTTTCTTGATATTGGGTTTGAGTTATGTTACTTGGATCGTGGTTCGATATGTTACGTGGAACGAAAACGGGAACAATGTAGATATTATCATTTATCATTATACTGTTGAATAAATGTATATTTTATCATGACCGTAATTGTAAGATATGCTCAAGCAAAGTCTGAGGGGTCTCTTTTGTAATTGGTACACCAGCACCAAAAACTGGCCTTATGTTGGATGGTTTAGCCTGAAGTGTTTCTTTTCCCATATGATTACGACTGATATGCCTTCTTTGGGATAGGTATCCGTAGAACGTGTCAAATGGGGATCGGCCCAAGCGACATTGTCGTCATGGATGATTTATTTACATTTTCTGTAGTATTTAATATGGACTTATTTTAGTTTTTGGGATAATTTGTATTCATTTTATTAGTTAGGGTAACCTCACCTTTAGTTCTCCGCTTAGTCCCCAAGTTCAATTTATGGTTTGTTCTTTTCAAATATTGGTGTAATCCCACAACTCTTTACATTGGGGAATACAGAGTATTATTTATTACTTAATATCATGGGGATATTTTATCTAGTGTTGAGACGTGGAGTTAACCCTATTGAGATCCTAGTTGTTTAAATGTGTAGCTTAAATACTACTCCTCCGTTCTAAAAAGGGGAATAATTGGTTGAGACAATTAAATACTAGTTAATTTTCCTTTGTTTACCATTTCCCATTAATTCTTGTCCCAAAGTACTGCCCTCCATCATTCTCTAGTGATGTGATTGCTGAATGCTTCTTGCATATTTCAGGGAGGAGGTTCCCATTTAGGAATGGAAAGACAAGTTGGAAGCTCCATGCAAGCAGAAAGAGGGTCTTCCTGGATGCCTGGCCTGGGAGAGAATACAACAGGAACTCAACTGCCATTTATTGCTGGCCAGATGGGTCCCGGCAGTCAGCCTATTCGTCCCCCACCAGTAAGCTAATTCACATTTCCTTGCTACTTTTTTAAAATCTTAGAACAACATAATTCGCTCTACTTCTTTTTTGCGTTTCCTCACTCACTTTCGTTGAAATCTTGCAGCTAACTCCTGATATGGAAACAGCACTACTTCAGCAGGTCATGAGCCTGACACCAGAAAGGATTAATCTCCTTCTCCCAGAGCAAAGGAACCAAGTGCTTCAGCTCCAGCAGATGCTACGCCAATAAAATTGACACTTGCAGTAAATTCCTTTCCCATTGTTGCGAAAATGGAAAGGCCATCGTCAAGTATCATCAAGCTGTAAAATCATTCAGTCGAGAATCTTACATGATTAAGCCAGCTACTCAATATCTTGGTTTATTTCTGCATTTCCCCCCTTTTGTTTTGGTAGGGTGGAGTTTTATAGATCTTGCATCATATTAAAAAAAAAATTAATAAGGCAATTGTATGAATAATAGTGCAAAGGATATTATGGATGGTATATATCTTGGTTTATTTCTGCATTTTCCCCCTTTTGTTTTGGTAGGGTGGAGTTTTATAGATCTTGCATCATATTAAAAAAAAAAAAAAAAAAAAAAAAAAAGCGTTGTATGAATATTAGTGCAAAGGATATTATGGATGGTATAATGTGATGCATCAAAAGGATAAAAATTAAATAAAAATGAAATTCAAACATCATTTGTAAATCTGAAACAAAGCATTCAGCATCCACATAAGACCATATAAAAGGATTGAGCCTTGAATTATAAACATTACATTATGGTTGAAAACAAAACAAATGAGATTTCTTTAAATTTCAATCCTCATAAGGTAAACAACTATGAGAATTTTAGACCATTTCTTCATATCCAAACATATGATACACACTCAAAAGGCATCAACTACTTGACTATATTACTTTTCATTTCATAATCCCTTGTCTAAGCAAAATTACAATAAGAGAAGGGTGATTTCCCAGTTTAATACCCTATTAGGCTATTACTCGAGGATATTAGGAGGGATATAAAAAGTACAAAACTCATCTTTGATGTTGTTTACACTAGTATACTGTAATAGCAGAAGATCGTACATTAAAAATGTGAGAAATAAAAATGAATCAAAGACGGATCAGTCGTTGGAAGATCTTCTATTGAAGGAAGGGAGACGAGTTTATGATTTCCTGACCAAGCTCGTTTATCTTGTTCAGTAGAAGCACCTGTTCAGTCTCGAGCTGGACCATGTACTCTTCTTGTGTGTCATGGAGGCTTTCCAGTTCACTAAGAGATGCTGACAGGCCTTCAAGATTTCCATCCTCGACTAACGACTGAAACTTGATCATCATTTGCTTCATCTGATCGGAAACCATTTGTAGCAAAATGTATCAAACGAGATGAAAGTTAAAGAATAAAAAGGAAAAAAGTTGAAATTTAAGTGGTGAGGATGAAATTTGCTAAAATTATGACAAGGGAAATGATTTATATGTTGACAAATCTATGACGAAGTTGGTTTTAGGTGTAACTCTAAGCGAGATAAGAATAAATTTGGCTAAATTACAGTGACAATTAGATGAATTAATGTCCAACAAGGACAAACTAATTTTTAAAATTGACAGAAATTTGTGGTCATACATAGCAAGACTCTTATCTGAGGGTGATCATAGTATACTACTGATTTCAAGCAAGTCACAGCAGGAAAAATGCATGCGTATCAAGTTCAAGGCTATAGATTCTTAACATATGTTCGTTATATCTTGGAAAAAGATTTGGATGAATTCTTTAGTTTGAAAGTGTAAGAATTTATAACAAACTGAAACCTGCTATTTATATATTATTACCTGATTAGAAATCTGGTGTGCTTTAGTTGAGGATGACTCAGCATCCAAACTTGATTTCTTCTGTATTTCTGGAACTTTTCTTGTAATTTGAATATGGATCTCACCCCTTTTCACGCCTTGAAGTGGTATCCACTTGTCAGCCATCTGGTTTACAGGCAGTCTATGATATTCTACAACACAATCACCTATGTTTGATGTGGGTAGCAGAGCATTGTGGTCTTTCACATGCAACTCCAAAGGGCTGCCATCATCGGGAAATTCTAAGGTCTGATTCCACTTCGGGTTAAGCGTTTTATACATAATCTGCAATGGAGGCATTCCAGAGTAAGTCATACAGATGCAATGCAATATTCACTACCTGGCTAAAACAAAAACAAAAATATGCAAGCTTTTTAGTATCTTTTGTAGCTACTTTAGTATTTTTTTAATTTTAATTTTTAATTTAATTCTATTGATGGCTGGTGTATGCATAACAATCTATACAAGCATATGATCATGTCATATTACTTCCCAATGCAATGAGCTAGAAGGACAAACACTGGGATGATCAGATGATTTGCTGATTGTAACAGACTTTCGTGTCATTGGGATAACTGTGTTCTAAGGTAGATTATAGTGTCCCAAGTCCTGATGATAAAATTCATTAAATTGCAATAATTATTTGCATGCAATTCTATAAGTAGGGCCATTTGGACTTCTGCTGTTTGGTATTGCACATTAACAGTTTCACCATGTCAGTTACAGTACATGGTAATTCTGCTCCATTTAGAAGTTCAATGCTCAGAAGCAAGTTGATTCAATAAACTCTTAAGGAATGAAAGACAAAAAAGTGAACTTAAGGGACCTTGAGAAACTATGGAAAATTTAGCAGAAGAAAAATCCAATAGGAAACTATGATTAGTAGGGGAAATATCATAATATATGACGACAGAATCTTGATTGGCTAGTGACTTCTATAATACCATGTATGTGTTTATCATGAAACCTCTGTTTAGGATAAAAGTCAATTGGGAACTGTAGACAAAATGCCTTGTCTAGAACAATACTATCTATTTTCATTGCGTTGGTGCTAACCTTGGTCCTTCTCTTCAAGTTTCCATATTGTACCCTAACATATGGATCACTCGTCCCTCTGATATCTGCAGCAATAAGGTCTCTTCCTTCGATGAGAGAAAGTTCAAGCCAACCATTTCCTGAACCTCCATCCGCACCCTGAAAATGAGCAAGAGATATAAAAAAAATAATTAAAAATAAAATAAAATAACACAATAAAGACAAAAAAGAAAAAGGAAAAGAAGAGAGATTAAACTTTACACTACAGAATTTGATGGTCATTAACTACTTTCTAACATCATGCATGCCCACAAACAAACATACATAGGACAATCATGTGATGGTCCGGGATAGGCTCCAATAAGCAAGGTGGCCATTACAGCTTACGCTAAAGGTATTATTTATTACCGGCCTAAGCCCAACATACCTTGATTTAAAGAAGCAAAGCTTAAAAAATGAGGCTCAGATGAGGTTCTTAACTAATTGAAGAACTTGAATCAAGACTAGCCAGACACTAGTGGATTTATTGCTTTAGAATGATGGTACATACAAATTTGTCAAACATCACCACCTATCTAGATTCTACACAAGAAAGTACTGCGTTCACAAAAGTATCAATCTAACTTATGTCGAACTTTGTAAAATGAGCCAAAACTTTTTACCAAGTCATTGAAATGCACAAGCCATACATATTATGATATGATGACTGACAACATGATTAAATTCAAACTCGTAAATGCATACCTTTGATCCTTCACTATCATCAATTTTCACTGCTTCTATCTGAAGCAGTAGTTCTCCTTAACTCACTTTTTTCGAGTGGCACCCATACATCCCTTATTGATCCTTCTATGAGTCCTTCCAAGTTTACTCGTGCACCACCAATGTTGTCATCTCCGAAGGTTTCTTCAGTATAGCATTTTATCTTAAGATATTCACCATCTCCTATCTCATCAAATTCAAACTTTTGGTTCCAGACAGGATTTGAAGTATTTTGATTACTTTTAGTTCTTTGGAGAGCCTGAAAAGAAGAATAACATTATCATTAAGAATTTTAACTGTAATTTGTCCAACTAACGGCATTATTAATATCCCAATTTGTATAGAGTTACCCATCCTGTTTATACACTACTTGATTTTGAAATGTAAATATGCCACAAATGGGGAGATACCATAAGTTTTCAATAAGGTTCTGAATATTGAGGAATAAGATTGCTGTACCTTCCCATATTGAAGTTTAACGTAAGGATCACACTTTCCAGATTTATCTTTAACTATAAGGTCTTTTCCTTCAACAATAGTCACATAAATTTTCCTACCAGTTCTTGTTGGAAAATTTGATGACCCATAGAGTGATGATGCTCGAGAGTTGAGATGGAAATTGTTCAAGCTATGAGAACCATCTGAAAACTGCCATTCTTTCAATACAAGTTTCATTGCCAACTGCAAAATTAATTTTAGCAAATAAGAAGGAAATTCAGTTAAAGAGGCAGTATTAAAAATAAATACTAGCTTAATATTTCAATTAATCCTAAGATTTTATTTTATTTTTATTTATTTTTTGGAGGGGGGGGGTTCTTTTTCAGTAGGTAGTCTTTAGTGACAATTTATAACTGCCCAATATGAAGTAACAGAGTTGTGAATAGAGCTGATGAAAATTTTCCATT
Source organism: Panax ginseng (assembly GCA_020205605.1). Classification (NCBI taxonomy): domain Eukaryota; kingdom Viridiplantae; phylum Streptophyta; class Magnoliopsida; order Apiales; family Araliaceae; genus Panax; species Panax ginseng. The sequence continues at coordinate 137,220,412 of CM035145.1, read as the reverse complement.
GCTGATTTCTAGCAAAAAAAAGTTGAAATTCCATCTGAGATCATATCCTAAGGTAAGAGCAGAATATACCTCCCCTGATTGAACTCCCTCAAATGGAACAATCATTTCAACTTCTTTCCCACAAAATTCAGCGTGTTTGGCTATCACACTGGATTCTGCTCCAACTGCCCAAAACATTGTAGAGTCATCTGCAACATATTTCATCTGTGATCACCGGACATATACGTATGTATCAGATGGCAATGAAGTTTCAGAATCAAAAAGGGAAAGAGATTTAAAGTCGGTTGGGGGGTTTGTATTCTTATGCGTTTTTGGTTATTGACATGCTCATTTTTTTTAATTTCTTTTTCGTGCATATAAATCCTAAATGTGGTACTTAGAAGTTTATTGCCCGATAAGGACCTAAGAAAAGAATATTACACAGCAAAAGGTTATCAACCCTTTCAAGGTCTAAGTGGAGTGAATTTATGGCAATCCAGTATGGCGCAACATCTAGAATAATCCACTAATATTTAACCACATTATGAATATAAGGGTGAAAAAGACTAGTTTCCCTCAAGTTACATTAGTATTTGCATGAACATTTGAAAACCAACATCCAAGGCATAAGTTGGTGATTTAAAGTTAGTATCGTTAGTCAAAATACCTTGACTTCACAGCTTGTTAGATAGTCATACTTCACACTGCCTGGAGTACATTCATAAAGGTTGAATCTAAGAGTCCCTGTATCTTCGTGTAGAACCATATTAAATGTTGAATCCCATTTAGGACAGGTTCCCGCTCTCATGTCTGTCCTCCTCGTTAATTGTCCGAGCTCAACCTCTACAAATGTCTGCATATCATTATTATCAAGGCGCTCCTCCATATAACCATCTTTTATAGAGTACTGTTGTCTTCTGGGAGGGCTTCCCTTTACATTAGCCCTAGAAAGTTTGCTTGCTGAAATGACAGTCACATAGACTATGCCTCCAACAGCCTTTTTTCCTTAGCTCAACTGCTGGTAGAGAGAAACAGCGGCATTTACGAGGTTCAACCATTGTCTTAACTAAGCTGTCAGTTATAACTTTAACCTGAGAAGAAAACAAGAGATATTGCAATTCAATATAGAGAATTTGGTCCGTGTAAGAAAGATAATAAGGAGAAGCATCTAAATCAACCAATTGGTAATTGAAGGAGTAGCCAAGAGGCTTATATATCGAGTCCCAAGGCTCCAATGTGGAACATTTATAGTCTCAACATGCAGCCACATGTGTGGCCTGACTTGAACGAATATGTGGACAATTCCTAGAGGATGATGAGCACAAATGTCATTGAGCGCATGTGATTTAAAATATCTACCTTATACAGTTATACCATGCTGAACCATCTAACTCAACCAATTTATAATGGGTGGAGTAGGCTACGTATTTTACATATCGAGTCTCCAGGCTCCGATACGGGACACATTTACATAATCAACAGATGTAATATTGGAAAATAAATAGCTAAAATTATGAGGCTTTTTTTGGTAATTAAAATGAAAATGACAACAGAGTAGAGTAGCACTGTGATCAGTTATCTAAGATTGTTTTTAGCCAAATATCACCAATGCTCCTACAATAAGTAGTAAGACTTTTCAGAAATAAATACTGTAAATAAGCCAATAAGTTTTGCTTACAATTACTAATGAAATGCTTATCTGAATAAAATCTTGTAGTGTGTATACTGAACCTATTGATAAATTGCTGCAGGAATACAAGGCAATGTATTTGGGGGGAAAAATTAAGAATAAGAATGTTATGATCCGTAATGAGGAACCAAATCAAACCAGCTAAAATACATACCAGCCATGACGAAACACCTGGCAATTCTGTTGCAGGTAGCGATTGGCTTCCACCACTTCCAAATGCAACGCCTATTCTAACCTCTGGAGTTGATATAAAAGAGTATAATATTGCTCTTCCATCCAGAACTGGCATGAAGAGAAGCTGAATATTTGAATTGAAGACTCATCAGAATGAAAAATTACTGTTATGAAATATAAAAGCCTAAGGAAATAAGATGAGTATAGCTTGTAGAATACATGCAAGTAGGGGCTCAACATTTACACACAAAAAAAGGATGTAACTGAACTAATAAAATGAACATAAATTCATCAAAAGGGTATGCTCTACAAAATGCAACATCTACTTTCACCTATGTTACTCGGACTCGTGTGCGGGTGTCGGGTGTGGGTACGAATCTAGGTGTCGGACACGTGAAGTCAAAAAATAGAGGATATGCGGATATGGATCCGAATTTGGACACCGGTGCGGGGATACGATATGTTATGATTTTTTAACAATAATGTTTCTAATTATATCACCAAGTTTTTTGCTCTAGGGATTGAAGTGCAAAAATATAAAGAAATAGGGGCAGAAATGGAAAAAAAAACTACAGGGACTGATATGTAATTTTTCAGGGACTATTTTGAACTTTCAAAAACACAGGGGACTAAATTAAAAACTTTTAAAATATGGGGTACCTAATTGTAATTTTCCAAGGGATATTTTATACTATCTCTGGCAGGCGGGCGGGGGGTGGCGCGGTCAGGCCAAAATGGCTCGGGTTTTGGGCGATTTATTTTATTTTTTACAAAATCTTGTTACACCAAAAATAGTAATAATAATAAATATTAAAAAAAATAAAATAATTTATAATAAACAATAATTCTAATTACCTACATTAACTATATATCTCAATCAATTAAAATTTTAATAGTATTATAAATTACTTTCAAAGTATATAATCAAATTTGATTTTTTAAAATTATACTTTAAAATTAATATAATTTATTTAACTTTTAAAAATAATAAATATCTGTAATTAATACTAATATATAGATAATTTAAAATTTTTATAATTATACTCCCTCTGTCCCAAATTATCTGCTGTTTTAGCAAAAAAAATTTGTCTCACAATATCTGTTTTTTCAAGATTTCAATGCATTTTTTCACTTTATTTTCCAAGTTTGCCCCTTTACCCTAATTGTTGATAGTCATTACTCTCATCCTCTCTCCACACATATATATGCACTCATACTCTCTCTCTGCAGACTTTTTGTCTATTTAATGCACTCATACTTTCTCTCTCTTCCTCTCTCTGAATTATTTCATGCACTCTTTTTAAACACTTTTTCATATTTCCACCAATAAGGGTATTTTAGTATTTTATCACATATTGGTATCTCGTGTGAAACTCTGAACAATGAGATAATTTGGGACTTTTAGGAGGGAGTATTATCTAACTTAAACTAATAATTATTAGTTTTATACTTTGAAATTGAAGAACTATTTCGAAAGTTCATGCAATTGTAATTGTTTGTGAGCGTGAGTAAAGATATATAGAGGATATATTGAGGGAATTAACATTTTCACCAATAAAATTAAAAGCGATATCAATAGTTGTTGTAGTCCAGTTGGTTTGAACTCTTATTTATTTACTTACAAGTTTTGTGTTCAAGCCTCACAACCCACAAATAGCAACATTTTATTTTAAAAGAAAAAAAAAGCCGCGGGTCATGAGCTCAGCCACCACAGTTTCGGACCAAATGGCCCGCATTTTCCATGGGCGGCCATATGGCCGCCGGGCCATGTTTGCCTCTTCTGCTTCCTCTTCTTCCTCCTCGACAGACGGCTCTTCTTCCTCTTCTCGCGTCTCTTCTTCTTCTTCCCAAACAACCGTATTCGGATTTAATCGTGACGAATCTGTCGAATCCCGCACTCGTGCAGTGTCGGTATACCTGAGTACTCCACCAAAAATGGCGAGTCCGAATAACACAGACTTTCACAAAGAGAACCACTAAATGCAGCCTGCAGCCATTATTTACTCCTTAATTCTATTTAACTCGACATAAGTATTTTCATTCAAGAAACAAAAGGAGGTAGGTACATAAAGTAAACCAATTGTACTTACATCCCCCTTTATGTGGATGCTGTTTACGACTATCCGGGCAGTCCCCATTAAAGGCTTTGCCAACTTAGCCAGCAACATAATACTCATGTCAGTAGTGTCCCAGTCAAAACCCAGACGCATGATACTCTGTCAATAGTCAATGTATTAAGTATTAGCATTCTGTCCTATATTATTCAGCATAAACAGGAAACTATAGCGTATAGACGATATGTATATGTGATTAATGAAAATAACTAACTCTTGCAGAGATGCAATGAACCACTAACCAGATTGTTTCATTTTCTGTGCTGTTTGAGTATTTTAAAATAAGCAGATATCAAGCCAGTAAATTTTACTAGCATCTTTGTAACAGTTTTTTTGTATTATCAACGAAAAGTTTAGAGGCACTCTTTTGCATGTTTTAAGAAATTTTAAGAACACCAGTATATGGGTAGTCAAGACCACAATAATATTGGTCTCTCTAACTTATCATTGATTTGTTTCTCACTTTTCCTTGGTATATATGATCAAAGAATGCCCTTTTCTATAGATGGGTGAAAAGTCATTTAAATTTCTGTACACAAGCATAAATCCATAAGCAATATTGGCGAGATACACCAAATCAGCATTTTATATACTATTAAAGGCCCATAGATGTTAAGACGAATGCTAACATGGTGTGAAATCTGATAAAATTGTGCCAAATATGGATAAGAACACATCATGATGTGAAAACTGAGCTAAATATCACAAAACTAGCATCAATGGCTAAAGTTTTAGAAAGAAGATGAAGTATAACGGTAAAAAAAGAATAATAACTAATAACATTCTCTGGCCCAACAACTTGGTTCAATGAGAAAACAAACTCATTTTTACTCTGTCCCAAAAACAAAAAACAAAAACAAAAACAATCATAAAGTTCAGAGTTAACAAGATTCAAACCTGATCACCTGAAGTTGTCCAGCGAGTCCCATGAAGCCCCAAGATGGGAGGACATGAACCAAGTGAAAATGATTGCAATTCAATTCTTTCCTAGAAGAACAAAATTTTAACACCATAAAATTTTTGGGGAGTATAATGTTCCATTATATAAACAAAAGGAAAAAAGACAACTTACAATAAGCCTGGATTTTCGGTGCTTTAAGCGTTTCTGCAGTTAAAAAACAAAAGGAAAAAAAGAGAGTAGCTAATTATGAATGCTAATGAAATTTAGTTTCCATTTCCAGGAAAAATTATATGATTAAAACAATAATAAAGAAGATAATTACAAATAAAAATGCATAAATTCTTCAGCACATGATCAACTTATACTCAGATTTCAAAAAACATATACACACAATCAGGATCAACTACTTATGAAATAAAACCCTCTACTCCTAAAAATATCGTTTATTGTAGGAATTTTATTCAAAAGAAACCATTAATGAATTTTTTTTAATAAAAATTCGACATCAGGTGTAACTGTGTAGTTTGATGCAAGTTAAAAGGAAATAGAAGGTTAGACGCTAATTTATGCAATTTAGGGCACCGTTTAATGGACTCTATCTTTGGCATGCTTGACTGACTGACATCAGATGAGCATTGTAATAATCCCTCTAATGCATACTTGACTGACTGATATCTTCTGAAATTCCAGTTCATTCAAAATGCAATGTTACTATTGGTGATAAGGTTTAGACTATAGAGCACTCTGCTCCTCTTATTGGCAAGTCACAATGGAGTTCCTCTATCTTGAGAAAATATAATGTGAAGATGGATCTGCAAAACAATCAACTTACGACAACATAAAAAGTAAGCAGACCGTTGGTTTTAATATGATCACAATCTAATTGGATTGTATGTATTCGATAATAATTCAAATTCAAACATGTGAAAAAGATTTGATGATATGATATAACTATGCAAGTGTTTAATGACCATAAAGGAAAGATATATGTGTATTTAAACTTTACAAAATATATATCCAACTGATCCTAGTACTAAAAAAATAAAATAGAAACTAACTTTATATTTAAAATATAAAAGTGTAATCTATAGTAAGTTAATTTTATTTTACATCTATAGTCATATGTATCGTAGTAGATTGTATTTAAATTATATTTTCTATGAAGCAAACTGTGCATAGTAGACATACATTTAGGAAATCAATTTGTTTTATATTCCAGTTACATTTAAATTATATTTTCCTCTCATTTAAGAAATGTATATTTATATTTGTTCTAATCATCCAACTTATATTGGTATGCAATAGAATGTTAAAATAAATCTCAAAAATTGCATCATATTTACAAAATTTTATTAATTTATATTTTTAATATTTAATATTTAACATTAAAAAAGGAAGGACCTCGCAAGGCTGAGGCCTGAACGGCTCAGAGGTCCTAACTGGCAAGGCCTGGCTTGGAGGTCAAAGTCAACAGCCTAGCCTGATCAAAGCCCAAGGTCAGGTCGGCCTGTTGTGCATGTCTAGATTTGAGCAATAACTAATTACCCATAGTTTTTTGCAAACATAAAAATTTAAGAAGTTGATCAAGTGAAAGTGCTAACAATTCCAAGCATGAAATATACACAACCACAAACACTTTTGAAGATAATTTTAAGGCACCTTTAACATAGCTATGTCCCTTTTGATGCTATCTCTAACACAAACACAAATGTATGGGAACAGAGAGATACATATAAATATACCTTATAGATAGAAAGAGGATAGTAAAAGTAGAATGATATGGAACTGTGAGATAAAGAGAGCGGGCAGGATTTTCACCTCAACAATAGACGAAAACCTAATAGAAAGCTTTGGGCTGATATAGTTTGGCCAAACTTCTATCAATAGCTTGTTCAGCCATTCACAGTGCTCCAACGGAGTCACTGGCTGTATAAATATGCAAAAAGATGAAAATTTAATTAATAGAATTCAATTAGAAATATAGAATGAAAAAGAGGAAATGAAAGATGAATATACCGATGTTTGTAGGATGATTTGATTCCACTTCTTATTCAAGTCTTCCACAACATTTCGCTGTTGATAATTCCCATACTGCAAGAAAGGTTGACAATTATGCTATGTAAATTTCTAATATAACTAGTACAAACTATACATTTAAAAGTTTCAGTTCCCATAATTAGGCAGAAGAAAGAAGAAGGGAAAAAGTACATTAATGTTGTGTATATAAACACGTCTCAAGCTGAAACGCCCGAAATTAAAGATAAAAAATGAGATGAGCAACACAGAAATAAGAACCACAGTCAACGAACCGTAGGCAACCCTTCTTAGTTGGTGGCTGTTCTTAAACTTTTGCAATGTAATGATTGTGAGAAAGAGGAGATGAAGTTAGTGCAACAAGTATAGCTGCATCAATTGCCAATATGAGAAAGATCAATGCCTTTTCCAACATACAATCCCAAATATCAACCCTCCAGGTAAACTTAGAAAATTTTGACATCAGAAAACAACCTCGATCTCCAACTCTGGTGGAATTCTTTGCATTAGGAGGCCTCTGTTTCTCATTATCTGTTTACATGTCTCTCTAAGTATGCTCTCATACATGCTTAAGAAAATACATCTACAAAACTGAACATGTGCTCCTATTGCTCCACCAAGAGGGGCCACGGAGGGTGGGCGGGGGGATGAATTCTATCAACAGTTTAAGAGCATGTATCTCACACATATTTTCATTGGATTCCACTTTCCACATTGAGGTGACATTAAAACGAAGTATAGTCAGCAACCATATACCAATCTCATAATCATGCATTGTGGTTGTTGAAGTTGTTCACTATGTTTTAGGCTCACATATCAATTTCATAATCCCTATATTTTATAAAGTTAGTCAACCCTGATTTTCAACATTTGGTTTTGAATCCATATGATTTCAAACCTTAGTTGATCCAAATTTCAAAAAACAAAATTGTTTCTGATGAAACTCAGACTAGAATCAACTTTGATACATGAAAGCTAATATGTTGCTGTTGTGGGGTCCTTAACCAAAATTTATTTTTAACAACACCCTTTCCTAATATGGAAAGCATCCATTTTCAATCTCACACTAAGTCACAAACATGGAGCAATAATTATCTCAATTTATACTTCCAGCTCCCATGTTTAAAAAAAGGAATTGTTTCTGGATTTGTAGCGAGTCTGTCAAGGTTCTTGATGATGCTCATTTTGAACAACTTCCCGCAACATAATTTAACCTCCAAACTTAGATATTTGGTGAATTGGTCAAAGAAGTCAAATAGTAGGACTAAAATGTAAAACTTAACTTCTTCCATTTTTCGTAACAAACTTTACATCTTGAAATACTAATATCCCAAATTACAAACTATCTTGATATCCTGTAAACCCAATTAGACCTTGCAAAAAATGGTTCTAGTTTAGTTATGAGCTGCAAAATATGATTATAGTTCTATTATTAACTAAAACAATATTACCTGTTTTAAATATGGGTTATGTGAGTTAGAACCAAAAAGTTATTGGTTCAATATAGGTCAACTCATTTTTTAGGGGTGGGGGAAGGTCATGGGGGGTAAACGTTGAAGGCTGTTTTTTAGGAGCGGTGCTTGCAGGTTGCAAGTTTTGTAACTCAAGTAGCAAGCTGGCTTTGAACTTGTGATTGCATTAGACATACTAATAAGTTTGTTCAAATTGTTCAAAATAACAGAGAAATCTCAACTATACTAAGGGCCTTAATTATTCTGTTTTGATTGTACACGTAAAAAATCTAAGACAAATAATTATTTGGGTTGATTAAACTTTAACCAACCCAAATAATATTAAGTTATTAACCAACCCATGGTTCTAGTTAAGATAATTTGGTTTGACCCACCAGTTTGTAAACCAAATTGTCGGGTCTAAACCCAATAACCAATCAAAATGCACACATTGTCAAAGAAGCAATATTCTTCATTTTCATAAATGTTTCCAAGCAAAACATTACATCAAAACAAACCAAAAAAAAGGAGCAAAAAAATCATATAAACGCTATATCATAACCAAGTTGGTAAAGAATCTTAAATCATGTAAACCCAATAACCAAGAATCTTAATATCCTGTAAACCAAATAATGAAACACAATGCGCCTAATAAGTATGATCGACATCTCAAGCCGGCAGTAATCTTGACTTTCATACAAAACATTACATCAAAGTAAACTAAATAAAAAACAAAAAAAAAGGCAAATAATTTACAATAAACTCCAAATTCTGCAAATCAAAGGGTCACAAGTAATTGAAAAGGGTGGAAATCACAAGAAGTAACCTGAATAGTAGCCCAAACAGCCACTGCAAGAGGAACCCAATTGGAGAGAGAAAAGACCCATTTCTCAATTGACCAAAAAACTAAAACCAAAGGAATTGCAAAGGGGAGAAAAGGCTTTTCCACCAATAACTGGTTAAAGAACTCTATAACATCATTCAAATCATAACTCCTCTTTCTCCTCACCATTTTTAACAAATACTTCAACAACAAAAAACCAATTCAATAACGAATTTCCCTTCTCAGCAGCAACTTGAACTTGAAAAAAGAAAGATTTTTCCAGCTTAAGAGATCAAAAACAGAAATACCTAGATAATAATTTTGTCTGGAATGGAAGTATTAATGATTGTATACTTGGAAATGGAAAAGAATGATCAGTTATTTTGGCGAAACAAAAAAATAAGAAGATAAAAAGAGCCGAGGGAATTTATTGAGACTGTGAACTCTTCTTTTTGTAAGAGAAATACAAGAATCTTACAAGTCAGCAGAAAAACTCCTCCTTTCTAAATTAGTTTTTTAGAATTATCTATCTATATATGTAGTCGGTCAGAATAAAATAATTTCCAGAAAGAAGTTACTCAGTACTTTAACGTAGGTCCCGTAATTTCGAGGAAGGACTGATTTTTCAACTAACTATAAAGGTGGGTTTTGATTCGGGAAATAGAAATTTGATATAATATAATAGGGTTGTACTCTAATAATAATAGGTTATGATGATATATTTATTTGGTTTGTATATTGTAATTATAATGTTATTATATTATTTTTAAAATTGAGTTTGATATGATTATATGTAATAAATAAAGTAACTTATAAGTTAAAATATCAAATCAGTTGTAATTATTATTATTTTATTTTTATAACATATTTCATAATATAATGTAATGAACTAATACATCAAATGGAATATGTAATGAAAAAATTTAAAATTAATGTAATAGAATTATCTCCGTAATATGCTAAATACATGTAATAGAACCAAATAAAAATATATTAAATTAATATAATAGTCTATTATATTACAAAATATTACATAAATTTGAAGCCAAACCAAACGTAATCAAAGAGTTGACTTAGTTTAACTTTTTTTAAAATCATATTTATACTATTTTTTTATAAATATAAATAGAAAAACTATTATCATAAGAAATCATATCAAATTTAATGTTGATTTTAATTTTTATGAGTTTAAAAATATAAATAAACATACTTAATTATTAGTTTTAAAATTATTCTATTCGATTAGAAAAGTTAAATTAAATTCTTTTTAGGAAGAAAGTAGTATTCTAATTTGAAGCCATAGAGGATTGGGGTACGCCGTACGGTGAGGATGTCTTAGGCAAAGGTCAAATGGTCAATTTAAGCCTCCTTTGGTTTAACGGTACAACTTTGAGTCCTAATTTTCAAAGCTGCAAATGACAAAATTATAGTAAAACCCTTATTTAGGAATACTCTGTATAAGATTAACTTTTATAATATTATTAAAAAAATTAATCTCAATTTGGATCAATTATAAATAAGAATAACCTCTAAATTGTAATATATTATATACTTTTTAAGTCCCATATTAAAAAATTATACCTCTATATATAGTAATAATTTGATATATGAATTGAATATGGATGCTTACGTATTTTGTATTTCATATGGATATATATTCAAAATCAGTATAAGCATAAAATTTTGGAATTTGGAAAGAGTGAGGAGCATCAGTGAGGGTTTAATCAAATATTTTCATAGCAATCTACAAAGATTGAAAACGATCAGTGCTGATTTACACTTCTGATCGCGAAATGGACTCAAGCAAATGGTGTTTGAGACCTCTCGGCCAGGGCATGCCACAATATTGTTTACTGTGAATTGATGGAATCTTGAAATTCTTTATTGATGGTGAACAAGGGCGGAGCCAGGAATTTATTTCTTATCAGGCTACCAAGTACCAACATTAGATGGATGGAAAATGTCATTTACTAGTTGATGCACTTTCTCTTACTTTAAAGAAGAAAAAAAATAAAGTTTTTTCTCTCTTGCTCCTTGACTTTTCATTATGACTTGTTCAAATTGAAAATTCCCAAAACCTAAAAATTCAGAAATTACCTTCAAAGTTCAAATTGAAATTCTCTAAAGTTAAACACTAAATTGGTAGAATCAATTGGCATGAATACGTGCAATAGAATCAATCAATTATACTCGTCTTCAATCCTATAAAATAATCTAGCCTAACATGCTTGAAATTGGAACACAAAACATAATTAAATAATGCATACATAAATAAGTAAAATATTTATTTCAATGTACCAATTAATTGAATAAGAAAATAAAATAAATTCTGAATTTCAAAACTCGAGAGTGTTCTGTTCTAAATAAGAAACAATGATATCCTTAACATTCAAAAAATAAAGAACAAATTGAATAAAAGAATGATGCTCATCAATTGCTAAAAGAAATAAAATATCCATAAACTAGTATACAACTAATATTTATTATTAAAACAATACATACTGACCTCATACAGAAATTTCACAGAGTCCCTCTCAACTTAGCCGCCAAAGTCACAGAGCAAAGAAAAAGCCACAACTATCTTCTATTTAACAAAATAGAATCGATTTTGAATTTCATTCCAACACCCTAATAAATCATCTGGGCCGTCCAAAGTTTGGAATAAATCTCACCATCCATATAGTGCCGGAGTCACGGGACATAACTAGTTAATCAACAAAACAAAAAAAAAAAAAAACCAATTTAGATAAACCCTCTTATCAACTAATACTATAAAAAAAATTAAAAAAAATAAATTAAAAAATAGCCCAGAAATGCCAAACCCAATTTGAATATGGGAAATTGGGAATTACAAGAAAATGGAGATGAAATGAACCACCAAAAAACCCACCTACAAATACATAACATTTCCAAATTATAAGCCCCAAGGCTATCTTTTTAACTAGATAGATAGCTTCTAAAAGTATCTGCCTTTACTTGCTATCTTCATTTGATATCTTCTCCCTGACTTCTTTCTTTGATGCAGCTCTCTTTTTCTTCATTCATTTAAGAATTAGGGCATCCTATAAATGCTTTTACATGTACTCTGTCAACAAACTAAGCAATATGTTTTTAGTATTCAATGTTGGATTGAACCGTTGGACTATTGAAAGTATATAACTTATAAGTACTAATACTATAACTAAAAAAACTTCACCCGGGCCGGAGCCCACCCCAGCCCAAGGGTGGCTCCGCCCCTAATGGTGAAGAATGATGCTTCTGTGTTATGATGTTGTAGGTGCATAGTAACTTCAATATTACAACAAATGTTCATGGTGTCAAAATCAAAGTCCCACAAAAATTGCATACATCTTCACCAAATCCAAGAGGGTGGCTAGCAACTGGAGCTCCCCAGACCATAACCTCATTCAAAGGTACTCCATTGATTGTGAAAGGTGGGAAGAAGTTTGTTAGTCATATCAACTTAGGCAAAGCAATGAAAGCTTCTAAGAAAACCAATGTGGATGTTCCATCGTAAGCTTCTTTAATTTTAATTCCTCCAACTATAATTGAGATAAAACACAAGAAGTCCCTGCTTAATTTATGTTGGATTCAAACAGTTTTAATAGCAGTGCAACAGTCCAACAGCAGCATCAAAAGCAGTGTAGCAGCAGTGTATTAACAAGAAGACTCAAAAAATAAAATTGGAACAACTTAGCTGTAGATGACAGGAGCCAAGGCGTAGCGAATCTCTTCGTCTCTAAAAAGCGATTTCGCCTTGATCGATAATGTGTACAATTGGGCTACTGATGATCACTCTCCAGGATTCAACGGCGAAGTCTCCGATTGTGTGTACTCACAGAAGAAGACTCTGGACTTGTCCATGTGGATTGCCCAAGAACAGAGTTTATATATATACGTTGAAGCAAGAACAGAGATATAGACAACTGTATATGCAGTGGACTAACTGTGCAGAACAAGACTGGTATTTATATGGAGAAGGAGTAGAAGAAGATGAACGTTGGGGAAATCATTTTGGGAAAAAACGGCTAGGGCAATCTCTGGGTGCACCCCCTGCGAAGCACAATTTACCGGATCAGCACGCCCCCTGCGCGCACACACGCACTAAGATTTTTTGACCGAAAGTCGGAGAACTAAGTTTGGCCTCCGCCCAATTCCTTAGCCGTCCTCATGTGCGCGAGCTCATCCCTTTTACACAACCAAGTTACAAGCCCAAAGCCAACATTTATTAATATACACAAAGAATGTTTCCAAAATAGACGATATGAAACTATGAAAAAAACTATATATTTTGAAGCATAATCAACAATCTATACATGATTTTCAGTCCACATTCCTCCGATATTAATATATTCCACACAATGCATTTGTCCTTCTTCTCATCTTTGCATACATATCGAAAATATTGTGTATTTATATCACCAACCTTGAGCCAACTCTCTCTTAATTTTTGCTTCCACTCCTTCAGCCAATTACACTATTATGTCTTGACCATCCCCCCATAAAAAACTATGACTTCATCCCTTATTCACAACAAAACTTGCATGTAATTTTGTCGCAAGACACAACATTATTTTTATAGTATTTCTTCTGTTTTTTAAAAGTAGTTTCATAAATATATAGTAAAATTATGAATATTAAAGATATATTTTTGTTCATGAATACTCTTAAAGAAGTGTGATATAGTGAAATTAATGGTAATAAATTTAGAGTCATGATGTCATTTTAATGTCAATTTTTAGCTATTTAAAAGGAAAATCTTGGAATTGAATGAGATATAGGCCTTGGAATATTAAAAATTTGTTGCATGAAGATCAAACTTTTGAACCAACTATAATTAAAGAGGTTGCTCTGATATTCAAGTCCTCTATTGGATTTGAAAGGATGCAACCATTCTACCGAACAAATTGTCAAATAATATTTAAATTTGTTTCTATCTTTACCATTAACAATGCTAATTATAAAAGTCAATTTTTTTTAAAAAAAAAAACCTTCTGACTTTGTAGGACTTATATCTAGTTTCTTGGCTTAAGAAAATGTCCTATCTTCTTACTAATAATCTCACATTTTATTATCTATAATTGATGATCATTCACCAGACAAATTAAATGTTTAAAAAATTGAGATTATTTAGTATAAACTTTTAAGATAAAATAAATATGTTGAAATTTTCATTGGTTTAGTATAAAACTAATAAAAAATGAAAGCTTACTTTTCCTGTAAAATTGATATAGGATTATGTATGTGTAAAATAACTCTGGTACGTAAAATATTTTTATTTTGTAGCCAATTGATCCTCTCATTGATCATGGTATAATAGTGAATGAGTTTCATCTCATCTCTATATGAGAGAGACTTATGTAGAAACATCATTTTAATATGTGAAAATATCAGTTTTCTTGATATATTATAGTGCATAGGATTTGACTATATTTAAAAATTGCAAGAAACATGGTGGGCCAAAAAATATGGTTATATATTTAGAAAATTAATATTTCCATAACATTTTTTTATATTTTTACATGAAAAGTGTCGCTATTTTCATGTAGAAATATCATTTTCTGTTGTGAATTTTTCAATTCCTATATTTACTTATTTATTTTCATGTTTTGGCACGTTGTGAATCGTAATGGAATTCAATTATCTAGTAGTTTATGTCAAGCCGACAAGAGACACTCATATGAAAATATCACATTATATTTTTACATGATCTCAAACTCATGATTAGTGGGAGTATTCAAAATCGTTTTGAAGTCCATGAGATATGGATGATCCTGAAATTCCATGAATCCTTCCGTCTGTATCAAAAGAAGATTACCATTTTATATCAGTTGGTTGATCCGTGATAAAAGAAACTTATATAAAAATATTATTTTAATATGTAGAAATATAAGTTTGGTTGATATATTATATAGTGAAGGGGATTTGACTATATATAAAAATTGCAGGAAACATGTGGGCCAAAAAATATGGTTATTTACTCACTTATTTTGCATGTTTTGGAACGTTGTGAATAGTAATGAAATCCAATTATCCAGCAGTTTATGTCAAGCCGATAAAAGAGATAAAATATTATTAGGGTTAATAAAACTCGTCGAAAATCATTATTTTTTAGGTTATATATATAATATAGAGCACTTATTAGTTATATTTTTTAATATAATTTTCTATTGCAGAAACTACACATGCAGCACAAATTTTCTTAATACAATATTTTTCAAAATGCCTTGAAATTCTTTGGAATTTGTCATGTTAAGAGATTTTAAAACTCAGAATTGACATAGATTTTTCTAATATTAATTAATAGAGTGATGAATATTATAAATTATTTGAAAAGTGTTGTTTATTATAAGTTTTATTTAATGAATTATTTCAATTTTAAATTTAACAAATGTCATAAATTGATTTTAAGAATTAATAATGATTATATAATTTGGAACTGAAAGGAGTATATAATTTGTCCATAGTTTAAAATTTTGTATTTCATATAGATATAATATGTATAAAATATAGTAAAATTATTGATTTCTTTTGAAATATTTTTTTTCAAGACTATTGAGCCCCTAATTATTTCTCTAATTTCAATTAAAAAATGACACTTACATTGGAATTGATGCCTTTTTGTTCTCGTGAGGACAAAAGGAGTATTATAATTTATAAAAAAAAAAAAAAGGAGAAAGCCAACGGACACTTCACAAGCTACGAAACGACATAGCAATTGCCGTATTACTAAAACAACAAATTTCTTAATTAATTCAAGTAAACTTTCTTAAACAATAATTAATTTATGATTTAATCTTCCATTAAAGATAATTAATTATACTCCCAACTCTTTTTAGAAGCTCAGCCCCATTTTCCCATAAATTACTCCGCCGTCGCCACGTGTAACCCCCTCCTAACCGATTCCACAAACCCCTCTACCTCAAACACCAAAACACACACTACCCTTACCTTATCACAACACACATCCCCCCACGCGCACATCTTTTATGCCCAAAATACCCCTCAGCGCGGACACGTGTCTCCATCGCATTTGTCAGTCCACTTGAACTTTTTTTAAACTACATGCATATTACCCCTATCCATCACCCTATATATATAAATTCATTTCCTACCCAATTATCCACCGCTCAATACTTTCCCAAATTAGTTACAACCCTCATACAGAAGAAGGAAGAAATATAAACATATAAAAGAACCCTAAATTCAATACTTCTGTTAGCTTTTTAGGGTTCCGTCCATTGTCCCAACCATGAGCCCTACCCCATTCAACACCACCCCATTACATGCAAAGAAAGAGTCCCATAACATGTGCCCATCTCCTCTAAAGGTCAACAAGGACTCCCATTTCATCAAGAAATCACCCTCGTCCTCCTCCTCATCCTCCATGGTAAATGGTGTCGCTGCGGCGGTGACCACCACCAAAGCGCCGCCGCCGCAACGACACCCGGTGATCATCTATACACATTCCCCAAAGATCATCCACACGCATCCACGTCACTTCATGGCATTGGTTCAAAAACTGACCGGCCTGTCGAAATCCGCCGGGGAAGATCAAGAACTTACAAAAACTCCGAAATCCGAGCCGGGAATTGATAATACAGAAGAAAATCATCATCAGCATCAGCATAATAATAATAATAAAAACCCTAATAAAGGTAGTATGAATGATGATAATGAGTCTACTTCTGTGATCACGGATGAGAATGGCAGCAATTCAATGGGTGATGGTCAGGTTAATTTTTGTTTTGGCCCTCCTATTTTTGATCCTCCAAATCCTTGTTTTAACAATATTCCATTTTTTACCCCAAATTCTTTAGAATTATTATGCTCAGCCCCACCTTATTATAACTACCCGGATTCAATGTTTTTTATGCCCTCCATGAGAAACTCTATCTCATCTTCCACATTGGAAGGATTGAAAGAGTTCCCCGAGTTTCAATGAGGATGAACAATTTCAATTTTAATTTTAATTTTTTTGATCGAGGATAATTCATTTGAATATCTTCGAATTTTGATTTCAGCTTTAATTTTTCATACAAATAATTTTCTTTATTCTAATTTAATTAAATCCTTTGTTATTTTTCTTTTTGAAGAAATTTAAATTATTTTTTAGAAATTTAATTCAAGTTTGTCAGTTTTAAATTTTTTAATGGTTTTTTTTAATCTTTATAAAAAAAATAGTTATTTCTTTAGTTTATTATTCCTGGGAAAAGAATAGAAATTAATTCTTTGAGGAATTTATTGGTTGTCATCTGGTGCCCGTGAAATAATAGTAGTTTTTTTTTTAATTTATTGTAACGGAGATATCTTGGAATTTATTATATACATTTCATTTCTTGGTGACATTTATACATGTTATTGTTCATTTTATTGGTGTATCACTCTATTGAATGTGCCTGTGGAATGGAAAAAGTAAAAGAAACACAAACAAACAAAGATTAAAAAATTAAAAGAAATTGAAAGAGTAAAAGAATAATTCATTTAGATGTTTATATTTATTTACTTTTTATATGCACTAAAATAAAATATTTTAATAAGAATATTAAATAATTACGGATTCGGACAATACAATGACACTCCTTGTAAATAATTATAAAATCTTTTTTATTTACAAAAAAGATGTTACTAAATTAAATAAAAAAGAGGTGTAACACAATTATTAGCTAGTGCAAGTAAAAATTAATTTTTCAAATAACTATATATGCATGAATCTATGGTGAAAGTAGTTTAAATGGTGG
Source organism: Panax ginseng (assembly GCA_020205605.1). Taxonomy (NCBI): domain Eukaryota; kingdom Viridiplantae; phylum Streptophyta; class Magnoliopsida; order Apiales; family Araliaceae; genus Panax; species Panax ginseng. The sequence goes on along the minus strand of CM035145.1, from coordinate 137,202,505 downwards.
AAATTACACTTTATAAAGTCTCAATTCTCAGATTGATTTAATAATTACTGTTTCAAAATAAGTTGGCTGCCCTGGGTAATTAAATCTAAATTAAACTTTTGGTTGAATTCCTATATTGCTCCCCTATGAGGTGGTAGAATTGATTGTATTAGTTTAAACTTTAGTAAAATCAAATTAAGTTTGTATCCAAACAATTATAAACTTTTGCCCGTATATGTTTTCGTTAACTAGCTTAATAACCCGTGCAAAACACACGTATGAACATCATCAACAATATCCCTAATATATAAATGTGGATAATATTGACATCATATTGTTCCTCACAGGTAATAACTTTAAAAATATTAACCAACTAAACAATTTCGTTAACTAGAATAACTCAAATTAATATATGATTGAAAGCATTGTATAAACATCATCAACAATAAATATAAATATTGATATTGATATTGACATCATATTGTTAACTTTAAAAATATTAACTAACTAAAAAGTTTCAGATAAGAAAAACTCAAATTAATATGATTATTGTAATCACCCGGGTCAAATTCCGAATTCGGGATAAATTTTGAGTCAAATCGCTAGTTCAAATCCAATCCAATCAAATATTTGAATCACTAACACAATAATATCCAAACAAATACTTAAATCACTATAAAAGATCACTTCAACCTATTATTAGTAACTTAATTCCTTCTATTTGGACAAATTCTTCCTGCGACAGAAAGACCGGTGTTACAATTACATTTGTCCAGGAAGTTAAAACTCAAATCACATTGAACAAACACAGCGGTAACTAGGCTCCCACAACTGATTTTTCTCATTCTTATTTCGAACAGTTTGTTTCCTCTTCAAGTGTACACATTTACAAATTTACAATCCCGGAAAAATAGCCCAGGTATATCAGTAACATCAAAATACAAAACTGTAAGTATATTTGAAAATATAGTTGCATTAATTACTTCCTCTTTTTCTCTTCTTTAGCTCTGTCAAGAAAAACAGGAGCTGCTGGTATGCTGAACCACCATTCTCTCAACCTTCGCATCCATCTTTCTGTGCTGGCCCTCCTAAGAGGTGAGTACATTGTAAATCGCTCCAGGAAAACCAGTAGAATTATGTATTTACTTGGAAAGAAGGCTAGAACCAACGCTGTGACTAAAAGAGCAATGGCAAACTTCTCACTTGCCTGAGGATAAAAACGCAGTAGCAGGATTAAACCTAAGAAATATTATCTTGCATTGCAGAATTCTAAATGCAAAATAATGCCAAAATCTTAGTACTATTCAAGAAGTTTTCATTTTTTCAAGCGGGGGAAAACGAGAAATTTTCTACAAAGAAAAGCAGCCCATATCAATTAGCATTTGTCAAGATTATTGCAGTTTTTTCATCTGTACTATTGTTTACCACTACCAATCCCTTTTGTTTACTTATCCCGGATTAGTCTTTCTTTCGGTTTATCTGGTGGGGATCACTAGCACGTTGTAACTACACATTTTCTCGTGATTTCAACCAACCAGGTTCAATAAACAAAGACCTTTTGTCTCACAACTCTAGTTTTACCCCCCTTTCATCCCCTAAAGAGGGATGTACAGTGATCAAATCCTCTCAGGGACACATAAATTTAAAAACGCACTGCATTAGTTGGTGAGAATCCTTGACTCATCAAGTGTTGCCATTCATGGTGCTTCTTTTATAACAAATGAAGAACATTAACAAAATTTGCAAAGCTGAAAGGGTTAAGCAAATGAGACCTGTGGGAAAATGGAGAATAGCAAGGCGCGAAACTTGAGGAGAACAATATTTCCATCCTGGATTAGCTCTTCTGCTTGGGAAATTGCGTTCTGAACGGCCAGAAGCTGCTCCATAGTATTCATTGCCGGTGGGGCTATGACTTTGAGTTCATCAACTGGCCCTCCTTGGTTACAATACCGTGTGATCACCATAAAGATCGCAAAGAAGATGAGCAGTAATGCAAAGGCATAACCCAGCCATCCCCTGCAAAAGAATATTGAGTCGCTTTCTTTTGTAAAAAATGTACAAATGTCTGTATCTATATTTTGAGAAAAATCAGATTATAAAGAAGCATTTGCAGGAAATAAAACATAAAAGGTCTATATTATGATTTTCCATTTATCACTTCTTAAAAGAATGATTTTCATTTATCCCAACCATTTTAAAGACTAAACCTGTTCTACAAAACACCCCATGCCTTTTCTGTAAATTACATAAAATAAAAATGATATAGACAAACACAAGTTTAACACTGATAGGAACATGATTTCTTATAGATTTAAATTACTAATGTCTAAATTACTTTAAATTTCATAGATACATGTTTTCTTATATATTTAATTTAACGATGATTGCTAAGCACCCTATGAAACACATAAAGTGATATAGATCGAGCATCATGGCAAGTGTTGCCTACATTTAACAGAGTTCCATACATTTAACATTAAGTGAACAAGACAAGATATGGAAAGCTTAAATGAATGCATTATGTATTAAACTTCTCTGGAAAAAAGGATGCAGAAACTAGTCACTCAGATAACTATATCACCTCCAAATGATATATGTGATAACCAAACAGAAAAACGAAGACTTCAGAGGATCTTCCCAGTATACGAGAGAGAGAAGCCCACTCCCAAGTTCGACCACAGGAGACAGTAACTCCTGCAATATAACATGTAAAATAAAATTTAAAAGACCGAAAAATAACTATCAGATGAAATTTCAGCTATAGACTGTATAAGAAAGAAGACAAGATTCATGTTGCCAACTGCCAATAAGTGAACTACTGGGATAAAACATCTGAATCACACACTCGTCTTTATTTTAATATGTTTACCACATTTAATACAATTGTTATCACGATTGATCTGAGTAAGGAGCACACTACTTTTAGTGCTTCTTATCATTAACACTGGGATATGTTCTGTTCCAAACTTCCAATCATTCAAATTCCAAATTCTATCCTGAAATAAACAAAAGCAAATCATTAAAAATATTAGAACCACCTTCATCACAGCCAAATTGGTATCAATGCCATCAACTTTGACTCCATCAACTGAAGCTTGGGCAAGCACCACTTTTTTATAGCTACTTCTAGATTCCTTAACTGCCTTTTCCAATGGACTCAACCTCCTACAGCAATCTCACCCACAACAAGCTTTCTCTCGTTTGGAATATCCGCACTAGTTCCAAACACAAACCCCAAGTTAGAAGCCATCGACAAAGCCGATATTGAATACATACCCCTTCCAGCTTTAGTAGTATTAGTCCGCTCTAACAACCTTGTACTTGACATGTTTGCAAGTGTTTCCAGTATCAAATCTCCACCTGGAAGTTGATCACAAACATTGAATGTAAGAAGAGGCTCACAGCAAATAGGGCCCGTAGAACTAATTTCCTTAATGGCATGAACCCGCAAAATGCCGAGTATGGCTTTCAAAAGTGCTTCATCACGTTCAACTCCGGTAATCTGGAACATGCGTATAAATCTATGGACATACAAGATTTCCCGAATAATGGCCAGCCAATAGTCACGACGACTATGTCCCTTGAGCTCAGGGAACTCCATAACAACAGGTTCTGATCTACAACAGGAACCATAATAAATTTAAATTCAAAGTCATTTCGAGGAATATACGTAATCAGACAATAAGCCAAATTTAATATCAGACCATTGTATGTAATTATATTAATATTGAGAAACTAAATAAAAACAATTTGAAGGAATATAACAAGCAGATATGCATCACGCCTTACAAGGAAATTGACTTGTACATGACCGCCTTGTCAAAAAGTCTAGTTCCCCATGGTCCTGTCAACTCAGGTTTAACAACCTGATTCAAATCATCAGACAGATCATATATGTTTGCCTTGTCATAAGACACGACGCGAAGAGCTTCAAAGTAGAAAGCATGATCTGTTAGAATTAAGCGACCTGCAATCACAAATGTGAGACAAATTTTAATAAAAATTTAATGAATATTTAGAGTAGTTGCCATTACTTATTCCCTTCTTTATATTAAAATTTGTAGTCAAAAGTGGAATGTTATAAATCAACACTTGAACAAGGCAACCAACCAGGCCATGTAGAAATTCCCACGTGTTGAAGAACTGGCTGAGTGGTGACTGTTCCGTCTACTTCCAGAATCTTTTCCCCTCTTGCAGATCGTAAGGCAGAAAGGAGAGATGACTCTGATTGAGACTTTAATTTTCTTATTCCCCTGTAAGAATAACAATTTGAGATTGAGGGACTAGATTTGTGTCTCACCCTAGACATAATAACTATTATGATTTTTTTTATATAAACTAATGAGTTAAAGAAGGTAAATTCAGATAATAACCTACGTAATCATCACAACCATCTAATCAATGCTCAAACTAAAAAACAACAGAAAAATAACTAAGAAGATATGAATCTGAGCTTGAAAGAATCAAGTTCTCTCAGCAAGAAAATTTGAATTAAAAGGAAGTTCATTAGTCAAATAAGTTAGATGTAATACTTAAAAAATGTTTTGTTTTTTAATTAGTACCATAATTTATCAGAAAATTATGAATCTAAAGGACATATAACATGTGAACTTCTGGAACTACCCAGTATTGTAGCTTTCCCCAGGGATTTGGTTCTGAAATAGTACGACCTTTGCCAGGTACCAAATGAACTTGGTGATTTTTATTATAATTTAGTTTTACTTCAAATTACAATCATAATGTCAAAACTCAGTACAGAATCCTGCAACATTATGTTTAAAGATTAGTAGGAGGCATGTCTTAATATATGCAGTAATTGAGCTTTACATAGGGACAACTGATAAAGGTAGTTAGAGTGAGCTAGCTGATCTTCTGATGTGCTGTCAATTATCATGATCGATGTTGCAACAACTAAAACATTATTTTTCCTAATTAATGTCAGCGAGAACTGTATCTAGAGCATAAAATTGATGAAGATCATACCAAACTTTTAGAGGAAAGATATATCAGCACTTATTTAGTGAAAGTCTTTCTAATCAAAAAACCAACCTAAGCCAATGCTATAGCATAAATGTAAAGAAAATTTAGAATAAAAAAAAGATACAGAAAAAAAAGAAGAAAAAAAGGAAATAATTTCATGCTAACAATCTAAAGCTTCTGCCAACAAGTTACACTACTATAATTAACTACCTCACAAGAGAAAGCCATCAAGCAATTATCTGCATTCATTTCTCCCACTGAATAAATAAATAGTCAAAGGAGCAGCGAATGGTACCTCTCTAATCCACTAAGATACTTATCATAGAAGGAGAACTGTAGCCGACCACCAGTTGACATGGTAAGAACCTCAAAAAGATTATCACTGATAATTACATTGGCAATGATAGGAACTGCTGGAGCAATTCGAGAGAAGGCTTCCACCCCGACAGTAGCATCCTCATCTATCTGTGACCAAATAAAGAGTCATACAAGCCCCATCTGATTGAAAAGGCAAAAATATAATAAGAAAAATATTTTCTTGTATAAATATTAAGGGCAGTGATACATTAAGGAGGAAGTATTTGACGGGAAAATGCCTAAAGACTTTTGAAGAGATTATGGACAAGGTCGTGTAGATAATTATATGTGAAGACTTTTATGTCGCTTTTTCTTGTAAACTTTATTGTTCTTTCCTAGTTTCCTGACTCTTTCTCATGCTTCATTTCAGTTTCATTTGGTATATGGAATATGGATGACAAAGGTTCCGTTCCAAAGAAAGCATTTATTTATGATCTTTATGAGGAGCATAGACCCCACATGGCTCAATCTCCAGACGTTTGTGTTATGTGTAAGTAGAACTCTGAGATACACTCCATTTATTATATTTTGTTCTGTTGAACGAACCAAGGCAGTGTTCAATGCAATTAAATATATTCTGCCATGTATAAATACAATAGAAAATAGACATACATTAAGCAATGGTTGGCTGGAAGCAGAAGGAAATTCCCAAGCAATCATCATGTTAAATGTCAGGCGTCGAAACTTTTTATCATCCAAATAACCAGTAACTTCTTGAGATAGAGCAAGAGCCCTGAAGCAACAGTATTCCAAAAAGTTCCGTGCATATTGTGATGAATGCTTTATCGCATCAGAAGCCTCTCCATCAAAGCTTTCTTGAAGTTGACTCATGGAAATGCCAAGGATTCTGCATCATTTGAGTTTTGTTAATCCAAAAATGAGATTAATAAGCATAAATAAAAACACATTTAGGATTAACTGAGGGTCGTTTTAGATAAAATTAGTAGGTTTGAAATAAGAGATTTGTCAAATATAATCAGGTGCCTACTGGAAGTGGATTGAGAAACCAATGCAGACTTACAATGCATAGGAAGCTATTGCATTTGCAAATAAAGTACTTATTGGTATAAATGCTTCGGAAGTGTGCAATTTTCTATTTATATTTTTGGGGGGGAATTTGGGATATGGACTGAGCGTAATCCTCAGATTTTCAGAGTAGCTACTTATCTTTCACTTTGTTCCAAGATAACATTTTTTCTTCTTTTTGCATGCCTGCCATGGACTTCAGGGGATTTCTATTGTTGATCTTTGTGATGATTGGGAAGCTGCTCATGCTCTCATTTGACTATTTTCTTTTCTTTTTAATATTCTACTCTTCTTATAAGGTGTGGCGGACTACTTATTCTCTCTTATGATTGTATTCTCTCTTTTCATCTAATAAAAATTTCTCTTTTAACAAATGAGAAAAAAAAATTCCATTCAATCATGTTAATTTAAATCCATCATAATGATCTCAAATCCCATAACTGTTTTGATAATTCCACATTTAAGTTTTTATAAATGTTAATGAAGACATCCACCCCTATTGAAAAAACCAAAGTAATCCATTTTAAAATATTCTGCCCTGAATGCAACCTCAAGGCACTGATTTGTATATGCCTTAATTCTAAGAATCAGTATGGAAGAACAATAAAATTGTTAACTATCCAAAAACTTACAGTCTACCATTAGAGGTAAATCACATAAACCTATCAAAAGAAACAAAAAATAAGTAAACAAACAAACATAAAAAAGCTTACTTTGAGCATCTACGAACCATAACATTTCCTACCGGAGAGAGTTCTGCAATCCAGTTCCTTCCAGCAGACGGAGACCTTCCCATCTCCTCAATGTCTTCGTCAAAAGAATATCGGGTTTTACACAACCATTTCAATGATCTTTCTCTTACAAAATCCTCAAGCATATTTCGGGTTTTGCTGGCAATAGCCATTTCAAAAGTCTCCCCTTTCTTAAACATCAAATTGAAATCAATACTTTCAATGTGAGCTACTTTTTACGAAACCCACAACAAAACACTGACCGAACACCTCACTAATCAATACCCAATAAACAAATATTAAGATTTCAACTCCTTGCCACCAAAACTAAGAACACCCTTTTACTCGCAAAATATCCACTTCCCAAGTACCAATTTATAATTCTGCTACTGATATTCTCAAATTTTAAACTTTTCATAAAACCCATTACAGATCATTCATCATATCCCCAATTACAATCAAATTACCCAATAATCAATAGACCACCTCAACAGAAAATAATTACCTAAAATTGCACGAGAAATTCCCACAAATTCTGCAACACTGACTAACTTAGCCTGAGATTCAGAGCATCTGATCAACAACCCACAAATTGAATTCACCAATTATCGAAGTACAAGCCCAAATGTCTATTTACAAATTTATCTGAGTATTTGAAAAGATTTTGGATAAGGACAGTTCAGGAAAATTCTGTCGTGATTTGGGGTTTTTGCATATAATAACAAGCACTGTGCCGGATAAGAACGCAAGGGAGATCAGAGTTTTGGAATCGTGTGATGCAGTGACAAGGGCCGCACAAGCAAACAGGGAACTTGCGTCATCTTGTTATTAGCCTTCTGTTTTTTTTTGGCTCCTTTTCGTGGGATTTTCATCATTCCGGCTAACCTTATCTTCATTTTTCCCCTTTTTCATAAATTTTATTGTGAGTTTAAATATGAATTAGTATTAATTATTATTTTTACATGAATTTTTACTTTTATCCACTTTAGAGATTATATTTATATTTTTATGAAAAATGATATATATATCGATAAATATTTAAAAAAATATGGATTGTAATCAACATAAAAATGTATGCGATAAAATAAAATAAAATAAATTAAAGTGATACTTTCTTAATTCATCATACACAATTCATAATTTAAAAAAAACTTTGACAAATCAATTCGTAACTCTATTTTTATATATCTTTTAATTTTATAGTTTGGGGCGAATCTATATTGGGGATTTTTAGTATAATTTTTATAGGTATGAATGTAGAGTGGATATGTAAATTAATAAATTTAAGTTTGATTTTTTAATGAAAGATTTAAATTTGGTTTAATTTGGTTGAATGTGGTTTTGGTTGATTGAGTTTTTGCTTTTGAGTTGTTTGATCTTCAATTGAAAATGGGATTATTTTTGTCTAGTAGTTTCTATCTTTTATTGTGATAGCTTCTAATGATTTTGCCTTGTTTTATAATGGAAAATGAAAAATAGAAAATGATTATGAGCCTTTTATAATCACTTTACTTCCCTGTATCTAACTAATGGAACATTTATAATTTTTGGTGTAGTATAAATTTTGGATAGTTTGTTTCTCTTATTTTAAGTAAAACTTATTTAAAGTAAAACTTATTTGAAACTTATAAAAAGATACTAAAATTAGTTTATACTTTGAAATTATTTCATGATTTTGTTTGAATATAAAAATTAAATTTGGTTTGAGACTGAGCTTTTGAGAAATATTTTTTATTTGAAATTCATTTTTTAGTTTTTAAATTTTATGAATAATTTTTTTTAAATTCATTCTTTATATTATTATAATATTTATTAAATTTGTAAATTTTATTATTTAGTTCAAATAAAAATATTTAGTAAAAAAAAAATAATAAAATGCTAAATAAAAAAAATTTAGATCCGCCCCTAATTATTGCGATACAATTTGACTTAGGAGCCTAGGTAAAGTCACGAAGGGAGGCAAGAGGAAAACTTATTTTCAATCTTTGTAGAGTTAGTTGCCGATGAGGCCTTGAAGTCTTACGTTTGATTCTTGCTCAGGTGAATTTATTTAAGATTTGTTTGTAAGTTTATTTATTTTTTCTTTAGTGAAGTTTGATTTGGTTTGATTTTCTTTTAGGTAATTAATTTCTTCCTTTATATATGTGTGATTTGTTTGTGAATTTATTTTTTTCTTTTAATAAAATTTGATTGGTACTTGATTATGAATTATATAATACCTGTAGAGCCATAATACTTCATGATGGGTAGATTTTGAAAGTATGGAGCCGGTTCATTGGGCCGACCCAGTGGGTGGATACTATTTTTATTTTGGGCCTATTGAGTATTGGGCTGAGTCAATGGGCCGAACTTTTGGATGAGGATAGTTTCACTTGGGCTTTGACCGGTGATGATTATGGGGATAAACTTTGACTGTCATCTCTGCATTGTATTTAATGAGGATTGGATAGGGCTTAGTCGGTTAGAGGCTGTGGGCCAGGGAAAGTCAATAACGTACAAACCGAACTTTGGAGTATATGAGGCAAGGATCACACACAACATGAAGGTAACGAATTCATTTTTCTCTCTCAAGCACTAGATATTATTTTCCTCCATTGTTAATCTTGTGATCGCTTTGTCTTGACTCTCACGCCGAAGTTATCCCAAACAGTCGGTGCCGAGCTTTTGGTGTTGATCGTGTTTACTGTGCAGGATATCGGACGCGTCTTACGTGATTGGGACGTGAGGAAAGATCTTGGCGTTAACATTGGCGCTAGAAGGAGGGTTGTTTTCTAGTGTCCTTGAATATTTTCAATCACAAACTATGTTTGTTCTACATCAGACTCCATGGGGAAGAGTAGAACACCTACACCCGAAGAACGGTAGATGGTCACATTTCGCCCGTCTACACAATGAAAGTATCTGTCGAGGATTGATTGGGTCCTTCAAAGAGTGCTTTCGTCTTTGATCGCTTCTTCAAGCGGTTTCTAAGGGTTCTCGCTCGAGGGCCCAAGGTGATCTTAGAAGAAGATTGATTTTCTTCTTGGGAAGACGACCATGGTCGGAGAAAAGGGTAGAAGGCATACTGCTTAGAATCCTATATCAAAGTGGTCAGACTGACAGACCGATCAAGTTAGAAAGAAGTCTATACTTTAAAGACATGTCTCGAGGCCGTCCTCGGGATCGAAGCAAACCCAACAGCCATTTTCCTGATTGACCGAAGAGGGTACTCCGCCCTATTAGTTCTCGGGATTATGGTCGAAGCAGAGTAGATGAAGACCCAATAGCCATTTTCCTGATTGACCGAGAAGGGTACTCCGCCCTATTGATTCTCGGGATTATGGTCGAAGCAGATGTATACGAAGACCCAACAACCATTCTCTGATTGGCCAGAGAAAGGTACTTTCATACTATCGGTTCTCGGGATTATGTCGAAGCGAGATGTGATCGAAGACCCAATGACCATTTTTCGATTGATCAAGAGGGTACTCCGCCCTATCGATTTACGTGATTATGGTCAAAGCAGATCCAGAAGCCGCACTCCTGAGAATCCACTGAGGGCACACCGCCCTGTGGGTACTTGTCTTTGGAGATGCCCGTCTAAAGTTGCAGGTTCGAATGGAAAACACCAGATTGTTCAGAAGAAACTTTGATGAGGTTTAAAGTCCAAAATCGGCAGAAAGATGTTTGTCAATCTTTGGTACGTGGAAAGGGCTGAAGAATGCTAAGACGTTCCAGTGGACTTCGGGTTGTGAAGACGCCTTCCAGGGAATAACGACCTATCTTTCTTTGATGCCTTTGTTGGTGAAGCCCACTCCTGCTGTGTTATTGTATTTATATCTGGTAGCTAGTTCATTGGCAGTGGAAGCAGTTTTGGTGCCAGAAGTTGGGGGTAAGCAACACCCAGTTTACTATGTAAGCCGTGTCCTTAGGGATGAAAAAATAAGACGACAATAGTTAACGAGAAGTCGAGAAAGTCCGACGGTGATGATCTGATTTCTACTTGACGAGGATATTCTTCTTCGAATAATCAGTACAACCGGCTATCAGGTTCAGATTCAGAGCAGTCGATCACAATGATGACTCAATTACTAATGCCTTGTCAGAATTGGCTATTACCCAAGTGAACACCTTCGCTGATTCGATGGTGTTCTTACTTCGGATCGAATTTTGGCTAAAAAAGTGAAGTACAAGGGTGCCCATTCTGTGCTTATTAATGATGATCTTTATCGAAGAGGTTATTCTTCTCCATTATTAAGTTGTTTGGTTCCATCCGAAGCTGAGGATATCCTTTGATGAGTTTACGAGGATGTGTCAGCTGAATAGTTCGATCCTGCATCAGCCACTAAAAAGGATATATTCGATTTTATCTCATATACCTTTTGTTGTTTGGGGGGTATTCATACTGGGTCCATTGCCTAGGGGTCAGGTTAACAGACGCCAGTTCATGGGATCAAAGTTTGAAGCGTTCAGTGAGGATTTCAGTAGCTCATCCATAGTCTGACAGGCACAGCAAATGCCACCTCGGTGTAAGGAGGTTCGGGTGGACTCACTGACCATTCGATAGTAGCCTTATTGGCAGGTGGTCCTTATGAGTTTGTCAGGCCCTTCGTGGTAGGCAATTGTCGTTCTTTAGACGTTGTCAGGCCCTTCGTGGTAGGCAATTGTCATCCTTTAGACTTATAGACGTTGTCAGGCCCTTCGTGGTAGGCAATTGTCGTTCTTTAGACATTGTCAGTCCCTTCGTGGTAGGCAATTATCGTCCTTTAGACGTTGTCAGGCCCTTTGTGGTAGGCAAATGTCGTCCTTTAGACTTTGTCAGGCCCTTCGTGATAGGCAAATGTCATCCTTTAGACTTTGTTAGGCCCTTCGTGGTAAACAAATTCCTACGTATGAAGCGAATCTACGACACTTTTGATGACGAATAAGTATTGCATTACTTTATTACCTGATTTTGTTTAAGTGTTGAGTTCGGGTTGCATTATTACTTGATCTTATCTGTTATATGACTTGTTTAATTGTTCACTAACAGTTTAAGAAAGAGCTTGTATATTTTTCAAGTTGATTGAACTTGTTAATCATTTCATTGATATCTAACTGTTTACAAAGGAGATATGAGTCTTTACAGGGAGTCCTAAAGCTACGAATGGAACGGTATCTTTAAGCTTGCTTATCATCTTCGCTGTCTGGAGAGTCGAGGAGCCGGATTTACTTCGGCAGACCTCGTACCCTCCAGAGTATATGTGGACAATTTCATTGTTCAGCTCGGCAGACTTCCTGTAATTTGCTTCAATCTCCTTGCGAAGATGGTCAGTTAATGGTGGGCCCAAATCCCTGAGAGCCCGGAGTTCTCGAAGTTCCTCTTCAAGCTTTTGACGATAGGCCAGATGTCTTACTTCTTTAGCTTGGGTATCGTTATTTTGCTTCGCTAGGCTTGAGTTGGATTGGGCCAGATCTTCGATTTTCTTCGCCAAAATTCCGTTTTTCTTCAGAAAATCGATATTTATATCATTGATGACTTGATGAATAGCCCGGGACGTCTTCAAATCTTCTTTGGTTTGGGCAAGGTCTTTCTGAAGGCACTTTTTGTCGTGAAGAGCAACTTTGAGATTGCTTCTATCTTTCGCCAAAGCAGATTTAAGTAGGGTATTCTCTCTTCGAGTGACTTCCTCTTCGGCTTCGACCTCTTTATATTTAGGACGGAGGCGTCCGAAGACAGTGTTTGCCTGCAAATGATCAATGTCCATTATAGAGTTGTTGCTGAACCGATGGTCATCGGTATCACGGACGAAGGAGTTGTAGAGTTGAAATGGAAAATTCTCATTGGATTCTGACAAGAGAGTGAAGGATCCCATGGCTTCGGGCCCGGATTTCGAAGAGTTTGGTTTTCTTTGGCGATCATGTTTGGGTGTTCTCTTCCTTTATTCTCCGGGATCTTCGTCGAGGTACCCGGCAGAGGATCGGTTTCTGTGGAAGGCATTGGTGGTTCTTCGGAAGCCGGAGGATTTGTTTTGGTTTTTCTCTTTTTGGCACGAAGGACTCGGGTCCGTTCGCCAAGGGGCATGTCGAGGAGGCACTCGTTGTATGTCTGTGTAAGGGGATGTTTGGGTTTTCGGCCAGCTTGCTTTCTTCGGCAAGGCTGGTTTGTCCCTTCGATGGGAGTTGATTCGATGGCTTGAGCTTCGGTAGTTGAAGTCACTTCAGTTGGTACTTCTGTAGAGGTCGGCGATGATGAACCCGAAAAAAAATCTATATGGATCCCTTCGGTCATTCGACGTCGATTGTGTAAGATCCCAAATTTTATGAAATAAAAGTATTCAATTTTTCTATTTAGTAAATGGTTAAATTGATAAAAGTTTAAAGTTATGGGTGAAATGTGCAAATTTTTTAAAATAAGCAAGTGGTTATAAAATACTCATTGTTGTCGGGGAATATTTGTTTGGTGCATGGAATATTCTTCCGTCGGGAATATTAAATGCGACGAAGCGATCTTTAATGGGCCCCATAACTGAAAAAGCGATTGGATGAAGAAAACAGCAAAGTATAAGTTGTTTACAAATAACAACAGAATAGTTATTCACAGTTATCTTGTTGGAATACCCTGGTTAAAACACAAGATGTCGCATTGTTGCACAAGAAGACATGACAGTATTGCACCAATTATTGATTCTTACGTAAAGTAAAGGCACTACTCAATAATTATTACGAGAATTCTTGCTCAATATTTTATTTTTGATTCAATAATTACTGCGTTGATATTTTATATTATTGTTGTTTTAATAATTGTCAATGTCTAGAAAGTTCTGTCTAAAGAGAGGTTTGGTCACCTAATTGCGCGTCAGTAAGGAGAAATTCTTATTGGAAAGCCCCTCTTTCTTTGAGAAATTTTGGTTGTCAATATTGTGATTCTGTAATATTATTTGTGAATAATTAATTATTAATTTTTATGATGAGAAAAATATTTATTTTATGTGGATATAGATGGAGAAATTTTTTAAAGTGACAATTGTTGAAAATTGATATTTTATCTTTTCTGATAAAATAATATTTTATTATATTATTATAATATAATAATGATGATATTTTTTATAATGAATGTGTGATATATAAGTATATGAGGAGGAAGAGTATTTTGTTGTATTAAATGATTAACACATGTTTTGTGTGTCGGTGGACCCTATTTCTTGGTTTGAAATTTGATTATAGCACAGTAAAATCGTCTGTATGTGGATTTCGGTCAATTTTGTTTGGAATTTGGAAAACTTTCTTCTGAAAAGTTGTAGAGAATTGAATTTCCTATAAAAATTTGCGAGATTCGAATTTTCTGATAAAAAAGCTATTTATTATAAATTATTGAAGTTCCAGAATAATTGATTTTTGAAGTTTAATAATTTTTATTAAGAAAAACGTTTTTATCATTGTTGTGGGCCCCACTTGCACATGTTAGATGCTGAATTCAGATGGTTAAGGTGGGCTAAGGAAAATTTTATATATATATTATTATTATATTAAATTTTCTGCTTTGGTGTTCTAAGCATTTTCCTATAAATAGGGTGCTTGGGTTAGAATTGAAAATAACACCAGAAACTGAAGTTTTCTCTCTATTTCTCTCTCTATATTATCGAGTTTATTCTTGTGAGTATTTTGATATTTTAAGTGTTGCTATACGATGCAAGTTCGTTCAGCGTTATTTCAGTCAGAAGTACTGCTCTTTTGAGGTAAGGGATAGTAAGAGATATTGTCGTTAGTATTTAAAGGTTATTATGTTTTTCAATTTAGAAATTTTTCTGAACCTTCAAAAATTCTGGAAAAATTTGAAATGATATTTTGATGAGTTTTGTAGATTGTGTCCAAAAATGGCAATTTTTGGATGTATAGATTAGGAGTTATGGATTTTATGAGAAAATACTATTTTAAAAGTAACCGCTTATAACTCCTTATGATTAACTCCAAAATTGATGAAATTTTTATTGGGAGTACATCTATATAATATTAGTATACTCTGTAAATGTCGGAATTTTTGGATAAAAGTACAATTTATGATAAATGTCTGAATATTTGATGGTTTTGGCCATGTGAAAAATAGTAAATAAATTTTAAAAATTCCAAAAAAAATATATGTTCAATATGGGACTATATTATGCTAAATCCCAGAAAAGAAATATTTTTGGAACTGATTTGATATTTTTCATGAAAATGTTCTAGTTATGAATAAATGAATTAAATATGTTATGTGAAGTAAGAAAATTGGAAAAATATGATTTTATGGCTTGAGAATCATATATGAGGTATATGCAGATTTTTGATGAGGGTTTTGGTTATTGGTGATGAAATCTTATGAGTTTGGCATTTTAAGATGATTAAATGCATTTATTAGTAAAATGTAAATAATTAAAATAAATTGTTTATACGTTTAAGAAATGATTAAAATATTGTGGTAGTATTAATAATATTAGATTATGAGATTATTAAGTGATTTATAAAATTTGGATTAAGGTGTTATGAAATCATTTATTTATGAATCTTACTCTTGAGATTAAATCTATATGTTGATTATATTATTTTTATTATCATATATAACATTCTTATAACCTTAATGATGAAATTTCTCTTTCACTTGATTATAAAGATGGGTAGATTATTAGTATAATCGTGACTATGTGTTCTCTTTGGCCAGCAGTGCAAAGATGAATTGTTAACTGGTATGATCATGATCATTGAATTTATAATTGAATATCTTTAGCTTAAGTGTAAAGATGAATTGATTAACATGGTTATAATTATTGTTTATATAAATTCTGAAATGATTATATATTTCTTTGAGATATGAATATATTTGGCTGTAGTGCAAATATGAGAATCATTGATGAATATATTTGGCTGTAGTCTGAAATATGAATCTGTTGAGGAATATCTTTGGCACATAGTGCAAAGATGAATTATTGATGAATATCTTTGGCCGTAGTGCAAAGATGACTGTTGTTGTTGAATATCTTTTGCACGTAGTGCAAAGATGAAATGATAATTGAATATCTTTTGCACATAGTGCAAAGATGAAATGATAATGAATATCTTTAGCAATGTATGAATGAATTATTGATGAATATCTTTGGCTCGTAATGCTGAAAGATGACTTGTTGTTGAATATCTTTGGCTTATAGTGCAAAGATGATTTGTTGATGAATATCTTTGTCTCGTAATGCAAAGATGACTGTTGTTGTTGAATATCTTTGGCTGTAGTGCAAAGATGACTTGTTGATGAATATCTTTGGCCGTAGTGCAAAGATAAATTTATTAGTATGATTATGAACATGAACTGTGATTTGGTATAACCATGATCTTTGATGTTTCAGGTGATGAAAATTATCTTTGTCCTGGATGAGAAAAGGAATTTAGAACTACAATTACGATTATGAGTTATACATGTGATTGTGGACAGGAATTGTTGATTGATGTTACAGGGATAAAACATTGTTGGTGGACTTTTAACATGGAGAAGATAATAGATTTTATGGTCTATTTGAATTTTCTAATGGATTGCTAATTCCGCTGCAACTATGGTTGAAAAGTTTTATCATCTACCATATGTTCTAAATCTCTGATTTATTACTGATGAAGGCTATTGATAATTTAATTATCTTTAGTCATGATATTCTTTACTGAGCTAGTTGTGTGCACCCTTTTGCTTCACAATTTCTTTCAGGTAATAAGAGTGTAGCTGGGTCGAGCGGGGATAACAGAGGAATAGAACGGTGGTCTCTAGCTGTGGAGATTCTCCCTAAACAGCATAGAAAAGTGTGTTGTATACATCATTTAGTAATTATATTTAGTGAATCAACTAGGGTGAGGCGAACCCAACGTTGGAAGGGTGTTTTGCCACTATCATACAAGATGTCATGGTGACGTGCTATCCAAGGTTGGGATGTGAGTCACAGTTGGTATATATTTGTATCAAAACTCACAAACATATGTGTTTGTTGTATTTTGCACGACAATTATTGTAATAAAGTTGTAGTTGTTTTACATGTACCATGTATTTGGCGACTCGATGGAATGGGCCTTATTTTGGGGTTAAATCACAGGCTGACCGGGACCTTTATACTCTTTCATTAAACATCCTGTTTAATAAAAGACTAGGGGGCAATGTTGGGCCATAATACTTTAGACATAATGGGTAGATCTTGAAAGTAAGGGGCCGGTTCATTGGGCCGACCCAGTGGGTGGATACTATCTTTATTTTGGGCTTATTGAGTATTGGGCCGAGCCAGTGAGCCGAACTTTTGGATGAGGATAGTTCCACTTGGGCTTTGAACGATGATAATTATGGGGATAAACTTTGACTGTCATCTCTGCATTGTATTTAATGAGGATTGGGCCGAGGCTTACTTTAGAGGTAAGGCGTGGGCGGGGAAAGTCGATGTGTCTGACCGAACTTTGGAGTATATGAGGCAAGGTCACACACAACATGAAGGTAACAGATTCATTTTTCTCTCTCAAGCACTAGATATTATTTTTCTCCATTGTTAACCTTGTGATCACCAGAACTCTCACGCCGAAATATCCCCGACAAAAGCCGGCCAAACTTTTGGTGTTGATCGTGTTTACTATGCAGGATATCGAACGCGTCTTACGTGATTGGGACGTAAGAATCTTGACGTTAACAATACCTTTTGGAGAAGGTAATATATAATTCATAATCATAATATTACCTTCTCCAAAAGGTAATATATATTATAAAATTTGATTGTCGCAAATAATCTTTGTAGAGTAAGTTGATTTTGACTTTATGTTGAGGGATAGACTCAAATCCATGATGTTGTATGGTAAAAAAGAGGTCTTCCTATTAGGTTATCATCTTTGATTTTTAAAATTATTATAATTAAGACAAAAATATTTTTAATTTATTTTTTATTTTAGTTCAATTAAAATTGTCACTACATGAATTAATAGTGAGTCTTTACCGGATGGCATCTGAAAAACTCATTTTTCCAAAAATAAAAAATTACCATTTTAGTAAAAGGGCAAAAAAGTTATAAAATAATAGACTATTATTATAACTGAAAACAATAATTATACATAACAAATCAATATAATTATATTATGCAAAACAACATTTAAACTACATAAAATAACAAGTAAACTAAACCAAATAACAATTAATTAAACGATATAAATAAACTAAACAATTATCTTCTTTTTTTCCATCAAGGTGATAAATTTTTCGTGATTAAGATACCTCTATTACACTTATCCTGTAATTTCTTTCAATATGTATTTATCTTCAAATGTGAGAGAGGTTAAAGTATTTTAACTTAGGATTTTCTGCATTACATGTATCATCTAATTTTTTTTTCCGATACACATTCAACGATACAAATATTATACTCCCTCCGTCCCAAGATAAAAGTCCTGATGAATTTTTCACACATATTAAGAAGAAGAATAAAATGACAAAATTGCCCATAATAATACTCTCTCTGTCCCAGGATAAAAATCTTTATTACTATTTTGGGTAGTCCCATGTTAAATGTCCACTTTCCTTTAATAACCATACTTTTACACATTTTTTCCTATTATACCCGTAGCATTAAATATCTCATACTTTTATTATTTTAATTCTCTCTCCATATTTAATGACATATTATTATGGGCAATTTTGTCATTTTATTAATCTTCTTAATATACGTGAAAAATCCACCAGGACTTTTATCCTGGGACGGAGGGAGTATGTCATTAAATATGGAGAGAGAATTATAATAAGAAAAGTATTAGATATTTAATGCTACGGGCATAATAGGAAAAAATGTGTAAAAGTTTGGTTATTAAAGGAAACTGGATATTTAACATGGGACTATCCAAAATAGTAATAAGGACTTTTATCCCGGGACGGAGGGAGTATTTAATAACCAACATGCCTAATCAATTAATACATTTAAAAAAATAATTAAACTTAACACAAACTTATTTAATAACAAGAACAAACATTAATACATTAATAACTAACATAAGATTAATGTCTCGCTGCTTGATATTCATTTTCCTCTGAAAAAATTCTCAAATCAAAACCCTAAACTTCAAGCACCACACACTTATGTCTAACTAATATAAGACCATCGTTATTTTCCCCCTCTTCGAATCAATCGACAATCGTGTCTTCACCAAAGATGATTGTGTTGAGGAGTTCCGACGACGAGCCTTTCGATGTGGAGGAGGCGATGGCGCTGGAGTCGCAGACCATCAAGCACATGATTGAAGACGACTACGACAACACCAGTATCCCGTTTCCCAATGTCACCAGCAAGATCCTGGCTAAGGTCATTGAGTACTGTAAGAAACACATTGAGCCTCCTAAATCTGATGACTCTATCAAGACAGCTGAGGATGAGCTTAAGAACTTCGATGTTGATTTCGTCAAAGTTGATCAGGGCACTCGCTTTGATCTCATTCTGGTTTAACTCTTTTACCCTTTGTTTCGTTCCTAAATTTTCCTCCTATATAGCAGTCGTGCCTTTTGATTGTTTTCTGATGAAGATGGTTGAAAATATTTGGAATGATATTGGTTATTGTTTGAATTTTTAATTATGGGTTTGTACTGATGCTGTGATTCTTTGTTATTGGGTAACTCTTGTTGTTACTGTATAGGAGGATTTTGAAGTTGGGGCTGGTGAGATTTTTCTATCTCTTTCTCTCTATAACCTAACACCATCATCACTATTCATCATCTTCCTCATCCGATTTAGTACAGAAAACCCAAATACCAATTGTGGGTTATGGATTGGGTGGGTGGGTGGGTGGGTGGGCGGGCGGGAGGGCGGGCGGATGAGTAGGTGGATCTTATTATTATTATTATTATTATAATTATTATTATTATTATAATATGTAGTAGTAGTTAGAATTAGAATTAAGTATTATATATTTATGGGTTTGGATAAGTGCTTTATTTTTAGGGACAATTACATATTCTAATACATTTTTAAAAATAATTACATCAATAGTGCACTCATATAATATTTACACAACTAATACACTTTCATATTTATTTACATATTCTAGTGCAATTAGGATTCTTTAATTTAGGCCTTCTTCTCTCTCTCCTCATCTATAACAACTGCAACATGCAAAATCTCTATTACATCCCCACCGCCACCTGTAATAAATCTCCCATTCGATTTCCTGTTGCTGCTGCTCTTTTTCTGACGTTACCATAAACTATCTCTTTCTCTCTTTTCTGCTAAACTAAAAAAATGGCATTCTGAGGCAAACAATAATAATATTGATAGAATTGGAATTAGCGCGGCCTTGGCGAGGCAGAAACCCTCGATTGCATGTAGCGGGACCACCATTATCGACGTATCGCTGCTTCCCGACTCAAAGGTGACGACCCGGACGTGGCAACTATGGTAAAAAAAAAATCAATCACGGACTTTATAGAAGAGAAGAAGAAACTATGGCAACAATTGGGGTAACTTCGATTGGTTGTTCATGGGTGCTCTATTGTCATCGACTATGGAGGATCTTGTAAAAATTAAAATCTCTGTCATGAGTAAGATCTTTATATTAATTGCTCTTTTTCTCTTTTTTCGAGAGGTTGGGGCTATTATCTCTTATGATGGATGAAGATAGAAAAGAACATTACCAATTCTATTTCATGTCGAGTTAACGTTACCATCGCTTTCTGTTTCGACGGCGTTACCATCGATCTGTTTACTGCTTTTTCATAATGCGATTGGTAGCCAAACCTTCATATCAAGGTAACCAATTACATTTTATTAAGTTTTCAAATTATTTTGCATGTAATACAGTTGGTAGCCAAACCTTCATGCAGTTGGTTGCCAAACTTTCAGATGAAGGTAACTAATTCATACTGTATAGATTGGTTATCTTGGTATAAAAGTTTGGTTACCTTGGTATAAAAGTTTGGTTACCAATTCAGTTTTATTAAGTTACCAATTTCGTTTGAATGTGATGGAGTTGGTAGCCAACCATTCATACAAAGGTAACCATTTTATTATTTATGAGTAACAAAATAGTTATAAAAAAAATTTCAGAACATTAATAGTTACATTTATTTATTTTTAAACTTTTGTAGGGCGAATCTTCTTCTTATTCTCATTGGTGTTTTGGACAACGGAGATTCGCGACGGTGTAGCGGCGGTATAGCGGCGAACTATTATTTCAAAGTGTATGTGAGGGAGATGAAGGTTTGAATTTGAATATTTAAATGTGAATTATTATTTTGAATTTGAATTTGTTTTTGTTGTTAGATCCAAATATTTGAATTTGAATTATTAATTATGGCAGTTATTTGTCTTTGATTTTAGGTTTCCTTATTAATGTGAATTGCACTTTTTTTGTAATAATTACATTCTTTTTGTAATTATTTGGTTGATACACTTTTCTTGTAATTATTTTCTATTTGTTGTATATTTATGTAAATGACCCTTTTTTTTATGGGTGGATTTTCAGATGACATGTAAAAAAATATTATTACAACTAGGATTTTGTGCATATGTGGCATTGTCATGTCACACTTCCGTTAAAAAACTTAACCCCATTGACGGAAATTCAAATTTTTGTAAGAAAACTGAAGTTCAGTGAGTTGACTGTAAGAAAAAAAATAATTTAGTAACTCAATTGTAAGTTGACATAAAGTAGAGTGACAAAAAAAATATTTATCCCGTTATAGGCTTATAATAGACATGCTAAATAGAAAATTATAATTATTAGTGATTCAAAATTTTTCATTACACTAAATCATTTTTATCTTAAAATTATATCTTATTATACAAATACAGTTTTAAAAGGTAGCCCGTGACTAACCAGGATCCGGATTCTCTATGAGGATTTTTTTATTTGGATTATAAATAGGACTCACAACATACCAATTTGCATTCAAAATTTGTACAAATTCAGTATGGATGGACCAATTATTTTTTAGACTTGATGATCTTACTACACAAAAATAATTATCAATACTAATGCTATATAATCCTATTAAATGAAGAGGTGTATTATTATTATTATTATTATTATTATTATTATTATAAATATTCGTTTAAATATGTCGTTTTTAAAATTTATCCGATATATAATTATTAAAACTTATACGTGTTTTGCACGTCTTATAAAAGACTAGGGAGGAGCTTTAAACTTCATTAGCCTTATAATGGCCCAATAATTATTTCTGTCAGTTAATAACAGCTAGCCCAAAGCATATGAAGACACCAAATGAACATTGGTTTAGTAAACTATTGAATGTGTGGCTTATTTTAGAGTAATGCAACCACAAGGTTGGGCCTTGTATCACAATTTTTTTTTTTTGGGTCCTTTACAATAATATACAACATTTAGAAAGTAATTACACTATTAGTACATTCATAAAATATTTACAATTAATACACTTTCTATATTTATTTATAATATTAGTGCAATTATGATTCTTTAATTTAGGAAATTAGTATGCAATTAGGATTCAATTCATAATAATAAGAAAATCTAAAATCAAGGAGAAATAACTACCATAATTAATAATTCAAATTCAAATAGCTTGGATCTAACAACAAATTCAAATTCAAAAATAATAATTAAAATTCAAATATTCAAAGTTTGGCAACGTCATCTTCCTCCTCCCCTTCGCCGGTCATCTTCATCTTCCCCTTCGCCGCCGCTTCAACACCATGGACGCCGATCTCCTCATCCATTACGGCCACATCTGCCATTGTGACGAAGGTTGATTTAGTCCAAAAATTAAAAGGAGAAAAAAAATAAATTTTAGTGCAGTTGGTATCCAAATATTTATACAAAGGTAACTATTTTAGTTTTGTGGGTAATCAAGAAATTTCGGTCGATTGATAACCAAACTTTCAAAGGTAACAATTTTAGTTTTTATTGGTTACATTTGTATTAAGGGTTATTACCAATCACCTTTATGAAAAAAAAAATCTATAATAGATTTTTATAATTAATTAGTAACCCAATAAAAGCTGAATTGGTTTACCTTTGTATTAAGGTTTAACTACCAATTGCATTAAAAAAAAAATCTACAAGAATTTTTTTTAATTAATTGATAACCCAATAAAAGCTGAATTGGTTACATTTGTATAAAGTGTTAACTACCAACTGCCTTTATTAAATAAAAAAAAAATCTATAATAGATTTTTAAAATAAATTAAAAACCTAATAACACCGAATTGGTTACCTTAGTATGAATGTTTGGCTACCAATCTGTGTCTTATAAAAAAATTAAACAAGAATCTTATTATGAAAAAATCGTAGGTGGAGGATGGCGTTAATGGTGGAGGAGGGCGGAGGAGAAGGGCGTTACTGGTGGAGGAGGGCAGAGGATGACGTTAACAAGTTGGGACTGTTAATGGTGGAGGAGGAGAAGACTGACAAAGGCGAAGGAAACATGATTTTTATTAAGGAAAGAGAAGGTGTGCTATATAATTTACATATTAATTACTTAATTTAATAAGTAAATCAATACTAATCCCCTAAATTAAGAAATCCTAATTGCATACTAATTTCCTAAATTAAGAAATTCTAATTGCACTAATATTGTAAATAAATATAAAAGTGTATTAATTATGTAAATATTTTATGAGTGAACTATTGTTGTAATTATTTTTAAAATGTAATAGAATATATAATTGTTCCTTTTTTGTGTGTGGTGAATTTACAAGAAATTTTGAATGTAACAATAATATATAATCTACTACCAGAAGGGCATGTGACAAATAATGTTAGGAGATCCTTTTTAAAAAATGAAGTTAAATTTGTATAAAGTGGATTGAGAGGAGGAAAAAAAAGACTTAAATATAAAGAATTATCTTAAATTATTAATTTTTTTACTTTCGTTCAATTGAACTTGTCACGTGATGACGTGACCCCTGCTCATTAGGCTAATCAATGTCTACGTGTAATTAAAAGTTAGACTTAAATATAAATTACTACCTTGAACTATTGATTTTTTTACTTAAATTTGGTGATCGGTCTTTCAATTTTCTCACTTTAGTTCAATTGAAGTTGAAGATGGTGGGCTCACAGAGGCAAAATGGTGAGAGTTATTTACTTTTTAATCACAAGTTTTTAATTGGTATTCTTTATTAACTAAGAACTCAAGTACATGGAAAGTGATTATGTGTAAATTATGTTCTACTAATTTAATATCAGTTTTTATTTTGTGGAAAAGAAATATTTAATGATAGTTGTAAGAAGATGGCATCTAATTAATAATTACTTACAAATAATTTTCACTACAAAAAAAGGCTTATTTCCGACGGATATATTGTCGACGGAAGACATTCAGTCGGTCTTAGTATATTCCCGACGGAATATTCGGTCGGAATTCATTCCCTCAGAAATAACGTAAACACGACCGAATTCGGTCGAAAATAAGTGAAAGTAAAGGCGCCAAAAAAAGCCGCCAAATAGCGAATTATATTCTCGACGGAATACTAATATTTTCGACAGAATGTTCGTCAAAGTTATAGTATCATCGACGGATATAATTCCGTCGAAAATAATTAAATAAAAACAGATCCGTTGATTCATTTCAGACGCTGCTCTCTATCTCCCTTTCTTTATTTCACTGTTCTCTCTCTCTCTCAGCCGCGATTAACTCCTTTCGTCCTCTCTCTCGATTAGAACCTCTCCTTACCACCACACACCTCCGTTTCTCCGCCACATTCATTCTCATCCTTGCCTACTACCACCACCACAAATCGGCTGACGAGAGCATCTACGGCAGACGGCATGACTAGCTCCCCCTTCGATTCTCTCTTCCCCTCCTCATTTCTCCTCTTGTAATTCAAGGTACATACTGAAATTCCTAATTTTTTTAGCTAGGTTTAATATATATATGCTGATTTTGACTGAAATTTAGTTTGAGTTATAGGGTTAATTTATTATTATGGTAGCTTGGGTTAATTTTCAATCTGGAATTGGTTAATATATATGGAATCTGGAATTGGTTAATATATATGGAAATTTGGAATTGGTTATAGGGTTAATATATATGCTGCTGATTTTTTTTATGCCTTTTTCTTTATATAGAAGTGAAATGCAGTTGTCATCAAATTGAAGAGACTTATAATTTGCAGTGTTGTGATTTCTGCCTTTTCCAGCATTACGAATTTTAATTTGTGAATCAATTGAATTCCTCTTTTTTTTGGGTGTTGAATATTATTTAAGCGGTTTAAGCGAATTTACATGGAAGTTATGGATGGTAATAAATAATTATTTAATTAACTATATAAAAGACAATTAGGACTTAGTTTGCCACTAAAACTAAATAGTAATACTAAAAAATTAAATAAATTAATACAAAATAAAATACTAGGAGATTTAAATAACTTTAATAAATTAAATTATATAATATAATATAATATACTTTATTATTTAATATAATATTATTAAAAAAAAAATCTAAATAAATAAATTAATTTAATTTAACTAAATTAAATTAAATAAATCATAACTCGGACACACTTTCATTTCATTTGGTTTGAGTTGCCATCTTTTGGGGCATACTAGCAGACTTCGTCATTGCATAGATGTCAATGCATCACGGAGAAAAATGTGTTAGAGAACTTGTTTTTACAAATCTTGAATCTGAGTGGTAAAACAAAAGACAATGACAAATCACGTAAAGACTTGGAGGAAATAAACATCGGTAGGAATTGTGGCTCTGGCCCTAACAACTCAAAACCAAAAGCTCCATTTTGTTTTACCAAGCAACAGTTGAAAACATTTGCAAGTGGCTTAGTGCATTGAAGCTACCGGATGGTTATGCTTCTAACATCTCTCGATGTACTAAGGTTGAAGCGATTAAAATTACTGGATTCAAGAGTCATGGTATTATGTATTCATGCGAAGTTGATTCCAATTGCCTTTAAGTGAAGTATTACCGAGGAATATAAATGATGCATTTACTGCTTTTCAAATTTTTTTGGGGATATTTGCTCTCTTTGTTATAAGATGCGGTGATGTGGAGCAGATGGAGAAAAATATAGTGTTGACAATGTGTAAGCTCGAAATGATCTTACCTCCAGGGTTCTTTGACTCGATGGAGCATTTGTCTATTCATATGCCATATGAACTTAAGCTTGGAGGACCGGTGCAATATCGATGGATGTATCCTTTTGAGAGGTAATATCACCTACATTGTGTTATAATCATCACCTGAATATTGTTTTAGCCGATATATTGTTTTATTTCAGGTATATGCGTCGATTAAAACAGAAAGTTAAAAACAAAGCTCGTGTAGAGGGTTCTATAGCTGAACGTTATATGGAGGAAGAGCTTGTCAACTTCTACTCGCTATACTTTGATGATGTAGTCTCAATGAAGCACAATCGTCTAAGTCGTAATGAGGTCATCGTCGATCCCCAAACGCGTGCTGATGAGTTGGCTGTATTCACTTATCCGGCCAAACCATTTGGACATGAGACGACGACTTACCTAACCGATAAAGATTTAAAGATTGTATCTACATATGTGTTACGAATATGCACAAGTATCGTCGTGCGTACATCAAGTATGTATTATTTCAAGTTAAAAATGAATTTTTCTTACCTTAATCAAATAATTAAACAATTGCCATATTATTGTACGCAGCGCATTCAAATTGGAATCGTGAGCTTCTAACCCGGGGTTGACTACATCACAGATGGAAGCATTCACTAATGACAATTTCCATCAGTGGTTTAAGAGAAGGGTTGAAGAAAAGAACGATTATGAGCATTTTAGAGATGTCATTTTAGGCCCGTATAAACTCGTTAGTTCATTTCCGGGTTGTATCGTGAATGGGTATAGATTGAGGTTGATGACTTAAATGAATTGACATCGATCGACTTTAGGCGTTGTCGTGTTGGGAAGTTGTTATGGAGATTATGAGTCCAATTACTATGGAAGATTAAAGGAAGTGGTTGTGCTCAATTATCCGAAAGCAAAAAGGTCGTTACATTTAAGTGTCATTGGTTTGATCTTTATGAAGGTGTTAAAGTTGATCGTAATAGAATCGTCACAATAGATATAAAATTGAATTCTGATCGATGGCGTATTTGTGTTAACCGACCAAGCAACTCAAGTGTCTACGCCCTAATGTCGTAAATTATAGAACCCCCCCGGTATACAATTGTCACAACGAAGACTCGGTCATTTGATGGTACGGATGACCCGTTGCGAGAACAAGTTAGCAATCCCAACCACGTTGTGCTAGATGATGACGACGTGGTGGTTAATGATGTCGTTAACGTACTTGATGTTGACGAAGTGGAGGAAGATGTGGTTGTCAGTCCGTATGTGGTGGTAGAAGATAATACTGAGGTAGAAATTGATACAGAAGAGGAAATGAAAGAATCAGAAGATGGAAATAAAAATGATTTTGATTCTGACGGGTTTGACGACGTACTACTTCACTAATTGGTGTTTTGTAAATATTATACAACGAAATTAGATATAATAATTGCAATAAAATTTAATTAATGTCATCGTATCTATATACATTATTTCGATGAAGACAACTATGCCTCGGCATAAGCGGTGGAGGTGGTCGTAAATGGTGGCGGCTTTCCGGATCGAGCGACAGCTCCCGTGGCGTGGTCGTCTTGATGCTCTTGAAGTGAGTTGATTTCTAATTAGCGCATTAATAACGTGTTTTTCATAACTATATTATACATTCATTGACAATGTCATAACTATATTAAACATACAGATGCTAGACGTCGACGTCAGCGAGGGCCTAACCTCGGTCGATTAGGCCGTCCGTCGGCAGTGCCTGACGTCGTTCCAATTAATGTCGGCTCGTCTGTGTAGGTTTCAACTATCACTTATATATGTTCAATCACGATGATATCAATTAAACTGTTCTTAATAAATTTTATATTCTAGTATTATGGATCCTATCGCTAAGGCGACCGTACACGCCATCTGCCTGGCACATCTCCCTACTGGCTGCATGCGATTTAGCCAGTACTCGCGCTACGATGTCGGCTTCATGGTGACAGTGTTGCTGGAGTTTCACGTAAGTCGAATTACATATATTAAATCAAGGTTTATGTTATTTACATATTGTTCAAATAATTAATAAGATGTATGTTATGTCTGTTTGATAAAGATACTATAGATACGAGACCGGCATCACTGAGGCGGATGGTGACGCCGTTATCATTGCCCCACATCTCGAAGAATTATCTTACAATTTGGTACATCGAGATCTGACAGAGGGAAGTTCAGCAATGGAAGAATCGCCGGGACTACTTTCTTGAGATCATCACCACCCAAGCGATGTCGATTCGGCGTGAAATTTGCGATGTGTGCGTCTTTGGGATGATCTTTGCATTCAAGACCTAATCGAGTAGATGAAGAAGAATCGAGGCAAGTCATGCGAGTTGTACATATACGGCTCGCAGTCGTTTCAAGGAGGTTAAAGCGGTATGTATTTATCTTTAGTTTAGTTTAATATTAAACTGCAACATTACGTAATTTAAGTTGATATTATTTAATGTATATGATTTAGGCCATGCAGAAATATTATTCAAATCTGACTTGTCTTAGGCCATTCGATATGGGGTTTTAGAAATGGGTTTTGTACCCGGCTCAAGGTCAATAAAGAATTCAACATCACGTTACGGGGTGGCAGGGAAGTTCTTGAAAATGCATCGGAAAATTCTCTAACAATGTAAATATTATTCAAATCGACTTGTCTTTGTTCAAATCCATAACATGGGCTAAGAAAGCTTGACATCCGTTTTTCAATAAACGAATAGCTTTATGACTTGATATGATAGTGACTGATTTTAGTGGTTTAGTTGTTTGAATTCGTATGACATGTTGGTTAGGAATATGAAAACTAACAACCTTACGAAAACAATCAATTTTGGCATGATGAGTGGTTAACCAATCAATTCCTAAAATCACATCAAAAGCAAGTATCTTTAAAGATATAAGATCAACAGGTAATGTGATAGTGCCAACTTGGAACATGCAAGATTTATAAACTGTAGATGTAACGAAGGTTTCACCCAACGGAGTTTCAACAGATAAGTCAAAGTCCAATTTCTCCTGAGTCAAGTTTAAGCGTTGAGCACAAGCGAGAGAGAAAAAGAATGGGTAGAACCCAGGATTATCTAGTAAGGTATAAACTTGCAAGAGTTCAAGATTAGCTTACCCAGTAATCACCTCGTTCGGGTTCCTCGCGTTTTGGCCACCACGACAAACGCTTCTTCCAGAAACCGGCCGATTTCGACTTATCCGGAAATGACCTTGAGTCACCATCCCCGTTGAACTTGGTTTTGCTATGAATAATCCCGAGCTATGTGGCCTTCCTTTCTATAGTTGTAACATACCTTGGATTGTTGTGGACGCTTTGGTGATATGTCCTCTTTCCGCATTTGTAACATCTAACCTGGCGGTCGTTCTCTTCCCTAGAATTTGTTGTTGGTCTTTGGTCTTTCTTTGTTGATGTCTTCCCATCATTGTTGAATCTCCTCTCTAAAAATTTCCACTTGACTCACCTCTCCTATTATCATGGCCACGATGACCACCCGAGTGGTTTCACCGCTTTGTTCGTATTTTTCCTCCTCGTTGGTTATCATCATTTATGATGATTTCTTTGTCACCAGATGACCTGGTTGTGGTCCCTCGGTTGAACATACTCATTATCTCGCTTTCTAATAATTGAGCCATGTTTACAACATCCCAATATAAAGAAAATTTATGAGATATAAGATATTCTTTGAATCTCTGGCTTTAGACCTCTCGAAACATCCTCGTCATTCGTTCCTCATTTTCGACCAAATGAGGTGCAAACCTGGATAACTCGCAAACTTACGCCTCGTATTAGGACAAAATCATGTTATTTTGTTCTGGTCGATAAACTCCACCTCCTTCATATGACTAATACTTTCAGGAAAGTACTTATCATTGAATAGTTTCAAACGTTTCCCAAGACATATCTTGAGTGCGGTGGATCGGGAGTGCGCTTCACGAGACTTCCACCAATGAAATGCACTTCACCGCGAACATAAAAGGTGGTGAATGGAACCTTCATTCTCCGTGCATCCCAAGACATCGAATATCTTGGTAATTTGCTTGACCCACGTTTCCGCCATGAAGCGGATCCAAATTTCCCTTAAATTACGGTGGTCCCAACTCCTTGAATCTTGGGTTGCATTTGTGACAAGCACGCATTCTTATCATTTCCACCGTATTTTGTGCACGAGTCTCCTCGTCTGCGGTTTTGCATGAACTGCAAAAGCTCCTAAACATTCCATCATTCATCGTTTGCTCGGTAGTGTTGTTTACGGAGGAATATTGCCTTCACATTGCACGTTCTCTGGTTTGTAACTAAAAGTTGTTCCACAGGTTTCATACACTCCATTGTTAACGTTCTCGTTGGTTCTTAAATCGCCATTAAAAAAGGGTTATTTAAACAATTAACATATCACATAATATCCCTATATTATGATGACCAACAAATAAGCTTAGATAAGACACACTTGGCGAAAGATTTACTCATCTCTCCCCTCCTAGTTCTATTCCCGATCTCCGCCAGAGACCATATTCCTAAGCTCGATACCAACTCATGACGCCCCCAAAATAGGTATACAACACCCATTCGAGTCGCCAAATACATGGTACAAAAAAGCAAACTACAACTTCAATAATACAATTGTCAGCAAAATACGACAACACATCTTTAATGAGTTTAAATACAAATATTATCTTCTAGACAATATCCACACTCAAATAAGTCCTCGTTATAATTATTCAAACACTATTTTACGTAAATAGTGAGGATCTGCTAAAACATCTTTCTAGAACCATCACTCTCAGTACTCGATTAGTTCTCTTTATGTTCTCACCTCCACGAGAAAAATGGAACAAAAGGAAAAGGGTGAGCTTAACTAGCCCAATAAAAGAATATTATGACTAAGATAATATACAACAAATTATCGTTAGTCTTCAACAGGAAAAATCGATAAAATATAATAGCCAACAAGTTTTAGATCAACAACTCGCAATGGAAACATCAATCTATTAGAAGAGTCAAGTAGAGAATGAGTTCTACTATCTTCTAAGATTTAAAAGTCCATCATCAATATTTTATCCTCAGAACAACAATCAATATACATCTTTAATCAATTATTCATCTTTACATTCTGGGCCAAAGATATTCATTTGTATCACCGGTTGGTCATGTTCATCTCAACACTTGT
Organism: Panax ginseng; assembly: GCA_020205605.1. Lineage (NCBI taxonomy): Eukaryota > Viridiplantae > Streptophyta > Magnoliopsida > Apiales > Araliaceae > Panax > Panax ginseng. Next base: position 137,171,232 of record CM035145.1, on the reverse strand, counting down.
TTATCTTTTGACTACTTAGCCAAAGATATTCATCGATTAATCATTTATCTTTGCACTACAGTAGAAGATATTTAATAATATCATCATTTAGGGTGAGGATGATGAAAAATATTTTAAAGAAAACTAATCCAAAGAAACGAAAGGACAAATAGTAGGGATTAGTATAACGGTTTATCCAAGATCAATAATACTTCATAAATACCAATTTTGAAGCGTAATTCAAAAATAAAGATCAAAACATGGATACAATCAAAGATAAGTAACCATAATAGACATCTTGGACAAAAGAAGAAAATTTCATTTTTCTATTGAATAGTCTTAATATTCGTGAATAGTCTTGACGCGTGAATAGTCTTGATATCGTGAATAAGTAACCCGACACAAAAAGTTCCAAATTTGATAAAAATTCAGATCAATACTTGGCATAATGATATTGAAGAAATAATATCATATATGAAGAAAATAATATCCCTACCTCAAAATATCGATCTTTCCGATCGAATATCGGTTATAAAATTTGAAGGAAACTTGCAATTGATGAATAGAAACTCACAAAGTATCTAAATACTCACAAAATACACTCAATAATCTAGAGAGAGAAAGAGAGAAAACTTGTTTCTGGTGTGATTTTCAATTCTAACTTAGCCCTCTATTTATAGGAAAATGTTAGCAGACTTGACCTACAACCTGATGGCTTTACCTGCTACTATTTCCACCCACCATATTTGAAATAAATTCAGCATATTTTTCTTCACCAACCACAAGTGGGGCCCACTCAATTTTAGAAATTTCCACCAAAATTATTTATAAACCTAATTTTTGAATCACCACCCTCTTAAAATTCATAACAAATCATACGTTCATTTTAACGGTTCAAAATTTGTGGACATATACTCAACTTATATATGTATAACATATCCCAAAATTACAACGATCCAACTATTGGATTAAAAATTATAACTCACACAATATATCTCAAAAACACTGGTTTAATTTTTAATACCTTCATTCCGAAACAAAAATACCGATAAAACACCTCAACATTAACTCCTTCATTTTAACCACAATAAATATATCCAACATTTATATCCATATAAAATAAATATTTCCTTATCATATGAATCAATAATTAATTATTCACAAATAATATTACGAGAATCACATTTACGACAACCAGTAGCTTCCGGAAAGGGGGCTTTCCAATAAAATTTCTCCTTATTAGGCGCCGCAATTAGGTGACCAAACCTCTCTTTGATGAACTTTCTAGACATTGCCAATAATGTTATCTAATAATATTATTCAAATAATATGAATTATTGATCGATAATGGGAAATACAAAGTCACGATGACAATTATTGAAACAACAATAATATAAAATATCAACGCAGCAAATTATTGAATCAATAAAATAAAATATTGAATAAAGAACTCACATAATAATTATTGAGTAGTGCCTTCTTACGTAAGGATCAATAATTCATCAATCTCATGCATCCACGCGTATTCATCGTATTTTAACCACGGGTATTCCAACAATGTTAATTCATAACAACTACGCCAATTATTTATAAAAACTCAAACTTGTCGCTTTATTCATCCGACAGTTATTACATTATGGGGCCCATAAATGATCATACAAATAAATGCGAATATTCCACGACCAAACGAATATTTTCCGAAGCAACAATGATTATTTTATAACCACTTGCATATTTTGCAAAATTTGCACATTTCACCCATAACCGAGAGAATTATATCAAATTAATACCTTATTATTCACAAATATAATTAGAGGAAATTGATTTTATTTATAATAAGTTGGGGTCTTACAACCTCCCTCCTTATGAAATTTAATTCCTCGAAATTGACATACGACTGCAGTGTTTCAAAAGGTGAGGATACCTCGCTTTCATTTCTGATTCCAACTCCCGGTCATTTCTTCATAGCATGGTTTCTCCATAAAACCTTAACTTGTGGTATAACCTTGGTGCGTAGGACATGCTTCTTTCCTATCCAAGATCTTACACAGTACTTCTTCGTACGTTAAATCTTCTACTATCTCGTCTGGTTCTAACGCAATAATATGGTTCGGGTCTTTCACATATTTACTGAAGCTTGGATATGTGAAAAATATTATGAACACGAGACATACTTGGAGGTAATCTTGAGTCTATAGGCCACATTTTCTATTCGGTCAAGAATCTCAAATGGACCAACAAATCGTGGATTGAGCTTTCTCTTTCTCAAATGTTGTAACTCCTTCCATGATTCAACACGTAATAATACATGATCCCCAATATTAAATTCCACGCCTTTTCGATGAAGATCCGCGTAACTCTTTTGTCGATCTTGTGCTTGCTTTGTATACGTTATCGAATCATTTGGATCTTTTCTCGTAGTCATGCGTATTTAATTACGGTCCCAACAATGTTGCTTCTCCCACCTCGTCCTAAAGATCTTTGAGAGCGACACTTTCGTCCATACAATGCCTCAAATGGAGCCATGCCTATACTTGCTTGATAACTTGTTATTGTAGGAGAATTCCACCAATTAGCAAGTACTTATCCCAACTTTCTTTAAAATCTAGGACACAAAGTCTTAATAGATCTTCAAGGGTTTGAATAGTCCTCTCTCATTGTCCGTCCGCTTTGAGGATGGTATCTTTGGCCCAATCATAAATCCGTGCTCATAGCTTTCTGCAAGCTAACCCAAAATCGTGAAGTGAATCTTGGGTCACGATCCAAAACTATGGATACTGGCATGCCATGCAATCTCACAATCTCATTCACGTATACGCGAAAGCAAGACGTTCAAGGAATAAGTCTCACGTGTCGGTAAGAAATGGGCGGACTTGGTTAATCTATCAACAATAACCCAAATCGCATATATGCCTTGAGAAACTTTGGGAAGACACATAACGAAATCCATAGTAATGTGTTCCCACTTCCATTTCGAATCTCAAGTGGTTGTAATGGACCCTTTGGCACTTGATGCTTCGCCTTTACACGTTGACAAGTTAAACACCTCGAGATAAACTCCGCGATCTCTCTTCATATTGTTCCACCAAAATGTATGTCAATATCATGATACATTTTGGTACTCCCATGATGGATTACAAGCGGGGTGTTGTGTGCCTCCATCATGATTCTATGCTTCAAGTCGAGAATCGTTAGGAACACAAAGTGAGTTGAATCTAAGTATTCCTTCTTCATCGATTCTCGCTTACGGAATAGCTCCTTCTTTCACTTTCTTCTTCATAATGTATCGCCTCAGTGTCCGTAACGAAAGCGACTTTAACTTTATCGATTAAAGTCGGTTCTACTCGTATATTCGCCATCATCATATGGGTCCCTGGAGTATTTAATTCTACCTCCATCCTTTGCAAGTCATACAGAATGGGCCTTTGTATTAACAATATTGCACTCGTACTCGCATATGATCTTCTACTCAATGCGTTAGCTACTACGTTCTCTTTTCCAGGATGATATTGAATAGTGTGATCATAATCTTTCAATAGTTCAAGCCAACGTCGTTGCCGCATGTTGAGTTCTTTTTGGGTGAAGAAATATTTGAGGCTTTTATGGTCCGTATAAATCTCCACTTTCTCCCCATACAAGTAATGTCTCTAAATTTTCAACGCGAATACGACTGCTGTCAACTCTAGATCATGAGTAGGATAATTTCTCTCATATTCTTTGAGTTATCGTGAGGCATAAAGCTATGACTTTCTCATGTTGCATGAGAAGCATCCTAACCCTTTGCTCGAAGCATCATCTTTGTATATAACAAATCCATCATGCATTGGATGGTATTGCCCGAGTAACAAGTCAAAATGAGTCTCCTCTTGAGCTCTTGGAAACTCTTCTCGCGTTCCTCGCTTCCATACAAATTTTGTATCTTTCCGAGTCAACCGAGTTAACGGAGTAGCGATTCGAGAAAATCCTTCCACAAATCTCCGATAATAACCAATTTAAGCCCGAAAAGCTACGCCACGGTCACCGAAACTTTGGTTGCTCCCAACTTTGTCTTTGCTTCAATCTTCGCGATTAAATGAATACTCCATATTTTGACACCACGTGCCCAAGAATGCTACTTCCTCAAGTCATACATAACTAGCATTTCTTCAGCTTGGCATAAAGTTTGTTTTCACGAAGCCTTTCAAGTATCACCTTCAAATGGTGCTCATGATCTTCACAGCTTTTGGAATAGATGAGGATGTCATCAATAAAGACAACAACAAACTGATCCAAATATTCTTTGAATACACGGTTCATCATATCCATAAAAGCAGCGGGAGCATTAGTCAATCCAAAAGACATGACTAAGAATTCATAATGCCGTCTTAGTTACGGCGGTCTTTGGAATATCCTCGCTTTTAATCTTCAATCGATGATATCCGAACGCGAAGATCGATCTTTAAAAAGAATTGTGCTTCTTGCGGTCGGTCGAACAGTCATCAATGCGAGTAGCGGATACTATTCTTGATGGTGACATGGTTTAATTCTCGGTAGTCAATACAAAGTCGCATACTCCGTCTTTCTTCTTTACTGAATAAAACAGGAGCACCCCAAGGAGATGTCTTGGGGCGAATGAAACCTATGTCTAACAATTCACGTAGTTGGACTTTTAACTCCCGAAATTCAATAGGAGCCATTCGATATGGGGTTTTAGAAATGGGTTTTGTACCCGGCTCAAGGTCAATAAAGAATTCAACATCACGTTATGGGTTTTTATAAAATGATTTAAACTAAATATAAAATGAGTATTGTTTTAACACATTATCAATCACATCCTAGGTGTTAAAGTCACGCCATCAATTATGACGTGACAATTTCAATTGAACCAAAGTACAAAAAATTAATAGTTTAATCATCTGATTGAAAAATTGAAAGATTGATCACTAAAGTGAAAAAGGGTCAATAGTTCATGATAATAATTTATATTTAAGCCTAATTTTTAATTACACACATACATTGATAAACTTAGTCAGTAGGGTTACGTCATCAATTTATGACAGGTTCAATTGAACGAAAGTGAAAAAAATTGATAGTTTCATGACCTGATTGAAAAAATTAAAAAGTTGATTTTCGAAGTGGAAAAGGTTAATAGTTTAGAGTAATTTTTTCAATTTATTTCTAGATACAATGAGTCTTTACAAGTAAATTTAATTTGTTAAAATTTTGAGCAAATTTAAATTCATTGAGTTAATTAGATTTTATGATCTGTTCGGTAAAGATTCTGTTACCATGAAGTTAACTTCATGGTAAGTTGGTCAATTGACCAATAAAGTACTGACACGCAGAGAAAGAGATCACCTCCTGCCTGCGTGTCGACACTGTATTGATCAATTAATCAAAATAAACTTCATGTTAACCACTCCCGTTCAATCCCCTCAACAAGTGTGGATGTTTCATTTCCTTTCTCTTTGTTTTTTAGCTCCATGTTAATTAAAATTTTGAGTAAATTTAAATTCATTGAGTTAATTAGATTTTATGATCTGTTCAGTACGGATCCGGTTATCATGAAGTTAATTTTATGGTAAGTTGGTCAATTGACTAATACAATGCTCACAAGAAAGAGATCATCTCTCACCTGTATATTGACACTGTATTAATTAATTAACCAAAAGTAACTTCATGCTAACCTCTCTCGTTCAGTACCCCTCAACAAGTGTGATTGTTTCATTTCCTTTCTCTTTGTTTTTTCCACGTCCTCTTGGTTTTCTCCATGTTTTTAGGTTGGTTGAGAAAAAAAGTATTTTAGTGCTTTACTTGAAATACTTTTGTTCTAGAAAATAGATTATCCCTTATAGTAATATAAGTCAATATAGATATATAAAAATGTATTATAGAATTCATTTATGTCAATTCTTTAAATTCAAGTCACCAAGAAAAGAAGAAGAAAACAACTATTTGGATGGGGAGAGACTAAGGAGTAATATATATGTTACAATTTGTCCCCCCCACATGCATCCCATATATATAATATAAGTCCATAGTGGTCAAACTTTATAATCGAGTGGTACAGATTCTGAATAATTCTATGCTTTTCCCTTGGGTGCATGACAAGCCTACAATCTCCACCATGTCTAAAGCTTGATAATGATGATGAACAATCCCATATTAATTAATTGTACTTAGGATCCTTGAACTTGCCCATATTGGTTACTATTTTCTCCTGTCTCAACTTCGGCTATATGCTCTCAACTCTCTATATTTGGAACATGGCTCTTATCTAATGCAATTTTGTCTTTTGGGACCCACTCATATATAGTTTGTATAATAAATAAAAACTATGTGACAACATGCATGTTCCATTTATGTCTCATCCTATGTACACAACTGTCTGTCACCTATCATTAATTAATTTATTTAAAGTTAATTTTATTTGTTAATATTTATGTTGTCAGAACAAATATGCATCTAATGACACACTTACACTCAATTCAATTCAGTAATATTTGAACTTTTAGCGACACTTATTACTCTGACAACATAATTATTATTTTAACAGTATTGAAATCTGAATTATTGCCTAGCTAGCTCCTTGTTAATTCATGCATGCTTCAAGAAACAAGCAAGAAAATATTTGGTCAAAAGTGAGTCAATGAGAAAGATTGGGGTGGGTGGGAGCAAGCAAGCAAGCAAAGCAAGATAGAAGAGAAACAAATAAAAGTTGCTTAATAAGAGGAGGTTCATCAGCTCTTATCATTTTGAGAGAGAAGTTGGAGAGGAGAACCCACATTGCCCCCATTCTCTTTTGGGAATCTGTCCCATGAAAGCTGTCATATATACATAGATGCAATGCATCTGCATTCTTAATCTCTTGCCATACAAAATTAATTAAAAAATTAAATTTAAAAAAATAAATAAAAATCACCCATAAAATCTTTCAATATTAATTATAACTTCACTGTAGCTCAATCATTCATTTTATGAATTGGCAGCATCCACTGGATTTTATATATATGTATTTATCTACTGGTGGGCTACACAGTCTCTTTCAGTCGACCTGAATTTTTGACAAATGAGCCTGCCTTGTTACAATTTGTTGCCCCCTGGTGCTAAGGATTATCCTTCAATATGTTGTGTCATTAAGGTCTTGATCGGATGGTAGGACTCATAAAGTCAAGAATAAATATGAGAATTAAATCTCAATCTTATTTTGATAAATTTTGGAAATATGTGTGGATAATTATTGATGATATGGCTGAGATTAATTCTCACTGGGAGTAAGAGAATTTAAAATATGGGTTCTTTTTTTTTCTTTTTTTTTTCTTTTTGGTTCATGAGAGAAAATTAGGTCTGAATGCCTTAAAATTCATTTTTCTAACACATCCCAAACATTTGATAATAGAAATTAAATATATTGAGAATTTCATTACTTGACATTTCATTTTATTTATTTTTCAATTTTTCTTTGGTGTTGGGAGTAGGAGTTTTTTTTTTTTAATAATGTGGAGTATCCGGTCCGCAGTTCGACTAATCTTTTCATCTCGGGTAAGGTTTTTCATACGGACTTGCGCTCACATCCCCGTAACCTTCATGACCATTTTATTGATTTGATAAACTGGAGTCGATAGTATTCAAACCCAAGACGTCCGAGTCTACAGCTCGTCCCGAGGTCTACTGCACCAAGTGTTGGGGTTTAAGAGGCTTAATTTCATTGTAAATTGATACAGTAATTTGGTTGTTGATGGCCCTACATTATTAAAGAAAAACTAGCTAGTAGTCTATTTCTCAGTTTTTTGATATATGTTTGATCAAATATTGGCAAGGAGTAGTGTACACTAACAAACACTGTGTTTTTGTACATATGCATTCCAATTAAAGAAATTGCACAAAATGTGTCCAAATGATCCTAAGCTGTCATTTCTAAGGAGCAAATGATTTGAGTTGCGTAAATGAAGTTGCATTAATTAAATACAACTTCTTCTCAAAATCAGTCTTGCATGCCAAGAAAAATATACAAACATTACCTTACAAACTTAGCTGGAGATGTGAGAGATGGACAAAATGGGGAGACAAAGAAATTAAATATGTAGCTCTCAAAAATTTATCCGGCCCCTAGACAAACCACATCAATTTTAATTGGGGTAGGGCGTCCTAAATACTCAATTCGTTCGGATCAAAATGAATATTATCCGATATCTGATCTGTATTTACGTACATTCTAAATAGATAAAAATATGAATACGATATATTCGTATCCGTTAATACTCGTACATGTATTTTATATTTAGATTGCAAATACGTATTATTTATATTTTATACTTGTCTAGAAAGAAGGTTAGAAAACATATCAATAATATAAAAGTAAACTCAATTTTTTTTAATATTTACGGAAAGGTAGGGTAATTTTAACTTTATAAAACAATTGGATTTGAATATGCGCAGGGTAAGCATTAGAGCTCGACTTACAAGTATATATTAATCTGTACAATTTATTTTTTCTGATTATGTTATGCTTTATGCTGTAAGTTAATTAGAAAAACATTGATAGTTTATTATTTATTTAGATAAACTTTGGTTTCAATATTTTATTTGGTTGGTTAATTAACTTTGTTGGGTTACTCATCCAATCACATTCAAAAAAGGAAGCCGGTCTCCTCGGTGGCGGAACCAAAATATTTTTAGAGGGGGATCAAAATACATTAATAAAAAAAATTATTTATTGACGTTTGCAGTGCTTCTTTCAAATTTATTTTACTCAATTATAGTATTTCATAACCTTTTATTCCAACCATTGTAAACCTATGAGTTGTGAGTCTAATAACTTTATATATATATATATATATATATATTAATTTTTCCCAAACTATGAGACTATTAATCAGACTTTGAATTTTTTAGTCAACTGATTATCTATTTTTATAGATAAATTATACTACTTCCGTCCCATAATAAGTGCTTTTTTAGCTTAAATCACACATACCAATACACAAGTTAAAATGACAAAAATACCCTTAATATATTTTTTTTAAAGTTGAAAAATTAATGAGTGTCATTTAATTGTAGTGATGGTAAGATGCAATAAATACCATTGAATGCATAAGGGCATATATATGAGAAAATATTGCAAAAATTGCATTGGAGTTCTAACACATCACTTATTTTGGGAAAAAATATTAAGCCTAAAAAAGCACTTATTGTGGGATGGAAGTAGTAAATTATATTATAATATTATATATTCAAAACATTATATTGTGGTTCTGGTCATCTTTTTTGGAGACAACTGAGAGTAACCACTCAAAGCAAGAAAATAAATTAAGTTATTCTCATTTACAAAAAAATTGATACCAATGTATATATGATTAAGTCGGTTAAGACAAATGAGTGTAACATTAATTAATTAATTATCAAACTTATTTAACATTATTTTATCTTATAGTAATATTGTTAATTTATTATAGGTGAAAAGACATGAAAAAATAAATAAATTAATACCATCTCATAGCAAAGATCAAATTTAACTAATATTAACATGTTTCAGATTCCAGAGTTGGGGGGTCATATGACCCCCTCGCCCCCTAGTTCCGCCAATGGGTCTCCCATTTTTAATAGAAATATTATTTTGAAAAGTAATTTATTGTAATTATGTAAATTAAATAAAAACATCTAGAGGAGAAGTGAATAGATTCTTCGTAAATTATAATCGGATATGATACTCAATCTGAATTAATATATTTTCAAGTGATGAACACAACAAAATTTGCAGAATAGTAAATTACAGAATAAAAACTTAAATGAGCAAACCATAGACGCAAAGATTTTTACGTGATTCATCTCATATCCTCTAATCTAGTAGCCTAATCCATGTCCAATACCAAATTGGTATTGAAAACTTCTTTCATTAAAATGATATTCAAATAATTAAGTACAAAATTACTCCTTATACAAATGAGCTTTGTTTTTTGTTGAACACGACTGTCCCCTTTGCACTTCTGTCACTTTTGCACCACTGCAATTTTATCACCAATGAGACCTCTAAAACTTCTTTTGTACAACACTTATCCACTACTACTAGATCAACCAAGCCAAACACGGTTTAAATTTAGATTTTTAACAAGAGAAATAAGATTACAATGAACTATAATTTTCCAGTCCAAAAGGAATTAAAAACAATATAATAAATTATTGAAAATAGACTTTGAGAGCTCTCAATGAAAGTATCTCTGTATTAGACCGATTATATCTTCTAGAGTTCTACACCCTTTAGCTGTGAAGGAAGAGCATATATAATGAATTAACGGCTATAAAAAAATTGTTAACATGAAAAGCTCAGTCGGATATCATAATTTCAACAACTCTGTTAAAGATAACAACTATAATATATTCTCAATTTCAGTAAGTCAAAAATATGTAATCAAACTTAATTAAAAGAGTACAAATATATTATAAGATAAGGTTGTTAGAGTCCATATTCTATATAATTTGAATGGCTAGACTAGTTTCCTTAATAGACTCCAATTCAAATTAAAACAGATTAGGCCCTTAATAAACTCCAATTCAAAACTCATATCATTTTATCTTTACAACAATGCTACTATGACATAAAAAAGGGTCACATAATACTCACATACACACACATATATGTTGTGGACCCCCGCCTGACATGTGTAACCCGCTGTATGTATATATGTGTATATATGTGAGTATTATGTGACCTTTTTTTATGTCATAGTAGCATTATTTTTATTTTTAATAGAACCTTATCAATAACAACCCAAGAAAATCAAACATATTCATTTGAGAACACAATCATATTGTTATCATTAAAAACTTAAAAACTATAAATTAACATTTATTTGTAGGAGTTTTATTTTGGATGTGTCCTATTTTGAATATGAAGAGGAGAATTGTGAATACTCTATAAATAAAATATTATGTTTAGTATGTTGTTGAATTAAGTGCATGTAGCACAACCAAGAATCATATAACATCCTAAGAGTTGAGAGAGGATGTGAATTGGTTTTGTGTTTGTGTGAGGGTGAGGGTTTTTGCAGCTTTTATATCCGGTGCAAAATGGTTGCATGTATTGTAGGGTTTTCCAGCTTTTAGTCATTGCAAAAAAGTAGTGTTCGGGTATTGTAGAACCTCAAGTTTTTTAGGGCAGAAAATTTGGGAGGAATATTATAACCTCATTATTTTGATATAATAAAAATTTGGAGTTTGATCTGTAATTTTTCTCTTTTAAGGGTTTTCTATACTAAATATGGTTTGTGTTGACTTAATTCTCAACAAAAATAGGGTCATAAATGGCATGTAAATAGCCTAAATCAGTAAAAACAAATCAGATAATATATTCCAGTCAAAGCATATAATATCCGTATTTGCATATACACTAGGAACAAATACAAATATATATATATATATATATATCTATATTAATTGGTATTCATTTACCCTAGATAGATAGTTTAGGGTTGTTGATAGAAGTAACAATGTACTATCCTTAATAAGTTAGAGTTTGCTCTTAATTTCTTTCAATTATTCATAACCACGTCCTAGTTTTCTTCAAGAAATAGATTGTAATTTATTCAATAGTATTACAGAGTTATTTCGTTTACTGAGATATTCTTGATCGGAACGGTTAGTATAGATATCGGTAACAATTTAAAAAAGTTAACCCTAACCGTGATATTATTATTCATAAAAGTACTGTTTACAAAAAAAATTAAATAGTAAATATCCTAACAAACATTTTCTATTGTGTTTGTAGGACTAACAAGTATGATTGTAGATCATTTGTCCAAGATATATTTTTATATTGTTTTTTTTAATTTATAAATATTCAAAAACATTAATTGACCGCTAGTGTTATTTTTAGATATTAGAGAAATAACAAAATATTTTTATTTAGGATAGTTTTATATTTATCAAGTAGTTAAGATATTGTTTTTAAATTACCATAATTACCTTTTGGGAATATTTGATTATGTAAATTCTTTGATTTTAGCTTAGGTGCTTTTTCTAAGCTTAACTGGTTATCCTATATATATATATATATATATATATATATATATATATATATATATATATTAATAAAAAATACAAATGATTTTGAATTTCTCGCTCACTCAATAAATCATCTGAGTCGTCCAAAGTTTGGTATAAATCCCACAATCCATCTATCTAATAAAATACAAATGATTTTGAATTTCCCGCTCACTCAATAAATCATCTGGGCTGTCTAAAATTTGGGATAAATCCCACCGTCCATACAGTGCCGGAAGCACGGGACACATCTAGTATATATATATAGGACAACTTTCTTTGTGAATAAAACAAGTTAATATAATACAAAAACTCAGCTTTCTCTTAGTTTTAACTTGATATCAAAGCCACAATGCCTAACGGCTTATAATCCGGTCTTCCGTTGCACATCTTTTGTTCTTTTTCTTCTCGTATGTTTTTCCTCTCTATTCAAACAGTCTGCGTCACAATCCAAACACCCTGATCACCTGTCTGCATTCCAGCAATTATCCCTGATTTCTTATTCCTATAATCCTCTACCTCCCTCGAATCAAATCAGCAACTTATTAACCCATTACTTCTCTCCAATCAAATCAAGTACCATCACCGATTTAAAAAAAAAAGCCAATTCTCCATCCAATTGCTTTAACATAATTCATACCACTTCATACCCTCCTCCAAAATTCTACTCTTCATCATATGACCCAAAATGGTGGCTAAATCCTCAGCAAAATGTTGATGCAATTTGTAACCCAAATGAGTCGATCAAATCGATTGGAAAATATTTCTGATGATACACCGATACGACTGATTCTGACTCATTTTCAGATCTAATGGGAATGTCGAGGATTTTCTAGACCAACTCTATTCTCTTCGAAAAATTTCAACTCAATCTATAAGCAACTATCTCCTGAAACCTAGCTTATTGACTGTCTCGTTGATGGTCTTGATGATTCTTTCAGTGGCTTTATTCAAGACTACTATGAACCGAATCCCTTATTATCATTGTATTTTTTTCTATTTCTGTCTTCATAACTATGAAAAATTGCAAGAGCCGCTCTCATCAATGTTGCCTAACCATCCTCTCGGTCCATCATCTACACTTCCACAAAAACATCAAAGCATTGACGGTGATACTCCTATCAAGTCGTCATCAAGTTCTAGTATTAGTGTTTCTCATTCTGACGTAATTTCTTCGTCACACATTATACCTCCATCCACCTCTCTTCCTTTACCCGTTGAAAATTATTATTTGGCAGTTCCCGTAAATTGTCAAATTCCAAAATCCCAATTATTATCTTCATTTTCTCCGCAATTAATGGCTATTCCCATTCTCACTTGGACATCTTTTAGGATTCATTTTTAGTTTGCTTCTCATCTCCACCTCATCCCTCAAATGAGTGAATGTTTTCTCTTGATACAACCCACATCTCCTAACTTGATGGATTAATGGAATTCTCTAAGAGTGTTCATGAAAATCTAATACAAGACGTACAAGAAAGTTCCTACTTATTGCAAGTGTGCAAATAACCAAGCACGTTCCAATCTTCTTGGTTATATGCAGTACTTATCTTGCAAGCTATTCTTTATTTCAACATACATTAGCGATTGTGGGTATTCTCAGTTGATCATAAGGTTATTGTTTTATTGCTTATACAACTCCGAAGGTGTTTCACCAAGGTCAAGCTCAAGGTCAAGCTCAAGCTCTGGCAGGTAATAACATAAGATGATGTTATTTACGTTTTATATTTATCTTATAATTAGGTGTATTAGATTACCAAAATAACATAAGATTGTTATTTATGATAGTTTTATATTTATTAAGTAATTAGGATATTGTTTTTGAATTACCATAAATACCTTTTGGGAATATTTGATTATGTAAATTCCTTGATTTTAGCTTAGGTGATTTTGTAAATCGCTTGATTTTAGTTTAGGTGATTATCCTATATGTATATATATAGGACAACTTTCTTTATAAATAAAACAAGTTAATATAATACAAAAGCTCAGCTTTGTCTTAACTTTAACTTTAGATCGAATTACAGTACTGAAATAGCTCAATTCTAATTTAAACAACAATGGGATATCGATATCCTTGGATTGATTTTTTTTTTCATTTATAATTTCTAAGAATTAATTTTCTCACATGTGTGAGGTTTAATTATACAAGTATAAGGTTGCACTTGTGCAACGTATACAATCAGATGCATGGATGATGGAACAAACAACTTAATTATATTATAATTGGAGAAATAGCTAGCTAGAGGGCAATATATGAAGGATCTTTAATTTCTTCAAGTGTTGTAAGATATTGAGGGATAAGTGCCAAAAGGAAAGTCAAGGGGACCAAGTTGAGTAGTGGAAGCAAGCTCTTCATATCCTCTTCTCATTACTCTTTGCATCTTTTGTGCCTCAAATGCCTTGCCTCTCTGAGATTAATGAAAAACATAGCATTACATGCATGTTAAAAAACAAAATTCTCATTCTCTATCTGAAAATAAGAGTTCACTTTTTGAAAAAAAAAAAAATTAATTAAAAAGTGACATGCTGATTCAAAATCAGGTTAAACTCTATCCTTCTTTTGATATTAGTCGTGTTATTCAAGAAGTTAACATTTCTATTTTAGAACAATATTTATGTTGTCAGAGCAAGAACACATTCAACGACACTTGTATACTTACTTCGATCAGCTATATATATATATATATATTTAAACTTTTAGCGACACTTATTGATTTGATAACAACAACATTATTATTGCTATGACGTTTTTAAAGGATGAATATATACTAGTTTACCAAATGGATCAATTCAATCCAAATTTTACCTGTAGTGCTTCCAGTGCGTCAGTATCTGAATTGAAATCATGAAATGTGCTTGCTGCAGTAAGCTTCATAGAAAGAAACTGAATGCAAGAACAAATTAAGAACCATTTAGTATTTTATTTAGTTAGTAATACTAAATTTTATTTCTACACTAGAAAATTGTTCATTTTAGACTTACATCCACTTGATTCTGCAAGGATCTGACATAATTAATAATTTCATCCAACATTACAGCCATGCCCATTGTCTGCAAATTGATCAAGCAAACTAAAAAAAATTAAAAGGCTGATTTTTTATTTTTACCATAAAATAATTTTTAAAATAAATAAATTATTCAGCTGACAGAAATTTTACCTTACGGCATCCGGGAACAATGTCTTGCAGACATTTTAATCTCTCATTAATTTTTCCTCGTCTAACCTGTATCAAAACAAACTTATTTAGTATACACAAATTTAAAACTGTTTATACTTTTTTTTCTCATTTCATCTAGGACAATATTGTAAGTGAAATGACAATAACACCCTTAATGAAGGAGAGAATTAATGGGAGTTTAAAGTATTTGAGCTTGTTACCCTTTCTGCTAAACTATGACTATCAGTGGCTTGACCCCTTCTAGCTCTGACATGTACCACACCCTTTGGTTTCTCTTCCTCCTTTTCACTACTTTTCATTCTCTTCCCCCTTCCTGAACTCTAAAAAACCAAAGAAAAGGAATAAAAATTATAAAACTATAAACAAGACATGATCATATATATGAAGAAAACATAAAGATCATTAATTAAATAACTTTAACATTAAAAAAAAAATTGAGGCATTACATTTTTTCCCTTATTCCCATTATCAGAAGTTTGAGGAGATGAAATGCCAGAAGAAGAAGTGCTATCCAATTCTTGAATTGCTAGTCTCTTCTTACACTGATGGAATTCGTTTCCATTTCCATGCGGCGGTGCGGAATTTAGAATGATATTTTTCTCATCAACATGAAAAATCCCTGGAAAATTTTCTGCCAAGTTACCTGGGAATTCATCAGGTACTTGCTGGGTGGTAAAGAAATTGTCAATGGAAAAACCCATACCAGTACTAGCTGGGTTTTGGTTTGTGAACTGGTTCATGAGTAATTCCATGTTTGGATCAAAATCTAAGAAAGAAAATGATGGTTTAAGGCTTTGGATTTCTGATGTGAAGTCTGCCATGGAAGTTTGTATTAGCTATAGAGAGAGCTTATGAAAAGAGCCAAATGGGTGTTTTCATTAATGGATTGTGTGAGTGCATGGTATATATAGTGTAGGATTAATGTGTGACACATGGTCTAAATTCTTCCCCCTACTTCCAAAGTTGATTGCTAATGTTTATTTATTTTTAGTTATTTTTTAGATAATTTTTACATTTATATATATATATATATATAAATTTTGTGAAAGCTTTTCTTAATTAATTTGTTTCCCTTTAATTTTTTTTTTAATGTTTTCTAAAGAAATAAAAAGTGAAGCATTTTAAGGGGGGCACGTGGAGATTCCAGCTTCTGTAGTTGTGTTCCCTAGGTAGGGCAATTTCAGGAGATATATCCAATAATATGGGCCAGGAGTGGCTATTGGCTTACAGTACTTCCAATAGAATATATATATACTCTCCATCATTTTTTAAAATTTCGTTTTAAATAAGTATTTTTGTCTCTTAATTAATATTTGTCGATTGAGAATTTTAATTAAATATTAATTGTTTAATTTTTAATATTATCTCAAATATTAAATATAATTTTAGAGAATATCTCACTATTTTCTTTCTAATAAATAATATTATATTTTTCCAATATAAAATATATAGACATTTGATATTATATTTAATGTTATACTTAATTCCTTAATACTTATATATATATATATATATATATATATATATATATATATATATATATATATAAATGGAATAGTTATGAAAAAACTTCAGCTAATTAAGCTGGACATTTGAAACATTTTTGGGAGTTCATGACAAGTTATGGCTCTTAACAGTAAACACTTTACAGACAACACACAAATTAATTTAAAATTACACTAAAAAAGTAAATGAAAAAGTATGAAGAAAGCTATTACCTTTGTGAGTAAGCACAAGTTGGTGGGATGTTCTTGTTTATGCTAAGGGTGATGTTTCATGCATCTGTATATATACGAACTGTGAAGTGATGTTCAACCAAGATTGTTGAGGATATACTCAAATCATAAAAACAGGGACAAAGATCCCTTCGTTACATTTTCCCATCCCTTAATCTTTTTATACACATGCAACGACATAAATATTACTTTTAACGACGGCACAATTATTTATGACGAATATTATTGTGTTGCTAAATGTAATATTTTTGTTGCTAAATATATATCGAGAGAAATTGGAATTAAGATTCCCTTCATCACACTTGTCCTCTAATTTTTATCCGCACATAATATTTAGCACATAAATATTGATTTTAGCGACATTTTCAACGACACAATTGTCTGCTATAAATTTATTGCGTCACTAATTATTTGCGACAAATTTTATTTTGTCGTTAATTATAATAATTGTATCATTTGTTTTGGAAGAAATTGGAGAACATATAAAATGTAGAGGATCCTAGTCAAAGAGAAATTGGGTAAACCGATGAAAGATATAATGGAAGGAATCCTTGTCTCAGAACGGGCAATTTTTTTTATCCTCTCCTTGTAATGGAAGGGATCCTTGTCCCAGATTTGACTTTGTGATTTTTTTTTATATTTTTTTAATACATAACAAGATTTTTTATAAAAATTGATATTTTCACAAATAAAAATAATAGTTCCACATTCATAAATAGCAAATGAAACTCGCACTCATGCGAGAGTGACATTAAAAAATTATTAAATTTTATTTGTGAAAATATATAATTATTGCTCTAACATTATTAATAATATAAAGTTTTCAACATTTAAAGTTTAGCACCGAAAAACAAGAGCTATTTGTAATGCTAAAGTAATATTTATGTTGTCAACGTAAATATGTATTTTAACGATATTTTTGTATCTGTTTTAACAATGCTTCAAATTTAACTATATTTATTTTTCGGACAAAGGTGCAAAAATGTCCCTGAACTTTACACGGATGTCCCACTTCCACCCTAAACTAAATTTTTTTTCAAAAGTACCCCTAACGTTTCAAAAGGGTCACGCGTGCCGCTTAACAGTAGTTAGACCGACCACATGGACTAACTCTGTTTACACGTGTATATTTATTGCTGAGTTGGCACATAGGGACAAAACAACAGAACAAAGGCAATGGTTCAGGGTTAAAAGGAACAAACGCGTATATTCAAAAAGGAGGAAAAAAGCCCTAATCAGTTTCTTCAAAGAGAAAGGGCCTAATCAGCCCTAATCACAGAGAAATGACTCGTCTTCACCTTCTTCTGGTAGAACTGGTCTTCACCTTCTTCGATCAACACTCGGCTTCACCTTCGTCTCGCGTCTTCTTCTCGCGTCACGTCTTCTTCTCTTCGATTTCGCCTTTCTCTTTGAAGAAACTGATTAGGGCTTTTTTTTCCCTTTTGAATATACGCGTTGTTCCTTTTGACCCTGAACCCTTGCTTTTGTTCTGTTGTTTTGTCCCTATGTGCCAACTCAGCAATAAATATACACGTGTAAACAGAGTTAGTCCATGTGGTTGGTCTAACGACGACGTGGCACGTGACGCAGTTTCTTTAAATGTTAATGGTACTTTTGGAAAAAAAATTAATTTAGGGTGAAAGTGGGACATTCGTGTAAAGTTCAGGAATATTTTTGCACCTTTGCCCTTTATTTCTCTGACAACATAATTATTATATGTAAAACGTTATGCATAAATCATAAGTGTGTCTTACACAACTTTTAAAGTTAAGTAGTCTACTCCTAGGGTGTGGAGACTATATTTTTTCCAAATACTTAGAAAAGATAAATGTAAGTGATAAAAACATTATGTTTCTGAACATTGATTTACACAAAAAAGATCAAGTGCATACCCCTTTATTTAACATACTTTGTTTATCACCTTTATCGACAGATCGGACAACAGACCGATCCGTCGCGTATATCAGAGAAATGTCGTCTTAGCTTTTAACGATGCATTGAACCATCGCCATAACATATAAACCGTTTATCTGTTCTATAGCGACGGACCAAATCGTCGCCCGATCCGTCGCTAAAGATGATGATCAAGGTATGTAAAATAAAGAGGTATACATTAAAAACGGACGATTATTTTATATATATAATATATCTTTCTATCTGAAAGTCAAACGGAATAAATTATATATAAATTTAAAGTTAACTATTTCCACTGGACGTGTTACTTTTTTTACAAATTTCAAATAATTATTATATATTAATACTTTAATTAGGTACTATTTTGATACAACTTGCCTAAATATCAAATATAGGTCCTTCTCAATAATTTTAAGCAATTAGTCATTATCAGGATAGCCATACACGAGTTAGTTCGAATAATAAATTGAATAATTTATCTAATATACTATAAGTATTTGATAAAAATTTAAAATAAAAAGATATTTAAAATAGAATAATTTCATTTAACATCCATCTTAAATATTTTTTTTAATTTGACTGCCTGAACCTCTGAAAATTAGTGGGGTCAAGTGCTACCTGCCTCAGACATGGATCCGCCCCTATTGTTTGACATACCTGACCCAAATAGTTATATATATTAATTAAGTTAATAATTATACTTTTATATATTTACATAATAAAAATATACACCTCTGTGCTGTGTGTATATATATATATATATATTAATCATTTTAATAAGATGGTTTAATTTATATTTTTTACTTAATTTAATGTATGGTTTAGTAATAATTTATATTTTTACTTAATTTAATTTTTTTTAGCTGACAATTGTATTTTTCAAAATGATTAAACTATTAATTTTTTTCACTTGCATTTAGTAATAAGTAAAATATAATTACCTAATCTTTAAATTATTTTATCGACTTTAACGGATAATTCTTAATTATTTTTTTTTACGAATTTTTTTGCTAAACATGATAAATTTCCTATTCTTTTCTATTAAAACTCGGAATGTAATTTAAGGAAAACGTTAACTTTTATATTAACTTATTTCCGTCTTTTTCCTCCATCACACTTCCATCATCACCGCCCTCCATAGAAACCTGAATGACCTCCTTGTTTGCATCTCTCTCCCTCCCCTCTGATCCCAAGCCGCCATAGACGGCTCTTCTATGAGCTCTGCCCCCGAGAATAGATCCTTCGAATTGATCATCTCCATATTCGGATCCGATTATATGTAATTTCGGGTAACAATTATCGAAGGAAATGAAGTCTTCTTCGGGTCGAATCAACGTTGCCGCGAGCGCTAAAAGACTCGATGTGGATAATCGAATTACTCTCCGATACTACTACAGAATCGCCGATAATATTCTCAAACAGGTACGACTTTATAATTCAATCTCTGTACATATATAATTGTGTGGATAATTTAGTTGACCTTATTGTGAAATTATGATTTTTTTTTTACTGATTTAGGTTTGTAATGCAAGTGATAGTTGAACTGTCCGGCATTTGTATATCTTAGTAATTAGTATTAAAATTTAGTTATTAGGGATTTTGGCAGCTGAATTTTGGATTCTATTTGGATAAATGCATGAATTTAAAAGGTAGGATTTTGACAAATTTTAATGACACGTTATAGAATAGTCTTGCTTTCAATGAGGTGAATTTTAGTTAGATAATTGGGCTTGATTGTTTGGAAGAAGACACCTAAGCAGGAGTAGATCGTTGTGAAAATTATGCATTTCTCTAAATTCATGACAATAAATTATGCATTTCTGTAAATTCATGACAATAACGTGATCATGTACTCTTGTTTTTGGGTGGTTCCTCTTTTGCATAAGATATTTGGTTATCATGCATATGCTATATAGCCTGGCTAGAATTTCCTCATTGGGTTTGTAGATTTGCCTTTTTCTACTGCATTAGTTAAGATTACCAAAAGCTTTTTGGAGTATTTCCTGTGGAAAACAATCAAGGATGAATTCACCATCATCTAATTGAATGAGATTCAAATGCAGCAATGGAAAAAGGGTAATGAGGGATTTGAAGGTTGAGGTTGTGGGCTGTTTAATGAACCTCTTTTGGTAAGTGGTTGTATAGATATGCATGGGATGGCGGTGACTGTTGAAATGATGTTGTTAATCTGGGAATTCTGGCAGTGATTAGACCTGATTGAGGTCAAATTCTTGTATTGAATGGGGCTGTGGGGAGGGTGTTAGAATTTGGAAATTGTAGGAGGTAGGCTTTTGGCAATAACTATATGTGCGGAAATGCTTTTAAGCTTGTTTTCCCTTTACTTTTTGGTACCCCCATTTCAAAATAGTATTGGAAATAAATATATCAGCAACCCGCATGGGCACCCTAGTGGTTGAGGGGTTGACTTTGGTCCGTTGAGATAAACTAGTGGGTTGTGTGATCCATGTTTCATTAGGAAGCTTAAATTAGGGAGATGCAATTTGTTATTGTGTATCTGACTGATGAATGATACATTGAAAATAAAAGGCTACAGAGACTGATGTTTTGGGACGAAACGGCTGTATTATTATAAGTGGTTGGGTCCAGAGTTACCGTATACTCTCTTTGACCTAGGTACAAAGACTGATGAATGATATATTGAAATAAATGGCAAAAGAGACGTTTGTTTAGGGCAGTGTTATACAGATCATGTCTCTTTCCTATTCGTGGAATGGATACGCGGTACACTACATAGGCTAAAATGCGGTATGCTAGGGTATTTTTATTCGAGTGTTTATAGCTAAGAATTCTCTTAAAATCTAATATAATAAAACAAGTTTTATAGAGAATTTTTAGTTTAATCACAAATGTGATGTTTGCAATCCAAATGAGCACCAATCTTATAGGATGAAGAGACATTGGGGGGAGAATTAGTGCAAGGAAAGGGGCAACTAGCCTCAACAATCCAAATGGGCGCCAATCTTGGAAATCTTGTTGTTAACATGAAAAGGGTGCTCCACATCAGTTTCTTGACCAGGAAACTAAGGGAAAGAGGATTCTTAGAAAATCCATTTTCACTGAAAAGGCAAGGAACATGAAATGTGACAACTGTTATGCATAATTCCACCATAAGCATGAAAACATGCTATGCTATGGGAAAATCCTCCACTGCAAGTTCCTGCTTTTCATCCTTTGATCCTGAAGGAGATGTGAGGAAGATAAATGCATCAAAATTCCATGTAGAGCATTTGGAATTTGTCTGGCAGCAAACATAAAAGTACAATCTAAGGAGTAAGGACAAGGTTGTTCTCAAGGGAGGATTTTCACAAACATGGTAGCACATTCTCTTAAAGTATTTAGTCAATGATATTGTTAACTGCTGTTAGGAGCTAGGAGTTGGTGCAATTATTACAATTAGGGATGTTACCATTTGGGTAATAGTCAAGGCTTAAGTTTTAATTAGTATTTGAGTTTGATAGTTCATATGAGGCCTGTAAATATTGTAGTGGCTTGCTAGAATGGAATGTTGAGTATTGTGTAATGTGATATTTTTCTTCTAGAATTATTTCTCTTTACTTCTCTCTTCATTTTTCTAATTTCTGTTATCCTCTCTCTGAGCTCTCAATTCTCTTATTTTTTTCTCCTCGTCTTCTCAAAATCCTAACCGAAACCCTCTCCAAATCATCTCAATTGCCTAGATCACAGCCGTAGACTGTAACACTTTTTTTCGCTTATTCCGGACTTCTTTTTTTTATTGCTACTTTACTCTTACATTGCACATCTTAATTAGTTTAATTGCTTATGCCTCTAGGGGAAGATTACCCTCTGATCATTCATGCGGCACGGAAGAAGAAATTCAAGAAGTTTATTATTAATTTTGTATTGTTATTTAGAGATAAATGTTGAGTAATTAATAAAATTATTTAGTAGGATATTATAATAGTAGCTTTTCATTAGGAGAGTTTTAATTGTAGTAGTAGATTTCAATTAGGAGAGTTTATTGTAATAATAGATTTTAGTTAAGAGAATTAGGGTTTTACTTAGTCCTTACTTAGTATTATTGGTTTTCTATTTAAGTATTGTAATACTTCATTATTTGGAGAATGTTGAATATATTGATTTGAGATTAAAGTTGTGTGCTTTTGTGTGTTTCTTTACCGATTCTCCATTTCTTCTCCCCACCTTGTCCTACATCAATCATTGCAAGTCCAATTCGGGAATTGTATGCCTTTTGTTCACAAACATAAGCTAGATTGGTCCTTTGGCTGTATATTTTGTTAATTTGAAATATGAAACACACCATCAGTAAGCATTCATGCTGAACTTAGAGGACATAAGAAATGGGTGAAGAAGACTGTATCACCCTTGCAGGGATATCCATGATCCCCGCAGGCCAAGGAACAAACTCAAAAGCACATAACTTTCTCTCAAATATTTCTACTCTTTAATTAAAACGATGGAGATTACGAAATGCTTATATGACTATAGAGTTCTTGCAAGACAAGTAACTAAATCTAATTACATTCTATAAGACTATAACATAGAATCCTAATGTACTAAATTACATCAAATGCACATAATTTGACCCTAAATTCCTCATTGTAATGACTTTATTTGAGAAATAAAATGTGTAAAATTCTAATTCTCTTTGTGTTGCTTTTTTCATCTAGCGCGCTGTTTTGTTGGGACCTCTTGGTTCTGAACATATGATTTAATAGATTTTTTTAATTTTTAATTTAATTTATATTTATTTTTTTGCGATTTGATTTTTCTCATCTTCATGTATTGAGGGTTTGCAGGCTGACATCTTTCGAGCAGAGAAAAATTTTATAGATCTTTACATTATGCTCCTAAGGTTTTCAAGGTGAGAAAAGAATTCTGATGGCATAAATCACTGCATAATTTCAATTGTGCGCTTAATTTCTGTTTTTTTTTATAATTTTTTTGAGTAAGAATTCTAAAAACATTTAGTTTGTAGGAATTAGGAGGGTTGTTATTCTGTAGTGCAAATCTTACATTCATACTAAGTCCTAATCTTTAACTAAGAAGCAATCCCTTCTGCTTTAGTTTGGTGACTGAGACGATACCACGCCATCGAGATTATAGAGCATCTCCACAAAGCGATAAAAACTCCCTCAGGAAGGTAATATCACCACTTGATTTCTCTCTCTCTCTCTATATATATATGTATATATATATATACACACATGTCTGTATCAATAAAACTTCTTATTCAGTCTGACCGATTCCAGTTTGATTTTGTAAATTCTAACTGTAGAAATCATTGAATGCCGTAATTGAGCTGGAGTCATTGAAACCCGCAGTGGAACAGAAGATTGACGAGCTAAGCAGAAAACATAAATATCAAATAAATGGGAGGGGATATTTTCATCAAAACAATTACTTGGATTCTTCACCGGAGTGGCCTTCTGTTAAAAACCAGAATTTGAATAATTATGCTATAACTAAGGTACAGTTAGTGCACCAGAATAGCGGAATATTTCATTGTTTTCACCTTGGCACCTTGCCTGTATACGAGTCTTTATCTTGGTTTCAAGCCGGTCCTTCGATATTTTGAATGGGAAAGTCTGATGGAGTTTGTGGTTTTAAGGCAGTGCTAACACTTGTTTAAAACTTCAATCATTCTGTTTCAATGCTGCTGCTTTTCCGATTTTTCCACAAAGTTGTAGTTGTTTATTTTAAAATGTAATTGAGATTATATTCATGGTTTCTTTGCTATTCTGCATCTGCAGACACCACGACCTGCTACTCCAGAATATGCATATCAAAATCAGATCCAGCAGTTCTCGCACACCAAGCCACTGAAGCCAGTAGAATCACAATTTCGTCAATTGTAAGTTTTCTCATCATTCACTATTCAGAGTTCATTACCTTTAGTCATGTCTATTGATTTTCTTATAGTGAAAGTAAATTTAAATCAGTGTTACCTAAATCGTTATTCGATGCGGTGCATGGAGCGAAATCGGAGACAAGAATGTCACTTTTGTGGTATAGAGTACAGTAGGAGGAGGTTTCTTCGAATCACTTAGTTAGCACAGAATACATTCATCCGGAATGTGGTATGCTAGAATAGTTTTCTAAAAACATATAGTTAAAACTAGGTCTGGCAACATGATACGTATGGTCCAAGACCCTTCACCATACCTGCCCCACCAATGATGTAACAACTCAGGTCAAATCCGAGGTCCGGAACAAATCTCGGGTCAAATTCCAAGTCCGAATCGAATCGAATCAAATCCATCCAAATAAGGTTTTAAATCACTGACCCGTATCTTCTTGAGTCATCTTAGCTCACCACAGGCTCACCCAAAAGGTCACGACTTGATGGTACTATAGTTAGTAATTTAATTACGTATACACAGATAAAATTTTTCCATATCTTTCGATGCGGGACTGGGGTGTTACAAACTCTCCCACTTAAATTTCTGACGTCTCCGTCAGAACCGATCACACACATGGTCCACAGATCTTTGCCTTTCTAGTCATTGTAGGATTATACTGGCTGGCTTCGTGTCTCCACCTATGGACCTCTTGCCTTCATTTCCCCACCTCCGGCAACTCGATTGGATAACCCAATTCAAGTTTTCGAAAGTCGGCTCTGATACTATATGTAACAACCCAGGTCAAATCCGGAGTCCGAAACAAATTCCGGGTCAAATCCCAAATCCGAATTGAATCAAATCCATCCAAATAAGGTCTTAAACCAGTTGCCCAATAGTATCTTCTTGGGTCATCTTAGCCCATCACAAGTTCACCTAAAAAGTCATGACTTGAAGGTACTATTGTTAATAATTTATTTCCTTATTCACAAACAAATTTTTTTCATATATTTCGATGTAGGACTGGAGTGTTACAAATATGTAGTTACCCTCCATACCCGACCCAATCCTGAAAACTAGTACCCCATACCCGCCAGCCCCGCCCAGTATCGTTTCCCCAAATTCTCCCCTATTCCCAAATTAAATTCCTCCAGATTCTCTTATATTATTTTGGTACACCTATTTTTAATTCAAAATCAAAAAACAACAGTAATTCTATTACTAGTAACACCTTGTATTACGAATATGAATTTTTAATGAAATAACCTGCATAGGTACTTAATTATGTATTTACAAAAGGCTAAACTTGGAAATAATATACATTCATACATACACACATAATCGGGGTTTCTCTCAAAGGTATCTGCTAGTGGAACCCCAGATTTTGACATCTTTTGTAAGATTGGGAACTAAGATAACGGACTCTTTCATGAGTAGCTTAGTGACTGATACCCCAGGTTGATTCACTTCATTGGCAGGGAATGCTTAGTGGTTTATGATCGATGAGATCCCAATATACTTACTTCCAAAGGGGAACTGGGATATAATTCCCTTAGAATTAGGTTTGAAGGTTAAGTACCTCCTCCAAGTTGGCCATTTTTGTTTGTTAGTTTGATTAGTTGCTCTGGATTCTATTACAACAATTGATAGTTTAAGGAGGGTTAAGATTTTTGTAAACTGGTGTTGTGTCATGTGTGTGCAGAAAGGATTATGAGATTGTTGATCATCTTCTCCTTCATTGTGTTGTATGGATGGACTCTTGGAATGTGAACTATTTTGCTTTGTTCATGCCTGTGAGTTGTGTTATGCCTCATTCTCCGTGGGCTCTTTTTTGTTAGTATGTGTCTAGGTTGAGGATTAACTCTAGAAAGTATTGGGTTATAACCCCTTCTTTCTCTGATGTGTGCAATTCAGAGGAAAGCAATTGGAGATGATCTTAGTTAGAGGAATGCTATGGCGATGTTTTCAGTCATTGTTAACGGGGATGAAAATCTTGATGTCGGGGATGATCTTGTGTCTCCTTTCCTTTCACTCTTCTAGTATCTGTCTTAGTAGGATCCTTTTTTCCTAGTGAGGGTAGGGGCTTGGTTAGACTGTCGTGTTGGTAGGGAGGAGGTTAGAGTATCTTATCTTCAGTTTGCAAATGATATTGTTTTGTTTCTTTAAGGCAGCAGTGTGTCATTGTTTCTACGATTATTTATTTTCTGTCATATGCTGTGGTATTAACTAATGCATCGACACAATTATGTTGGCTTATATTTATGCTTTGCATGTAGCAAATAACATATTTGGAGTCGTATAATCGTATATGCAAAACTATTCAATTTTTTCGTATGATTTTCCTTTGTTAATGCTAAATCATTTTGGTTTTGTAATGTATATTTGTTATGTGAATTCGAAAATTGAAATACAAGGATCTACGCATGTTTTTTTTTTTTTATTTTGCTCATCTCTTTCCTTGTTGGTTGATGTTCTAGATCATTAAGTGTCCCTCTTCCAAAGGAGGAAACTCTTTCCAGACATTCTATATTAGGTCCAAATGGACTTCGTGGGCAGTGGCAACCTCCTACAAGTTTCAAAGGGGTATGATGTTTTCCAGCTACTATTATTATTATTTAATTATTTTATTTTTACTATAACCAGAATCATGCTGATTGCTGAATTATATATTCTGCATGCAGATCCGTTATCCAAGCAATATAGACTTGACGCCAGTTGAAATCCCAAGGTTAGACTCTTATCACAAGTTCTACAATACGATAGACAGACAGAATCTAAGTAGACAAATATTTGTGAATGCATATTGGTGCTACAAGATTGAAAGTTGAGTTATCCAAAATTTTGTAATTTGTGGTATCCAAGTGATGATAGATATCCTCTTTTTTCTATTTCTGCACTTACTTTTATAGATTCAATAAATGCAGTGATCGTCCAAGGGATAACAACCTTCGGCCTCCTGTGGAAGATGGAGTATTGATTAAAAAAGATTTTAGCATTTCAGAACTTGAAAAATCAAGTTCAGATTCAACCTTTCCACAAAGCAATGATAATAAGATGCCTCGTGCTGAAGAACATAATTCTTTGATTTCCTTTGAACCGATAGAAACCCCTGTGCAAGTAGATTTGATCAGGCAGCCTTCTCCACCTCCTGTTCTTGCAGATGTACAGGATTTGATCCCTACAACGTCACCGCCAGTTGCTGAGGCAGAATATGGAAGGGAGAATCCCTCCTCTGATGGTTTAATTTGTTCGGAAGCTCCCATGGAGTTACATATTGTGAGATTTTCCATATCTTTTCTTTTATTAGTTTAGTTCTTTTTCTTTGTTTTTTTACTTTGCCTTCTATGAATTTAGCATTTGTCTGGGATGGTTTATTTCTTCGTGTCCATTTTTTTATTTTTATTTTTATTTTTTAATACATTAGGGCTATGTCAGCCTTACCAGCAGAGGTGACATGTAATCATTTATTATAGCTATTGTCTCTTTTTGTAGTCAACGACATTGATGGACAGCTTCATGAAGCTGGCAAAGTCGAATACAGACAAGAACTTAGAAACTTGTGGTGTTCTTGCAGGATCACTTGTATGTGCCATTACGTGTGCTTGATTATGTGATTCTTATCTTTCATTTTTATTCTCTATTAATTTTAATTTTTCTTTGAAGAAAAACCGAAAATTTTATATTACTGCTCTCATCATTCCAAAGCAAGAATCAACATCAGACTCGGTAAGAAAGCATTGATATTTCCTTATTTAAATCAGAATTCCATGATGTTATACTAAATGCATAATTTCTGATCAGTGTCAGACCACGAATGAGGAGGAAATATTTGAAGTGCAGGACAAACAATCTCTTTTTCCCCTAGGATGGATTCATGTAAGTTTCTTAGGCTTTGATCATAATTTTATTTGATCACTTCGCTGGTCAATGAGTCTAAGCAAAACTATCACAATTTTATTAAAGTTGATGTCATTCATTTCTCTGTTTCGCATTGGTGAAATGGATTTTTATTAATTTGTTTTCTTAGACCCCTCTCTCTCTCTCTTATATTTTTGACAACTGTATAAAGTTTCATATAATGTTTTGTTTTCTGTTCTCTTTTTCCCTTTCTTTTTATAATCCTTTTTTCCCTTTGTTTTTGTGTAACTTTTTATATAAAATGTATGTATGTTTGTATATGTTTCTACATGTGGGTTTGTTTTAATTTTATTTATTTCCATTCCTTTTTGTTTTATTTATTTTATTCTTTTCTAATTTTTAATTTTTATTTCATTTTCCTCCTTACCTATCTTATATATGAGATTCATATTCAGCCTACTCCAACTAATTGGGATAAATGCGTTAGCCGTTAAGTTGAGTTGTATAGTCTCATAATCATATGCTATTTCAGTATGGCTGGCCAGTATTTCACAAAAGTATGCCAGTTTTTATTTTTTGCACGTGTTTCCCTCTCCTTTTTCTCCCTTGGTGTCAGGATTTTTATTGTTTTGTGTTCGACCTAGCTCAATACTAAAATTGTAATTATGTATTTGACAGTTATACTTAAATCTCATAATGCCTTGTTCAGTGTGTACTTTTTCTTTCTGCTTCAATTGCTTAGATATTTACTTGTTAGTTGCTATCTCGAAATAATTAATCTTTCTGTTTACCATTTGGCAGACACATCCTACACAATCTTGTTTCATGTCATCGATTGATGTCCATACCCATTACTCGTATCAGGTCCGTGACTCTCCCTTCTTTCCCTAACCCTCAATTCTATGTGCTGAATCTTTTATTATTTATTATTTTTGTTTACAATGTTTCACAAAGAAGCCTTGTGCTCCAAGCAGGACAAATGCAAATTTTTACTAAATTCGGTACTTGAGAGTAACAATTTGTGTTCATTTTGGTTTTATTTGAGCAAAAGTTGATTTACAGCAGATTGACTACAATACATGCTAAAATATGATATTTTTAATTGGAAAACAGTTGAGTTCTCTCCTGTTATGTATTAGCATAACAGTTAGTGTTCAGCCATTTTCTGCATTATTTTGAGATTAACTCTGTCCAGCATTTTTGCTTTTTCCCCTCAACACTAAGTGCTTGTTCATTGTCCAGATTATGTTACCCGAATCGATAGCCATTGTCATGGCACCAAGAGATAGCTCAAGGTATGTTTCGCTTCTGATCAGTAGGACAGAAAATTCTGGTGCCCAACTATTATAAATTTTACAAATAACTTGTGCGCTTCACATTCGCAGAAACCATGGCATATTTCGATTAACAACTCCAGGTGGCATGGGGGTCATACGTCACTGCCCACGCCGTGGCTTCCATGCACATGATCCACCTCCCGACGGTGGTCCAATTTACAAAGAATGTTCAGATGTTTATCTGAATCCCAAGTTAAAGTTCGACGTTATTGATTTACGGTGATCACAATCTTATTGCTAATGGTACACACAAACACAGGTTAATTGTCTTGCAATACTTTGTATAGAGAAAAATATTTGTCAATTGTCTATTTTATCATTGCATTTATTGTACTGGTCTTTGGCCATAACTGAAACGTTTGGTGTTAACACTAGAAAATTCAAATCAAAATGTTTTGTACAAAACTTAAATTTGTGCATCAATGCATATTACAGTTTACAACTAGACCAATGTTATTTGGCCTAATGGCTAAAACCAAGGCACTCTGACCTTTAGGTCTTGGGTTAAGACTAAGGCACTATGACCTTTACTCACTCATGTGAAGTTTGATTTGATAAAGTGTAAGTTGATATTGTAATAATGATTATGTACTTTTTAATTATGAGATTATATTGTATTCCCATAAACTAGACTTAAACCCAGCCCCATGTAAAACATGGATATCATGTAAAGCCCAGAGGCCTGGTATTGGTCTGGTCAAGGTCTGGTCAAGGCAAGGTTTGAAAAGCCGCCATTTTAAGACAAAAATTTGTCTTGGCCTAAGGCCTGACATGTTACTTTATCCTGATATTTATAATTTTTGAACTTTAAAGTATTAATTATTCAAGTATAAAATTTTATTTATTCATTAATGTAATTTATAAATTATAATACATTAGTTTTAATTAACACATTAATAAATTTTAAAGTTTTAATTATTCATTTTTTGTAGATACATTTAATTAATATACGTCTTCAATGAATAGAAATAGTTAGTATATTTAATATTAATAATAAGTTAATTAAATAGTTGATTAAATATTAATAATAAGTTAGTTTATTGTAAATACTAAATTACTAATATTTAACAATAAAATTTTATTAATATTCCTTGTTACTTTTAATCTTAAATATTAACATTAATTAATATATTAATAATCTAACTTTTAATATTAATAATAATTTAATTTTTTGTAAATATTCAAGTTCTTCATTAATTTGGATATGTTAAATTCTTAGGGGATTTGTGATTTTGGTTTTTTTTTAGGTATTCTGTTGTAACAGTTTAAATAATAATTTCATAAAGTAATTAAAAAATTAATTGAAAATAATATTTGAGGTATAACTATGCAAGTGTTTAAGGGCTAAATACAGTTTAAAATATCATCATATTCATAATTAGGCTCTCAAATAATTTAGGCTTACACTTTTATACATCAAGTCTTTAATTTGATACAATTTAGCTCCCAATTTCAGAATTTGGCCAAAATTGGTCGGAATATCTAATTTTCCTGTCAAATAAGAATTGTATACGGTTTGACCGTATAGAATACGGGCTAATAGCACTTATGTTACATCAAGTCACCAAATCACAATTTACTATATCAAGTACCTAATTCGTATAAAATTTATACACTTATTTTGACGTATTATGTATAAATCCTTATAAATAATTATTATACGTTAAATTATTAAACTTGAATATTAATACAATTACCAAATATAATTTTTTTATTTAAATTTTTAAAAAAAGACTTACCAAAAAAAATCAATAAACTTTTAAAATACAAATTATATTTTTAACATGAAAAACATTAAACTTTTAAACAATTGATAAAAGTGCCCAAAATTTAATTAATTAAATAATACCTTTTTTATATTGGAAGAGCATAGAAAAGGAGGAAAAAATTGAAAAAGAAAAAAGAAAAAAATGACCAATTTGCTCTCTCTCTCTCCTCCCTAATCCTTCAAATTGTTTTGTTTCTTCAAATTTAGAAATTTTAGCGCCTTGGATTATGTCCAGTAGCTGTGATCAACTTAAGAAAAAAATAACCTAAAATTTTATGTTAATTTAAAGACTTTTCTGACGGAAAAGACTGATTACCACCATTGAAGAAGGAGGAGAGAGGAGATGGTGTGCAAAAAGTGAGTTGCAAAGAGAGATGGTACATAAGACGACATCGGTAATGTATTTTTGATTTGAAAATTGAGTTATTTTTATTTAGTTAAAAGATTCTTCAAACAAATAGTAGTTAATTAGTTTATCCAACTACACTTTTTTTTCGTTCATTTTTTTGTTTTATTCTTTAAACAAACAGTAGTTAATACATATATTGTATTTATAAAAAATATTTAATTTTGAAATTGTATCTATAATTTAACAAATTATATGTATAAATTTTACAACTTAAATCTTACAAATTATAAATTATATCATAAATTATAAATTTTACGTCTTAAATTTTACAAATTATATCACAACTTAAATTTTACAAATTGTATGTATAATTTTATAATTTTATTTATAAATATTTATAATTTTATTTATAAATATTTATAATTTTAAATTGTATTTATAATTTTATATCGTATTTTTACGGTATTAGTTACTTTTTTTAAAAGGGCTAAAAATTATTATATTTATATTTTTTTTGGGGACCGAATCATGAATATGGTGGTACTTGATGTAACAGAACTGTAAATATCCTTTTTTTTAAATTAAGTCAAACCGTATATTTATACGATCAACTGATATTAAATACAAAAAACCAGATTGGATTCTTGATCGGTCGGTATTCTGGTCAATTTTGGCCGGATTCTGAAATTGAGGGCTAAATTGTATCAAGTTAGACACTTGATGTAGTAAATTGTAAGGCCAAATTCTTTGGGGGCCATATTATGAATTTGATGGTATTTCTTGTAACAAAAGTGTAATTAGCCTAGTGTTTAATGACCATTGTGAAACCCCAGATTTTATGAATAAAGAATTAATTTTATCGAAATAATTTTTTTTTATATTATGGTGTGAATTTGAGATAATGTTATAGTTGTGGGTAATATTTATAAATTTTGCAAAAGTATGCAAGTTGTCATATTATATTCGATTGGTGGGGAATATTCGTTTTAAATGTAAAAATATTCGTCACGCAAGACAATCATTGATGGACCCTATAATGAAATTATTGCTTGGATTGAGAAAACGACAAAAATATTTTATTGAAAATAACGACGGAAGTTTTACCGGTTGATCTTTATTGAACTACTTTGGTAGTAAAAGACAATGTCTACAGCGTTGTTATATAAGTAGCTACACAATATTAATTATTGATATTTATGTGAGAAGGCACTCGGTTTTGTTCAATTATTGCTACTGATAGTTGCTACATAGTATCTCACATTATTTGATTCAATTATTGTTGATTTAGAAGTTTTGTTTTATTCACGTAATAAAATAGAAACATCTTTTTATATAAAATGTAATACTTTATTAAAGTTATTCTATAAATAGAATATATTATATTCTATTATGCATAGTATTTTACATAGTAAAATCTTTTTATATAAAAATGAATACTTTATTAAAGTTATTCTATAAATAGAATATATTATATTTTATTATGCATAGTATTTTGCATAGTGCTTGCGTAGTGTTTTGGTTATAGTAAAATCTTTTTATATAAATAGAATATATTATATTTTATTTAAAAGATTTTCTTTAAATATGGATGAATTAGATTAAAGTAAATCAATCTGACCGCTCATGGATTAATTCTTATGCATTCCATTTTCCAATAAATGAAGCTCATTCCTTCATTATTTTCTTCTACGAATTCACCGAACTCTGAGAGAGACTATAGAGAGATAGAAGAAAAGTTTTCTACTACTTCACTACTCTTATATCAAGTATTATTTTACTGTGAGGGATATTATTCTTTTGTATTCAAGAAGAGAACTTACGTAATTTCATTTCTTTATTGTTACGTTGGAATAACTCAGATGTATGCCTTGAGCTACCCTATACTTGGTGACATTCTTCATATTCTGTCTTTATTATTTTGTCGAATATCCTATCTCGTGTCTATATCTGTGGGACACAGTTTCCATTTTATTTATTCCGTCTTTATTATTACTGTTGAATATATCTTTATGTCTATATCATGAGACTTGGTTTCATCATTTATTATTCTACATTTATTATTCATTTGGAACATCCCGTTGGTGTGAATTTCACCGACCTCGTTCCGTTATTATTATTCTGTTGAAATAACCGCCACATCGCGAAGTCTACCGCATGCATGGTGATATCTTTTGTTGTTCCATTCGGTATTATACTCATTGATTAAAATTTTGACTTCTATACTCCATGAAATTAGTGGAATATCCTCGATATTTGCGCGCTTCATCCAAAGATATCTTTTAAATGGAAATATTCTTCCGAGCATTCTTGAATTTTACTCTACAAAGCAATGTCATGTTGACAATTTGGACGTTATTGGTTCTGGACAAATTAATTTTTGAACTTGTTTTATTGAATTCTTATATCATTGTCATCATCCTCATGTTTATATTATGTTGAAAGTCATCATGGCACATGTAGTGCATAGATGGACTTGGTATGATTATGACCAGAGATTATTCATTATAATCATGACCGTAATGTTACAAATGATGTGGAAAAAGTCCTCATTGGCTCGTAGTGCATTGATGGACAATTTTTGGTATGATTATGGCTATGGATTCTCTTGACGAAGGTGCAAAGATGAATTATTTTATGGCATGATCAGACTGTTGATGAAAACCACGATTATCTTTGGCTAGTAGAGCATGGATAATTCGTGGTCGTAATCTTAAGAATATCTTTGGCACGTAGTGCGGGATGATTTCATGATGTGGATTATTTATTAAAATTTGGTCTCGTGATAATTGATGATGAAAAACCTTTAAATCATAAAAGATAGTAGATTTTATTTTCTACTTGACTCTTTTAATGGATTGCTTGTTCCATTGCGAAGTTAAACTTGATGTCTATTATATTTTATCGATTTAACATTGTTTGGGGACTAATGATAATTTATTCTCGCATTATCTTAGTCATAATATTTCTTCTTTGGGCTAGTTGAGCTCACCTTTCTTTCACCGTTCTCTTGAAGAAATGAGAACATAGCGAGGACTAGTCAGAGAGCTGATGACGGGCGGAGATAGCATTACTAGTCCTCAATATTACGTGAAATAGTGTGATAATAATATAATGAGGACTCCTTTTGAGTTTGTATAATCTCTAGTAGACAATAATTGTATTCAAACTCACAGGTTTATGTTTTGTCGTATTGTACCACGACAGCTTGTATTAGTAAGTTGTATTTAAATTACATGCCATGTATCTGGCGACCCCCAAGATGGGTGATGTATACCTAATTTTGGGGCGTCACAACCATAAATAAAAAATACTCCTCTCGTCCCATAGTTATAAGTGATTTTTCCATTTTGAGATGTCCCAATATATAAAGCTACTTACGATTTATAAAATTTAGTTGGTTCATTGTTTTAGTTTTATGCCCTTATAATAAATATTCAACCATTACTCTTTTTTTGAAGAAACAACATTCAATGTCATTATTTTTATCACCACATATAATGTTGTTGTATTATCTTTGATTAAAGTTCTATGGTTATGGACTTTAACACGTCAATCAATGAAGTTGAGAGTTATAGTGTGATAAGTAAGGACTAATTAACTTATTCATTAATTCCATATTAAGGGGTATATGTGGAAAATTTATGTTAAAAATTGTCACTTAAATTGATTTTCTTAAACTATGTGCCAAAAGAAATTAGCCTATATGTGACACCCCCAAAATAGGTATACATCACCCATTCTGAGTTGTCAATACACTGATGTAAACAACTACAACTTTATTATTACAACAAAGATAAAGCGTGAGTTTTAAATACGAGATATGGCCATCTAAACAATATCCACATACAAATAAATTCTCATCATAATTATTGATACATTATTTTACAAAAATGGTGAGGACTACTAAACAACTCTCTAAAACCATCATTCCATACCCCAGATTCGCACTCACTACATTCTCGCCTCCCGAGAAGAAAAATAGAACAAAAAGGAAAAGGGTGAGCTCAACTAGCCCGAAGAAGAATATTATGACTAAGATAATCTGAGAACAAATTATCGTTAGTCTTCAACAGGAAAAAATTTAATAGAATACAATAGACAACAAGTTTTAAATCAATACTGCATGAATGAAAATATTAATTCATAGAAAGAGTTACGTAGAGGATGAAATCTACTAATATCTATGAATTTAACGATCCATCATCAATATTTTTATCCTCAGTAACATCAATCAATATATATCTCGGAATCATATATTCATCCTTGCACTTCTGAGCCAAGGACATTCACCGATTAGTCATGTTCATCTAAACACTGTTCATCTTTTGCCTACGGGCCAAAGATATTCATCGTAAATCATTCATCTTTGCACTACGGGCCAAAGATATTCATCGAAATCATTCATCTTTGCACTACCGGGCCAAAGATATTCAATAATATCATCATTTAAGACCGAGGATGATGAAAATATATATTTTTTTAAAAGAAAGCGAATCCAAAGTGAAACAAAATGACAAGGATTAAGGATTAAGGATTCGTCTTGCTTTTATCCACGTCCAAAAATACCTCAAAAATAATCATAGTGGTGTAAAATTCAAGAATGATCAAAACATGGATACAATCAAAAGCTAGTATCCACAATAGATATTTTTGACGAAAAGAAAAATTTTCATTTTTCGATGAATAGTCTTGATATTAAGTGAATAAATCTCAGATATCGTGAATAGTCTTGAGTATCGTGAATAAGTAATCTCACACACAAAAAGTTCTAAATTTGATAAAAACTTCAGATCAATATTTTAGCATAATGATATTGAAGAAATAATATCATTACTTAAAAAATAATATCCCTTACCTCGAAAGATCGATCTTAAATTTTAATACTTTGGATATAAAATTATAACTCGAACTTGACCGATAAAGCAATACTCAAAGTATACTCAAAATACTCACAAGAATAAACTCGATAATATAGAGAGAAAACTTCAATTTAAAATGTGATTTTCAATTCTAATCTAAGCACCCTATTTATAGGAAATTGCTTAGAACACCAAAGCGAAAATTTAATAAATTAATATTATATTTTTCTAAATATCTCTACTTTTACTACCATCTGAATTCAGCCTTCTAACCACATGTTAAATGAGTTTCAAAATGAAAAAAATATTTTGTATTTAAAATATTTTAAACTTCCAAAAATCAATTATTTCTGAACTTCGGAACTTCAATAATTCATAATAAATATCCCTTTTATCAGAAAATTCGAATCTCATGATTTTTTATAGGAAATTCAATTCTCTACAACTTTGCAGAAGAAAGTTTTTCCAAATTCCAAACAGAAATTGACCGAAATCCATAAACGAAGGCGATTTTACAAAGTATAATCAAATTTCACTCGATAAATGGGGTCCACCGAGCATGTTTAACATGTTTTTAAATATTTATTGCAACAAAATACTCTTCCTCCTCAGATACTCATATATCCCACATTCATTATAAAAATATCACTATTATTATATTATTAAAATATAATAATATATATATTTAAATGAATTATTTTATCAAAAAAGATAAAATTTTAATTTTCAACAATTGTCACTATAAAAATTTTCTCCATCTATATCCACATAAAATCAATATTTTCCTCATCATATCAATTAATAATTAATTATTCACAAATAATATTACTGAGAATCACAATATCGATGACCAGGGCCTCCCGGGAAAGAGGGGCTTTCCAATAAGAATTTCTCCTTCTTACCAAGCAATTAGGTGACCAAACCTCTCCTTAGATGAACTTTCTAGACATTGCCAATAATGTTATCTAATAATATTATTCAGATAATATGAATTATTGCTTCGATAATGAAAAATACTGTGTAATGACAATTATTGAAACAACAACAATATAAAATATCAACGCAACAATTATTGAACCAATAAAATATCGAATGAAGGTAATTCATCGTAACCATTATTGAGTAGTGCCTTCTTACGTAAGAGTCAATAATTGGTGCAATACCGTAAGTGCCTTCTTGTCAACAATGCGACATTCTTGTGTTTTAACCAATCGGTATTCCAACAATTAAATCTGCAGAACAACTTCGCCGTTATTTTTAAACAACTTATATTTGTCGCTTTCTTCTTTCAATCGCTTTCCAGTTATGGAGCCCACACATGGTCATTCTTGGTGCATTTAATAATATTCCCCGACAAGATGAATATTCCACGACCAAACGAATATTCCCCGACAACAATGAATATTTTATAACTACTTGCTTATTTTGAAATATTTGCGTATTTTACCCATAACTATCCACATTAATCACATCAACCCTTACTATTTCAAAATAATAATTAGAGGAAATTAAATTTCATTTATTAATTATTTGGGGTCTTACACTATAACTATGGGACGGAGGGAGTATATGTGTATTTAAACTTTACAAAATATATGTCCAACTGATCCTAGTACTAAGAGAGAATAAAATAAAAACTAACTTTATATTTAAAAAATAAAAGTGTAATCTACTGTAAATTAATTTTATTTTGCATCTATAGTCATATGTACCATAGTAGATTGTATTCAAATTATATTTTCTACGAAGAAAAACTGTGCATAATAGACATATATTTAAGAAATCAATTTGCTTCATATTTCAATTACATCTAAATTACATTTTCCTTTAATGTAAGATGAATATATTTATTTTTGTTCTAATCATCTAATTTATATTGATGTGCAATAGAATATTAAAATAAAATAAATTTAAAAAATCTTGCATCATTTTTTCAAAATTTTATTAATTTGTATTTTATAATTTATGATGAAACAAAATGACCCCTAGAAACAAAATGATGAAATAGCATCCCCATCTTAGACATGCATGATCACATTTCCTGATAGTATCTTTTACTTGAAAAAGACACAAAATTTACTTGAGTCGAGTCAAAATGTCGAATCTTGGATTGTTTTTGAAATAATTTGTGTCAAAATTCTGAGTCCCGAATAAATCTCGCGAATCAAATTCATTCAAATAATTTCTTAAATTACTGACTCAATATTATCTTCTTGGGTCATCTTTAACCTACCACAAGCTCATTCAAAAAGTCACGACTTGAATGTACTATTGTTAGTAACTTAATTTCTTATATACAGACAATTTTTTCCCACATCACTATACAACCTTATTTTGTATATGTATCTAAATTACACTTAAATCACTAAATTTTACAAAAATTTCAATTAAAATAAAAATTACACATTTTTTAAGAGTCGATACAAAAAAATATATTGTGGCTCATGTGTCTAGAATAGAAAAGTACCTAAACTGTTATAGTTACGGTCCGTCACTCTCAATCCATTCTCTTTTAGGCCAGCTATTCAAGTATATATATAGACTCTTCAACTAGCCTTTTCACCATTTCCTCAATTCTTTATTGATCGGAGGAATATTAAGGAAAAGGGAAAATAATATATATATATATATATATATATATATATATATATATATATATATATATCCAAATTTTAAACTAAATGCTTTATCTAGTTAAGCTTTCTTTGGTAATGAACCCAGACGACGATTAGGTCAATTATCTCTATATTTTTGTCCATCGCTAAAAGTTAAGACGAGCGGTTATATATATATCGACGGATTTTTAATTATGCGATTAACGTCATTAAAAATGAATAATGTGAACTAAATAAAGCGCTTCCAAGATCCAACTGGAATATATATATATATATATATATATATATATATATATATATATATATATAAATATATTACGTACGATGTTATAAATTATTATAGAACATACATTATTAATATTGTTCATTCTAACTATCAACGACCTAACTAAATTAAAATATAAAAATTGTCATTTGTTATTAATAACAGCATACGATAAAAAATACTATGAATAATAGCAAATATTTTGAATCATGCCCCTCTATATATATTTGAAGTTTAACTTCCTATAACAGATTTCATTTTATTTTTTTTGAATTTTTTCTTATATTAAATGTTTTAAAACTAATGTACGGGACACTTCTCTTGTAGGAATATGGACCACTGAGGGTAACAGGTTTTCTTTTGACTTCTTTGAGTCTATAGATTCTGATTTTATTCGATGATTAGTTTGATAATTGTTAATTATTGGAAGTAGGACTGATTATTCGATTATAATCAAATTGAATAGACTATTCAGTTATAACTGCAAAATTAAAATTTGTTTATTTTTAGTATTCGAACAAGTAAACGAATTACTTATTAACTGAATTACTGAATTACCCATTAACCGAATAATTGAATTTACAATTCCATTGTTCGGGTAATAAGCGAAATTAAAAAAATATATTTACAAGTGTTCATTCATTTACTTGTCAAAATTAGAAAACAAAAAGGAAAAAGTGCCCATCCATTCAGCATTTTCTGAAATACATTGTGCTTGGGACTAAATTGAGTAAAGTATAATCATCTTAATAATGATGTCGCTCACTTCAAAATTAGAACTGTTGTTAATACTTGTATAATTGCAAAACGTCTCCCCCAAATGGCCAAATATATTGCCCTGCACAGTGCACAGAATGACAGAAAAACACAAAATCAAACGAAATTCGTCACAGATACATATAATTATAACTGCGAAAAAAGACCAGACCCGAATGATTGAGATTTGGGATAGAACGAGGAGGCCAGAGAGACCCAAGGCATCAGAAGGGTTATGGAGGAGTAATCTAGTGCGATAAGTGAGATCTGAAGAGTCGTTGCCTCGTTGGTGGTCTCCACCATTCGTCGCCGTCGTGCCAGAAAGATGAGTTGGACTTGTCGAGGAGGAGACCACTCAGACTAGGAAGATGAGAGGCGGCAATAGGGTCGTCGAAGAGGTCTTCTCCAACGAAAAGATCGCAGGGATCGAAAGCGGAGGGAGTCATCTCCACTTGAAAGAGTGAGATCTGAATGAGTCACACTTTTAATTTTTAAACGCTAATTTCTTTATTTGTAATTTGGGTATTCAGTTAATCGAATAACCCAAAATTGAAAATCAAACCCAAACTCAAAAAATGAAAATAAAATTGGATATAACTGAATTACAAAAACTATCCGAATATCCAAAAAAAATTCGATTCGATTCGATAATTCGGTTTTATCCAATTTTTACTCACTCCTAATTGAAAGACATCAACAAATATGCGTATATTCTTTGAGTCTATAAATATGTAATGTACACCCTCCTTAAAATGTTAAAATTTATGTGCAATATATTTTTGGGGTACAAATTTCAAACATTGATGCTACGTTTGAATTGAGAAAATGGAATAGAGAAATGAATAAAATAAAAATAATATATTTGATGATCATTTTGGAGGATAAACAATTTCGATGGAATACAGATTCATTCCATCTCTTTATTTTTTTATTTCATGTGGAGAAGGTAGAATAAAATCCATTCCAATGGAATAGATATATGCAGAGGCGGATGGAGGTAGAGGGCTGCCAATGCTCATTTTTTTTATAGGTAAATTCAATGGGCAAAATTTATAAGTTAGTAAACTCAAGGTAACAAATTAATAAAAAAGTTGAACTTGATTTGGGGCACACAAAAAAATTCATTATAATCTAATAGATTCTTCAAAGTATGTTTACAGCTTACAGAAAGTTAGATGGGCGATATCTCATAGACTTAAAAAAAATAGTTAAAATTCGTCTTTGTTGAATTTTTTTCTAGATCCACTCCTGAATATATATGATAATTTTATCATTATATAATAATACCAACCATCAACAACAATTATTTTATATTTAAAATACCTTTAAATTATTTCATTTCGTGTTCCGTTTTATTCCATTCAATTCTTTGAATCTAAACGTAAAGAGTAGTACCAACACAAGCTTTGAGATTGCAACTAGCAAAGTCATGGACTCATGGTCCTTCAGTACGGACGGTTACAGCAGCTACGGCAGTGGGTCCCGATGGTGAACAAGGACGGGAGTTTTGGTACAATAAGGCTGATTTGATCATAATATTAATAAGAATCTACAACCGCCCGATACAAAATTACATATATATATATATTATTTTATTTTGATTAATTTGTAAAATATAAAATTTATAATTCAAAAATATATATTAAAATTCAGTACAGATGATTATAATGGAAAAAGAATATCTTGCATAAATCAGATTCAAAACCACGTAATATTTGATATAATAAAAGGGAACATATATTTTGACATGTAAAATTAATATTTCTATTTGATTTCTCTCATATAAATAGTGAGTGAGTCTTACATTTATGTGAAAGAGACTCATGTGTAAAAATATTAATTTTTATAATAAAATAGGACAAGTATTATTTTCTTAATTTATAAGATCCACAAGGCTACAAGAATTATGGGTCCCGAATTTTTTGATTCAAAAGGTGAGAGGGACCGTTAGGTCCCAAGGTTCCTTCAAACTTTGCTAGACCGTGGAACCATGCTACTTGAGGATAAGGCTAAGGGTGTAAGCACTCGACTCGAAAATATAATTTAAAATTTGAATTTAAAATTGATTCGAGTCAAATTCGATTAATACTCATTTTTTATTTAATGATACACGAATCGAGTTCAAGCATATTAATGTTCGCTCAGATTAAGGTTCGAGTACTGTATTTTTTCATAAATCATATTCGATACCTGTTCGATGGATCATACTCGAATACTGATTTGATCCATACTCAAAGCTAAATATGTGATATGTGTATCTACTTTTGTAATTTATAAAGTGTAGTATATAGTTGTGTAAGCTTGACTTAAATAAATCAATGAGTTGTGATTGTCAATTTGTATTACATTCTTTGTAATTTCTTTACATAAATAAAAATGAAATTTTTTTCATGTATAAACATTATATTAGTAATCAATTTAGTATGTAGTGGTTCAGTTTGAAGTGAAATAATTCATATTCAAAACTCATTTTGAAGTCTCATGAGTAACTCATTTTATAAACGAATCGAGTACTTACAAACCGAATAGGTCCGTGTAATAATCTTAGTCGAATCTAGCGCAAAATTAGAAATTTCTTATCAAATCCGAGTCGAATTTGAGTTTAATTTTTTTTTAATCGACTCGAGTCGAATCCGAACATGAGAGTGTTCGTTGAGATTTGACTTGTTTATACCCCTAAACAAGACTAATAAGTTAGGTTTGGACGAGTAGTAATTGTTATTGATTTTTATATTTTTATAAAAAATAAAACATAACCCATTTACTTTACAGTTCTTTCGGCCCAATTAACGTGTCTGGATAGAGTTATTTTTATTTTTTTTATAATAATGCATATACCTGACTGAGGTCATTACCCATTACCATCTTAAAATAGTCATATCCAATTTTTCTCTACAAATGACTGTTTAATTCAGAAATGTTCAAATTTGGTGTTCTAAACTTTATAATTTATTCAACATGAATAAAGAAACCAACTTTAGTAGGTGGATGAGACAGCTTCCATCAGAAAGAAGTCAATAATTGGGAATAAAGATAAAACACCCTTTTATATAAAAAGAAGTAAACAATCACAATTTTCATAATTTTCTTCTGTTCGAGGGAGAGTCGAGTGGCCAATCACTTGGCGTAGACTCAAGTATTGGTTCAAGTTGAACTAAGATTGACTTACAATTCTTTGGATAAAGAGAACGAACCCTCAACCATTCAAAATTATATGTACCCGCTCCCCAATGGGGTTGTTTTATAAATCTAAAAATAATCTCCAAATTCCAAAATATGCTTTGCTTGCATATACAGATTTTCTGAGGCATAATTCTTGTGATAATGGTGAAAATATGAAATAGGGTGGACAGAGTCCAACCTCAATCTAATCTAGTAGTAGTTGAGTAGCACTCTCTTCATTTATAACATTCCATGTGACAACCCTTTAAACAAATCTTACACTTGCCCATAACATGTATTGTATTGTATTGTAGTGTAAGAAAGAATTTGACAACAACTCAATTATAATGTAATTCATTGATCCATCCATGACCCCTCTTAATCATTTTAATGTAACCATAATATCAACTTTTCTTGCTGACTTTGGTTTCTTAAATGAATTAAAAAAGTTTTTTAAAAAAAAATAAAAAATAAAAATAAAAGAAAGTGCTTTTGGAAATTCTTTCTTGTCTTGTAGCTTTGTTTCTTTGCCTTTATATGAAGGCAAGTCACCAGCTCTTTTAG
This sequence comes from Panax ginseng, assembly GCA_020205605.1. Taxonomy (NCBI): domain Eukaryota; kingdom Viridiplantae; phylum Streptophyta; class Magnoliopsida; order Apiales; family Araliaceae; genus Panax; species Panax ginseng. The sequence continues at coordinate 137,127,030 of CM035145.1, read as the reverse complement.
AGCTTCTGCAACATACTTTCTTCCCCTTTCTTTTCTCTGTCTCTGATATCTTATAGAGCTCTTTATATCATTTGGTTTTCTGCAGGAAAATTGTTCCTTTGAGCATCAGAATCATTTGTATAACCCTTTATATATATAGTATCCATAAATTTCTCAAAACTTATCTTTGTAGCTTTCTTCTTTTGACTTGAAGAACCAACTCACAAATTTCTAATATTTCTTCAATAAAAGTCTTAATCCGTCACGTTTAAATCCAATCCCATCCCTTCCCTTCCTCCCACAGATCATCATTTCCAATATTACTCTCCTATAAAAATCATATAAAGATTTTCAAGGCTATATATATATCGATATGTGCTCCGAGAGTAATTCCCCCCTAGTGACAAGTCCTCGAATCTCCTTCTCACATGATCTTGGCCCCGAGTATGAGGGAGAAACAGAATCAGAATCTTCAGTACTAATGGATGATTCAAATCGTAATCAGTTCGATTTTTCGTTTAGTGATGGCTTTGTAAATGAAAGTTGTTCGGCAGACGAGCTTTTTTCTGATGGCCTAATTCGCCCTCTCCAACTCCAGGAAAAGTTCGTCGTTTCAAAACAACATGGGGAACGTTCGCTTCAGGAAAAGTCGACCCATTCGTTTAGCAATGGCGAAATTGTTTCAAAACATTGTCCGAAACAGGACGGCTCGGAAGAGATTATTGTATCGAGGGTTATTGAATCTGAGCAGAAGCCTCAGTCAAAATCCTTTTGGCGAAGTAGTAGTGTTCATTGCGATAACTCCTACAAAAAAAGCTCAGGCTCAGGCTCCTCAAGCTCATTTTGGTCATTGCCACTTATGTCAAGAAGCAACTCAACTGGATCAGTACCAAGTCCGAGGCAAATATTGAAGGAAAACAAGAAGCAGAATTCTTCTCCTCACAAGCAAGTGTATCAGTCGTCTCAAAAGCCTCCATTGAAGAAGAATTATGGAGGAGGGTCTTATGGCAATGGTGTTTGGATTAACCCTGCCTTGAATGTTCAACCTCCTTACATTGCCAAAGGAACTGCTAATCTCTTTGGTTTAACTTCTCTCTTTCGGGACAAAAAAGATAAGAAGAACAAGAAATAATTGTGCTTTTTGTGTTGAAATGGTGTATATTTTGGCTTTAATTTAGCTTGGGTTATAAAGTCAACTTGTTTTTCTCATGTGAATTTTATAATTTTTATTGTGATTGGTACAAATTCAAAGCAAGTGGGAGATGAAAGAAGAATTATCAAATAAATCCAAGCGATATTGGAATGTTGATGCATATCAATATGTGACAAGCTTAAAATAAGCATTCAGAAAACAGGTGCCATTCTTTCATTGCTCCTTTTGATTTGTTGCAAAATATTGTTGCTTTCGTTCATCTTAAGGGTTTATTCGATTACTAGCACTTACGGTGTTTTCGGTGTAGCGTTTGGACCTTCAAACGCACCTCAATATTTTTTGTTTTTGATTAAGGATTTGTTCGATTACTAGCGTTTGCAGTGTTTCTGACAATAGCGTTTGGACCTTCAAACGCATCGAACTATTTTTGGCACGCAACGCTTGAGCCCCAAACGCTGCGTCAATGAACTAAATAAGTTGTGTTTGAATTAAATTATTATTAGACGAATAAAATTTTAAGTACGTTTGAACTTTTAAACACTCCAAACACACTAAACGAGTCAAGACGTACACTAAATATAATATGTAAGCATACCTTACATATAAATTATTATTTTTTCTGTAAATGTGGGTTGTTTTTGTTGATCAAGACAAATGAGTTGTTTCAAAAAGTGGTTCTAAACAAAATAATGGAAGCCTTTTCTTTCCTGATCTTTTGTTTGTATTAGATGAAAATTATTGTATTGGACCACCTGGTTTTTCCTTCCTGTTGGAGCTGATCCACTTAGAAATTTTGTAATGCTTTAGTTAAAGTCTTAATTATTCAAGCCAGCTTAATTATTATTCCTTAATTCCGAACATTCCTCAAGTTCCAGACAAATTATATATTAAGATAAATCCAGATCGAATCAGCCAATAGAGTGACACAAATTTAGATAATTTTATAATAATTAATCAAGCACCACTATGGATTAGGTATGGTAGTGGGTAGGGGTGATCATTCGGTTATAACCGAACTGAATAGGCTATTCGGTTATAACCGAAAACCGAATTATCCATAATTTTACTATCCGAAACACTAACCGAAATTTGGAACTAACCGAATTACCGAAAACCGAAATACCGAATTGTACATTCGGGTAATAACCGAACTTCGTAAAAAAGCCCACCAACCAAATAAAACCCAAATTTCACATGAAAACCCAACAATAGCAAATTAGCAATAAGCCCAACAATAGCAAATTAATAATAAGCATTAAGATTCCGAACGTAATGCAGTTATCTATTAATCAAATGACGAGCAATCACCAAGACAAGCGCACAATCCAGCGACCCCCATGGGTTCCGAACAAAACATATTATCCATTAAAAACACTCAATCAAACCACCGAAGCGGCAGCGAGGACATAACAAAGAGGAAGCCACCAGAGCGGCGTCGATGAACCGTAACCACCATGGTTGCGGAATCAAACCGGACCAACTCCACAGGTCTCATCGTGGTTGTGATACTTTCTTTGAATACTTACGAGTTCTGCGGCATGTTATGGATGGACTCATTTTTCACATTCAAGCTGAGGAATCCGTGAAGGACCACAATAACCTTCAAAAACTATCCAAATCTGAAACATTAAGAAGATAAGCAATAGAACCATAGAAGTCGGTCGAAAGCACCCGGATAAACCAATAATCCGAGCAAATCATCGCCCAAAATCGAATCCTATAGATTGATAAACAGTAAGCCCCAAATATAGCCCCTGAAATTTTAGTGGGGCAAGGGTCGAGTATAACAAGCCCACAATCACTTCAAGGGAAATTAGACTGATGTGAGTTTCGGTTATTCGGGTATCCGGAATAGCTTATTTTTTATAACCATACCCGAAATTGAATACTAAAAATTAAATCGGATATAACCGAAATTAGGAAAAAAATCGAAAAACAGAAATAATTCGGTTAAAAAAATTCGGTTGTGTTCGGTAATTCGATTTTATCCGTTTTTTGCTCACTCCTAGTAGTGGGATATGTTTGGTTCCTTAAATGATTAAAAATAGGAACATTTTAAACACTTGAGAATAAGATTTGATGGTTATATGAATTCATTTAATGTTGTTCATCAAATATATTGTTTTCCCATCTTGACAAGTTTTATGTTTAAAAGTATTTATCGATATGTTAAGAGGTTTTTATTGTTTGTTCATAAACGAGTTTATAGTCTTTAATACGTTACGAGATTTTTATATGAAAAGTGTCGCTATAGATGTATAGCGACGGTTTTTACCGCCGCTATAAGATCTATAGTGACGGTTTTTATATGAAAATATCAAAAAATCATATGAAAATATCAATTTTTTACAAGTATTTATTGATGTTTCAATTTCTGCATGTTAGAGATTTTTAGTGCTCGTTCATAAACCAATTTATAGAGCATTTAATAAGTTTTAAATTTAAAAACACAAGAATCTCAGCTTATTTAACTTACAATTAAATACATTATTTGAAGTTCAAATAAATCATACTATTTTAATGTGGTAATTAAACGCACTAAATGTTATTAATGTAAACGCTATAAACGTTGATAATTGAACATACCCTTAATCTTAAACTCTGGTGATATTTCGGCAGGTAGAGTTTAATTTTTTATAGCACTAATTTGGGATAAAAGGGGTTATTTCAGTTATTATAAATTGAAGCTAAAAATAAAATGTGTTTATAAATTTAAAATAAATGACCTATGTACTGTTAGTTCAAAACAAATATCTGTGTCTGCAAGGAGACGGACACCTTTTACATGGCAGATAAATCAAAGGAACCCATATGGTACAACAAATGTGGGACACAAAGCACGAATTATTTACTCATTCATGTGACACACTTCTTCTTTCAAATCATTGATAGGTTTCTCTAGCTGGAAATTTAAGAAAATATCACACACACACACACACACACACATATGGGGTTCCATTCACAAAAAAAAAAAATTCAACAGTTCAAAAATGATTTCTCCACAAAAACAGGTTCTTTGTAGATTTTAACCCATATATATATATAGAGAGAGGATCAGTGTGGACACCCTTAATAGGACCAAAATTGAAATTTTTTTTTTTTTTGCTTTTTTTAAAACAACTAAAATAAATAAATAAATAATTATGGAATTGAATTTTTTCATAATACAGATGTTTTGAAAGTGTGATTTGGTGACATATAACAAAACATGTATGTACAATTCTGTCTTGCATGTACCACCATTTTAGTATAGGTATTCAAAACACGCCCAAAATATTGTATTATGAAAAATTTCGGCCCATAAATATTAAATATTTTTTTAGTTATTTAAAAATAATAATAATAATAATAATTTGGGGTCCGTTTTTTGATCGTGTCCTAGTCCATGTTGTATATATATATATATATATATATATATATATATATATGAATATTCATAGAATGTATTTACCATAATCTTTATAGAGCATACATTATTTATATTATTAAAAATAAAAAGAAACGGTCAATATTAGAAATTGAATCGATGTCTGCTACTACTAGTAGCGGATCGTAAAAAAAATACACAGTGTCCGCTAATCATAATAAGGGTATGACTTAATCAATAAATGTTTGGAGTTTATTTTTTATGATTTAGAATTTATTAACCAGGGTTTAGAGTTTATTAGCCAAATTAAATTTTGGTTAATAAATCCTAAATCCTAATTAATAAACTTTAAACACCGATTAATAAACCCTAAATTCTAATTCATAAATCATAAGTCTTAGTTAATAAATATTAAACCTTAACATTTATTGGTCAAGCCAAACTCACTACTAAAAAAATGGTCATTTGTGATGGCCTAAATCCATCACAAAAAATAGAAAAATCATCACGAAAGATTTACGTGATGGCTTTAAGCATCACAATGGCCGTCTTGTATACGCCCATCATGAAAGGTTTTACATGATGGTTTTGACAATCACGTAAACACTTAGTGCTTTTGTGATGATTAATACAATCACATTAACATATAATCTATTGTGATTGTCAAAGTTATCACAAAAAAAAAGAAGACTTTAGGGATCAAATGTAAGAACGTGAATCTCTATTTACGTATAATTTATTTTACTATATTAATTATATCTATATTATTTGTATCAAATGATACTTGTAGGATTCGAACCCTCTCCCATTTACAAACTAAATAACGAGTATTACCACTACACCAAAGTCCAGATCATAATTATAATTTTAAAACAAAATATATAAGGAAACATATGTGAGTTGACTTACTAAACAAAATTACTTCCAAATAAGATTTGGTGATTGCAATGGCAGTCACAAATACTCTATAATGATGGTAAAATTAGTCATCACTAAGTGCCATCATATATTTTATTATTTTGTGATGGCTTGAAAATTCAATCACAAAATATCTTCTTTTTGTAATTGCAAATAAAAGTCGTCACAAAAATCTATCTTTTTAATGATTGTCACGACCGTCATAAAATATTGTTTTGATTATTTCTTATATTAAAATAGTAGTGATAACTTAAATGCAATCACGAAAAATGGTATATCTATAAGTGATGACTTGGGGCGTCACAAAAAGAAAATTTATTTTGCGTGAAAAAATTGGTGTGATTGACATGGTCATCACAATTATAATACATTTATGGCAAAATTAGTCATCACTAAGAGCCATCATATATACTATTATTTTGTGATTGCTTAAAAGTCCATCACAAATTACTATCTTTGTGATTGTTTTTAAAAATCACACAAAATTCACATGTATTCTTGTTTTTCTAGTAGTGACTCTTAGTTAAGTCAAACCCTTATTCTGATTAATTAAACTCTAAACATTTATTGGTTAAGCCAAACTCTTATTCTAATTAGCTAAGCATTCGTTACGGATGTCGATTTTCAGTTTTTAATCTTGGTCATTACTTCTTATTTTCAATGATATAGATGATGTATGTCCGGTAAAGATCTATAACAAATACATGCTATGGATTATTACATACATATATATATATATATACGGTTCAGTCATTTTCTTACTCACCGTGCTTACCCTCTTTTAGATTTTTGATTATATACTTTTAATGACGATGTATAGCGTCATTAAAAGTATAAACGACTATATTATGTATTTAAAAACTGCCGCTTAAAGCGGGTAAAGACAAATTGAATAAGATAAGGGTATCTGATCCTCGCTTCTCTCTCTATATATATATGAAGTGATCCATAATATGATGTATTTGTTATTGATCAAAAAAGGTCATATTCCATCTCAATTGTATGAAATTTTTTTCCAACTAACCAAAAAAACGAACCAAAGACAAAAGGGCTATAGCGACGATTTTTTGAAATGTACTGACGGTTCAAACCATCTGCTTAGATATAGCCGACTATAACAACGATTTTCTATGTTATAGCGATTTAAAAAAACCGTCGTTATAGTATTGATTCATTTTTGGTCAACTCTTTTACGCTTTGATGGAGAAGCTCTCTCCACACACACACACACACACACACACATATAACATATATATATATATATATATATATATATATATATATATATATATATATAAATATTGTAATACTAATATAATAATTATAAATGTTTGTATTCTTATATATTTATAATGTCATTTTTACTAATATATAATGCTTACATTTGTATACTTAAAATAAAAGAGCTAGGAGCTGAGTGGCTGAGTGGTAATGCTTCTTTTTTTTATAAAGAATTTCTTCCATTAATTTGCAAGTTTGGCTTGTTACACCCAAGTTATGTACAATATCATATATATGGTTAAAATATTAATAATAAAAAAATTATTTCTTAGTGCCTAATTTTAGAATGTACCAAATGGAGTATGTAATAGGTATCCTATTGGACCTTTTAAAGAACATAATAATGTGTTCTATATAAGACAAACTAGGTTTTAGGTGCGGTCTATCTAATCTGTATATAAATTTGGATGGATGGTCACCCCATTATCAACATGCTTTCAATTGGATATCATAACAATATTAATTTCAGTCATGTGATATATATATATATATATATATATATATATATATATATATATATTATATATAATATATATATATATATTATATATTGCATATATTCTTAAAAAAAAAAAAAAATAAAATTTCATTAAAAGGAGTTGCTTCCACATCAATGATTCTGTAATGGAACCATTATATATATATATATATATATATATATATGATCCAAGAATGAAGAAATATTTTATTTTATTGCATATATTCTTACATTAATCGTAATTTAATTTTATCGAATATTTGTCCACACGTATCATGTTCCTTAATTTCATATTTATGTATCAACATCTTTTGTAGATTGAATGGATAAGTAGCAATTATATGCAACCAAATCTTGACAGATTCTTTTTGTTGTGTCCTTTTTTGCTACTCTTAGTGTCCACTTGATGCAATATTTTTAATTATTTAAATTTGAATTATGTTATGTAATGTAAAAGTTATTTATCAAATTACGATTGTAACTCAATGCATGAGATTGAGTAAGAATATAAGTTTAGCCCACAATATCAAATATATTGTTAAAATATTACCAACAAAAAAAAATTGGGATCTACTTGAGAAAATATTTAAGCTTGGCTCATTTAATAATTGGGCAAGTTAAAAATTAAGTTTCAAAGAAAGTTTAAATATTTTGATATTATATCTTTTTCTTAAGACATCAATTAAATCAATGAGATGAGTGTTTTTATGTTCCTAAAAAAATCTTGAACCCCAGAGAAAAAAGTACTTCCTCTATTCTAAATTATAAAGTCATTATTGACTTTTAAAAACTAATTTAAAATATTTTTAAACTCAAAATTAATAAAATTCATTAATAATTACAAAACAATAAATATTATAATTAGTTGTAAGTTTTAGACGGTTTATAATATCTACGTTGTTATATTGACTAAAATCAAATGAATATATGCCAATTTTAGGTTTAAGAATGTCTCGAGTTGACTTTCAAAATTCAATAATAATTTTATATTTTGAAACAGATGGAGTATTGGTCTGAATATTTGAAAATAAGTATTTCTCATATTAATTTATTTCTACCTTAAGAAAATTGCCACTATATCCTAAAGGGAAGGAAAAAGGGTTATTGCATTTTGCTACAAGTGAGACTCAAAACTCACTGATGCCCCCTGTAACAAATCTCAAAACCATTCCTAATCAAGAGCAGGAGTTTACATTCTTTGGACAATGTATGAAGTATGAACCATTGCACCACTAAAGAAACTGATATAGACACAAGAAAATTTAATAGTTTTACAAGACTTCATGATCCACATTCATATGGGGTGACTCCTTGCGGAAATATCAAATTACCCTTATGAAATTAAAAATTTCCATTGTATTATGAGGTATAAATAATTGGATAATATTATGTGCATCAACTGTACACAAAAAGTTGTGCACGTAAAATCCATGTATTGCTTACCAATGAAAATGTGTAAAACATTCAATAATTTTAGGTCCCGCTCCCTAATTTCTCTCTTCTTTTATACCGTGTGCGCAACTTTTTGTGTATATTTGGTGTCCCTAGCATTACTCTAAATATTGCCGAAAATTCAGCCTAAAACGTAGGTGGTTTTGATGCCAGCCAGAACTCAGCAGCACACCCAACTTGCCTGTCTAGTGTTCAAATGCCTCCGGATCAGTACCCTTATAGTTTGACTAGTAAATCAAGAGCATATGTCAAAGCATGCTCCTAGAGCTGGTAGTTTGATACATATTAAGTAGTATAGTCCATATTACTACATATTATAAATAAGAGAGGTCACATGTCTATGCAACAACCGCCGTGGTCTAAGGCTTGGGAGTCCAAGCAGTGAAGCACAGTGGCAAACATGCAAATCTAATATGCTGACCTCCAAAAAGTGAAATTCAAAATGCAATCTTTTTAATATTCCTAATTTAAAGAAAATATGGGAAAATGCAAAAATAAAAATAGTAAAACTTTGATGACCATCACCCCTACTAACATGAAATCATTGCCAAAAACAGAAACGGTAAAACTTTGATCCTCGTTTTATAAAAAAGAAGAGTGCTGCTTGTATAAAATATGCAAGTGCAAAACTCAGTAATCACACATTCGGAGTAGTGCGGAGAGGATATTAACTGGAGATGGCTTTTCAAAAGATAGCAGAAGTTACGCTCAATAAAGCATACTAAACATAGAGCAAATGCGTTTCAGATAACTGGCAGTAGAGAATCTGCATTCGCAGCTCAGTAAGATAGTTCATCACATTCTCTCAGAGACACTAAGCTTTTACCTGATATGAATTGTTATTATCCTTGTGCAGGGGTAGCTGCATTTTCAGAAATGCCCTGTAACTGAAAAGAATGAACACTGACCAAGTGACCAGCAGTGAACTTGGGATAAAAAAAATACTAGCATAAACAATGAGGTAGCTGCATTTTCAGAAAGAGTATGACACTGACCAGCAATAAACTTGCGGTAACAATTACATAACACTTGGGTAGCTATATTTTCACGGAGTGTTGTAGTTCAAGTAAAATGGCCAGACAAATTGGATGTATGGTAGTCATCGAAGCATGACTGCAGACATCCCACAAGTCCCTAGTAAAAGGGCATGTACTAGTGTGAGTTGACACTCCCTAAACAATTGGAGTGTCTTGGCTCTTTAACGAGTATGTGGCTCAACTTCAACCTTTTTCGCGTGATAGATGAAATAAACTTTATAGTAATGGAAAATAGAAAAGAAAAAACCTCCGGGAAATTTTCCACTCAAGTGACAGAAAGCGAAGAATATATTGGCTCAAAAATATTACTAGTAGACTCCTTAGAAAACCAACTCGTTGCAAAACATTTTGAGAGGGGAAACAACTACAAGAGGATTCTCAGACAAAGATACTGCGAGTCATATCAAGTAGCAATCATGATAACTTCTACAGTCCTCATATGATGACCAGAATAAATAGTCCCATGGTACTAATGCTCAAGTTTTCATCAACCGTAAGTGTGGACCATATCAATCATCATATGCAAAGAATCCTAGCATGATAAACCTTTCGAAGGTAAGTTTAGTTTAATTTAGTCCAAAGAGGGAAACCAAATTAAGAAACTCGAGTCACAACATATTGTTCAAAAGTCGATTATTTAGTAATCTGTCAGTTATAATAGTTTTTCTCTATAATAACTATCATAAAACAACCTGAAGATAGGTTATGCAAGCAAAGGATTTAATCACAACTCACATTCATGCATATATGACTTGAGACTAATCACACCTTTTCCGGCGGTTGAGTGCATGCATATTGTGTACGCGCACTTTGAAATAACAAGATGAACATACCAATAACTATCATGTGGACTGAAAACTGACTCAGGATCCAGACACAAGAAACACAGGAATTGAAAAACTCCATGAAAATGTTATATTTCATACCCAATCCTCAACTTAAAAAGAAGAGCGAATTGACAAGTCAGTATCTAATAGTAAATTGAGTACGTAAAGAATAGTAGAGGCAGTAAAGGAATTAGTTCCATCTGCATATTCTCACAAAGCTCTACCGTGTTGAAAACTTCAGTTATTCAACTCATGTAAAGCATAGTTCTTTCAGTTTAATTTGCAACAACTAATTCCCAAAAGCTGCATCCAACCAAAACTTGAGTAACACAATATCCAAAATTTCTCAGACAGATACATAATTCACACGTAAAAATATAAATGAACTCTTCTACTTCTATTCAAAAGGGCTAATATGGCTAAACAGGAAATTCATTGATGTGATCAACTTACATTGTGTTCCACTGATCTTAGAACCAAAAGTCTACTACCTACCCTTGGTTAATTTGTGAAACAGCGGGAAATATTTTTTTAAAATGAAAAGTAAGCAATGTATCCTCTCAAGTCTCAACCAAATCAAAACTAGAACAAGACACGATCGGGTATTTCAATTATTTGTTTTGACTGAAATCCCAATTCACATAGCTGGTGCATTATTATCTCCCCCACCCAGATTAAAATTAACTCACTTTGTACCAGAAGTCAGCAATCAGAACATCCAAAATAGGTCAAAACATCAGCTACTACTGTCACCTCTAACCCTGCATCAAATAATACTCGTACATATCAAATTTATGAATTCATTAAAGCAACCATATGAAACAATTACTAACAACAAGAAGAACCAGTTATATTACCTTCCCTGGTTCAGGAAGGTCAGGAACTTTATAACTCTCTGGCGTTATCTCCGTCAACCACAATCCAGGAACAAGTGCCTGCAAAATTTTGGTTTCAAAATCATGTTATAACTAATCAAATATACAACCATATTAATTACAACTATATATAGCAAGATATCAATGTATATACATATACAGACATAAATTAAACAGTTCCTTTCCCAAACACACAGAAATTGAATGACTTGCATATAGTATACTTTTAGATCCAATTACACTACATAGATAGAAAAGGCACCCCATTTGCTTAATAGATTGAGTAAAGAATCACAAAGCACAGGAACAAAAAATATAAAAAGATATGAAATGAAATATGATCTTACATCCAATTGCCTCTGAACAGCTCTAGGTCTCTTTTTAGGCCTCCTTTGAGGCTTATTCCCAGTAATAGCCAGCAAATCACTCTCAATCTCTTCTTTACACAGCCTAATCGAAAACTTAGCTCTCTCCACACTCTGCTCCGCCAGCAACCCCAATCCACCTCTCAACCGACTGTCCTGCCGCCGCGCCGGCGACGCCAAATTACAATTCACTCCCTTCCCTCCTCCGCCTCTGGCGGCCGAGGCATTCGTTTTCGGCTCTTTACAGGCAGCTCTCCGAGTCCGCAAATTCCAGGGTCTTACAGAACTGGACTGATCGTCCAATTCTTTGGGTTTCTCTTCGAGCATTGAGATTTTCATTTTATCTCCGGCGTCTCGGAGATCCAGCATGATCTTCTCTCGCACCGCCTCGATATCATCAGACGGCGGATTTTGGTCGGCCGAATTAACTAAAGACGACGATGACGACCGGCGATTGCTGTTCAGTTCGTTTTTCGCCATCCGGATCGGCACAAAATCTGAAATTAAGGATCGGTGATCGGAGTTGGGGTCGAGTTTGATGCAACGGAGGAATTTCTGGTTGCCCCATTTCAATCCGTTGGGGGGTAATGTGAAATTGTGAAGAGGCTCCCTTGATGATGATCTTCTTTCTGGCGGCAGAGCCATTAATGGTGAAAATCCCACTTCTCTCTACTGTAATTTCAATCTTTTTCTCTCTAAAAATTTATAGAGAGGAGTTTGGAGCTCAATTTCTTTCAAATTCAGAGCTTTTTGGGTTTGATTATGGATTAAATTCAGAGCTTATTGGGTTTGATTAAATTTTAACGAAAGAAGGGATTTTGGGAGAGAGAGAGGAATCGGAGAAAGGCTGAAAGGGTATTGGTTTGTTTTTGTTTTGCTGAATGAATATCACCTGGAAGTTTGTATTTATATAGGAGATGAGAAAAAAGAGGTTTTAACGTTCGGGTAGGCTAGGAAATTCTATTTCCAAGTTCATTCTTTCTATGACCAGATAATTACAAGTTATAATTTTTTTTTTTCAAAAACTCTAATGATATTTGGACTCACCTATTTATATTTTGACTTTAATAGAAGAGCTCTTTTTTCTTTTCATTTTGGAAATTAATATTTTAACATCACTTTTTGACATGTAGAACCCACTTATTAGCTAATAAAAATTCAACATATCAGCTAATATGTGAGCCCTACGTGTGCAAAATATCAAAAAAATATATAAAAATCTAATTTACTTTATTTTTTTATAGTAGTTTTAAGTAAGAGTGTAAATGAACCGAGTTGAGCTGAGTATTGAGTTGCTCAAATTTGGTTCACAAAATTTATAAAATATAAAATAAGGTTTGATTGAGGCTCATTTAGATACCTACTCAGAGGGTGAAGAAAGTATTTGAAATCAAACCAAAACCAAGATCAAAACCGCATTTAACCGCACTAATGGTTCCGGCAGATGTGGCGATTTTAGGTGGATTGAATAACCAAATTTACGGTTCCCGTTTGGTTACTAGCCAAAATCAAACCGCATAAAACCAAAACCGCACTATGTGTATGTATGTATGTATTATCTCTAGTAAATTCTAAAGTTACTTTTGACTTGAACACGCTCAGAGAAAACCCCAGTCTTGCATTGTCATTTTTTTACCAATTGAAAGAAGATATTAGAGGTTATAGAGTCAAAAATTAAGCAATTGGGTTTTAGAATTTTGAATTTGTTTGATGCGTTATTGGAGGGGGTTATAGTTGAGGGGCTCATGTGGCCCATCTTGGGTCGTCGATACATGGTACAAAATTCAAATACAACTTACTAATCTGTTTAAATAGTATAATACGACAAAAACATAAATCATGAAGTTTGAATACAATTATTGTCTGCTAGAGATTATACAAAACTCAAAATGAGTCCTCATTACAATTATTAACACACTATTTCACGAATAGTGAGGACTACTAATGCTATCCTCCGGGTCGTCACTCCCGCTCCTCGAGACTAGTCCTCGCTTATGTTCTCATTTTCTTGAAGAGAATAAAGGAAAGAAAGGGTGAGCTCAACTAGCCCGAAGAAAAATATTATGACTAAGATAATGCATAATAAATTATCATTAGCCTTCAACAAAGTTAAACTAATAAAATATAACAACATCAAGTTTAATCATAATGAACAAGCGATCCATTAAAAGAGTCGATGAGAGAATAACATCTACTATCTTTTATGATTTAAAAATTTTTTCATGACTTTTATCATTTGGGACTCGACAATAAATAATCCACATCATCGAATCACCCTCCTTGACTACGGCCAAGGATATTCTTTAGTATCACGACCACAAATTATCCATGCCTTCAAACCAGGACATTCGTGTATTCATTAATGGTCAATGATCATGCCAACAACTCATCCATCAATGCACTACGCTAAATGACAACTTTTACCACATCATTTGTAACATTACGGTCATGATTACATCGAATAATCCCCAGTCATAATCATACCAAGTCCATCTACGCACTACAGCCACATATGACTTTCAACATAATATAAACATGAGGATGATGACAATGATATAAGAATTCAATAAAACAAGTTCAAGAATTAATTTATCTAAGAACTAATAACGTCCAAATTGTCAACATGATCTTTGCTTTGTAGAGTAAAATTCAAGAATGCTCGGAAGAATATTTCCATGAAAAGATATTAGATGAAGCTTAAATATCAAAGATATTCCACTAATTTCATGGAGTATAGAAGTCAAAGTTTTAACCAACTGAGTATAATAAAGAATGTAATAACAAAAGAAATCACCATGCATGTGATAGATCAAGATACGAGTGAGTTATTCCAATGAATAATAAATAACGGAACCCAAACCGCGTAAAACGATAGATGTGGATATTCCAACGGATAATAAAGAATGGAACCGGTCCAAAGAAAATACATGAGCAGGATGTTCCAACGTAATAATAATAAAGATTTAAACCAGGTCCTGTAAAAAACACATGATGTGATGTTCCAACAGAATAATAATAAAGATTTTAACCAGTGTCCTGTAAAAAACACATGACGGGATGTTCCAGCATGAATAATAGAAGAATGTCACCAAGTATAGGTAAATCACAGATACAACTTTTATTCCAATGTAATAATAAGCAATGGAATAACAACAGCTTCTTCATGAATAAGAAAGAATAACACCCTTTACATTAGTAGTAGATTGAATATTGCGATGGAAATGTAAATACTCTTCTTCTTTTTCTCTTTCTCTCTATACCTTCTCTCTATAGCTTGAATGAATTAAGTGAAAATAATGAAGCACTAGGCCTCTATTTATAGAAGATTTCTAGCTTAAAGACTTGAAATGTGAAAAGCCAAGTGGCTTGACGAACGGTGATGTGAAAAGAAAAGTGGTTCGACGCTGTAATGTGAAACGACAATTGGTTCGGCCTTTGTAATGTGAAACGGCAAGTGGTTCGACACCTGTAATATGAAACGTCAAGTGGTTTGACGTCTGGTAAAAGTAATTACAATTGACGAAGGTAATTACTATCGATAAAGAAGACTCTTAGATGATGACATATGGGCCCCCATAATATAACCAAACTTACCACAAACGCCTCATAATAGACTCTTTATATACATCAAGATTAAATAAATATTACCACAAATCATTTTATTTTTAATCAACACATATTTAATCTTTCAACAATTATTAATCATTTATAACTTGTCGCCTCAATTATTGATTTAATAATATAACATATTATCTGTATGATACCGTGACAATAATTGAATCAATAATATAAGAGATATGATCAAAGAATTATCAGTAGCAATAATTGAGTATAAATGAGTGACTTCTCACGTAAGCATCAATAATCAATACCGCAATTTACTATATAATCACGCCAGATTCGTATTTCTTTTACTAACGGGTAGTTCAACAGCTTTTAACGGTAACACCTCCGTAGAAGTTATTTTCATAAAGTATTTTTGTCGCTTTCTCGATCCGATAATAATTTCGTTAGGGTCCACCAATGATTGTGCCGCTTATATTTAATATTCCCGACAAAAGAATATTCTCCCACCAAACGAATATTTTATAACAACTTGCTTACTTTTGCAAAATTTATAAATATTACCCACAACTATAACATTATATCAAATTTACTCCATAATATTCAAAAATAATATTTATAGTAAAATTCATCTTTATTTATAAAAGTTGAGGTCTTACAGCTCGAGCACTTGATGCATTAGTTAATGTCAATGCTATAATTGTAATAGTCTAATAGATTATTTTTAGTCCTCCCTGCAATATATTTTATTCTATCTTCAGTATATACTTTTAATTTTTGGGGAACTAGATAAACATTCTTTGCTTGTTATCGAATATATGGTCTCCGTTGTTTTATATAAATATGATATTTTAGTTTTAAAAGCATGCTTGATATAATTCTCATTGTATAATTTTGTCACTAAGTTAATTGCTCGATGTAAGTTTTATGTTAAATTTTATTGAAGGCTTAAACTTTTTTGTTGTTTCAATTGGTTTTGGAACCGAAACCGCACCAATTAAAATCGCACCGCACACTTTAAAACCGCACCGCACCAATCACCGCACACTTTAAAATCGCATCGCTTTCAGCTCGACTCGAAATATAAATAAATCAAATATGAGCCACAACGTTGTTATGTGAATTATGCTGAAAGCGATGAAAGCAAAAAAGCTTTCTTTTTCTGGTCTGGTCTGGTCTGGTCGAGCTTCCATTTTCTATGTTCATGTGAGGTTTGGAGTTACTTGACCCATTTTATTATTTTGACTTATAATATGTGTTATGTGAGTATGTGACCCTAAACAGATTTTACAACTGTATTAGTGTACGAGAATGCATGCCATGGCGCCATACATATTGTTGTATTGCAGCATCACTATTCAGCTTTGGAATATGTGAAATTTGAGCTACTCTAGTCTTATAAATGACAAGGGACTATAGCACCATGAAAATTCAGTTACAGAATTGGTCTTTGGGCACAACTGTGTGGGTGTGTGAGGCATGAAAATTCAGTTACAGAATTGGTCTTTGGGCACAACTGTGTGGGTGTGTGAGGGAGAGGGAGAGGGAGAGGGAGAGGGGGGAGGAAGATAAATGGAAAAATATTAAAAATAAAATGTGATTATTTAGGAAATAAGAGCGTAATTGGGTATTGTACGTGGTCAACACTCAACAGTGTTGGGAATATCACAAATCCATGTACAATCATCTAAAATCACTTTTGATTTAAAATGTTTATTTAACCCATTAGATCTATGATTGCTTAAAACATAATTATCCTCAATTTTCTTCTTATATTTTAATATAGGACTTTATTATCACATGATACCTTAGTGACAGAACCAGAATATTTTAGAGAGGGTAAAAATATATCAGTAAAAAAATATTTATTGATGTTTAAAATGCTTCTTTCAAATTCATTTTGTCCAATTATAGTATTTCACAACATTCTATTCTAACCCTTGTCAACCTTTTAGTTGTGAGTCTAATGACTTTATATATATATATATATATATATATATATATATATATATATGTTCGGATCTTAAACTCACCCCTTATCTAACATACCTTGCTCACCCCTTTAGTGAGACGCATCGGACGACGATTTGGTCATTCATATATATGTCAGTCCGTCGCTAAAAGCTAAGACGACGGTTTTATATATAATGATTTTGACCGATTGTTTACTGGTTCCGTCGCTAAAAGGGGGTGAGCAAGGTATATTAGATAAATGGTGAGCTTAAGATCCAGATCGTATATATATACCTTGCATACCCCCTTTAGCGACGGTTCGGTCCCCTTGCCTAACTTTGCCTAATTTTTTTTTCTTCTCTGCCTAACTTTCAATTCCTTATGGGTGAGGCCCACAAATTTGAAAACAAACAACAATGATTTGAAGGAAGTCTTAACACCCACCACTTGGAAAAAAAAAGAAGAAAGAAAAACTATGCAGGAAAACTTTTAGCCAGTAAATTTGAAAAAGAATAAGTACACGGAAAGAATTCCAATTCGAATTGGTAACCTCCACCTAATTTTATTCATATGCTACGAAATTATAATATTAATATTACTATTTAAATAATTATAATAATATATTTGAATGAAAATTTTATCGGAGAAGATAATTTTAATTCCACAGAAAAATATGTATGCCAAACTTTTAACAAATGCCTCATGATTAATTCCTCCATTTATATCAAAATTGAACCAATATTTACCATACATTAATTATCATATTTTTATTCCTCAATTATTATTCACAATTAATATTACAAAATCATAATATTGATAATAAGGTCGTTCCCAAGGAAGAGGGGGCTTTCCGATAAAGATTTCTCTTTACTGGCGCGCAATTATATAATCTAACCCCTTTTCTCGGTAGAACTCTCTAGACATTGTCAATAATGCTATCTAATAATATTATTTCAATAATATGAGCTACTGTGTTGCGATAATTATTGATTTAATAATATAAAATATTGTGCAGATGTTACCGTGACAATTATTGAATCAATAATATGAGATATTATGCAGCAACTACTATGACAATTATTGAATACTGAGTGACTTCTTACGTAAGAATCAATAATCAGAGATATTGTGCAATACTGTGTGCTAATGTTCAACAATGCGTATTACTCTACTTTTATAATCGGGTATTTCAACAGTTAATGGTAAAAGTTTTACCGTTATTTTTATAAAAAAAGGTTATTTCTGTCGCTTTCTATATGTGACATTTATTCCGTTATATGGGTCCACCAATAATTGTGTCGTCTTACAAATATTCCTCGAAAAAAAGAATATTCACCGACCAAACAAATATTTTCCAACAGCTGTTTACTTTGTATTAATTTCCCTCGAACTATTAGACTATTAATCAAACTTTGAAGTTTTTAGTCAACTGATTAGTTAATTTTATAAATAAATTATAAATTATAATATTATATATTCAAAACCTTATATTGTGGTTCATGGGATTAATTAGCTTGAAAGAAGTAATTCCAGCAACAAATTTAAAAAATATATAAGAAGAGAGATTTAATAATCTTGATAGGATAGAACTATGGTGAACTTATGGTCACTATAGTGGGATCCAAAAAATTTTTTATTTTATTTCTTTAGCTTTTTATTTTTAATTAGTTACACAGAGAATTGCTACTAAATTTTTTTGGCCTCATTTTAATGATAAAGCAAAAGCAAGAGAAAAGCGAAGGAGCAAAGGAGCAAAGGAGCAAAGAAAATATATAAAAGAAAAAGGAAGAGAAAGGAAAGCAAATAACCCTCGGAGATTCTAGTGTGGGGGGTCATATGACCCCCTGATTTCGCCTCTGGGTACCTTAAGAATCTCCTTAACGCATAATTTTTACATCCATGCACATTGTAAGACCCCAACTTATTATTAATGAAATTTAATTTTCTCTATTTATTATTTTGAAATAGTAAGGGTTGATTTGATTAATGTGGATAGTTATGGGTAAAATACGCAAATATTTCAAAATAAGCAAGTGGTTATAAAATATTCATTGTTGTCGAAGAATATTCAGATAGTGTGGAATATTAAATCGTGCATTGAGGAATATTAAATGACGACGGTAGCGACCATGTATGGGCCCCATAACGAAAAGCGATTGGATGAAGAAAACGATAAATATAAGTTGTTAAAAAATAACTAGTAGTTATTACCAATTATCTTTGTTAAAATACTTGCGGTTAACACACAAGAAGACACCAGATATTGCATCAATTATTGATTCTTACGTGAAGGCGCACTACTCAATAATGGTTACGTAATTATCGCTCAAAGATTTTATTTTATTGATTTAATAATTGCTTTGCGTTGATATTTTATATTGCTCTTGTTTCAATAATTGTCATTACACGTTATTTTCATTATCGAAGCAATAATTCATATTATCCGAATAATATTATTAGATAAAATTATTGGCAATGTCTGAAAGTTCTGTCTAAGGAGAGGTTGGTCACCTAATCACTACCAAAGAAGTGAGAGAAATTCTTATTGGAAAGTCCCTCTTTCTTGAACTCGCCTCGGTTGTCAATATTGTGATTCTCATAATATTATTTATGAATAATTAATTATTGATTCATATAATGAGGAAAATATTAATTTTATGTGGATATAGATGGAGAAAATTTTTAATGTGACAATTGTTGAAAATTGAAATTTTATCTTTTTCTGATAAAATAATTCATTTAAATATATTATTACATTTTAATAATATCATAATGATGATATTTTTACGATAAATGTGGGATATATGAGTATATGTGGAGGAGGAGTATTTTTGTTACCAAAAATATTTAAAGCATGTTTTATGTGTCGGTGGACCCCATTTCTTGACTAAAATTTGATTATAGCTTTAAAATCGTCTGCTTTATGGATTTCGGTCAATTTACATTTGAATTTGGAAAAACTTTCTTCCGCAAAGTTGTAGAAATTGAATTTCCTATAGAAGCTCTCAAGATTCAATTTTCGATAAAAGGGCTATTTATTATGAATTATTAAAGTTCAAGTTCAAAATAATTAATTTTTGGAAGTTTAAAATAATTTAAATAACAAAACGTTTTTTGTAAGTCTCTTGTGAGGTGGGCTGTTTGATGGTATGAGGTTTTGAAGCAAAATAAGTAAAAGCGTTGGAATAAAATTATATATATTAATATTTTATTAAATTTTTCGCTTTAGTGTTCTAAGCATTTTCCTATAAATAGGTGCTTAGGTTAGAATTGAAAATCACACCGAAACTAAAGTTTTCTCTCTATATTATCGAGCGTATTCTTGTGAGTATTTTGAGTATACTTTTGAGTCTTTATTGCTATATACGGTGCAAGTTCAAGTCATAAATTATATCCGGTGTTTCAACTAAAGACTGGTCTTTCGAGGTAAGGGATATTTTTTTTTTTCGTAATGATATTATTTCTTCAATATCATTATCTTTGAAATATTGATCTCAAGTTTTTTTATCAAATTTGGAACTTTTGGTGTCGTAGTTACTTATTCACGATACTCTGACTTATTCACGATATCGACACTTATTCACGAATACTTTACTATTCATTGAAAATGAAAATTTTCCTTTTTGTCTAAAATATCTATTGTGGATACTTAGCTTTTGATTGTATCCATGTTTTGATCATTCTTGAATTTTACACCACTATGATTATTTTTGAGGTATTTTTTTAGACATGGATAAAACAAAGTACTGAATCCTTAATCCTTAATCCTTGTCATTTTGTTTCCACTGGATTCGCTTTTTAAAAATATTTTTCATCATCCTCGGCCTTAAATGATGATATTATTGAATATCTTTTGCCCGTAGCCAAGAAAGATGAATGAATGATTTCGATGAATATCTTTGGCCGTAGTGCAGAAAGATGAACAGTGTTTAGAGAACATACGACTAAATGATGAATATCTTTACTTTGTAGTGCAAAGATGAATATTTGATTCGGATATATATTGATTGATGTTACAGGATAAAAGATGAGCGATGAACTTTTAAATTCATACATAGAAGATAGTAGTTTGCATTCTCTACTTAACTCTTCTAATGAATTATTATTTCATTATGAATATTGATTTAAAACTTGTTTATCTATTGTATTCTATTAGATTTTTCCCTGTTGAAGACTAACGATAATTTGTTGTATATTATCTTAGTCATAATATTCTTTACTTGGGCTAGTTTGAGCTCATCCTTTTCCTTTTTGTTCCATTTTTCTTCTTAGAGGCGAGAATATAAGCGAGTACGGAATGTTCGGGTATGGAATGAAGGTTCTAGAGAGAGTTGTTTAGTAGTCCTCACCATTTTTGTAAAATAATGTATCAATAAATGTGATGAAGATTTATTTGAGTATAGATATTATCTAAAGATAATATTTGTATTCAAACTCACAGCTTTTCTTGTAATAATAATAAAGTTGTAGTTATTTCTGTACCATGTATTGACAACTTAGAATGGGTGATGTATACCTATTTTGGGGACGTCACACACATCGACCGTGAGGTCTTCTTTAAACTTTAGACTATACCCTTTTGAACTAATAACTTCAATATCTCTTATTTGATCTACCAAGAGCCTTTACGAAGTTAATCAAGTAACCTAACAAACAAACTTATCTCTTATTTGATCTTCTAAGAGCCTTTTTCGATCTAGAGTCTTTGCCAAATCCATCATGTCCTTTAACTACCGAGCTCGTCTCTTCAAAAATTCTTGTTTGATTTAATAAGTGACTCACCGAGAAGAGCCCACTAGTTACTCATAAAGTACATAATCCACCATATATTCATAACTCATTGAGATCAACTCATCACGTCTTTTAAGTGACAAGTCCATTGTGACGCCCCCAAAATATATAGGTATACATAACCCATCTTGGGTCGCCAAATACATGGTATATAATACAAATACAAACTTAATTATACAACAAGAGCTGAGAGTTTTTACACGAATATCGTCTCATAGACAATATCCAAACTCAAATTCAATCCTCATTACATTTATTATCACACTAAATAGTGAGGATTACTAAAATAGCCATCTCGGACCATCATTCTGTTCCCCGACTAGTCCCGACTATGTTCTCATTTCCTGAAGAGAATAATGAAAGCAAAAGGGTGAGCTCAACTAGCCCAGTAAGAAATATTATAACTAAAATAATGCAGAATAAGTTATCGTTAGCCTTCAACAATGTTAAAGTGATAGAATATAATAGACAACAAGTTTAACTGCAGCGGAATAAGCAATCTATTAGAAGAGTCAAGTAGAGCATAATATCTACTATCTTCTATGATTTAAAAAATTTTTCATCAACTTTATCATTGAGACTCAGCTTAATAAATAAACCACATCATCGAATCATCCATGCACTACGGGCCAAGGATATTCATGTAATCATCAATGGTCATGATTATACTGAATAATCCCTGATCATAATCATACTAACAACTGTCCATCAATTCACTACAGGCCAATGAGGATTTTTACCACATCATTTGTAACATTACAGGTCATGATTATACCGAATGATCCCTGGTCATAATCATATCAATCAACAATCCATCTATGTATGTAAGCCAAAGATGACTTTCATCACAATATAAGCATGAGGATGATGACAATGATATAAAAATTCAATTAAAATAAAGCACATGATAAATTTTAAAGATTTATAATTTAATTTATCCAGAATTCAATAATGTCCAAATTATCAACACGATCATCGCTTTGTGGAGTAAAATTCAAGAATAATATCCATGTATCAAAAATAATTTGACATAAAAGAAATAAATTTTTCTATGAATAATACCCGTGAATAAGTACCATGTGAATAAGACTTGAGAATAAGTACCGTGAATAAGTACCTGTGCATAAAAAGTGCCCCATAATACCCGAAAGTGAATAATATTTGAGTGAATAGTAATCGGGTGAATAATAACTCGCTGAATAAAGATCCCGATACGAAAAAGTGCCCCGAATACCCGAGTGAATAATATTTTAGTGAATAGTAACCCATGAATAGTACCCCTGTGAAAATATTGATATTTAATAAGAAAGTTCAAATCAATATTCCAATGAAACGATACTGGATGAAGCGTAAAACTCAATGATATTCCATTAATTTCAAGGATTATAGAAACAATACTTACCATAGAAAGTTTAGATTTAAGAATATGAAAAGAAATAACATACAAAATTGCAAATAGATTTTCACCCGTCATATGGTATGTAATCCGCATAGACAGGTTATTCCGACATATTAAAGGATGACTACGAAAAAAAAAATATTCCTTATGAATACGAAAGAAATAATACCCCTTACGAATACAAAAGAAATAACACCCCTTACGAATACACCAAATAATATCCCTTATGAATACAACAAATAATATCCCTTACTTTAGTAGAAGACTGGATACTGCAATAATTTAGTAGCAGAATACTCTTCTTCTTGCTCTCTATAGTTTCTCTCTCTATAGCTTCTCTTGTGAATCTTAGTGAATTGGTGAGAATGAAAGAAGAATTAAGCTTCTATTTATAGGAGAAATGACTAAATAGTAACTTATTCACTTTAACCATCCATATTGATTTACTATTAGAACTTACGATCTAGATTGACTACTATTAAAACCACAACCGATCAGTTTGATTTATTTTAAAACCACCACCACTATCCAGATTGATTTACTTTTATAACCACCATCGACGGTCCATATTGATTTACCATTAAAAGCACCACCGACGGTCCAGATTGATTTACTATTAAAATCACAATCGACGATCCATATTGATTTACTATTAAAACCACCATCGACGGTCTAGATTGATTTATTATTAAAATCACCATCGACGGTCCAAATTGATTTACTATTAAAACCACCACCAATGGTCCAGATTGATTTAACTTATTACACTTTAGTACTTAATACTTCAACAATTATTCATCATTAATATTATAACTCACAATATTTAACAACCATATCATTCCTAGGAAAGAGGGGGCTTTCTGATAAGTATTTCTCCCTATTGGCGCGCAATTAGGTGACCAAACCTCTCCTCGATAGAACTTTCTAGACATCATTAATATTGCAAATAATAATATGAATAACTTTGTTGTCTCAATTATTGATTTAATAATATAAAATATTATGCAGATGATATTGTGACAATAATTGAATCAAATAACGTGAGATACTATGCAATAATTACTATAACAATAATTGAGTAAACTGAGTGGCTTTCACGTAGTTTCCAATAATCAATATCGTATAAGCTACTATGCAATCACGCCAGACATCAGATTTTTATCACCGGATAGTTCAACAGTTAACGGTAAAACGTTCGCCGTTATTTTTATAAAAAGACATTTCTGTCATTTTCTATTTACGACAATACTTCCATTGTGGGGTTCACCAATGATTGTGTTGTCGTACAAATATTCAATGTTAAAACGAATATTCTTCGACCAATCGAATATTTTATATCAACTTGCTTACTTTGCAAAATTTTCAAATATCACCTTTAACTTTAACCTTTATCAATTTAACCATTTACTAAATAACATAATAATTATAAGAAAATAGAATACTTTCATTTCATAAAATTCGGGGTCTTACATCCATACTCTTTAATATCTCGTCTAAAACCAACTAAGAAGCTTTATAAGAATAGTTCACCGTTTATTTAATAAATTATATTGTCTATGCATTCATAATTATATTCCATCGCCCAAACTTGCAAGTCTGACTCTAATACTGGCAGAGCTGTTCCTGAGCACGGGTGGGAGGGTCGATCGCCCGAAGCCTCCAATCAGAAGGGTTCCAAATCTAATATATATATATATATATATATATATATATGATCTTGAACATTTGATTGAAGATTTTGGCTCTAGGAATACTAAAAAAAGTATCTTTAATTGACTGTATTCTCATATATTTTGTTGTAGTCAAAATTTTCATACATTTTGCTATACTCGAACTTCTCATATATTTTGCTTTAGTGGAACTATTATGTTTTAAACTTCGAAAAGACACTTTTTTAAATACAATTTGTACTTTTTATTTATTGCTACCAAAATCTCAAGAACGAACCTCAATACTAATTATTGGAAATATTCCAAATTTATCAAGTCTTACTATAATACTGGTTATTGAAAATATCTCAACATTATATACGCTCATCTAGAATAACATCTTTAACAAAAAGTTTAACCTATTAAGTTCGATTCGAAGTGTCATACCTAAAGGCAAAGGTGCAAAAATGCCCTTGATATTTTTCCTGAAGTCCCACTTTCACCCTGAATTTTTCTCCCAAAAGTACACTTGACGTTACAAATTTTAGGTCAATCATGCCCTTCCCATTAACAGATCTGCCACTTAGACAAACGTGACCGACACCTAGACAAATTTTAGTGACAAAGCTAACACCTGGGATAAATTTTTGTTACCCAAAAACTTCAGATCCATTTTCTCTCTCTAAACTCATCTTTATCAAATCCATTTATCACTTCTTTCACTTTCAGATTCTCCAAAAGAACCTAATCAAGTGAGGAACTTGTCACCTTCTTCCACATGGTGCCACTTGTCGTTCTTCTCCTCTTTTTAACTGCTTCTCTCTCCGCTGATCTAGAGGTCTCTGTCGTCTTTGACCTCAACCTTCACTTCTTCTTTTTTCACACCGAGAAGATCAAAACTCTTATTTTGCTGCTAATGTAACTGATAGTATTGTTGCCATAGCTTGAAACCCTTGTTGTAGATCTCAAAACCCAACTAAACCGTCGATTTATTTTTCTGAATATGAAGAGCAGCGTAAATATGTTTGTGTGGGTGATTTAGCAATGAGATGTATGATTTGAGTTAAATTATGTTTATTTAATAGTAGCAAAAGTTGTTCTTTTTTCTCCTTGCGTGATAGACATGTAATTTTAAATTTGTAGAGAATTTCATTCTAAATTTCAAGCTTAAAGAAAAAGAGGGATTCAATGATATTATCCATTGTGTGAGTGCTCATGCTTTTTAGGTGATTTTGTGTCTTCATATTACAAGACGTTAAAGCCCTCTAGAACAACCAAAACTTTTTCTAATTTAAGTAAGCAGTGAAGGAGGAGAATGTGATTCATCATTGCTCATCGCCGAAATTCAACAAAACCCAACTGTAACTGGGTGTAAGGGAGAAATTGTTACATTCATCTCCTTAGTCCCAATTTTTTTTCATCTTTAATTTGTCATTATTTTTCTTAATGATTTAATAACATACTTTGAGACCAAAACACAATGGTTTTACATTGATTGATCATACGTGAAGTGTACACGAATACGAGCAATAGCATCACTCAAAATCCGCCGTCTACTTCCAATTTTACATTGAATCGAATCACCCACTCCACCTCCATAATTCTCTCAAATCAATTTTTGTTCCGATTGAACAGTATTTGATAAATTGACTCCGATCATGAACTTCTCATAGGAACCGACAAGGCAATTGATTGCTTTTGATTTGGTACAAAAATGGCAGGCCCTTCATTAATGGTTTCTCTGTTCCAACGCACTCTCGAGGATCTAATCAAGGGCCTCCGTCTCCACCTCCCCGGCGCTGACACCACCGCCTTCATCTCCAAATCAGTCGACGAGATCCGCCGGGAAGTCAAATCTACAGACCTCGCCACCAAATCCACCGCCCTCCAAAAACTCACTTACCTTCACTCTTTACACGCCATTGATATGTCCTCTTGGGCCTCTTTCCACGCCATTGAACTCACTTCATCCCCTTCTTTTTCCCACAAAAAAATTGGGTATCTCGCAGTTTCTCTCTCCTTCAATTCCTCCACTGATGTTGTTCTCCTCCTCACCAATCAACTCCGGAAGGATCTTTCTTCAGCAAATGAATTTGAGGTGAGTCTTGCCCTTGAAACTCTTAGTACTATATGCACGCCTGATCTTGCACGCGATTTAACTCCGAATATATCTACTTTGCTCACTAGTAATAAGAGTTTTGTTAGAAAGAAAGCAATTGTGACTATGTTGAGGGTTTTTGGGCAATACCCAGATGCAGTTCGGGTATGTTTTAAGAAATTAGTTGAGAATTTAGAGAGTTCTGATATGGGGACAGTGTCCGCCACAGTGGGTGTGTTTTGTGAGCTTGCAATGAGTGAACCCAGATCTTATCTTCCATTGGCGCCAGAGTTTTATAAGATTTTGGTGGATTGTAGGAATAATTGGGTTTTAATTAAGGTTTTGAAGGTGTTTGCAAAATTGGCTCAGTTAGAACCGAGGTTAGCGAAGAAGTTGGTGGACCCGATTTGTGAGCATTTGAGGAGGACCAGGGCGAAGTCTTTGGTGTTTGAGTGTGTAAGAACTATTGTTACTAGTTTGAGTGAGTATGAATCTGCAGTGAAACTTGCAGTTGAGAAAATAAGGGAGTTTTTGATTGATGATGATCCGAATCTCAAGTATCTAGGATTGCAAGGGTTATCGATTGTTGCCTCAAAGCATTTATGGGCAGTTGCCGAGAATAAGGAGGCCGTGATTAAGTCTTTGAGTGATGCTGATGTGAATATTAAGTTTGAGGCATTGAGTCTTGTGATGGCAATGGTGTCAGAGGATAACGTGGCTGAGATTTGCAGGGTTTTGATTAATTATGCCATTAAATCTGATCCAGAGTTTTGTAATGAGATTCTTCGTTCCATTTTATCTACTTGTGGTAGCAATGTTTATGAGATAATTATTGATTTTGATTGGTATGTTATGCTTCTTGGGGATATGTCTAGAATTCAGCATTGCCAAAGGGGAGAGGAAATTGAGAAGCAGTTGATAGATATTGGTATGAGGGTCAAAGATGTTAGGCCAGAGCTTGTTCGTGTTGGTCGTGATCTACTTATTGATCCTGCATTACTTGGAAATCCTTTCATTCATAGGATATTATCTGCAGCAGCTTGGGTGTCAGGGGAGTATGTTCAGTTTTCAAAAAATCCATTTGAGCTTATGGAGGCACTCTTACAACCACGCACCAATCTCTTGCCAGCATCAATAAGAGCTGTGTATATCCAGTCTGCATTTAAAGTGTTGACATTTTGTCTGTATTCTTATCTCTTTCCGAATGAAGCTGCATTTTCTTTTTCCTCATTTCCGGTTGATTCGGAACCAGGAGAGACGGATTCAGTTTTTGAAAGGAAATTATCGGAAAGTTTCAATCCAGTAACATATGAGGAGGATCGGATGTTTGAAACAAGGGTTTTAAGTCAACCAGATGAAGAATCCTCTGTAGGAAATGGTCTGGATACAATCATTATCCACGGGCATACCTCTTCGTTAGTGTCTTTGAAGAAGAATCTGTTTACCCAAGAATCTATTATTAACCTATTAACTCTTGTTGAAACAGCTTTGGCTCCATTTGCTGGAAGCCATGAGGTGGAAATACAAGAGAGGGTATGTAACATTATTGGTTTAATTGAGTTAGTGCAGCGAGAAATAACTGGTTCTGTTGTCCAGAAGGAAGGGAACTTTGAGGGTGGAGAACTAAAAGCTTCTGAGATTGTCAAATTGATGCATGACGCCATTTCGGAGGAGCTTGGTCCAATTTCACTGAGTGCTCAAGAAAGGGTACCTATACCTGATGGATTGTTGCTCGAGGAGAACCTCAATTACTTGGAGACAATATGTAGTGATATTCAGTTACCTATATCAAGTTCATTTTCCCTTTCAAGGCCTCGTTCTGACGAGTATGATGGGTTTTCCCTCGTTGACAGTCAACACAAAGAAGAGTCTGAATTATCAACAGAGTCCACATCTCTGCTTGCAGAACATCGTAAGCGACATGGGTTATATTATCTTTCTTCAGATAAAAAGGAAGTAGTTTCCGATTACTACCCCCCTGCTAATGATCCTAAGGTGAAGGATAATGTCAACGATGATACTGAAGATCTAGTAAAGCTTACGGAGCAATCATTTGTTACAAAGAAGAAGCCAAACCAAGTGAAGGCTAGACCTGTGGTGGTAAAATTAGATGATGGAGATGGAGTTCCTATTGTAACGAGGAAAACAAAGTCAAAAGATGATGCGATAACGGGAGCTGTACGAGATGTTCTTTTAGGTAATGAAGCCATGCCTTCTTCATCACCAAGAAAACCATCTGACAAGTTATCAAGCAAGTTAAGGGGGAAGGAAAAATTAGATACTGACCAAAATTCTCATTCAAAAGATAATTTTGCTAATGTGGAGAAGCCTGAGCTTGAAACTAAAAGTTCAAGAAGTAAAAACCGTAAAGAGAGAAAACATAGAAGTCCTGAGAAGACTGCTGAGGAAAGAGAAGAAAATGGTCGACGAGATAAGCAGAAGAGTGGTCACCGCCACGGGAGGCACAAAGCTCGACATAGATCAGTTGGAAGCTCGAAAGCGGTAGCACAAACCCCAGTAATCCCTGATTTTCTTTTATAGTATAGAATACTGGAAAACATCGTTTTTTTGTAGCTTCAGAACAAGTTGAATGGCATTGCCCCTTGTATTATTTTGTTTTAACACAGAGGTCAGTTCTGTAAATTTGATACATATTGTTTATTTTCTGTTTCTTGTGTTCTTATTTCCTTCCTTAATTTTGGGATAAGGAATTTATTTGGCTTAAAGCTTTTACTTTGATTGGTCTTTTCATTTTATATACACTGAGATTTATTTCAGAAGTAATGGTTTCAGTTTGAATGTCTCATTTTGTGCTACTATGCTGAAAGTATCTCAGTTGACTTTAATTAGGTTATTCTTTGTTTATTTTATTTTTCTGCCCCTTTGCAATAATCATTTTCTTGTGCTGTTTGAACTTTGGAGGGTGGAGACTAAATCAGATTGTGGGTGTCTGTCTGTTTGCTTTCTGAACAACATGAACTATTACATTCTGTCTTGCTCATGTATGCTTCAAAATATGTATCTATGTATATTTATTCTCATGTACATGTTTACATATATACATCCATATGTACGTAGTTTTGGTGTTGTATATCATGCTACATAATATTTCACATCGGTTCATGTTGGTTTGAAGTTTGTGGAGTTTATTTATTTATTTATTTTGACTCCTATCAGTAGAGGGAATTGACATTGTCATTGAATGATGGGGATCCAATTGCCTGGAATCCTAATGGTTACCTTTACTTTATATATATATTTTATAAATTTCATTAGGCCTTTATAGAATCACTAAACAATATTTTGTCAAGATTGTGTTCTTCCCTACTTTTGTGATTGTGAGATTTGATTTCTTTTAGGTTCATAAGTGGCATACAATCGAACTGTTGATTAAAACTGTGTTCTTGGTGGATGCTTTACTGCTTCCCCCCTGACAAGAACCAGTTGACAGAAATTTGTTCTGTACCATAGGGCTTCAGGGAATCTATGTTTGTTGAATTTTCATGCCTATATCTACATTGTCCATATTTTAACCAGCTATAGCTATAGTTCATCTGCATTCTGCTAGGTGATTAAGGATGGTATTTGATTGAAAATTCTGCTAGGTGATTGAAAATTATGAGGTTGTTGATTGCTTCATTGTTGAAATGATGTATCCTAGGTGTCTTTGCCTAGTTCAATTGCACCTACATATCTAATTGTTATAAAAGTAGATTGGCATGATTAATATCCCTCCCATGATTAGTGATTATTTTCTAATGCTATCTGATAGATAGTTATCACCTATGTTACTCGGACTCTTTACTTTGCCCCAAGTACTTGTGTCTGATATTCTGACAAGTGTACGGATACTAGACATTTCATTTTAGTGTGAAAAATTAACAAAATTAAGGAATATTTGTCCTATTTTTTAAAGTCCGGTGTTCAACTGGACATTCTATTCGAGTTCGTATAACACATAACATATGTTAAATTGAGTCTGTATTACAACTTTATACATGTGATCTTACTATACAATTTGTTTTTTTTTAATTTTTTTTATTTGTTGTATTATTTAATTTAATAAAAATAGAGTTTAGTTTTCACTACATGCACCTAGCAGTGGGTATTCAACTGATTATGTTAGTGGCAGTGCTTCCCCATCTAACAATTTTGACTAGACAACTATGGAGATGGCTATCATACCACAACAATGTTTTCCTACCTAACAAGTCACTTGGATTCATACTAGGCCTTATAATTTCTTGGAAATAGATACCCCAATTTAGTGAACTGTGGGGGTTCAGTTTAGACCAAATGATCTTTATATATTGGTTTCAAATTTATGCGCCTAATTAAAATATTTGCTTAATTAATTAGAAAATTACATGAGTGCAAGTTCAATTGCTGATTGCTGATCTAGTTTTATGAAGTTGCAGGATCAGGGAGATTCTATAAAATTGCAATATTCATATTTGTGCACCTGCTTAGGAATATTGGACATTTCTAATTTTATTGGATCGGAATATTGGACATTCTATTTTTTTTTTTGCTTTTTTCTTATGACTCAAAAAATATATAATATTTATTCCAACTGGAATTTTTAAAGAATATGGTGTTTTGAGTGTAATTTGGATACATATACAAGAACATGGTTGAACACAACTCCGTTATTGTATATATGCATCCAAATTACACTCAAAACACCATATTCTGTAAAAATTTCAGTTGAAATAGATACTATAAATTTTTTTAGAGTCAAAAGAAAAAGCAAAATAAAAAAAATAGAGATTTCCAATATACCAGTCCAATAAACATATCTGAATAGAAGGACTCATGTAAAGTAGGCCACATTTAAGCGTTACAACTTTTAAGCACATTGTCATTTGTTCGATGGTTTTGATAGCGGGTCTTGGACTCAATTGCACGTAGAATTCCATTGTTTTTAAGACTTCCCTAAAATTAAGCAGCTGTTCTCGTGTCATGTTCTATTAAATTAATTCCCACCATATGTAAGGGACAAAAATACATGGTACAAACCATAGTAGATTGCATGCTGTTTAAAGCAACCTTGACATTATATATAAAGGTGTAAACGAATCGAGTAGGCTCGTTTAACTATTGAGTCGAGGATCTCGAATTGAGTCCGAGTAATTTAAACTTTTCGAACGAATATGATCCGAATATTAATAAAAAATTATAATTTGAGGAGGTTCGAGTAATTTATCGAAATTTAAAATTTGCTCATATTTGAATCATTTATATTTTGATTATGATTCGAACTCGAATCAAATTTTTAATTGAAATGAATCTGAATTGAGCTCGAAATGCTTCTTTCATTTTACAATCTTATTATATGTATCTTAATATGCACTGCAAGTAAATTTGACTTTTCAATTAATGCAGCACCAAGTTGTACACCATTGAAACTCGCGACTTTATCAGTGCTGCCTATTGCTGAACAGATCTCCCAATATCATCCACCAAGTTCATGACCAGGAGCTGTTACTGCAGTTGCACTTCTAAAGGACTGCAGGCTCTTCAGTCAAATTGTTCATCCCTTGATATTTGCCAATGGGTGAGGAACAAAATAAATCCCCATCTACTGTCAAGTTCCTCCGGGCTTGTTTGCATTTGAGCCATGCCATCTACTTCCTGTTTTTTGTGACGGGATTGTCCATTGGTACAACACTTGGTTTATATTTTGAAAGCTTCTCATTCATAATAAGAGCTCCCCTACTATCTCATTTCTCGTCGTTGGCGTTGCCACCGCCATTGCCAACACAATCACCGGTGCCCACAATCAAAATTCCGCTACCAAACCGGAGTGATTTTGCAATTACAGAGGAGAATAAATTTGTTATGCACAAAATGGATGATGATGAATTGTTCTGGCGGGCATCAATGGTTCCTCAAATTCAAGAATTTCCTTGCGAACATGTTCCTAAAGTTTCCTTCATGTTTTTGGCCAAGGGACCTATGCCTTTGGCTCCCTTGTGGGAGAAGTTCTTTCAAGGGCATGAAGGCCTTTACTCCATTTACATTCATAGTGATCCCTTGTATGTTGCATCAGTGCCTGAAAATTATGTTTTTGTTGGAAGAAGAATTCCCAGCAAGGTCAGCTTCTTATATTCTTCAATTTTTTCAATTTATATCACAGTTTTAGATTCTATCATTTTATCTATCACTGTAACACCTTAGTCGCATATCAAAACTCTACGTACTTCATTGAGTGCTACTACCAATAACCTTGCAGTCGTAACTTTTGGGTGGATTTGTGTAAATTGGTGTTATTAGATTAGGCATGGATTGAGCATTATTCCTGGCTAGGTTTGGGCTGAATCCTCACAATTAATGTTCTAAAATTTTTAAATAAATGTTTGTACTCCATTTGAAATTTAAATCAGTCTTCCTATTTTTTGTCCCATCCCATGTATTGTTCTCCACGTAATTTTATTCAGTTACAAAGTAGTTGTATATTTATGATTTTGTTGTCCTAATGCACAGCCAGTAGAATGGGGAAAACCATCCATGATCGACGCCGAGCGACGCCTATTAGCCAACGCTCTTCTGGACTTGTCAAACGAAAGATTTGTACTACTTTCCGAGACTTGCATCCCCTATTCAACTTCACTACAGTCTACAACTACCTCATCAACTCTAACCAAAGCTTTATAGCCTCGTACGACGACCCACGAAAGGTTGGTCGTGGGCGCTACAACAACCAAATGTGGCCTACGATCAATATCTCCGATTGGCGTAAAGGCTCCCAATGGTTTGAAATGAACCGGAAAATGGCCGTGGAGATGATATCGGACCAGAAATTTTATCCCATTTTTAGCAAATACTGCAGCCCTCCATGTTATTCTGATGAGCATTATATCCCTACACTTGTGAATATTATTATGGGTTCAACTTATAATTTGAACTCAAACAGGAGCATTACTTGGGTTGATTGGTCGAAAAGCGGCCCCCACCCGGGAAAATTTAACAAGCAAGCTGTTTCTATGGAGTTTTTGAATGGGATAAGGTATGGTAGTAATTGTAGTTATAATGGGAATTTTAGCTCAATTTGTTTCTTGTTTGCTAGGAAGTTCTTGCCTAATACTTTGCAGCCATTGTTACAACTTGTTCCCATGTTCCTTATTTGAAGCCTTTATAAGTCTGTCCATATTTATTATGTAAGACTTTATTATTTGCACCTACACAAATGTATAAAAATATTGAAATTTCTCCAGGTTTAAGTACTTTTTGCATCATAATGTCATAATTAATAATGGAGTTTCTTCCAAGTCTTTTTACCTTAAAAGACTCCCAAATACCATTTAGACTCCTTTTTTTTATTAAAAATAACAATTTTTATAACTCACTGTGGCCAAGGCCATGAAGAATAGGATTTAAAAAATGCAAACTTAAATTTGTATCTTTGAGAAGGAATTGATAGGAGTAATATATATATAATAATAATAATATAACAAGCTTGGGCCGTTACAACTTGTTATATTATTATTATTATTATTAAAATAGTATATAACATTTGAACACATGCAATTCCTATAAAGGAAGACATGTAAAAAAAAAAAAAAAAAATTAAGACCAAGCCGCTACAACTTTATATTTGATAAATTGGGACAACGGAAAGGTATAAAAAAAATAAAATTAAAGACCAAGCTGCTACAGCTTGTAGCGGTTGGAATATATAAAAAAAATAATTCTTTTTATCTTTCTATCTGACAAAGTAGGACAACAGAAGGCATGTAATTTTTTTTTTTAAATACCAAGCTTCTACAGCTTGTAGCAGTTGGTATATTAAAAAATAATAATTCTTTTTTATCTTTTTAGCCCACGTTATAATAAGTTAATTTGACCATTATTAAAATAACAACCGCTACATATTATTCAACCAATTAACCGCTACATACTGTATCGGTTGGACAAAATTTCCTTTCAATTTCAATCTTCCATTAATTTGATCAACGACTGACATGTTAGTTGTTCGAATAGTGCCAATAGTAACCGGTTACTTTGCTATGAATGAGAACACACACACACACACACACACACACACACACACATATATATATATATATATATATATGAGTTTAATCCATGACATGACGTTTGCCATGAACATTGACAATTAAGTTGATTCTGGAGTTGATTGATCGGACAATGGAAGGGCCGGATTGGTCAAATTTTCTCATGCCGCTGACTTAGGCCCAATCCCAAGAATCATCTTTTCCTAGCAATTTACGTTATGGCCTTAACCATTTTATATATATGCTAGCAAATTACAGTTGTATGCGGCGGTGTAACTTCTTCCCACATATTAATATAATGTAAAGATGAGTTTATTTTTAGGTATACATAATGTAAAAATAAAAGATAATGTAAAGATACGTAATGTAAAAATAAAAGATAATGTAAAAATAAGTCTAAATAAAAGATAAATTTATACCCATGTAATCAAACTTATCTTATTTTTATATTATGTATACATGGGTACACCTCTATCCCAAAAATAAGATAAGTTTGAATTATAAAATTTATATAAATTATTTTTAGATTTAAAATTCATGTAATTTATTTTTAATTTTTAAAAATATAAATTTATGATTTAATTAATATTTTCAAATAATTTATAATTTTCATAATATTATAAATTATTTGAAAATATTAATAAATTTATCTTTTATAATAAAATAAATTTATCTTTTATTCAAACTTATCTTATTTTTATATTATGTATACATAAAAATAAATTTATCTTTTATTCGGACTTATCTTTACATTATCTTTTATTTTACATTACGTATCTTTACATTATCTTTTATTTTTTACATTATATATACCTAAAAATAAACTCATCTTTACATTATATTAATATGGGGAGAGATTACCGCCTTGCTACTGACTGCAAGCTGGCGGATATGTATTAAATGGTTAGAATATAATGTAAATTGCTATAGCATTGGATTAAAAGTGGGATGCCAATTTGACCAATCTCTCACTTCCATTGTCTAAATCAACGGTAATCAACTTGGTTCTTGAATGTTGCCCATATACATAAACGTTTGCATGATTAAAACCATATATATATATATATATATATATATATATATATATATATATATATATATATATATATATATGGAAAGTGGAGGAAGATCAGTATACCTTTATTTTACTCACCGTCATTTCCCCTTTGATTTAGACGATTTCTATTATATATAACCGTCGTCATATTTTTTAAACTACGCTATATATGTTTGTCAAAATCATAAAAGTATAGACGATTTATTGTATGATCGATCAAATCGTCATTCAAATGGGATAAACACGCAAGAAGTAAGATAAAGGATGACTCGATCCTAATCAATGGAAAGTGATCTAAATAAATAGTAAATGTGTGTTACGGTAAATACGAGTCCAGATCAGTTGTCCTAACCAACCAGTATCTCATCCGTTGTCCTAAAAAAAAATTTATACCAATATTTGATCGATGTTCTATCGTCCCAACCAGAAAAGAAACACACGGCTCCCTCTTTCACGTCTGTCTCTTTCCCTTCCAATTCATCAAAATAGAACCAGTCAGCACGCTTTGGAAAAAAATGGACTCCCAATTTTAATTGTCTCGCCGAGGACGGACTTATTTCTAGAATTGACTTTGTTGATTGCATTGGTAGATATACATGTACATGAACTCCATTTTTGGTTCAATTGAACTATTTTTGATTTCCGAAATGCAGTTACTGGTTAATGTAATATGAATGGCGGACTTGAAGGTATTGCATTAGGTATTTGATGCATGTCAGAATAAGAATATAGTACGCATTACCAAAATAGAGCTTCGCGAATTTTGGATCAGAGTTGCAGATCTCAGCACTTCAAGAGACACGTGAATTGGAACAGTAAGTTTAAATCTCTTTGTTGGAAGAGCAGACGAGACACTGTTTGAGATGGTGGATTCAGACTCAACAAATATCGATCATAGGAAAAACAACCGTTTATATTCAAAATTAAAATAGCATTTTTTTACTTTTTACTGTTAAGAGTCTTTACTCTTTAGGGTCTATTTTGCAATTAACCTTTTTTTATTCTATATTAGCATTCTTGTAAGAAACATTGGTGAGTGCTTTTAAATTAAGAATCTTTTAGAAGATGAGGCCAAGCTTCTTGTAGTTTACAAATCTCTATCTCTCTCTCTCATCTATACATGTATATATGTATATTTACCTGTATTTTCTTTCTTCAACTCCCTTCTCTCAAAATCCAAACACTTCTTTCTTTCTCACACACCTTAAATCTCAATCTCTCTCAAAATGAAGAACCAAGAACAACACAAACTAAACTCAACCCTTAAGCTCTATTCCCAATTGCACCTACACACATTCATAATCTATCTCTTCGTCTTCGGTTCTGGCTTAATCATTGGGATTACATTAAGTTTATCCACCAAAGATATCCCCTTTCAGTACTCTCGAGTCAGCCAATTCTCTCTTCAATCTCCTCCAACTCCGCGTTGCCAACCTATTTCAGAATCAAAAAGTGCAGCGGATAATGCAAAAAATCAAACAACAATTAGCAGCTTGAGACATGAATATTCCGATCCTTCTAAATCCTGCATGCATAACATGAGTGATGATGCTGAGTTGTTTTCCAGAGCTTTAAGGGTTTCTCATAGTGATCAAAAAGTTCCATACAAGGTTAATATTGTGCCAAAAATTGCCTTCTTATTTCTATCAAGAGGGCATTTGCCATTAGGTCCATTATGGGAGATGTTTTTTAAAGGGCATCAAGGGTTTTACTCCATTTATGTGCATTCACAGCCATCTTTCAATGGAACAGTTCCTCAAAAATCAGTATTTCATGGCCGAAGAATCCCAAGTAAGGTAAGTAAATTACAATATCATGATTTTTTTTATAATTATACGTACGCTCCTAATTAATTTATTCTTGCCTCGATCATGATATTTTTTGTTCATCGAAATGCATTGAGATCTGCATCATTGGAATGCATAAATTAAAAAATCTTAGAATTAAACCATTGAAGTTGGATACATTTTCTTGTTGAAGACTTCATTTTTCATATTATTTTATTTTATTTTATTTTATAATTACGAAGAAGAGAAATGTATTTATTGAAGCAGATGCACATATAATAATAAAATAACAAAAGAAACATCGATTGAGGTACTAATTGGTTAGGTGTTACTTAAGGACAGCGAGCCAGCAGGATCAGGTGGTTTCTATATAAACTTGAATATTAAAAAATTATATGGTATTACAGTTAAATAATTATATCGAAA
Organism: Panax ginseng; assembly: GCA_020205605.1. Classification (NCBI taxonomy): domain Eukaryota; kingdom Viridiplantae; phylum Streptophyta; class Magnoliopsida; order Apiales; family Araliaceae; genus Panax; species Panax ginseng. Next base: position 137,088,556 of record CM035145.1, on the reverse strand, counting down.
CGTGCTATTACATATAATAAAATTAATTAATCTATTAGATACTTATATGTAATTGATAGAAGTCATCTTGTATATATCACGCTTCCACTAGGCTTAAGGGTGAAAGTCTTTAATTGTCTCTCAATCTTAGGATAGATGTATAAGTATATAAAATTCTTGAGACGACGGTTGGGACCAAATCCTAACTGTTTTATTTATAGAATAGCTAAGAGTTAAAATCGTCCATCAAGATTATGAAACCCTAGGTCGCATTAGGCCAAGTATTATCTGTAATATTATTTATAGGTCACATAATTAATTACCAAAACTCATAAATAAAATGATTAAATTAATACAATATGTAAACCTAATAATTACATAAATAGTAGAGGCCACGTAAGAAAATAAAATATTCTAACAAGTACTACTTTTTAGTTTACTTCTAAACCAATCAACATGTTTGATTTTTAAACATTTTATTTAAGCTATATGGACAGGTGTCGAATTAAATGACCTAAAGATTAAAGAAAAGTAATCTCAGTTGATAAAAATATTACTTCCTCCGTTTCCTATATATTAGTCATATTAGATCTTCTTTTTATTCCACAATATTAGTCGTCTGAGATTTTTTAGGTAGATAAGAAGTGTTATTTTTTAAACTGTCCTTAATAGTAGAGGCTGTTGTGTCATTTTCACACTATATTTAATAATAAAATAAGTACTACCTTAAATCATGTACTAAAGCTGAGGGAGTAGTTTATTGTGCATCTTATAATTTAATTTAGCCTCAGATTTTGGAGGACCATGAGCCACGCTTGTCATGGGAAGATGACCTATCTGTAATTATATAATCTAAATTTGATCATAGTTGAAATGACATAAAGTTGGCTAATTAAACAATTCCAACGTCTTATAAATCAGATCATTTATGCTTTTCATTAATTATAAGGGAAAAGTCAATTACATTAATATTTCTGAAGTCTTATAATTAGACTGTTTAGCTTTTCATAGGTCTGTTAGATTGTGTGTGCATGAAAATTATGTTTTCCAAGTTAAATTATGTTTTCTTATGGAATTACTTGGATTCTACTCCTTTTGCGCAACCAAAAGAAATTAATTTATGTACCTATTCATCGGACGCCCCACGCTGTTTTATATTCTTTTCTTCTTCTTCGTCTTCTTCTTTTTCCTTTTTCTGCCTCCAATATTCTGTCACACATGCACATGAGCCATCTGACGGCCCCAAAATAAGTATACATCATTCATTTTAAGTTATCAATTCATGGTACAGAAACAACTACAACTTTATTATTACAACAGTAAAACTGTGAGTTTGAATACAAATATTATCTTCTAGACAATATCTATACTCAAATAAATCCTCATCACATTTATTGATACATTATTTTATAAAAATGATGAGGACTACTAAACAACTCTCTCTAGAACGTTCATTCCATACCCCGACTCGTACTCGCTATATTCTCGCCTCCTGAGAAGAAAAATGGAACAAAAAAAAAAAGGGTGAGCTCAACTAGCCAAGTAAAGAATATTATGACTAAGATAATATACAACAAATTATCGTTAGTCTTCAACAGAAAAAAATCTAATAGAATACAATAGACAAATAAGTTTTAAATCAATATTCACAAGTTGAAATAATAATTCATTAGAAGAGTTAAGTAGAGAATGCAAACTACTATCTTCTATGTATGAATTTAAAAGTTCATCGCTCTATCTTTTATCCTCGTAATATCAATCAATATATATCCGAATCAAATATTCATCTTTGCACTACAGAGCCAAAGATATTCATCATTAATCATGTTTCATCTAAACACCATTCATCTTTGCACTATGGGCCAAAGATATTTATCGAAATCATTCATCTTTTGCACTACAGAATAAAGATATTCAATAATATCATCATTTAAGACTGAGGATGATGAAAATATTTTTAAAGAAATGAATCCAGTGAAACAAAATGACAAGGATTAAGGATTAAGGATTCGTACTTTATTTTATCCATGTCTAAAAATACCTCAAAAATAATCATAGTGGTGTAAAATTCAAGAATGATCAAAACATGGATACACAATATCCACAATAGATATTTTAGACGAAAAGGAAAAATTTTTATTTTTAGATGAATAAAGTCTTAGATTCGTGAATATTGTCGTATACGTGAATAAGGCAAAAGATATCGTGAATAAGAACTTCGACACCAAAAGTTTAAAATTTGATAAAAACTTCAGATCAACATTTCAAAGATAATGATATTGAAGAAATAATATCATTACGAAAAAAAAATATCCACTTACCTCTAAAGATCGTTATTTAGTCTTAAAACACCCTGATATAAAGCTATGACTTGAACTTGCAATCAGATAGCAATACTCAAAATATACTCAAAATACTCACAAGAATACGCTTCGATAATATAGAGAAAAAACTTGATTTAAATTGTAATTTTCAATTCTAACCCAAGCACCCTATTTATAGAAAATGCTTAGAACACCAAAGCGTAAAAATTTAATAAAATATAAATATATATATCAAAATTCCTACGCCACTCTTGAAATCTGATTTCACTCAATAAGCACATGCCACCTTCTAGAAAAAGTAAGAAAAAACGCGTTTTCTAATTTAAAATAATTTAAACTTCCAAAATCAATTATTTGAGCTTCCTAACTTGAATGAATAGCCCTTTTGTCGGAAAATTCAAAACTCATGACTTTTTATAAGAAATTCAATTCTCACAACTTTAGAGAAGAAAGTTTTTCAAATTCCAAATGAAATTGGCCAAGAAATCCATAAACCAGGCGATTTTACAAGCTATAATCAAATTTCAATCAAGAAATGGGGTTCAATTTACACACATAAAACATGCTTTAAATATTTTTGGTAACAAAAATACTCCTCCACATATACTCATATATCCCACATTCATCGTAAAAATATCATCATTATTATATTATTAAAATATAATAATATATTTAAATGAATTATTTTATCGGAAAAAGATAAAATTTCAATTTTCAACAATTGTCACATTAAAATTTTCTCCATCTATATCCACATAAAATCAATATTTTCCTCATCATATGAATCAATAATTAATTATTCACAAATGATATTACTGATCACAATATTGACAAACCAGTGCGGTTCCTGGAAAGAGGGCTTTTCAATAAGAATTTCTCTCTTCTTGGTAGCAATTAGGTGACCAAACCTCTCCTTAGATGTAACTTTCTAGACATTGCCAATAATATTATCTAATAATATTATTCAGATAATATGAATTATTAGCCGATAATAAAAAATACTTGTGTAATGACAATTATTGAAACAACAATGAATATAAAATATCAACGCAAAGAATTATTAAATCAATAAAATAAAATACTAAATAATAATTATCGTAACCATTATTGAGTAGTGCCTTCTTATGTAAGAATCAATAATTGGTGCAATACCGTATGCTACTCTTGTGTGTTAACCACCAAGTATTTTAACAGTATTAACGGTAACAACTACGTCGTTATTTTTAAACAACTTATATTTGTCGTTTTCTTCATCCAATCGCTTTCCGTTATGGGGCCCATACATGGTCATTATTGCTTTGTTATTTAATATTCCCGACAAATCATTTAATATTCCACGACCATACTGAATATTCCCGACAACAATGAATATTTTATAACCACTTGCTTATTTTGAAATATTTGCGTATTTTACCCATAACTATCCACATTAATCAAATCAACCCTTACTATTTCAAAATAATAAATAGAGAAAATTAAATTTCATTAATAACAAGTTGGGGTCTTACAACCTCCCCTCCTTATGAAATTTCGTCCTCGAAATTGACGTACGTATCTGGTGTTTCGAAAAGGTGAGGATACCTCGCTTTCATTTCCGCTTCCATTTCCGGTCATTTCCTCTATAAAGATGATTCCTCCATAAAATTTAACTTGTGGTATGACCTTTGTGCGTAGGACATGCTCCTTCCTATCCAAGATCTTGGACAGTACCTCTTCGTGACGTTAAGTCTTGACTATCTCGTCCTGGTTCTAACTCTATAACGTGGTTCTGGGTCTTTCACATATTTACGGCAGATGATATGTGAAACACATTATGAACACGAGACATACTTTGAGGTAACGCTTAGTCTATAGGCTACATTTCCTACTCTGGTTAAGAATTTGAAATGGACCAATAAATCGTGGATTGAGCTTTCCTCTCTTCCCAAATCTTGTAACTCCCTTCCACGGAGCAACTCGCAACAATACATGATCCCCTATACTAAATTCCACGTCCTTTCGATGAAGATCCGCATGTTGTCGAATCATTTGGATCTTTTCGGTAGTCATACGTACTAACTCGGGTCCCAACAATGTTGCTTCACCCACCTCATCCCAACATATTGGAGAGCGACACTTTCGTCCATATAATGCTTCAAATGGAGCCACACCTATACTTGCCTGATAACTGTTGTTGTAGGAGAATTCCACCAATGGTAAATACTTATCCCAACTGCCTTTGAAGTCTAGGACACAGAATCTTAATAGATCTTCTAGAGTTTGAATAGTCCTCTTTGATTGTCCGTCCGTTTGAGGATGGTATGCCGAACTGAATCGTAAATCCGTGCCCATAGCTTTTTGCAAGCTAACCCAAAATCTTGAAGTGAATCTTGGGTCACGATCCGAAACTATGGATACTGGCATGCCATGCAACCTCACAATCTCATTTACATATATACTAGCAAGACGTTCAAGGAATAAGTCTCCGTGATCGGCAAGAAATGAGCAGACTTGGTTAATCTATCAACAATAACCCAAATGGCATTGATGCCTTGAGAAACCGTAGGAAGACCCATAACGAAATCCATGGTAATGTGTTCCCACTTCCATTTCGGAATCTCAAGTGGTTGCAACGGACCCTTAGGTACTAGATGATCCGCCTTTACACGTTGACAAGTTAAACACATCGAGATAAACTTTGCAATCTCTCTCTTCATATTGTTCCACCAAAATGTATGTCGAAGATCACGATACATTTTAGTACTTCCAGATGGATTGCAAATGGTGTATTGTGTGCCTCCATCATAATCTTGTACTTCAAATCAGAGTCGTTAGGAACACAAAGTCTGGAGTGGACTCGAAGTATTCCTTCTTCATCAATTCTCGCTTCCGGAATAGCACCTTCTTGTACTTTCTTCTTCATACGCGACGACTTCCCGGCCTGGGGGCTTGAGCAACCTTAACTTTTTCTATTAAAGTTGGCTCTGTCGTATACTTGACATCATCGCACTCATTCCTCGCATATGATCTTCTACTCAACGCGTCACCTACCACGCTCGCTTTTCCGGGATGGTATTGAATAGTGTGGTAGTAATCTTTCAACAACTCAAGCCAACGTCGTTGCGCGTGTTGAGTTCCTTTTGCGTGAAGAAATATTTGAGGCTTTTTATGGTCCGAATATATCTCCACTTTCTCCCCATATAGATAGTGCCTCCAGATCTTTAGCGCGAAAATGACTGCTGCCAACTCTAGATCATGAGTAGGATAATTCCTCTCATACTCTTTAAGTTGTCGCGAGGCATAGTCTATGACTTTCCCACGTTGCATGAGAACACATCGTAACCCTTTGCTTGAAGCATCGTTGTAGATAACAAATCCATCCGTACCAGATGGTATTGTTAGAACAGGTGCCGAAATGAGTCTCCTCTTGAGCTCTTGAAAACTCTTCTCGCATTCCTCGCTCCATATGAATTTTATATCTTTCCGAGTCAGCTGAGTTAATGGAGTAGCGATTCGAGAAAATCCTTCCACGAATCTCCGATAATAACCAGATAAGCCCAGAAAGCTACGTATTTCGGTCACCGACTTCGGTTGCTCCCAACTTTGTATTGCTTCAATCTTCGCCGTCCACTTGATACTCCATGTTTTGACACCATTGCCCAAGAAATGCTACTTCCTCGCCGAACTCGCATTTCTTCAATTTGGCATATAGTTTGTTTTCACGAAGCCTTTGGAGTACTAGCTTCAAATGGTGCTCATGATCTTCACAACTTTTGGAATATATGAGGATGTCATCAATAAAGACAACAACAAATTGATCCAAATATTCCTTGAATACTCGGTTCATCATATCCATGAAAGCCGCAGGAGCATTAGTCAATCCGAAAACATGACTAAGAATTCATAATGCCGTCACCGAAGTTCTAAAGCGGTCTTTGAATATCCTCGCCTAATCTTCAAATTGATGATATCCGTAATCGAAGATCGATTTTGAAAAGAATTGTGCTCCTTAAATCGGGTCAAACAAGTCATCAATACGAGGTAGAGGATACCTATTCTTGATGGTGACATGGTTCAATTCCCGATAATCAATACAAAGTCGCATACTACCGCTCTTTCTTCTTTACAAATAAAACAGAGCACCCCAAGGAGATGTACTAGGACGAATGAAACCGATGTCTAACAACTCCTGTAGTTGGACCTTTAACTCCTGAAGTTCAATAGAGCCATTCGATATGGGGTTTGAGAAATGGGCTTTGTACTGGTGTTCAAGATCAATAAAGAATTCAACTTCACGCTACGGGGGTAGACCGGAAGTTCTTCAAAAATACGTCGGAAAGTCAATAACAACAGAATATTATTCAAATTTGACGTGTCTTTATTCAAATCCATAACATGGGCTAAGAAAGCTTGACATCCGTTTTTCAATAAATGAATAGCTTTATGATTAGATATGACAGTGATTGATTTTAATGGTTTAGTTGCTTGAATTAAATAACAAAGGTTGGTTAGGAATATGAAAACTAACAACCTTACGAAAATAATCAATTTTGGCATGATGAGTAGTTAACCAATCAATCCCTAAAATCACATCAAAAGCAAGTATCTTTAAAGAGATAAGGTCAACAAGAAAGGTGATGGTGCCAACTTGAATCAAACAAGATTTATAAATGGTGGATGTGATGAAAGTTTCTCCCTAACGGAGTTTCCACAGATAGGTCAAAGTCTAATTTCTCCTGAGTCAAGTTTAAACGTTGAGCACAAGCGTAAGAGATAAAATGAATGGGTAAGACCGGTGATTCAAGTAAGGTATAAACTTCAAAAATTAATAAATAAATTACCCGTGATCACCTCGTTTGGGTTCCTCGCATTTTTGACCACCACAACAAACGCTTCTTCCAGAACCGTTGACTTTGACTTTTATGGGATGATCTTTTGAGTCACCGTCTCATTGAAATAGGTTTCGCTTACCATACAATCTTGAGCGATATGTCCTTCTTTTCCACAATTATAAAGATACCTTGAATCTGTTGTTGGCGCTTGACCGATATGTCCTCTTTCCCGCATTTATAAAGATATGACCGGTGGTCGTTTCTCCTCCTTAGAACCGATTCTTGTCAAGACTGTCTTCTTCACATGGTCGTTGTTAAATCTCCTCTTTTTAAATCTCCTCGACTCGCTTCTTCTATTTTCATGGCCATGATTACCACCGAGTGGTTACCATTTTTGTCCGCTTTTTCTTTCTCCACCGGGGTTATCGTTGTTTTGTTGACCGCCATCTCCTAGGTATGATCCTCGATTGTGATCCCTCGGTTGACCGTACTTCAAGTTATCTCGCTCTAATAATTGAGCCTCTGCTTACAACATCCGGAATAGAGAGAAAATTTATGAGAAATGAGATATTGTCGTATCTGGGTTTCAAACCTCTCGTAAACATCCGCGTCATCGCTCCTCATTCTCTACCAAATGAGGTGCAAACACGATAACTCTCTGCTAACTTTGCCTCGTCTTCGAGACACCGTCCATGTTGTTTTGTTCTAATCGATGAACTCTACTTCCTTCATATGACGAAACACTTTCGTGAAAGTATTTGTCATGAAATAGTTTCTGAAATGTCTCCTAGACATGTTGAAGGCGGGCCGGATGTATACGCTTCCACGGCCTCCCACCAATGATCTCCCTCAACATGGAACATAAAGGTGGCGAATGGAACCTTCGTTCTCTCCGTGCATCCCAAGACATCGAATATCTTGGTAATTTGCTTGACCCATGTTTCCGCCGTGATCGGATCGCTTTCCTTAAATTCGTGGTCCCAACTCTTTGAATCGCTTAATGCTGACAACCCGTGAATTGCTATCATTTCCTCCTCAGATTTTGAACACGGGTCTCCTCGTGCGATTTTTTGCATGAATCGCAAAAAGCTTCTAAACATCCCCTCGCTCATCATCTGCTTGCAGTGTTGTTCACGGGAGGAACATTGCCGACTTTTGTCGCGTTCTCCTCGTTGGTGAAAGACAAAAGTCTCCACGATCTCATTTCCACTTGTTAATATTCTCGATCGACATTCTCAAATACCGTCTATAAAATAAGGGTTAATTAAAAATCAATATATCACATAATATCTCTATATACCTGACCAACTAACAAATAAGCTTAGTAGGACACACTATCGAAGGATTTACTCGTCTCTCCCCTCCTAGTTCTATTCCCCGATCTCCGCCAGAGATCATATCCCTAAGCTCGATACCAACCGGCGCCCCCAAAATAGGTATACATCACCAATTACGAAAGGTCAATACATAGTGCATGAAAACAATTACAACTTTATTATTACAACAAGAAAAATCGTGAGTTTGAATACAAATATTATCTTTAGACAATATCTATACTCAAATAAATCCTCATCACATTTATTGATACATTATTTTACAAAAATGGTGAGGACTACTAAACAACTCTCTCTAGAACCTTCATTCCATACCCCGACTGTACTCGCTTATATTCTCGCCTCCCGAGAAGAAAAATGGAACAAAAAGGAAAAGGGTGAGCTCAACTAGCCCAAGAAAGAATATTATGACTAAGATAATATACAACAAATTATCGTTAGTCTTCAACAGGAAAAATCTAATAGAATACAATAGACAACAAGTTTTAAATCAATATTCGCAATGAAAATAATAATTCATTAGAAGAGTTAAGTAGAGAATGCAAACTACTATCTTCTATGTATGAATTTAAAAGTTCATTGTCTCATCTTTTATCCTCGTAACATCAATCAATATATATCCGGAATAAAATATTCATCTTTGCACTACAAAGCCAAAGATATTCATCACCGGTCATGTTCATCCAAACACTGCTCATCTTTGCACTACGGCCAAAGATATTTATCGAAATCATTCATCCTTTGCACTACAAGCCAAAGATATTCAATAATATCATCATTTAAGACCGAGGATGATGAAAATATTTTTAAAGAAACGAATCCAAAGAAACAAAATGACAAGGATTAAGGATTAAGGATTAGTGCTTTTGTTTTATCCATGTCCAAAAATACCTCAAAATAATCATAGTGGTGTAAAATTCAAGAATGATCAAAACATGGATACAATCAAAGCTAGTATCCACAATAGATATTTTAGACGAAAAGGGAAAATTTTCATTTTTCGATGAATAGTCCGTGATAAATGAATAAAGGTCGATATCGTGAATAGTGCAGATAATCGTGAATAAGAACTCAACACCAAAAGTTCCAAATTTGATAAAACTTCAGATCAATATTTCAAAGATAATGATATTGAAGAAATAATATCATTACGAAAAAAATAATATCCCTTACCTCGAAAGATCGAAGATTTAAATTAAAACACCTGGATATAAAGCATGACTTGAACTTCACACCGTATAATAGAATACTCAAAATATACTCAAAATACTCATAAGAATATGCTCGATAATATAGAGAGAAAACTTCAGTTTACGGTGTAATTTTTAATTCTAACCCTAAGCACCCTATTTATAGGAAAATGCTTAGAACACCAAAGCGTAAAAATTTAATAAAATATAAATATATATATCAAAATTCCTCGCCACTCTTGAAATCGATTTCATTTCAATAAGCACATGCCACCTTCTAGAAAAAGTAAGAAAAACGTTTTCTAATTTAAAATAATTTAAACTTCCAAAATCAATTATTTGAGCTTCTTGAACTTCAATAAATAGCCCTTTTGTCAAAAAATTGAAACTCCGAGATATTTTATAGGAAATTCAATTCTCTACAACTTTACGTAAGAAAGTTTTTCTAAATTCCAAAATGAAATGGACCAAATCCACAAACAGGCATTTAACAAACTATAATCAAATTTCGGTCAAGAAATGGGGTCCAAACACATAAAACATGCTTTAAATATTTTTGGTAACAAAATACTCCTCCTCCACATATACTCATATATCCCACATTGATCGTAAAAAATATCATCATTATTATATTATTAAAATATAATAATATATTTAAATAAATTATTTTATCAGAAAAAGATAAAATTTCAATTTTCAACAATTGTCACATTAAAAATTTTCTCCATCTATATCCACATAAAATCAATATTTTCCTCATCATATGAATCAATAATTAATTATTCACAAATAATATTACAGAATCACAATATTGACAACCAGACAGTTCCCAAGAAAGAGGGGGCTTTCCAATAAGAACTTCTCCTTCTTTGGCGGCAATTAGGTGACCAAATCTCTCCTTGACATGTAACTTTCTAGACATTGCCAATAATGTTATCTAATAATATTATTCAGATAATATGAATTATTATTTTCGATAATGAAAAAAACTTTACGTGTAGTGACAATTATTGAAACAACAACAATATAAAATATTAACGCAACAATTATTAAATCAATAAAATAAAATATTTTGAGCGAATTATCATAACCATTATTGAGTAGTGCCTTATTACGTAAGAATCAATAATTGGTGCAATACTGGTGTCTTCTTGTGTGTTAACCAATTTAGTATTTTAACGAAGATTAGCAGTAATAACTACGTCGTTATTTTTAAACAACTTATATTTGTCGTTTTCTTCATCCAATCGCTTTCCGGTTATGGGGCGCGACACGGTCATACCGTCGTATTTAATATTCCTCGACGATATGAATATTCCACGACCATACGAATATTCCCAAACAACAATGAATATTTTATAACCACTTAACTTTATTTTGAAATATTTACGTATTTTACCCATAACTATCCACATTAATCAAATCAACCCTTACTATTTCAAAATAATAAATAGAGAAAATTAAATTTCATTAATAACAAGTTGGGGTCTTACAACCCACATGAAGAAAGGTTGAGAAAAGCTCAAGAAAAGAATTAAAACTATGTTCTAGCTAGAAAACTTTTGATAATTGAACTAAAATTAACTTAGAAAATTCATGTTTATTACTCCCTCCGTCCCATAGTTATAGGCTGATTTTTCATTTTGGGATGTCCCAATATATAGGCTACTTACTATTTATAAAATTTAGTTGGTTCATTGTTTTACTTTTATGCCCTTATAATAAATATTCAACCATTACTTTTTTTTTGAAGAAACAACATTCATTGTCATTATTGTTATCATCATTTAATGTTGTTGTATTCTCAATAAAAGAATTCAACTTTTTAGGCTCAATAAATGAATTTGGAATAACAAACATTTTGTGATTGGTTGAAAGTTTATGTAGATTAAAATGATCAATTAAGTTGAGAGTTTCAATGTGATAAGTAAGGAGTACTTAATTTATTCATTAATTCCATATTAAGGGGTATATGTAGAAAATTTTTGTTAAAATTGCCACTTAAACTGATTTTCTTAAACTATGTGCCAAAAGAAATCAGCCTATAACTATAGAACGGAGGGAGTATCTAATAATATTTACCATTAATATAAGAGCTTTGTTATCTATCATGTGGAACAGTGAGTAGCTTTTTTAATTTAAAAAGTAGCCTTTGTCATGACTCTTAATTATAGATACACTTCATTATGTTAATGTTGTTATAATTGAAGTGTCTAATAATGACAAACCCTAGCTATACCCCTTTTCATAATTAACTAATCCTAGCTAGCTTTGTTTCTAAAAAACAAACCCTACACATTCATAACATTACATTGTGGGTGCATGTATATTTTTCATCATCATCTCTCTCTCCTATCATCATGATGTTATATTTCAACATATTTTAAATCTGGACCCTGAAATAGAGGCTCTGCAATTCATTTGAAATTATTAAGAGGATCCTGATTCGCAATTCACACATACATGCATGCATGCATTGCACTGCATACAAGCCCTTGCCTTTTTCATAACCATTCTCTTACAAATTACTGCAGGAGGTAGAATGGGGAAAGTTCAGCATGATTGAAGCCGAAAGACGCCTACTAGCCAACGCTTTACTCGACCAATCCAACCAACGATTCGTTCTCCTCTCCGAGTCATGCATTCCCCTCTTCAACTTCTCAACAATCTATTCCTATCTCATGAACTCAAAGCAAACATTTGTAGAAGCCTACGATTTATTAGGCCCCGTTGGCCGAGGCCGGTATAATCGTAAAATGAAGCCCCTAATCAAGCTGGAACAATGGAGGAAAGGCTCCCAATGGTTCCAAATTGACCGACAACTCGCCGCTCAGGTCATTTCTGACCGGAAGTATATGAATTTGTTCCGGCTATTTTGTAAGCCGGCATGTTATTCCGATGAGCATTATATACCTACATTTGTGAGCTTGAAATTTTGGGAGAGGAATTCGAATAGAACTTTGACTTGGGTTGATTGGTCAAAGGGTGGACCACATCCGACTAGATTTGGAAGAACAGATGTGAGCGTTGACTTATTGAATAGTATGAGGAATGGGAATAGTTGTTTATACAATGGTAAGAAAACCAATATTTGCTTCTTGTTTGCGAGGAAGTTTCTGCCTAGTGCATTGGATAGGTTACTGAGATTTGCTCCGATGGTCATGGATTTCAACTAATTATTTGTACAATTCTTAGTCCATTTTAACCTCTTTTTTTTTCTTTTGATTGTACGATTGACCATTGATTTGATGTGACCTAGCTAGCAAATTAATAATTTTAGGGCATATATGTTTGTGGACATTATTTTACCTTCTGTAACACACTACAAGTATTTAACATAAATTTGCACAGGCAAAATAATATTATTATATGAGTCCTGTATTTTTACGTTAATTTTGTGTTGAATTATAATTAATTACAAATGTGTGTTTTTCTGTGTGAGAGAAAGAGAGAAATGAATACTTTTGAGGATTGTTGCTGAAGTGGGTTTTTAGAGTTTATGCTAGAAGAGAATGGTGAGAATGGTTTTATAGTGGGATTTTTGTAGTTGGAATAGAATCTGCCAGCTTTTTAAATATTTGTTAGTCATGAAATCATTTGAGTTTGGCTGATTAGTTTTGTTTTGTCTCTAAATTAATTGTTAAATTCCACTCCACTAACAGGCTGGAAAAAAATGTGCACCAGGGACTCAAAACATGTTGTTGAATGATTTTGATGCTCTGTCCAGAAGTGTTTAAGCTTGTTTATTGGATTTTAATCTTGTAGCATGTGATGATCATAATATTATAAAATGTGGTGTGTTTGGCTGGTGTTCTAAAAGCAATCAATTTATTTTTTATTTTTATTTTTTTTGTTTAGCTAAATGGAGCTTAGTTTACATTAGTAGACAATCTCATGCATTCACATACACTCAAAGCCCCACTAAATGCATTATTTGATATATGTTGGAGTAATAAACAATAAATTTAGAAAATAATCCATTCATTCCATATTATTTGATCATTGTAAGTTTTATTATTACAACGATGAATATTGACAATTAAGCTCATATTAGCTAAGCAGTAGGTGTAAATCCTTTGAACATCAGTCTGCAATAAAGCATTAGTCATCACTCTCTCCTCATATATGATATTTTTTCACATCGTGATTGGAAGTTTTATTCATTTTATAGGGAATTATTAAGGTTTCAGAGAGAGAGAAAGAGAAGAAGAAGAAGAAATTGAGCAGAGAGAAATAATGGGAACTGAGGAGAAGAATACTAAGATGAAAGTAAAAACTGGTGAATATGGATATGTGCTTGAAGATGTACCTCATTTGACCAATTACATTGATGATTGAAGTTATGATATTCTAAAAAGTTCAGGCTAAAGAGTTCAAAAGATATGCTCAGGCTAAAGAGTTCAAAAGATATTCTAAAAAGGATTATTGAATTGATTTTTCTCAACCTGGGAGTCTTCTTAGCGAGATCTTTGGATGATTGATGACTAAATGGTTTTAAAAACCAAACTTGTGGAGGATTTTCATTCCACCCTTTTAAGATACAAGCCATGAGATAACTTTTCTTGTTTTGGAGATCAATTTTCACCGATGGCACTTTCTTCATAGAGGAAAGAATTTCAACTTTGATGTTTATTACTTAGAACACACGACTTTTAAAAACAGTGCCTTCAATTATAGGTCAATTGTTTTGAGTTCTTGAGAGGTTAAAATGAAATTGGTCATGATTGACATCTTTGGATTTGTTGAGATAAATTTGCATCCAACAAAGGTAACAATAATCCACTTATGTGTTTGAACTTTACTAGTACTCTTTTCTTTTGTCTTAATGACTTATATGTCAATATCTAAACTACCATCACTATTAATTTGTTTGATACGTGTGCTTGACTTGATTTCAGTATTAAACAAACGTATACGTGTGTGTGTATGAAGCTTCTCACCGGTAACCTTCCATATTATATATTATATGTTTCTTGAATTTACATATCATATCACGATATTTTGTGATAACGAACATTAATTATTATTTGTTTATCATGGCAGACCTATCCCAATCCGTTGCAATTCAATCTTGATATTCAGTTGTAAAGTGAGTGAACTTTACTTTATCTGTTCTGCAAATTGACATTTGACTATATTTGTTGCATGTGATTTTGAATAAGTCAGATTTATGCTTTCTGGTGTCCTTTTGATTTCAGACAGTACTTTGTTGATGTTGATGATACTGAACCCCAAAAGGTTAGTTTGCCTCTTACTTACTCCGCTCCTCAAATCTATGCTCCGTAATATTTTATGTTTCTCAGTTCGATTTAACTCCATTATTTACCTTTCTCTCCCTCTCAATGATGCTCTGTGTATTTTCCAACAACCTTAGGTGGCTTCACCAACAAATAAAAGAAGTTATTTATACTAAAAACAATAATTGTATAGATTACAGATTTATTGGAAGAAACAAAAGTAATTATAAATTTAAGAAATACACATGTAAGACTCATAACTGTTTTAAGAGTAGTAAACATACTAAAAGCGTACTTCATTTTTGTTTAGCCGTTTGAAGACAATTTTACATCTCATTTTTGTTCAAGAACTTAACATTACAGGAAAGCAAAACAGAATTTGTGGGGTAAAATTAATAAAATAATCTAAATTTAAGGACGAAGGATCGAACCATATTTGTAAACCCATTACTTTTACGAAGCACATGTTCCAAAAAACCTCGACTTTCTTCCAACTCATGACCCTTTTGTTTCCATCAAGTTAGCTTTCAGCCTTCAACCTTACTTCTAGACATTTGCTTATTTATTAGTAGTACATACAGTTGAATGCTTAATGATTTATTTGAAATAGACTCTTGCTAAGTGTCTGAGGTTCAAATGATGACACTTGATTCTTACCATAAGTTGTCTGTTTGGATTATATAGTTAGATTTTTTTGTAGTTTGGTTACTGAGGAGCTTAAGGGTATGTGTTTTGAAAATTGGTTCTAGGAAATTGATTCTTTTAAAGTTTATTTTACTGGTGGGAAATTGAACATATCTATGCTCTTTTTGTTGTTCTCCAGTTTTAGTTATCAAAGAATACAACAAAAAGTTGATTTGGAGGAAGGGAAGGGGAAAACATGTGATTGAATTAAAACCTGGATCATATATTTTGTTGTAAAACTCTTCTGGAGGAAGAGAAAAAAAATGAGATTTAAAAATTTCATGTAGGTTGCATCTAAGGTAAAGTGAATTTAAGATAAAGCGATTTGGGGTTATTGTTTAAAGAGTGGTAGAATTTGATTTAATATATATCAATACTATCTTCTATGTAATAGTTTTGGATCAGGCATTCTTACTCTTTTTTTAATTACCTCATTCACATGTATTTCTAACATAGTTTTATTTAATGATTTTGACCCTTAGGATTTGTGTTCTCACTCTATCTCTTTCTTTCACAGCAGTATCACACACAAAACACACACATTTGCACATGAATGTAAGTTTTTTTTATAAAATTGGGTGTCTTTTAAATTGACTATTTTTATTTTTAAAATTATGGACACCTTTATGTGGCACTATCTAGATGTTAATCTTTGAATCGTATTACTGTCCTCCTTCCGGAAGATGGGTTGAATTGCACCACAAATATTGTTTACCCAGAAGTTTTCTTATAATATTATTACGACAAGTATATGGTATATAGTTTAAACAAGTTTATTTCTACTGAATTATGCAATCTTTTCAACATTTCAACTTTTAATTTTACAATGACGTTCATTCTTAGTAGGATTGGAGTGAATTTGTCAACGAGAACGATAGAGTATATACAATGGACCTTTGTGGATGGGGCCGCCGTAATCAGGTAAATCTAATTTTATGTCACTACATCAAAATAACTTTACTATTCCTATAATATAAATAGTGTTTAAATTTAGGCGGTTGTGCATTCTCCTCATTGGGCAAAGTGCGTTCATATTGATACGAAGACATTAAGGATAGTGATGAAAAGAAGGTTTGAAGGGATGAAGAAGACATTTAAGAGAGTTAGATGATATGCAATCCAGTACCGTCCTGTCCACCTTTGACGACGACTAACCCATCACTGACCAAACAATTGTCTAGGTGTGAAAGTCTCTACTCTTAAATCTATATTTCTCTCATTCTCATGCATACACACAACACACACAATACATGGAAAAACACACACATAATTGTAACCAATCAAACACTCGCAAATCAAACTCACACACCATTATATTGCCACAAATACAGATTTATGAGTTAAATCATCAAGCAAATGAACCGTTTGTTGAAATGGTACTAAGAATACTTTAGTTGATTGTAAGTCTACATTAAACCATCTCTTTTCTTAAATAAATTGATAATTTGTTACAATCTCTCTAAATTCTTACTTATATCAATCTAAATCATTCCTTCCACTACATACAAATGTGTCTGCTCATTTGTTTTTTAGATAATTCAGGGTAAAGTAAGGGTTCTTATGTTTGAATTCTGATTTGTTTTATTTTGACTCACGTATTTCGATAATTTTTATATTTCAAATATTTTCGGTATACATTTAAAGATACTTGGTGTAAGTTTGTAAAGTAATGAGTCTTATCTGACGTGTTGTTTCTCTATTTTACTACTTGCGTTTGTATATTTTATGTTCCGTCTTTTGTAAAGTTAATTAATTATACATGGTTGTGATGAATTTTGGGTATGGAATGATGGTTTTTTTGGTGGTTTGGATATGTATTGATGATTGTAAGTTTTGTAGACAGGTTTAGAATTTTCTGGGTATCTATTTTTAAAGGAAACTCGTCGAAATTTCTTGAAATTAGTACCGACTATCTCGATGCTTTGGTGGTTGGATATGTATTGATGATTGAGTATGTATGTCTTTAGATAATGTAATATTTTTTGAATTTTAATTTAATTTTTTTCGTTCTGTAGTGCCTTGAGCACGCAAGTTATCATAAAATATGAATATATGTGATTGACAGTCCCCTTCAGTTGAGGGATCATTCGAATAGTGTTATTTGAGAGATAGGACGCTCAACCGTTGGATCTATTTTAATGACTTTATGTGGCTGAGATTGTTTTACATCTTTTAACCAGTTTTTACACTCCTGACCCACCACACACTCCACTTACGCTTGGGAACGACGCACGAGAAACCAAACGTCGCTCTTCTTTAGTTGAAGAAGAAGACCCAACTTGAAGAAGACCCAACGTGAACCAATTGTTGAACTCGCAAGATTTTGGTGATAAACAGGTATGATATCCTGAGTTTTGATATGGATTTTAAGAACTCATCAATAATTCTACAATTTTTTATTTATCATGAGTACTGTAGTTTTGTAATTTTCCATTAAACTTGTGCTTTTTTGTGATTCTTGGCTTCATTTTTTTGGGAGTACTTTAGTTTTGTAGTTTTCAATTAAACTCGTGCTTTCAATTAATGCTCCATGCAACATAGTTTTCCAACTGGGGTTTTCCATAAGGTAATTGATCTTCACTTACATAATATATTTGCGGTAGAGTAGATTTTCTTGTCTTTTTCTTTTCTTAATCTAGTCTTTTGGATTAAGTGAAAAAAAAAGACAAGAAAACAAAATATCATACATATAATATATTTTTTATCTACTCTTAATTGATATTTGAGAAGAAAACAGAATGTCATATATATGTCCATGTTTTGTGATTAAAGTGTATCTGTGCATGCTCTCTGATTAAACAGATTCGCCTCACATGTCATTCAACTATGGAAGCTAATAATGGCATATTAGATCACATGGACACTGATTCAAAAATAAATCCTTCTGTATCAATTTTCTATCCTCAAGTAATTGGTGAACTCACTCCCTTCCAAGGTCAACAATTTGAAACATTAGAAGAAGTGTATGACTTTTACAATCATTATAAAAGGGAAGCTGGGTTTAGTGTTCGATTATACTCTAGTAAGAAGAGTAAAGACGGAGAGGTCATACAGAAGGAGTGCGTTTGCAATAAAGAGGGAAGTTGGTCAACTGAAACAAGTGGTGTTGTAAAAAGGCGTCGTGGAGTAGGCAGAGAGTCTTGTAAGGCGCGGCTAATAGTTGTTAAATCAAAATATGGTGGATACATAGTCACGATATTTAAAGACTCATACTCATCCAATGACAACCTCGCGAAGACGCCACTTATTAAAGTCTCATCGTCAAATTTCTGGGGTTGATCAACTTATAGTACAATAACTAATATTTGTAAACGTATCTACACACCAACAATATGACATTCTAGCAACGCAAGCAAGAGGCATTGAAAATGCTGGTTTTACTCAACAAGATATGTACAACTACAACAAAGATAGACGTATGAAGATCAAGGGTCATGATGGAGAAATGTTGTTTGATCATTTCCTGAATTAGCAAGAAAAAAATTCAGGGTTCATATTCAAGGTTGAGACAAATATTTTAAACAAGATTACTTGATATTTTTGGACTGATGCAATGTGACGCCCCCAAAATAGGTATACATCACCCATCTTGGGTCGCCACTTACATGGTACATAATTCAAATACAACTTAATAATACAACTGTCGTGTACAATACGACAAAAGTTTGAATACAAATATTGTCTACTAAAGAGTACAAACTCAAAAGGAGTCCTCATTACAATTATTATCACACTATTTCACAGAATAGTGAGGACTACTAATGAAAACATCTAGGACCATCACTCTGTTTCCGATTAGTCCCAGTTCCACGTTCTCATTTCTGAGAGAATTGAAAGAAAGAAAGGGTGAGCTCAACTAGCCCAAAGAAGAAATATTATGACTAAGATAATGCAGAATAAATTATTATTAGCCTTCAACAATGTTAAACTGATAGAATACAATAGACAACAAGTTTTGCTGTGTTGCACGATGATACTTTATCAATTTCGACTTGGACCATTCCGCAAGCAAGGTGTTCATAGCTTTCTTGAGTTGTAGAAAACATATATCTTTTCGTTTGCATCCATCTCTATGAGAGCCTTTGGTTTGCCATTATCATGTCTAGGAATGATTGGGTCCATTTTCAACAACCCACCATTCCGTGGGTCTCTTTTAAGAAAAATCTTCATTACGAACTTCCAAAAAGTTGAAGTTTTCACTTAGAACAACAACGGTGGCCTACTTGTAGAATGACCTTCTTGAAAGTTTAGGTGTGCCATAGGATCTTCCCTCACGACTTGCGCAACGATCAATATTAGTAGAGCCTTGCTCGATACCAAATGTAATTCTATGTATGTGCACACCTAGAGGGAGGTGAATAGGTGTTTTAAGCTTAAAAGTGAAAAAGCGGTGAAAACTTTTGAAATTTTTCTCGCTACTGAGTTTAATTCAGATGATTCGCCTATCTGCTTTAGTGTATGCATTCTTCGTTTATTATTATCGGCAGCCAGACCACATGCTGCTTTAGTCATCTGGATAGTGGGCGTGAATAACAAAAAATGCGAGAATGTGAATGACGAGTTAAAGAGATAAACATAAGTAAAAATCACACCAAAATTTTTACGTGGTTCATTTATCCTCTAATCTAGTGGCCTAACCCGTCGTCCAATCCCAACTAGGATTGGAGACTCTTTTATTAAACTTAATATTCAATTAAATACAATAAAACTCCTGTTTGAGAAAGCTTTCGATGGACACGATCGCCCTTCTTGCACCTCTGCAATCCTTCTCACCATCGAGACCTCTGCTTACTACTGCGACCTTGAAAGCTTGTCTACACAAAGCAGATCCTATCAACTCTAGATAGACCCAAGCCGATACACAAACAAACTAAGAACAAGGATATTGATTATAGACTATCAAGTTTCCAGCATAATACAATTTAAGAACAATACAAAAGGGTTGCTGGAAAGAAACTCAGAATCACTTTTGAATAGAACATATGAGACTAATTGAAGCTTTTCCAAGTTCTTTCCTCCAATAGCCGAGAAAGAGAGATATATATAGTAGAGCTTCCAACGGCTATATATGAGAGGGCTGATTCCATGAAATCCTCAGTCACAAAAAAATCAGCACCAAATCAATAGATATATTGCTTCCTTGATAAGCTCAACCGAAGAGATATGATATCAATCATCTGATACGAAAGGATATGAAATATATGGTTCGTTAACAATATACTATATTTAGAGTATATACCTTTTGAAGCTTCTAGAACAAATTTGAATCAACTAATCAGTTGACCAAATTTCATTCCCTGTCAATCAATTGAGATGAGATTACAACAATCATGCAATATAGATTTATATGGACTGTTATATGTTACCATAATGTCCACCCACAATCCATGCATATAATATTATATACTAATGTCCACCCACAATCCATGCATATAATATTATATCGCCAATATTAATGCATATTAATCAACCATAATCCATGCGATCCATTGAAATTTTATTATCATTCAAAAACATCAATTATCTGATAACTAACATTCTCCCCCTTTTTGATGATGACAAAATAAGTGCAATATGCTTAAATTAGTCATCATTCAAAACATCATAAAATCAAAAACCAACAAAGTAGAGAATAAAATCTACTATCTTTTATGATTTAAAAAGGTTTTTTTATCACTTTTATTGCTGAGACTCAACTTAATAAATAATCCACATCATCAAATCATCACTGCACTACAGGACAAGGATATTATTTAGTATCACGACCACGAATTATCCATGCACTACGGGCCAAAGATAATCGTATTTTCATCAACGGTCCTGATCATGCCATAAAACAATTCATCTTTTCACCCTTGGCCGAAGAGAATCCATAGCCATAATCATACCAAAAACTGTCCATCAATGTACTACGGCAAATGAGGATTTTTACCACATCATTCATTACATTACGGTCATGATTACACCGAATAATCCCTGGTCATAATCATACCAAGTCCATCTATGCACTACAGGCCACAGATGACTTTATCCACATCATTTGTAACATTACGATCATGATTACAATAGAAAAATCCACAGCCATAATCATACCAAGTCCATCTATATACTACACATACATATGACTTTCAACATAATATAAACATGAGGATGATGACAATGACATAATATTCAATAAATAAAATCCAAGAATTAATTTATCCAGGAACCAATAACGTCCAAATTGTCAACATGATACTGCTTTGTGGAGTAAAATTCAAGAATGCTCAGAAGAATATTTACATGAAAAGATACTGGATGAAGCGCAAATATCAAGGATATTCCACTAATTTCATGGATTATAGAAGTCAAAACTTTAATCAACTGAGTATAATAAAGAATGGAATAACAAAAGAAATCACCAGGCATGCGATAGACCGCACAAGCAGGTTATTCCAACAGAATAATAAATAACGGAATCAGGTCCGGCGTAAAATGTATGAACACGGATATTCCAACGAGAATAATAATAAAGATTTTAACCAGTCCCATTAAAACGCCTGCATGCATGGATATTCCAAATGACTAATAATAAAGAATGGAATAATAGAAGAATTTCACCAAGTATGCGGTACTTCGCATAGACATGTTATTCCAACATAATAACAAAGAATGGAATAACAGAAGTTCTCTTCATGAAGACGAAAGAAAGAAATAATATCCCTTACCTTAGAAGAAACTGGATATAGAAGTAGTGAAGTAGCAGAATACTTTTCTTCTTTATCTCTATAATAATTGCTCTATAGCTTTAGTGAATTGGTGAGAAATGAAGGAAGAATGAGCTTCTATTTATAGAAAAATATAGTTTCGATAATTGCACATTTTGGGACTCGAAAAATTACAGTACAATACCTTCCTCTTTTTCTTCATTTTTAATTTAGTCCTGCAAGTATTATCAATCTTGCACCAACTCCCCTAATAGTAAATCATGTGAATCAATAGTACAATCTTGTGAATAAATAGTATAATCATGTGAATAAATAGTATAATCATGTGACAAAATTAATTACGATATATAATACCTTCAACTATACCTCCATTTTTAACTTAGTCATGCAAGTATTATCAATTTTGCACCACCACCCCTAATAGTATAAGAATGTGAATCAATAGTACCCCGTGAATAATAACTCATGAATAGTAACTCGTGAATAGTACTCTAACACAAAAAGTGCTCCGAATACCCGAGTGAACAATATAACCTCCAGACATCAATTATCATCGAAATAAATGTCAATTTCCACTAACACTAATAATCACAATGCAATGGAATAATCTATTTCATCTTTAATCAACACAACTTATTCACCATTAATATTATAACTCAACATATTTAACAACCCGGTCGTTCCGGGAAGAGGGGCTTTACGATAAGGATTTCTCCTTATTAGCGCCTTGATTAGGTGACCAAACTCTCCTCGATGTAACTTTTTGTGACATTGTCAATATTGCAAATAATAATATGAATAACTTTGTCGTCTCAATTATTGATTTAATAATAATAAATATTATGCGGATGATAATCTTGTGACAATAATTGAATCAATAATATAGAGAGATATGATCAAAGAATTCTTTGTAGCAATAATTGAGTATAACTGAGTGACTTCTCACGTAAACATCAATAATCAATACCGTGTGATACTATGCAACCAAGCGTATTACTGTACTTTTAACATCGGGTGTTTCAACAGTTTTAACGGTAAAACTTCCGCCGTTATTCTCATAAAAATATTTTGTCGTTTTCTTAATCAGACAATAATTCCGTTGCGAGGTCCACCAATGATTGTGCCGTCGTACGAATATTCCCCGATAAAAAGAATATTATATAAAAACTTACATACTTTGTAAAATTTATAAATATTACCCACAACTATAACATTATCTCAAATCCACACCATAATATTTAAAAAAATTATTTCGAGGAAATTAAATATTTATTCATAAAATCTGGGGTCTCACAATCTCCCCTCCTTATGGAATTTCGCCCTCGAAATTTATATACGACTGCATCAGTATCTTAGAGTGAGGATGAGGATACCTTGACTTCACTTCAAATTCTAACCCTTGAGGTGTAACCTTTGAGTGTCGAATATAATCCTTTTTATCCAAGATTTTAACACGTATCTCCTCATACGTTAAATCATCCGCTATCTCGTCCGGTTCTAAATTAATAATGTGGTTCGGGTCATCCCCATATTTACGTAACATCGATACGTTAAAAACGTTATGAACACGCGACATACTTGGCGGTAAAACGAGTCTATAAGGGCTACGCGATTCTACTTCTATCGAGGATTTCAAATGGGCCAATTAAATCGAGGGTTGAGATTTCTTCTCTTCGTCGATTCTTGCTTCTAGAATAACGCCCTCTTGAACCTTCTTAATTCTTCACATTCATCAGCTCCAGGTGTGTAGCTTGAGCGGCTTTAACTTTATCGATTAAAGTCTATTCTACTCGTATATTCGTTATCTTCACGGGGGTTCGTATATTCACACTTATAAATGTATACGATCTTCTACTCAATGCGTCAGCTACCACGTTCGCTTTTCCATGATGGTATTGAATGGTGCGATCGTAATCTTCAACAGCTTGAGTCAACGTCTTTGGCGCATTATACGCTCATTTTAGTTGAACAAATATTTGAGGGTTTTAGAAATGGGTTTTGTCTTTGGGGTTAATACAAAATTCGATTTCACGCCTAGGGGTAGGCTAAGTCTTCAAGAATACGTGAAAAAATTTATTAACAATAGAAATATCATTCAAAACTCGTGACTCTCATCCAAGACTTGGGTAACACGTCACATTGATACTATCAACTTGCCATCGTCATTCACAACGCCGCCACGTAAAGTCCGCTTTTGCATTCCACACAAGGAAGTCAACAACGAAAAGGATCGGGGCTCTTTTACTTATGGCTTGATATGACCATGATTGACTTTAGTGGTTTGGTTGCTTGAATTCGCATAACAGGTTGGTTAGGAGTATGAAAGCTAACAACCTTACGAAAAGCATGATGAGTAGTTAACCAATTGTTTCCGAAAATCGCATCAAAGGCAAGTATTTTCAAAGAGATAAGATTGACAGGTAACGCGAAAGTGTCAATTTAAATTAAACAAGATTTATAAATAGTGGATGTAACGAAGGTTTCTAATATCGAAGTTTCAACCAATAAGTCAAAGTCTAACTTCTCTCGGGGTTAAATTTAAACGTTGGCGCAAATCAAGAGAGAAAAAAGAATGGGTAGAACCCAGTATCTAATAAGGTATAGACTTCGTAATTTATAATTAATTAACTAACCTGCTAACTTCGTTCGGGTTACTTTAACTTTGAGAATCACGAAAAACGCTTCTTCCTGAAACCACAGACTTTGTTTTGTCCAGATCCCCTTTTGGTGTCACCGTTCCAAATTGGACTCTGACTTCACTATATCTGATAAAATCGAGCTAAATGACCTTCCTTCTTGAAATTTCCACTTATTATCTTGGCCATGATTACCACCAAGTGGTTACCATTCTTGGCATGATAATTTACCCCACGATGGTTATCATTGTTCCGATGGTCGATGCCACCGATATGATTATTATTGTGTTGTTGGTCGTTACCTTTTGGTTGAGCTGACTCAACGGTCTCATGTGCTTCATTGCCTATCTCAACATTTTCAGATGCCATTCTCAAACATTGTCACAAAACAAGGGTTAATTGATATATCATATATTATCCCTATATTCTGACCGACCAATTAAATAACAAATAAACTTAGGCAGGTCATACTAGAGAAGAATTCCCCGTCTCTCCCCTCCTAGTTCTTGTCTCACATCTCAGCCAGGGATCATATCCCTAAGCTTTGATACCAACTGTGACGCCCCCAAAATAGGTATACATCACCCATCTTGGGTCGCCACTTACATGGTACATAATTCAATTACAACTTAATAATACAACTGTCGTGTACAATACGACAAAACATAAACTATGAGTTTAAATACAAATATTGTCTACTAGAGAGTATACAAACTCAAAAGGAGTCCTCATTACAATTATTATCACACTATTTCACAGAATAGTGAAGACTACTAATGCAAATATCTAGGAGCATCACTCTGTTCCCCGACTAGTCCCAGCTACGTTCTCATTTCCTGAAGAGAACAGTGAAAGAAAGGGTAAGCTCAACTAGCCCAGTAAGAAATATTATGACTAAGATAATGCAGAATAAATTATCATTAGCCTTCAACAGTGTTAAACTGATAGAATACAATAGACAACAAGTTTAACTACAGCGGAACAAACAATCCATTAAAAGAGTCAAGTAGAGAATAAAATCTACTATCTTTTATGATTTAAAAAGGTTTTTCATCACTTTTATCATTTGAGACTCAAACAAATAAATAATTCACATCATCAAATCATCCCCACATACTACTGTGCCAAGGATATTATTTAGTATCACGACCACGAATTATCCATGCACTACTGGGCCAAATATAATCGTGTTTTTCATCAACTGATCCCCGATCATGCCATAAAACAATTCATCTTTGCACCCTTGGTGAAGAGATTCCATAGCCATAATCATACCAAAATTGTCCATCAATGCACTACGGCAGATGAGGATTTTACCACATCATTTGTTACATTACATTACACCATGATTACAATTACGAATAATCCCAATCGGTCATAATCATACCAAGTCCATCTATGCACTTCTGAGCCACATATGACTTTATCCACATCATTTGTAACATTACTAAGTATGATTACAATGAATAATCCTCGTCATAATCATACCAAGTCCATCTATGCACTACAGGCCACAGATGACTTTCAACATAATATAAACATGAGGATGATGACAATGACATAATATTCAATAAATAGAGTCCAAGAATTAATTTATCCATGAACCAATAACGTCCAAATTGTTAACATGATACTGCTTTATGGAGTAAAATTCAAGAATGCTCAAAAGAATATTTACATGAAAAGATACTGGATGAAGCGCAAATATCAAGGATATTCCACTAATTTCATGGATTATAGAAGTCAAAACTTTAACCAACCGAGTATAATAAAGAATAGAATAACAAAAGAAATCACCAGGCATGCGATAGACCGCATAAAAGTGAGTTATTCCAATGTAATAATAAATAACGGAATCGGTCCGGCGTAAAAACGCATGCATGTGATATTCCAACATAATAATAAAGATTTAAACCAGTCCGGCGTAGAACGCATGTACGTGATATATTCAACGTAATAATAAAGAGCGGAACCAGTCCCATGTAGAAACGCATGAACATGGATATTCCAAATGTAATAATAAAAAATGGAATAATAGAAGAATTTCACCAAGTATGCGATGCTTGGCATGAAGCAAAAGTTATTCCAACATAATAACAAAGAATGGAATAACAGAAGTTCTCTTCATGAAGACGAAAGAAAGAAATAATATCCCCTACCTTAGAAGAAACTGGATATAGAAGTAGTGAAGTAGCAGAATACTTTTCTTCTTTCTCTCTATAATTTATCTCTATAATAATTGCTCTATAGCTTTAGCGAATTGGTGAGAAATGAAGGAAGAATGAGCTTCTATTTATAGAAAAATATAGTTTCGATAATTACGCTTTTGGGGCTCGAAAAATTACGATCTGATAATACCTTCCTCTTTTTCTTCATTTTTAATTTAGTCTTGCAAGTATTATCAATCTTGCACCAACTCCCCTAATAGTAAATCATGTGAATCAATAGTACAATCTTGTGAATAAATAGTATAATCATGTGAATAAATAGTATAATCATGTGACAAAATTAATTACAGTATAGTACCTTCAACTATACCTCCATTTTTAACTTAGTCATGCAAGTATTATCAATTTTGCACCACCACCCCTAATAGTATAAGAATGTGAATCAATAGTACCCCGTGAATAATAACTCGTGAATAGTAACTCGTAAATAGTATTCTGACACGAAAAGTGCTCCGAATACCCAAGTGAACAATATAACCTCCAGACATCAATTATCATCGAAATTAATGTCAATTTCCACTAACACTAATAATCCCAATGCAATGGAACAATCTATTTCATCTTTAATCAACACAACTTATTCATCATTAATATTATAACTCACAATATTTAACAACCGTGTCGTTCCTGTGAAAGAGGGGCTTTCCGATAAGGATTTCTCCTTATCGGTATGCCGCGATTAGGTGTCCAAACATCTCCTCGATGTAACTTCTGACATTGTCAATATTGCAAATAATAATATGAATAACTTTGTCGTCTCAATTATTGATTTAATAATAATAAATATTATGCAGATGATACTATGACAATAATTGAATCAATAATATGAAAGATATGATGCATCAATTATTGTAGCAATAATTTAGTATAACTGAGTGACTTCTCACGTAAGCATCAATAATCAATCTTGTAGCTACTACTATGCAACCACAGCCAGACATCGCATACTTTTAACACCGGGTATTTCAACAGTTTTAACGGTAAAACTTCCGCCGTTATTCTCATAAAAATATTTTGTCGTTTTCTTAATCTGACAATAATTCTGTTACGAGGTCCACTAATGATTGTGCCGTCGTACGGATATTCCCCTATAAAAAGAATATTATATAAAAACTTACATACTTTGTAAAATTTATAAATATTACCCACAACTATTACATTATCTCAAATCCACACCATAATATTTAAAAAAATTATTTCGAGAAAATTAAATATTTATTCATAAAATCTGGGGTCTCACATGCAATCTCTAGGCAATCGTACAAGTTTTATGGTGATGTGGTTATCTTCGACAGTACCTACAACACCAATCGATATTGTATGATTTTTGCACCAATTATGGGAGTAAACAATCATGGTCAGACAATTATTTTTTATGGGGCATTTTTAAGTGACGAGACTGCAGACTCTTTCATTTAGTTGTTTAGAGAATTTTTGAGGGCTATGCTAGGTGATGTTCCAAAAATTATTATTACTGATCAGGACCCCGCAATGACAAAGGACATTTCAGAAGCTCTTCCAATCATATTTCACAGGTATTGTAACTGGAATATTTTGAATAAATTCTCTGATATGCCCGAGTGTATTATTCACTATCAACAATTTAGACACCGTGTTTGGGATTCTGAGAGTAGAGATGAGTTTGACTTGAGATGGAAGAGTATTGTTGAGAACAACAGGTTAAATGAAGATACATGGTTGCAATCAATATTAATATTAGATCTAAATGGGTGCCAGCTTATGTGAACCACATTTTCTCATGTGGATTGTCTAGTAGTCAGCGAGCAGAAAGTGGGCATGCATTTTTCAAGAGGTATGTATCAAATAACAATTCCTTGGTGGACTGTATGGTTCAATTTAATAGAGGACTTTTACACCAACGACACTTGGAATTGATGGAAAATCACACTGATATCAATGAGAAGGCAAAAACTAAGTGCCCTATAATGATGGATGGACAAATGGCTAATATATACACACATAATTCTATAAATTTCAAGATCAGTTGTGGGAGAGTTATTACAACAATGTTGAGCTTACAGAAGAGAATGCCACTCACTGTGTATATAAAGTTGTACATATGGATGACAAAAAGAAAAAAAAGAAATTGGCTGATTGTTTATGACAAATATGCAGATTTTACATCATGTTGTTGTCATATGTTTGAGAGTTTAGGAATCCCATGCAGCCATACTTTGGCATATTTTCACAAAATACGTCAGCTTCATGAATTGCCATATCAATATATTTTGAAGAGATGGACTAGATCTGATCTTGTGGTAGGCAATGATGGTGTTGAGATATCTATTAACAACTCCTTAATAAGAAATCGCAGTGCATTATTCCAATGATATTGATATGCGATTGATAAAGTCATCTTAAGTGATGAGGCTAGTTAGATCTTCTGTGAGGCATTGGATTCATTGATTGAGAGGATTAAACCATTGCTTCATGGTGCCGAAGAAGTATTACCTTCTGCAAGGAAAAGTATTGCTTTTGAAACTAGTTTAAATGAACCGGATCCTGTTAAAGCGAAAGGAAATGGGAAAAGACTTAAGGGTAAAAAGGAGTTGGCAAGAGAAAAATACAAAGGTCGGCCTTGTAATGGGTGTGGAAAATATGGACAAACACACGACAAAAGGAATTGTCCTATGCGTCAAAAATCGTAAGAATGCAAACTTATTTGTATTTTTCCTTTCTTATTATTATGTATAAACCTCATGTGTAACTTTGTGATGTTATCTTTGACCATGATAGATCTTCAATTGTTGACAAAGATGCTTTTAAGGGCATGGATAATAGTTCTTCGTCACAGGTAATTATAGTTATTAACAGAACTTATGTGGAGTATTTTGTTGATGAAATGGATAATAGTTCTTCCACCTATATAACTTGCTTGTTATTGAGAACGATAAATTTTTATTTATTTTTTCATTTACTTTGTCATGTCAGGATGATGAGTTTTTTGGATGATGTTTCGAGCTCCAGTGATTCAACCTATTAAGGTGTCTGCAACAACACAAGATGTGTGTGTTCTTTTTTGGTCAAATTCGGATATTGTTCCTTCCACTGCAAGGAAGTGTTTAGGTTTTTTTCCATCATGTACATGTAAAACGAAACTAAATTTTCAAGTGTTTATAAATTGTTCGTAATTATCTGTTCACATGTTTTTAGACTGCGGTAATGAGTTAAATTCAAAGATGTTAAATCCAAAGTACAACAGATGATCCAACTTCGAGACTGACATAAACGAACAAGATTACTCCATTAAAAACCTGCAATGCAAGAAAAAAAAATAAACCAAAAAAAATGATTATAATTCTAGTATGGTTTCACTACAACCACAAGATCAATTGAGAAACCAATAACAGTAATTGCTTTTCTTTTTTGTTGTTGACGTATAAGTTCAAAATCTCTGCTCCTAAATGATTTAAAGGGGGAAAAACCCAGCATTTGATTCGTCTATGCTCCTAAGGACATTATAATTATAGAAATATTTCATCTGTTTCTATTGATTAAATGAGTGTATAGTATCTCTATTTGTGCACAACTTGTTAGAGAATTAGAATAAACAAACTCTGTGAAGTACAAAAAAGTGCAGGATCAGATTTTGATCAAATCAAGAATTGCCCATTTGAACTTATATCATGAATTCATCATTAGAACCCAAATCAAGAATTTAACACAAATTAAAAATTACCCATTAGAACTTATACCAAGAATTTATCAATGGAACCCAAATTAAGAACTACACATTAGAACCTATATCTAGAATTCATCATTATAACTGAAATAAAGAATTACCTATTAGATGTTTGATTCGCTTGCTTCGTGTCTCTTGATTTTTCTTTTAATATTTATGTGGTTGCAATCAATTTTAAAACCCAGATTCAAAACTCATATCAGATAACACCACCACAACAACAATAATAAGTAAATCACATGAACCTATATCAAATCTGGAGGTGTAATTTCAACTTTTCGTAGAAATCTTCAAATCGATTAAAAAAAACCATGTCAGACACCTGAACAACTCAACAATAATAAGTCACACGAATGTTTACAAACCCATATTAAATCTGGAGATGAAATCTTAACTCAGATTTAAAAAACCCATAAATCTACAAACTCAATTCAAAAAATACTTGTACATCTCCAAATCAACGCCCACAACCTAGATTTTGAAAGGAAAAAAAACTACGAGTGGATACCTTATAGAAATAGAAATTAATCTTGCAAGTTGAGTTGGAAATGGTGGAAAGGGTGGATCATCTCTTCATCTCGAAATAGTGGGTCTTCTCTTAGGCTTACACTGCGTGCCCGCGTGCCTTAGGTTTTCTCCATCATTGGATGTGTTGGGTTATTTGTAGAGGTGGCAACCAAGTAAGCTTGGTAAGTAGGCGGCTGGTGAACTGGGGTCAGCCAAAAGGTCTTGATTTTGGCGAAAAAAATGTTAGCAGTGTTCCATTTGGTAAGGGCCAATTCATGAACTTCTTCCCTATTTTTTTTTCAAAATTTTGCTACACCAAAAATAGCAATAATAATAAATATTAAAAGTAATAAAATAATTTATAATAAAAAATAATTCTAATTACCTACATTAACTACATATCTCAATCAATTAAAATTTTAATAGTATTATAAATTAATTTCAAAGTATATAATCAAATTTGATTTTTTAAAATTATACTTTAAAATTAATATAATTTATTTAACTTTAAAAAATGCATTCATGACTCCACAAATATTGTTCCAAGAGATATCTAATTAATTTTCAAGATTTATACGGTTGGAACTTGGAGATGCCAAGATTTTAGCAATTTGAATATTTAAATTGATTTTCAGAAGATTTGCATGACATGATTTTAGGCATTACCCAATATCTCATTATTAACAGCCACATCAAGTAAGAAATTTCAAACTATAATTATTATTTACTACAATTATAATAATTAAAAATATATTTTTATATTGAAGATTGCATTAAAAATAAATAGTTGTTGTAGCTCAGTTGGTTTGAACTCTTATTTATTTACTTACAAGTCTTGTGTTCAAGTCTCGTAACCCACAAGTAGCAACATTTTGTTTAAAAAAAAAAAAAAGAATCACGGGACACGGGCCGGGCCTTCACGGGCCGAGCAAAAAATGGCCCAGATTTTATGGGCTAAAAAATCAAGGCCCAAAGTCCGATCATGGATGGCGGCGCGGTCCATTTTACGGCCAATGAACCTAAGCCATCTTTGTCGTCTCTAGTTATTTACAGCGAAAACGAGTTTAAAAGATGTAAAACAATCCCAGCCACATAAAGTCATTACAACATATCCAACGGTTGAGCGTCCCATCCCTCAAATAACACTATTTGAGGGATCCCTCAACTGAAAGGGCCTGATGTGATTGAATATAATTACAAGATAACCCCACTTATTACATATCTCCCCAAAAAATTACTACTAATATTTTTAACGATCAATATTCAAAATATATATCATTTACCTAGCCTTATTATGTATAAAGTGGATTTGGAGGTTTAGGAGGACTCCATATCTGCCCAAATTTCAATGCAAATTTTAAAATTTATCCATATTCACTCCCTATTCTAATTTAAATTGAAAACTGATAAATTCACAACAATAAATGATATTTTTACATGAAAATCGTCGTTATAGATCCTATTGACGGTTTTCATTATCGTTATACATCTATAGCGACACTTTTCATGTGAAAATATCAAAAATATTATAAAAATATCAATTTCCTTTAAATTCGATGTCATATTCCAACCTATTTTTTTCTAGCACACCTTATGTATTACTCTTTGCATATTCTTATTAATTTATTTACAAAATTTATATAAATAAAGAAAGAAATATTACATTAAAAAAAAGAGAGAAATATTAAGTGGGAGTAATGCATAAAATTGAGACTAAGAAAAAGGGATAGCAGAATTGTACTCCGCAGAGACCCAATCAACCCAATTAATCCTTCTAGCTAGGTACCCTATATAATATACATATCGTCCCAAAGTTCCAAACAACACAACCCAATAGTTCGATTAGCAGCCCACTCTAACAACCCAATAAATATGACTTGCAAGATAACATATAAGATTTATGATTTATTAGAATATATATGTCTCGATCTTTCTTCTTGTGTTTAGACGTGAAACTTTGCTATTACACGATACTATCTTCAGAGTAAGTTATAGCAGGGATGAAAACAAAAAATATTTTCAAGGGGGGCCAAGAAATAATATGACACGATAGAAATTTAATTTATTACAAAAGATTTAAATAAAATAAATTAGCATCACAAAAGTTCTTTTAGTTAGAAATTAATTAAAATATAAAAAAAAATCATTATGATAAGTGTGCAAATTATATAAATATTGGAGGGCCTAAAGTAAAAGTATCAAAACTTCAAGGCTGTAAAATAAACTTTTGAAAATTATGAGGTATTTATCCTAGGGCCCCTTAGACCTAAGCTCTGGAAGGACGACTTGGTAGTTACTCACTTAATTAATTTGTTTTAAAATTAAGAATTTAATTTAATTTTTGAAATTAAATGACGATATATTAAAGTTCAAATTGTTGTTAAATGATGTGTTGATCGATAAGTATTGGATTAATTTTGTCTCATGCATGGGAAAATATAACTAGCTAGCTATAAGAAATCTCAACACAATGGCGAAAATG
Organism: Panax ginseng; assembly: GCA_020205605.1. Taxonomy (NCBI): domain Eukaryota; kingdom Viridiplantae; phylum Streptophyta; class Magnoliopsida; order Apiales; family Araliaceae; genus Panax; species Panax ginseng. Next base: position 137,054,734 of record CM035145.1, on the reverse strand, counting down.
ACTTGCAAGCAAACTTAATTTCCAAGAAACACATGGAATCATTTTTGGGTTATTTTTGTGGTTCTTTTTCTTGTAATATATTTGACATTAATGGCATGCAGGGTATAAAGGAAAATAAAGTCAAATTAGAAGTCTTTAAGAATATTAAAGACGCGAAAGCAAAAATGATATTATCAGGGTAAGGTCAAAACTTTAACATTACAGTTCATTATGTTTTTTTATTAGGTTTTTGAAGATTATAAATTCCAAACAAACATAAAATTAGCATCTTTAAGATTTTTAAACAAGAATAGAAACATATCAATTTGCTTGTATTGCAATAATAATAATAAAATAAAAAATTAGTACCTACATAAACTTATTTACTTGACTTGAAAGTTGAAACTTACAATTGGGCGATGATAATATATTGAAACATGACAGATTAATTACATCGATTTAGGGTTAATTGGACATTAAATTTTAAGTATAAATTTTTTATCATTTCGTACTCCAATATTTAAACGCTCTCATTCTGCTATCCAAAGTACCGTTAAGTAAGTATAACCTACCCTTTTGATCAATTTGTTCGTCGAAAAATGACCACGTATCACAATTTAATTGGCCGAAAATTTTAAAAGGGCCGATTATGCTTACTTAACGGTACTTTGGATAGTGGGATGAGATCGAACGTTTAAACATCGGAGTATAAATAATAAAAAAATATATATACTTCGGGGTTTAATATGCAACGAATCACTACCCATGCATATATATATTTCTCAAAATTTGAGTCCACTATTACAAAAAGTATGTACACAATAGAGAAGGGACCAATATATATAAATTATTGACAAATTTATTAGTAGTATTACATACTAGGTAAAAATTTTCAAATTTGGGGGAGAGTGCCTTGCCACCTATATGATCTTGACAAGCAATGCTATTGGTCTTTTAAACAATTGACATTTTAAACGACACTGATTATTCTGTTAACAGAAATCATTTTTTCTCCATAAAATCATTCAAAAGACTTGGATCTAAAGACATTACTGTCGCTGAGACGTTCAAAATCAACTGACAAAACATTTGTCATTTGGTGTATGTTACTAAGTTTATTTATATTTACCAATCCAATTAGGTAACATTACATTATAATGGTAGTTTAAAATTAAATAAACATTCAAATAAAAAAAATTAGACTGGTCTTTCCTGGAAAATATACATGTTTTGTCATGGAAACCGTGTAAGCATGGAATAGAAAAGATATGCAGGGGGAAAGCATTTAATTGAGTTAGTCTACTGTGAAACCCCTGAGTGACTTCCAAGGAATGTGACCTTTTACCCAAGCCTCTAATTAAGTACATATATAGATCTTGACTCATTAAATCAGCTGATGGGGATACGCATTATCTGGAGTTGGTCATGTTTTAGGTACTAAAAAGGGGATAAAATTGGGACAAAATGTTGTGTATATATATATATATATATATATATATATATATATATATATATATATATATATATATATATATATATATAAACCATTTAATCACCACTTTTTAAGGTTGCTCAAATCCACACTCCAAAAATAGCATCTAAGTTTGGATGTGACAATTTTTTTTTTTTTTTTTAAGTATTACTTTTGTGATTGGGAGTTTTACTCTACAAATTATTAATTAAAATTTATTGGTTAATTTCTATGCGAGTTGAGAGATAGTTCAGTATATGTGGGATTTATTTTAATCGTTTCTACGTTGTAATTTTATTCAAAATAAAAGAAATTTGATTTTCACTCATTCAAGTATATATGTGTATATATCAAATTTTAGGACATGTCAAAGTAAAACACTTGCTTGTCTTAGAGCAAATACATTTCGAGCTGGTGATGTTAGGGTTAACAGAAAAGAAAAAAATTGGATAAAAATAATTTATTTTACAATTTAATCAAGGTTACCTAACATTTCTATACACACTTTCAAATACTTTTTTTTAATCTTAGGCTTAATGAGGCTGGTCTCTAGAGTTTTGAGAATAATATAGGATGAAATTTTAAAACATGTCAAGAACACTTTTATTTTGAAAACTGATATTTTCACAACAAAAGTGTTGTTATAATGACGGTGAAAACCGTCGTTCTATGATCTATAACGACCGTTTTATTGTGAAAATATTGTTTTCTATTGTGGATTTATCAAGGTTTGTTTTTTTAATTTTTACATGCATCCTATAACAAATAAAGAGTATATTTAAGAGGTGTAAAATACAAAATGTAAAGAGAGAAAGAACAAGATATTAATCTTAGTCCAAACCGTCAAGGGAGTGATTTAGGTGACATAATTCAGGGCCCAACATAAAGAGATGTTTCCAGGAAATGAAGATAATAAAGTGACATCCTCAAAATATCCACAACTAGTTAAAGTTGCTTCATGATACACGGTCTCCTTTTGTTTTACTCTTTTGGACTGTAGAAAAGACTGCTGAATATTCAAATAATTTGTTGGTTACATTTCCATCAACGCAGCAGCATCTTTAACTTTTTAACTTTATATTCATTCAAGTTCTAACATATATAGAGAGATATATTATGGGGATGGGGATGGGGATGGGGATGGGGTGGGGGCGTGGGAGTGGGGATAGGGGTGTGGGTGGGTTGGTGTGATTAGATCTATTGAACATATCGTTTAAATTTCATTTGATTTTGTTGGTTGTCTTTTCATTGTAGTATAATATGTGGTCACATTCATTAGGTTTATTTTGTTTTGAAAATATTCAACCTATGTATATATGCTTTTATTTACCCACAAATATGAACTCTCAATAAAAACACAAATGATACAAATTTTAGTCTCTTTGATTCATATTGAAAAGTTAGTTATTCAAAGAAAACCCACACCAGTTGTATTTATAATCGATGTGGGAGTGAGACTATCCTTATGATCTATGATGAAGTTCACATCATGATGTGATGCGTTTTTTTAATTAATTAATTTATTTTGTTTTGCAAATTTTCAACCTATTTATAGATGTTTTTAGTTTTAATTATGATATAATTATACATGTCGGTCTATGTGATAGTTGGTGAGATGATATTTTCACATGAGATGGGTACCAAGTGTGGGTCTATGTGTGATGTGAACGTAAGAGAATGATTGATAAATTAACGTTAAAATACCCATATGGGTTAATTGCAAATTAAAATTCGAAGTATACATCTTTTTATCATTCGTATTCTGATGTTTAAACGTTCTTATTTTGCTATTTAAAGTACCGTTAGATAAGTATAACTGACCCTTTTATAATTTCTAGTAAAAAAAGTGGTCGGAATTGGCACGTGTTCCAGTGGAGAGAGTATAAGTACATTTTGACCGTACCAATCATCTTCAAATACCCAAAAATAATATATTTTCTTTTTTTCTCTTCTTCATCATCTTTCCCATCCACCATTAAACTCAAAAATTTTAAAATTCAAAATACCCAAATTATTCATGAAACCCAAATCTGAAACACAAATTGGGGAAACAAATCTAAATCTGAAGCATGTTCTCTCTCTAAAATACGTTCTATCAAAACTCTCAAAACCCAAATCATTCATGAAATCCAAATTTGAAACACATATTGGGGAATAAATTAAAATTTGAAGCATGTTTTCTCTCTAAAACGTGAAACCCAAATCTGAAAACCATGTTTTATAAAAAATCCCCAAACCTAAATCATTCATGAAACCCAAATCTTAAACATAAATTAGGGAATAAATCTAAATTGGAAGCATGTTCTCTCTCTAAAACATGAAGCCCAAAAATGAAAATTACGTTCTATCAAAGGGTAAATTTACAGATTTGCAGCTTTGAGTTGTTGGCTCAAAATTGCGTATTCAGAGTGTAGGCTTGGTCAGCTTGGTCAGGTAATATGTCCTTTATGGAGCCCGTGGTCATGACATCAAATTCCAAAAATTCAATCTTATAGAAAATTTGGTCTTGGTTCATAGATTTTGCAGGCGCAAATTCATTGTTTTTGGATAGCACCAAAAACAACAAATTCTTCGAGGAGGAGGAGAACGAGACTCCATTGATGAACGACCAGAATTTGAAAGAGATAGAAAAGACCTATTTTGTGAGTACAAATCCAAACCCAGTTCTCTATATTTCCCCTTTTTGCAATGCGAGAAAAGCACACTCTCTCTTAAAGAATCCAACAATTTTGAGGGAGAAACGGAGAACCTAGATTGGGATTTGGGTTTCAAATCCTTTTTTCCCATATTGTATTTGAGTTGTTAAATTTGATTTTTTATTTTATTTTTGGGTAATTAGTTTGCTAATAACTTTATTTGATTTAATTAGTTTAATTAAGTAATTTATTTGATATAATTTAGTATGTTAATTATTTTATTTAGATTAATTAATATGTTAATTGTTTTATTTTGTGTTAATTATTTGAGTTCATTACTTTACTTTGTTGGTTAAGAAGTAATTATGTGTGACGCCCCCAAAATTAGGTATACATCACCCATCCTGGGTCGCCAGATACATTGTACAGAATTCAAATACAACTTACTAATACAACCGTCGTGTACAATACGACAAAAACATAAACCTGTGAGTTTGAATACAAATATTGTCTACTAGAGATTATACAAACTCAAAAGGAGTCCTCATTACAATTATTATCACACTATTTCACGTAATAAAGGAGGACTACTAATGCTATCCTCCCGACCATTACTCCGATCCCCGACTCGTCTCAAATATATTCTCATTTCTCAAGAGAATAAAGGAAAGAAAGGGTGAGCTCAACTAGCCCAAGAAGAAATATTATTATGACTAAGATAATGCGTAATAAATTATCATTAGCCTTCAACAATGTTAAACCGATAAAATATAATAAACATCAAGTTTAATCATAATGAACCAAAGAATCCATTAAAAGAGTCAAGTAGAAAATAAAATCTACTATCTTTTATGATTTAAAAGGTTTTTCATCATCAAGTATAAATTTAGACTCAACAATAAATATTCCACATCATCGAATCACCCCTCATTTACTACCAAGGATATTCTTTTTTACTATCACGACCACAATTATCCATGCATTACGGGCCAAGAATATTTGTGTACTCATTAATGGTCATGATCATGCCAACAACTGTCCATTAATGCACTACGGGCCAATGAGGATTTTTACCACATCATTTGTAACATTACGGTCATGATTACACCGAATAATCCCTGGTCATAATCATACCAAGTCCATCTATGCACTACATGCCACAGATGACTTTCAACATAATATAAACATGAAGATGATGACAATGATATAAGAATTCAATAAAACAAGTTCAAGAATTAATTTATCCAGGAACCAATAACATCCAAACTGTCAACATAATATTGCTTTGTAGAGTAAAATTCAAGAATACTTAGAATAATATTTCCATGAAAGGATACTGGATGAAGCGCAAATATCAAGGATATTCCACTAATTTCATGGAGTATAGAAGTCAAAGTTTTAACCAACTGAGTATAATAAAGAATGGAATAACAAAAGAAATCACCATGCATGCGATAGATCAAGACAGTAAAGGTTATTCCAACGTAATAATAAATAACGGAACCAGTCCCACAGAAACGCATGCATAAGATATTCCAATGTAATAATAAAGAATGGAACTAGTCCGGCGTAAACACATGTAAAGGATGTTCCAACAGTAATAATAATAAAGATGGAACCAGTCCCATGTAAAACACATGCATGTGATGTTCCAATGTAATAATAGAAGAATGTCACCAAGTATAGGTAAATCACAGATACAAAGTTATTCCAATGTAATAATAATAAATGGAATAACAATGCTTCTCTTCATGAATAAAAAAGAATAACACCCCTTACTTTAGTAGGAGATTGAATACCGCAGTAGTGTAGTAATGTAATACTCTTCTTCTTTCTCTTATTCTCTATACTTTCTCTCTCTATAGCTTGAATGAATTCGTGAAAATAATGAAGCACTAGGCCTCTATTTATAGAAGATTAATAGCTTAGCACTTGCCATGTGAAAAGGCAAGTGGCTCGACGACAATGATGATGAAAAGAAAAGTGGTTTGACGCTCAGTAATGTGAAACGACAATTTGTTCGACGCTTGTAGAATGTGAAATGACAAGTGGTTCGACGCTCGTAATATGAAACGACAAGTGTTTCGACGTCAGTAATATGAAACGACAAGTGGTTTGATTGACCGTAAAGGTAATTACTATCGATTTAAGGTAATTACTATCGACGAAGGTAATTACTATCGACGAAGGTAATTACTATCGACGAAGAGACTCTTAGATGATGACATATGGGCCCCCATAAAATAACCAAACTTACCACAAACGCCTCATAATGACTTCTTTATATACATCAAGGATTGAATAAATATTATCACAAATCATTTTATTTTTAATCAACACATATTTAATCTTTCAACAATTATTAATCATTTATAACTTGTCGCCTCAATTATTGATTTAATAATATAACATATTATATGTATGATACTCGTGACAATAATTGAATCAATAATATAAGAGATATGATGCAAGAATTATCAGAAGCAATAATTGAATATAAATGAGTGACTTCTCACGTAAAGATCAATAATCAATACCGCAAGCTACTATGCAACCACGCCAGACATTCGTATTTTTTTTACTACCGGTAGTTCAATAGTTTTAACGGTTTAACACCTCCGCCAAGTTATTTTTATAGAAAGATAATTTTGTCATTTTCTAACTACGACAATACTTCCGTTATGGGGTCCACTAATGATTGAGTCATTCGCATTTAATATTCCCCGACAAAAAGAATATTCCCCACCAAACGAATATTTTATAACAAACTTGCTTATTTTGCAAAATTTATAAATATTACCCACAACTATAACATTATATCAAATTTATTCCATAATATTCAAAAATAATATTTATAGAAAATTCATCTTTATTTATAAAAGTTTGGGTCTTACAATCTCCCTTTCTTATGAAATTTCTCCCTCAAAATTAGGGTGCGTGCACTGTATGTCAAGAGGTAAGGATACCTTGATTTCATTTCGATTCTAACTCCCAAGTCATTTCCTCAACATCGTGGTTTCTCCACAAAACCTCGACTTGAGGTATAACTTTTGAGCGTAGAATATGTTCCTTCTTATCCAAGATTTGAACAGAACCTCTTCATACGCCAAATCTTCCGCTATTTCATCCGGCTCTAACTCAATAATGTGGTTCGGGTCTTTCACATATTTACATAATATGGATATGTGAAAAACGCTATGAACACGAGACATACTTTAGCAGAAAGCGAGTCTATAGGCCACAGCCCTACTCGATCGAGGATTAAAATGGGTAGATGAATCGAGGATTGAGTTTTCTCTCTTTCCAAATCTTGTAACTCCTTTCCATGGAGCAACACGTAACAACACATGATCTCCTATATCAATTCCACGCCCTTTCGATGAAGATCAACATAACTCTTTTGTCGATTTTGTGAGGTTTTTATACGTTGTCGGATCGCTTGAATCTTTTTCCGTAGTCATACGTATTCAACTCCTATTCCCAACAATGTTGCTTTCACCCACCTCATCCCAAAGATACCGAGAACGACACTTTCTTCCATACAACGCTCGAATGGAGCCATGCCAATACTTGCTTGATAACCGCTGTTGTAGGAAAACTCTCCACCAATGGTAAGAACTTGTCCCAACTTCCCTTGAAATCAAGGACACAGAGTCTTAATAGATCTTCAAGAGTTTGAATAGTCCTCTCCATCGTCTCGTTCCGTCTCGAGGATGATATGCCGAAGCTAAATCGTAAGTCTGCGCTCATAGCTTTTTGCAAACTAACCCAAAATCGTGAAGTGAATCTTGGGTCTCGATCGTAAACTATGGATACCGCATACCATGCGCTTTTACAATCTCGCTTATGTACATAATGCAAGACGACGCTCAAGTGTATAATTTTCTCGTTTCGGTAAGAAATGAGCGCACTTGGTCAATCTATCAACAATGACCCAAATCGCATCTATGCCTTGAGAAACCTTAGGAAGACCGGTAACGAAATCCATGGTAATGTGCTCCCACTTCCATTCTGGAATTTCAAGTGGTTGTAATGGACCTTTTGGTACTTGACGCTCCGCTTTAACTCGTTGACAAGTTAGACACCTTGAGATAAACAACGCTATCTCTCTCTTCATATTGCTCCACCAAAATGTACGATTTAATATCATGATACATTTTAGTACTCCTGTGATGGATTGTAAACGGTGTGTTGTGCGCCCATCATGATTTTATACTTTAAATCGTGGTCGTTAGAACACAAAGTCCGGAGTTGACTCAAGTATTCCTTCTTCATCGATTCTTGCTTCCTATATAAGACCTTCTTCCACTTTCTTCCTCATACGCATCGCCTCCGTGTCCAGAGATCTTGAAAGCAGCCTTTAACTTTATCGATTAAAGTCGGTTCTACTAGTATATTCTCCATCGTCACACGCGCGTCCATGGAGTCTTTAACTCTATCTCCATCCTTTGCAAGTCACACAAAATGGGCCCTTGCGTTGACAATATCGCACTCAGACTTGCATATGATCTTCTACTCAATGCGCTACCACCACGCTTTGCTTTTCCGTGATGGTATTGATGGTATGATCATAATCTTTCAATAGCCAAGCCAACTTCGTTGTCGCATGTTGGAGTTCCTTTTGAGTGAAGAAATATTTGAGGCTTTTATGATCCGTAAAGATCTCCACTTTCTCCCCATACAAGTAATGCCTCCAAATTTTAAGTGCAAAAGATAAATACCGCCAACTCTAGATCATGAGTAGGATAATTCCTCTCATATTCTTAGAGTTGTCGCGAGGCATAAAGCTATGACTTTTCCATGTTGCATGAGAACACATCCCAACCCTTTTCCCCAAGCATCACCATCAGATGACAAATCCTCCGAGCTAGATGGTATTGTCGTAATAAAATTGAAATGAGTCTCCTCTCGAGTTCTTGAAAACTCTTCTCACATTCTTCACTCCAACCGAACTTTGTATCTTTCCGAGTCACCGAAATCATGGAGTAACGATTCGAGAAAATCCTTCCACGAATCTCCGATAATAACCCAAATAAACCGAGAAAGCTACGATTTCGATCATCGATTTAGGTTGCTCCCAACTTTGAATAGCTTCAATCTTTGTTGGGTCAATAGATATTCCATGACTTGATACCACGTGCCCAAGGAATGCTACTTCCTCAAGCTAGAACTCGCATTTCTTCAACTTGGCATAAAGCTTATATTCACGAAGCTTTTGGAGTGTCAGCCTCAAGTGTTGCTTTCATGATCTTCACGGCTTTTGAATAAATAAGGATGTCATCAATAAAGACGACCACAAAGTGATCCAAAGATTCCTTGAATACTCGGTTTATCATATCCATGAAGGCAAGAGGAGCATTAGTCAATCCAAAGGATATGACTAGAATTCATAATGCCCGCATCGAGTTCTCGAAAGCCATCTTTAGAATGTCATCTGCTCTAATTTTCAATTGGTGATATCCTAACGAAGATCAATCTTTGAAAAGAATTTGGCTCCTTGCAACCGGGTCAAACAAATCATCAATACGTGGCAATGGATACCTATTTTGATGGTGACATGATTCAACTCCGATAATCAATACAAAGTCGTGATACTCCCATCTTTCTTCTTCACGAATAATAAGCACCCCAAGGAGAAGTACTAGGATGAATAAAGCCAATGTCTAACAATTCCTATAGTTGGGTCTTTAACTCCTCAAGTTCAATAGAGCCATTCGATATGGGGCTTTGGAAATGGATTTTGTACCGGTTCATGGTCGATACAAAATTCAATTTCATGCTCGGGGTAGGCCAGAAGTTCTTCTTTCTAGAATACGTCAGAAATTTATTAACAATGTAAATATCATTCAAAGTCGACGTATTTTTGTTTAGATCTGTGACATGAGCTAAGAAAGCTTGACATCCGTTTTTCAATAAACGAATAGCTTTATGGCTTGAGATGACCGTGATTGATTTTAATGGTTTGGTCACTTGAATTCGCATAATAGGTTGATTAGGAATATGAAAGCTAACAACTTTACGAAAACAATCAATTTTTGCATGATGAGTAGTTAACCAATCAATCCCTAGAATCACGTCAAATGCAAGTATTTTCAATGAAATAAGATCGACAGTTAATGTGAGGATATCGATTTGAACCAAACAAGACTTATAAATAAAGGATGTAATGAAGGTTTCTCCCAATGAGTTTCCACAGATAAGTCAAAGTCTAATTTCTCCTGAGTCAAATTTAATCGATAAGCGCAAGTAGGAGAAATAAAAGAATGGGTAGAACCCAGATCAAATAAAGTATAGACTTCGTTAGAGTTTATGATAAGCTTACCCGTGATGACCTCATTTGGGTTTCTTGCTTTCCGAGGTCACAACAAACGCCTCCTCTTGACTACCGGCTTTGACCTTTCTCGGGGACTGACTTTTGATGCCTCCATCCTAGTGAATTTGTCTTCTGTGAAAGACAAAATCGGCTAAGTGACCTTCTCTTCCACAATTATAACATGCTTTGACTGACATCGCGTAATTTGACCGATGTGTCCTCCCTCCGCATTTGAAGCATATGATAGGTGGTCTTTCTCCTTCCTTAACAACGGTGTCTTTGTGTCGACGCCTTTCCATCATTATTGAATGTCTTCTTCTTAAAATGTCCATTCTTATTGTTTTGGCCCCGATTACCACCGGAAGTGGTTACCATTTCGCCTCGTTGATTCCTCCACGCTTGTTGTCACCGCTTCGATGACTACTCGCCGGTATTATAATTTTGCCACCGCTTCTTTTTAGTTCATATTGACTCGTTATCGCGCTCCACTAATCGAGCCCTATTTACAACATCCTAATACAAACACGCTTTATGTGAAATAAGATGTTGACGATTCTCCGGCTTCAAATCTCTTAAAAACATTCGCGCCATTCTCTTCATTATCCACCAAGTGGGACGAACCGGATAACTCCGCAAATTTTGCCTCGTATTGTGACACGGGCCATATTGTTTTGTTCCAACTTGATAAACTCCACCTCCTTCATGTGGTGAATACTTTCGGAAAGTATTTGTCGTTGAATGTACTCCCGAACTTCTCCCAAGATATCTTCAAGATAGCGAGGTTGAGTACGCTTTTATCGATTCCCACCAAATCGCCTCTTCAAGCAAATATAAAGGCGTGCAAAGGGAACATTTTTTCTCCCTGAGCATCCCAAGACATCAAATATCTTGGTGATCTGCTTTATCCATGCTTCCGCCATTAGTAGTTTTGGCTCTCCTTAAACTCCGGTGGTCCCACAAATTTGAATCTGCTTAATGGTGACCGCCGAGAGTTTCCAAAGTGTTTCCACCTACGTTTTGGACAGAGCCTCGCTTTCTGCTGCATGAATTGCATAAAGCCTCTCAACATTTGATCATTCATCATTTGGTCGGTTGTTGTTTGTATGAGGATTGTCGCCTTCCCGATGCACATTATCCCGATTATTGATATGTGGTGAATCAACTCATTGCTTGTGCTCCATTGCTATTCTCAACATTCTCGATGTCATTTTCAGACATCGCCACAAAATAAAAGGTTAATCGACATGTAACATATTATCCCTATATTCTCGACCGACCAATAAAATAAAGACATAAACTTAGGTAGGTCATACTAGCGAAGGAATTCCCCGCCTCTCCCTCCTAGTACTATTCTCACATCTTAGCCAGTGGATCATATCCCTAAGCTTTGATACCAACCGTGACGCCCCAAAATTAGATATACATCACCCATCTTGGGTCTCCGGATACACGGTACGTAATTCAAATACAACTTACTAATACAACTGTCGGTACAATACATACAATAAAACATAAATCGTGAGTTTGAATACAAATATTGTCTATTAGAGATTATACAAACTCAAAAGGAGTCCTCATTACAATTATTATCACACTATTTCACGTAATAGTGAGGACTACTAATGCTATCCTCTCGGACCATTACTCCGATCCCCGACTCGTCTCCAAATATATTCTCATTTCAAGAGAATAAAGAAAGAAAGGGTGAGCTCAACTACCCAAGAAGAAATATTATGACTAAGATAATGCGTAATAAATTATCATTAGCCTTCAACAAAGTTAAACCGATAAAATATAATAAACATCAAGTTTAATCACAGTTAGAACCAACAATCCATTAAAAGAGTCAAGTAGAAAATAAAATCTACTATCTTTTATGATTTAAAAGGTTTTTCATCATCATTATAGTTGAGACTCATCTTAATAAATATTCCACATCATCGAATCACCCCTCGCACTACTGGCCAAGGATATTCTTTAAGATCACGACCACAATTATCCATGCACTACAAACCAAGAATATTTGTGTATTCATTAATGGTCATGATCATGCCAACAACCTGTCCATCAATGCACTACGGCCAATGAGGATTTTTACCACATCATTTGTAACATTACGGTCATGATTACAATCGAATAATCCTCGGTCATAATCATACCAAGTCCATCTATGCACTACATGTGCCACAATGACTTTCAACATAATATAAACATGAGGATGATGACAATGATATAAGAATTCAATAAAACAAGTTCAAGAATTAATTTATCTAAGAACTAATAACGTCCAAATTGTCAACATGATCTCGCTTTGTAGAGTAAAATTCAAGAATGCTTGAAGAATATTTCCATGAAAAGATATTAGATGAAGTGCAAATATCAAAGATATTCCACTAATTTCATGGAGTATAAAGTCAAAGTTTTAACCAACTAAGTATAATAAAGAATGGAATAACAAAAGAAATCACCATGCATGCAATAGACCGCACATACGCAAAAGTTATTCCAATGTAATAATAAATAATCGGAACCAGTCCCAAGTAAAACGCATGCATGTGATATTCCAACAAGATAATAAAGAATGGAACCAGTCCCAAGAAAACACATGCATGTGATGTTCCAACAATAATAATAATAAAGATTTAAACCAGTCCTGCAAAACACACGCATGAGGATGTTCTAACATAATAAGAAAAAACGGAAACCGTGTCCTGTAAAACACATGATGAGATGTTCCAACAGTAATAATAGAAGAATGTCACCAAGTATAGGGTAAACCATGATACAAAGTTATTCCAATGTAATAATAAGCAATGGAATAACAATAGCTTCTCTTCACGAATAAGAAAGAATAACACCCTTACTTTAGTAGGAGATTGAATACTGCAGAAGGTGTAGTAATGAATAATACTCTTCTTCTTTCTCTCTTATTCTCTATACTTTCTCTCTCTATAGCTTAAATGAATTCATGAAAAATAATGAAGCACTAGGCCTCTATTTATAGAAGATTTCTAGCTTAGCACTTGCCATGTGAAAAGGCAAGTGGCTTGACGACTGGTGATGTGAAAAGAAAAGTGGTTTGACGCCTGTAATGTGAAACGACAATTTGTTCGACGCTTGTAATGTGAAACGACAAGTGGTTCGACGCCTGTAATGTGAAACGACAAGTGGTTCGACGCCTGTAATATGAAACGGCAAGTGGTTCGACGCCTATAATATGAAACGACAAGTGGTTTGACGACTGGTAAAGGTAATTACTATTGACGAAGGTAATTACTATTGACGAAGAGACTCTTAGATGATGACATATGGGCCCCCCCATAAAATAACCAAACTTACCACAAACGCTTTCATAATGCACTTTTTATATACATCAAGGATTGAATAAATATTATCACAAATCATTTTATTTTTAATCAACACATATTTAATCTTTCAACAATTATTAATCATTTATAACTTATCGTCTCAATTATTGATTTAATAATATAACATATTATATGATGATAATTTGTGACAATAATTGAATCAATAATATAAGAGATATGATGCAAAGAATTATCGTAGCAATAATTGAATATAAATTGAGTGACTTCTCACGTAAGATCAATAATCAATACTGCGCTATTCTACGCAACCACGCCAGACATCGCATTTTTTTACTAGGGTAGTTCAACAGGTTTAACGGTAACACCTCCGCCGTTATTTTTATAGAAAGATAATTTTGTCGCTTTCTAACTACGACAATACTTTCGTTGTGGGGTCCACAATGATTGAGCCGTCGTACGAATATTCCCCGACAAAAGGAATATTCTCCGACCAAACGAATTTTTTATAACAACTTGCTTACTTTGCAAAATTTATAAATATTACCAACAACTATAACATTATATCAAATTTATTCCATAATATTCAAAAATAATATTTATAGAAAATTCATCTTTATTTATAAAAGTTGGGGTCTTACATTATGTATGAATTTTTATACACCTTTAATATATTATCATTTTTTTTCTTCTATGTATTTTTACTATTTTAATAAGTCAAATACATATTTATACGGTCAACTATACTTAAATATTAAATTATGACATGTGGCTATTTTCCGGCAAAAGAAATTAATCGGAAATTACAAAAGGGTCCATCGTGGTTACTTAACAGTACTTTGGATATCGGGATGGGAGCGTTTAAATATCAGGGTACAAATGATAAAATGATGTATACTTCAGGGTCTAATATGCAATTAACCCTAACTGAAAATAGATTAATTGCAAATTTCTTACATGATTCACCAAAAATGATTAAAATCCTCTATTAGTACACGAATGACAAATATAATATATAGTACTCTTATACAAATATAATATATAGTAGGGAATTGTTAAATCCACAATATTTTTTGTTATTTCCACAATAAAAGTGTCGTTGTAGATGTATAACAACAGTAAAAATCGTTATTATAGGATCTATAGCGACACTTTTGTTGTGAAAATAATATTTTTTGTTGTGGATTTAACATTTTTCTATATAGTACTCTTGTACTATGGACCAAGGTGCTACATAAGTGGTTTGTAAGAAAATTAGATGAACAAATGAACAATTATGCTGAGTTCCAAATTGTTGGGATTGACTCATATTTTTGTGGGTTCGACGAATGATTATGATAGGGTAGTCGGGGGTCTTACTCTTCGATGAGCAAACGACTATCCAGTTCGTCGAAGAGCTAACGAGAGTTGCAAGGAATGTGTATCTGTGTTTAAGGAAATATTAATAATCCAGTCTTGGACTTGACTAATATATCGGAACTCATGGGATTGAACCCATATTATAGTAGTTAGGGTTTCTAGTTATTATAAAATTATTGTTTGATGTGTAGCATATAGAGTGTGTGAGGTTGCTAAATGAATACGTTAAACAAGCAGAATTAACCAAATTGATAAATCTAAGTAAATTTATGTGTTTTTTTATTCGTTCTTTAATATAATTATGTGTAATTACTTGTGATATCCGATCTTAAATCGAACACAAAGTCTCAAAATAGAACAATCTGAATCATATTATAAGAGATTCTTTAATACATGTGTGGGCTCAATAATTTACATTGTAATCTAATATATATTGTACCAAAGTCAAGAAAATTTCATTTGTTGCTGAATAGCTCCATCACTTCAAACAAGTATTCAAAATTTTCAAAATAAGATGAGAGACAAGCCCACACTTTTCATGGTTAGGAAATGAATACAAAGACGGACCTTTTATGTCTGGGTATATCAAAACACTGAAACGAAAGGACCCATAAGATATAAATGCGTCTTTGTCCCTTCTATAACGGGAAAATTGTTGTACATATTTTATTTTTTCCAAGTTAGAATTTATTTTGTTTAGGTAATTTTTTTGAAATGATTCTCTTATTTTCATGTCTTCTGGCTACTTTACCGCTTATCTTAATTTTACATTTTTGTGAAATATATACACGAATCGTTTCTGAATTATAATCAGAACTTCCCCTTTTCTAGATCCATTACATCAATAATTTGACCCTACCACCTATAGATAGTTTTGGTCAATTTTTTTTAAAAGTAGATACCCTAATTTGTGGCTCGTAACAATCTATATATATATATATATAGAGAGAGAGAGAGAGAGAATATATGTATACAGATGTGTAGTACACAGTCGGATATAACGACGGTTTTTTGGACTATAGCGACGGGTGAAAGTCGTCATAGCTATTCATTAAAGACCCGCAATGACGGTGAACCGTCATACTTAAAAAAATCCGTCGTCATAGTTCGACTGTATAATACATACATACATATATATATTGTCAGGAATAAACATGTGAATGATATTCCTATTTAATATATGATTTGATTATGATATATTTATGAATGAATATGCAAGTATGCTTGCATGAAGAAAAGCTATAAAGTCCTTTAATAGATAATTGAAATATATGTACAAGGACTTAGAATGAATTGATCAAATATGTTAGGTTGATCCTACATAAGCAAAACAGCTTTGTAAAGTCCTTAAAAAGAAATGATGTACAAGGACTATAAATATAGAAAGATCAAGCTTGTTAGGTTGATCTTATGATGTAATAGATAAAAGGCTTTCGATCGTCGAAGCTTCGCACTGTAAGTCGTAGTCTGCCAGGAGAGTCAGAGTTAACTCGGGAGCTATCGAGGCAGAATAGGAGTATGCAAGATAGTGAGATCTCGGAGTTCGTAGACTTCCAGGGGAAACGAAGAAGGATCGAATCAGTAATGTCAGAAAAAGCTTCCTGGATCGTAGTGTCTTTAAGGAAGTCGTGTTCGTAATCGTAGAGACAAACTGCTTATAAGTTCGAACGACCATCCGCCGGTTAAGTATGAAACGTAGACTACACTTTCGTAGTCGTAGAGTCTATCGATGCCAAAGCCAAGACAAGGATCGTAGGCTACACTCGAGATCGTAGAGTCCATCGAATGAATCTGAGAGATCGTAGTCGGGCAAGATCGATGAAGAAAACAAGCACAAGGCAAAAAATCGTAGAGTGTCAAGATCCCGATCTCGGGATCGTAGTGTCGGCAAAGCCAAAGTTGAATCGTAGCGCAGACTACGACTCCAAATGTAAGTGCTCAAAATGCTAAGTCGAAATCGTAGAGTGAATACGATTCTCAATGAATGAAACACTCCCGAATATCCAAAGATGAAGCTATGGTTGGCATTGCAATAATGCATTCCACGAAGTGAAACCGGAGAACACTCAACGAATGGCATGCGAGAGCTAATGTAAGATCTAAGCACAAACCCAATCAACGTTAAGATTGAGGTGTAAGGCCATTCGTGATGAAGTCTTCCACAAGGAGATCCAATGAAGACTTCAAAGAAGTGACCAAGGAAAAGTCGACTAATGCAAGATGGCTGCCAAGAAACGAGAAGACAACTATCTTGGAAGCAACCAAGATCGTAGTGTCTGCCAAACAAAGAAGGAACTGATGGAAGGTGAACCTAGATACTTTGGTCGACCTCACGAGAAGAAAGACTAAAGTGATTAAGTGCAGGGTCATTTCATTGATGATAAGTGAATGAAAAGATCACGGAGAGAAAGCAAATTCGGATCGCCACAAATCAAGTGTCTTGATATTCGAAGAAGGGACCGAGAGCAAGGAATTAGGCCATCGATTTTGAGAGCAAATAAGCAAAATGTAAGTATTGAAGCACTGCACAATACAAGGAAGAGGTGTTCTACATTGAAGATCCAATCAACACTTTTCAGGATCGTAGTATTAACTCTTCTAAGTCAACGAACAACACTCAACAAGACACTACGATCAGGTCCTTGAAGACATGCATCGAGATCATAGAGTTCAATACACCAAGACCAAGCATTGGCAACGATTCAATCTGAAGAGTAATATTCGAACAAGTGCTTATTGAGAGCATCAATACAAAAGGACAACCTCTGATCTAGAAATCAGAAGAAATAAAGTCTTCAACCTGCCCAAGACAGTAAAGTGATACATCCGGCGAGGCGTGTGAAAAAATAGACCGCATGATCGTAAAAAGTATGACATGTCACATCAAGCAGTCTACCTCAAGCAACTCGATATCTGCGAAGACATTTGAATACGGCTATTTTTCAACGGAAGAATTGGGAAGATGTATAAATGTAGAAGAGTTTCAAAGATCAAAGGCAGCTGGAGTTGTCAGTTTTGGAGAGAAGGTGGACTGATCTAAACCATGTGATAGTGAGTCCGAAGGCTCACTCTACAATCCACCAAGAACACTCAGAAGTCAGATCAAGAAAGAAGTAGAAGTGGTAGTTCTACTACTTGAAGAGTGTTCTGAACTACCGAGATAAAAGAGAGCATCATGCCATCTGGATGTCCATCATGGGAAGACTCTAAGTACAATAGAGAAGAGCTTACAGTCATCTTAGCAAGTCCGTTATAGGAAGGCATCGAGTAGTAAGAAGGGAGATCACAAAAGCCATCTTGGTGTCAAGCATGAGAAAGCTTTTAAGTACCTTGTAGAAGAGCTTACAGTCATCTTAGAAGCCTCTCATGTGCAGCCATCAAGTACCAAGGAGAATGATCTTCAAGGTAGTTCATCAAGGGGTCATCCGGAGAAGTTGAGCAACCTAAGAAGTTGAGCATCATGCAACAGTCAACTGCTCTTCAAGGATGATCAAGCCAAGCTACTCGGGATAAAAGATGTTCAGAGCATGAAGACATCTTAGCAGCTCAGCACCGACTCCAACAACAACAAACAAATAACTCAACGAAGCCAGGGCCTGAGGGGTCCTTGTCCAGAGGGACTAAATGAAGCAGGGCCAAGAAGGTCCTTGTCCGGAGGGACTAAACAAAGCAGGGCCAAAGGGTCATTATCTAAAGGGACTAAATGAAGTTCCAAGACTGCTAGGCTTGAAGAGTTCCTAGGGAACTAGAGGAGTCCCAAGGCTACTGGCCTTGAAGAGTTCTTAGTGAACTGAAGTACCAAGGCTGCTGGCCTTGAAGGAATTGTAGAGATTCAGGGTGCTGCCCTTCCTTAGTGAAAATCCTGCTAGTTGAAAGTAGAAGAGTGGATTAGGAGCTTGAGTCTCTGAACCACTTAAAACCCCTTGTGTCTTTAAATTATGTCATTTACATTATGTCTATAACTGCTATAACTGCTATGTAAGTTCTAACTGCTTACAACTAAACTAACCCTACGAACAATGTATGTATGATTATGAATATATCAATAAAGGGGAATCTTTTACTTATTCCGCTGTGCTTGAAAAGATTCTTATGTTTGTCATATACTATAATATGAACAATACAATATAAACCAGAAAAGTATTTGAAATAAAAAGGATCTATTCAACCCCCCCTTCTAGATCTATTGTGCCCTCTGGGAACTAACAATTGGTATCGGAGCAGGTTCTCATGCTATATTCAAACGCTAATCGCTTTGAGTCTGATCCAAGGCACCAATATTGTTCTAAACTTAGTTTAGTAGTAAGTAACTTGTTATATGCAGAAGAGCTCACACGTTGAAAATATTGTGTATAGGTAAATATGTGTATACACAAAGTCGCCAGATTGGTCCATATCCTCGATTGCTATATCAACAAGACCAATCCTAGCTCAGAAGTCAATCTTGTAGTCCGAAGACAAGACGAGAGAGAGAAGCAAGAGAGACATCAATGACAAAGAAAAAAGCATTCATCAATCTGAAAGATGAAGAGGTCACAGCGTCTAAGAAATCTTGACGAGAGAGAGAAAGAAAATCTTTTCAAACTTATGAGTGACCAACCAACAACTGGGTGCTATCTTTGTAAACTCAAAAAAAAATGTCAAAGATCTTAATGCTACGATTTTCTTGATCTACACCACGACTGATTGATGAAAGACCAACAAGAGCATTAAAATCGTCGAAGCAAAAGTAAAGCCATAAACATCAATACCCAAACTCAGTATATCTTCAATAAATGACTGCTTTAGAATCGATGAAAGAAAAAAGTACTTCCTCACTATTATAAATGTACATCATTATTGCATCTTCTTTTGAACTATAACAAAGATTATGTCAAGGAGTCATAATCTACCTAAAAGGTGAAGAGATAAAGTAACATGAGGATGAAAACTCAAATGACTACAAATTTTCTCTCCATCCAAGTTTTAGGTTGAAGATGATATCTTGAAGGAAGTCTGAAATGGGTCATAAGAGCATCACAGACCTAATGAACGTTATGTGAAGTAATCTTTGCTGATGGGTTAGTATGTATGTACAAGCCTATGTTCTAAGTGTTTGACAACACACATAGCATGATCGATTCTGCAAGAGGATCTTGGCGATTTAGAAATCGATCACCTCAATGAATCAACCTGGATACTCCTAAAATCGTGGAGTCGATTCTTACTCTGTGAACACTTAAACATTGTGAACATAACCCAAATGAATGATGAAACCATCATAGATAGAGAGTAGTGTTATTAAATGTCAAATCACACACTACACTCACCATCATGCATCTCAAAATATATTATCATAAGATAGTTGCATGTATGGATATGTCTGCATTGATGATAAATATGATGATTATCCAAATAAGAGGAACAGGGGTTTAGAAAACTAACCTAAGCAGACCCATTTAACTATGGGTACCAAAAATAGAAATATATTTAAACTGCAGTATTTGGACAAATCGACCACACTAAGGAATGATGAAGCGAAGACTTCATCAAGAAGATACAACCAAAAAGGCTAAGGACTGCTCGTTAAATGAGTCTGATAAAGTTCCTATATGTTCAAGCACGTCTTGAAGACCCTCCGAGCTAACCTGGAATGGAGCTCACATGGGCCGCACATCTGTATATGAGAGCGTGCCGAAACAAAGATAAAGAGGATTCTATGTGCCCATATCAAGAAAGACATGCTTTATGGAAATGATCCCCAAGGGAAGCTCACAAAAGAAGATCATTGAGCTTAAGACAAAAGGAGTTCTTTATAAAGCAGAACTTTTCAAAACAAAGGACTGACAAAGAAGACTACGTTAGTAGTGCTGTCAAATGATCGTAGAGTGATCAATCCTAAAAATACTCATCTCTACGATACAAGAAAAACTAAGCAACGATGATGATTCAAGTCAGAAGGAGAAATGCTGGGGAGCCTTCAAATAAACATGAAGAAGGAATCACATCTATCTGAGAAGACAGCATCAACAATGGGGGAGTAGTGATCTGTTAAGGAATAACAACACTATTAAACCTGGAAGAGATGTACCAGCTACAGAGTCCCAAAACTTTATGGCTGATGAACCATATGAAGATCCATAGTCAGTAGGAACGTCTCAAAACGTACTACTGATAACCCTTCAGCCACCCAATCCATAATTATGAAGTTCCTACGATCAAACATGTGACAACCCCAAAATAGGTCCATTCCATCCAACCCATTCTGAGTCGCCAAATACATGGTACAGAAAATAACTACAACTTTAATATAACAATTGTCGTACAAAATACAACAACACATATGCTGTGAGTTTGGATACAAATATATACCAAGCATAGAAGACGTCACAATGACACCTTACATAAAGGTATAGTCGAAAACTATTTTAAAAATTAGAATCTTTGGGAAGTGCTCAAGGAAACCTTCGTACAAGGGAGGCCATGCGTCTAGGTTATGATAGATATCATATGTCCAGAGAATTATCCTTGGTTGACCTAATAGACCCCAAAGAAAAATGAGAAGATTACTATCATATTCTTCCCAATGATGAGTCTTCTCTTGACATACTATTATCTCCACTGTCTCTAATTGAGGGTTATATTTCAAATAGACTCCAAGATCATATAGATAGTGCTGGTAGATATACTCAGCAAGTGGATGAACACAATCCTGTCTTATGATGACACGTGGTTGTATGTCATTAGACATTTTGTATGATAGTGGTAAAACACCCTTCCAAGTTAAATTCACCTCACCCTCAACATCTATAGACCACCATTCTATTCCTTGTTATTCCCCACTACTCGACCCAATTACACTTTTTATTACAGAAAGGAATTATGAAGCAAAAGGGTGAGCACAACTAGCTTCAAGAAAATATCACGACTAAAGATAATTAAATTATCAATAGCCTTCATCAATAATAAATCGAGATTTAGAACATATGGTAGATGATAAAAAAATTCAACCATAGTTGCAGTGAACGAGCAATCCATTAGAAGAGTCAAATAGACTATAAAGTCTATTATCTTCTCCATGTTAAAAGTCCACCAACAATGTTTTATCCTCGTAACATCAATCAACAATTCCATCCCACAATCACATGTATAACTCATAATCGTAATTGTTGTTCTAAATTCCTTTTCTCATTCGGACGAAGATAATTTTCATCACTTGTCTTTACCGAAATATCAAAGATCATGGTTATACCAAATCACAGCCTCTGCTCATAATCATACTAATAAATTCATCTTTGTACTACGGGCCAAAGATATTCATCAACAGCTTCATCTTTGCACTTACAGGAATGAAAGATATTCAACTACAGTGTCATCTTTGCACTACGACCCAAAGATATTCATCAACAATTCATCTTTTGCAGACTACGGGCCAAAGATATTCATCAACAAGTCATCTTTGCACTACTACGGACCAAAGATATTCATATCTCAAAGAAATACATAATCATTTCAGAATTTATATAAACCATATATAATTATAACCATATATGTTGATCAATTCACCTTTACACATAAGCTAAAGATATTCAATTATAAATTCAATGGTCAAGTGATCATACCAACAACAATTCAACTTTGCACTCATCGCCAAAAGAGAACCTATAGTCACGATCATACCAATAATCTATCCATCTTTACACTCAAGTCAAAGAGAAATATCATCATTAGGGTTATAAGAATGTTATATAAAAATAATATAATCAACATATAGATTTAATCTCAAGAGTAAGATTCATAAATCAATGATTTCATAACAACTTAATCAAAATGTTATAACTCACTTAATAATCTCATAATCTAATATTATTAATACTACCACAATATTTTAATCATTTCTTAAACTTATAAACAATTTATTTTAATTGTTTACACTTTACTAATAAATGCATTTAATCATCTTAAAATGCCAAACTCATAAGATCTCATCATCAATAACCAAAATCCTTATCAAAAATCTGCATATACCTCATATATGATTCTCAAGCCATAAAATCCTATTTTCTAATTTTCTTACTTCACAAAATATATTTAATTCATTTACTCATAACTAGAACATTTTCATGAAAAATATCAAATCAGTTCCAAAAATATTTCTTTTCTTAGATTTAGAAGAATATAGTCCCATATTGAATGTATATTTTTCTCAAAATTTTTAAAATTCATTTACTATTTTTCACATGGCCAAAACCACCGAATATTCAGACATTTATCATATATTGTACTTTTATCCAAAAATTCTGAAATTTACACGGTATACTGATATTATATATATGTACTCACAATAAAAATTTTATCAATTTTGGAGTTAATCACAAGGAGTTATAAGGGTTTTCTTTTAAAATAGTCTTTCCTCATAAAATTCATAACTCCCAATCTATACATCCAAAAATCGCCATTTTTGGACACAATCTATAAAACTCATCAAAATATCATTTCAAATTTTTCCAGAATTTTTGAAGGTTCAGAAGAATTTCGAAATAATAACCCTTAAAATCCCTTACTATCCCTTACCTCAAAAGAATAAAGATTTGACCGAATAACGTATTTGAATCGAACTTGCACCGTATAGTAATACTCAAAGTATACTCAAAATACTCACAAGAATACGCTCGATAATATATAGAGAGAAAACTTCAGTTTCTGGTGTGATTTTCAATTATAACCTAAGCACCCTATTTATAGGAAATTGCTTAGAACACCAAAGCAGAAATTTTAATATAATATTAATATATTATATAAATTTCTACGCACACATTCTAAAATCTGAACTCAGCCATCTTGCACATGCTAAATGAGGGAACAAATGAAAAAAACTTTTTTGTAAATAAAAATATTTTAAACTTCCAAAAATCAATTATTTCGGAGCTTCGGAACTTCAATAATTCATAATAAATAGCCTTTTATCAAAAAATTCGAATCTCGCGAGTTTTTATAGGAAATTCAATTCGCTACAACTTTGCAGAAGAAAGTTTTTTCAAATTCCAAACAAAAATTGACCGAAATCCACAAACGAGCGACTTTTATAAAGCTATAATCAAATTTCACCAAGAAATGGGGTCCAATCACATAAAACATGCTTTAAATATTTTTGGTAACAAAATACTCCTCCTCCACATATACTCATATATCCCACATTCATCGTAAAATATCATCATTAATATATTATTAAAATAATACATTTAATTGAATTATTTTATCGAAAAAGATAAAATATTAATTTTCAACAATTGTCACATTAAAAATTTTCTCCATCTATATCCTCATAAAATCAATATTTTCCTCATCGTATGAATCAATAATTAATTATTCACGAGATAATATTATAGAATCACAATATTGACAACCGTGCGCCTCGAGGAAAGAGGGGCTTTCCAATAAGAATTTCTCCTTCTTGGCCACGCAATTAGGTGACAAAACCTCTCCTCGAGATGAGAACTTTCTAGACATTGCCAATAATGTTATCTAATAATATTATTCAAATAATATAAATTATTGATCCGATAATGAAAAATAATTGTGTAGTAATGAATTATAAAATATCAACGCAAAGAATCATCAATCAAAAATAAAATATTGAATAAGAATTACTCGTAATAATTATTGAGTAGTGTTTTTTACGTAAGAATCAATAATTGGTGCAATACTGCATCTTCTTTGTGTTTTAACCATCGAGTATTTTAACAAGATATTACCAGAATAACACGCTACTGTTATTATTTATAAACAACTTATTCTTTGCTGCTTTCTTCCTCCAATCGCTTTCTCGTTATGGGGCCCACAAAAAGATCTACTGTCAATACGAATATTCCCGAATATTCCACGACCAAACGAATATTCTCCTACAACAATGAATATTTTATAACCACTTGCGTATTTTTGAAAAATTTGCATAATTCACCTATAACTTTAAACTTTTATCAATTTAACCATTTACTGAATAATAATTATAAGAAAAAATTGAATAATTTTATTTCATAAAATTCGGGGTCTTACAAAACACATGATCGTAGTGTAAGAGCAGAAGGACACCACGATTTCAAAGAATGCGAGATATCCGTAGATTTGGTAGAAAGACCTCCCATCGAAAAGGTCTAATGAGATGTCATTGAAAATCACCATCTTAGTATTTCATCCGAAAGCGCCTCGTGGACAAACTCGACCCTTAGCTAACTCTAAGAGGTTGGCCCTTCCTGAGCTACCTTATCCCAGAAGGAATGCTTGATCTAGTTCATCTCAAAAGAACCAAGTCAGTCAACGATCGTAGAGTTGAACTTGAAGAGGACTAAACGATTGTAGTACAAACTCAAGATCGTAGTGCAACCTCAGCGACAGAAGAAGACAACTCAAGATCGTAGTCCTACCAAAGGGTATTCCAGTTCAAGGAGCATGAAGAATGAGACATCTGCTAAGCCATTCAAGTTGAGGAGATAAGTTCGAATACATCAGTGATTGAGCTATGCTGCATCGAAGTAAGGAGGAAAGACGAAGCCATCCACTACAACATCTCTCAGAAATTGATCGTTGAGTAAACAAATGAAATCGTAGAGTCTATAGCTATCTCATCATGTTACTCTACGAATCAAAAGGTCAACGGTCAAAGCCACGTCAATTAAACGTCCACTCCTCTAATAAGTGAAAAGTTGTGGGGAGTTACAGCTCATTACTGGGTAACGTGTAACCAATGGACAGTTGACACATCACTAAGTATGCAGAGTTAGAAGGAACTGCCATAAAGACAAGTTCAAATCTACAGACAGTTACCAAAAGATATCGAACCTTTCTCCCTCCCGTTTTCAAAACCCTAGAAAGCTTTTCAAGAGCAAAATCAGTTAACCTCCAGAGCCTTACCAACCAGACAGCCATCTCGCATAAACTTCTCTATATCTAATACCCACATTCTTCAAACTACTCAAAATGGAAAACTGGCAAATGATTACTGGTATTCAGCTTGGAACAAAATCGTTTGAGAAATCAAAAAGAAGTTCGTGGACATTCTCGAGCTTGTAAAGAAGGCCGGATTTTCGAAATGCCTTGAGGAAAATACTCCGATCTCATCGCAACTCAAGTTAAAGAATTCTACTCAAACGCCTCTATAAATTCGTAAACTCTTACTACCAAGGTTAAAGGTCAATCTCTTGATTTAAAATCTTCTCGACTCAATCAATGCCTAGGTTTTCCTAACCAAGGGCTAAAGAACCTTGACAATGTCAACACCAATTAAAGAAAGGAAGTTATGGGGTATCAAAGAAACCCTAGTTTCAAGGACATGAAGAAGAAGAGTTTCACGAGCAATATGAGTTCCTTTGTTGAAATAGTTGGAAAGTGCATACTATGTAAGAACACCGCACACGACACGATGATCGACCAAATGAGTTGAAAATCATGTCGTAATAGTTTTGAAGAAACAAATCGACTTTGGAGCTATCTTGTTTGATCGATCTCCAAATGGGTAGAGAAGAATTTGAAGAAGTTTCCGACCAAGGTATTTCATAGTAAGGTCATTAAGTATCATCTTGAAGAAAAAGCTAGGGAGAAAGATCAAGGATGATGAGGAGAAGCCCTAAATGTGCACAAGATGATGTCTCCACGAGTTATTTGAAACCTGGAAGAAGAACCCCAAGGAGAAACAAAAGGTCGACAGAGATGGGAGCGGCCGATGAGAGCTCTGCTAAGAAAAGGAAGATAAGCGAGACATAGAGCTCCGAATCTGATGACTCTGCAAAATGAAATCACACCAGCCAGGAAGAAATCAAAAGTGGTGAAAAGAGCCGGTGATGTGAAGAAAGCCCAGGCCCCACCAAGGAGAGTCTCCTCCTTGAACAAGAATGAAGAAGAAAAGGCCCAAACTGTTGAAACCACAAAAAGAAGAAGCAAAGAGTTGCTTGAGGGCCAATCAACAAGAAAGTTAAGATGGATGACAAACCAGACTTAGCTTCTCAAATCAATACATTTGCTAAAGAAAGGGACGTGGAGTCAGCAGAAGGGGAAGAAACAGAAGATGTAGTCCAGTCCCACAACAAGATCCAAAGAATGAGAATGAAGCGAGATGTGATGAAGGAAATGCTGAGAAAATCTTCAAGAAGAAAAGTGCTCAAGCCCCATGGCCAATCCTCAGAGCAGTCACTCTGATGAAGAAAAAGAAATTCATGATGATCAAAGTGCATCCCCAAATGCAATCGCCCCAACCAAATTTCAGGAGAATGGGTGAAAAAATGCTATTCAAGAAGAAGAAGAAGAATGCTCTCATGATGGCTCAAAAAGTGATGAGGCCAAAAAGAAGAGTCTCTCGCTTGAATCTTGATCTCGAAGAAGTCTATCGATGAGCAGAGAGTCGAGGACCGAAGAAGAAGAAGAAGAAGAAGAAGAAGAAGAGTCAATGTCTCTATTAATTGAACCTCTACGAAGAAGGAGAAGCTACAGGCTGCAAGCCCAGTTTGCCTCCAAAAGGAACAGCAACCAATCAAATGCCATCATTAAATTGAGTGATGATGAATCTGTATCCTCAGGAGAAGATGTTGAAGAAGAAGCCAACAGTGAAGAAGAAGAATCTAAGGAAAGACTTGGTGAAGAAAGTTCTGATAATGAAACTCAGCAAGAAGGTTTCTCTGTTGAAGATGAGCAAGAAGGATCTGATAATGAAATGCAGCTAGATGAATTCCCTGCTAAAAATAATTAAGAAAGTTCAGGCTCCGAGAGAGAAGAGATTAAAGGAGATTCTGGTTCTGCACCTCAAGAAGCAGACGAACAAGAAGATTATCCAGTTCCCTCTCCTGAAAGATTTGATAGAAGTATCGTAAAGGAAATATCAAATGATCTGACAGATGCTCCACCAGAAAGATGGTTCTTTCAGTGGATGCCATGGCTCAAGGCACACACTGAAAAAGATGGAAGCTCCTTCAATTGGTGTTACAAGCAGTTGCCAAGCATAGAACTAGTGGCTCAGAACTTTCCAAAAGTAAAGAAGTTTGCTACCAAACTGATCAGAGACCAGCCTCACTTCAAGGTCTATCGATAAGCTAAAAATCTCTACATCCCCTACGATCGTAGAGTAGATTCTGAAGGAAGAAGGGTCATGACCAAGGAGCTGATCATAGAGTCTGTTAACTCTACGGCTGATGATGTCCAAACCCAATCCAAGAAGCCTTCTTATGATCAAGCATTGCTATCAGACACTCCATCATCCTCCACAAGAAATTGGTATTCCACGATTGTTCAGATTATCCAAACATTTGAAAATCTGTCCAAAGATGATAATCGTAGAGTTCAATCCATTGCCCAAACTGAAGCTGCCAATCAAGAGGATCAAACTGCTTTGGAGCAGGAATTACAGAAAAGTTCTGATGATTTAAGCAAAAAGATCTCTATGCTCACAAAAGAATCACAGAAGCAGATAGAAGCAGGAGATGATTCTTTCAAGCACAAACTTCAAGCCATCTTGGCTGATGTATCTCTCAAACTACAAGAGAGGGATAACATCTATCAGAAGGCCATCCAAGATCAGAAGGCAGAAGCTCTACAAGTTCAGGAGGCCAATGCAAAGCAGATCGAAGCCCTCTCTGACAAGATTGACGATCTGAAATAGTCCTTCTTTGTGTAACTTGAACTCGCACAACAAGGGCTAAAGTTTAAAGTTGCAAACTCTTTCTACCTGATGGAGCAGCTTATGTCCAACATGGAGCAGCTCTCTCAAATGATTGATGACAAAAAGGGGGAGAAAAAGAGGCAAAGAAAGAAGAAGAAGCGGAGGGTTAAGGGAGAAGAAGTCAAAGAAGAAGGTAGAAGAAGAGATAAAAGAATCATCATCCGAGGGGGAGCCCGAAGATGATGATACCAAAATCATAAAGTGAAAAGGAAACCAGATCGTAAAGGTGATGAAGGGGGAGCCAAGCAAAGATGAAGATCATCATCCCGAGGGGAGCAAGAGCAAGAAGCGTAATCGGATGAGTAATGATCAACAAGCATCCCGGAAACATACATGGAGCCAAGAAGGTACATCTCTAATACATTAGTATGTTCTCGATCCGGGATATAGAATGTCCGAATATATAATTGCCATATTAATATAAATGACATTCATGATTAACTGTTTAGAAATACAGCTGCTCACTGTATCAAAGATTCATTCATAACATGCATATGCACTTATTATTTTTGTCATAATCAAATAGGTGAAGATTGTCAGGAATAAACATGTGAATGATATTCCTATTTAATATATGATTTGATTATGATATATATATGAATGAATATGCAAGTATGCTTTGCATGAAAGAAAAGTCAGAAAGTCCTTTGATAGATAATAGAAATATATGTACAAGGACTTAGAATGAATTGATCAAATATGTTAGGTTGATCCTACATAAGCAAAACAACTTTAAAAAGTCCTTAAAAAGAAATGATGTACAAGGACTATAAATATAGAAAGATCAAGCTTGTTAGGTTGATCTTATGATGTAATAGATAGGCTTGTCTGATCGTCGAAGCCTTTTTACTGTGAAGTCGAAGATCCGCCAAGAGAGTCGAGTTAACTCCTGGAGCTATCGAGGCGAATAGAGTCTGCAAGATAGTGAGATCTCGGAGTTCGTAGACTTCCAGGGGAAACGAAGAAGGATCGTAGTGTGTCGAGAAAAGCTTCCTCGGGATCGTAGTGTGCTGAGGAAGTCATGTTCAGAATCGTAGAGACAGCCTGTTTATAAGCCAAACGACCATCTGCCGAAGCCAAGTATGAAACGTAGACTACACTCAGAGTCGTAGAGTCTATCGATGCCAAAGCCAAGACAAGGATCGTAGGCTACACTCTGAGATCGTAGAGTCCACTGAATGAATGCAGAGATCGTAGTCGGGCAAGATCAGATGAAGAAAACAAGCACAAGGCAAAAATCGTAGAGTGTCAAGATCTGATCTCGGGATCGTAGTGTCGGCAAAGCCAAAGCTGAATCGTAGAGTGCAGGACTACGACTCCAACAGAAGTGCTCAAAATGCTAAGTCAGAATCGTAGAGTAGATACGATTCTCAATGAATGATCACTCCCAGAATATCCAAAGATACGAAACCTCTAGTTGGCATTGCAATAATGCATTCCACAGTAAGGGAACCAGAGAGCACTCAACGAATGGTATGCAGGCTAACAGAAGATCTAAGCACAAACCCAATCAGCGTTAAGATTGAGGTGTAAGGCCATTCGTGATGAAGTCTTCCACAAGGAGATCCAATGAAGACTTCAAAGAGGATTAAGGAAAAGTCGACTAATGCATGAGTGGTCAAGAAGAGAAGAAGACAACTATCTTGGAAGCAACCAAGATCGTAGTGTTTTCCAAACAAAGAAGGAACTCGATGGAAGGTGAACTGAATCTTCGGTCACCTGAGGAAAGCAAGACTAAAGTGATTAAGTGCGGTCGGTTCATTGATGATAAGTGAGCGAAAGATCACCAGGAGAAAGCAAAATTTGGACACGCCCATAAATCAAGTGTCTTGATATTGAGAAGGGACGAGAGCAAGGAATTAGGCCATCGATATTTGAGAACAATCGAAAAAGCGAAGTATTGAAGCCTTTGACAATACAAGGAAGATGTGTTCTACATTGAAGATCCAATCAACACTTTTCAGGATCGTAGTATTAACTCTTCTAAGTCAACGAACAACACTCAACAAGACACTACGATCAGGTCCTTGAAGACATGCATCAGAATCATAGAGTTCGAATACCTGAAGACTGAAGCATTGGCAACGATTCAATCTGAAGAGTAATATTCGAACAAGTGCTTATTGAGAACATCAATGCAAAAGGACAACCTCCGATCTAGAAATCGGAAGAGATAAAGTCTTCAACCCGCCAAGACAAGAAAGTGATACATCCGACAAGCGGTGAAACAAGAGAAACGCAGATGTCGAGAAAAAGTATGATATGTCACATCAAGCGATCTACCTCAAGAACTTCGAGATCTGCGAAGACATTTGAATAAACTTCCAATCTTTACTTTCCAACGGAAGAATTGGGAAGATGTATAAATATAGAAAGAGTTTCAAAGATCAAAGCAATTTGGAGTTATCGGGCTTTGGAGAGAAGGTGGGTGATCTAAACCATGTGATAGTTAGTCCGAAGGCTCACTCTACGATCCACCAAGAACACTCAGAAGTCAGATTAAGAAAGAAGTAGAAGTGTGAGTTCTACTATGTAGAAGTGGGAGTTCTACTACTTGAAGAGTGTTCGAATCGCCGAGAAAGAGAGAGAGCATCATGCCATCCGGATGTCCATCATGGGAAGACTCTAAGTACAATAGAGAAGAGCTTACTACTCATCTTGCAGCAAGTCCATCATGGGAAGGCATCGAGTAGCAGCAGGGGAGATCACAAAAGCCATCTTGGTGTCAAGCATACGAAAGCTTTTAAGAACTTGCGGAAGAGCTTATAGTCATCTTAGAAGCCTCTCATATGCGACCATCAAGTACCAAGGAGAATGATCTTCAAGCGCCTCATCAAGAGGTCATCCGAGTAGTTGAGAAACCTAAGAAGTTCGAGCATCATGCAACACTCAACTGTTTAACTTCAAGGATGATCAAGCCAAGTCGCTAGGGATAGAAGATGTTCGAGAGCATGAAGACATCTTAGCATTTCAAAGACCGACTCCAACAACAACAAACAAACAACTCAACGGCCAGGGCCTAAGGGGTCCTTGTCGGAGAGGGACTAAATGAAGCGGGGCCGGGAGGGTCCTTGTCCAGAGGACTAAACAAAGCGGGGCCAAAGGGTCCTTGTCCAGAAAGGACTAAATGAAGTTCCAAGCTGCTTTGGGCAGAAGAGTTCCTAAGGAACTAGAGGAGTTCCAAGGTCACGCCGGCCTTCAAGAGTTCTTAGTGAATCAAGTCCCAAGGTCACCGGGCTCAAAGGAATCGTAGAGATTCGAGTCTTGCCCTTCCTTGGTGGAAATCTTGATAGTTGAAAGCGGAAGAAGAGTGGATTAGGAGCTTGAGTCTCTGAACCACTTAAAATCCCTTGTGTCTTTTACATTATGTCTATAACTGCTATAACTGCTATGTAAGTTCTAACTGCTTACAACTAAACTAACCCTACGAACAATGTATATATGATTATGAATATATCAATGAAGGAAAATCTTTTACTTATTCCGTTGTGCTTGAAAAGATTCTTATGTTTATCATATACTCTAATATGAACAATACAACATAAACCAGAAAAGTATTTTTGAAATAAAAAGGATCTATTCAACCCCCTTCAGATCTATCAGTGTGCTCCTAACTAACATATATATATATATATATATATATATATATATATGATTTCCATCCACAAAGAACCATTGAATGAGCAACCCATTTTGGCATAGTAGCCATACTGACTGTAGCTGACTTATAAAAAAATAATTTACATAAAGAACCTGTACAGTTTAGCTACCAATTACCAAAAAAATGGGTTCTTTCCCAACAACCTATTGTTATGGATGGAATCCCTATATATATATAGTCCATATATATAAAAAATGAATAGTACAAATAATTAAACATAATTTTTTTTATAATAGTAGTAGTACAAAATATTTTGTGACTTGTGCCTTAATTTTCAGAACTCATTAGCTAATGTACCATTGAACTAGTCGAACATAATTTCATAGCTTTAGCGTTGACTTTGAGTGAAAGGTTGACGTCAAAGTCATTGCATCATCTTCCCTAGGTCATTCCGCAACCCTACTACCTAGCTCTTTCCTGCAACATTCGCTGCACGTTCTCATCTATTTATTTATTATTTTAATTAATTTTCGTTCTTTTTCTTGTAATAAATAAACTCCATTTCCACCCTTTTCTATTCATAATAAAAAGAGAATTTTCAGCATTAAGTTATCCCTTACCACCTTCCAACATCCCAACCTCTCTCTCTCTCTCTCTCTCTCTCTCTCTCTCTCTCTCTCTCTCTCTTTTAAGTAGTTACACTACTGCAAAAATGGCAGCTAAACGGTTTTTCAATGAACCGGACTCCAACCCGGATCCACATAACGAGAAGCGCAGGCGAACCGGACCTTCTTTCGCTTCGTATGTCTTAAGAATCGATCTAAATGTTATTTATTTATTTATTTTTTACTTACAATTAACTAGAAACTAACTCATATATTTCATTGCTACATAAAATCTATATTTTGTCAAAATTTGATCTCTCTTTTTTTCGCTCTCTATTTATTTGCAGTGTGATTAGAGAAGTCGTTGCCGGAAATTTCTATCAGAATTTTTGCACAGTTTTGGAACCTATGCTTCGAAGAGTGGTAAGATACTTGTAAAACTTAGTTTACCTAATAGCTTGATTTTGATATAACCTAAAGATTTTAACCTAAAGATGAAGACATTTACATAATTTTAAGAGTATAATTGACAAATAAGTGTGTTTTTGCTTATTTAATTTTCTATATCTCAATAACATCTTCTAATTAATTAATATATAGTGTTTTTGTTACAATTTGATCATCAGGTTAATGAAGAAATTGAGGTTGGATTAAGACGGGGTGCACGATCTTTAAGTAGGTCAAATTCATTTCGAATCCAAGCAGTTGAACCATCAAGCCTTAAGCTAAGTTTTAGTGATAGACTTTGCCTCCCCATTTTCACCGGGAGCAAAATAGTCGACCTCGAAACCAACCCTCTCCAAATTCTTCTCTTAGATACCAGAGGCGATCGGATGATTCCGACAGCTCTCTCGTACCCTATAAAGATCGAGATTGTGGTGCTAGACGGGGATTTTCCACGCGGCGATAACGAGACATGGACTAGTGAGGAATTTGAGAAGAATATTGTGAGGGAGCGGAAGGGGAAAAGGCCGTTGCTAACTGGAGACTTGAATGTTACTATGAGGGACGGGGCTGTTCCGATTGGGGAGATTGAGTTTACGGATAATTCGAGCTGGATTCGGAGCAGGAAGTTTAGGCTTGGTGCAAGAGTGGTGCAAAGAACTAGTCAAGGTGCTGTTCAAATACAAGAAGCTATGACCCAAGCCTTTGTTGTGAAAGATCATCGTGGAGAATGTAAGTTTTTGGATTCAGTTAGCATGAAGTGAATTTCATGGTAAGTTTGCTTCATGTCCAATACAAGATTGATAATCTGCAAAGTCTGGCGAGAGTGCTGATATTTTTGACTTGCGTGTCATCAATATTAGGCGTAAAGTGAAGTATAAAGTGACTTACCATTAAGTTCACTTCATACTAATCACTCCCTAAATTTTTGTTTTTTATCGTATCTACTTTTTGTTTTAATTAGCATCTATGATCACTTCATTTAACCTGCTAGCTAAGATATATGTGATTAATTAAAAGAAGATGGTTGCATATATTTTATTTGAATCAATATGTTTGGCTCATATTTCATAAGAAATTTGATATTATTTTGTATGGATTTTATGTGTTTTTTTGCTTATGATCTTCACCTTTTGAATCTTAAATTCATTTCAACCATTTGTTGTCTGTCTGAGGCACATTATATATAGCACGTATTCTATTATGCTACTTTCATGTTGAGTTTATGTTAAATATTATTATTATTAAGTTGTTTTATATATACTGAATTATCTACTCTTAATTATTCAACTGTTATAAGGGAGCTGGTGATTAAAGAGTACTAATTAATCTTATCATTCTCAATCATTAGTTTGTAAACAATGAACAAAATCTGTAGATACCGAGTTAAACGCACACGCTAGTCATCACCATGAATTATGTAGCGCTAGTGACATTGTATTAATTATATAAAGCATTAGTTTATAACTTCATGCATATTTGTTTATTTTCTTAATTTATTCAAGTCTTATAAGCGACTTGATGATTAAATAGTACTAATCTTTTCATTCTCAATGATTAGTTGGTAAACAATGAAGCAAACTATAGGCACGAAATGAAGCCAACATGCTAGTCACCAACCCTAATTATATTTAAATTCTATTTTCTGCCTCCATTAAATTAATTAAGTTGCAGGACTTATATATATATATATATATATATATAAAAGTATAAGTTTATAATTAACCTCATGCATATATAACACTACAATTATTGTAGTGAGTCATTGTCAAACATATAGAGGGCAAATTAAGCATGGTGATAAGAGTATTTGGTGGTGAGCCATGGCAAGAAAGCTAGGTGTGATGGTCCCTCATCATCGTTTAAAGGTGTTGCTCTTTTGTTGAATGGGGAACAACCGAACTAGACCGTCATCTGAACATGGACACTTGTCCTTCTCAAAAAAAAAAACAGTATATACAAATTAATAGGAGTAGTCCATAATTTATACTTATAATTTTAATGGGGACGTGTGTTCTCATCACGCCCTCTGAACTCATGAGGCAAGTTAAAAACTTGAATAAAATAGCATGAAACAAGTGTTACGTACCATTAGGTTCATTACACGAATTAAGGCGTGTGTTAGAACATGTTAAATGTTCAACACATAATGATTAGTTGATAATTAATGAGTGAAGTAAAGCGTATTGATCATTATCATTATTTTTCTCAAAGTATATGATCTAACTTTAGATGCACCATATCATATTTAACATATGCATGAATCGGTAAAGCAAACAGTTAGGTAGCTAACACTTAGTCATTTTATTCACACTTTCATTACTCCGATCCAAACATAATAGTGTTAGTTTATGTTGTTTAGTGTTTGATCAATTATTGAATAGCCTAAAAAAATATAAAAAATTCACATACGTACATATATATATATATATATATATATATATATATATATATATATATATATATATATAATTACGATCCATCCCACATCAATTCATCACCTAAAGAAGACACAATTGCATTAATAATAATATGCATAAGTGTTGACCACCTCCTTACCTAAAAGGTTAACCTCTTGGGTTGAGGCTTTCTGGTTATTAATCTATCTACACTCTTGAATTTATCTGATATGGGATTCATGTGAAATATCCCAACAATATATATTACCCTTCTTTAATTATTGGTAATATTTTGATACGCCATCACACCTGCATATTGATATCAGTTATTCGACATAATGTGACACTCGCCGTACCATGTGGGTACTCATCTTTTGTTATATTGTCAGTAAATAGATTCCAATCATATTGTTGCTCAGTCAGAAATTTAGAAAATGGATGGGGGAAAACTTTCTGTCCTTTTCTGATCTCTATATAATATTTACAACTACAAGAAACTGCATATAGTAATAGAGGTTAGGTCAGAATTATATAGAAATAAGTATACTTTTAATTGACTTGAGTTGGTTGGGATTAGTTTTAAATTATCTAATTTTAAAAGAACACTAATATAATGGTTTTCGTTGGATATATAAACAATACTCCCCACTCCCAGTTTAAGTGACCCTTCCCCTTTTATTTGTTTTTCTTTTAATAACTGAAATGCAAATTAAAACTGTATTATGCGTTTGTGTCCTTGTGATGTTTGCGTACTTGAGTTCTCCTGAACAATTATTAGTGCTAAATCGTTTTTAAGATATAATTACTTGTACAAAACTAATCCAAAAGTTACAATTTTGCACTACTAATTATACCACAAAGTTGCGAGGTTTGCTATATTGTAAAGTCAGATCCCATATCTCCACAAGGTGATAAATTCAGAATACAAATTTAATATGGGGTTGTCTTTTTTATTTTATTTTTGGTAAATGCAGTGTACAAGAAGCATCATCCACCAATGCTTGAAGATGAAGTGTGGCGCCTAGAGAAGATTGGAAAGGATGGTGCTTTCCACAAGAAGCTAGCTTCGGAGGGCATTAATACTGTCCAAGATTTCTTAAAACTATCCACTGTTGCCCCGGCTAAACTAAGAAGTGTATGTATTTCATCTCATCTCAATTCAATTAATTATATAAATATTTTTAATACTCAAAATATATAGAGAAATTAATACTATTTATTTATTTATTTATATAATTCTTGCAGATTTTAGGAATTGGAATGTCGGAGAAAATGTGGGAAGTAACCCTTAAGCATGCAAGGAACTGTGTGATGGGAAGCAAACAATATATATATACCGGATCTAATCACACTATTATCTTGAATCCTATATGTCAAATTGTTAAGGCCATGGTTAATGGTCAAACTTATGCTACTCGAGATCTCACAAGCTTGAATAGGGTATGTATTTTATTTTAATGGGTCAATTAATTAATTATTTTCTTAATTAATTAAATCAAAGTTGGTTTGTATTTGATATATGTTTTACTAATAATGCGTTTGGAAAAAAATGCAGGGTTATATTGAGAATTTGGTTAGAAGTGCGTATGCAAATTGGAACTCTTTACAAGTAGTTGATGGACAGTTGACTGAGACCCCACTTTTAACCCAAGGTAAATGCATATACTTGATTATATATGAGTGCTTTTATATGTTGCAAAAATATGTCAAATTTTGCATTGATTATTAATTA
The DNA here is from genome assembly GCA_020205605.1 of Panax ginseng. Taxonomy (NCBI): domain Eukaryota; kingdom Viridiplantae; phylum Streptophyta; class Magnoliopsida; order Apiales; family Araliaceae; genus Panax; species Panax ginseng. Next base: position 137,017,185 of record CM035145.1, on the reverse strand, counting down.
CTCTATCCATCTTGCAATAATGTCACTTGTAAATTTCGAAACTCATTGTATTTGAAAAAAAATAGTTTTTAATGAAGTACGTTAATTTCATAATCCTTCTTCTTACCGTAAAAATGAAATCAATATATGTAGCAAAAAATATAAAATGAAATCAATAAGTGAAAAAAGAACTGACTATGGCGACGGTATATATCATCGTCATAAAATAAAAAGTCATCGCTGTATGGCGACGGTCCAAACCGTCACCATAGCTGGTTAGTTAACGAATATACATATAGCTCTCTCTATATATATATATATATCTATATATATATATATATATAGTATATTCTGTGATGAAATTTATCATGACGGATTTTTGGCTATCACGACAGTTAAATTTGTCATGCTATAGCTGAATAATAATATGACGGGTGAAAGCAGTGTCATGATAGCCCTAACGTATGTCTGCATTTGTGTACATATATTTTTTCCATATATATATATATATATATATATATATATATATATATATATATATATATAGTGATTTCTCAAATGATCCTGAGGAGAACAAGCCCGAGAGCAAATTTATATCAACGATTTTTTTTAATCATTTATAGTATAAAAATAGAACTTTTATATCTTATATCGTGAGAAAATACGTGTCTTTATAAGCTTGGTCCTTTCCTTCCATTGGTTAATCAGGAGGCGAGATTATATATATATATATATATATATATATATATATATATATTGTTAAATGCAATTCAACTAATCTTGTTTCACCTCCTTCATTATTTCGTCTTGAATATATATTTCTTTTGGGATAACAATAAACACTAAATTAATCATTCTATAGGTGATATGGTGGACCAATGCCCTACTAATCATCAAACATTTGCAAGATCATATCAACAACATGCATTCTTTACCGATAGATCCGCTGAGGCGACGTCCATGGCTAACGATGCACATGCAGAATGCAGTGACTGGGTGGTGAGTTCAGCTTATATCTGCACTCCAATTGAAGGCGGGGTCCGTTATAACTTCCCCGACTCTTCCTCTGATGGTGAATTAACAACAACCGCCAGATCATTTGTCCATGGAAGTTGATGGTTTGTACGTTGTGCATCTTAATGATGTAAATATATGTAATAGGATTGATCCTGTAAATTTGTGGCCGCCCTTGGTTAAGTGTTGTGGTTCGGCATAAAAAAGTGATGTCGTTTTAAGTAGTTTTGATTGTAAAATTTTCCCTTTAAATTCTTTTCTCCTATTTTATAGAAGAAAAGGGCCAAAAGTTTCTTGTTTTTGTGTTTGGAGTTATGATATTTTGAAGATGTGGTGCATATCCCATCACAAGAAGTCTAATTCTGTTTTATTTACTGTCTCATTTATTTGTCTTATTGTCATCTAAATATTCTTATTTATTTATTTATACTTATTTTGTATCTGGTAAGAACGTGTATCGAAATACACGATCTATCGAGTTAGCCCTACTACATTCAAATTTAATGATGTTATAAATAATTTGGCGGAGTGCAAGCCTCGAGTCAATTTTTTAAGATAATTATGTGTTTTTTAGCCAATTACATATAGAAAATATGTATTTTGTTACAATATTGTTAATATAACAGGTAATAATATTATATATATACACCCCTTATTGACCTCTAATACGCCTTCTTAATCACAAATTTATTATAAAATATTTAAATTTCTTATTATAAAAATAATATAAATTAGATTATTATTTATTTTAAAAATATTAGAGGAAGATGCATACATCAAGTAGTAGAAGTAATATGGAATTGAGAAAGTTATAAAAAAATCAATTTGACCCCTATATTAAAAAATTTATAAAATTTCAATAGGGTCAATTTATTCATTACACTTAAATTTCTTCTAAATTTATTATATATTATAAAATAAATTTTTTTTTCAATTAATAATTATTTTTCACCCTTAACACACTTTTCTAATGGGATAATAGACTTTTTGGTAACGAAAATCGTGAGTAATGACCAATAATTTTGTAATTATTTTAGAGTATAGTTACGCGATTGTAACAAAAAAAAATTCGGTAACCACAATAAAAATTGAGCTCTAATACAGTAACTAAAAAGTCTATTATCCCCTTTTCTAACCGACTATGTAATATGGGTCTAGATAATAGATATTTAATTAGATCAGTTTGACACAAAACTATAATTAATAGAAGTAGGCAACATGTAAGCTCTAAGTTTTTAAGAAGTAAAATATAAAGACAAACAAAGCTTTCCTATGAATATCGTTGCTTGACTAGAGACAAGTTTCTACTTAAACAATAAATAGTTGTGTATAGACCTTGATCGTCATTTTTAGCCAACATATTATTGAGCCTGAGAGTTAGCCACGACAATGAAGGTTTTAGAGATAACCCACTCCAATATCGATGTGAAGGAGAATGGTGTCGATCAAAACTGCTTAGCTGAGAATTGCAGCAACCGTTCGTTCATTGTGGGGACTAGTTATAACTAGTTGAATCTATCTTTTAATTTTTTGTTTACTAAAAAATAAAGAAGTTTTGCTATAGAAGTCGTTTCCCCCGCCGGAAGGAAAAAAAAGATTGTCGCCAAAAATATTGTGATCGCTTGTTCTACTTTACCAACATCACAACCCAGGTCACAGTATAAAAAAATAAAGCAAAAGAAAAAAGGAAAGCAAGGTAACCTGACTAACTTAGGTTATGAAATTAGTTTGAGGAAACTGAAGTGTGGAACCTCTTTGTAAGTTATAAGGTTATATTCGGGTTCCTGAAGTTAGGTAATTAACTAGCATCTTGTTGCCTAAGTTCTAATTAACTATAATTTGGCCCAAAGCTTTTTCAATCTTTGTATCCAAAATATCTACAGTTACAAAGGTACGAATTGACCAAGTAAGGAATTATATGGACTTGTTTAACAGTGAATGTGATTTGTTGCATTATGAGATTTATGTTCGCTATTGTAAAAATTTATTGTCCCAATATGATGATCTTTTGAAGGAATTAGAGGAAACACATCATAGACTTGACAAGTTGAAACATCGGTATTAAGTTGAGAAAATAAGAATTAGAGAAGAGCGAAAAGGAGATTATTTTTATAATTAATGAAGTTAGAAGGTGTTGGAAGAATTTCTTAGCCTGCACGAAAAATTTTCAAAAATATTGTAATATGCCATTAATCCTACTTCTCAGTCATGTGAGTCGATCCTTCTAGTAGAGAATGTGGAGGACACGAAGGATGATGCTAAAGGAGTTATAGTTAAAGAAAAACCAAATTTAAGTAGTTGAGGATAATCATGATTTGGAGTCGATGCGACATAAGAATATGGATATCGTAAAAATTGAGATTGATCATGCGATTGTTCATAATCCTATGTTTGCCAACTTGGAAAATTTTGATTTCGTCATTCCTAATCATTTGTTGAAAGTGCAGGTTAATGTGAATGCATTGATTATTTCAGAATTATTTCCAAAATTTTTATTTAAAAACAACATCGTGAATACACTGTACAAAGAAGATTGCGAATGTCTAACTGGTAGTGTTTGATACTACTTCATTTTAAAATTTGAGGTCGAATTTTCTCCTAGAAAAGGGAAATGACAAGGGAAGAATTATTCGTCAAGATTCGTTATAATTTATTTTTTGATATTTATGGACAATTTAAATAATATATGTATTTTTATTTATTAATTAGGATGACCTAGTAGGTATATAATTATTTTTGGGCCCGTTTATGTTTTGGGCTTAATTTATAAGTATTGAATTTTATTTATTTTTAGGGTTTAGGCAGTATAAATAGTCTCTTTTAGTTATTATTATGAAAAAATTGTTTTTATAAACATTTTGACTGTTTAATCAATTTATTCAACTTTGTGAATTCTTTTAATTGCAAAGTTACATATATTCAATTCATGTAATTGTTTCTATTCTTTATTTGTCATTGTTGTGTCACATTCAACTCAAAATTACTTGAAAATGAACGATTGAAGTAGTTATAAATTTTAGATGTAGACTTTGAATACTTGACTTTCATCATTAATTTTCTTGAAGTATATAGATCTATTATTCTAGATGCACCATATCATGTTTAACATATGCATGAATTGGTAAACTAAACAGTTAGGTAGCTAACATTTAGTTTATGTTGTTTAATGCTTAATCAATTATTGAACAATCTAAAAAGATCCAACAAATTCACACGCACTTGCGAACACACGCGGACGTGGTCTCTGCTGCAATATGTATTGATCTCAATTATTTGCACCATAATGCGACACTCACCGTACCATGTAGGGTACTCAGCTTTTATTATGTTGTCAATAGATTCCAATCATGTTAATCAGTCAGAAATATGGCAAATGGATGCATGGGGGAAAACTTTTTGTCCTTGTCTGTATGATATTTACAACTACAAGAAACTGCATATAGTAATAGTCAAATTCCAAAAATAGATTATTATGCCATTAGAACTATGAAGTTATCTGATGCAAATGATATTATAAATTTTTTAAATTATTGAATGTATATATTAAATTAAGGTTATAGACTTTGGGAATTATGTTGTAAAAGTGTATTGTATAAATAATTTATGTTTATATCTTATGCAGTAGTTATAGAAATGATGTATTGTGACGTAATAGGTCAGAGCTCATTTTTTATTTCCAGTTAATTATTTTGCATGATTAGTTGAGTAATTAATTGCTTATTTGGGTTATTTTTAAGTTAATTTTTTATTTCTAGTTAATTGTGTAGTTTTAATGATGTTTTAGGATTAATTATTAGTTGAGTAATTTATTATTTATTTGGGTTATTTTTTAGTTAATTGTTTATTTCTAGTTAATTATTTAGTTTTAATGATGTTTTAGGATTAATTATTAGTGAGCTTAATTAATTGGAATTATTATTGGGTGAAGGTATATTAAAACTCTTTTTTGTATTGATTTTGTAATTTCTACGTATTTATACTAATTAAATATTATATTTATACGAATAAATGTATTTAATATATTAAATTATATATGACACGTGACCATTTTTCAACAAAAAAATTGACCAAAAATTTAAACAGGGTCCATCGTGATTACTCAACGGTACTTTGGATAGCGAGATGTGAGCGTTTAAAGTTTGGGTTATGAATGATAAAAAAGTGTATATTTCGGGGTATAATTTGCAATTAACCCTTATATAAATAACTAATTCAAACCAAATATTTTTAAATATATAATTCTTGTAGATTTTAGGAATTGGAATGCCGAAGAAAATGTGGGAAGTAACCCTAAAGCATGCAAGCATCCAATCACACCATTATTATAACGCCCTCTTTCTGAAATAGAAAGAGAGGTTACACACAAAATAAAACAAAATTTATAAAATTATAAGAAGACTTTAAGTCATAAAAGAATAGTCTTCATAACCAATACATATCAAAATGCAATTCATACTAAAAATCAAACCGGCTCAAACCATAATATAAAATATTCCTTACAACTCCAAATAAACCATTGGATCACAACCTAAACAAAATATCTAACCCATTTGGATAAAAGGGAGCTCTCGTCACACTTGCCCTTGATCCCCCTGATTACCCGCCAGAAGAAAAACACAACATGAACCAAATGCCCAGTACGGATATAAAGTACAAGAATAATGAAATGAAATAACTAACTCAATTAAATGAGCTGAACTGTAACGAACAAAACTAATATAACAAAATAATAGGTTGAATCAAATGGTTGTGTTATTTCATAACGAGGTCAAATAAAACAGAAATATACATTGCCACACAGGTAAGTCAAATAATGCTACACAAGCAAATCACACACATTGGACCGCAAATCTAATGCATGTAAATTCAGAAGGCGTGTTTGGCACAAACATCACCAATCCGCAAAATAGAACAGAACAGAAAATTAGGGTCGACCCATACGTGTAAGACCCCAACTTATTATAAATAAAATCGAATTTTCTCTATTTATTATTGTGAATAATAAGGTATTAATTTGACATAATGCTTTGGTTATGGGTGAAATGTGCAAATTTTGCAAAATAAGCAAGTGGTTATAAAATATTCATTGTGTCGTGGAATATTCGTTTGGTCGTGGAATATTCTTTTGCTCAGGGAATATTAAATGCACCTGACGTATGACCATTTATGGGCCCATAACGAAAAATGGTCGGATGAAGAAAACGACAAATTTGAGTTTTTATAAATAACAGGCGTAATTATTCACAGTTAACAACTGTTGGAATACACGGTGGTTAAAATACAATAATACGGTGGTTGCAATGGCGCCGCGGTGTTGCACAAAGATTTTTTTGAATTATTGATTCTTACGTAAGAATGCCTTTTCGATAATTGTTATAGTAATTCTTATTCAATATTTTATTTTATTGATTCAATAATTGTTGCGTTGATATTTTATATTATTGTGGTTTCAATAATTGTCATTTACTTACAAGATTTCTATTATCGGATCAATAATTCATATTATTTGAATAATATTATTAGATAGCATTATTGACAATGTCTGAAAGTTCTCTCAAAGAGGTTTGGTCACCTAATTGCTTGCCACCAAGAAGGAGAAATCCTTATCGGAAAGCCCTCTTTCTTGAAAGCACTGGTTGTCATAATTGTGATTCTGTAATATTATTTGTGAATAATTAATTATTGATTTATATGATAATGAAATATTTATTTTATGTGGATATAAATGATGGATATATTTATTAAGGTTATAAATGAAGGAATAAATGCTGAGGTATTTTATCAGTATTTTGTCGGTATGGAGGTATTAAAAATCGTCCGTATGTAAATTTCGGACATTTTCTATTTGGAATTTGGAAAAACTTTCTTCTACAAAGTTGTAGAGAATTCGATTTTCTATGGAATGGACATAAAATTCGTATTTTTCTGATATAAGGGCTATTTATTATGAATTATTGAAGTTTCGGAAATAAATATTTTTATTAAAAATATGGTGGGCCCCACTTTTGGTTGGTGAAAATGTGCTGAAATTTTTATTCAAATGTGGTGAGCATGAATAATGTGAGTAAAGCCATCGAGTGGCGAGTTGATCTGCATGGTGTTCTAAACATTTTTCTATAAATAGGGTGTAAGGCCCCAACTTTTTATAAATGAAGATTTAATTTCCTCTATTATTATTTTGAAATAGTAAGGGGTTGATTTGATTAATGTGGTTAGTTATGGGTAAAATCTTGCAAATATTTTAAATAAGCAAGTGGTTATAAAATATTCATTGTTGTGAGGAGAACATTCGTTTGGTCGTGGAATATTATTACGTCTTGGGGGAATATTAAATGCAGTACGTGTGTGACCTGTGTGGGCCCCATAACTGGAAAGCAATTGGATGAAAAAAGCGACAAGTATGAGTTGTTTATAAATAAAGGCGTAGTTATTCTGAATTATCTTTATTTGGAATACCGGTGGTTAAAAACATAGTAATATGCGTTGTTGACAAGATGATACATGGTATTGCACCAATTATTGATTCTTACGTGAAGACCTACTCAATAATTGTTACGATAATTCTTATTCAATATTTTATTTTATTGATTCAATAATTGTTTGCGTTGATTTTTTATATTCTTGTTGTTTCAATAATTGTCCTTCTACACGTATTTTTCATTATCGAAGCAATAATTCATATTATCTGAATAATATTATTAGAAATATTATTGGCAATGTCTAGAAAGTTACATACAAGGAGAGGTTTGGTCACCTAATTGCTTGCATGCCAAGAAGGAGAAATTCTTATTGGAAAGCCCTCTTTCTTGGGAGCTACACAGGTTGCCCGATATTGTGATTCTGTAATATTATTTGTGAATATATAATTATTGATTTATATGATGAGAAAAATATTGATTTTATGTGGTTATAGATGGAGAAAATTTTTAAAGTGACAATTGTTAAAAATTGATATTTTATCTTTTGTGATAAAATAATATTTTATTACATTATTATAATAGAATAATAATGATATTTTTACAATAAATGTGGGATATATGAGTATATGAGGAGGAAGAGTATTTTTGTTGCATTAAATGATGAACACATGGTTTGTGTGTCGGTGGACCCCATTTCTTGACTGAAATTTGATTATAGCCTATAAAATCGTCCGTATGTGGATTTCGGTCAATTTTTGTTTGGAATTTGGAAAAACTTTCTTCTGCAAAGTTGTAGAGAATTGAATTTCCTATAAAAGGTTGCGAGATTCGAATTTTCTGATAAAAGGGCTATTTATTATGAATTATTGAAGTTCCAAAATAATTAATTTTTGAAGTTTTAAATTTTTTTAAATAAAAAACGTTTTTTTTATGTTGTGAGCCTCATTAATCACATGCTAAGTTGCTGAATTCAGAAGTCTAAGGTTGGCGTAGAAAATTTTATTTATATAATATTCACGAGTGAATCGAAAGTTGGATCTACATTGGATCTCACCTGAATCGCCCCATCTATCCTCCTGAGGAGAAGTTTGGTTTCAAACCGGTTCGAGCAGGAGGAGATCGCCATCTTAATGTGCCTTGGATGATCCACATCTCGAGGTCGGGATCGCGGATATCTTATAAAAAACGCCAAATAACAACTTTCAAGATGGAAGTTATCCATAGATCTTTGTATTCATTGCTGTTAAAACGCGAATCATAGTATTCTTTCCTATAAATAGGGTCTTAGGTTAGAATTGAAAATCACACGAAAACTAAAATCTTTTCTCTTTTCTCTCTATAATATCGAGGCGTATTTTGTGAGTATTTTAGTACTTTGAGTATTGCTTTATCTGGTCAAGTTCTTTCGAAGACTATATCAAGTATTCGGTCGGAAATCTTTGTTTTTTTGCGAGGTAAGGGATGTTATTTTCTTCAGTAAATGATATTATTTCTTCAATATCATTATACCGAAATATTGGTTGGAACTTTTTATCAAATTTGGAACTTTTTATGTCGGGGTTACTATTCATGAATTACTATTCATGAGTTACTATTCACGAGTACTATTCACGAAGCATAATGATGTTTTTTGGTGTCGAAGTTACTATTCACGTATACGGCACTATTCACAAATACGACATTATTCACAGAAAAATTAAGTTTTCTTCTCTGTGTCCAAGATTGTCTGTTATGATTCCAATCTTTGATTGGATCTATGTTTTGATCATTCTTGAATTTTACTCCACTCTGATTACTTATGAAGTATTTTTGAACTTGGATTATGTAAAGTACGAATCCTTAATATTTATTCTTTTGTTTCACTGGATTCGTTTTCTTTAAAATATTTTTCATCATCCTCAGTCCTAAATGATGATATAATCCGAATATCTTTGGCCCGTAGTGCAGATGAATGATTTCGATGAATATCTTTGGCTTGTAGTGCAAAGATGAACAGGTGTTGAGATGAACATGACCAACTGATGAATATCTTTGGCCTGTAGTGCAAAGATGACTATTTGATTCAAGATGTATATTGATTGATGTTACAGGGATAAAATATTGAGGATGGACTTTTAAATTCATAGATGATAGTAGATTTCATTCTCTACTTAACTCTTTCAATGAATTGTTGTTTCTCTGCGATTGTTGATCTAAAACTTGTTGTCTATTATATTCTATCAGATTTTTCTCTGTTGAAGACTAAGGATAATTTTTTGTACATTATCTTAGTCATAATATTCTTTACTGGGCTAGTTGAGCTCACCCTTTTCCTTTTTGTTCTATTTTTTTCTCGAGAGGCGAGAATATAAAGCTGAACTAGTCGGGGTGTGGAGTAATGGTTCAAGACAGTTATTTTAGTAGTCCTCACTATTTTGTAAAATAATGTATCAATAATTGTAATGAGGACTTATTTGAGTGTGGGTATTGTCTAGATGATAATATTTGTATTTAAACTCACAGTTTATGTGTTGTCGTATTTTGCACGAAAATTGTATTAATGAAGTTGTAGTTGTTTACATTACCATGTATTTGGCGACTCGAGAATAGGTTGGTTGGATTGGACCTATTTTGGGCGTCCATGATTAATATCAAAGCTTAGGGACATGGTCTCTGGCGAGATCGGAGAATAGAACTAGGAGGAGAGGCAGAGTAAATCCTTATTTAGTGTGTCCTACTAAGCTTATTTGTTGGTCGGTCATAATATATGGGTATTATGTGATTTGTTAATTTTTAAATTAACCCTTGTTTTATGGCAATATTTGAGAATATCGACCGAGAATGTTAACGATGGAGTAAATGAGATCGTGGAGACACTGTCTTTCTCACCAACGAGGAGAACGTCTGGACAGTGCGGACAATGTTCCTCATGTGAACAACACCAACGAAAGCGAGATGATGAGCGATGGTATGTTTAGGAACTTTATAGAATTCATGCAAAACCAAACGAGAAAGACTCTTTGTTCAAAATGCGGTGGAAACACCGGCGAACTCACGGATGGTCACCATTAGCGGCCTCGAGGAGTTAGGACCGCCTTGAGTTTTTGGGAAAGCCGAGAACCACTTACGGCAGAGGCGTGGATAAAGCAAATCACTAAAATATTTGATGTCTTGGGATGCTCGGAGGAGCAAAGGTTCATTTCGCCACCTTCATGTTACGAGGAGAGGCGGTTATTGGTGGAAATCAGTAAAGCGTACTCGACTCTCTTGCCTCCGAAGATGTCTTGGGAGAAGTTCCAAGAATTGTTCAACGACAAGTACTTTCCGAAAGTATTCGTCACATGAAGGAGGTAGAGTTCATCAAGTTTGGAGTAAAACAATATGAATGTGTCGTGTCTGACTAGCTAAGTTTGCCGAGTTGTCGATTTCGCATCCCATTTGGTTGATAATGAGGAGAGAATGACGCTTGAATGTTTACTGCGAGGTTTGAAACCCAAAATACGTCAATACCTCATTTCTCACAAACTTTGTTTATATTTAGATATTGTGAATAGGGCTCAATTATTGGAGCGCGATAATGAGTCGGCTCAACTGAAGAATAATGACCAACAACTCGATGATAATCGTACTGGTGGTAACAGTCATCGGAACAATGATAACAATCGTGGAGGAAATTATCATGCCAGAAATGGTAACCACTTGATTGGTAATCATGGCCAAGATAATAGAAGAAATAATTCAAGTGGAAATTTCAAAAGAAAGATTTAACAATGACGGGAAGGCGTCGGCTTTTGACACCAATAACGAATTTTAGAGGAGGAGAAAGACCATGGATTAGATCTTACATGTGGCGCCCCAAAATAGGTATACAACACCCATTCTGAGTCGCCAAAATACATGGTATAGAAAGCAAACTACAACTTTGATAATCTGAGATGTCGTGTAGTATCGACAATACAACCGTGAGTTTAAATACAAATATTGTCTTACAGACAATATACACACCCAAATAAGTCCTCATTAATTATTCATACACTATTTTACGAAATAGTGAGGACAATTAAAACATCTTCCTAGAACCATCACTCCATTACCCCGACTCGATCCTCGCTATGTTCTCACCTCCCGAGAAGAAAAATGGAACAAAAAGGAAAAGGGTGAGCTCAACTAGCCCAAGAAAGAACATTATGACTAAGATAATATACAACAAATTATCGTTAGTCTTAAAACAGGAAAAATCGATAAATTATAATGAGCGACAAGTTTTAGATCAATAAATGCAATGAACGAAGAATCCATTGAAGAGTCAAGTAGAAAAGAATTCTACCGTCTTCTAAGGTTTAAAAGTCCATCATCAATATTTTATCCCTCATAACAACAATCAATATTCATCTTTGCACTACAGCCAAAGATATTCATTTAAATCACCCGATTGGTCATGTTCATCTCAACACTGTTCATCTTTGCACTTCTGGTGCCAAAGATATTCATCGATTAATCGTTCATCTTTGCACTACTGGGCCAAAGATATTCATTTATATCATCATTTAAGGTAGAGGATGATGAAAATATTTTTAAAGATACGAATCCGGAAACAAAATGACAAGGATTAAGGATTAAGGATTAGTACTTTGTTTTACCCATGTCCAAAAATACCTCGAAAATAATTATATTGGTGTAAAATTCAAGAATGATCAAAACATGGATACAATCAAAGCTAGTATCCGGATAGATATTTTGGACAAAAGAAAAATTTTATTTTTTAGGTGAATAGTCTTAGATTCATTAATCGATAGTCAGAGTATCGTGAATAAAGTCCGTGATATCGTGAATAATAACCCCGGCACAACAAGTTCCAAATTTGATAAAAGTTCAATCGAAGATTTTGGCATAATGATATTGAAGAAAATAATATCATTTCGAAAAGAAATAACATCCTTACCTCAAAATAACCGTAATTTTGATGAATTTGGTATAGTCTTTGTGAAACCCATATAGTATATCAACACTCAAAGTATACTCACAAGAATACGCTCGATAATTTAGAGAGAAAGAAAAAACTTAGTTTAAGGTGTGATTTTCAATTCTAACTTAGCCTCTATTTATAGGAAAATGTTAGAGCATGAAGGAGACTAAATAATAAAATAATATTATTATTAATCAAAATTTCCTACGATGCTATATAGACCATGACCATCCACCACCTTGGAAAAATTTCCAAAGACCCGTATGAATTACTCACCAACCAAAAAGTGGGTCCCACCCATTAATAAAAATCATTTTATTTTCCGAAACTTCAACAATTCGTGAAAATAGCTCGGTTATCGAGAAAAATTCAAAACTTGCGAATTGCCATGGAAATTCCATTCTCTACAACTGCGGAAGAAAGTTTTTCCAAATTCCAAATGTAAATTGACCAAAATCCATAAACAGACGATTTTACGATCTATATAATCAATTTTGGTCGAAAATTGTGTCCACCAAACACACAAAATATGTGTTAAATATTTAATGCCATAAAAATACTCTTCCTCCTCATATACTCATATATCCCACATTCATTATAAAAATATACGCCGTTAATATATTATTAAAATAATATATCTAAATGAATTATTTTATCGGAAAAGATAAAATATTAATTTTCAACAATTGTCACATTAAAAATTTTCTCCATCTATATCCACATAAAATGAATATTCTCTTTATCATAATAATCAATAATTAATTATTCAAAATAATATTACTGAGAATCACAGATCTTGACAACCGGTAGTTCAGGAAGAGGGCTTTCAATAAGGATTTCTCCTTCTTGGCTCGCAATTAGGTGACCAAACCTCTCCTTAGCGAACTTTCTAGACATTGCCAATAATGTTATCGATAATATTATTCAAATAATATGAATTATTGATTTGATAATGGAAAATCTTGTGTAATGACAATTATTGAAACAACAATGATACAAAATATCAACGCGACAATTATTAAATCAATATAATATTGAGCGATAACTCACATAACAATTATTGAGTGCCTGCTTCTTACGTAAGGATCAATAATTCAAACAATCTTTATAAATACTGGTAATGCTTCTTGTCTGACCACGCATATTCTCAGTATTTTAACCACGGGTAACCCAACAAGATGTTAATTGGTAACAATTTACTGTAGATTATTTATAAAACTCAATCTTTGTCATTTTCTTTCATCCAACCGTTTTCCGTTATGGGGCCCACCAATAATTGCGTCAATGTAATTTGGAGATTCCCGGCAAAAAAGAATATTCCACGACCAAACGAATATTCCCCGACAATAATGAATATTTTATAACCACTTGCATATTTTGTAAGCTTTGCACATTTCACCCATAACCAAAGAATTATATCAAATTAACCCTTATTAATTTAGAATAATGAATAAAGGAAAATTCAATTTTATTTATAATAAGTTGGGGTCTTACACTGCAAATGCGGAAAAGAGGGACACATAAGTCCAAACTATTCACAACCTTCCATGGTATGTTATAATTGTGGAAAAGAAGGTCATATCGCTCGAGATTGTACGATAGCGAAACCCAGTCCAGCGGGGATGGTGACTCCAAAGGCTATCCCGGACAAGTCAAAGTCAACGGTTCTTGGAAGAGCATTTTTTGTGACTGGTCAGAATGCGAGGAACCCGAACGAAGTTAGCACGAGTTAGTTAATTATAAATTCTTACGAAGTTTATACCTTATTAGATACTGGTTCTACCCATTCATTTATCTCTCCTGCTTATACTCAACGTTTAAACTTGACTCCGAAGAAAATTAGACTTTGACTTATCTGTTGAAACTCCGTTATGAGAAACTTTCGTTACATCCACTTTGTTTATAAATCTTGTTTGATCCAAGTTGGCACCATCACATTACACATTGACCTTATTTCTTTAAAGATACTTGCTTTTGATGTGATTTTAGGGATTGATTGATTGATTAATTACTCATCATTTTAAAATTGATTGCTTTAAATAAGGTTGTTAGTTTTCATATTCCTAAGCAACTTGTTATTCGAATTCAAGCAACCAAACCATTGGAGTCAAACACTTTCATATCAAGCCATAAAGTCATTCGTTTATTGAAAAACGAATGTCAAGTTTTCTTAGCCCATGTTATGGACTTGAACAAAAATACGTCAGATTTGAATGATATTTCTATTGTTAGTAGATTTCCTGATATATTTCCTGAAAAATTTCTTGGCTTACTCCCAAAGTGTGATATTGAATTTTGTATCGACTTTGAACTCGGTACAAAAACCCATTTCTAAAATCTCATGGCTCTATTGAACTTGAGAGTTAAAAATTCAACCTGTAGAAGTTTGTACCGAGCCTTTATCTCGGTGACTTCCTTTTGTGGAATACACGAAGCGAGACTCTCCGTAGGGGCGCCATATTCGTGCGATAGTAAGCGATAGGTGTCATTGTGACATCTTATCCAAGGTTGGGATATGAGTCACACGATTGAGAGCAACCTAAATCGATGTAATCGAAATATATGTAGCTTTCAGGCTTAGTTGGTTATTATCGGAGATTCGTTGAAGGATATTCTGGAATCACTATTCCATTAACGCAGCTGACTCGTAGAGATACAAAATTCGAATGGAGCAAGGAATGTGGGAAGAGCTTCGAAGAACTCAAGAGGAGACTCATTTCGGCACATGTTCTGACCATACCATCCTGGAAAAAAAAACAAACGTGGTAGCTGACGCGTTGAGTAAAAGATCGTATGAGTTTACGAGTGCGATATTGTTAACACAAAGACCCATTTCTTATGACTTACAGAAGATGGAGATAGAGTTAAAGATTCCAAGAACCTGCGTGAAGATAACGAATATACGATTAGAATCGACTTTAATCGATAAATTTAAAGATGTTCAAGCTACAGACCTGGAGTTGATGAATACGAAGAATAAGATGCAAGAAGTCGTTATTCCAAAAGCGAGAATCGGCGATGTGAGGAAAGCTCAAACTTTCGATTTATTAGTCCATTTAAAATCCTCTATCGAATGAATCGTGGCTATAGACTGCGTTTTACCGCTTAAGTATGACGCGTGTTCATAACATTTTTCGCGTATCGATATTACGTAAATATGTGGACGACCCGAACAACATTATTGAGTTAGAACCAAACGAGATAGCAAAAGATTTAACGTACGAGGAGGTACTAGTCAAGATCTTGGATGGGAAGAAGCATGTCCTACGCATGTCAATTTCGAGGACGAAATTTCAAAAGGAGGGGAGGTTGTAAGGCCCCAACTTTTTATAAATGAAGATTTAATTTCCTCTATTATTATTTTGAAATAGTAAGGGGTTGATTTGATTAATGTGGTTAGTTATGGGTAAAATGCGCAAATATTTTAAATAAGCAAGTGGTTATAAAATATTCATTGTTGTCGGGAATATTCGTTTGGTCGTGGAATATTCTTACTTTGTGGGAATATTAAATGCGATGGCGCGACCTTGTATAAACCCCATAACTGGAAAGCAATTGGATGAAGAAAACGACAAGTATGAGTTGTTTATAAATAAAGGCGTAGTTATTACTGCTAATCTTGTTGGAATACCCGTTGGTTAAAACACACGATGTCTGCGTTGTTGCCAGACAAGAAGATACGTATTGCACCAATTATTGATTCTTACGTAAGAAGACACTTTTCTCAATAATTATTACGATAATTACTTATTCGATTTTATTTTATTGATTCAATAATTCTTTGCATTGATTTTTTATATTCTTGTTGTTTCAATAATTGTCCTACACGATTATTTTTATTATCGAAGCAATAATTCATATTATCTGAATAATATTATTAAAAAATATTATTGGCAATGTCTAGAAAGTTACATCTAAGGAGAGGTTTGGTCACCTAATTGCTACCAAGAAGGAGAAATTCTTATTGAAAGCCCCTCTTCCTGAGGAACGACACAGTTGCCCGATCTTTGTGATTCTGTAATATTATTTATGAATAATTAATTATTGATTTATATAATGAGAAAAATATTGATTTTATGTTGTTATAGATGGAGAAAATTTTTAAAGTGACAATTGTTAAAAATTGATATTTTATCTTTTGTGATAAAATAATATTTTATTATATTATTATAATAGAATAATGATGATATTTTTACAATAAATGTGGGATATATGAGTATATGAGGAGGAAGAGTATTTTGTTGCATTTAAATATTAACACATGTTTTTTGTGTCGGTGGACCCCAATTCTTGAACTGAAATTTGATTATAAAATTTATATAAAATCGTCCGTATGTGGATTTCGGTCAATTTCTATTTGGAATTTGGAAAAACTTTCTTCTGTAAAGTTGTAGAGAATTGAATTTCCTATAGAAATTCGTAAGATTCGAATTTTCTGATAAAAGGGCTATTTATTATGATTTATTTTAGTTCCGAAATAATTAATTTTTGAAGTTTTAAATATTTTTTTAATAAAAAACGTTTTTTATATGTTGTGAGCCTCATTAATCACATGTTAAGTTGCTTTGAATTGAAGTCTAAGGTTGGCGTAGAAAATTTTATTTATATAATATTATTATATTAAATTTTACGCTTTGGTGTTCTAAGTAATTTCTATAAATAGGTGTCTTAGGTTAAATTGAAAATCACACCGTAAACTGAAATCTTCTTTCTCTCTCTCTCTATAATATCGAGCGTAGTTTGTGAGTATTTTAGTACTTTGAGTATTGCTATACGATTGCAAGTTCTTTCGATCTTTATATCAAGTATTCCAATCAAGATCTTGTTTTTGCGAGGTAAGGGATGTTATTTTCTTCGTAAATGATATTATTTCTTCAATATCATTATATCGAAATATTGGTTGGAACTTTTTATCAAATTTGGAACTTTTCATGTCGGGGTTACTATTCATGAGTTACTATTCACGAGTTACTATTCACGAGTACTATTCCATTAACGCAGTTGACTCGTAGAGATACAAAATTCGAATGGAGCAAGGAATGTGGGAAGTGCTTCGAAGAACTCAAGAGGAGACTCATTTCGGCACATGTTCTGACCATACCATCCTGGAAAAAAAAACAAACGTGGTAGCTGACGCATTGAGTAAAAGATCGTATGCGTTTTCGAGTGCGATATTGTTAACACAAAGACCCATTTCGTATGACTTACAGAAGATGGAGATAGAGTTAATGATTCCAAGAACTGCAAGTGAAGATAATTGAATATACGATTAGAATCGACTTTAATCGATAAATTTAAAGATGCTCAAGCTACAGACCTGGAGTTGATGAATATGAAGAAGAAGATGCAAGAAGTCGTTATTCCAAAAGCGAGAATCGACTATGTGAGGAAAGCTCAAACCTTCGATCGAATAGGAACTGTGGCCTATAGACTCGTTTTACCGCCAAGTATGACGGCACTATTCACGAAGCATAATGATGTTTTTTGGTGTCGGAGTTACTATTCACGTATACGGCACTATTCACAAATACGACATTATTCATAGAAAAATTAAGTTTTCTTCTCTGTGTCCAAGATTGTCTGTTATGATTCCTATCTTTGATTGGATCTATGTTTTGATCATTCTTGAATTTTACTCCACTCGATTACTTATGAAGTATTTTTTGAACTTGGATTATGTAAAAGTCTGAATCCTTAATATTTATTCTTTTGTTTCACCGGATTCGTTTTCTTTAAAATATTTTTCATCATCCTCGAGTCCTAAATGATGATATAATCGAATATCTTTGGCCCGTAGTGCAAAGATGAATGATTTCGATGAATATCTTTGGCACGTAGTGCAAAGAGATGAGCAGTGTTGAGATGAACATGACCAATCGATGAATATCTTTGGCTTTGTAGGTGCAAAGATGACTATTTGATTCAAGATGTATATTGATTGATGTTCGAGGATAGAATATCGAGGATGGACTTTTAAATTCATAGATGATAGTAGATTTCATTCTCTTCTTAACTCTTCTAATGAATTGTTGTTTCATTGCAGATTGTTGATCTAAAACTTGTTGTCTATTGTATTCTATTAGATTTTTCCTATTGAAGACTAAGGATAATTTGTTGTACATTATCTTAGTCATAATATTCTTCTTTGGGCTAGTTGAGCTCACCTTTTCCCTTTTGTTCCATTTTTTCTCGGGGAGACGAGAATATAAGCGAACTAGTCGGGGGGTGGAGAGTAATAGTTCAAGATAGTTGTTTTAGTAGTCCTCACTATTTTGTAAAATAGTGTATCAATAATTGTAATGAGGACTTATTTGAGTGTGGATATTGTCTAGATGACAATATTTGTATTTAAACTCACAGTTTATGTGTTGTCGTATTTTGCACGACAATTGTATTAATGAAGTTGTAGTTGTTTCTGTACCATGTATTTGGCGACTCAAAATAGGTTGGTTGGATTGGACCTATTTTGGGGGCGTCACATAGGGTGCTTAGTTAGAATTGAAAATCACACCAGAACTAAGTTTTTTCTCTTTCTCTCTCTATATTATCGAACATATTTTGTGAGTATTTAGATATTTTGTGAGTTGCTATTCATCAGTGCAAGTTTCCTTGACTTTATCTAGATATTCCGATCGTAAGACTTGATATTTTTTGGTAAGAGATGTTATTTTCTTCCTAATGATGTTATTCTTTCAATATCATTATACCGAAATATTGGTATAAATTTTATTGTGGAATTTCTACCTTTTTGTGTCGGGGTTACTATTCACGAATACGGCACTATTCACGTATACGGCACCATTCACGAATACGGCACTATTCACCAAAAAAGTGAAAATTTCTTCTTTTTGTCCAAGATGTCTATTATGGTTACTATCTTTGATTGTATCCATGTTTTGATCTTTATTTTTTTAATTCTGCTTCACAATTGGTTATTATGGAGTATTATTGAACTTGGATAAACTATAATACGAATCTTTAATATTTGTCCTTTTGTCTCACTGGATTCGTTTTCTTTAAGACATTTTTCATCATCCTCAGTCTTAAATGATGATATTACTAAATATATTTGGCCTGTAGTGCAAAGATGAATGATTAACTGATGATATCTTTGGCCCGTAGTGCAAAGATGAACAGGTGTTGAGATGAACATGACCAACTAGTGATACAAATGAATATCTTTGGCCTATAGTGCAAAGATGAATATTTGATTCAAGATGTATATTGATTGATGTTACAGGGATAAAATATTGATGATGGACTTCTAAATCTTAGAAGATAGTAGAATTCTTTTTCTACTTGACTCTTCTAATGGATTAATGTTTCCGCTGCAGTTGTTGATCTAAAACTTGTTGTCTATTATATTTTATCAGATTTTTCCCTGTTGATGACTAATGATAATTTGTTGTATATTATCTTAGTCATAATATTCTTTACTGGGCTAGTTGAGCTCACCCTTTTCCTTTTTATTCCATTGTTCTTCTCACGAGGAGAGAATTTAGCAGGAACTAGCCAGGGTATGGAGTGATGATTCCAGATAGTTATTTTTGTAGTCCTTACTATTTTGTAAAATAGTGTATCAATAATTGTAATGAGGACTCTTTTTGAGTTTGTATACTGTCTATTAGACAATATTTGTATTCAAACTCAAAGTATATGTGTTAATCGTATTTTGCATCGACAATTGTATTCTTGAAGTTGTATTTGTTTACGTACTACATGTATTTGGCGACTCGTAATAGGTGATGTATACATATTTTGGGGCGTCATGGTTGATATCAAAGCTTAGGGAT
The DNA here is from genome assembly GCA_020205605.1 of Panax ginseng. Classification (NCBI taxonomy): domain Eukaryota; kingdom Viridiplantae; phylum Streptophyta; class Magnoliopsida; order Apiales; family Araliaceae; genus Panax; species Panax ginseng. The sequence continues at coordinate 136,997,035 of CM035145.1, read as the reverse complement.
ATGATCCCTAGTGAGATATATGAGACAAGAACTAGGAGGGAGAAACGCAGAATTCTTTTCGCTAGTATGACTGACTTAAGTTTATTTGGTATTTATTTGGTCTGATCGTAGTATATGGATAATATGTGACATGTCAATTAACCCTTGTTTTGTGGCATTATTTGAGAATGGCAGCTGGAAATATTAACAATGGAGTGAATGAGACCGTGGAGACACCTTTAATCAAGACCCGAGGGAATGTGCAACAGCTGAAGGCAATATTCCTCCCAGTAAACAACACTCTCCGAATAAATGATGAATGATGGGATGTTTAGAAGCTTTTTGCGGTTCATGCAAAATCGGGCGATGGAGACTCGTGTACAAAATACGGGTGGAAATGATAAGAATGCTTGCCGACTTGTCACAAATGCAAGATTCAAAAGTTAGGACCACCGAATTTATGGAAAGCCGGATCTGATCAAGGCGAAACGTGGGTCAAACAAATTACCAAGATATTCGATGTCTTGGGATGCACGGAGGAACATAAGGTTCCATTCGCCACCTTTATGTTCCGCGGTGAGGCAGATTACTAATGGGAATCTATGAAGCGTACCCAGCCAGCCGCACTCAACATGTCTTGGGAAACGTTTCAGAAACTATTTAATGACAAGTACTTTCCTGAAAGTATTTGTCATATGAAGGAGGTGGAGTTTATTAGACTGGAACAAAACAACATGACGGTGTCCCAGTACGAGGCGAAGTTTGCAGAGTTATCCAGGTTTGCACCTCATTTGGTCGAGAATAAGGAACGAATGACGAGGATGTTTCTGAGAGGTCTAAAACCCGAGATTCGTAAATACCTTATCTCTCATAAATTTTCTCTGTATTTAGATGTTGTCAACAGGGCTCAATTATTAGAGCGATATAATGAGTATGCCCAACCGAGGGACCACAATCAGGGTCATACCGATGACAACAGTCATCAGAGCGATGATAAACAGCGGGGAGGAAAGAATACATACAAAAGCGATAACCACTCGGGTGATAATCGTGGCCATGATAATAGGAGAAGTGAGTCAAGTGGAAATTTCAAAAAAAGGAGATTCAACAATGACGGGAAGACATCAGCAGCATCACTAGCACCAACAACAAATTCTAGGGGAGGAGAACGACCACCAGTTAGATGCGGAGAGGAGGGACACATAAGTCCAAACTGTTCACAGCCTTCCAAGGTGTGTTTCAGTTGTGGAAAAGACGGTCATATAGCCCGATTTTTTCCTAACGAAGTCAAGTCCAGCTAGGACGGCGACACCAAAGGCGACTATAGACAAAATAAAGTCGGTGGTTCAAGGGAGGGCGTTTGTCGTGACTAGATAAAATGCGAGAAACCCGAACGAGGTGATCACGAGTAAGCTAATCATAAACTCTTGCGAAGTTTATACCTTATTAGATACCAGTTCTACCCATTCTTTTATCTCTCCTACTTGTGCTCAACGTTTAAACTTGACTCCGGAGAAATTAGACCTTGACTTTTCTATTGAGACTCCGTTAGGAGAAACTTTCGTTACATCTACTGCTTATAAATCTTGCTTGATTCAGGTTAGTGCCATCACATTACCTGCCGATCTTATTTCATTGAAAATTCTTGCATTTGATGTGATTTTAGGGATTGATTGGTTAACCACGCATTATGCTAAAATTGATTATTTTCATAAGGTTGTTAGTTTTCATATTTCTAACCAACCTATTATGAAAATTCAAACAACCAAACCATTAAAGTCAATCAGTACTGTCATATCAAGCCATAAAGCTATTCGTTTATTGAAAAACGGATGTCAAGCTTTATTAGCCCATGTCACGGACTTGAACAAAACACGTCAGATTTGAATAAAAATTTTGTTGTTAGTGAATTTCCTGACGTATTTCCTGAAGAACTTATCGGTCTACCCCCAGAACGTGAAGTTGAATTCTTTATTGACCTTGAACCTGGTACAAAGCCCATTTCTAAAACCCCATATCGAATGGCTCATATTGAACTTCAGGAGTTAAAGGTCCAACTACAGGAGTTGTTGGACATCAGTTTCATTCGTCCTAGTACATCTCCTTGGGGTGCTCCTGTGTTATTCGTAAAGAAGAAAAACGGGAGTATGCGACTTTGTATTGACTACCGAAAATTGAACCATGTCACCATCAAGAGTAGGTATCCGCTACCTCGCATTGATGACTTATTTGACCAGTTCCAAAGAGCATAATTCTTTTCAAAGATTGATCTTCGTTCGGGATATCATCAGCTAAAGATTAAAACTGAGGATATTCCAAAGATTGCCTTCAGACTCGGTACGGGCATTATGAATTTTTAGTCATGTCTTTTGGATTGACTAATGCTCCTGCTACTTTCATGGATATGATGAACCGAGTATTCAAGGAATATTTGGATCAATTCGTTATTGTCTTTATTGATGACATCCTCATCTATTCCAAAAGTCGTGAAGATCATGAGCGCCATTTGAAGCTGGTACTGCAAAGGCTTCGTGAAAACAAGCTATATGCCAAACTGAAGAAATGCGAGTTCTGGCTTGAGGAAATAGCATTCCTTGGGCACGTGGTGTCAAAACATGGAGTATCTGTTGACGCGGAGAAGATTTAAGCAATACAAAGTTGGGAGCAACCGAAGTCGGGTGTTGAAATCGGTGACGAGCTCGGCTTAAATTTGGTTATTATCGGAGATTCGTGGAAGGATTTTCTCGAATCGCCATCTCGGTAACTCAAATGACTTATAAAGATACAAAATTTATTATGGAAGCGAGGGATGCGAGAAGAGTTTTCAAGAACTCGGGAGGAGACTCATTTCTAAGACTGCTCGACAATACCATCCGTTCGGATGGATTTGTTATCTCTGATGGTGCTTCTTGCATAAAGGGTTAGAATGTGTTCTCATGCAACATGGGAAAGTCATAGCCTATGCCTTGCGACAACTCAAAGAATATGAGAGGAATTATCCTATTCATGATTTGGAGTTAGCGGCAAATGCTGGCGTTGAAGATCTGGAGACACTACCTGTATGGGGAGAAAGTGGAGATCTATACAGATCATAAAAGCCTCAAATATTTCTTCACCCAAAAGGAACTCAACATGCGACAACAACGTTGGCTCGAAATGATGAAAGATTACGATCACACCATCCAATATCATCCTGGAAAAAGCAAACGTAGTAGTACGATTGAGTAGAAGATCATTTGCGGGTACGAGTGCAATGTTGTTAACACAAAGGCCCATTTTGTATGACTTGCAAAGGATGGAGATAGAGGTAAAGGCTCCAAGTAACCACATGATGATATCAAACATACGAGTAGAACCGAATTTAATCGATAAAGTTAAAGTTGCTCAAGCTACGGACATGAAATTGATGCGTATGAAGAAGAAAGTGCAAGAAGGTGCTATTCCATAAGCAAGAATCGATGAAGAAGGAATACTTCGAGTCAACTCCAGACTTTGTGTTCCTAACGATTTTGACTTGAAACATAGAATCATGATGGAGGCACACAACACACCATTTGCAATCCATCCTGGGAGTACCAATGTGTATCATGATCTTCGTTATACATTTTGGTGGAGCAATATGAAGAGAGAGATCGCGGAGTTTAACTCGAGGTGTTTAACTTGTCAACGTGTAAAGGCGGAGCATCAAGTGCCAAAGGGTCCATTACAACCACTTGAGATTCCGAAATGGAAGTGGGAACACATTACTATGGATTTCAAGTACGGGTCTTCCCAAGGTTTCTCAAGGCATAGATGCGATTTGGGTTATTGTTGATAGATTAACCAAGTCTTCCCATTTTCGCCTATACGGAAACTTATTCCTCGAACATCTTGTTAGTACATGTCGTAAATGAGATTGTGAAATTGCATGGCATGCCAAGATCCATAGTTTCGGATCGTGACCCAAGATTCATTTCACGATTTTGGGTTAGCTTCGTAAAGCTATGGGCACAGATTCTGATTCAGCCAAATTTTACCATCCTCAAAATGGATTCGGGCAATCGAGAGGACTATTCAAACTCTTGAAGATCTATTAAGACTCGTGTCCTAGATTTCAAAGGGAGTTGGGATAAGTACCTACCATTGGTGGAATTCTCTTACAACAACAGTTATCAGGCAAGTATAGACATGACTCCATTCGAGGCGTTGTATGGAAAAAAATGTCGTTCTCCAGTATATTGGGACGAGGTGGGTGAAGCAACATTGTTGGGACCAGAATTGGTACGCATAACTACAGAAAAGATCCAAACGATTCGACAACGTATACAAATGGCACAGGATTGACAAAAGAGTTATGCGGATCTTCATCGAAAGGACGTGAAATTTAATATTAGGGATCATGTATTTTTACGAATTGCTCCATGGAAGGGAGTTACAAGATTTGGGAAGACAGGAAAGCTCAATCCAAGATTTGTTGGTCTATTTGAGATTCTTGACCGAATATGAAATGTGGCCTATAGACTCACATTACCTCCAAGCATGTCTCGTGTTCATAATGTTTTTCACATATCTATGCTTTGTAAATATGTTAAAGACCCGAACCACATTATTGAGTTAGAACCAGACGAGATTGCTAAGAATTAACGTACGAGGAGGTACCTGTCAAGATTTTGGATAGAAAAGAGCATGTCCTACGTACCAAGGTTATACCACAGGTTAAGGTTTTGTGGAGGAACCATGCCATTGAAGAAATGACCTAGGAGTTGGAATTAGAAATGAAAGCGATGTATCCTCACCTTTTCGAAACACCAGGTACGTACATCAATTTCGAGGATGAAATTTCATAAGGAGGGGAGGTTGTAAGACCCCAACTTATTATAAATAAAATCGAATTTCCTCTATTTATTATTGTGATTAATAAAGTGTTAATTTGATATAATGCTTTGGTTATGGGTGAAATGTGCAAATTTTGCAAAATAAGCAAGTGGTTATAAAATATTCATTGTGTCGGAGAATATTCGTTTGGTCGTGAAATATTCTTTGTCTTTGCCGAGGAATATTAAATGCGATGATATGACCATTTATTTGTTGGTCCCATAACTTGAAAATGGTGGGATGAAGAAAACGACAAATTTGAATTTTACAAATAACGGCGTGAAGTTATTCTCAATTAACACTTGTTGGAATACACGTGGTTAAAATACGATGTCTGGCGTGGTTGCACAAAGAAGATACGGTGTTGCATGAATTTTGAATTATTGATTCTTACGTAAAAAGGCACTACTCAATAATTGTTACAGTAATTACTGTTCAATATTTTATTTTATTGATACAATAATTGCTGCGTTGATATTTTATATTATTGTTGTTTCAATAATTGTCATTGCACAGTATTTCCTATTATCAGATCAATAATTCATATTATTTGAATAATATTATTAGATAGCATTATTGACAATATCAAGAAAGTTCTGTCAAGGAGAGGTTTGGTCATCTAATTGCGCGCCAGTAAGGAGAAATCCTTATCGAAAAGTCCCCTCTTTCCTAGGAACGGCCTGGTTGTCATAATTGTGATTCTGTAATATTATATGTGAATAATTAATTATTGATTTATATGATAAGGAAATATTTATTTTATGTGCATATAAATGATGGATATATTTATTGAGGTTATAAATGAAGGAATAAATACTGAGGTATTTTATCAGTATTTTGTCGGTATGGAGGTATTAAAAATCGTTCGTATGTTGATTTCGGACATTTTCTGTTTGGAATTTGGAAAAACTTTCTTCTACAAAGTTGTAGAGAATTCAATTTTCTATGAAATGGACATAAAATTCGTATTTTTCTGATATAAGGGCTATTTATTATGAATTATTGAAGTTTTAGAAATAAATATTTTTATTAAAAATATGGTGGGCCCCACTTTTGGTTGGTGAAAATGTGCTGAAATTTTTATTCAAATGTGGTGGGCATGAATAGTAGAAGGTAAAGCCATCGTGTAAAGCAAAGTTAGTTTGCTTATATGTTAAAGCATTTTCCTATAAATAGGGTGCTTAGTTAGAATTGAAAATCACACCAGAAACAAGTTTTCTCTCTTTTTCTCTCTATATTATCGAGTGTATTTTGTGAGTATTTAGATACTTTATGAGTTGTTATTCATCAGTTCAAGTTTCCTTCAGCCTTATACCGATATTCCGATCAGAAGTACTGATATTTTGACACGAATACGGCACTATTCACGTATATGGCATTATTCACGAATACGGCACTATTCATCAAAACAATAAAAATTTCTTCTTTTTGTCCAAGATATCTATTATGGTTACTATCTTTGATTGTATCTATGTTTTGATCTTTATTTTTGAATTCTGCTTCACAATTGGTTATTATTGAGTATTATTGAACTTGGATAAACTGTAATACGAATCCTTAATATTTGTCATTTTGTCTCACTGGATTCGTTTTCTTTAAGATATTTTTCATCATCCTCAGTCTTAAATGATGATATTACTAAATATCTTTGGCTGTAAAGTAAAAGATGAATGATTAATCGATGAATATCTTTGGTAGGTAGTGTAAAGATGAATGATTAATCGATGAATATCTTTGGCCCAGTAGTGAAAAGATGAGCAAAGTTGAGATGAACATGACCAACCGGTGATACAAATGAATATCTTTGGCACCAGTAGTGCAAAGATGAATATTTGATTCAAGATGTATATTGATTGATGTTACTGGGGATAAAATATTGATGATGGACTTCTAAATCTTAGAAGATAGTAGAATTCTTTCTCTATTCGACTCTTCTAATGGATTGTTGTTTCATTGCAGGTTGTTGATCTAAAACTTGTTGTCTATTATATTTTATCAGATTTTTCCTTATTGAAGACTAATGATAATTTGTTTTATATTATCTTAGTCATAATATTCTTTACTGGGCTAGTTGAGCTCACCCTTTTTCTTTTTGTTCCATTGTTCTTCTTAGGAGGAGAGAATAATATGAATAAAACAGGAGCACCCCAAGGAGACGTACTAGGACGAATGAAACCAATGTCTAACAATTCCTGCAATTGGGTCTTTAACTCCTGAAGTTCAATAGGAGCCATTCGATATAGGGCTTTGTAAATGTGTTTTTTACCGGGTTTAAGGTCGATACCAAACTTGATTTCACGCTCCGGGGGTAGGCCAGGAAGTTCTTCGGGGAATACTTCAGGGAATTTGTTAACAATAGAAATATCATTCAAATCTGACGTATTTTTGTTTCAATATGTGACATGAGCTAAAAAAGCTTGACATCCGTTTTTCAATAAACGAATAGCTTTATGGCTTGAGATGACCATGATTGATTTTAATGGTTTGGTCACTTGAATTCACAAAATAGGTTGATTAGGAATATGAAAGATAACAACCTTACGAAAATAATTAATTTTAGCATGATGAGTAATTAACCAATCAATCCCTAAAATCACGTCAAATGCAAGTATTTTCAAGGAAATAAGATCGACAGGTAATGTGCGGTTACCGATTTGAATCAAACAAGACTTATAAACAGTGGATGTAATAAAGGTTTCTCCCAACAGAGTTTCAACCGATAAGTCAAAGTCTAATTTCTCCAGAGTCAAATTTAAACGTTGAGAGCAAGTAAGGGAAATGAAAGAATGGGTAGAACCAGTATCAAATAAAGTATAAGCTTCACTAGAGTTTATGATTAGCTTACCCGTGATCACTTCGTTCGGATTCCTCTCTTTTTGGGAGGTTACGACAAACGCCTCCCTCAACTACTCTGGGTTTTGTCTTATGGGACACCCTTTGATGCCTCAATCCCACCGGACTTAACTTTGGTGCATGACAAAATCGGCCTTTGGGTGACTGCTAGCTTTGGACCGATGTGTCCTTCCCTCCACATTTGTAACTATACGATGGGTGGTGGTTCGCCTTCCTTAACAACGGTTGTTGGTCCGACGCGTCTTTCCATCATTGTTGAATCTCCTTCTTGAAATGTCCACTTTTATTGTCTTGGCCATGATTACCACCGAAGTGGTTACCATTTTTGGCATGTTGATTCCCTCCACGTTTGTTATCACCGCTTAGATGACTGTTACCACTGGTATTTTCATTCTGTCGGCTGCTTTCTCTTGGTCACGTTGACTCGTTATCCCACTCCAATAACTGAGCCATATTTACAACATCTGAATACAAACACAGTTTATGAGAAATAAGATATTGACGTATCTCCGGTTTCAAACCTCTTAAAAATATCCACATCATTCTCTCATCATTATCAACCAAGTGGGACGCAAACCGGGACAACTCCACAAACTTAGCTTCGTACTGCGACACGGTCATATTATTTTGTTCTAACTTAATGAACTCTACCTCCTTCATGTGACGAATACTTTCAGGAAAGTACTTGTCATTGAACAGTTCTTGGAATTTCTACCAAGACATCTTGATGTGGCGGTGTTGAGTACGCTTTCGATTCCCACCAAAGAATCTGCCTCTCACAACATAAAGGTGGCAAAGGAACCTTTTGCTTCTCGGCACATCCCAAGACATCAAATATCTTGGTGATCCGCTTTATCCACGCTTTCACGCCTTTAAGTGGTTTTGGCTCTCCAATAAACTCTGGTGGTCCCAGCTCCTTAAACTGTTTAGCGGTGACCGTCCGAGAGTTTCCAATGTTTCCACCTACATTTTGGACAGGAGCCGCTCTCGCCTGATGTTGCATGAATTGCATAAAGTCTCTGAACATTCCATCATTCATCATTTGATCGTTGTTGTTTACCTGAGGATTATTGTCTTCTTGTTGCACATTATCCTGGGTATTGATCTGAGGTGACTCAAAGGTCTCCTGTGCTCCATTGCTATTCTCAATATTCTCGGATGTCATTTTCAAATACTGCCACAAAACAAAGGTTAATTTACATGCAACATATTATCCCTATACTCTGACCGACCAATTAAATACCAAATAAACTTAGGTAGGTCATACTAGCGAAGAAATTTCCCGTCTCTCCCCTCCTAGTTCTAGTCTCACATCTTAGCCAGGGATCATATCCCTAAGCTTTGATACCAACTGTGACCCGCATCTAGGACTTGGATTGCTCCTCACAATGATACCTATCAACTTGCCACCGTTACTCACGGCGTCCCCTACGAAAAGTCTGGTTTCGGTGCATCCCAAGACTTGGAAGTCACTAGATAAAGGCTCGGGACTCTTTTTTCTATGGCATTGATACCAACTGTGACGCCCCCAAAATAGGTATACATCACCCATCTTGAGTCGCCAAATACATGGTACAAAATTCAAATACAACTTAATTATACAACAATGTGTGTAAAATACGACAAAAACATAATCTAAGAGTTTTAATAAGAATATTGTCATCTAGACAATATCCACACTCAATGGAGTTCTCATTACATTTATTGTCACACTATTTAATGTAATAGTGAGAACTACTAATGCTTATCATCCGGACCGTCACTCTTCGCTCCCGACTAGTCCCTGCTTACGCTCTCATTTCTCAAGAGATCGATGAAAAAGGGGTGTGCTCAACTAGCCCGAAGAAGAAATATTATGACTAAGATAATGCGAATAAATTATCATTAGCCTTCAATAATGTTAAACCGATAGAATATATAATGAGCACAACAAGTTTAATCTGCAATTTTAACAAGCAACCCATTAGAAGAGTCAAGTAGAGCATAAAATCTACTATCTTCTATGATTTAAAAAGTTTTCATCAACTTTATCGCTGAGACTCAACTTAATAAATAAAATCGAATCATCCCTGCATCACGGCCAAAGATATTAATGTAATCATCAGTGGTCATGATTATACCGAATTATCCCTAGTCATAATCATACCAACAATTGTCCATCAATGAACTACAGGCCCATGAGGACTTTTACCACATCATTCGTCACATTACGGTCATGATTACACCGAATAATCCCTGGTCATAATCATACCAAGTCCATCTATGCACGTAAGCTAAAGATGACTTTAATCATAATATAAGCATGCGGATGATGACAATGACATAATAATTCAATAAAACAAGTTCAAGGATAAATTTTAAAGATTTATAATTTTAATTTATCCAGAAACCAATATCGTCCAAATTGTCAACATTATACTTCTTTGTGGAGTAAAATTCAAGAATGCTCAGAAGAATATTTCCATGAAAAGATACTGGATGAAGCGCAAATATCAAGGATATTCCACTAATTTCATGGAGTATAGAAGCCAAAACTTTAACCAACTAAGTATAATAGAATATATGAACCCATATAAATAGATTTTTATACGCCATGCAGAATCCACGTAGATGCATCATTTCCATAATTTAATAAGAAATGAATACGAAGGATCATTCACCATGCATGCAGTAATCCACATAGACAAAGTTATTCCAACAAAATAATAAAGAATGGAATAACGGAAGAATTCACCAAAGCGTATGTAATCCACACGGCATGTGTTATTCTAACAGTAATAATAAAGAATGGAACCAAAGTCATGTAACTAAGCATGCATGTGATATTTCAATGTAATAATAAAGAATGGAACCAGTCATGCGTAATCAAAGACAGCATGTGATATTCCAAATGTAATAATAAAGAATGGAATAAAAAGCAGAATTCACCGGCATTTAATGATCACGCATGCATAGACGGGTTATTCCAATGTAATAATAAAGAATAGAATAACGTAAGAATTTTACCATGTATGAAGTACTTCGTGATGTATATGTTATTCCAACATAATAATAAAGAATGGAATAACAACCCTTACGAGTATTGAAAGAAAATAACTCTCTTCATGAATACGAAATTATAATACCCCTTACCTGTAAGAAGATCGATATCGAATAAATAGTGAGGTACTGAGACTTCGCCTTCTCTCTCTATAATAATTGCTCTATAGCTTTAGTGAATTGGTGAGAAATGAAGGAAGAATGAGCTTCTATTTATAGGAAAATATAGTTTCGATAATTGCACGTTTTGGGGCTCAAAATATTACAGTATAATACCTTCCTCTTTTTCTTTATTTTTAATTTAGTCATGCAAGTATTATCAAACTTGCACCACCTCCCCTAATAGTAAATAATGTGAATTAATAGTTCATTCATGTGACTTAATAGTATAATCATGTGAAAAAAAACTAATTACAATATAGTACCTTCAACTATACCTCCATTTTTAACTTAGTCATACAAGTATTATCAATCTTGTACCACCTCCCCTAATAGTACAAGAATGTGAATCGATAGTACACACATGTGAATAAATAGCTATAATCATGTGAATTAATAGTAATTAATTGCTCATTTATCCGGTTAATAACCCGGTTGGTCAACATAACCTCCAGACATCAATTATTATCGAAATAAATGTCAATTTTCACTAACACTAATAATTCCAACACAATGGAACTATCCATATCATCTTTAATCAACACAAACTTATTCATCATTAATATTATAACTCACAATATTTAACAATTAGTTCGTTCCCAAGAAAGAGGGAGCTTTCTGATAAGGATTTCTTCTTATTGGCGCACAATTAGGTGACCAAACCTCTCCTTGACATAACTTCTAGACATTGTCAATATTGCAAATAATAATATAAATAACTTTTTTGTCTCAATTATTGATTTAATAATAAATAAATATTATGCAGATGATACTGTGACAATAATTGAATCAATAATATGAGAATATGATGAAAGAATTCATCGTAGCAATAATTGAGTATATTCGAGTGACTTTTACGTAAAGCATCAATAATCAATAACATCTACTATGCAACCACGGTATAATCAGTATTTTTTACTACGGGTAGTTCAACAGGTTTAATTGGTAACACTTTCGCCAAGTTATTTTATAAAGATCATTCTACGTCGTTTTTCAACTATGACAATATTGGTTGTAGGGTCACCATTGATTGTCAGCCGCCGTCGAATATTCCTGTTAAAACGAATATTCAATTCCCCGACCAATCGAATATTATATAACCACTTGCTTACTTTGCAAAATTTATAAATATTACCCACAACTATAACATTATATCAAATCCACACCATAATATTCAAAAATATATTTCGAGAAAATTATTCTTTATTCATAAAAGTTATTGTCTTACATAAAACCCCAAATTTTATGAATAAAGATTTAATTTTCTCTAAATATTATTTTGAATAGTAAGGTGTTGATTTGATATAATGCTATAGTTATGGGTGATATGTGCAAATTTTACAAAGTAAGCAAGTTGTCATAAAATATTCATTTGGTCGAGAAATATTCTTTTTATCGGAAAATATCCGTACGATGGCACAATCATTGGTGGACCCCATAACGGAATGATTGTCGGATATAGAAAGCAACAGAAATAACATTTTTTAAAAATTAGCGATAAAACTTTTACCGTTAACTGTTGAAATACCGGTGATAAAATAACAGTAATAGACGTTGTTGCACAGTAGCACACGATATTGCACAGTATCTCTGATTATTGATGCTTACGTAAGAAGTCACTTAGTTTGATTAAATTATTGCTACAGTAGTTGCTGTACAGTATCTCATATTATTGATTCAATTATTGTCACAGTATTATCTGCATAATATTTTATATTATTAAATAAATAATTGAGACGACACAGTTATTCATATTATTATTTGCATTATTGGCAACGTTTAGAAAGTTCTGTCGAGGAAATGAGTTAGATTATTTAATTGTTCGCCAATAAGGAGAAATCTTTAACGGAAACCCCCTCTTTCCCGAGAACGATCTGGTTGTTAATATTGTGAGTTATAATATTAATGATGAATAATTATTGAAAGATTAAAAATGTGTTTATTGAAGATAAATGAATTGTGATAAATATTTATTCAATTTTTGATATAAATAGAGGGGTTTGTCATGAGGCATTTGTTGTAAGTTTGAATTATTATTCTATGGGGAGATGCACTAATTTTTCAGACCATTGGTTGAGGTTTTAATTGTAAATCAATATGGACCGTCGATTGAGGTTTTAATAATAAATCAATATGGACCGTCGGTTGAGATTTTAATATAGTAAATCAATATAGATCGTCCGTTTTAATAGTAAATCAATCTGGACCGTCCGTGAATCAGTTACTATTTAGTCCATTCTCCTATAAATAGAAGCTCATTACTTCATTCTTTCTTACGAATTCACTAAAACTATAGAGAGAGAAACTATAGAGAGAATAAGAAAGAAAAAAGAAGAGTATTCTACTACTACACTATTGCAGTATCCAATCTCCTACTGAGGTAAGAGATATTATTTTTCGTATTCATAAGGAATTTTATTTTTCGTATTCGTAAGGGATATTATTTCTTTCTTATTCGAAAAGGATGTTATTTACTTCATACTCATAAGGGTTGTCATTCTATTCTTTATTAATCTGCGGGAGTAACATGTCTACGCGGATTACCGCATGCATGGTGAATAACCCTTCGTATTCATTCTTTATTAATCATGGAGTAACATTGCTCACGCAGATTACTCAGATATATGGTGAATGACCCTTCATATTTATTCTTTATTAATCTGCGGGAGTAACCTGTCTACGCGGATTACCGCATGCATGGTGAATAACCTTTCGCAATTCATTCTTTATTAAATTGTGGAAATGATCTGTCTACGCGAATTACCGCATGACGGGTGAAAATACATTTGCAGTTTCGTATATTCTTTTATACTCGTATGAGATATCATTTCTTTTGTACTCATCAAGGGATGTCATCTTCTTTCATATTTCTCCATTTATGGTATGAATTTATTGTTTGTTTCCATAACCTTATTATTAAATGGTGAAAACCCTTGAAATTAGTGGAATATTCTTAATAGTTTGTGCTTCATCTATTATCATTTCACTATTGGTCTGAACTTTCTTATTGAAATTGTAATATTTTCATGGCGGGATATTATTCATTTGGAATACTATTCATTCGAGATACTATTCATTCGGGATACTTGTTATTCGAGTACTATTCACTCGGGGTACTATTCACGGGGTAATACTCACTCGGGTACTATTCACGATAAAATTGATTTCTTTTCTGTCCAAATTATTTTTGATACATGAATATCATTACTATTGAATTTTACTCCATAATTAATTATCATGTTAACAATTTGGACATTCTTGAACTCTGGATAAATTGAATTATAAATCTCTAATATTTATCATTGATCTCACTTGATTGATTCCTTATATCATTGTCATCATCCTCATGCTTATATTGTGGTAAAAGTCATCTTTGGCCCGTAATGCATAGATGAACTGTTGATTAGTATGATTATGACCAGGAATTGTGTATTGGTATAATAATGACCTGTAATGTTATAGACAAATGTTGTGGTGAAAGTCCTCTTTGGTCCGTAGTGCATAGATGGACAATTGTTTGGTATGATCATGACCACTGGTGATACTAACGAATATCATTGGCCCGTAGTGCATGGATAATTTGTTGATTTGAAATATTTATTGATTGGTGTTACGGGGATAAAATATTAAGGATGGACTTTTAAATCATAGAAGATAGTAGACATCATGTTCTACTTGACTCTTCTAATGGATTACTATTTCCGCTGCAGTTGTTGATCTAAAACTTGTTGTCTATTATATTCTATCAGATTTTTTCCTGTTGAGGACTAAGGATAATTTGTTCTACATTATTTTAGTCATAATATTCTTTACTGGGCTAGTTGAACTCACCATTTTCCTTGTGGTTCCATTGTTCTTCTCAGGAGGCGAGAATGTAGCTGGGACTAGTCGGGGAGTGGAGTAATGGTCCAAGATAGTTATTTAAGTAATCCTCACTATTTTGAAAAATAGTGTGACAATAATTGTAATGAGGATTTTATTTGAGTTTGGATATTGTTTACGAGACAATATTTGTATAAAAACTCACATCGTATGTTGTCGTATTTTACACGACAATTACTAGTTGTATAAATGAAGTTTGTATTTGAATTCTGTACCATGTATTTTGACGACCCAGAATGGGTTGTGTGGACATATTTTGGGGGCGTCACAAAAGATACGTTAACATGTAAATCTCTAAAAGATTAAAATAAATACTCAATATGTTAATATAATTCAAACAGTACAAATACGAATTCTATGAATCAATATCCACATGAAACTACCATATTAATTTCACAAGGAACAATAATGTGAAACAATAACGAAATTCAAAACGATAAACAAAACGAACTAATAAAATTTAACAAGAGTATCGCTGAAGGAGTACGGAATCCGTACCTGGATTAAGTAATGTAATACCCAAAAATTTATATGATCCAATATCTTCTCGTTAAACTCCTTTAGTCTCAGCTAATTAAACAAAATAATAATTAATTTAAGTATGTTTGTAAAATTATTCTTTTCATCTTTAAACATTTAATTAACTCATTTTATTATTATTAATATTTTATATCCAAAATTCAACCCCCATATTATTATATTAGATTGGTATATTATGATTTTATTTTATTTTACCAACTGTAATGTCAAATACATGGCCTGAATTCTACCAAAATTTTCACTTAATATATTGTTCATAGTATTAAGAATATGGAGCTTAAAAGTACATAATATATATATTAAGTAACTTAATAACATAACTCATATGAAAAGTACATAACATGTTATATATGTTAATAAAGCAACTCACAGGCAAAGACTCACGCATGGCAAAAGAAATCCAAATAAAGGATTGATTACCTCTCTTACACTCACAAGAATACCAGTACGAATTTGTCACTTCCTTTCTCTTTATATGTGAATTGTTTCCTTTTCTACCTTAACCGAACCTTTTGTGTCTCTGCTAGCCGCCAGACGCTGCTCCTTTCTTGCCTTTTCTAACCCATTCTCTTACAGCTAGGCTCTAAATTATAAAACTTTGTTTGGTTTAAGTACTTAATTAACCCGTTTATTTCCCTTCCATACTTATCATATCCTATATATTGTATTTATAAAATACCAAGTGCACTCCAAAAATCCAAACAAAATATCCATAAATCATTTCTGCTAATTCAGAAACTATTTACAAATAAAAATATTTTATTTAGTAAATTAATTTTATTATATTAAAATAATTTATTTACCATAGATTACTTTAATATCCACTCAAGGCATTCATCGCAAAATAATCTGCTTTCCGAAATTTTTTACATAATAAATATATTTTAGTATATATTTATCATGTCTCAATTCCCATGCATGTTATACTACAACTAATTATCTATAAGCAATTCAATAAATCAAATATTAGATTGATTTTTCATCAAAAATTGCTTCTCACAATTTATTAAGTATAATAAATATTAATTATTATACTTGTCATATCACAATATCCACATATTATACTACACATGCTAATATATGCAATATAATAACACATATCTAAATAAAATAAAATAAAATAAAATTTTATTCCAATAAATCTTTATTTTATTTACTCAATGCGATTCGTTACAGTTTTACATGTTTGAAAGGCGGGGCTCGGAGTAATGGTTTCTACGTGAACGAATCGTCTTGGACGCCGGATGATTCCCGGATGTTTAAGGAATGCAAAATTGAAATGGTCTCAGGGTTATGAATTTGAATCCCTAGTTGCAATTTTCACTGATGAACCGTTTACTGAATTTTGTTGAACTTGGAAGTTTAGATAAGATTTCTCTTTCAATAAGTTGCAATAGCTTGTTCGCCTGTTAAAAAATTTATTTGGACTGTAGTAAATTATATTTGTTGATTGCTTTGATTTCAAAGAGTTGAGTACTTAAAATCTACAAAACGAGAATAGTTATTCAACCTAAAATTAAAATTAATTGAGAGAATATATATATAAGGCAAATACAGAAAATCAACGACAGGAAAATATACAGAAACACAAAATTTACATGAAAAGTCCAAATCCAGAAAAATCACACACGAGAGGTAGAAGATATTATTATATCAAAATGCGAATAATATAAACGGTGAATAAATTTAGAAAAGTGAAAAAAATAAATAAAATTAAAACCCTAATTACTATAACATATACGTAACCAGGCCAAAACCATTCGTTCTTACTTATCCACTACCACCACCTAAATCTTTGTTTTCTTTTTATTTGTATTGTTGCATAAAATATTTTGGGTCACATCAAAATCCGGTTCCAAAATAAAATTTCGAGATACACATATAGGTATATATATACACACGTCCATCTCAACCCTGAAATCAACACAAATTAATCTTTAAAAAACAAGACATACAAATGCATACAAAAACTCAGTTTGACCATTTTCTTTGACAAGAACTGGTCATTGGTATTTGAGAGACTTTTCTTTAAGTTGAACATTATTATTATCTTAATATCAAATTCTTTCTCCTATACGAAATCCCCACACCATACCTTCTTTCCCTGAGCTAGCATTTACAAATTAATGTATGCTCAAAATTTCTCACCGCGCCTTAATCTCATCATCACCGCCGTCCTTTTTCTAACATCTTGGAGTTCATTTCATGGCTAAGAAGCTGTTGAATTAAAATACTCGGAGTGCTTTAGTCCTTTCAAATGCGGCGAAAACTTACAAATTATTAGCTACCCTTTTTGGGGAGAAAATCGACCCTCCTACTGCGGCCTTAAAGGGTTCGAGCTCAAATGTCATAACAATAATAATGCTACCATAGATATAGGTACTGATCTGGATTTTCGCCTACTTCATATCGATCAGTACACTCGGGAAATAAGGATTGTACGCGATGATATTAGTGAGGATGATGCTAATATTTGTCTGCCTATAGGGTCATATACCATTCCAAATAAAACAGTTTTAGGTTACAATTTTGCCACCAAACTTATTTACTTATTCTATGATTGTCCCTCGGGTCTAGACGTATAATTACCATTTGGTTCGACATGGGACAATTTTACATGTTTGAAAGGCGGGGCTCGGAGTAATGGTTTCAGATTTTAGTGTAAAAGTTGCAGATTTTGGCTTGTCGCGTTTATTCCCATTTAATGTCACACATGTTTCGACAGCTCCACAGGGTACTCCTGGATACGAAGACCCCGAGTATCACGAATGCTATCATCTGACGGATAAAAGTGATGTTTATAGCTTTGGCGTTGTTTTGATTGAGCTTATATCATCTAAGCCTGCTGTAGACATCACTAGGCATCGCCACGAGATTAACTTATCAAACATGGCCATAAACAAGATTCAGAATGATGCATTGCACGAGCTTGTGGATCCGAATCTTGGATTTGAATCGGATTATGAGGTACGAAAAATGATCGGTGAAGTGGCAGAGTTGGCATTCCAATGTTTGCAAAATGAGAGGGATTTGAGACCATCTATGGAAGAGGTATTAAAGAAGTTGAAGGGAATTCAAAGTAAATATTATGGTACCAAAAATCAAGTTGAGGTTGATCTTTTAGATGATGATGCTTTGCTGTTTAGCGGTGACCACCCGAGAGTTTCCAGTGTTTTCACCTACATTTTGGACAGGAGCCGCTTTCGCCTGCTGTTGCATGAATACAAATATTATCTACTAGAGATTATACAAATTCAAAAGGAGTTCTCATTATAATTATTATCACACTATTTCACAGAATAGTGAGGACTACTAATACTATCCTCTGGACCATCACTCCGTTCCCCGACTCGTCCCAGCTATATTTTCATTTCCTGAAGAGAACAGTGAAAGAAAGGGTGAGCTCAACTAGCCCAGTAAGAAATATTATGACTAAGATAATGCAGAATAAATTATCATTAGTCTCCAACAATGTTAAACTAATAAAATATAATAGACATCAAGTTTAACTGCAGCGGAACAAGCAATACATTAAAAGAGTCAAGTAGAAAATAAAATCTACTATCTTTTATGATTTAAAAGGTTTTTCATCATCAAGTATCACCAGACTCACAATAATAAATAATCCACATCATCGAATCACCCCCGCACTACTGACAAGGATATTCTTTAAGATCACGACCACAATTATCCATGACTACTGCCAAGAATATTTGTGTATTCATTAATGGTCATGATCATGCCAACAATCATCCATCAATGCACTACGGGCCAATGAGAACTTTTACCACATCATTTGTAACATTACTACCATGATTACAATCAATAATCTTTGGTCATAATCATATCAAGTTCATCTATGCACTACAATAATGCCACGTATGACTTTCAACAAAATATAAAACATGAGGATGATGACAATGATATAAGAATTCAATAAAACAAGTTCAAGAATTATTTTATCCAGAATTATTAACGTCCAAATTGTCAACATGATCTTTGTTTTGTAGAGTAAAATTCAAGAATGATCGTAAGAATATTTCCATGAAAAGATCTTTGGATGAAGCTGCAAATATCAAGGATATTCTACTAATTTCATGGAGTATAGAAAGTCAAAACTTTAACCAACCGAGTATAATAAAGAATGGAATAACAAAAGAAATCACCATGCACGCAGTACTTGCAGATGTATGCATTATTCCAATGAATAATAATAACGGAACCAGTGCCGTGCAAAATTTGCACCGAAGCGGTGATGTTCCAACAGAATAATAAAGATTTTAACCGGTCCTGTGTAAAACACATGCATGTGATGTTCCAACAGAATAATAATAAGATTTTAACCGAACCCGAATTGTAAAACACATGCATGTGATGTTCCAACAGAATAATAATAAGACGGAACCAGTCCTGTAAAACACACAGATGTGATGTTCCAATGTAATAATAATAAATGTCACCAAGTATAGGGTGAGATCACAGCGTGATACAAAAGTTATTCCAATGTAATAATAAGAAATGGAATAACAACAGCTTCTCTTCTTCATGAATAAGAAAGAATAACACCCCTACGAATACAACAAATAATATTTCCTACCTTAAAGAAGAAGAAGTCTTCGGATATATAAGTAGTGAAGTAGCGAGAATATTTTCTTCTTTCTCTCTATAGTTTATCTCTCTGAGTTTCAAAGTGAATTCGCAAGAAAAATAATGAATGAATGAGCTTCTATTTATAGAAAAATAGAATGCATAATAACTAACTCATGAATCAATTAGAGATTGATTTACTTTAACTGACGGTCCATATTTAAAGCAAAATAAAATATAATATATTCTATTTATAATCTAATAAAACGAATAACTTTATAAAAGATTTTACTACGCAAACACTATGCAGTACACTACGCAAATACTATGATAATAAAATATAATATATTCTAATTATTATCTAATAAAATGCAGAGATAGCTTTATAAAAGTATTCTATTTTATATAAAAAGATTTTACTATACAAAACACTATACGACACTACGCAACACTACGCATAATAGAATATAATATATTCTATTTATGTAATAATTTTATAAAAGTATTCTGCTTTTATATAAAAGATTTTCTCGATTATTACATTAATAATACCAACAAAACTGAGTGACTTATCACTTAAGCATCAATAATTAATACCGTAATGCTATTACTATGCAACCACGCCAGACATCGCATTTTTTAACAATCGTGTGTTTCAACGCTTAATCTGTGAAACTTCACGTTATTTTCATAAAGTATTTTTGTCGCTTTTTTAATCCGATAATAATTCCGTTAGGAGAGTCCACCAATAATTGTGTCGTTGTACTAATATTCCATGTTAAAACGAATATTCCCCGATCAATCGAATATTATATAACAACTTGCATACTTTGCAAAATTTATAAATATTACCCACAACTATTATATCAATTTTACTCCATAATATTCAAAAATAATATTTATAGAAAATTCATCTTTATTCAAAAAGTTGGGATTTTACATATGTTCATCTTCGAAATTTACGAGTGATCTGGAGTCCCACTTCCGAAAAAAGATCTGATTATCATGGAATTAATTTAATAGTAAGTTGGTTAATTGATTAATACACCGTTGACACACATAGAAAGATCATTTTTAGCCTGCGTGTCGACATTGTATTGGTCATTTGACCAAAATACTAACCACTCTCTCAAAAAATAATAAAATTAATTAAAAAACAAGTGACTAATATATATAAATGAATAATTTGTTTAATTTGTATAATAAAAATTTTAAAATTAGCCAAAAAACAAAAAATAAAAATATATTTAATTATTTTATAATTTATATCAAATAAATTTTTATTTATAATTAAGCTATTTATAAAATAAAAATCCAAAAATATGCTAATTAAAATTAAGGAAACGTGAAATATATTTAGGGGAAATGGAAGAAAATTATAATAAAATCGAAAAATTTAGCAAACAATACATGATCGAAATTAAAAAATGAAAAGAGTTATTTAGTTATTTTTGTAATTAATAGAAAATGTTTTTTTATGTAATTAATAACAAATATAATTGAGGAAATTATTAAAATTATAAACTTAAAATATTTTAAAATTAAAAACAGCTTTTAATTAATGATTTTTAATTAATGATTTTTAAATTTAAAATATTTTAATTTTATAATTTTATAATTTCTTCAATTAAAAGCAGCTTTTAATTAATAGATTTTTAATTTTAAAATATTTTTAATTAATGATTTTTAATTTTAAAATATTTTTAAGTTTATAATTTTATAATTTAATCAATTAAAAAGTTTTAATTAATGATTTTTAATTTTAAAATATTTTTAAATAATGATTTTTTTAAAAATAGCTTTTAAATAATGATTTTTAAAATGCTTTTAATTAATGAGATTTTTAATTGATGCTTTTAATTAAAAGATTTTTAATTTTAAATATTTTTCATTTTATAATTTTTTAATTCCCTTAATTATATTTTTTTATTAATTATATATAAAACATTTTCTATTAATTACAAAAATAACTAAATAACTCTTTTTTATTTTTTAATTTCTAATTCATGTATTTTTTTGCTAAATTTTCCGGTTTTATTATAATTTTCTTTCATTTCCTAAATATATTTCACATTCCCATTAATTTTAATTAGCATATTTTTGGATTTTTATTTTATAAATGGCTTAATGATAAATAAAAATTTATTTGATATTAATTACAAAAATAATTAAATATATTTTTTTATTTATTTTCTTGTTTTTTGGCTAATTTTTTAAATTTATATTATACTTTAAAATATGTTTTCCCATTTTTTCATAAATACTTTCCTCCAGATCCAAATCATCACTGCCACGTCGCATACTAACTGCCACATAGGCTTTTTTTGGACAACTCAGCAGCTGATGTGTCATTTTTCGTTAAAGTCAACCTGACTTAACGGTTTTTTAAACATTTTGTTATAGAAAAGTCGAGTACAGTGAGTTGACTGTAAGAAAAAAAAGTTCAGTTATCCATCTATAAGTAGACATATAGTACAGTAACTGAAAAAACATTTAACCTAACTGAAATGATATGCTTGTTTATTTATTGAAAGTTTAGGTGTATTAATGTTCCATTCTATTCAAATACTACTCTATATTTCTTTTTTATTAGAATGGAAAAGTAAACTTTAGACAATGGGGGGGGGGGGGGAAGGTTGCACATAGTTATTAATGATTGTTGTCTACATATATATTGAACATTGAAATGGTCTAGGATGGAAAGGAAAATATGTTGTCTACACTAGTGAAGGTTTTACTCGTCTCTCCCCTCCTAGTTCTAACCTCAGATTTTCGTTAGAGATCATATTCCTAAGCTCTGATACCACATGTGACACCCCCAAAATAGGTCCACACAACCCAAATTGAGTCGCCAAAATACATGGTACAGAATCCAAATACAGGAATGATATTCATGTAAGAAAAATAATTTGGACAGAAAAGAAAATTAAATTTTATTGTGAATAGTACTCATGAATAATGGCGTACGAATAGTATCGATCATGAATAGTACCGTATGAATAGTACCCTAAATGAATAGTACCCCAACATGAAAAGATTAAAATTTTAATAAGAGAGTTCAGACCAATATTTCAGTGAAATGATATTAGATGCAGCACAAAACTCAAGGAATTTCTAATCATTTCAGGAATTATAGAAGCAATAGTAAGTTTAAATTTAGGAATATAAAATGAAATAATACAAGAAACTGCAAATAGATTTTCATCCGTTATACGATAATCCGCGTAGACATATCATTTCCACAAACTTAATAAAGAATGAATACGAAAGGTTATTCACCAGGCATGCGATAGTCCGCGTAGACAAGTTATTCCCACAGATTAATATGGAATGAATACGAAAGGTTATTCACCAGGCATGCAGTAGTCCGCGTAGACATGTTATTCCCATAGATTAATAAAGAATGAATACGAAAGGTTATTTACCAGGCATGCGGTAATCTGCGTAGACATGTTATACCCACATATTAATAAAGGATGAATACGAAGGGTTATTCACCATGCATGCAGTAGTCCGCGTAGACAGGTTATTCCCACAGATTAATAAGGAATTGAATGAAAACCCTTATGATTATAAAAAAAAATAACATCCTTTACGAATACAAAAGAAATAATACCTCTTACCTTAGTAGGAGGTTGGATAATGTAATAGTGTAATAGCAGAATACTCTTCTTCTTCTCTCCCTCTCTCTCTATAGTTTCTCTCACTATAGCTGGTGATTATAACTTTGCTCTTCAAATTAAAATGGTAGGAAATAATGAATGGATGAAGGAGTATTTATAGGCTAGGAAAAGATGGTAAATTACAAGGTTAATTATACTTTAGTACATTCATCTTTGCCTCTATTTTAAATTTAGTCCTTCAAGTATTATCAATCTTGCATAACCTCCCGTAATAGAACTTGCATGTGAACCAATAGTTTCTTGCATGTGAACCAATAGTTCCTTACATGTGAACTAATAGTAATTAATTCCTCATTTATCCGATTAATTACCCGTTTGATCAATTTAACATCTAGAAAGCAACTATTATCGAAATAAATGTCGATTTTCACTAACATTAATATTCCTAACAAAATGAAAATATTTTTATCAACAATTATTCCTCATTAATATTATAACTCACAATATTGACAACCAGATCCTTCCTAGGAAAGAGGGGACTTTTCGATAAGGATTTCTCCTTGTTGGCAACCTAACCCCTTTCCTCCACAGAACTTTCTAGACATTTTCAATAATACAAATAATAATATGATAATATGAATAAAAAACCCTATTTCACTTAGCAGCGCCGCTCTTGTTTTCTATTTTAATTTTTGCTCTTATCTCCCCCTCTCTCCGTTCACCACCTCTGGCGTTCCCTACCTCCAACGGAATCCATCGTCCCCTTCTCCACCCCCTCTTCTCCCGTCTTTGGCCTCCACTTATTTTTCTGTTATCTCCACTCTCTATCTATCTCTAGCTTGGCATGAATGAGTTGGAGCGCTACACCTCCAAATGATGCATCTCTTCAACAAGATATTTTATATTATTTTTTCAATTTTTCTTTTTTTCTTTCTAAGATTTCGTGTATTGTGTTATATATCAAACTGGTTGTTAATTAATTGAAGTAAATTACACTTAATTATTATTAATTTGAAGATGCATAAATTAATTTAAGGGTATGATGTATTTAGCTTTGGGCAGAATCTTTTCATCTATTCCATTTTATTTGTTCATTGATCTACAATTAGCCCTAATTTGTATAATTTTTCACTTGAATCATTTGGCATAATACACAGGTTATATGTTTTTGCACTTGAATCAGCTGACATAATTTATTTTTTTTTGTTAATTAATGTATGTTTATGAAATAGCCCTAATTATTTTTAATGTGATTAATGAGATTATGTTTATGGTAGCAATTTTTTCGTGGATCAATTGTGGGTGAATTGCACGATTATTATTTTTGATGTAATTTTCGATGGAATTTGCATGGGCATTTGTTGGAACTAGTTGGTAGCCCGTTCAATGCACATGCTAGTTTGAATAATTAATTGTATAATTTATTAACACGATCGTCCTCAAAATTGATTACAAACACTATCTAACTCAACACAACTTATTTTACATCCTGAAATGTAAACATCACATAAAAATACAGTATCAAATCTTCAAAAGATTTAAATTGTCTTTGGTCTGGTGGTCTTCATTTGGGTTTGCTTCCTTGGAATTAAGTTCTTCATCCATATGAAATAAAATAATGCACCAAAAAGTGCAAGACAAATATATTAAAAAATATGACTACCAAATATAAATAGCAAGACCCCTCCATTGTTGGCCTCCAACCTAAGAACCCCTCCATCATTGACCTTCCTCTCATCAAAGCTTACCAGGTAAAACTATATATATATATATATATATATATATATATATGGTAAGGATCAAGAGCATAATTCTTAAATAGCATAACGCCTTAAATAACATAATTTTATCAAAACGACGTAGTTTTGGAGGGACGCGGTGACATTTTTGTAAATACCATGCCACCGCGTATTTACAAAAATACCACCGCGTCTTATCAAAACTACATCATTTTGATAAAATTATGCTATTTAAGGCGTTATGCTCTTGATCCTTCCCGTATATATATATATAGGGAAATGATCCATAGCAAGTATTTGCTATGGAGGAAAATTGGGCAAATAACATCATAACCGTTCATTATATAAATCAAGCGCTGGGATTAAAAATTAACACTGCTCGTCCGCCAGACGAAGTAGCGGACAGTGAATTTAAAAGTTTAAGACCAATTTGCCTTCTCATATCCGCTACTTCAACTAGCGGATCTCTATCTAATAGGTGCCTAAACCCTATTACCTTCCTGCGACTGTGATTCCCTCCCTGCGACTTCGCATAAACCCTTGCATAAACCCTCAATCCCTCTCTCCCTCTGACTGTTGAAGTCTACACCCTACCGCCGACTGTTGAAGAGCCTAAACCCTCCCTTACGCATGATCGAAAACGCAGTGCTCCTCTTGTCTGCCAGAGATGGTCATGCGTGGAAGGTCGAAATACGCCATCGCTTCTTTGCGCTCAAAGCATAAAGGACCTCGCTTCTCTCGTAGTTTCGGACCTATTTTCTCGATTTGACTCTTCACGAAGCTTCGCTCTACGATGCAACTTTCGATCTAAAAGCGTGAATGACGATGCTTTGACCTTGATCTCCCTCAAGTGCCCTAATCTCACGCTACTTTTTAGCTCCATGGTACCGCCGCGAAATGACCGACTTTCAGATGACCGCTTTGCTAACTCCAAGTGTTTGAAAAAAAATTCATGTGGATCTTGTATGTTCGGTGCAAAGGCATGAACGCGTTGTCTTGATCATCGCTTTCGCCTCGAGGAGCTCTCTGTCAAACGCCTCAAGTGGTATCAACGACGGTGGCGCCATGAACCGATTGGTCCCGTGTCGCGCTTCCTCTTTAAAATCTATATGCTTGAAGGAGCTTTATAATGGTCGAATTAGCTTTGGACCGCTCATAATTGGATCAAAGAATTTGAAATCTCTAAACTGCATATGGATGCTTAGGTGATTGAGATAGGCTTTTGGAAATGGTTGCCAATGGAAATAATAATTTGGTTGAGATTCATTTAGAAAGGCTGCAAGTGAGTGATGCTGGCCTTTCAGCTATATCAAATTGTCCCGAATTGGAGATTTTATATATTGTTAAAACTCCGGAGAGCACAAATACTGGAATTGTGTCTATTGCATGACCTGTAACCGTGTGGCTGGCATATTCCATGACCTGTTGACTGGCTTGCTTGCTTGGGGGTAAACTGGGCATGAAATATTGTTTAGACCATCCGCTAGACCGTCTGGCGTATGGGATTTAATATTTTTAACCGTCCGCTACTTCGTCTGGCAGACGGGCAGTGTTAATTTTTAATCTCAGCGCTTGATTTATATAATGAACGGTTATGATGTTATTTGCTCAATTTTCCTCCATAGCAAATACTTGCTATGGATCATTTTCCATATATATATCGATAAACTTTAGGTAGTGCTATAAAGACTACTGCATATTGGCTAACAAAATTATTGATTCTAACACAAAAATTTCACGCGACATATATTGATAGTATTTCTATTAGTATATATATTTGATTATATCAAATTGATAGAAGATGTCTATCTCTACATGCATGGGGTATGAGTATTAATTACCATATAAAACATAATTTTGAAGGTTATCAGCTACAATGTGGTAGACATCTGCATAAATAAATTTTGTTCCATTGAGATTGGCAACAAGCTCCATTAGAAGACTCCTTAACTGGTTATTGAATGACTGGACAAACTGATTTGGCAAAACAACACAGTTGTCTCGAATTATATGTAAGAAACGGTAAGCAATATAATTAATCATCAAATATTATATAAGAAACGGTAAGCAACATAATCATCAAATTAGATTTCAACGAAATCTTTTAAGCTATGTTTGCAACTCAATTCAAGCCTTACAATTGAAATTGAGACTAAATTTCAATTTTATAGAATTACAATTGTGCTTTCAATTCAAATTCAAGAGTTTGGAATCGAGTTGCCAGATATAACATGAAAATAAAGGATTGATTTCATGAAAAATAACTTACAAAAATCTTTCCAGTTTCATTGACAATTCTTCCTACATTGTCAGTGAGAGTCTCCTAAGGGAAAGATAGTTCCCGAAATTCGCATTATCTGAAACCAATGGCATGGAATGGGATTCATGGATTGAGCTTCAAGCACAACCAACAACTTATAATACTTAGTAAGCTCATCTTGCAGTACAAAACAAAAGGCTTACCCAATAGTTCCAACATCTTCAGGTGGAAACCTGTTCATACACTTTGAGCTTTCCTCTCTTTCCCAATCTTGTAAATAAAATAATTATAAAAAAATTGAATACTTTAACCCTTTCTCAATTTAATCATTTACTAAATAAAATAATTATAAGAAAATTGAATAATTTCATTTCATAAAATTCGGGGTCTCACAGCGACCGTACACGCCATATGCCTGACGCATCTCCCGACTGACTGCATACGATTTAACCAGTACTCGCGTTACGATGCCAGCTTTATGGTGACAGTGTTGCGGGAGTTTCATGTAAGTCGAATTACATATTAAATCAAGGTTCAAGTTATTTACATATTGTTCAAATAATTAATTATTTGTACGTTATGTCCGTTTGATAGAGGTATTATAGATATGAGCCTGACATCACTGAGGCGGATGGTGACGATGTTATTATTGTACACATCTCGAAGAATTATGCCGGCTGGCTGTACGAGATGCGTATGAGGGCAGTCCGGGCACTAGAAGAATCGTTCGGGACTACTATACAACACCATCAGATGCCGGCAATATTAGATGCAGCATGGGTTGTCATGTGTACGTATTGGGATGATGCTGCCTTCAAGACCAAGTCTGAGCAGATGAAGAAGAATCGAGGCCAGCTACGGGATGTACATACTTCTGGCTCGCAGTCATTTCAGGAGGTTAAGTTGGTATGTATTTATATTTAGTTTAGTTTAATATTAAACTAAAACTATAGTAAATTAAGGTAATATTAATTAATGTACATGATTTAGGCCATGCGGAGTAGCTTGGGCCGACCTCCTACTATGATGGAGTTCTGGGATAGAGTCCATACGCCAAAGGATTCTACTTTGGGGTTGACGATGTCTCCAGCAGCACTAGCTATACGGGTAATACATTTATTATAATATCTGTAATTTAGGATCATATTACGTAATTTATAGGATGATACAAAGCTAACTCACATGTACATAAATTAAATTACAGGACCAGTTTGAGAAGCTCCGCAGCCAACGTTTAGCAGAGTTAAAGTTTGCAGAGGAGGCGATCTTGACTCAATGATTCCACCATCCCTCCGCCTTTGAGATTAGTTTATCTCGGGATGAGGAGACGACTCTTTGGGTCACGCCTCAGATACTCCCACTACTAGACACCTCGCCAAAGATTGAGTCTTTGGGTTCTTTGAGATACCAAATTTATACAATGCTTAGAGGTATAATATTTTAGTTTATTTCTTGTTTATGAATAAAGTAAACTTAATTATAATATTATTCATGCTATATTTATTTTTGAAGTTTCTAGCCAATTAATGCGTCAAGAGCCCCCCATGGGACCATCACACTCTGGTACCGGGCTTAGACGATGCTTTGTTCTAGCGGGTTGTGGCTGTGGTGTCGGAGAGGTTTGCGACGGATCCGCTATTCCTTCGTCGGGACCTGCCCAGCCGTTCTTGCCTCCATCAGCTTGCGCAGGACGTTGCATCTGGTGTCACCGTCGATAGTACGGGCACTACAAGAAAATGCTCTAACAGCGACCAACAACATCAGCGACCGCATATACGATCGCAGATACTATTATTAGCGACCGCCATTTAATGTAGTCGTTGGGATTTGTTAGTGACCGCATGTGATCGCTAAGTGGTCGCTGGTTCAATTTTACCACCAAAAAAATGGCATGAAATGTTGGCGCGTTGGTTTATTGCGACCTCTCACCATCAGCGACCGCGTTCGGTCGTTGATATTTCCACATCATTAAAATATAGCGACCATATGCGGTCGTTGAAGTCCGTCGCTGATCAATTTAATCTATCAGTCTCTCGCTCGACAGTAGCACAATCGGAAAGGAAAAAGAAAGAGGGAGACCGAAAAGGGAGAAGAGGGAGAAGGGGGAGAAGGGACTAGTGGTTATTGATGCTCCTTGCACGACTGGTGGTTGCTACCACTCCTTCAATTGGTTGTTGCTACTCCTTCAATTGGTGTTCTCTACTCCTCGCGCGACTGATGGGTTTTTCTTCTTCATAGTCGATTTCATCCACGTATTTTCTCTCTCTCCTCTGATATATACTGATAATGTCTCTCAAACACAAGCATACATATCCTACTTTAGTTACTCACTAAATGTGTTTTTTTAGTTACTCACTGAGGATTTTGAGTTATTTTTTTCGGGTTGGGTTGGGGGGAGGGGGTGAAGTTTTGGATTAAATTTGTAGAAATATGAATTGGTAGACACACGGCTTAAATTTTTATTTTTTTCTAAGGGACAGAAGGAATATTAAAGCCATTTTTATTTTTTAATTTAAGCTGTTGAACGATTACCCAATAATTATTTCTGGATATCTCCATCATTGCAGAAACAGGCTCCGAAAATAAATAAGCAGTGATTTGTTAGCATCTTTTTAAGCTAAAGCTTTATTTATTCAAAAAGACTTGGTACACCATCAGTCAGTCAATGACTTGGATATTTTTAAGTTTACCCACGACCTCTTTGAGGTTATTTTTCTCATCTCTTTATTATAAATTGTCCAGCTTTTATAATTGTTCAATTGGTGTTTAATTAGAAGAAAGCCTAGCTTACTTATAATTGTCTTATTTAGTAAGGAAAAATTAGGCATTTACTTGTATTTGGGTGTGCAACTAGTAATCTAGGGTGTGCACATATTACTACCCATATTAAATCTATCTGTTATTTTGGTTATTAGGATACATCTCTAAAAGACAACTTCTAAGGAAAATTTCACTTTTCCAAAGACATAGTTAGTATTCTGCTAGAAATGTAGTAGTATAATACTCTAGTATATAAGCAATGACATGTTAAAAATTTCATGCGACTTTATTTTCTATAATATGAATGTATCTTTAATTTTGGGAAATCCTTTTCTTGGAGAAAATCCTTTTCACACTTGCCTTAGGGTAGCACTTTTTGTTTCTTTGATTATATAGATAAGACTCAACTTATGGTTTATGATTGGTCTTATTATATTGGGAATTTGTATATTTCTCTTGGTTTGTATCTTGGGTGCCTAGAAATGACCATAAATGCATGCCGTCATGCATGTGGCTAGTCCATATTATAGGGGAGACTCTGGCAAAAAATTTTTGTTGGTCGGGTTGTTGTGAACATTTATAATATTAACTAGCTAATCATATGCTAATCATAGTAAACATGGAACTATTAAACTAAGTGATCCACTAGAGCCTATTAAGGGGCTGTTGGAGCTGATGGGCTGGGCTTGGGGCCGCAAGGCGACGCCAAGCTTAGCCAAACCTCATGGGGCCAAGCCAAGCTTAGCTGTCGGCATGGTCATCTATTGAGGGGGCGGCTGTTAAGACAAAATAGGCAGTGCTAGGGAACTCTTAGTGCAACAGAGATGGTAACTAGACACACTTAGTCAATAAAGCGATTGTTTTGGCTATAAAAAAAACAAGGGTATTTAACACTTATGTATACAAGAATAAAGCTACAATATGTTATAAAAGCTATAAATTGCGCATCCAAGTTGTGAATATCCCAAAACATAAAAGATTATAGAAAGGGAACCTCTTCATAATATAACTATTAAACTAAGTAGCATTTACTTAGTTAATCATATGCTTACAAGTATACTCAAGTCATATGATTACAAGTATGCTCTCAAGTCATATGCTTACAAGTATGCTTAAATGTTAATCATATGCATACTTACAAGTATGCTCAAGTCATATGGTTACAAGTATATATGCTCAAGTCATATGTTAACATTTATAATGTTATGCTGTAGTAGGTACTGTGGAATCATGGACCTCTATTCGCATCAGTAGTTGGATGGCACGACGAAAGTCAAGTGCCCGGATAAAGTCTTCTGTTGAATTTAGAATTTGGTTGCCAAGTGTTTTTGGATTATGCGTATAGTCACCCTAATGTATGAATGGTAAGTCGCAGATACGATGTCCATGTTTGAAGTGTAAGAATATAAATTATATGGACAGAGACGTGATAAACTATAATTTACTTGTTTCTGGGTTCATGAGAAATTACGAAGAATGCTGGTGGGTACATGGGCAAAGAAGAGGTGGTGGCATCACAGAAGTGCACAATTCAGGCAGTAGTACTCATCGTATGAATGAAATGGTTCATGATATTGCAGGGCCAGATTTTGATTGGGAACAAGGCAGAGAGAAACCTATGAATTCTAATGCCAACGACTTCTTTAAGTTGTTAGACGAGGGTAGCGAGCCATTGTGGCATGGTTGCACCAAACACACTACATTGTCTGCAGTGGCGACATTACTTAACATCAAGGCTGATCACAACATGAGCCATGAGTGTTTTGAGTCATTCTTGAAGGCCATTAAGAGTATATTACCTGACAGTGAGAAATTTCCTGGTAACTATTACTTTTATAAGAAAATGGTGAAGAAGTTGGGTCTTGGATACCAAAAGATCGATGCATGTCCCAACGATTGCATGTTGTTTTATAAGGAAAATGAACAGATGACAAGGTGCACGTTTTGCAGTCATGATCGGTTTAGGCCTAATAAAGAGGGTGTGACTACAAAAAAAATCAAGTATACCGTTTAAGATTCTAAGGTATTTTCTAATAACACATCGGCTAAAAAGATTGTACATGTCGTCAAGAACAGCTGAACATATGAGTTGGCATGCGAAATCTCCAGCTAAAGATGGAGAACTAAATCATCCATGAGATGGGCGGTGCTTGGAAAGATTTCAACTTAGCACATCCCAGGTTTGCATTGGAACCTAGAAATGTGAGGCTTGGATTGTCCACCGATGGTTTCAATCCATTTGGCCACTCAAATTGCTTCAGTACTCATGTTGGCTTTTGTGATTGTTACTCCGTATAACTTGCCTCCTTGATGTGTATGAAACAACCATACTTGTTTCTTTCACTCGTGGTTCCCGATCCTAAGAGTCCCGGAAAGAACTTAGATGTTTACTTGAGACCTCTTATAGATTTGTTGAAGGTATTGTGGGAGGATGGAGTACGACTTGGGATGTTACAACGAAAACAAATTTCAACCTTAGGGCGCCGATGTTATGTGGACTATAAGTGACTTCCCAACTTATGGTATGTTAGTGGATGGAGTACACACGGAAGTTGGCTTGTCCGTATTGTATGGAGCATACAAAGTCGTTTAATCTATCAAAAGGTCGAAAGCCTTGTTGGTTTGATTGTCATCGTCGGTTCTTGCTGGTAGATCACCCATTTCGAAGAAATAGAGAACACTTCAGGAAAGGGAAAGTAGATAATGATATGCTCGCACTGCGCGATTATGCGAACGGAGATGCGAGATCGTGTGATGAGATTGCGGTTATCCCATTTGGTAAGATTGATGCCACAAACATAATCAATGGGTTTGGCGAATCTCATAACTCGGGTTCGAGAAGCATCTTTTGGGAACCGCTTTATTGGTCTACAAATTTGATTCGCTATAATCTAGATGTGATGCATATTAAGAAGAATGTGTTTGATAATGTGTTTAACACTGTGATGAATGTTACGGGGAAGACAAAAGATAACGATAAGGCACGTTTGGACATGAAAGATATTTGTAAGCGTCCTGGATTAGAACTTTATGAATCTCCTAATGGTAAGATTGTCAAACCGCATACAAGGTACACATTATCCAAAAAACAAGTTGAAGATGTGTGCACATGAGTTAAGTCTCTGAAATTACCAGATGGATATGCGTCAAACATTGCAAGGTGTGTTACGGGTGGGAAATTGCAAGGAATGAAGAGTCATGACTGTCATGTGTTCATGGAGAGACTCATGCCTATAACATTTCGGGATCTGCTTGATAAACCAATATGGGATGCTTTGACGGATCTTAGTCGTTTCTTCAAAGACTTATGTTCAAAATCATTAAATGAGAAGGACATGTCTGTACTTGAGAATAACATCATAGAGATCACGTGTAAACTGGAAAAAATATTCCCACCTGGTTTTTTTGACTCTATGGAGCATTTGCAAATCCATCTTCCCTATGAAGCTCGTGTTGGGGGTCCAGTTCAATATAGATGGATGTACTTTTTCGAGAGGGTGATGGGAAACCTTAAGAGGAAGGTGAAGAATAGAGCTTATGTCGAGGGGTCGATATGTGAGGCATACAGTTTCGATGAGATATCTACGTTTGTCTCAGACTATTTTCCGGACGAAGTCTTGACAAAGGCCAATTGAGTATCGAGACATGATGATGGGGGAAATGTTGAACTATATGGTCGGCTCTCTGTATTTGGTCTATCGGGCCGCGCTTATGGAAAAGGGAAGCGCATATTTCTCTCTCGAAGCAAGAATTACATCTTTATACATACTACATTCTTCTCAATTGCGAGGAGATTGGCTGTAATTTGTGAGGTACATATGTAAACTTGATAATTTATCTTTTAAATTGAAAATTTATTCCAATATGTTAATGTTTATATCATGGTATAGATTGTGCGATGACGAGTTAAAAGTGAAGCATCCCTAAGCATAAGCGATATAGATATTCAAATCAATTGTGATAAAAATTTGCACTTTGGCTAAAGGACAAAGTAAGTTCAATTTTAAGCACGTAGAATATATATACTCTATGTTAACTATGACTTCATTTAATAAGATGGAGTTTTTGTAGGCTTTGGTGAGGATCAACGATTTAAACTAATGTACAAGTCCTAGCTATGGGACCGGACAGGGGACCAAGTCACCGCAATGAATGGTTACAAAATAAATGGTTGTGAATTTCACACAAAGGCATATGGGCGCCAGTAAAAGAACAACGAACTCGAGGAGTGTGTGTCCAAGGAGATTGTTACAATGAGCTTGGTCGTGCCTTTTATGGGGAGTTGGAGGAAATCGTAGAGTTGTCAATACAAGGCACGTCGGGGTCATATTCATTTGTTCAAGTGTTGTTGGTTTGATTCAGAAAAAGGGATACGTGTTGACAGACATGGAATCGTCGATATTGACCTCCATAGGTCTGCGTACTCCAACGAACCGTTTGTTTTACTAACTCAAACAGTACAAATATACTACACTCCTAGTCCTGTTAAGAAAAGGGATAGACCGCCTACAGATTGGCAAGTTATAATTCATACTCCCACGCGTAGTCGTGTAGAATTAGTTGATGGGGAGATTTACCAAGAGCAGATGCTTCATAGTCAAACTATAATAAATGTGGAGGATGACAATGAAGTAATCCAGTTAGATGGTGGAGATGAACCACATGAATTAGATCCTGAGTCAATACTTGTGTCAGATGACATTGATACTTTTGAGAGGAAGAGTTATTGATTGAATCTAACACCTCGAATCAAGCGGATGATGGTTATGAATCATAACACGATATCTGAGAATGATTACGAATCGAGACATTGACACTTGAATAAATGAAAT
Organism: Panax ginseng; assembly: GCA_020205605.1. Lineage (NCBI taxonomy): Eukaryota > Viridiplantae > Streptophyta > Magnoliopsida > Apiales > Araliaceae > Panax > Panax ginseng. The sequence goes on along the minus strand of CM035145.1, from coordinate 136,961,928 downwards.
GTATGTTTAGCATTACATGTTTTTTATATCATTGTCATGTTTATGTACTAAACTATTTAAATAGAACTTAGATGTAAATTGCTTTTGTTTATTATCATTTTATATTCATATATATACATGTTTATATCACAGTCATATTTATTGTCATATATACATGTAATTAAATATGACTCATAATAACATCTTGAAATTTGTAATATACAGATGGCTTCTGAAGCAGCGCAGAAAAAGCGCAGCATGGGTAGGGGGCCTAATCATGTGCCCAAGGCCCCTACTAATCCGGATGATCGGATTCTTATTCAAATTTGCCCTCCTCCGAATAGCACGTACGTCCTTCATATATCATTTATATATAAGTATTTAAGATTCCATTTATACAAGATATATAGAACTGTGATGTAAATTGCTTTAATATATCTACTTATCGTTGATGTAAATTGATGTTAATATGCTAATTGATGTTAATATGCTTATTGTATTGAAAATTTATATATTTCTCTTGGTTTGTGTCTTGGGTGCCTAGAAATGTCCATATATACATGCAAGTCAATGCATGTAGCTAGTCTATATTGTAGGGAGACTCGCAAATTTTTTTTAAGTATTATAAGTATAAGTTTGAAAAATGTTCATAAGTATTATAACTTAGATGTAAATTTCTTTAATATATCTACTTATCAATGATGTAAATTGTTGTATATTATAGTGATTTTTTAGATAATAAGATCGCTGGTGCATATCACATCCGTGTTTTGACAGAATTGGCCTACACCGTGATTAAGTGGGCGAAACACACCTATCGCCCACAAGGATGCAAGTTTGAAATTTGAATTTCGTGTATGTTTTTTTATTATGACATATAATATAATATTCAAAGGATAATTGTTTAGTAATGTTATTATTGTTGTTTTATTTGCGAAAAGGTATAGATGGGAGGGCCGCAGCAGCTTGATCTGACGACATTATTACTCGCGTAAAGTGCTGCTAATCCGCACTTGAAAAGACAATTTGAACAAAGAAAGACAAAAAGCCTTCACAATGTCGAGATCGACAATCCAGGCCAGGGAGAGGATTATATGCACGAGCATAGCCCCTGGTGGTGCACCCAGTCCATATGGACTGAGATGTGTGCCCAATGGAGAGCTGAGAGCTGGGTGAAGAGACGAAATACTGCCTCCACCAACAGATCCTCGGGTGTACCCGATGGCGAAAAGGCTAAAGGGACATACAAGGGCGGAAGTATTTCACAGTTGCAGCATATCACTACCAGGGTACGTATTTACAAGTTTTAATATGTTTACAATCATGAATTCTAGAAAATATATCACATTTTTACTTAGTAATATTGTGCTATTTTTTGTATAGGAGTCTCAGTCTCAAGGTACACCTATCCATTGGCTGGATGTGTACGTGGCCACCCATGATGGTCTGCCTGATGCTATCCAGATAGCGGTAATAAGTTTTAACAACTTGATCTTGTTTATCAATGCTTACGTAATTTATTTTAACTATTTAATTGTTAACATGATGACAGGATACTTATAAGCGTTTATGAATGAAATAAGTTATCCCAGAAGGCACTCTACGTCCGACTATTGATCAAGAGTTTGTGGGAGGGCGTCTGTACATTGTGAAGAAGAACTACATTAAAGGTCAAGGACAACGATGACGCCCATCCTTCAGTGGCTCGAGTGACTCTTACCAAGTCTTCATAGTCATCGAGTCATCCAGCTGTTCACACTCCAGCTGACTGTGTGAGAGCTATATGTCGAGATTGATATCTTTTGAAGATACTGGGCGGGCATCTGGGGGCTCTTGATCCTGAGGAGTTAGCTAAAGAAGTAGCAGGACAGCATGAGGATGACGACGAGGTATAAAATCAATTTGTTGTATATATTGTCGTAATATATATCAGTATCAACATAGTTACTATATTTGTAACTTGTTTTATTATTTTGTTAATTACAGGGTGATCAAGAAGGCGATGATGCTTGACGTACCTGCTTTAGATCAGTTTTGTAGTTATAGTATAAGCTTGTACTTGTATATTCATTATTTGGATGTCTGTATGTTATACTTAAACAAGTTTTAAAATGTTATTATATTTATTCAATTCATATTGGGTTCTAAAGGTTTAAATACTAGTTTGGTGTATGTTGGTGGACGATGAATGATGTTTATATTGTTGTGATTGTGTGTTGGGATAAAGCAGGTACAAAACAGGTACAAGTTTTTGGAAATTCTGCAAAACAACAAAAATCTATTTTTTTATTTTTTTTCATATCAGCGACCGCATGCGGTCGCTGATAGTTATTAGCGACTGCGGACATATTTAGGGTATCAGCGACCTCATGCGGTCGCTGATGGTGGTCGCTATCACGTGGACCACGTCGACTTTGGTACAGACCACCGATTACCAATTAGCGACCGAATTTATCATTTCGGTCATGCGAATCTTGACGATCGTGCAAATGGGTTGGTCGCTAATAGGGGTTGCTGATGTTCATTCCAGCGACTAGATTTTATGCGACGACTATCGTGATCGCATGCGTCATCATCGATAGCTATCTCATGACTACATCGCGGTCGCTTATTAAGCGATCACGATAGACCATTTTCTTGTTGTGGGATATCCCTTCGGAGTAGTTCACCGCGATACGCGACGAGATTGTTCAGATGGTGGTTACTTTACTACTGGAAGTGTTTGGGCTGATGCTGAGTCAGCCCTCAACTACTCAGGTATACTATTCATAATATAATTCAAGTATATATTATGTATGTTATGTAATTTTCATTTAATTAGTTATCTTTAACTGTATTATATATATGGACTAATGAGTTACATTATATTGTATCAACAAGGTGACGACCGGGCTGACGATGTTGAGCGGTTGGACGACGACAGCCCGTGACATAGTTTTGTAGATGATTTGTACATATTTACTTAGTTTTTAGCTAAATGTGATGTAAATTTTAATAGTTTAGCTGATTTTTGACGTATTATAGCTTTTATTTATCATTACTTTAGTTTGACATATTTACGTTAGTTTAAATGCATATTTGATATACTTTAGTTGATTAGAACTTTAGTTTAATTTTATTCATGTTGACCTTGGTAATTCATATTCATGTTGGCCATTATTGTTGGCCTTCGATTATATTTATGTTTTATGTGCTGTTGGGAAAAAAACAGGTTTACATGTATAAAAAATGTGGGTATTATTACCCTGAATATTGCCAAAACAGTATAAATATTTTTTAAAAAAAGAATAACCTCGACGGAATAGGGATATTCTCGACGGAATTCCGTCGATATTAAGCCCTTCTTTTTTTATGGGATGCCATGTGGCAGGTTTAGACTCGACAGAATATGGTCGACGAATATAATTCAGTCGAGAATATCTTAATATCGACCGAATATTCCGTCGAGGTTAGTCAGTCAAGGATAGATATCTCCGACTGAAAGGTCGACAGACATAATTTCGACGTGCTTATATCCGACTGAATTTTCGATCGAATATTTTGTCGGAATTAAGCATAATCTCGACGGATTATACTTAATTCCAACGGAATATACCGTCGGAAATAAGGTTTTTTTGTTGTAGTGTTATATGTATTTGTACATAACATTACACGTGGTTTCTACATATTTGTTTTCTTTCTTAGTTTAAAATTTAAGTATGAAGGTCGGTGCTGTTTAGATGATTAGTCATGTTTGAGGTGTAAAAAGCCAGTTATGTTTAGATGTATGTGTTATTGTTGGGAATTATTTAGAGGATTAGCTATTTTGACATGTTTATGTTGGTCGTTACGATTTATTTGTATGTGTTGTTGATGGAAAAAACTAGTTGAGAATAGTTACATGTACAAATTGGGGTTTAAAAACCTGGCAATTATAAAAATAAAAAAAATTATACTTTTTACATAAATATGAAAATAATATATTATGTCAATCAAATTAGTGTTACCAAGACAGTTACTACTTATATGTACATTAACTAACACACAAATCAAGTAGTTGAAACAAAAATGTCAAAAATAAACTCTCAACCTGATATTTCAGGGAACTGCATGCTTTAAAACAAATGGAAGGAAAGAAGGCAAAAAAAAAACTTAGGTACTAGCTATAACTAGATGCTTCTGAACTGCTAACCCAATTTACAGTAACCGAATCTGGCGAAAGGATTTGTGGATTATTCTTCAACAGCAAAGCATCATCATCTAAAAGATCAACCTCAACTTGATTTTTGGTACCATAATATTTACTTTGAATTCCCTTCAACTTCTTTAATACCTCTTCCATAGATGGTCTCAAATCCCTCTCATTTTGCAAACATTGGAATGCCAACTCTGCCACTTCACCGATCATTTTTCGTACCTCATAATCCGATTCAAATCCAAGATTCGGATCCACAAGCTCGTGCAATGCATCATTCTGAATCTTGTTTATGGCCATGTTTGATAAGTTAATCTCGTGGCGATGCCTAGTGATGTCTACAGCAGGCTTAGATGATATAAGCTCAATCAAAACAACGCCAAAGCTATAAACATCACTTTTATCCGTCAGATGATAGCATTCGTGATACTCGGGGTCTACGTATCCAGGAGTACCCTGTGGAGCTGTCGAAACATGTGTGACATTAAATGGGAATAAACGCGACAAGCCAAAATCTGCAACTTTTACACTAAAATTGTCGTCTAAGAGGATGTTTGTGGTCTTGACATCGCGGTGAATGACATCAGAAACATGAAGATATGCCAATGCAGTCGCGGTTTCTATGGCAATGCTTAGTCTTGTTTTCCATGAAGGGCTTCCTGGTTTTGCTCCCTCGCCGTGGAGATGATCAGCAATTGTGCCATTAGGTATGTATTCGTAGACTAGTAGAAGCTGTCGACAGTGTTGAGAGGTGCATCCGTAAAGGGATACAAGGTTTGGGTGGCGCAAGCGTGTGAGGATTTCAATCTCATTCATGAACTGCTCAACTCTTCTGAAATTGTTTTCGTATAATCGCTTCACTGCAACCACACGCCCGTCTTGGAGTTTGCCTAATCAAGATAAAAGTCGTTAAAATTTGTTGGACCCTCTTTCTAGCAATTTAAGCTTTTACAAGTTAGAACATGTGGTTTCTTAACAAAATCACATCCAAGTACATCTTTTAATTTCTCCCGATACACATTCAACCATAAAAAATTACATTCAGCGACACAAAATATTCATCACTAATAATCATATTGACGTCGCTAAAAACAATATTTCTGTCTAGCGATTGCAATTATCTTCTAATTTCTTGCAATACATGTTTAGCGACACAAATTATTGCTTTTAGCTACAGTGTCAGTTCCAACAACACAATTATTTGCGATAAATTTTATTGTACCGCATAATACTCCCTCTGTCCCTTAATTTTCTCTCACTATTTTTTGCCTAATAAATAACAATATTTTTTTTCAATACAAGGACAATATAGACAACTGATATTATATTTAATATTATACAATTATTTCCTTAATACTTGTGGAGGGAGTATAAAAGTTGTTCCACTAAATGAAGTTAAAGGACAGTTAGAATGTAGAGGATCCTAATTCAAAAAAACTAGGTGAAAATGCGTAGAGGAGGGGATTCTAAACCCCTTTTTAACGTTTTAAGTGGTTATAAATCCCATTAAACTTAAAATGATCAGACAAATAATAGAGCAAAATCAAATTCAAAAGTTTAATAAAAAGTTGGATATAAATAAAAAGTTGCTTTTTCCCATAAAGACTGTGTATGCATGCATACCTTTGTACACTGTTCCAAAACCTCCATCTCCAACTTCTCTGTTGGAATCAAAATTGTCGGTGGCTTTTTCCAGTTCATTATAACTGAATATTGTAACTCCCCTGAAGGTTCCCCCTTTTTCAGAATCCGACATCGAGGAAGGATACGAAGAAATGTTTCGAGAGATCAAGGAGGAACCGTTCTTAGCTTTCTTCCGGCGATTGTAGATACAAAAAGCCAACACTGCCAAACCAATGCCAAATGCTGCTGAACCCAATCCTGCAGGGATGATAGAACATTAAAATTTTGACTATTTTTGGATCTAGAAGAAATTAAAATTTTAATCCAGGAAGAAGCATTTGATGAGCATCAAAATACCTATAACAACGTTCTTCACCACATTTCTTTTATGTTCTGTCAATAATGTAAAAAACTTAATCAGTAATTAATCACATATATATATCTGCATGAATTCTAATGGAAGTAAATTTTTGAAGCAGCAGAATCTTGAAAATTAACTTGCAAAATGTATCTCAAGAAAAATTATATGGATTATTAAATAAACACATAATCTAAAACTGAGAGAACAAATTGTGGCAAACACAGAATTCAACAACCGAAATTAAAGACAAAAAGCCAAGATTTATGTCCACAAAAAAAAACCCAAATGAGAAAAAGGTGAAAAATATAAGCTATGAATCTCTCTCTGAAAACGGCTAAAACTGAGAAAGAAAATAATACCGTCACCCTAGCCTAGCCGGAATAACATATTTATATGTAGTGGGCTAAACCTCATCTTTCTTTCACTTCAGGCCGTCGCACAACCAAAATATTTCATGAATAATAAGACGGAAAAGGCCAAGTTTTATTAAATTTACCGCATGTTCCGAGACGGGGTTGATCATTGCAAACACAGATGAATTCATTATTCAAAGAACCACACTTTCCACCACTTTTCTCACACTTCCTACAATCATCTCCATTCCATTCCAAGACAAAACCCTTTTTCAATACATCCATATAACTCATCTCCAACAATTTACTTACATCACCTGCACTCACAGCTGCATTAACCACAGCTTGACACCACTCTATTGAATAATTCTCTTTCTTCAAAAGCTCGGCATGAAAAATAGCAAAAGAATGATGCGAATCATTGCTTGCACAATCTATTGAATACGTTGCGAATTCGTCAACAAAGGTACAATTGTAAAAGAAGTAGAGCTCGGCGAAGGTAGGACTATAGCTGAAGGGAATTCCACTTAAGCTAAAATTATGTAGGGGAGTTGGACATGATTTTTCTTCATCAAAAACCTCGGCATTCGCGAGCAAAATTGAATTGTTCGCGTAGTTTATGTTCTTAATGATGTAATCATCGCCGGAGATTTTGAGAATCGGGTTATTGTCGCTGCAAGTTATGTTGAATTGTGGGGAACCACAGTAGGATTCTTGTTGTTGAGGAATCCAAAAAGGGTAGCTTATATTTGGTCTATTTCCGCAGCTTTTGGGCTGGCAAGGGCTGAGTTTTGGGGCAGCGGATCGAGCTTTGATCATTAACGTAGTGGAGATGAGGATCATGATAATAGTATGAAGAGATTTTGTGGATGTGGAGGGGATTTGGAAATCCATTTGAAGTGGAAAGAAATAAAAAAACAGGGGAGGAGGAAGAAAGTATAAGGTTTTAGGGAAGCATTAAGGTCATAAAAGTTTGTTGTTGGTTTTCGACTTATTTTAATGTTATAAATATATATGAAAACAACCGTGTATTACATAATAATGACAAATTTTATGTGAAGCAACAGCAAGAAGATGGGAGTCTTTGCCACATAGAGACTTGGGGCCTTGCTTACATTTGACCAATGCTATTGGAAGGAGAAGATTTAACAAAATCAAAAATTCAAGAATAAGGAGGGAGAGAGGGAAAAATAAAATAAAATAAAATTAAGATTCTATGGAGTAAGAGAGTAATCATTTTGAAAGTTAGATATCTAAGATGGATGAAATAATTTTTCTGCAGAGATTTTAAATAATTTCAACATACAGATGAAAATGTGACTAAAAATAAAAAGATGAATACATTTTCATATGACCCCCTAATACTTTAAGTTCTTTTTAGAGATGTATACAAATTATAATATATATGTTAAATAATTTCATAACAAATATATAAGAAGGGTATTTGGTGTACTGATGTGACTCACTTCTATTGTTATAAAGGTGGAGAGTTAAATTCTTGTTATATATATATAGTCAATTTTTTAAGTTCACTCTTATTGAGCTCATCCCGAGCTCACCTGCGTTTTTTTTTTTTATAAAAAAAAGCATAACTAATAAAAAATGTATAATAATTTTTGGAATTGAAAATTTTTTTAAAAAAAATATTTTGGGTGTAATTTGGGTACATATAACAAAACAGTATTATACAGTCTGCAAAGGTGAGTTTAAGATCCTTGCTATATATATGTGTGTGTGTGTGTGTGTGTGTGTGTGTGTGTGAAGAGCATTTGTGTAAAACTAGTATGAAAATTTGAGTGAGAAGCAAGAGTTGGGGTTGGTTGTTTTGAACCGAAAGTTTGGAAAAAGAAAAAGAAAAAGCTAGCTTTCCCGTGCGCTGAAAGGTACGACCAAGAAAATGAGTGCCCTGTTTGGTTTAGTGATAGAAACGCGTAGACGGAAACTCTTTTTCACCTTTGACATTAATGACGCGCTTTTATTATATTCACACAACCAAACAAGACTTGACTTTTATGTCCTCGTAATATTTTTTTAAGTTGCTTCAAAATAGAAATTTCTTATGTATTTAATAATTTCAAAGGAGTGACGATAGAACAATAGAATTAGGTTGAGAAAACATAATAAAATAATAATACCTTGACTCATAACTCTTGACTATTTCATAATATAATATATATGGCAATGTTAATAATTTAAAACCATTAAAATAAGTGTCGAATAAATCGTAACGTCACTATTAACTCTTTATATAAGTCATCAACAACACTAAAATCGCTTTCGAATAATTATTTTATACGACTAATATTCAAATAATCAGTTGTTTACTTCAACAAAACATCAATCATAATGTATAATTACAAGTAAACTGCACATATATATATTGTCTAGCTAACTAGTATTTTTCATTTTATATAACTATAATATAATGAATATTGTATGTATGTATGTGTATATATATATATGGGGAATAATCCATAACAAGTAGTATTTGATATGAATCAAAAATGGGCAAACATCATCATTAACATTCAATATAGGAACAAACGACAGAAATTAAAACTGAAAAATTCATGTCCGTTGTCTGCTACTAATAGTAGCGGATTACAGTACTATTTTCAGCGGCATCCGCTACTATTAGTAGAGGACAACACTCGTCATCCGCTTCTATTAGTAGCGGACGTAACCGGTCATCTGTTAATACTAGGGGACGTGAATTTTTTAGTTCTAATCTCGATTCATATATTGGACGCTAAAGATAATGTTCGTCCATTTTAATTCATAATAAGTATTTGTTATGAATCATTCACACTCTCTCTCTCTCTCTCTCTCTCTCTCTCTCTCTATATATATATATATATATATATATATATATATATATATATATATATATATATATTTCTTATGCAGTGCTTCAATGCGGACCACCTATAAGGACGTATTATACTGTCACTAAAGTCATCGACATATGGTATGGACCGTCGCCATAACGTATGGATGTTCGCCATAGCACAGAAGTCGTCCTCATAGCCCGTCCATACCCTATAATGAAGGCTTTAGTGACGATATAGTCCGTCGCTATAGGTGGTCCGCATGTAGTACACCCAAATAAGAAATTGAATATATATATATATATACGGTCCTGATCTTAAACTCACTCTTTATCCAACTCACCCGAGCTCACCCCCCCCCTCTTTAGCGATGGATCCGGCGACGGTTCGATCATACAACCGTCGTCTATACTTTTAGCGACGTTATATGTTGTCCGTCGCTAAAAGTATTTATACTTCATCATATGGGACCATCTCGAAGTTGGAAATGTTATCAACTATAAACAATACTTGAACAAGCTTATATTTTTGGGCCTCTAATCTTCGGATTGCTACCCTAAACCCCAGAGTAGTTTTGAAGTTATTGAACCAAATTAATTGATTTGAACATGTGAAGAAGTGAGCTCCACAAACATATGACAAACTGTCATAAGCTAAAATTTTCTGGTGTTTGGGGCTCGGCTCAACTTGTTAACAAACTTGAGTAGGCCAGTAACTAGCCCATTAACTATAGTCTAATAGTCCTTTTACCTATGACTCAATGCTTCCAATTCTAGACTTTATTAGTCGAATGGAATATTTAACCCGTCCAACTCGTTCAAATTATAATATTATTATTAATTATATTAAATTATAAAAAATGAAAATTTAAATTTATATTAATATTATCAGTTATAGTTTTTATATAAAATATTTTAATTAAACTACTAAAAAGAATAGTTTTAGTGTTGATATAAATGATAAAGATGCTAAGTATCAGTTTCAAGATTTCTTACTTGACCACCATCACTAATTAATTATTAAAAAAAACAGAAATAATGTAAGTATCCAAATTTGACTTTTAACTTCTTTTTATAGGAAAATAAGTTTAGAGGGTACGTAACCATTAATTTTCCTTTCCTTCCTAGACCATTTACATGTTCAATATATATGTACACAACAACCATTAACAACTAGGTGCAACCTTCCCCACCATTGTCTAAAGTTTACTTTTCCATTCTGGTCAAAAGAAATATTGGGTAGTATTTGAATAGAATGGACCAATCAATATACCTAACCTTTCAATAAATAAACAAGCATAGCAATTCAGTTATATCAGTGACTATAAAGCTATCACTTATTTTTCCATGTTGAGAAATTAAACAAATTATTCATTTATATATATTAGTCACTTGTTTTTTTATTAGTTTTATTATTTTTTTTGAGAGGCCAAAGCGTGAAAATTGATTTTGGTTAATTAATTATATCTGACGCATGCACTATAGATGATTTCTCTTTGCGTGTTAATACTGTATTAATCAATTGAACAACTTACTATTAAATTAACTCCATGATAACTGATTCTTTTTTCGGAAGTGGGACTCCAGATCACTCGTAAATTTCGAAGATGAACATACCTTTGTGCTTTGGACACATGGAGTGATAAGCCCCGTCGCGACAGGGGCACGGGGGATCAGTTGAACTTATGCCAGACCAACACAATCCACCGGAACTCACACACGCTTAGCACGCAGCTTCATTAATTCTATAATACACAACAAAACTCGGCCTCAACAAATCCTTTAGCTTCATCGTTTCATTTTTCCCGAAATCCTCAAGAACCGTCCTGTTAACCGGAACCCTTACCTTAATCTCGCAATCATGAAGAATCGGGAACGGAGCTAGCAAAGTTTCGTTCCCAAAAAAACCAACATTTTTACAGTACGTAAAATTATTCCGAATTAAGTTCACAACAGGCATACTCCGCCATTTCAGAGGACAACCGTAGAACAAATAGAGATCTCCACTACCTTGGCCGTAATTAGGCCCGTAACCAAATTGTGTTTCAATAAACTTGGCACTATTTAAAAATTTCGGTGGGCTGCAGGTATCATCATCACCTTCACGTTCACGTTCCATCGTTATCTCATAAGTGGACATATTTATGTTTAGTATGCGAAACTTCGTGTCAGAATCCATATCTAACATTGTCAAATTCTCCTCATCATCAGTACTTTCGCAGCTGAGCTTTAATCCTTCATGTCCGCAATACGAAGGCCGATCGCCTACCCAAAAAGGGTACCCGATTCCCGTTATATTTTTGCCGCAATTAAAAGTTTTATTGCACTCCGAGTATGATTTTTCATAATCTAATTGAGAATGGGCATGATATTTAAGGAGTATGAACAAATGGAGTGAAATGATGAGGGAGAGTTGAGCATACATTGGTTATGGCTGATGGGAGAAACTAAGGTATGCTTAATTCGAGGGATTTGTATAGGGAGAATTATTTGGTATTGTGGACTGTGGAGACATGCAAGTGGTGTAATATTAATTAAAAAGGAAGAAAAGTTGAGGAGAGTTTCTATGAAATTTAATAAAACGTGGACTAAAATGCAAGGACCGGTTCTTGGTCGATGGAGATAATGAACTTGTTTGGAAATTCTATTAAATTTAATAAAACGTGGACTCAAAGGCAAGGACCGGTTCTTGGTCAATGATGGAGACAGTGAACTTGTTTGGAATTTTCGTTTGTGCGCGCCGAATTGAGAGAGAGATCAGAAAGGGCTGCGGATCTTAGCAACCGCTTCTAGGATTTGTTTGGTAAGGGTAGAAATTTGTGGATCATATAGTGTGTATCTAAGTGCGGAGCCGAGTGAGAGAAGTGAAACGGAACGACGCATTTGTTGGTTATGCTAACAAATTATTTAACTCCCAATTTAATTAGTATTTATTTATGTAACCCCCGAGTTAATTTCCTAGCCATTATATTTTTGTAACCCCCGTTTAGAGTTAATACCTTAGTCGTTATGTTTTTACTCAGAACCCCTTGTTCCAACGTTCAAATTTATTTCCCAACGTTAATGTGTCTAATACAGCGTCGATCATCCTTACCAATACCATTATCATTCTTCTTGAAAGACACATATCATTATCATCTTCTTTTTCTCCTTACAGAAATCGCCTTTGTTATACTGATCTGCTTTTCTTATACAAATATATATACTTTCATTTAATTAGGCGATCCATGATAACCAAAGTCCAAAGCCTTCTTCCGTGAGTAGTCACACGATCGGAGACTTCACCGATTGAATCACGGAGAGTGACCGCTGGTAATGACCCATTTGTCTTGTGATTATTATCGATGATTGAAGCGAAATCACTTTTTAGAGACGATGAATTACGTTACGCCTCGGTTTTCCAAATTTAAATTGTTCCAATTTATCGTATTATTTGTCTTGTTAATTGATATATTTTCAACAATCTAAAAAGTGATTTTAATCTATTAACAAGAATACATGTTGTTTTAGTTAGTGTACATATAATTTTATATCATTTACTTTATCAATTTAGTAGGGCTGTATATCACACAATCTGAATATTTGTTTTCCTTGTATTTTAATTCTCAGCATACTTTAGTGATGCAACTCATGTTATTGATTTGAGTTTCATCTTCTGTTTCGTTCTGTTAATTGGGGAGACATTGTTTGGATCGGATTGATTTTTTTTAATTTTTGGATATGAATTGGGAGCTGTTGGAGTTTGGGATATAATAGATATTTTGCCATTTCCGGTCCTGAATTTGAATTTTGGAGTTTGAAATTTATTGTGGTTATTTAAAAAAAAAAAAAAGTAGTAGTCATTATTTAATTAAGAGGTTTTGCTTGATTTGCATAAAATTAATATGCAAGCCGATCTGCAAAGTTCGCAATAATTTGGGTGTTGGTGAGAGAATTTGTGGCAGCATATATTGAGCCTGAATTCGACCTGGTAAATTTACCTAACCATTTTGTTACAAATGGTGTCAGTTATTATGGTTGTGGTTACAGTTTTTTTTTTCTTCGGTTATTAATAATAGAATAATGAAACGGTGGAATTGAAGTTATTTCTTGTTACAAGTTCTATCAATAGGAGCTGTTGAAATTATGATCTCAGTGGAAGAAATTCAAAATGTATTGTGAATCATTTTCAAGTTATGCAAATTTGTTCCTGCTCTGAAATAATTATTTTCCCCAGCAAGTTACAGTGTTGTTATTTCCACTAACTAAAACTATGCACTCAAAATTAGCAATAGGGGCATTAAAACGCAAGAATAAACAAATAAAAACTACAAATTTTACAAAAATCTAGGAAATTGTTTCTGTGTGCCTACAGAATAAATTAAATTAAGGTCTAAAGTTGAACCAACCACGGCATGATAACATTACAAGTTTTATACTATTTGTAAAGTTAACAACTTGCACTCGGATTATTATCGCAATCTATATAGAGACAATACCATGTATGTATGATTTTTCAATTATAGAAAAATAATAATTGTATCTATGTGACAAAGCTTACACTCTCTCTGTTACAGTATGTGTCATTTTGATCATATATATTATATATATGAATTTGTTACACTATGTCATAATTGTATGTTTAAAAACATGAAAAAAAATATTAGAATGTGATATCATGATGATGAGAGAGATAATGATATAAAATAAATAAATATTGATAGGGGATAAAATTACAATATGTAGTAGCCTACATATAGTGTATATGATGTGGATGTATATGCATTTTTTAATGGTCATGAATGTGCTTAAAGTTAAAAATATGAGCCTATTTACCAAATGATAGTAACGGGCTAGGTGTTGCTGCTATACGTAAATTATTTTTGAAGTTGGATGCCTCGACAATAAGTCTTGGGATTGTGTCATATCCCCCATGAAGTCTTGGGTGTTTGACTATTGTTTTGATGAAAATCTAATTGACCTTGTGAAAGTGTTTTGGCTTTATAATATTCTGTCTCTTTGTTCCTCTCCAAATGAAAGAAGCACGGGAGGGCATTGTTACTCATGTGTGAGGCTGTTGAGAGAAAGCTTAATATGCATTGGTTGGCCTATTTCTTGATGTACCTAAGCTGTTGTGGTTGTTGGCACTTGGTAGTTTTTCAGGAAAAAGCAGGGTAGGTAGTATTAATGAAAGACGGAACTTATTATAAGAATATCTTAGATAAGAAAATGGTTCACTTAACTGACAAACAAATATTGTTGGAGAGGTCACTTGCGAGATTCTGTTGAGAGCCTGACATATTTTTTATTTAATTCCAGAAAATATTTTATTAATTGTTTAATCATGAAAATCAATTAATAAATAGTTGTGATTATTAAATTTTGAAAATTTAACAGATATTAATTATTGGCATAAAATTAATATTTCCACTGAAGTTTTGGAAAATTAATATATTTGAATAATTTTAGTTAATTTTTAATTTAATTATGCAATAGTTAATTGTGATAATTTACATGATCTTCAGAAAAATTCCAGAAAATTTCAGTAACATTTGGTGATGATAAGATACTGTTGTAAATTTTATGGAAGTATTTTAATGTGTTTATAACATACTTGGAATATTAATTGAGTAATACTGTATGTTATTTAATTCCTTTGTTAATATTTTTGAAATATTAATTGTTGGTGCTTGAAATTAAATTACCATGTTGTAATAACACATGTACTCTTATTCCTAACTTGGGGTATCTTAAGATGTGGGGGTGTCTAGCTAAAGTAGCTATACCAGAAGTTAAAAAGGAATAAAATTGGATATGTTTCAAACAATGTTGTATTTAGATTAGACTTTTTATAACTGAAGATGACCCTAAAATTTATGAAGAAGCAATGAAATCATTTGATGTAATCTTTTGAAAAGATGTCATTAATAGTGAACTAGAATCCATTATGAGCATTATGGAGCATGTATCAGATGTCAAGCATGTATAAATATACAATATGAGAAAGATGAAGCATGTATAAAATGCGAATTATACATAAAATGTGAAGCATGAGAAATGTGATATATGCATGAGATACAAAGCATGAAAATTGTGATGTAATTATATGTGGATGATTTGCTGATATTTGGTACTGATGAGAAAGTTGTGAAAACTATTAAAACGTTTTTTATTCTCTAAATTTGACATGAAAAAAAAACTTGATTCTTGGCATGAGAATTAATAAAAATGCACATGGTTTGCTTTTATTATGTCAAATTCTTAAGAAATTTAATTTTTTTAATGAAAAGCAATTAGGAACACCTTATGACTCTAATGTGCATTTAAAGAAAAATAAAGGGGATTGGTATTGCACAAATTGAAGATGCCAGAATCAGTGATAGTGTAATGTACTTAATGATTTGTACTCAACCTGATATTGAATATGTCATTAGTAAACTTAGCAGATATACGCATAATCCTTCACAAGTTCATTGGAATGCATTGTCATATCTAATGAGGTATTTAAAAGGAACGGTTAACGTAAGTGTACATTTTTCTGATCATCCTTATGTTTTTGAAAGATATTGTGATACTAATTGGGTATCTGATAATGATGAAACAAGTTCCACTAGTGGATATATGTTTAGTTTAAGTGGATGAGTTGTCTATTGGAGATCTGCTAAACAAACTTGTACTGCTAAATCTACTATGAAATCTGAATTTATTGCATTAGAATTGACAGGTACAGAAGCAGAGTGGCTGAGGAATTTATTGGCAGACATACTGTTGTGGCCTAAACCAATTCCTTCTATATCTCTGCATTGTGATTCTCAAGCTGCTATTGGACGAGGAATGAACCATGTGTATAATGGGAATCAGAGAAATATTAGCTTGAGAAATAATATTGAATGAGGATCGATCGATGGCGGTGTTATTTCATGGAATTTGTTAGGTCTAAAAGAACCCAGGCAGAAAGGGATTGATTAAAAAGAGTGTCCAAGAAGCATCGGAGGATGGGACTATTACCAACATCTTGAGTAAATAATATTGCTGATGAAAACCCAACCCATGTGATTGGAGATCCCATGAATTGGGTTCAATGGATAACAACAAGTCACGTAATTATTTAATTATAGCACTACAATTATTTATATCCCTTCTTGTGTACATGTGGTGCTTACTGACAAATTGTGAAAGTATGAATCGTTTAGATTCTTAATGAAACTCATAGCCCTAAAGGGTGGTGTATGTCAGTATACACTTGATGGGTTCACCTATATAATGGTGGAAGTATAGGCCGCTTCTTATGAGAGTCTTTGGCAAACTCTCTAAAGCCTTTATGAAAATCTGGGATATGGCGCATGGCCTAGAACGCGCCCAACCGCGGACTTGTGTGGATTCAGGATTTTTAGATATTTGTGCAATTCAAATTGATTGTATCATAGATAATGGGTTCAAGAATGTAATTCACCTATAATCTACAATCATAAGCTTGTTCCACTAAGTGTCGATTCAAACCCACAAGGTATCGACATTATGTATCTAAAATCCATTGCCTTTCTCATTTCCTTTTAATTTTTCTTTCTTTGATAATTTTGAATTATGTGGGGGATTGTGTGTTATGCTTAAAAATTATTTAAGTAACTCCCAATTTAATTGGTATTTATTTATGTAACCCCCGAGTTAATTTCCTAGCCATTATGTTTTTGTAACCCTCGTTTAGAGTTAATACCTTAGCCGTTATGTTTTTTTGTAACCCCCTTGTTCCAACGTTCAGTACTTATTTCCCAACGTTAATGTGTCTAACTGTCTGATCATCCTTACCAATACCATTATCATTCTTCTTGAAAGAAGACACATATCATTATCATCTTCTTTTTCTCCTTATAGAAATCGCCTTTGTTATACAGTCTGTTTTCTTATACAAATATATATACTCTGTTAATTGGGCAATCCACATAGACAAGTCCAAAGCCTTCTTCCGTGAGTACACACGATCGGAGACTTCGCCGTTGAATCCTAGAGAGTGACCGCCGGCAACCCATTTGTACTGTGATTATTATCAGTGGGGGCGAAATCACTTTTTAGGACAGTAGCTACGCTACGCCTCGGTTTTTCAGCTAAGTTGTTCTAATTTACTGTATTATTTCTCTTGTTAATTGATATATTTTTCAACAATTAACTCATTGCAGGTGGACCGAAGGTTTGGGGGGTGTTACAAGGACATTATGTGTATTCAGACTATAATGTGAATTATTGTTGGAATATAATTAAGTAGCGGTTATATATACTAGTAAAAACCTTATGTACTCGAATAATAAATAAAATATCTCTCCACTCCCGTTGACGTACCCAAATTGAAAAATCATGTAAATCTCTGATTCTTTGTTGTCGTGTGCGTGTGTGATCCGATCCTATCAGTAAGAAAATGTTTGGATATGTATATATTAATATTATTTATTACCGACTATTCTAGTCTTATATATACTAGTTAATACAGTATCAAGCATTTTGTACTGCATTCGATCGAATTGAAAAAATAAAATGAGATAGGAATAAAATAAAATAAAGAATGAAATATTTTATAGCATTCCAAATGTATGTTTGATTGAATTCAAGAATGAAATCAATAATGAAATAATAAAAATTTAAATGACCTAAATATATACACCACCCTCGCTCAAAAAAAAAAAGAAGAAAATATTTAGTGTGTAAAAAAGAAGAAAATATTTAGTGGGTGGTCGCGGTGGGTGGCGCGCGGTGATACATGAATTTGTGTTGCAATAAGAGGGTATAATTGACAAAAAAAAAATCATTCTGTTGAAATAGATTTCATTTCTCCACCTCTAAAATAAAATTCAAAAGAATAGAATGAACTTTCATCTCATGAAAATTATCCATTCCGTTGAATGAATAACTTAACACTCTTTTTTTCTTATCTTTTTTTATTTTTTGCATTTCATCGTTATAAATCATTTCATTCCTACATCTATTCTCTCTAACTCTATCATAACATATACATAAGAGTTGATATATCAACTATTATTAAAATTTAGCTATCTTTTCATACTACACGACCACCCAAAATAATTATTTTGAGAGACATGGACAACCGAAGTATGAGATCGAAGAGCTAGAATAGAAATATCTACCCACACTCAGATCCCATTTTCAAGGTGAATTGAAGGTATCATAGAAATGGATACTGGTATTGTAGTTGTTGAAAGACCTATTAATCACATGGCTTAAACCGGTGAAGAAATCTATACATGGCATATTCAGTTATGTTGGATTGGTCAACGCGGATTTCACGCCGAGAGCAAGGGCGAGGCAACTACTAAAGAATTGCGTATATACTAAACAACTGCTTATATACGCTTACTAATTGTTAACGCCAAGATCTTCTGCCACGTCCCAATCACGTAAGACGTCCTGATCCTGCACAGTAAACACGGTAAACACCACAAGCTTGACTGCGGTTCCGTCGGGGGATAGCTCAAGCGTGAGAATTAGTATGTGTTCACAAGGTTAACAATGGAGGAATGTATTGTCTAATGTCCAGAGAGAGATAATAATTCTCAGTAATATATGTGTGGGAATCTGAAAAATGATATGTATGAGAACGTACCTCTATACGATGGCTTCCTTGCTGGGTTATATTATCTTTTCTTGGATTACTGTGCCACCCACTACTACCTGACACCCCCTCTGATCTGATGGGCTCTGCCAGAAACTATATAAGGTTTATCTCTTGCTTTTGACCATTTGTTTTTCTACCATGGTATGGCTATGATCCCATCCACATTAATGCATGGCAGGAGCCTTGGTCAACCGTCATGCTTTTTCATCATCACAAGTCAAAGTAACAGATATTAAAATATCTAATGGGTCGATCCACTGGACTGACCCGGCCTTAAAGATTAAAACGGATATAATATGGTGATTGGGCCCAGTGACTTTAACGGAAAAATAAAGGCCCAATGGATTCTTCATGTGAGTAGGCCCAATGTACCCGGCCCAAAAATAGGAAATATCACGCCCAACACCGCTTCTAGTTTTTTGTTAAACAAAATGTTTAATAGAAAACTATGAATAACCTAAGATAAATTAATAAAGGTCCATAGTGAGATATAATTGAAGTGTATCCAATCGTTATTCACGAAATAAAAGGAGAAGAGGATGAAGGCCCAAATCGAAAAAACCTATTTAATAGATACGTGGACCGAACCCAACCCTTCCCATTCAAATTCCAAATCATCAATAGCATTTAATGAGTAGGCCTTGAACACCGTATGGCAAATCGATATAAAAAGGTAACTTTATCAACTTTGTGATTTTACTGCTCATTTGAATTTGACGCGCCGAACTCTCGACTTTACGAACTTTCTCCTTTCTTTTCGCAAATAATCAACAATGGCTTCCTGAGATTACATACAAGGTTCTCGCATATTGGTAACCCCACTCATCGCTTGCCCGTGAGGGAGCCTCGACACTGAAACAAAAAGTGTCGAAATCGATAAACACCCTCCCCATAAATCCCAAAACCCCTCCGACTACTACGGGAATCTTGAAAGATTTTAGCATGACACTCCTCGATCGTCACAGAGGTGAACTAAAGAGAATTGGGTCCGATACCACATCCAGGATACCACGCACTAAGGTTCCCTAGATCCGGTGAGAAGATGTACCAACGACCAGAGGGTTGGGCGGTAGTTCTGTGACCCTCTTGGAGAAGGGGGTTCGTTTCCCTCTGCATATCTTCATAGTAACCTGCTGGGGTTTTACGGGGTGGGGTTTTCGACTAATCTTAGAACTCAAGATACATTCACATCTTGGCCTTCGTGGCCCTCTGCCATGAATTGGGCGTGGAGCCCTCCTGGACTCCTTCTTTACGATATACAAAATAGTACAATCTAGGAGAAGGGTTCAAGGCCATTAGCAAGCATTCTCCGAAGTCGGGAGAGAAGTTAGAGAGGCGTTATTGGTAAACACGCCTTGACAACGGTGGCATGAAAAATGGTTCTACGTCAAAGGCCCCAAATCTCTTTTCTACCGAATCGGGCCCTTGGCGAGAAGATCTCTGCTGATTTTGGAGATATTTACGAAGAAAGAGAAATGGAAATGATGGAACTTTTGACAATTTCCCAAGGAGGAGTGGAAGTACGGACTCTCTCCGAAGCAAGCATGGTTATCGACCATAAATGTAAGTATGTCGATCTATTTGATATGTATAAGAATTTTTGAAAATGCTTTTATGATGTGGATTCTAACACGAGTTGTATTGGTTATCACATTATTTTTGATCAAACCGAGCTCTTTAGAGATAAAAGAGCTCGAAGATTTTTTAATGCAGGAAGCCTTGAAGTCGTTGAAACTTCGGCGCGTGAAGGCTGCTCGGCCGAACCAATCCGGGAAACATGTACTGAGCCAATTCCAAACCGATGAGCGAGGAAGAAGAGGTTTCGATTTGGAAGAGACTCTCCGCCCTCGCCGTGAGGAGAGGAGGCGATCGAAAACCAGAACAACACCCTTTCCAACCCCTTGAAGCCACCCCGGAGATCGAGCCAACCACCACGTCCACACTGACGAGAGAGGCCTACTCGATCGTCTGATCGAAGAAGCATCCTCCGCACCAAAAAAGTGAGAAGCAAGATAACACCTTTGTTGACTGCAAGAGCTTAGGGTGCCCCGATCTTCGATCATACCCCCCTTCGTCTGCTTTGTAGAAATCTGATTAGGCGAAGAAGGTGATCGAGATGAAGTTTGTCCAAACCACATCCGGGAAGAGAAGCGAACATCCGAGCGGCCACCCAAGCTCTGCATCGGTCACTCCTCTACAAGAACCAGTCCAAACAAATCTCCCTCCCAGAGGCCGTGTCGCAACTGAACTGAACCTACACCTCCCGAAACAACAGCTCCTTCCCCGAAAAGTCAAGACCTTCGCTTGAGCAAGCGGGTCCTTGGTCGAGGATCTATCAATGCAGGCCGTGGGATCTCCGGCCGTATGGCCTAGATTCAATGCTAATTTTCCGTTCGACCTATTCGAGGCCTTTGTAAGGCGAACGCGATGATCATAGGTTCGATGATCACACGGACGAGAATTTGCTCGATGAAGGATGAGCTATTTGGCTAAGGTAAATAATCATTCCTTTATTTTTACTCTCTTCTCATCCTTAATTGTATATCTGGACACCGGCTTGAAATCTTTATTAGAACATATGCGAAAGCTAATCTTTGTGTTTTTAGGCGTTTGCGTCCAAGACACATAAATGGGGAAGCCAGGAAGATTTCATGCGACAAGAGATCAATATCTTTGAGATCGACCTTGGATCGAGAAAGGCGATCGAGAAGACTCTCTTCAAGTCATCGATGGCCTCAACGAGACTTGGATAGAGCTAAGATGGATTTGAGGACGTCGGCGATGAAGTAAGGGCCACAAGAGATAGGTTGGCGCTTTCTGAAGCTAGCCAACAAAATTTAACCGATCGAGCAAAGACTTAGTCGAAGAAAACACATTCTTTGAGGGAAAAAAAATGAGGAGTTTTCTTCGGCCAACCGAAGCCTGGCTATTCAACTTGGCGAGGCTCAATCAAAGGCCTAGGATGAAGGACGAAGACACAAGAACAAACGTCCACAAGCTTCGTCTTAAAATAAAGGATCTTGAGGAAGGGTCCTCTTACGTATCAAGAGCTCGGAAGCGAATCTGAGTGAATATAGGGATTCGGACGAACTTAACGTCGAGATCATGAAAGTCTATTCGGAAGGTTACGAAGGCTGAGAGAGAGGCAAAAAAAAGCTGTCTGCTTTCAGCTGGACCTGACTTTGCTCAACTCCAAGACGAAGGTGGTGCTAGGCGTTCTTCACGCTTTCATCGACTTATGTAAAAATTTATTTGTTTAAACTTTTTATGTTTCTATATTGGTGTATTTTTGTTCATGAATGAATAGATCGAATGAATGTTTTAGTTTTCCTGATGAATCTGCAATTTCCTTAATTGTGAACTATGTTTTCGGTTAGTTTCTTGTCAATAATTCAATATCAGTAAGATGAACCTAAACAGTGAATCAGTTTAAGACATGTGATAGTTAATGTATGAGACGAAATGAATTGAATTTCATGGACAGAAGTTAACTTAACTGAACTGAAAGGACTGAACTCAACACTTAAATAAAAATAAAGTAACACATACTCATCGGCTCCGAAGTGTGAGATCGGTCATTTGTTTACCACTCGAGGTGAAACAATTATATAAGGGACGAGATATAAGGATCAAGATATAAGGACCAAGATATAAGGATCAAGATATAAGGACCAAGATATAAGGATCAAGATATAAGGATCAAGATATAAGGACCAAGATATAAGGATCAAGATATAAGGACCAAGATATAAGGATCAAGATATAAGGATCAATTGTGACCATTGACTTACCACCCTGGTAAAATCAATATAGGATCCTTCGTCTACCACTCGGGGTAGAACGACAAATGGGCTGCCATCGAATGGCCAGCGAGTCCTACCATACCTCCTTACACCATAGTGACCATAGGACAAAATAGGACCGGGACCAATAGTGACCATTGATTTACCACCACGGTAAAATCAATATAGGATCCTAAATCTACCACTCGGGGTAGAACGACAAATGGTTTCTATATCGAATGGCCAAATGAGTCCTACCATACCTCCTTACACCATAGTGACCATAGGACAAAATAGGACCCGGACCAATAGTGACCATTGATTTACCACCTGGTAAAATCAATATAGGATCCTTCGTTTACCACTCGGGGTAGAAACGACAAATGGTTTTGCCATCGAATGGCCAGCGAGTCCTACCATACCTCCTTACACCATAGTGACCATAGGACAAAATAGGACCAAGACCAATAGTGAAAAAGTGAATGTGGGTGAGCCACCGAAGTCTTTCTGTGCTGAATCCCCAATTCTTTCAGGAATATCGCTGCCGAAGTACTTTGTAGGTCAACAACTTCGGGCCAAATAATTGCCACAAATGTCTTTGTGAACTTCCCGAAGAACATACTCTGCTTCGGATGGAACCAAATGTTTAAGCAATGATGACGAAAAAGGTCCTTCGACAAAGATTCTCATCAATGAGAACAAAATGGACACTCTTGTACTTGATCTTCTTTGCAAAGATCGCTCGATCCAGGAAGGAAAGGCGCCATCTAGTGAAAGTTACAAGCATCTGTAATGGCCGACTTTGATAATGCACCCGTGATGGAATTCTTTATTGTGATCGACTCCTTGATAACTTTCTTTGTCTTGATGACCAAAATAGAATATCCATCTGTATGCAATATCCACGAACTCGCCTATTTGAAGAATCGCAACGGCTTTGTCGGACTCCTCAGCTTCTCTTTAACTATTATCAGCTTTGGACCACAATGCCAACCGACCTTAGAAATATTTACCTAAGTGTTTGGATTTCCGAGTCGCGAACATAGATCTGCTTTGGTGACGAGTCCTTGTTGTTGGCGAGAACACTCAAGCGGTGCCTTTTGTGTTCTCGGGTGAATATATTCTTGAATTACTCCTCGTCAAAACTAGCGCCATAGTCCCAGGACCCTAGGATGAGGTACCTTCTTCGGATGCTTAGGAATATAGGTGCATTTGTGTGCCCTCGGTGGATTCTCGGGAGTATGATTTATCGATCTACTTGGTGAAATTTTTCACATCATTTGTGGTGAGGATACTCAAGGCGAGAATGCCTTATTTGTATTCTCGAGCATCTCCCCTGGATCGGTTTATTAAATGCTATTGCGACCATAATCCCAAAGACCAATAGGGTGAAGTACCTCCTCGGTCAATCGAGAAAAAAATGGTCATTGGATCTTCATCTACTTCTACTTGACCATAATCCAGAAGACCAATAGGGTGAATACCCTTCTCGGTCAATCAATCGGAAAATAGGCATTGGGTCTTCATCTACTTCTCTTGACCATAATCCCAAGACCAATAGGCGGAATACCCTTCTCGATCAATCAATCGGAAAAATAGTTTGGGTCTTCATCTACTACTGCTCGACCATAATCCGAAGTTGGAGTGCCTTCGATCCCAGGGACTACCTCGAGACATGTCTTTAAAGTATATAGACCGCTTTCCAATTCACGGTTGTCCATCTTTAGGCGTACCACGTCTTTTAGACTGGACATAATTGAATGCTTTGTTCCTTAGCTACATCCTCTCTCATTACAATTACATCCTTTGCTCCGCTCCAAGAGAACCTCCAAAGCTCTATCTGCTTCGTCCACCATCTTCATCAGCCTGACCACTTTAGTGCCGAGTTCTAGGCGGGATGCCTTTTACTTGCCTTCGGCCATGATCATGCTCTTTGTCAACAGCAAAGACCAACTATCTTCGGGCTTCGCCGGGGGATCTCGAACGAGAACCCCCTAATTTGTGCCATAACTTCCGATGTATAACAACTAAAAATATTGTGATTGATAACTCAAGAACACTAGAAAACCCCCTCCTTCTAGCGCCAATGTTAACGCCAAGATCTTCTGCCACGTCCCAATCACGTAAGCGTCCCCGATCTCTGCCGCGATAAACACGGTAAACACCACAAGCTTGACGGCGGTTCCGTCGGGGGATAGCTCAGGCGTGAGAATTAGTATGTGTTCACAAGGTTAACAATGGAGGAATGTATTGTCTAATGTCCAGAGAGAGATAATAATTCTCAGTAATATATGTGTGGGAATCTGAAAAATGATATGTATGAGAACGTACCTCTATCATCGATGGCTTCTTTCTTTGGGTTATATTATCTTTTCTTGGATTCTTGTACCACCACTACTACCCCGACACCCCCCTACGATCGATGGGCTCTGCCGACTATATAAGGTTTATCTACTACTTTTGACCACTGTTTTCTACCGCCGGCCGGCTATGATCCCATCCACATTAATGCATGGCAGGAGCCTTGGTCAACCGTCATGCTTTTTCATCATCACAAGTCAAAGTGAGATATTAAAATATCTAATGGGTCGATCCATTGGGTGACCGGGCCTTAAAAGATTAAAACGGATATAATATGGTGATTGGTAGGTGACTTTAACGGAAAAAATAAAGGCCCAATGGATTCTTCATGTGAGTAGGCCCAATGTACCCGGCCCAAAAATAGAAAATATCACGCCCCAACACTAATATTATCAGATTTCCACAATTTAAGTAGATCCGAGACCTAGAAAATAATTAGTATAAAGTTATTTAGTTTGAGTAGTTTATGAGATATTGTGTGTACTCAATAGTTCGCTCATATATATATATATATATATATATATATAAAGATTCTACAGTCATAACAAATGAAAAGAACAATTTGTGACTTCCAAAATTAAAAACTAGGCTGCAGACAATTTCTATGATGAGTATATAACGAAGTAGAAAATGAACACACCTCGATTCGGGCACAAATACGGATAAACTCTATCGCGACAGATGCACTGGAATTTCCCTGAATCCTCATAATCCGACCCGCACAACCCACTAGAATTCACACAAGCTGAACATGCTACTGCGTCAATTATATAATCCAAAACAAAACCCTGCTTGAATAGTTCCACCATTGTCATTGACGTATTATTCCTTAATTCCTGAAAAGCCGTCCTAAGAACTGGAACCACCATTTCGGTTTTGCATTCATTAAACATCCGGGAATCATCCGGCGTCCAAGACGATTCGTCCACGTAGAAACCATTACTCCGAGCCCCGCCTTTCAAACATGTAAAATTGTCCCATGTCGAACCAAATGGAAATTCTACGTCTAGACCCGAGGGACAATCATAGAATAAGTAAATAAGTTTGGTGGCAAAATTGTAACCTAAAACTGTTTTATTTGGAATGGTATATGGCCCTATAGGCAGACAAATATTAGCATCATCCTCACTAATATCATCGCGTACAATCCTTATTTCCCGAGTGGACTGATCGATATGAAGTAGGCGAAAATCCAGATCAGTACCTATATCTATGGTAGCATAATTATTGTTATGACATTTGAGCTCGAACCCTTTAAGGCCGCAGTAGGAGGGTCGATTTTCTCCCCAAAAAGGGTAGCTAATATTTTGTACGTTTTCGCCGCATTTGAAAGGACTAAAGCACTCCGAGTATTTTAATTCAACAGCTTCTTGGCCATGAAATGAACTCCAAGATGTTAGAAAAAGGACGGCGGTGATGATGTGATTAAGGCGCGGTGAGAAATTTTGAGCATCCATTAATTTGTAAATGCTAGCTCAGGGAAAGAAGGTATGGTGTGGGGATTTCGTATAGGAGAAAGAATTTGATATTAAGATAATAATAATGTTCAACTTAAAGAAAAGTCTCTCAAATACCAATGACCAGTTCTTGTCAAAGAAAATGGTCAAACTGAGTTTTCGTATGCATTTGTATGTCTTGTTTTTTTAAGATTAATTTGTGTTGATTTCAGGTTGAGATGGATGGACTATATATAACTATATGTGGGAAGCGGTTAGTATGAAGTTTATTTTAGGGTAAGTTGTTTTGATAATAGAATCTTGTGGGCGGTTGTGATTATATTGGGCGTGTGTATAAAATAATTTCATACTAACCGGATCAATGTGTATGTGTATTATATTATATGTGTATCTCGAAATTTTATTTTGGATCCGGATTTTGATGTGACTCAAAATATTTTATGCAACAATTCAAAGAAAAAGAAGACAAGATTTAGTGATGGTAGTGGATGAGTAAGAACGAATGATTTTGGCCTGATTACGTATATGTTACAGTAATTAGGGTTTTAACTTTTTTTTTCTTTCTCACTTTTCTAAATTTATTCAGTATGACTTGTATTATTCGCATTTTGATATAATAATATCTTCTACCTCTCGTCTGTAATATTTCTCGATTTGGACTTTTCAAATTAATTTTGTGTTTCTGTCTATTTTCCTGTCGTTGATTTTCTGTATTTGCCTTGTATATATATATTCTCTCAATTAATTTTAATTTTAGGTTGAATAACTATTCTCATTTTCTAGATTTTGAAGTACTCAACTCTTTGAAATCAAAGCAATCAACAAATATAATTTACTACAGTCCAAATTAATTTTTTAACAGGCGAACAAGCTACTGCAACTTATTGAAAGAGAAATCTTATCTAAACTTCCAAGTTCAACAAAATTCAGTAAACGGTTCATCAGTGAAAATTGCAACTAGGGATTCAAATTCATAACCCTGAGCATCATCAACACCTACATATATGTACTGTGTACATATGACCTAATTTAATCCATACCAAATTATTTTCAGCAAGCCTACAGAAGTACTTTCTCAGCATAAGTGTTCTATCATCCATACACACTATAGGTCGTAATGAAATATGTTAGCAAACTAATAGTGACGGTCCAAATATTTGACGGGATTTGCTAGGCGATGGTTTCACTCCAGCCACTATTCTGTCGCTAATTCTCATAGTTCAGTTGTTTTGGACTACAATCCCCTCCCTTCCACTTTTCACTTTATTTTCTCAATACACAATAATGACACAAAGGTTACTTTAGCCAGGACGCCAGCAATATTAGTGGGAAAAAAATTAGATTTAGCGGCAGTAAAAAAGTCATTACTACTTTTGTCGCTTACAGAACAGTTTTGTCGCTAAATTTGTATGAAAATTATGTGAAAGGTGTAGTGGTAGGAATTCTCATTAATAACATAACAAAGAATTAGATAAACACACCCACCTGGCTTTGGACACGATGACTGATTAGTTCCATCGCCACAAAGACATAATGTTGGTGCTGAATCCTCGGCAGACCAACACAATCCACCCGAATTCACACAATCCAAGCACATTTTCTCATCAGAAAAGTTGTAATTCACAATAAAACTCTGGCTCAAAAATTCTTGCGTCTTCATTGTTGCATTTTCCCTAAACTCCTCAAGAGCTGCCACATTAACTGGAATCATGGCCTTATTCTTGCACGACTCAAGATTCCGAATCTGATCAAGTGAAAATGTATCATTCCCATAAAAATTACTACTTGCAAACCCCTCTATCTTACAAGTCGAACTATTCCTAAACGAGGGAACCCCCGGGCCAGGTAATTTTATTCCCAAAGGGCAATTGGAGAATAAGTGGAGAACTTCAGTACTATTTGGGTTGATATAAAATAGGGTTTCATTCAACTTGGAATCATTGAATTCTTCTGGACAAATTTCATTAGGAACATGATCAAGACGGGAAAGACTTATTTCGAGAGTGGATTGATTGATGTGAAGTACGCGAAAGGTCATGTCAATACCTATATCTATAGTAGTATAATTATCATTTTGGCAGCCGAGCTTGAACCCTTCAAGGCCACAATCGGAAGGTCGATTTTCTCCCCAAAAAGGATACGTGTAATTTTGTATATTTTGGCCACACTTGAAAGGGTGAAGGCACTCCTCGTATTGTTTATAATCTTGGGCATAAAATGATCTCGGAAATGTTAACAAAAGGAGTGATATGGCGATCATATGAAGGCGCGGTAAGAAGAGTTGAGCATACATTTGTAAACACTAGCTCATGAAAGTAGGGTTCTGTATGGAGACTTTTTATAGGGGGAGAAAGAAATTATCATATTAAGAAGCTAAGTAGTAAAAGTGTTGGAAGGAAAGTCTTAGGAAATTTCTATGGAATTTAATATGACGTGTGAAAACAGGCAATATACGACCAGTTCTTTCTCGAAGAATAAATATAGTGAACTTGTTTACATTTTTTGTGAGTGTTATGTCTTTAGATATTTCAGGTTGTAATAATGGATAATATGATTGCATATGCTCATGATATGCACATATACATTATATTAACTATAGATTAAGCACTAATTATAGATTATTTTTTGAGTAGTCATGCAACCCTTTGAAATCAAAGCAATTAAAATAATTTAGTAGTCATTAAGTCAAAGTTTTTTAGCGGGTGAGTATTGTAACTTAATTCTAAATGTTAAACCGCACAATCTGTCGCTATTGATAACGAAATCTTATCTAAACTTCAAAGGTCAACGAAGTTAAGTTCCATTACATCTTTCACTGAATTTCTCTCGATTCGTATTTAACATTACAAATAATACGTTTAGCGACCAAATCAAATTCATAGCAATAATTGTGTCATTAGTTCCATATATAATTGAAGCAGTATTTATCTCGCTAAATATGTATTTAAAAAAATTAAATAAAAAATGTAATGGAAAGGATCTAGCCAATCCCTAACTCATGGCTTAGGATCCCCATTCACTAGGTTGACAAGTAATAGCGACAAGGTTTGCTAGTAAATTCAACTTTGTTAGAATGTTAAACTGACTATTTTTGTTGCTGCTCCAGTCGCTAATCCTCACTTTTCAGTGTTTTGGCTGATATATATTACATATATAAACATAGGGAGGGAGGGAGGGAGGGAGGGAGGGAGGGAAATACCATTTAGCTAAGTATGATCACCGAATTTCAATATGTTGTATTGAAAAAGGTTGTCTTGTATTAGTCTTCCTCAAATTATGTTCCCTTCATACTTTAGAATTTAGTCTTCTCTAAATTCTCTTTCCCTTAGACTGTGGAATTTTGCCTTTCTCATTTCTTGTTCCCCTCCCCAGATTTCTCTTGTAAAAGGGAGTTTTGGCTCCTCATTTCAACACACCACAACAAGAAACTTAGAGAAGCATAGACAAGTTGGAGAGTGAGAAGCTAAGTTAGAGCATTCTGAGAGTGAGGGTGTAAAGAGAAATAAACAGTTAGTTTATTTTTCAATAGAGAGTTTGTAATCTTCATATTATTTTCATAGTGAATTTCTGAGATCTCTTGCAGTGGTTTTTCCCGGTTGAGTTTTCACGTAAAATTCTTGTGTTATTATTTTATATCTCATACAGTATTATGTTTGTATTTATCTTAGTGTACTTGTGTGAGCCTGATTACTCAACAATTGTTATCAAAGCTTTTGGTTCACCCATGGTGTCTAGGAAAGTGGTTCAAAAGGCAGCGCCTTAAATAAATGTGGTTATTTAATTAGTCACCGTTGCGAAAGCACAGAGAGACTCTCACCCGACTTACATTTACATGGCCAACTGGTACGATCCGTTTAAAGAGAAATTAGGCAGGTCACAAATACGAAGATGTCAAGCACATGCGAGGTATGAAGTTGAACCATTTGACAGTAAGTTAAATTTTAGTATTCGATCGACAGTGTACAGACAAAGATGTATTGGCTTAACAAGGATTGGCAAAGGCACTAGAAGAGAAAAAATCACCGACTATGATAGATGAAAAATGGACAGAACTTGAAGCAAAGATCGTGGCAACAAGCAGATTGAGTTTGGTGCCACAGATCAAATATTAGGTTTTGACAAAAACCTTTTCAAAAGACTTGTGGGAGAAACTTGAGAAATTTTACAAGTCAAAGTCGTTGGCAAACCGGTTATATTTGAAGAAGGAATTGTATCGGCTTTGGATGGAAGAAGGGTTAGATTTGACCAATCATATTAATGAGTTTAGTAGACTGGTGACCTAACTAACCAGTATCATGTGAAGTTGGACGAAGAAGATAAAGTCGTATTGCTTCTTATCTCTCTACCAGATTCATATACTCAACTTTCCAAACTACTCTCCTCATAGGGAAGGAAAAACTTGCAGTTGACGATGTGATGTCAGCAGTTCTAGACCAGGATAAGTTCAGGAGCACTACTTATAGAGATCAAGGAGACATTTTCTTACATTTTCAAATGGGCGCGGTAGGGATCCTAATCGGAAAAAGTATCTGACAAGGAAAAAGAAAGGTCTCAGTCAAGAGTAGGTAAGAGGATAAATCTCAGGTTGAGTGTTATCATTGCCACGAGAAGGGCCACTACAAAAATCAGTGTCCATTGTTGAAGAAGGTTAACCAGAAGAAAGGTAATTAGCAGATTGAAAATTATGCTACTTTTCCTAAGCAGGCAGATGTATGCAGTGATGGAGAGCTATACGCAATGACAGAAAATAAAAATTTACAAGGTGATCTCTTATTTGTTAGAGACAATAGCAACTTTATAGATTGGTACATGGATTCCGGTTTATGTCCCCTCACAGGGATTGGTTTGATACTTTTACATCCTGCAATGGTGGTACAATTGGGTAATAATGCAGTCTACAAAGTTACTAGGATAGGCACTATCAAAATTAAAATGTTTGACAGGGTTGTCAGAACATTGGGTGATGTAAGGTACATTTCAGAATTAAAGAAGAGCTTGATATCGGTTAGAGTACTTGACTCTATAAGTTGCAGCATCTTAGTCAAAGACGGTGTCATAAAAATTATCAAGGGTTTGATGGTAATTATGAAGGCCTAGAAGAAGGGCACCCTCTACAAGTTGATAAGGGATACAGTTGCTGGTTGAGCATCAATTTCTGTGCAGGATAATTCTAACAGTGATAGCACAGAGTTTTTTCACGTAAGACTTGGTCATTTGAGTGAAGGTGGAATGAAAGAACTTCAAAAAAGGCAGTTGTTAAAGGTGTCAAAACGTGCAGTTTAAAATTTTGCAAGTTTTGTGTGTACGGCAAACAACGGAGGGTCAGCTTCAAGGAAAGAGCACATACCAATAAGAATGTACTTGATTATGTACATTCAGATGTGTGGGGGCCGATCAAGCATACGTCAATGGGTGGAACCCATTATTTTGTTTGCTTTATATATAGATAACTACTCTAGAAAGGTGTGGGTGTATTTTATGAAGCATAAATTCAAAGTTTTTAGAATCTTTAAGCAGTGGAAAGCTAAAATAGAAAACCAGACTGAAAAGAAGCTGAAGTATTTCAAATTAGATAATGACGACACAGAATACAAAGACATGTAATTCATATAGTTCTATAAGGATGAAGGTATCACCAGACACTTTTCAGTAAAAAGAACTCCAGAGAAAAATGGGATTGACGAGAGGATGAACTGAACTCTATTGGAACGTGCCAGATGTATGAGGTTGAATGCAGGATTGCCCAAGAGTTTCTGGGTTGAGGCACTCAACACGGCGTGTTATTTGATAAATCGATCTCCTGTAGTTGGAATTAATTACAAAATTCCCGAAAAGGTATGGAGTGAGAAACCAGTTGATTTTTCGGTGATGAAAATCTTTGATTATCCAGCTTCTATTCATCTGACGGTCGAGGAACGACAATCCAAGCTTGATCCAAGGTCAAAAGAGTGTATTTTTCTTAGATATAGAGATGGTGTCAAGGGATGCATGTTATGGCATCGACTATCCAAAAAAAAAATCGTCAGCAAAGATGTGGTGTTTAATGAAAAACACATGATAAACAAGTCTTGAAAATGAAGAATCTGCAGCAAGTGAGTTGCAGAAACACCCAGTTGAGATGGAGCTTCCTGAAGAGACAAAAGAATCTGAAGAGATTAATGATTATTATCGTTTAGATCCCCAAGAGAGGTTCTATAATCTTGTGAAAGATTGGGAAATGCGAGTTAGTAAACCAGTGCAGAGATATGGGTTTGATGACATGGTTGCCTTTGTCTGGTAGTGGAGATCTAACTAGCTATCAGGATGCTATTCAGTCTGAGGATAATGATAAATGGGTAATAGCAATGGCAGAAGAAATAAAGTCTTTACAGAAGAACCAGACATGGGAGTTAGTTCAACTTCAAAAATGATCGAAGACTATAGGATGCAAGTGGGTATTCAGGAAAAAGGAAGCTCAATTTGATAAATAACGTGAAAGATTCAAGGCCAAGTTAGTGGCAAAGGTATTCTCTTAGAGAGAGGGAATCGACTACAATAAGATCTTATCACCAGTTGTGAAACACACATCAATTCGGTTGATCTTATCTATTATAACATCACAAGATATGGAGTTAAAGCAGCTTAATGTGAAAACAACTTTTCTCCATGGTGATTTAGAAGAAAAGATCTACATGAAGCAGCCTGAGGGGTTTATTGAACCAGGGAAAGAGAGCTTAGTTTAAAGTTTGACGAAGTCTATCTATGGTTTGAAACAATCCTCGAGACAGTGGTACATGAAGTTTGACAACTTCATGGTGCCTTATGATTACTCTCGTTCGGAGTATAATCCATGTGTATTTCAGATCCCTTGATGATGGTTCTCTAGTATTGCTGACGTTATATGTCGATGACATGTTGATAGAAACAAAGAGGAAATCATATATTCTTCAGCTAAAGAATTTATTGAACAGTGAATTTGACATAAAGGATCTTGGGTCACCTAAGAAGATCCTAGGTATAGAAATTCACAAGGATCGTCAGGCAGGAAAGTTATGGCTAACTTGGAAAGGATATGTGCATAAAGTCTTAGAGATGTTTAACGTGAACAGTGTTAAACCAATTAGCACTCCATTGGCAGAACATTTCAGGTTATCTTCATAGTTGAGCCCACAGATAGATGATGAGGTCGAGTATATGTCCAAAGTACTGTATGCAAATGTGGTGGGTTGTCTAATGTACGCCATGGTATGTACAAGGCTAGATATCTCATAAGCAGTCAGTGTGGTTAGCAGATATATAAAAAATCCAGTAAAAGAGCATTGGAATGATATAAAATAGATTTTTCGTTATTTAGCAGGTACAACCAATTACGGTCTTATGTTTGATCGTGATACCGCAAGAAGTGAGGTTACATGGTTTGTTTATTCGGATTATTTTGGAGACCTAGATGCAAGGAGATCTACGAAAAGGTTTATATACACCTTTTGTGGAGGATATATATGTTTGGAGGTCAGTGTTGCAGTCTACGGTAGCATTATGATCAACAACAGAGGTTTGAGTATATGGCATTGACAGAGGCAAGCAAAGAGGCTTAATTTGTGGCTTAAGGGAAGAACTAGGTTTCAAGCAGGGCAGTATCCAAATTTAGTGTGATAGTCAAAGTGTTATTCATTTAGCAAAGAACCAGATGTTCCATGCCAGGGCCAAACATATATATGTTCGGTATTACAAGATTCGTGAGTGGCTGAACAATGGTGACATTGTAATTCACAAGGTTCACACAAAGGAGAATGCCGCAGATATGCTCACAAAGTCAATTTACAGCTGAAAAGTTCAAGCACTTCTTGGACTTAATTCATGACTTCGTTGAATACTGAGTTCGTGGTGGAGTATCAAGGGAGAGGGATACATTCACAGACACAAAGAAGTTCACAGTATTTGAAAAATGCAAGCCAAGGCGGAGATTGTTGTAAAAAGTTGCCTTGCATTAGCCTTCCCTAAATTTTGTTCCCTTCAGACTTTAGAATTTAGTCTTCCCTAAATTCTCTTCCCCTCAAATTGTGTAATTTTGCCTTCCCCATTTCTTGTTCACCTCCCCAGATTTCTCTTATAAAAGGGAGTTTTGGCTCTTCTTTTCAACACACCACAACAACAAGAAGCTTAGAGAAGCAGAGACAAGTTAAAGAGTGAAAAGCTCAGTTAGAGCATTCTGAGAGTGAGGTGTAGAGAGAAATAAACAGTTAGTTTATTTCTCAATAGAGAGTTTTTAATCTCCGTATTATTTTCATAGTGAATTTCTGAGATCTCTGCCCGTGATTTTTTTCAGTTGGATTTCCACGTAAAATTCTTATGTTATTATTTTATATCTCATATAGTAGTGTGTTTGTATTTATCTTAAGGGTTAAGTTCATATGACCACCTGGGGTTTGGGCGGTTTCCCACATAACCACCTATAGTCAGTAAAGCTACATTTAAACTCCCGACTTTTTGAGTTAAAGTGAAAAAATGCTTTCCGTCTTTAACTCCGTTAAAAGATTTGGCTAAAAACTTAATTACCCTTCATGAATTTGTATTGTAACATAAGCCGGTGGTATTATATAAACAACACTCCATTCCGTTCCATTTTTCATAAGCATGTTAGTTTTCAATGTTTACATTTTTCATAAGCATATTAGTTTCACCATCATCTTCTTCCCTCATTGAGACAAGCACCATCCGAAGCATGCATAAGAACGGCTGGTCACTGTCTAATAACTGGTACAGCGCTGACATACCTCCCATCCTAGTGCCAGATCCTCCTCCAATGCCAAGGCCACCACCAAGTCCAGACTCATCTAATAACAAAGCTTGTAGCATGGCAACTGATTTCTTTATTAAAGGAAGTTCAACCCAGTTTCCATTTTCATCTTTCTCCAAAGATGATCTCCAAGATTCCCAGCCCTTCCACCACCACCAAAGTCTGTTGCTGAAGGAAGGCCAACTCCATACCACAATCGACTCCTGAATTTCCAGCCCTCAGCTAAATCTACAGTGCAGCTCCCATATGACACAAAAGCACAGGAAACAGATTGATAAGGTATGTAATACAAAAGACGAGTGCAAGAAAACAACAGATTGTCATACAAAAGTCATGACATAAAGATGTCCAAAGGTATGTTTGATCATTCTAGATGTAAATGGTAATAAGACATAGACGATATATGGTAAAAGAAAGTCAAAATGTATT
The DNA here is from genome assembly GCA_020205605.1 of Panax ginseng. NCBI lineage: Eukaryota > Viridiplantae > Streptophyta > Magnoliopsida > Apiales > Araliaceae > Panax > Panax ginseng. Next base: position 136,926,205 of record CM035145.1, on the reverse strand, counting down.
CCAAATAAGAAACTTTCCAAATCAAAAATTCAATTAATTCGAAAATGGTCGTACAGTGAGCGGAGCATAGTCTTCCATGAGATTGCACATTATCTATTTTCCTTAATTTCAGATGAAGCAAAAAAACAAAGAACAATGAGCTACCCTTGGAATTCAAAACTTTTCGTAGGCAAATTGTAACAAAAATATAGTTGTCCACCAAATATTTTGCTGGTTTTTAATTTCCTTAGCTAATTATTTATAACTTTAATTACTCCAAATTTTCCATTTCTACTATTCTATATATATTCCAAAAAAAATCATAAAATGAACTAGTAAGAATCACTAGAAACAAAAACAAAAACAAAATGAAAAATAAACCGAACTCAAAAATCCATTCCATTCCAAAAGAAAATACACATAAAACGCATAACAAAACATCAAACTGATGTTATACAATCAAATTCAGTAGAATCCTAAGAGAGAGAAATTACTGTCAGCAACGGAGGTTTTGAGCTGCTCAAAAGCAGAGAGACTCAAAGAAGAAGCCACCCTGTTAGTATCAACTATATCAGTTGCCTGAATCTCACACTGGGCACTATTATGTCCCCTATGAATTAGGGTTTTTCTGGGTTTGCAAAAACTCCCAATTTGATGAAATTGAGAGGGCGATGAAATTGAGAGGGCCACTTTAAGAAGTTCTAAAAATCATTCATCTTGCGATTACTTAAGCTAGAGGATTCTTATGAGAGCCAAAAAATGAAACAGAGCAAAATCAAGACAGTGATAAACGTGAAAAAAAGCCCTAAACACCAACCCCTGACCCACAATCCAACGTCTTCTTCAAACCCCATATACGACCAAGGCTGAGCTCCCGGCTTCACTCATCGCTCCTCCAAAGACCGAGGGCGGAGATGCGGCGGAGGAGAGAGGAGACAGTGGGTTTGAAGGTTGAAGGGAGAAGAACGGAATGTCTTTTAAAAGTCAAGAGGAAGAAGAAGGGGTATTTCAGTCTTTTTAAATCGTTAAAGCCCCTTTTCACGCGTTTTTTGCGTCTGACATACACGCACAGTTAAGTTGGATGGAAAATGTGACGTTTTCACTTTAACTCAAAAAGTCAGGAGTTTAAATATAGCTTTACTGACTACAGGTGGTTAAGTGGGAAACCGCCCAAACCTCAGGTGGTCATCTGAACTTAACCCTTATCTTAATATATTTGTGTGAACCTGATTACTCAACATGTTGTTAATAAACTATAAGTATAATTAATTAATTGTAATCCTATTATATTTAGATAATATGGAGAGGGGTGAGCAGGTATTTTGTTTATACGACAATTCAAAGGCTCGTCTAAGAAATTGACGTGAAATCTAACCCACCTACCCACTCATCAATCACGAAATTAAGCGCCTATCTTTTAACTGTTGTCAATTAATCTCTCGATGTTCGATTCTACTATGGTTTTAAAATGAAAAGAATTTCTTATAAAAATCATCATACATTATATTTATTTATTAGTGAAATATCATCTTACATTATATTTATTTATTATTAATTTCACTAAGATATAAATATAATAAAATTACAAATCATAGGATATCATTTTCAAGTCTAAAAATAAAATTTTAAGTTCTATCAACACAATACATGTAAAATTATAATAAGAAAAAATAGTGATTAATAAATTATTAGTACAATACAACCACCAATCTTATGATTTAATTATTTTGGTCAAAAATAAAAATTAATTTTCAATCTAATAAAATAAGTATAACCATTACAATTCAACAATCATCAACACTGTAATATTTCTGCTACTAGACATGAAGCATGCTTGTTGTTTGTATCTTTCCTAATCATGCATTTAAGTTTGGTGTACATAATGTATAGCTGCTCTCATTTATCCAGCCGCCAGCAGCAATTACTTGGGCATTATATTAAAGAAGTACTATATAATTATTGTAGACAACTAAATATTTAACTAACTAAATATTTAACAAATAATTATATCATATTGATCTGCCCACCGACTTGGCTCATATTTCTTTACCCGTGTATATTTGGACAAAATTGTATAGCAAACTAGCAAATTAAGTTGACACTTTGGAAAAAAAAAATAAAAAAATGAAGGATGTTGTAAGAACAAATATACATTTAGTGATACTTTTTTAATTGTTCTAAGAACTCTTAACATTTTAGCTGATATATATTGTTTTGCTAACATATTTTTTAGAAATTGATATTTCCACAACACTATTTAATATTTTCACATGAAAAGTGTCGCTATAGATGTATAACGACTGTAAAAATCGTCGCTATAAGATCTATAACGACGATTTTCATGTAAAAATATTATTTTCTATTGTGAATTTATCAATTTCCTATTTTTATTTTAACAATATCAACCGCCTTAAACAATTAAGTTTTAAGAACTAGGCTTCCACCATCCTAATTCCATCAATGCACATTTATTAACAAAAATATCACATTATTAGCGACACAATAAAATTATCATCGCTAATTGTGTCGTCTTTGCCAAAACAATATTTGTGAAGTTAGATATATACACTAGTTGGAATGTGTGAAAAAGTGAAAAAAGAGCATCAAACTTCAAACAGAAAAAGGATTAATCAAAGCAAACATTTCAGTTAGCTATTTGTGATTCAAAAATGGCTGCAGAGAATTTTATGTGAAGTGTTTAGCAACCAAAAAAGAGAGAGGGAGAGAGAGAGAGAGAATAAACACACCTCGATTCGGGCATGTAAACCGATGAACTCCATTGCGACAGATGCACTGAAACCGTCGTGAATTCTCAAAATCAGAACCACACAAACGCCGGAACTCGCACAAGCCGAGCAAGCAATTTCGTCAATTATATAATCCATAAGAAATCCCTCCTTCAATAATTCCAGCATTGTCATCGACACATTCTCCCTATATTCCCTAAAAGCCTCTCGTATAACCGCAGCCACCATCTCAGTTCTGCATGCCTCAAATTTCCGAAGCTCATCAGCCCTAAATAATTCCCCGGCATAAAAACCATAATTTTGAGTCCCATTTTTCGTACACGTAAAATTCCCCCAAACTGAGCTATCTGGAAAGTCAATATGTAGCTCAAACGGACAATCATAATATAAGTATATAATTTCTGTCCCCGGATTGTAACCAAATATGGTTTTACTCAAATTTGTACTAGTGATCACCGGTGGACAAATATTTGTATCATCTTGAATATCAGAGGGTACAAAAAAGTGGGGCTTCAAAGAACAACCAATTTTCGGGAAGAGTTGAAGAAACATTTCTAAAGGTGCCAAATTTCGTTTTGTATAGGGGTTTGGGGCTTCAAAGAACGACTTTTATTGTTGTTAAGGTTTTCGTTATGCAATGAGCGCCATTTAATTGTTCGTCTTTCGTTCTTCAGAAACGTATTTTTTCGCTGCGATAAAAGTAATACATTTTGCAACGAAATTTGACTTTCAGACAGAGACATCGATTCTTTAGCAAACAAAATGTATTGTTGCGTATAATTAAAATTTTGTTGTTAAAAAAGCCTATTTCGCTGCAAAAGCCTTCTAATTGGCAAATCGAAATGAACTTTTTTTTTTTTTGCAACCACTATGCATTTTCGCTGAATCGACACCATTTTGCAAACGACATTTTTCGCTTGCAAAGAAATTATGAAAATTGTTGCTTAAGCTTGCTTTTTCGCTGCGAAATGTAAACTTTTTAAAGCAACGATTTTCGTCATTGATTATATTATTTGGCAACGATATTATGCTAAATCAAGAACTAAAATGTTTGTTGTCGGTTATTTTTCAATAGAACGAAAGTCGCCGATTAAGAACGATATTATATGTTGCCATTTCTTTATATGTGCAACGAAAGTTAATATGATTTGCAACGATAAAAATGTTGCCTTTTATTTTAGTATTAGTAACAATATCCTCTCCGTTGTTATTAGGTTAATTTTTCGTTACTAAATATTATATTTTTAATGTCATTAAGAACGAAAAATTGTTGCTAAATGTATAAAAAATTGTTGCTATATTAAAACTTATTGAATGCTTTGATAACTAATTATATTGTTGTCAAATCAAAATTTGAAATTCTTTTTGTGTAATTGACCGCTCAATGTCCCCATAACAAATAATGGCAAAAATAAAAAAAAAACTAAAATATTATTAACTTAATAAAATCATCCACTACATAATCATTCATTATCTTTACAAATTAACCATCTAAAGCTACCACAGCTTCTTCAATCAAAACTATAATGTCGACTCAAATTATATCAAGGTGTGATGTAGAGAAATTTCGTAAGATGCTACCGATGATCCGAGGGCTTAAGATGTCAGCAATTAAGACATGTTGCAAATCTCTTGTCGATCGAGCCTCATTGATGGTATGTTTTTAGTCTTGATATCTTCCGTAATGTATATGTATACATGAAAAATTAACTCTAGGATAGAAGACCTAAAAGCTTTAATAACAATACAAATAGCTTTTACGCTTTTAGAGAACTTTGCCTAGAGTTTCGACTTTTCTTTTTTTTTATTCTTCGCGCTTAAAGTGAGAAGGTTGAAATCCTTCTTTTTCATCTCTTCCCCTGCTTTCAAAAATGGGAAAAAATAAACATAAGAAATTATTTTCAAGAGACCCGTCAAATTGTAATCGCCTTTTAAAGTTTATTCGCTTATCTTGATAACTATCATGGTAAACTATTTTCTTAATCTATGTAGTAATGTCAAGTATAGGTGTTAGTCATTTGTCATTCTTTAATTCTCACAACATATGCAATAAGTTTGTATATTATTTTTTTCCTAATAACTTAGGTGGTGTTATTATCTCTCAAGATACCATATGATGCAAGGATCGATCTAAAGAGGGATTGAGAAATGATGCAAGAATATTTTGGAAACCATAAAAAAAGTAAGACATAAACTCACTAAATCGAAATGGGTTATTTTGACCATCAACCGAGAAGAGGATGTTTAACGCAGCCCAAGACCAAGAACTCGCAGCCTTTCCCCACAAAGCATTTCTCACATCCTACATACCATCGTGGTACTACAACATGAAAAGTCATAGTTACAACTATGTTTAACATAATTAAATAAATTATCAAGATAAAAGGAACAATTTTGAAACTTCATGCGCTTCTCGTGATGACTTGAATAAAGGGATGAGAGTATGACAATATTATGGATCTACTTTCACGTAATCATATATCAATTGATGTCATGTTAAGCATATCACACCGCAATATAATCTTGAAGGTCCTCTAAAATCGTGGATAAGAAGGCAAGTTAGCCTTTTATGCTAAACATAATTTTATTTTGTTTTTCCAATGAAAAGTTCGTAGAAACCTAATATCTCTAAATTGCTTTTGAATCATTGCCGCTTCAGCCAGACCATTTTGTCCTTGCCACAATTTGGCCTCATCAAAATGGAAGTGGACATGCAAATTTGAAGTTTTGATTGTTAAGTAGTCACGATCAAGGAATGCGCTTTCGTGTCTTCTATATGGTTACCAGAGTCATACTCAAATTGCTTCCAAGTAACTGATGCCTCAGAAATTATATCAATAAAGAAAATGTATATTCTAAGAAAAATTCACCAAAAGATATACAATAAGTATCGATGGTCTGCACTAAGGCACCTTTCATTTATAATAAGTTCCTCAGGTCATGTTGCATTATGGCCCCAAATTATATATCTCCCACGGGGTACGTAACCATGGCAAGGTAACTCAAAACTCACAATCACCCACAACGAAAGTGTTATGCAATACAATCAAGTTAAGTCACTTATTGCATTCATAGAATTCTCATAAAGACTTAAAAACATACAATAGAAAACTTTATAACCGTAAAAATGATTTTCCAACAATTAAAAAAAATCAAGAATAATTTCATACGCCGATAAGTAGTTCTGTGTCATCCATAGCATGAAGATCCAAAAGACCAGCCCAAAAATCCCTCAACTCAGAGAATAAAATCCATCCGACAAAGAAATTCCACCGGAACTTTGGGCGCTTGGAGTATATGGCTCGTAACCGATTCCCTGCTTAGATTAACGCTTTCTCATTAGTTTGAAAAGCCTTTGTTTCTCTTCTACAGATTGTGCTCCATAACCCTACAAAAAGAACCATTCAATTAACCATAAACTAAAAACCCAATAATACATAGCCCTCAGAAGCATTTCACAAAGATTTAAACTCACATAAACACCAAAAAAAAAAAGCAAACATACACAACATCATAAGAAACAACTCGAAAAGGAAAACATGACACAAATGACTATTATCATCAAGTAATCTTTATACAACCTCAATTCAAAGAGGTATGCAGTATACTAAAACGCCAAAACTCTCACTCAATATAAAGATCCTCGCATTCCCTTTCAACACGCATTATTAACATAAAAATCATGAAACAAATGAGACTCAATTCAAATGAACTGTATAAAGCGTACTCGCTTTAGAATACTCTAAGAATATTTCACATTGTTATGCATTTTAATCAAGAAGCAAATTAGTACAAACAAACTCAAATGACATCCATCTAGTTTCCAAACATCGTAAAATCAACCGTAAAATGACTTCAACTATTAAAACTCAAACAAAGAAAATTTTAGAGCAAAACAATAAAAGAAGACAAATCCGATTGTCGCCCTGCAATAAATACTATACGTGAGAGAAAACAAGGTCAACTATATATGAGAGAAAACAAGGTGACTTGAAACCAATATGTATAAAGGATAAAACCGATTGTAAACAAATTACTACCGAAAAGGCCCAACACATTTTTAAAAGTGATAATAACCATAACAAATAATAGATGTTGTTGCTTCCTAATTCTCAGAAAAAAGTTTTTGTTAATAAAACTCACCACGAAATATGTCTAAATTTCCATTCATTATCATGTAGATCTCTTGCAATCAACTCTCGAGCAGGAGGTTGTTACTGGAGAAGTCCAGTAAGCCAAAAAACATAATGTTACATTACAAGGTAGTCAAATGAAGGGTATCTCAAAACAAACCATTTTTAGACTAAAGATGTACCAATGGAGGGAAAACTTTTCCAAATTGCAAGACGAGGGACCTAAAAACCACCATGAGTACTTGTGTCGCTAAATTGGCCAATGTTTTACGTAAATAATTAGTCGGGTTATTTGTCAAGGTTACCCAAGTCTGCCGGAAGGAATGCCTCTTTTGCTCTTCCTATAGATACATATAATTAATAATAAAAAAAAAAAAAAAAACAAGCAGAGCAGTAATCTCACCAAGTTTCAAGATGACATACTGGGTTTAGCGGTTGCAGAGTCATCCGAGCATAAACCTCATCTGTCTCAACATCACCAAACAAAAAAAATTTAGGAATCCCATATATGATTGCAAGGATAAGAAGAATCAAAATAATAAAAAACAAGATGGTCATTCACATGCATGGTCAAATTTTGATTAAAATAATTTCCACGACAATAGAATAGAAAGTACATTCGACTCGAGGTTAACTCGTCTCTAATTCAAATCTCGTGACAACAGATTCAAAACCATTGTCATGTCCATTCAATACCCCATTTTCATTTTCTCCAAGAATCGATCAAAAAGAGGAAGAAGTCTTTTTGCTTTTGCACCCATAATTCTTCCTTCTTGATGATGTTTCCCATTCATTTCCTTGGTGTAATAACTATTTTCCACCCCATTAGCTTCTTCACCATTGAAATCGAAACTCTCATCCAAATGTTTGCCATTCTTTTGATAAAAACGCCTAATCGGCCTTTTAAATCCTTCAAATGTTGTTCATCTTCACTCAATGTTAAAAGCTTATCTTCTAAAACCTTGAGTCGCTTCTATTATGGACATCCTCTTCCTCAAAGTCACCGAAAGAATCCTCAAAAATTTAGAACTCACGCCAACTGGGTATTGTGGTTTCCATTTTCTTGATGAGTATAGAATCTATCGACAATTGATTGTTTATCTTGTGGTCACTTAACTCAATCGATAAGGCCTTGAATTCAACTGCTTGTTCATGGATTTTTCTCTCAGAACCTAACATTCAAGAAAAACAGAGATCAATCTCTATACTTCTATCTATTGCCATCATAATCAGTAATTCAGTTATCACTTATCAACAACTCAAAATTTCAATAATGATCCTTTTTAAAAAAATTATGCTTTCAAGTTACAACTACAAAATGAGAGACGAGCTTAATATTCATATACACATTACACAAATAACATGATGTTCTATAACATTTCTCATGAGAGATTAAAACAAATTGCTTCCTACGTAAACTTGAAGACAAGTAGACAACCCTCACTTTACATTGTAGTCAATATTTTAGAAAAGGCAACACATGATGCATTAATAAAAGCACAGTGATCCGCTTTTACCTCTTTTTCTTCTTGATAAAAAAATGGTAAAAAATGATTCCAACACACATTAAGGTCCAAAAAGAGCAAGTACACCTTCAAGTAAACTTAATAATCTCTAAAAGTTAAGACTCTCGACACATTTTATACCTGATTGACAGTTTAGAACATACACACACAAGTTACTCTTAAAATGATGCAACAATAAAAAAATAAATTAAATCCACATGCTCATTCCACCAATGTCATAAAAGTTAATCAAACAAAACCTAAGAGATGAGACGAAACATACCTAAATTTTAGTAATCACCAACTCAGAAATCACATGAAAGTTATCATAATTTTATATGAGATTAAAGTAGAGCCAAGCCAAACTATTAAACTTATAAGTAATGTAAAGAATTTTAAGTTGTTCGATAATGGGTTTATGTTTTTATATAGTTTGGTGCCATTTAATCATTTTTTTAACTCTTAACTACTTTCATGTGGTTATACTAAGTAGTACACCAAGTTCTAAATTAATAGAAGAGTTAAAAGGGCTTCTCCAATTTTCAAAATCACCAACTCAAATTTTCTCCAATGTTTTACAAAACCAAAAGACTTTCATGTAATAAAACCCAAAATGGTTACACTCTTCACTATAAATACGACCTAATTTATGTCATTTTTGCTTGTTTGATCAGATAAAGAGTCGCTTCCACTACTTTGATCGCTTATGCCTAAATTCATTAAGACTTTACAAAATTAGCTCGCTAGACTCATGAAACGGTGCAAGATTCCAAACAAATTAAGTACCTCAAAATCAAATCGCAAAAATTGATCTATATCCTACTTGATGAAAGAATAAGCATACACATACTTAATACTTAATTAGATCTAGTGAAAACTCTAGTGAAAACTCCGCAATTCAAAATTAAGACCCCAATACAACAAAACACAGCTTTCAGAAAATGAAATTGAACAAGAAAATAGAACCTTGAGAAGCAGATATCAAAGGAATCATCAATAAGCATTTGTCGAGAAGTTTCTACCGAGACTCCCTTTCTCGAGTGAGCACAGAGATATTAGAACTTCCTTGAATCCTCCCTTCCTCGCTCCACGTGTTCGCCTGCGTGCCTCACCAAAGACGATCCTCTTCGTCGCCTTTAATCGTCGTAAAAAGGGAATCAATCTCAGTAGTTCAACTAAACTTTTCTCTCTCTCTCCGATGAAACTTCATCTAGAGGTACTTGTAAGCTCAAGATGATCGGATTGTAAAAGGAACCGTTAGGGCTTGCTTTTGATGCCGATACAATTCCTAGGGTTTGTACGGAGGAGAGAGAGAGGGTCGTGCCTCAAGAGAGGAGGTGTGACGAATCCGAGCTTGAGAGAGAGTTCGAGATCCGGGTCCTGGCTCGAGAGTTCAAATCTAAGTCTCGTGGTCTAGAGAATTCAAGATCCGAGACTTCAGCTCAGTAGTGGGGCTTATTATTTTACCAAGTGTTTTGTTCTATATATATTATTATTTCAATTTTGCAAAGTTTGTTCTAATCAAAAAGTGAAACCCAAATATAAATTAATCAAAAATCGTAAAAAATTTCGGATATAATCAAAATGTTAAAAATAATCAATTATCAAAAAAAATTGGTTAAATTATTTCGATTCTGGCTCGATAATTCTTATATACCGCTTTTTGCTCAATCTAGATAGTTGTTGTCATTAACCAACTTTTCATCCGATCAATTTATATTTTTACCTATAAAGGCTCATATTTATTTTAAGCATAAGTAATATAAAATTTTAATTTGAAAAATTAAGATAATATTTTAAAATTAACTTTTAATTTATTTGTATAATTAATTATTTTACCAACTATTATCTTTGTATCGTAATATTTAATCAAGATAATGTACATATACTTATAGAATTTATTATAAAGATATAATATATTATTTTATAAAAAAAATTATATACCTTTGTTATTTAAAAAATATTTCTAGTAAACTAATGTATATATCAATTTATTAACTATAATTATGTAAAAAATTAATATTTAAAAAAACATTTCAAGTCATAATATCATATCCGTATTCGTATCCAATATTCGACTGATTTTAAAAATACTATCCGTATTCAGTATTCGAAATAATGTCCGATTATGGAGAATATCGCTTTTCTAATTATTTTATTCGAATCTAATGATTATTCGATTATTCGTATCCGAATTCGCTTATCCTTATTCGCTTATCATCATTAGGTTAAATTATTAAAAAATTGAATAGCTTAAATTATTTTTATTTTGTTCTTATGTTCACAATTCGGATTTACCCATTTATTTTTTATGTAATCTACCTAATTACTATTTTTTAATAATAATATATATAAATCAAGATTCCTACGCCTAGAAACTGATTTTAGCTTAATAAACGATAAGATTATAATTTAATTTTATAATATATTTGGAAAAAGAAAAAGGAGAACTAGAAATAGCTAGGTATACCATTACTATTTTTATTTTTATGTTTTATTTTGACTTAAAAATATGTTCATGATTTAAGTTATTCCTCCGCCTAAGAATAAAAAATTTTTATTATTTTATGTAATCTTAAGTTAAATATTTACTTATATTAAATAATCTATTTTTTTTACAATAATTTATGCATATATCCTTAGTATTAAATATCATAATTTTATTATTTATAAATATTTATATATAATATCACTAGTCATGTATAGAAAAATATGCAATTAGATGAGAATTTAAATATATGAATAATTTTATCATTTGACATTTTTTTAAATTCTATAAAATAATCATCACTTTCATTCTCGTGAGTGAGGAGTACTTGTAAGTATATCCTACTTATCTAGAAATAGAAAATGATCATTTCTAGATAGATCACTTTGACGATTCTATGGATCATTTCCTATATATATATATATACCCATCTTAAATCTCCACATTATTATTATTATTATTATTATTATTATTATTATTATTATTATTATTATTATTATTATTATTATTATTATTATTATTATTATTATTATTATTATTATTATTATTATTATTATTATTATTATTATTATTATTATTATTATTATTATTATTATTATTATTATTATTATGTAAATTAGTTATGTACATTTATGTATGTATTTAATAAATCTAAGAAAAGGGGATTTGTTTTTATTTGGAGGAAATGATTTGTTTAGTTATAAATACTATTCCTTGCAAAATAATATCAACTAAGTCCATGTGCTTGGGTGGTCATTGGATTAATTTTCCAAACTAGAGGTCTTGGGTTTGAATCTTTGCATCAACATATTTTTTGGGATAGACTTTAATATTCGCCACGCCACTCATTCATCGTCCAAAAAATTATTATTATTATTATTATTATTATTAAATATTATTATTATTATTATAAATTATTATTATTATTATTATTATTATTATTATTATTATTATTATTTATTATTATTATTATTATTATTATTATTATTATTATTATTATTATTATTATTATTATTATTATTATTATTATTATTATTATTAGTTATTATTATTATTATTATTATTATTATTATTATTATTATTATTATTATTATTATTATTATTATTATTATTATTATTATTATTATTATTATTATTATTATTATTATTATTATTATTATTATTATTATTATTATTATGTATTTATTATATTATTATTATTATTATTAATCTAAGGAAAAGGGATTATGCATTTTGTATTTGGAGCTTTTATTTGGAGGAAATGATTTGTTTAGCTATAAATACTATTCCTTGCAAAATAATAACAACTAAGTCCATGTGCTTGGGTGGTCATTAGATTAATTTTTCAAACTAGAGGTCTTGGGTTCAAATCTTTGCATCAAAATATTTTTGGGATAGAGTTTAATATTCTCCACGTCAAATTTCATCCACGTGTAAAAATAAAATAAAAATTATTATTATTATTATTATTATTATTATTATTATACTACTACTACTACTACTACTACTTATTGTTATTATTATTATTATTATTATTATTATTATTATTATTATTATTATTATTATTATTATTATTATTATTATTATTATTATTATTATTATTATTATTTTATTATTATTATTATTATTATTATTATTATTATTATTATTATTATTATTATTATTATTATTTTATTACTATTATTATTACTACTACTACTAGTAGTAGTAGTAGTATTAATAATAATAATAATAATTATAATAATAATAATATTATAATTAGTAGTAGTAGTAGTAGTAGTAGTATTATCTATTATTATTATTATTATTATTATTATTATTATTATTATTATTATTATTATTATTATTATTATTATTATTATTATTATTATTATTATTATTATTATTATTATTATTATTATTATTATTATTATTATTATTATATTATTATTATTATTATTATTATTATTATTATTATTATTATTATTATTATTATTATTATTATTATTATTATTATTATTATTATTATTATTATTATTATTATTATTATTATTATTATTTATTATTATTATTATTATTATTATTATTATTATTATTATTATTATTATTATTATTATTATTATTATTATTATTATTATTAATTTAATTTAAGGCAACATTTTAATAGTTATTGCAAAAAGTTGTATAAAACATGCAACAAAAAAATAAAAATTATTGCCAATGATTGTGGTCTATATTAGGCAATCTAAATATAGCAACAAAAAACTTTCGCTGCTTGCGATGATGAGGAGAAATCAAGTGGTTAGAAATTTTGCAACGATTTTCTAACGAATTTTGTTTCCAAATTTTGCAACTACTTAAGAATATCATTGCAAAAAGCGAAAGCCTGACACAATCTGCAACAAAGGACAAGTTTCGTTGCTAAACATACACTTTTAGCAACGACTTTATAAAAAATTGTTGTTAAAGTCCCATTTTTAGTAACAAAAAAAAACTCGCTGCCCACGATGATGGAAATCAAGTGGCCGAAAATTTTGCAACGATTTTCTAACGAAATTTTTTCCCGCCAATGAATTAGCAACGAAATTTTGCAACGACTTATGAATTTCGTTGCAAAAAGTGAAAATTTGACACAATTTGCAACGAAGGACAAATTTCGTTGTTAAACATATACTTTTAGCAACGACTTATAAAGTCGTTGCCCGAAAAATCGTTGCTAAAGGCCCATTTTTTTATAGTGGGTGATTGATATAAAGGAGACAAAAAGTGATGATTGTTGAATAGAATGAAACTCGTAGGGAGTTTCTTTTGCATAATTGAGAAAGATGGCAGCTGATTTTCATGACTATTGAATTGTTGCTTTAGAAAAAATATATATGTGTATGTGTGTGTGTTTTTGTTGAATTATAAGGTCCGGGGTGGACCTAATAAGAAAGTTATTAAATGGTCCAAAAAGGGATAAATTATTTTTTTGGTATTGATCTTTGAGAATCTGCCATCATTGTAATTCATCGAAACTTTTTTTATTACAATCGAATAACTGTACTCTCAAAATTTTACAAAATGGTCATTACTTTAGATTTTCGTCCGAAAAAACGGACGGAATGCTGACTATGCAAGTTGACCAGACTTTTTGCTTACGTGGAGCAAGTTGACCAGACTTTTTTGCTTACATGGACTAGACTTCTCTTCTTTGTTATCTTTAAATAAAGTGAAGTAGTAAAATTTATTATCTTTAAATAATAATAATAATAATAATAATAATAATTTCAAAATAATAGTAATAGTAATAATAATAATTTTGAAATAATAAAATAATAAAAATAATAATAATAATAATAATAATTTTCAAAATAACAATAATAACAATTTTAAAAATTTTTTTAAAAAGATTATATAAATTATAAAAATATTTTTATATGCAATCGATGTGTATTTAAAAAATAATATTTTTATTATTTTATTAATTTAAATTATTTGAGCAAGGGTAAATTTGACAAATCATTTTTTATTCTTCATTAAAATAAAAAAACAAATTTCATACAAATCAGAGGGAACAAACTCCCAAATACAATTAATTTTATAAAATTAAATTTTATAAAATTAATTGTAATTGTATTTTATAAAATTAAATTTTTATAAAATTATAATGGTGTATATATAATAATTATTTATAGCTCATCATAAGATTAAATAGATGATATGATAATAATAATAATAATAATGATCAGTACGTATATTTCACACACATTTAACAATATATTATTATGTTATTATATGTTTGAAAAGAGTTTAAGTCACTGTAATAAATAGTTCCACTTTTTAAAAAGAAAAAAAAAGCATTACGTACTTTAATTATGCTCCCAGACTCTATATATGTATATCAAAAGCAAATTGTTAAAAAAGCTTTTCTTTTAATTTGCTGCTATTATAATTTTATAAAAATTTTAATTTCATAAAATTAATTGTAATTGTATTTTATAAAATTAATTGTATTTGAGGGTTTGTTCCCTACAGATTTGTATGAAATTTGTTTTTTTATTTTAATGGAGAATAAAAAATGATTTATCAAATTTACCCTTGCTCAAATAATTTAAATTAATAAAATAATAAAAATATTATTTTTAAATACACATCAGATTGCATATAAAATATTTTTATAATTTATATAATCTTTTTAAAAATTTTAAAATTGTTATTATTGTTATTTTGAAATTATTATTATTTAAAATTATTATTATTATTATTATTATTTCAAAATTATTATTATTACTATTACTATTATTTTGAAATTATTATTATTATTATTATTATTATTTAAAGATAATAAATTTTACTACTCCACTTTGTTTAAAGATAACAAAGAAGAGAAGTCTAGTCCACGTAAGCAAAAAAGTCTGGTCAACTTGCTCCACGTAAGCAAAAAGTTTGGTCAACTTAAGATAAGTGGTCGACCGTCTGCTTTTTCTTTTTGAATCAAGTAAATGACCATTTTATAAAATTTTGAGAGTACAGTTATTCGATTGTAATAAAAAAAATTTCGGTAACCACAATGAAAATCGAACCCTAGTACAGTGACCAAAAAATGATTTATCCCTGTCCAAAAAGTATACCAACTAGGCAACTAGTCTTTGTTTTTTTTAATTTAATAATGACAATTGATATCCGCATAGCAATAATAGTATTGTTAGAGTAAAAATATTATTATTAAAATAATAAGTATTGTTTTAAATGTTAAATATTGTTAAAATAATTATAAAAGAGTCGTTAAAATAATTATAAAAATGTCGACTTGAAATTATTTTTTACGGTCTAGTATAGAGTTCGCATCATATTATCAAAGTAAAAATATTATTGTTAGGATAATAAGTATCACTTAAAGTATTAATTGTTACTAAAATAATTACACAATTGCTCTGACATTATAATTTTTAATCGGATAATATCGATTACCTAATTTTATTATGATAATATTAACAACCTTAATAATTGAAATATGTACCAACTAATGGCTGCAAGGTAACAAAATAGGTCGCTTTGCATAAAGATAACATTATTATGTAGATCTGAACCTTACTACATGTACTTCATGCATGTCATTTTCAGTATATTAATGTATTAAGGTTTATGGCGGCTTATAACTAATCTCCAGTAGTACAAGGAAATAAATTATAAAAATAGTACCATAACGATCATAAGGTACTCCTATTTCATTTTCCCATAGTAGGTAGAGGGCCGCAAATAACCGACCTTCGACCTATATAATTCTAAAATAAAATAATAATAAAACATTAAAATTAAAATAATATATATATGGGATGATACATTTATAACGTTGTAAAAAAGTGTATATCTTTACAACAAATTCTGATCATTCATCCGAATATCTAACGACTTATATTGCTTCGTCCGCAGTTTAATTTTTAATATTCCGTGGTTTAATCCTGCGGACGGGACAAAAGATCTAAATGTCCCTCCTTGTGAAAGTCTCTCGTCCGCAGTATTAAACTGCGAACGATAACTCCCTTAGGATATGGGATGACGTTATTTTATTTAAAGTACCGTTCGCAGTATTAAATTGCGGATTCTAGTGGAGATAAAACGATAACGTTTTATTATTAATTCCCGTCTGCAATTTAATATTGCGGACTCTAGAGTTGTTTAGTAAAACGGCGTCGTTTGAAGTTAATACTAGTCCGCAGAACTAAACTGCGGGCTCTTATTCTACTAAATCAAATTCATAACCAATAGTTGGGGATTCTTGTGCATTTGAGATCTAAGCAACCAACGGTTAGGGCTTCTTCCTGCAATTTGTGAGAATAGCAACCAAGAAAACGAAGATCTAATCAACCAAGCAACAAATTGTCTTCGAATCTATAAGCTTGAATTTTGTCATATGTATATATGTTGTATTCTTCTTTGTTGTATACAAACATGAAATGTTGAACACACAAAAAATGTTTATGTTGATGGTTACCAAAAGAAACTTTGTAACGTAGTTATGTTAGATTACAACGTGTTGTTCATATATGTTTATTTTCTGTATGTCAGTTACACTAATGAAATTTAATCCCGGACCTGATGTCAATACATTGTTGTGGGATCAACCAAACCACATGTGATGCCCCCAAAATAGGTATACATCACCCATCTTGGGTGGCCAGATACAAGATACTGAATTCAAATACAACTTAATAATACAACTGTCGTGTACAATACGACAAAACATAAACTGTGAGTTTGAATACAAATATTGTCTACTAGAGAGTATAAAAACTCAAAAGGAGTCCTCATTACAATTATTATCACACTATTTCACAGAATAGGGAGGACTACTAATGCAAACATGTGGACCGTCACTCTGTTCCCCGACTAGTCCAAATTACGCTCTCATTTTCTCAAGAGAATAAAAAGAAAAGAAAGGGTGAGCTCAACTAGCCCAAGAAGAAATATTATGACTAAGATAATGCGTAATAAATTATCCTTAGCCTTCAACAAAGATAACAACCGATAGAATATAATAGACAACAAGTTTTAGATCAACAATCGCAAATGGAATAAGCAATCCATTAGAAAAGTCAAGACAAAGATAAAATCTACTATCTTCTATGATTTAAAGAGTTTTTCATCAACTTTATCGCTGAGACTTAGCTTAATAAATAAAATCGAACCATCCCTGCTCCACGGCCAAGGATATTCATGTAATCATCAATGGTCATGACTATACCGAATAATCCCTGGTCATATCATACTAACAACTGTCCACCATCGAACTACGGTGCCAATGAGGACTTTTACCACATCATTCGTCACATTACTACGGCCATGATTATACCGAATAATCCTCGGTCATAATCATACCAAGTCCATCTATGCACGTAAGCCAAAGATGACTTTCAACATAATATAAGTATGAGGATGATGACAATTCAATAAAACAAGTTCAAGAATAAATTTTAAAGATTTATAAGTGAATTTATCCTAAACTCAATAACGTCCAAATTGTCAACATGATACTGCTTTGTGGAGTAGAATTCAAGAATGCTCAGAAGAATATTTCCATGAAAAGATACTGGATGAAGCGCAAATATCAAGGATATTCCACTAATTTCATGGATTATAGAAGCCAAAACTTTAACCAACTGAGTATAATAGAATATATCAAACTGCAAATGGATTTTTGCCCACCATGCGGTAATCCACGTAGACAGAGCATTTCCATAATTTAATAAGGAATGAATACGAAGGATCATTCACCATGCATGTGGTAATCCACATGATGTGTTATTCCAATGTAATAATAAAGAATGGAATAATGTAAGATTCACCATGTATGCGGTGAATCGCATGATAGGTTATTCTCAATGAATAATAAATAATGGAACCAAGTTCAAGGCGTAACGCATGCAGACAAGATATTCGGCGAATAATAAATAATGGAACTAGTCCGCGTAACGTCACAAAACAGGATATTCCGGCGGAATAATAAATAATGGAACTGGCCCAAACAGAACGCATTGATGCATGATGATATTTCGGCTGAATAATAAAGAACGGAATATTAGAAGAATTTCACCATATATGCGGTTGTGATAAACAAAGTTATTCCAATAGAATAATAAGAATGGAATAACAGAAGTTCTCTTCACGAATACGAAAGAAATAATACCCTTTACGAGTACAACAAATAATATCCCCTACGAGTACAACAAATAATGTCCCTTACTAGTACAACAAATAATCCCCCTTACCTTAGAAGAAATTGGATATTAAAAAAGTGAAGTAGCAGAATACTTTTCTTCTTTCTCTCTATAGTTTCTCTCTCTGTTTCAAAGAATTAAATCCTAAATAATGAAGGAATGAGCTTCTATTTATAGAAGAACTGAAAGTGGCTCTTGGTCTTAACGAAGGGTCAAAATGACTCTTGGTAATATTGAAGAGATAACTACTATTCATGAAGGGCAATTAACTCTTGAAACACCGAAGGGCAAATAACTCTTGAAAACCCAAGGACAAATAACTCTTGAAAAACTCAAGGGACAAGTTACTATTAAAACTTTAAATCAACGATCCATATTGATTTACTATTATAATTTCAACCAACGGTCCTAAAAATTAAAGACATCTCCTCATGGAATAATATTGTACCCAAAATGATTTGGACCGAAAAGAAATATATTTTTCGGGTGAATAAGATCCCATGAATAAGAATTATTGAATAGTAACTTGTGAATAAAGAACTCGTGAATAGTAACTCATGAATAGTAACTCGTAAATAGTAAATCGTGAATAGTACTCAAAATAAAAAAGTGCCCATAATAATTCGATTGAACAATATAACCTCCAGACATCAATTATTATCGAAATAAATATCGATTTCCACTAACACTAATAATCCCAACACAATGGAACTATCAATTTCATCTTTAATCAACACGAACTTATTCATCATTAATATTATAACTCATAATATTTAACGACTGTGTCGTTCCTGTGAAAGAGGGGGCTTTCGATAAGGATTTTCCTTATTATCAGCCGCAATTAGGTGACCAAACCTCTCCTTGATGTAACTTTTAGACATCGTAAATATTGCAATTTAATAATATGAATAACTTTGTTGTCTCAATTATTGATTTAATAATATAACATATTATGCAGATGATATTGTAACAATAATTGAATCAATAATATGAGAGATGTGATGCTGCAATTACTGTAGCAATAATTGAGTATAACTGAGTGACTTATCACGTAAAGATCAATAACCAATACCGCTTACTACTTATGCAACCACGCCAGACATCGTATTTTTACTACCGAGTAATTCAACAGCTTTTAATTCAGAACACTTTTCGCCGTTATTTTTATAAAATGATAATTCGCTGCTTTTCTAAATACGACAATACTTTTCGTTATGGGGTCCACTAATGATTGTGCTTGTCAATGCGGATATTCCCCGACAAAAAGAATATTTCCCGACCAAACGAATATTTTATAACAACTTGCATACTTTGCAAAATTTATAAATACTACCCACAACTATTATATTAAATCCACACCATAATAAAAAAATATATTTCGAGAAAAATTAAATCTTATTCATAAAATTCGGGGTCTCACACCACATCTCAACAGCCGTATAGAACGATCCCCATTACACTAGGTCATTAAGAACTGATGAGAATGAAAAATCTTTGAAAATGTGGGTTTTATGTGATACCCAAAAAGGTTTATTACGCGACTGGGGTTTTTGGGTATTTATAAACATTAATGTATGTAATCAAATAGATGCTTCATTGATAGAAATATTCGTGGAGCGTTGGCGTAGTGAGACTAATACATTTCACTTCCTTATCGGTGAAATGACAATAATACTTGAAGATGTACATTGCATTTTAGGGTTACCAGTTATCGGGGATCCTATAACATGTACATTAATACAAATTCCTAAACAATTGTTTAATAATAGTGAATTTAGTAAATATAATTTGGAAGATGACAATGTGTATAGTAGAGGGGGAATTATAATGTCGTGATTGGGTAGCAAATTTTGTCAAGTTCCTCTAGATGCTGATTGGGAAATGGTGGTGATGTACACTAAAGTGTATGTATTATTTATATTGAGGAAGATACTATTTGCATCGACAAACCGCGACGTCATACATGCTAGGTATCTTATATTTTTAGAAGATATTAATAAAGTTTGTGATTATGCATGGGGAACTGCAGTGTTGACTTATTTGTACCGCAGTTTACATAAAGCAACCCGCATTAATGCAAATAACTTCTATGGGCCGATGTTTAACACTTCTTCGGGTATTTTATTGTCTGTATAGCTTGTTATTTATTTAAATTGATATTGATTTTAATACTGTATGATTTAGTTCTAACTCAATCACGTATGACATAGGTGTGGGCCTGTGAACGCCTGTCAATCGGTAGGCTTAATTATACAAGAGTGGTCAAGCATTGGTTGCCCCGAGCAAGAGCTTGGGCCTACCGAAGAAATAAAGATACGGTGAAAGAGGAAATGAGGCTATACCCCAATCACAACCAAATATTTTATCGAGGGAAATTTGATGGGATGACTGATGCCATAGTACTGTGGATATCGTATCTAAGGTTCGATCATCTAGTGACCCAAGAGTACTAGGCAGCATTGTACAGTGGGACCTCGTATGTGACGCTCCCAAAATAGGTCCACACAACCCATTCTGAGTCGCCAAATACATACTACATAATTCAAATACAAATTTCCCTATTTATAACTATTAAAATGTTGTACATAATCCGGACACACATAAACTGTGAGTTTTAATACAAATATTGTAACGTATATAATACGACAATATCCACACTCAAATTAAGTACTTATTACAATTATTGTCACACTATTTTAAAACATAGTGAGTACTACTATCGTAACTATCTCAGATCATTACCCCATTCCCCGACTAGTCTCAGCTATTCTCTTATTTCCTGAGAAGAACAATGAAACAAAAAGAAAAAGGCCAGCTCAAATAGCCCCGTAAAAAAAATTATGACTAAGATAATGAATAATAAATTATTATTATTCTTTAACAGTGAAAAATCTAATATAATATAATAAACAACAAGTTTTAGATCAACAACTGCAGTGGAAATAACAATCCATTTGAAGAGTCAGGTAGAGCGTGATGTCTACTTTCTTCCATGATTTAAAACTCATCATCAATATTTTATCCCTGTAACACCAATCAATTGTTCCTATTTATAATAATGTAACTCAACAATTTATCTTGGCAATATAGGCCAAAGATATTCATTTGTATCACTAGTGGTCATGATGATGTCAAATAACAGTCCATTTTTGCACTACGGGTCAAAGAGAACTTTTACCACAAGCCTTTTCATGTAACATTAAATGTCATGATTATACCAATACACAATTCTTGGTTATTATCATACCAATCAACAGTCCATCTTTGCACTACGGGCCAACGATAACTTTTCACTACAATTTAAATCGGATAATTACAATGATATAAAGGATGAATAGAAATAATATAATCAAGAATAAACATTAGAGATTTTTAATTTATCCAAAATTCAAGAAAGTCCAAATTGTCAACATGATGATCAAAACGTGGATTCAAATTCAAGAAAAAGATTCATATTTCAAAGATAATTTGGACAGAAAAGGTTAAACTTAAATAGAAATATTACTCTGTCGTGAATAAGATCGGCATGAATAGTACCCTAGCATGAATAAAGGCCTCAAAGATGAATAAGACTCCAAAGATGAATAGTACTTCTGTATGAATAAGACTCTAAGATGAATAGATTAAAAATTTAATAAGAACGTTCAGGCAAATATTCAAGTGAAATGATATTAGATGAAGTGCAAACCTCAAGGAATTTTTAATCATTTCAGGAATTACAGAAGCAATACTTACCATAGTAAGTTTAGATTTAGGAATATGAAATAAAATAATATCACTTACATAATATGGAGTATGAAAGATAATGATATCCCTTACGAGTATTGAAAGAAAATAATATCATTTACCTTAGTAGGAGACTAGATCTGACTGTAATAAAGGAGATTATCTTGACGAATTTTTGCACTAATAAAACTCTCAAGGTATCCTTATACTCAGAAGAATTCTCACAATATTATAGTAGAAGAATTTTATATTTTTGGTGTCTCTTTTGTTGCTCCACTGAGCAACCTATTTATAGGAGAAATGGAAGTACATATGCTTTTAAAAAACTCTGCAGAAGAGAACTTGGACACACCAAGTCTGAAAAGCTTTGCAATATGATAATGATAATATGTTATTATATTGCAAAGTTAGACTAGAAATTTTGGCATACTATTCTTATATTGCAAAGTTAGGTAGGAAATTTTGGCATACTATTTTTATATTGCAAAGTTAGGTAGGAATTTTTGGCACCTTGTTAATATATAATAAATTTAGGCACCGTATTTCTTTTAAGTGTCGACAATGTACTATTACAATAATATATTCTTTTAATATCATATTAAAATAATGCATATTATTTTCAAACAAGATAATCATGGAAAATATGTCAAACTTATAGTAAACGTCTTACGCTAAACCCCTATTTTTATATCAAAAATTTGAATAAACATCTACCACTCATTTCCTATTTTAATCAACACATTTTCAATCTTTCAATATTTATCCACAATATTATAGACTCGCAATACTGACAACTAGATCGTTCCCAGGAAAGAGGGGGCTTTCTGATAAGAATTTTTCATACTGGCGCGCAATTAGATAACATAACCCCTTTCCTCAACAGAACTTTCTAGACATTGCCAATAATGCTAACTAATAATATCATTTCAAATCATATGAGTTACTATGTTGTGACAATTATTGATTTAATAATATGAAATATTATACAATTATCATTGTAGCAATTATTGAATCAATAATATGAGTTACTGTGCAATAACTACTGTGAAAATTATTGAATGAAATACTGAGTGACTTCTTACGTAAGAATCAATAATCAGAGATATTGTGAAATATCGTGTGTTATTGTGCAATACCATGTACTACTGTGGAACAACGCGTATTACTATACTTTTATCACCGAATATTTCAACAGTTAACGGTAAAAGTTCTACTGCCAATTTTGTTAAAAAATTATTTTTCGCTTTCTATATCCAACAGTTATTACAATGTGGGGCCCACCAATGATTGGTTAGTTTGGCGTCGTCGTATGAATATTCTCCGACAAAAAGAATATTTTCTGACAACTGTTTATTTTATATAATTTTCACATACCACCCATAACTATAAAATTTATTAAATCAATACCTTACTATTTAGAATAATATTTAGGAAAAATTAAATCTCATTCATAAAAAGTTGGGGTCTTATATCGTGTATTCCCCTCATTTGGCTCGACATGGTAGAATTCAAATACCTGATCATGTCTTGAGATAATTAGCGGAAGCGCGAGATATTCTAGAGGACCTGGTAAATATGGGTGAACTCCGTCAAGAGAGGGATGGGATCCGCGCATATGACTACATCAAGTTAAGGAGTCATTACATCGGTACGTGGTATGCATGGAAAAATATTTTTGTTGATTTTGTGGTGGCCATAAGACAGAATATCAGTTTAGCTGCATAACTTAGGTGATACAAGCGGATGACTCGTTTGAGAATTAGCCGCCCACAAATTGAGCCAAACGAGACATTTACACCACGTGACTTATTTTATCAACACGAAGCTACAAACCTTGTAAGTTACAGTATAATATTTTATCAAATTAATTTACAACGTATTATAATCTTGTTGCTAATGAAGTGTATATATTTTTTGTACAAATCGAGGCAGCTCGAGATTTTGTTCAAAATATTCCTCCAAACCCGCCTGTGCACAACCCTCGTCATGTGTACTAGAAGTGGTATGCAAGGTCGATACTATTCAATAAAGAGTACCAGGGAGTTTTTAAAGAAATGTACACTACCATCCCCAACGTTCCCCTTGAGCAGTTCACATAAGAAACAACATTCTCCAGTTTTGATCCATTTAGTCAAAGCAATCAAGGATCCTTTTATAGGCCCAAGATGCCATTTGTTGCTGAGAATCCACCCCCAGTATATATATCACCTCATCCCCCTTTCATGCGTCATTGGGGTCCGACTGCTGATGATGAGACTACATTCTTTGTAAGACCCCAACTTTTATGAGTAAGAATAATTTTTTCGAAATATATTTTTGAATATTATGGTGTGGATTTGATATAATATTATAGTTGTGGGTAATATTTACAAATTTTGCAAAGTAAGCAAGTGGTTATATAATATTCGATTGGTCGGGGAATATTCGTTTTAATAGGGAATATTCATACGATGGCACAATCATTGATGGACCCCACAACGGAAGTATTGTCGTAGTTAGAAAACGACAAAATTATCTTTCTATAAAAATAACGGCAGGAGGTGTTACCGTTAAAACCGCTGAACTACCCTAAGTAGTAAAAGTACAATGAATACGCTGGTTGCATAAGAAGACACATGGTATTGATTATTGATGCTTACGTGAGAAGTCACCGCTTATACTCAATTATTGCTATAGTAATTGTTGCATCATATCTCTCATATTATTGATTTAATTATTGTTACGAGATCATCCGTGCATAATATGTTATTTTATTAAATCAATAATTGAAGCAACAAGTTATTCATATTATTATTTGCAATATTGACAATGTCTAGAAGTTCACAAGGAGAGGTTTGGTCACCTAATCATGCCGCCAATAAAGAGAAAAACTTTATCTGAAAGCCCCTCTTCCTCGAACGACCAGTTGTTAAATATTGTGAATTATAATATTAATGATGAATAAGTTTGTGTTGATTAAAGATGAATTTTATAGTTCCATTGTGTTGAAATTATTTATGTTAGTGGAAATCGACATTTATTTCGATAATAATTTTGTCTGGAGGTTATATTGATCAATCGGGTATTCGGGGTACTTTTCGTGTCGAAATACTATTCACGAGTTACTAATCACGAGTTACTATTCACGAGTTACTATTCATGGGGTACTATTCACCCGTAAGATATATTTCTTTTTGATCCAAATCATTTTTAAGTACAATATTATTTCATGAAGAGATGTGCTTAATTTTTAGGACCGTTGGTTGAAGATATAATAAGAAATCAATATGGATCATTTGGTTTAAAGTTTTAATAGTAAATCGGTATGATGACCGTTGCTTTAAGTTTTAATAGTAAATCAATATGGACCGCTCGCTTTAAAAAGTAAATCAATCTGGACCGCTTCATGAATTAGTTACTATTTAGTCCATTCTCCTATAAATAGAAGCTCATTCCTTCATTATTTCTTACGAATTCAATTTGAACTCTCTAGAGAGAGAAACTATAGAGAGAAAGAAGAAAAGTATTCTCGCTACTTCACTACTTCAAATATTTAGTTTTTCTAAGGTAGGGAATATTATTTGTTGTACTTTCATAAGGGGTATTCTTTCTTTCAGTATTCATGAAGAGAACTTTTGTTATTCCATTCTTATTATTCTGTTGAATAATATGTTTATGCTGCAGACCGCATACATGGTGAAATTCTTCTAATATTTCGCTCTTTATTATTCTGCTTAATATCATGTCTGCGTGCGTTTAATCGACCGGTTCCATTATTAATTTATTATTCCGTCGAACATCCTCGTCGGCGTTCGCTGACACCGTTCCATTATTTGTTATTCTCGTTGGGAAAAACCGGTTCGCGTTCTATCGCACGCATAGTGAATCCTTCATTATTCCATTCTTTATTATTCTGTTGAATAACTCGCCATGTGGATTACCACATGCATGGTGAATGATCCTTCGTATTCATTCCTTATTAAATTGTAGAAATGATCTGTCTAAGTGGATTACTGCATGGCGGGCGAAAATCCATTTGCAGTTTCATATATTCTATTATACTCAGTTGGTTAAAGCTTTGGCTTCTATACTCTATGAAATTAGTGGAATATCCTTGATATTTGCGCTTCATCCAATATCTTTTCATGGAAATATTCTTCTGAGCATTCTTGAATTTTACTTCACAAAGCAGTATCAAGTTGACAATTTGGACGTTATTGAGTTCAAGATAAATTAACTTATTAATCTTTAAAATTTCTTCTTGAACCTGTTTTATTGAATTGTCATCATCCTCATGCTTATATTATGTTGAAAGTCATCTTTGGCTTACGTGCATAGATGGACTTGGTATGATTATGACTAGGGATTATTCGGTATAATCATGACCGTAATGTGACGAATGATGTGGTAAAAGTCCTCATTCGTCTGTGTAATTCATCGGGTGGGCAGCTTGTTGGTATGATTATGACCGTGGATTATTCGGTATAGTCATGACCATTGATGATTACATGAATATCCTTGGACGTGGAGCAGGATGATTCGATTTTATTTATTAAGTTGAGTCTCAGCGATAAAGTTGATGAAAAACTTTTTAAATCATAGAAGACATTAGATTTTATACTTTACTTGACTCATCTAATGGATTGCTTATTCCGCTGCAGTTTTTGATCTAAAACTTATTGTCTATTATATTCTATCGCTTGTTATCTTCGTTGAAGGCTATTGATAATTTATTCTCGCATTATCTTAGTCATAATATTTCTTCGGGCTAGTTGAGCTCACCTTTCTTTCACCGTTTCTTCTTCGTGAAATGAGAACGTAATGGGACTAGTCGGAGAACGTAGTGATGGTCCTAGATGGTGCATTAGTAGTCCTCATTATTCTCGTGAAATAGTGTGATAATAAATGTAATGAGGACTCCATTGAGTGTGGATATTGTCTGCATGACAATATTTGTATTAAAACTCACACCTTTATGTTTGATCGTATTTTACACGCATCGTTGTATATTTAAGGTTGTATTTGTATTTTTTACCATGTATTTGGCGACTCAGAATAGGTGATGTATACCTATTTTGGGGGCGTCACAGTCTTGGTACTTTAAGAAGGATCCTCTCAAGCCACTAAAGGTAGAAAAGGTGGAGTGGATAACCAGAATTGGTTTTTTGATGTGGTGAATGAAGATCAATTTTCTCATGTAGGTCCTGATGACGAGTACAGATTGGTGCATAAAGACCTACCATCACTTAAGCCTTGGAAAGAAGTATGGGATCAGACGATCGACGTGTATCTCAATTTGTTGAAGTTACGCGAAGATTTTATACGACAAGAACAATACGAGCGGGGCAAATTTTATTTCATGCCCTGCTATTTTTTCCAATTACTACCACAATGGTACAAACCATACATCAAACTGTCAATAGCTAATAAGAAGAAATATGAAGTTTCCGACGTGGCGCCCTATTTTTTCAACCAAGGACCCCAATCAGAAATGTCAGAGTGTCATTTGGCATTCATTTCAGTTAACCACCATAACTCCCATTATTTTTTTTAGTTGTAGATATTAAGCAATGGCAGGTTATGTTGGTAGATTATTTATATGATGACGTACCAACTGACAAAATAAGTGTTCGATATCAACTAGAGATTGAATATGTGGTAGGTCCTTAATTTTGCTTATTTGATGATTCAATTACATTGATGTTATAGTGTCATACTAACATTATCTCCCATTTAATGTATAGTGTGATTTTTTTGCAAACGATATGCGGATCTTCAACCCTGAGCAGAATTTCTCGAAGAAAAAGATGTCTTAGGCATTCAAGGTAGTCCGACCTAAATAAAAGAATCTTTTGAATTGTGGAGTCAACGTAATAAAGTATGTTGACTACATTGTCCAAGGAATGTCTTTAGGGGAGGTCGATTGGTCCAATGAAGATGCCTCATTGTTTAGGTATAGAATTGTCCATGAATTGCGTAAGCATATGACTAAAGATATGAAATCTACACTTATAAGTAGTAGAGTCTCACATGTATCTTAATTTCTATATTTTTAATATTTAATAATATTGGATTTACATTGTGGTTTGGATGGTGCAGATTATGTCTGCAATTTATATATGTGAATATTTTTTATGAATTTATTGTTGGGTGTGATCTATGTAGTTTGTGTGACTATTCTTCATTATTTGATGTTGGTTGTGGTCTTTGGTTTACAGTTTAAAACCATATAGGGGGAACAATCTAAATTCATATTGTATTGTTTTTAAAAAAAAATTGGCATTCGCAGTTTAATACTGCGAAGCCTGTAAGGACCAGGGACTTATGAAAAAAAATTGGATACTAGAGTTCGCGGTATTAAACTGTGGACATGAGTAATTAATAATAAAACGTCTTTGTTTTATCTCCACTTTGGACTTATGTTTTTTAATATTAAACTATGGACGGGAGTTGATAATTTTTTTTATTAAAAATGGCACCGTTTTATAATTAAAACATTGTCCGCAATATTAAACTTTGGACGGGAGATTTTGATTCAAATACTGAAACGACGTCGTCATGTATCCTTCGCAGTTTAATATTGCAGACGAGAGACTTTCACAAAGAGAGTCATTTAGGTCTTTTGTCTCGTTTAAAAGATTAAAATGCGAAATATTAAAAATTAAACTGCGGA
Organism: Panax ginseng; assembly: GCA_020205605.1. Taxonomy (NCBI): domain Eukaryota; kingdom Viridiplantae; phylum Streptophyta; class Magnoliopsida; order Apiales; family Araliaceae; genus Panax; species Panax ginseng. The sequence continues at coordinate 136,897,296 of CM035145.1, read as the reverse complement.
CAGAAGCAATATAGACCGTTATATATTCAAATGGACGATTGAAACTTCTTGTTATATATAATATACACTTTTTTTAATAACGTCGTAAGTGAATTATCCCGTGTGTGTGTGTGTGAGAGAGAGAGAGAGAGAGTCATTGCCAACTAATTAAGTTGTCCCATGCACCGCAGATATTCATGTGAATCATATATGCACTCAAAGAGGAAAAAGTAAATCTACTTTTAAACAGATCTAACAGAAATAAACAAAAGTTCTAAATTTGTGACATGATGCTAAAATTGTGATATTAAAATTAAAGACATTTTATTGTGTTATATATATATATATATATATATATATATATATATATTATCATCAACAATAACAAAAAAATTCTTTTGGTGGAACTAAATGGAACAAAAATTTAATTTCTACAAATGGGACTCTAATCTAAAAAATTTGTGTCCATTTTTATACTCCCTTTGTTTCATTAGTTACGAATTATAAATAATACAGAAAATTAGGATAAAAGATTGACACGGATAGTCCCTGTCTTTAAGGTGTTTATTACCCCTTATCACTAAAGTTTGCTAAAAGCTACTAGCAATATACCTTCAGGATTAATATCAAAACCTATATTTGTTCTAAGTGATAGCAACCCACTATGAACCTCAATATATGCTGCTGTGTAAAGATGATAGAAGGAAGAAGATGGAGACTATTCATTTTCATAACTGAATTGTGAGTAAAGAATCATTTCAAAATAAATGATATAATAATCACATATCAGTTTTGCATCCCATAATGATTAAGCAAAAAAACGGTTTAACCATTAATGAAGTTTATTAATCTGGTTCAACGCCAATGCAACTTTGCGACCCGCACCACGGCCCCGAGTCGTGGGCAGGTGGTGCTTTACACCACGTCATTGTGACCAACTCCAAGCCTTTCCTTTAATACCACTAGTGAATTAAACTATTCCACATATACTTATAAAGTATTAAATAGTTTTATTCCTACTCAATGTGGGACTTAAAAAAAATAGTTTTGTTAAACAACAATGAACCTTTTCATATTCGCCATTTTGGATACAATTAAAATATAATATATAATTCCTACTTGAATCATATATTACTCTCTATTAATCTTTTTGTAATAGATTACCAAATGCACTTTTAATTTTATATAAATTCAATCAATTAATGGGTCTAAATTAATCCCCAAATTGATCAAAATTCATATAAGAAAAGGTGCAATTAACAAAAAAATCTCATTTATCAAAATTATAACGACTAAAATATAAAACAGTACCATGAGTTTATCACTTTATAAATATTAATATTTTACTTTACAATATAGCAAACTGCTACTTCATAATATAATTAGCAGCGTAAATATCTTTGAGATCAATTTTACATTTCTAATTATACTTTAAAATATACGATTTTATCTTATTAATTTTATTCTAATGAGAAATTTGTTAATGAGTTGCACTTAAGAAAGAAAACATCACATGAACACAAACATAAGGAAGAGTTTTACATTTTAGTCAATTACAATTATTAAAAAAAAATATTATTCTATGTTTACCTCTAAAATATGAAATTGTTGGTCATGTAATTGTAACATTATAATAAAATTATTATGGAAAACTTAATAAGAACATTTGTGAAAAAATAAATAGTAAATAGGGCTCTTTTATGGCGTAGAGATGGATTATTAAATAAACTTAGGGACTACACACTTTAAATTTGTAATTATTTATAAAATAATGTTATATAGAGGTCTCAATTTTAAACTATCAAATAATTAATGTTCTAAATGATTGTGCTTACAACAACATATTATTTTAAATAAAAAAAAAATTAAAATCCCTGACGTTCATTGTCCAACGTTGTCCACATAGAGCAAAACTCTTGGCACAAGTACTTTGGTTTCACGTTGCGGGGAACCATTTTTTTCTTCATATCTGACTGAACAAGAAAAGTTGCTTCCCATTATGTGATATATATATATATATGGCTGGCGAAACATCCGTGACAATCGATTGTCACAGGTTCAGCAACTATAATCTCTATCGTTAATCAACATAATTGATGGCTTGAATTGAAAGAGAAAAAATGTCGTTGCTGCTATAGGTTGTAACGGCAGTAATAACCTTGATAACGACTAGCATATTTATTTCTATGCCCCTCCAAATGATTATATTAATTGTTGTCATGCCCTTCATAAATATTACAGCCTATAGCAACAAGCAATGTAGCATTTATGAAAGGCACGACAATAATTAATATAATCATTTGGAAGGGCATAATAGTAAATATTCTAGCCGCTATCAAAGTTATTACTACCCCTACAGTATGTAGCGGTAAGGAGGAATTTGTTTTCAATCAAAACAATCAACTCTATTAATCAACGGTGGAGATTATGATTGTTAAAATACTACATGAGGCAACCTATTGCCTTTATATATATATATATATATATATATATATATATATATATATATATATATATATATATATATATATATATATAATGAGAGGATCAGTGTATACCCATTTATTTAATATATCTTGTTCACCACCTTTAGCTATTTTAATGAATGTATTTACGATTCATCTCATTGCGTATATAAGAGAACTATCATATTAGATTTTAGCGACGTATCGAATCGCCGCCATAACATATAAATCGTTTATTTGTTCTATAGCGATTGACCAAACCGCCTCCTTGTGATGTCGCTAAAGGTGGTGAGCAAGGTAAGTAAAATAAATGGTATTCACCAGAAACGGACTATATATATATATATATATATATATATATATATATATATATAGAGAGAGAGAGAGAGAGAGAGAGAGAGAGCAAGGATCTTAAGCTCACCTTTATTGAGCTCACCTTTTTTTTTTTATAAAAAACATAATTAATAAAAATGTATATTTTTTTTGGAATTGAAAGTTTTTTAAAAAAGTGTTTTGGGTGTGATTTGGTACATATAACAAAACAGCTTTTTATGCATTGTATAACACTGTTTTGTTATATGTACCCAAATCACACCAAAAACACTTTTTTTTAAAAACTTTCAATTCCAAAAATTATTATACATTTTTTATTAGTTATGTTTTTTTTTATAAAAAAAAGGCGAGGTGAAATGAGCTTAAGAAATGGACTATATATATATATATATATATATATATATATATATATATATATATATGCATAGTTTGGCCCCTTAGTTTAGTGGGATCAATTTTTTTAAAACAAAAAGTTACAAAGAAATAAAGTACAATAAAATAAAGGCAAAAAAGGATGCGATGGACAATGCAAATAATTGGGTGAGCTATCATATAAAACCGATTTCGTTTTATGTAATTAAATACACTTCCTCTCATGTTATATACAAAGGATATTTTTTATAATTTTTTTAAAACATTATTATTATAAGAGATACCTCTCGCAATAACGATTGAAAATAGTATGCACATAAGTCAATTATATTTGATATGATAAAGTATATATTTTGTAATAATCTTATTCATTTATTAATAAAAGAATAATTTATTAAAAGCTTTTATATTATCTACATAATGTTTGTTATATTAAATGTGATAAACTCATAGTTTTAAGCAATACTTTTAGAATCATGAGATGATCATGCTAATGAGATTCAAATTCTTAGAAAGCTTAAAACTAAAATAGTCCACATATGTTACTAAATTGAATTACTAAATTGAGGATTAGTGAATTCGAATATATTGGTACATATGTTACTTGCTCATTCGATGAGGATGATTGCTATTATGATCATTTGTGTAGATACACTAAAGCAAGTATGTAGGTTCTTATTGGAGAATAAGTTCACTGAACGTGATTCGTTAAGGAATACTTAATGGAGTTTTACTTGCCTATCAATAGGAATTCCTTTAGTGATAGTAGTACAAATAATCCTTAGACTTGAGATCATCATAGTATCTTGTGTATGATGAGTTCTAATTTGCATTATCTAGAGTTGAGTATTTAAGGATCGAAATACATATAATTAAATAAAATAAGACTTGATAGTAATTTTATGTCTTATATTTAATTGGGACATTGTATGGTGGAAGAAATGAATTGTACGACAACTATTTACTCAAATATTTTTTATGATTAATATTGAGATTTATATTATCTGGAAAGTCGTTGAGCGCTAAGAGGGTTTACCCTTATTGTAGAATAAATGTTATTTATTTAAATAATATTAGAATTATTCTAATTGATTTAATCACAACCGGTTTAATATAAAGAACCCAAAGGGTCACAACATAAAAGGAATAATATTTATTTAAGAAGCAAATGATATAATCGTAATAACTAAGTTAAATGTATTTAATTTAATCTACGGTGATAGAATAAATTAAATAGCTTAATATTTTGGAGATATTAAATATAAATTAATAAGAGGAGTTTTATTATTACTATTACTATTATTATTAGTTTAATTCCTAAAGGAGTTTGAGAATTAATTAATAAAAGTACTTTTATCTATTTCTAATAAGATTAGGAGGCTAATTAATTAAAAAAATTTAATTAATTATTTCTAATAAGATTAGGAAGCCTAATTAATTAAATAATTTTAATTAATTAAATAAAATCCTAATCCTAAATTGGTTAGGAGGGTTACTTATATCTATAAATAAGAAAGTCTTATTATAGATTAGGGTTACGCGAGATTCATTAACAATTCCAAGAGTTGGGAGATTATAGAAATTAGAGTTTTGTCAAATAACAATCTTGTTGAATAATTGTTCTTCCTTGGTGGATCACCTCTAGAGGCCAAACACTTAAGTGGCTAACATTGATCAAAGAAAGAAATCAATCTTGTAGATTCAAGTTGAACGTGAAAAGGAATTGGAGTAGAACTCGTACATGAGAAAACTAGATTTACAAAAGGTACTTTTATATTGAATTGATAGTTAAGCATAAAGCATGATCATGGTGATGGTTTGTATAAAATTTTAAAACTCCCTTTTATCGCGCTTCCACTATGTTTATATGATTTTGATTACGTAATCGCGCTACATACAAACCTAACACGTGAGGTATCACTCACCTTCATTGTCCTCTAAAATAAATTACAAAACTAAATAATATTGCTAAAATATTATCTATAACAATATTTTTTGAGATTTCATTGCTTGAAACTATTGCAATGATAGCTTCATTTCAATAGCTGTAAAAATATCATGTTCAATGTAAGTTACTAAACAATATAAAAGAGTGGAGTGTTGATATTATTAAAAATTTGAGATATTTAATAGTCTTTTAGTCTAATTTTTTTATTTTCACTAAACACCTTACAAAATAAAAAAGATAAAAATTGACTCATAAAAAGTAGGGTCAATTGACCTGTCCCAAGGCGACGGTTCGGTCATACAACCATCGTCTATACTTTTAGCGACGACCAACATATAGCGTCGCTAAAAATATAGACGACGATTGTATGACTGAACCGTCGTCGGATCCGTCGCTAAATGGAGGTGAGTTCGGGTGAGTTGGATAATGGGTGAGCTTAAGATCCTGGATATATATATATATATATATATATATATATATATATATATATATATATATGGTCAACTTCTTGTCAAAAGGATAGAATAAACACGACATGACACAGGAGTGGTTAGGATGACATTGATTTTGGTCAATTGATCAATATAATATCGACACGCAGGTCGGGAGGTGATCTCTCTCCTTGCGTGTCAGCACTGTATTGGTTAATTGATCAACTTATCATAAAATTAATTTCATGGTAACCGGATCCCTAGTTCAAAATGTTTTTTTTCTACAAACTTTAGTACATACGTATTGGAGTATAGAATGGGAAAAATAATTAGTTTTAAGTTGTTAGAGATAAAAATAGATGAAGGAAACATATAATATGCCGAGAACGATGAAAGTACATCTACCATGTTAAAGAGAAAATAAATATATTGAAATATATTATTATTTACGGGAGAGAAAATAATTTTGTGCAAAAATATACTATTTTACCTTTATAAAACTCACATGACATGCACATGTCTTGCTAATTTTGACCAGAATTAATTAAAAGGGACGGTTTTGTAAAAAATTGAGACATTAGCTATGACATTACAAAAATTAAAACATTGACGTCTATCTTGCAATTAAGTGTATATATGATGGGACAGTTTTGTAATTTACCCCATACATAAACAAGATTTTAATAACACTTTTTAAGAAATTAGTTTGGTACATAGGGATAGAAAGAGAAATAGGTTAATGTCAATAATGACCCACTTTGGAAAAAGAGATTACGTATCTTCCATGAAGACATCTTCAGCCTTGCTTCCTTGTACCAAGATTTGAAACAATAATAAATGAGATTGGTTAGCATGAAGTTAATTTTGGTAAATTGACCAATACAATACAATGTCGATACGCAGGCGAGAAGTGATCTACGCAGGCGGGAGGTGATCTCTCCCTGCGTGTCAGCACTATATTGGTCAATTGATCAATTTACCACGAAATTAACTTCATGGTAACCGGATTTGGAACAATAGTATCCGATTCACAAAGACTAAGAAATATAAAGAATAATAATTATCCTCTTCATATTGATTTTGTAATTTTTATATCCTTTACAAAATGATCATGGGAAAAAGCAGTATTTCCAACAATCAGAGTAAAGGGATACCCAAACCCTTCTTGGCAAGAATTGATCTCCTAGAATCCTCATTTAAACAGTATACACAAACCTAAGAAATATAAAGAATAAAAGAATTAAAATTCGTAACCTTCGATTGATGCCATAAGTCAAAGAATGGAGCTGAAACTTTCAATGGGGTCGGATTCTTCAAGCATGGTGGCTGCCTGGAAGCAATCTGCAGCATCAGCTAGTCGTCCGTCATCCCTATGAACCAATGCCAAGTGATACCAAGCCACACGGTTGGTAGGTTCGATCCTTAATGCATCTGAGAGTAAGGTTCTTACAGCCGGTAACATCTTTGAGCCCATCTTAGACAAGAGAGCGCCGAGCAAGATCTTGCAAGGTACGTAACTTGGCTCAAATAAAAGAGCGTTCACATAAGCAGCCAAAGCTTCATTAGTTTGTCCGCGTCTTTGGCACATAACACCTGCTACAAAATAGTAATGAAAATTAGAATCTTCTTTTTCCAAATCTTAAATTTTGGGAAACTGCATAAATTAAACATAACAAATAGTCCATCATATTTAGTACTTATTTTGGGAAGCAAAACATCTATCCTCATAATCATTAACAGAACCCTTTTACAATATTCTCCCTCCATCCCAAAAATGAGAGTCCCATTTGAATTCTTAAATATTTTTACGTATATTAAAGGTTTCAGGGGACACTTGCTCATAACTTTGTCCAACAATATTTCCCAATAACCAATTTTAGTATTGAAATTAAATATTCAAACAAGATTACGTACGTCTAAGGGTGCACAATTAACAAATCACATACTGTTCTTTCATACCTCTAGAGCAGAATGGATTTCAGAATACTGTTCCTACTCCTTTTTTTCCCACAAATATCAACTCAGAAAAATGAAACGAAACAAGCATGACTCAAGAAACCACAAGCGAGTAACAAGTCCACAGCATACCTGTCCTAGAGAATGGAAACATCAAACAATAACCTTTCCCCATCTTGTTTGCAGGAAAAAAACCAGCTGATATATTCTTTTAATCTTCATAAGGTCGTCTCCTGTCAATACAGTTGACCCAAATTGCCTCCAAAGACGGACAAAAATAAAATAGAAAACACTCCGAGTTGCAGCTTGATTTCCAAATAGGCATCCAACAAGGTAAGGATCTACTCTCCCCCTAGATAATTTATCAGAGAACTATCCATACTATTCACACACACACACACACACACAGAACTGGCAGCCAGTCTTCCCTCCCTCCTCTTGAATTGAAGCATATGAATAAAGAAGCTCATGCTAACCAGAATTCAACTCCAAATCATTAAATTCTTCTAAATTTGAATTCCAGGTCTTTTTCTCCTCCCTAACTGACAAAGAAGCACTTCAAACCCTCATCCTAGCAATGCTGAACAGTGAAGGGAAAGCCCTCCTCAACTCCACCTCATTGCATCATGCATCAAACCATAACCTAACGGAAACTTCATCCCACACTACAGACCAAATATGTTTGCTAAATTGACAACAGAACAACACCAAACCAAGATTGTAAGACAATTTTTTTATTTCCTAATCAGTAAATTTGGTAGTCAAAGATGATGGTCTAATTAAGAAGTACAATTAGATTTCTTTAATTTAGAGATAAAAGGGAAAAAATATTAGAAAAAAGAGAGAGATCACAATGCAAAAGCAGCCAATGAGTCCACCATGAGAAAATAAAACAAAGCCAAAACAAGTGGGAAAACCATACAACCTTCGATAGTGTACAGCCCTCCAAATCTTTATGTAATTCAGACAAAGATACCCAACTAAAAGCATCCATCATGGAAGCTCATAGAGAAGAAAAATAAAAAAGTGCCCCAAAGCAATTGAAAAGCCTGACATTCCTCTCCATCCAAATACCCCAAGGAATAGTAATGAATGCGCATCTCCACAAGATCTTGTCATTCTTATTGACACCAAACCCCAAAACCTGCACTGAAGGAGGCTTTCACTCTAGTCGAACAACCCCAACTCTCCCCAACACATTAAATAAATGTCACCAAATATATCTAGCCACTGAACAATGTAAAATAGGTGAGAATGAAACTCCCTCTCAAGCAAAAATATCAGAACTTGCAAGGTCTCCACCTCTACTGAATGTCATTAGTATTAGATTTTTGTTATTCAATAACATAAATAAGTTTATACCCTCTCTAAATAAACATTAAATATGTTAATCTAAAGGTTTGCAACATTTCATTTTCCTTTATTGGTTTGAAACTACTGTCATAAAATACTGAACTCTTTTAGTGTTTAACTGGAAAATCAATTACTTGACACAATAATGCAACTCGTAAACATATACAACCTACTTCATGTGACACCTTTGAATCTTCTGTAGGCTACGGTCATTGCATCTCCCACGTAACAATCTAGTCTATTAGTTACAAGTTGATTTTATAAGAGAGAATATTTAAAGATGTCTAAAGTATTCATAACTGAAGGTTAAAGTACCATAATGGTTGGCTTGCCTGCATTAAATATGAGGGGGTTGGCTAGGCTTTAGGGTCTCTTCTAGCTAAGAATTTTAAATTAAACATAAATTTCATTCATCAAAGAAATATTCAGTCAAATTAGTTTTCAAGCTATGGCTCATTTTCAGGTGTAACACATCAAAATTGTGCACATAATGAAAATGAAAGTAAGAAAGAAAGCATGTGGTTGCTCATTTTTTATCCAAGATAAGAAAATGAACCTATGGATGGTGTAACTTTTGTCTTAAAAAATAAAAAATGTACCACTTATCTTCACCTATATGGTAAAAGGTCCACTAGATAACTAATTGAAAACTATAAAATTGATTAGCTCATCTCAAATATATGACAGTACAATCAAACTCTTAAGAGATTTGGAGAATATATTAGCAAGTTCTTTCTAACTATTTTACCATTCATTATTTGTTTAAATTCAACTAACATCAAGTATACATGAACTTCAGCATTAGGATCTACAGCTTCCACCCCTTACAGTGAGCTTATTTGGTCTACCCTATATGATCTGTAGTTTCCACTCCTTACAGTTACTTATCTGGTCTACCCTGCGGACAATTACAATAGCTAGGAATCAAATTTAAAGACTACAAATTCAGGAAGTCTAGGATTAATAAGTTAATAACCCAGATTAAAAATGAATGAAGGTAGAAGCTATTCTTGTAGAATATAAAGATTGAATCTTGCCTTCTGTGTGCAGTGTCTCCGCGGAATACTCTACGAGCGCACTAGCTTTTTCCAAGCATATCTCTGCATCCTTCCACTGTGAAAGGCTGGAGTACAAATTAGCGAGACCATGCCAAATTTCATATTCAGTAACCTTATCATCCTCAACCTGCCATACAGAGAAGCCTACAGATGAAATCAAATGCAAAAAATAGATCCACTTTATTAAAAATAAAAAAGAAAAGAAAAAGAAAAACATTGGAAAAAAAAAACAAAAAATTACTGAGTTAGGTAGATGCCTGATGTGTAACTCGGAGAGGCCCGTAAGATTTCTTTTGGGCTTGAACTAATGCAAGGAGGTAACGGTAAGTTTCAATGGCATCCTTGTGTAGAGACTGGGAAATTTTAAGCTTTGCTTTCATCCTGAGGAGAGGTCCTTGCTCCCACTTTGCAGTCTCATCTAAAGCTGCATCAGTGACGACTTGAGCCTCTGAAAAGCGTTGTTGAGCGGATAAAACCAAAGCAAGTAATCTCCAACCTCTTAATATGGACCCTCCAGTTGCGTCAATGTACTGCTTGGCATAACGCAAAGCTGCATTTAAATTCCGGTGCTCTGCATATTGAACACCCAACTCAAAAATCAGATCTGAGTTATTAGGCTCAAAAGAAATTGCCCCATCTAACGATTTCAATGCTTCAGACTGAAGACGTGACCTCTCAAAGTCTGAGGAAGAGATTTTCGCTTGCTTTCCCAAACAGAGACCTAACATGCGAAGACCAACACCCTTTAAATGTTGATTTGCCCCATGTGCATTATTTATCGCCCTTCGGGCATATCCCACTCCTTCGGCAGCGAAAAGGCTATCCTCACTGCAGATTTTCGCAGCCAACAACAATGACATAATATCATCTGGATTTTCATGTTTGTGTAAAGATTTCCTCAGTAGATTCAAGGCAACTTCATTTTGCCCTGCTCCACTAAGGCAAAGAGACAATAACTTCCAGCGATCAACACGATGTAATAGTCCAGGCATGACTTCCTCAAGTTGCTTTGCTAAAACAGAAGTTTGGCTGCATAGAGATAGAGCATACGTAAGGTGCTCAATAACCGATGGATCCCATGGAGTCTTACAAAGGTAAAATTTTCTCATTAGTATCATCAGAAGTAAAATTGCCTCTTCGAGATTGTTTCGAGGCACATACGAACCATCAATCTGAACAGCTAAACTGGGCGGCGTAACCTCCACTCCACTGTACAGCAAAAAAACTGCAAATCTTTTCTGGATCCTTGCACAGCAGTCATTATCAAGATTCCATTGGCTAAGGAGAGCACGCCGATATGCAGACATTGCTTCAGGATAGCACTCAGCCAGCTTTAATAGCTCTGGCAAGAGCTCAACAGCACGACTAACCGTCTCTTGCAGCTTATTATCTACTAAGGCATCAGATATGCCTTGATAGAATATCTTCTCTACAGCATCAAGCACGTTTTGACATTCATTAGCAGCATCTACAGAAGAACAGAAAATCAAAGTTTAGAAAATCCAAAATTAAAATAAAAATTATCTTCGAAATGCAAATTAAAAAGGAAAAGGATAATAATAAATTCCATGCCACACAAATTTGAGGTAATGAAAGGAGGTCATAGAAATTGACAGACTAATTTTCTCAAAACAGTAGAACTACATCGGAATAGCTTCATACCACTTACTCTCCCAAGCTTTTGAAGAGACTTGGCTTTCAAATATATGGCTTCAAGTATCAAACTAGCAGCATGCTGTGAGACTGCATGCATAGATTCACTGCGAGAGCGGCCCTTCTTGGAAGGTTGTTTCTCCGTAAGAGAAGGTTGCATTCTCTGTATAGCAGCTTGAAGATCAATTCCATCAAAAACACGAAGAGCCCCTTCCACATTTCCTCTTTGATATTCCAACCTTCCTAGAAGAGCTCGTGCTTCCTGTATAATTACAATAATAGCCTCTGAGGTCCTATATGATACATGCATAAGAGTATTTCTAGAACTTATAAATGAATTAAACATTGTTAAGGGATCCCTCACACACTTACACACACAGGTCAACCGGAGCCAGCCACTTTACCATAATATTAAAATTTAAAAGAACCAAAATCCTTGAATCTACTTGAGAAGTTGGTTTACATTTCCTTTCTGTTTTATATTCCGAATACAAAAAATTAGTAAAGATAAATCCTTCCATTTCATTATATCAATGCTCACTTGAAGCAAATATATCAAATCTTAGCAGGAAATACAGATTAGTTACTCATTAATCTAACTTCTTTCTTTATTGAAACCACATTCGCTGATGAATCAAGATGTAAGAAAGTAAGGCATGAACTTTAAATTTATAAAGAATTTTTTGACAAAAGCCAAACCTCGAAATTGAGTGATAAACCCTCACGTAAGGCAGACTCTGCCTCTTGAATATTTCCCTCATCAAGCTTCGCTTCGACTGTATTTGTTTCAATGCAAACCCCATTTGCACAGATTTTTCGAACCGAAGTATCATCAAGCTGACCTGATTCTGCTGATACATTTTCTGACATATCTGCCTTTAGCTTTGCTCACCAAAACAAACACAATTGAAACAACCCCATCAATTACTTATCTGCATTTCATACACATCAAATAAACACATAATGCTAACTCCAATTATTCAAATTGAAAGAATTAAGAAGTGCAAGAGAAAAAAAAAACTTGAAATGGGTGTTTGTATATTACATACTTATAATCAAATATACACACTGTTTCACAACCACATAGAAAGCTTAAATTTTGTGCCCAATTATCAGTTAATAACAGAAATAGAAATCAAAAGTGAAACTTTTTTTGCAAAAACCAAATTAAAATGTTGAATTAACAATACCCATGAGATTCTTAATAAACCCAAAACAAAACAAAACAAAACAAAAACAATTTAGAAAAGAATGTCATTCAGAAATGTAATAATGTATACAAAAAGGGTAGATCTCAAACCTTTTGTACCAGCGTTCAATTCTTTGCCGCAGAATAACTTGGTCAAAAGGAAGAAGAATGGGAGAATAATGAGAAGGATTTTCTGGATCAGAAGAATTTGAAACTCTGATATTGTGTTTTGACCCCATGACTCAAACGGTATAAACAAAAAATAAAAATAATAATAATAAGAGAATGTTACGTAGAATTGATATTATCACAAATAAATTTAATATTTTCACTAGTTACTTCTCAGGTGAATAATGAGTGAGTTTTATTTTTATGTGAGAGATGATCTTATAAAATTAACACTTTCACTTGTGGAAATATCAATTCTCTATCTATCTATAATGAGATAGAACCCAATTTGAATTTGGGCAGCGATTCTAATTGATTTTTGCCGAAAACTAAGTATAGTTCATATTCATTCTAATTTTCAAATTGTTGAAATTAAGAGAGAATCCTATTAGTATTTTTTAGAGAAATAGAATGGATAAAATTATACGTCGATAAATTTATAATTATTTATCTACATAGAATTGGTACTTAAAATTATAGAGAACTAATACAGATCTCGCTTAAAAAGTTACTATTTATACTAATTCATATAATTGACAATTAAAAAAATCAAATATAAATATTCTAGAAAATTCTAATTATCCTTCAATTTTTTGGTGTTACATAGTATTTTTTTGCACAATAGTAGAAAATTACTATTCCTTGTTTGAGATAAACTTTTTATCAACCCTCAGCACATAATTTTATTTGATAGACAATATGGATTATTTTCAGGACCAATTGTTGTGACCTTTTAGAAATAATTACAAAATTATACACCTATAAAATAATTACAAAATATTACACTTTTCCATATTTATTTAAGGTATTAATAGTTTAGGATTCCTTTAATTCTATGTAGTATTAATTTTATTAACTGGCTTAAGAAAATTATTTCTAATAATACTTTATACGATGATTTTATGATATCAGCGACATGGTTTTACACTTGTAGTTTATCTAATCATGTACAACCATTTATTTTTTCATTTATAATCTTCGTATGTTTTACATTTTATGATATAGATAACATGTTTTAGTTACTAAAATAAATATTTGAGATGTTTTTGATTATTGTTAATCATTTAGATTACATTTTTGTTTCCTTGAGTTGGATTTGCTTGTTTCTAGTTTTATTTCGTTAGTGATATACGGGTTTACTGTGGTTCCATAAATTGGTTATATTAATATATATTTCAAGTTACTAACATATAACCTGAAATGGGTAATTATAATCTCTAACATATGTTCATTAGTTTATAGATTATAATTCTTTTTTTCTTTAATTAGTTTTCGTTACACAATATTTGTTTAAATACATCGAAATCGTCGTCGTTTCAAGATGAGAAATTCTAATTATCCTTCTATTTAGTATTTTTTAGTACACTATGATAAACTTTTTGCAATAATTAGTAGAAAATTATTGATAGTGACCCCATCTTTGTTTCCTTGTTTTAGATTGTAATAATGAGAAAAATAACATATGTTAGAGTAGCAATAAAAGCTATCAACCCTCAGCCGGCACATATATTTTATTTGATTCACAATTTGACATGATATGGAGTTGGGTCACAATTCGACAGGATTGGACTAAAAAAGAGACATGGACTTGTAGTTTTGCCCTAAAATAAGAATTAGAAATAATTTTCATTGAGTTATAAAAAGCACTATTAAATGAAATCAATGAATATGAATTTGCAAAAACCCTAGCTCGAATTAGTGAGTTAAAAAGTATGAAAATTTTGGTCCAAAAAAATAAGAGATGAGATAATGGGAGAGGGAAAGATGATTTTTTTTTAATTAAAAAAAATAGATTATAGCGTAAAATAGTTATATGAAAAGAAATCAATATTTTTGCCAATACCAAAATAATTGTCAATTTTTTTTAATGGCTTTGTTTTGTTGGTTACCAACGTTTGTAGGGTTTGAACCTAAAAACGTAACGTGACAAAAAAATTGGTGCGCTTCATTTGTGAATTAAATAAATTGCATTTGAAATAAGTTATTTTTAGACGAACAAGATTTTAAAGCGTATTTAGAACACTTTAAACGTTTCCAACGATTTGTAATTAAACATACACAATATAGATAGGGAATTGAAATTTTCATAAATAAAAGTAATCGCCTCATAAAGTTTTTCTCATATAAATAATAAATAAGTTACATATTCACTATGATGTTGTGAAAATATCAATTTTTAATAGATGTATAAACAATCATAACTCTGTTTGCCCAGGCCCAGTTCTCAAAAGGTCTCAAGAGAACAGGCCCATTAAAACGAAGTAGTACACTATGCTCCTACTTCGTAAACTCTAGACCAGCCCATATTAAACCATTGAAATAAGAATCCGCAAAAACCCTAGCTCGTCATCACCATTTGCCGTCACTTGAGTTCCACAGGAGAGAGGGAGAGGGAGAGAGCGAAAATGAAGTACAATCCTAGGGTTTCCAGCTCCCGCCGGAAGAACAGGAAAGCCCATTTCACGGCACCGTCGAGCGTCCGTCGCATTCTAATGAGCGCGCCTCTCACCGGGGATCTCCGTTCCAAGTACAACGTCCGATCCATGCCGGTTCGCAAGGATGATGAGGTTCAGGTGGTTCGTGGGACCTACAAGGGCCGGGAAGGTAAAGTCGTGCAAGTCTACCGCCGGAAATGGGTCATCCACATCGAGCGTATAACGCGAGAGAAGGTTAACGGCTCCACCGTCAACGTCGGAATCAACCCCTCGAAGGTGGTGATCACCAAGCTCCGCCTCGACAAGGATCGGAAATCGCTCCTCGATAGGAAAGCCAAGGGACGCGCCACCGTGGATAAGGACAAGGGCACCAAGTTCACCGCCGAGGACATTATGCAGAACGTTGATTGATTGGATTATTATTAATAATCCATCTTTTGGTATATCACTTTGTCAATCTTTATTTGAGTTGAATTTTAATTATGGATCTCTCTAGCTATTTAATTTCTGTTTTTTTTGTGAGGAGAGAAATTAGTATGTTTTTAATGTTTTGACATTTGTTCTGGAAAATTTGCTGATAGTTATTAATGGTCATTTTTGGTTTCATTAGTTTCTCTATTTATGATTATTATTGTTTATTAACCATGTTATTTAATCCATTGGTATGGATGAGATTGTTGCCATATGATATAAATGAGATTTGTGGGACAACTCTTTTATCTAAATAATAATTTTGAAATATGAACACCTTTTTTGGATTTCATATTGGTATTACAGAGGTTAAGAATTGTATAGAAATTTTGAACTTTTACTCTCCATGAGATGATTTAGGTTAAAGGTTTGATAAATTGACGATTTTTTTGATTCTATCCCTTGAACATTCGTATCATCGAAACAATTATGCATCTAAGAAATTCTTTTTAGATTATGATGTTGATGGGATACATATCATTGATATCAAAGGAAGCAAATGACAGATGTTTTACTTCTGATGAATGAAATGATGTAAAGTAAACTGTAAGCAATATATGATATTTTGATCGTGTGCTTATCGAGTGTTGGGGTTTCAAATAGTATCCCATAGTTCCCCTACATTTGCAGTAGTGCGTTCACCCTAAATTACTCCAGCTCTCCTTGTTCCTCTTCATCACATTCTTTTTCTTCATGCTTTTGGGCTAACCAGGGTGACTCATTACCATTTCATTTTGACAGATCTTTCTTTCACTTAGAAACTCAAACTCCCTCTGAATTGAATGAAAAAGCTCTATATAAAGCTTCTCGGTGTTGAATTTCCATTCCTTATGAAGACAATAGGTACTGCAATTTTTACATGAGCGTGCTTTCTTTTTCTTGTGTGATTTCAGCTTTAATATGAGCTAGTTCTTTAGTATTACTCTTAACTCACTGTGCTGTTGATATTTACTTGGATTAGTCTACAAGTTTGTCAATCAAATATATTGTGCTGTTGAGGCAAATAGATGTTTTCTGATGTCACAATGATTCCAGGTAGATAGTTTTATCAGTAATACATATGAAGGAGATTGCATATCCTTGTATGAAATTTTTTTTAATTACTGATTCAAAATCCAATTCCATGTTCAAAGTATACCGTTGACTCCTGTGGTTGCCTTAGCTCTTCATAAAAAACAATGGTCATTCAAGAAGTCACTTTGTGAGCTCCGTTTCAGCCTGGGTTACTAGCTCGTTGATCGGGTGTTCTTGAAGTTACTTTCTTTTTCTTGTATGTTTGTTTGTGTTGCATATATGCTTCAAGTTCTCATCTGCAATGCCCTATTTTATTGAAACTGTGTGATAACACTAGACCTTGTGAAGGCTGTTATATGCAATTTCTAGCTTACGATTAGTGTAAAATATTTAGTATTTCCTACAGAATAGATGAAAATGGAAGAGAAGAGTATGCAAGTAAATAGAGAGAAAATCTGCAATGGAGTCTATTTCATATCTCCTTGCAAGCATTGACTGTCTAGGCTATTTATACAACCAGAAGTTACAGGAAAAACAACTGTGTTCTAACCTCTGATAATTATCTCATGTATACTACATGGACCTAATTACCAAAGAAATCACCCTGAATTGCAATTTGCTCGGCTAGCTGTCAATACAGATGGTTTGGCAATGTGCTTTGTGCTCTGAGCCTATTAATTTCTCTTTGCCTTTCAACTTTGGGAACTTGGAACTTGGAACTTGGAAGAATACTACTCCCTCTTTTCTAGAAGATACATTTTTATTTTCCATTATTTATTTACTATTATTTTTAATATCAAATCTTATAGCTAAATTTTTAGTTAATAGTAAGGTTATATTTAAGATAATAAAATTATTCTTTAAAGTCGTCGTGGTATACATGATGATATTAGCTATTTGGAGTAAGCATACTTCAAATATAAATCTGAATCTAAATAAATTGAACAAAATAAACAGTAGGATCTTTGTACCAATAAAAAAACATAGGATCTAAGTTTTAAGCTTTAATTTTATTAATAAATTTTCTTGTCGAAGTAATATTTTTATATGTGTTTTTGATATTTTTTTTATATGAAGGTAGGATCCATTGTTATCATCGAAATCTGAAACATTATCTCTAATTTGTATGTTCAATTTTATATCATTTATGATAAAGTTTTATTTTGAAGACAAGTATATAACTGGAGCCCATCACATCCACCCACTTATTATGCGAGTGAATGTGGGCGGAAACCATTTATACTTTTTTTTTACCCAGTTATTATGTGAGTAGAGTCAATATCATCACTATTAAAATATCAAGAAACCAATCAAATCAAGTCTCACATAAAGAAAAAACTTAAAACGAGAATCAAACTTGAGACTTAAATGTCTTAGTACATCAATCTTAACTACTGAGCTAAATTAAAGACTTATTTAACTTAATATGATATGTCATATCAATGATCAATCCTACATGCACTACTGCAATTTGGAAGTGTATGCATGTCTTCAAATGGTATGCACATTTAACTTAGAAAATTGATAAATTCACAACATAAAATGATATTTTCACAATAAAATCGTCGCTAACGACATTTTTGTTACCAATCTCACATGAACTATTTCAATTTGAAAGTTTATACATGTGTCTTCACATGATATGCAAATTGCACCAAACACCGTTTAATATTTAAACGAGTCAAATTACATCGATTTGAAATCGGTTCCGGATCAACTTAAAAAATTGGAGCGAGATTCAAAATATTTAAACTAGTCAAATTTAAATTTATTTTAATATTTAGAAACTTATACGACGAAATCGAATATTAGCCACATATTGTTCACTCATTTAAGTATCAAATTTTTCTTACTTCATTCTCGATACAAATTCGTTGATCCTTATATACATTATATTCGATTGATATATTTTTTTAGTTCTCAACAATTAATTTTTCTACATAATTTGAGAAGTGAAAAGAATTTTTATGGTTACCACTTAGTTTGAACTTTGAAGAGTTCAAATTGGAATTATTCTAAAATCGGAGAATAATTTTTTTTGATGCACCTCCCTCTCATATTGAGAATTACAAAAGTCATCAGGTATGTTTTATAAAAAAATTACTCTTTAATTTTTATTCATTATCATAATATAAATTACCTAGTTTTGATTCGTGTATGTCTCAAATATTTGAGAATAACTCTATTAATTAAGAAATGAGCCGAGTCGAACTTGAGTACAACAAAATGAGTTTAATATTGGAGTCTAAGCAAATATCGCAAAATTGTAATCAAACTCGAATACGAAAATGTAAGTAGTGTTAAATGTAATCAAATATTCTCCAATATGCCAAATATATATTAGTTACTTCCATTATAAATAAATATTAGCACTGATGACAATACATTTAGTAAAACTTCACCACAATAATTGGGATAATAAACACTACAACATGTTCTATTTCCCAATTACACCATGCATCGATTAAAGAATACATAGATACTAGAGGATTGGAATGATCACATTATTCTTAATTATATATATATATATATATATATATTAATATTACCTGCAGATGAATTCCTCACATAAAAAGGAATTAATTTATGGAACTGGTCCAACTGGAAAAAGTTCTAACACTTGGGAAAAGGAATCTTGCAATTGGTAGAGATCTTCTGAGCATTAGAAGAATCAAAATATTTCTTGTACAAGGGGTTCTTGGAGTACTGGCAAAGGCAGGGCTTTTGCTCATTGATCTTAACGCAGCAGGCTTTTGTTGGCAGCGACGGCCCCGTGAGCGCGGGCAGGCACGGCGAAAGCTCGTTTGGGTTGCATGTCACTGCCAGAACCGAGAGCTGGCTTTGTGCTGCCAACAGAAGCACTAGCACAGCGCATATAGCAGTGTATGAAGACCTCATTTTTTCAAATTAATTAAGGTGTGGGCAAAAAGTTTGGGAGAGTTTATTAGCTAGATATGGGTTGAGTTGCATTTGGCTTGGGTGTATCATCTCAATTTATAGAGGAGAGATTGGTAATCCAAATCCAAATCCAAAAATGGGCAAGGGTGTTTTAGGTATTTAAGGGTATGAATTTGGGAGGCTAGCTCAATCAATAATTAATGAAGAAACTGAAGTAAAACAAACATCTTGTGTGGTCCATTTGTTAGGAATTCAAAACCATTTTTCTAGAGCCATTCAATCGGCATGAGTAAAGAAAGAGACTCCCGTCGAATTGAACTAAGCCAGATCCATCTAATCGATCTTCAATGGCACTAGTGAATTTGGAATCCCACATCAGATATAGATAAAGAATGGTGAATTATTAGTAAGACACATTATTAATAAAGTATGTTGGTGTATGGGTGTTAAAATTATGGACTAAAAGATAATTTGCACCCCAAATTTTACACCGGTGTTAACTTTTGCACTCCAAACCGAAAAAGGTGTCTAAGTATACCCCAAACTTCATTATACGTAACAAAACACACACTTTCTTCACTTAACCGGTCAAAAGTGACAGGCTAAGGCGGTAACAAAAGTTTGGGGTGCAAATTGTAGCAGCTTAAAAAATGTAAACTTTTTTTAACAATTTTTTTTTAAAACAAACTAAAATTTATAACAATTTTAAATTTTTTTTATAACAGTCTAAAATTTTTTTTGTTAAAAACAGTTTAATTTTTTTTTGCTAAAAGCAGTTCAAAAAATTTGTTTTGTTTTAAAAAAAAATTTATAACAGTTAAAAAAAAGTTTATAACAGTTTAAAAATTTTTTGTTAAAAAACAGTTTTAAATTTTTTTGTTAAAAACAGTTAAACAATTTTGCTAAAAACAGTTAAAAAAATTTTTTGTTTTAAAAAAAATTTATAACAGTTTTAAAAAAATTTATTAAAAACAGTTTAAAAAAATTGCTAAAAACAGTTAAAACAATTTATTTTGTTTTAAATTTTTTTATAACAGTTAAAATTTTTTTATAACAGTTTAAAAAATTTATAACAGTTTAAAAAAAATTGTTAAAAACAGTTTTAAATTTTTTTTGTTAAACAAATTTATTTTGTTTTAAAAAAGTTATAACAGTTTAAAAAAAAATTTATAACAGTCTAAAATTTTTTTTAAAAAACAGTTTAAAAAATTTGTTAAAAACAGTTAAAAAAATTATTTTGTTTTTTTAAAAAAGGTTTAACAGTTTAAATTTTTTTTTATAACAGTTTAAATTTTTTTTTTGTTAAAAACAGTTAAAAAAAAATTATTTTGTTTAAAAAAAATTTATAACAGTTTAAAAAAAAATTATAACAGTTTAAAAATTTTTTGTTAAAACAGTTTAAAAAAATTTGTTAAAAAAGTTATTTTGTTTTAAAATTTTTTGTTAAAAACAGTTTAAATTTTTTTTAAAAACAGTTAAAAATTTTATTTTGTTTTAAAATTTTTTTTATAACAGTTTTAAAAAAAATTATTTTTTTAATTGTATGGTAATTGTATGCTAACTATTTTAAAATTCTGTTTTAAAAATTCTTATATTTAAAATTATTTTATTTTATTTAAAATTAATTATTTTTGCCAATTTTAAGATACTGTTACAATTTGCACTTCAAACTTTTTTATTATTTCTTTAATTCACTTACCACTTTTGATTAAGTTAAGAAAGAAAGTGTGCGTTTTGTTACGTATAATGAAATTTGGGGTGTACTTAGACACCTTTTTCGGTTTGGGGTGCAAAAGTCAACACCGATATAAAATTTGGAGTGCAAATTGTCTTTTAGTCAAAATTATGATACATTATTAATAAAGTATGTGTTGGCTGAAACTTTCAGACAGTGTATAGAGAGAGCAGATTCTCTGTCCCTCACTTAAATTTTTGACACCTGACCTTTTATTTAATTTTAAACTTAATTAATTGTTTGCTCTCGTGTATAGAAGAGCGATGTTAAAATTATACAATTGGGGGGTGTCCGATAGCTTTAATGAGGTGCTCCCTTTTTTTTTAACTACGATTATGAGAAAATAAATAAAAATAATAGAGCAAGTTTGAACAAAAATTGTAAAAAAAAAGTATATTTTTATTAAAAAAACACTAAAATCGCTTTTACGTTATTTTTTAATAAAAATATACTTTCTTTACAATTTTTTTGCTCAAATCTGTTATTATTTTTATTTATTTTTTCATTATTGTAGTTAAAAAACAAAAAAAATAAATTAAAATCAAAGTGCACCGGTCATTAAGGCACCGGACCGCCCCTTGATCCAAAATTATATCACAAAGTAGGTGTCGTTGTATTAGACATTAATTTTAAGAAAAACCCGCTAATGCACATATGCTTCTTCTCGTTTCTAAAAGACAAACCGTGCTAAAGACATCTAGACTTGGCTTTTAACTTCCTAAAGAACCTCATTCCCCACCCGAAAATCTAATTTTCCCAACGAGATTAAGACTTATAACGATATCACAGATGCAATTCCGGTGTGATACTAGACAACTTTCATAATATTCAAAAATGAAAGTTCTACTTTTATTTATTTATTATTTTTTTAAAGAAAATATTAAGAATTATAGGAACGTGATTAGCAATATTGTCTATATAAATTTCATACATTAAAAATAAATAAAAATTATTACCAAAAGTTATGTCGTATATTTGTGTACGTATTCAAAATTATATTTTGTTTATTACGATTATATTCCATTTATCATCATATATAATAGGAATATTGAAAAGCAACTTTAGAATACTATTAGACTTATTTAGCAATTTAGCAACTTTAGAATACTATTAGACTTATTTAGCAACTTTTGAAAAGCAACTTCAAAATTATTTGTGTACATTTCAAAATTAGATTCAAGTTGGGTGAATTTTTTGAAATGCACCTAACTTGAATATAACCCATCTCTATTAGTGGCTAAATGTTTTAGACAGTAGATATAGTAATTATATGCGTTGTACTGTGATTATTTGGGTTAAATTTGGTGTTGACTCATAATATATATTTATTTTGATAGTGAGAGTCCTTATTAAAGTAAAATTGTGTTTCCTTGTTTGGTGAGAGCAGATCCTCTGTCCCCAAATTTTCTGTCCCCCCACTTAAATTTTGGCACATGTCCTTTTATTTAATTTTAAAATTAATTAGTGTTAAGTAAAATATTAGGTATCAAAATTTAAGTGGAGGGACACAAGGGGAAAGAGAATTTGGGGACAGAGGATCTGCTCTATTGTTTGGTGGGATAAGGAGGTTTAATTTGAGAAGGAATCTATCAGCCATTAATTGCAGTTATAAGGTGATGTTGAAAAAGAATCCTACTCCTAACAGGATAAAAAAAGGACAAGAGCATATGACACAAATAAACACTTTGTACTCTTCATATTATTATAGTGGATTTCTCATTTTCTCCGTGGTTTTTTTCCAATTGGATTTTCACGTAAATTCTTGTGTTTATATATTTATATCTCTTTATTTATGTTTATGTGAATGTATTTCGTGAGTTTGATGTTACAACAATACAATCAACCGTTAGCGCGATTTTGGCCTGCTGTTTTGGTGATTTCGTCAGGCGTACAAAATTTAGCATTAACATTGGCGCCGTCTGTGAAAAACTTTTAATATTGTTAAAATCACCGATTTATCAAAAAAGAGAGCCAAAACATAAAGCTAAGTTAATTTTTTATTTTATTTTATTAAATTAAAGATATACGTGTGTGGATATATGCAGCATAGGCCGATAGGCGTGTAATTATTACTCTGCTAATAGCAATCGAAGCATGATTGTAACCAAGTATTTATTATTTTACATGTTACATTGTTTATATTATAAAAGGTAGAGATATTATTCATTTATATATATTAAATCAAAGCATTAATCACTTTGATTATTGATTCAGGTGAGTAAAAGATGCATTGCTGCTAACATTCTAAAAGAGTCGCCACATAAGCGACAATAATTCGTGTGGGCCTATCATGTCATGTGTAAGACCCCAACTTTTATGAATAAAGATTAATTTTTTTTCGAAATATATTTTTGAATATTATGATGTGGTTTTGATATAATATTATAGTGTGGGTAATATTTACAAATTTGCAAAGTAAGCAAGTGGTTATATAATATTCGATTGGTTGGGAAATATTCGTTTTAACAGGGAATATTCGTACGACGACACAATTATTGGTGGACCCCGCAACAAAAGTATTGTCGTAGTTAGAAAACGACAAAATTATCTTTTTATAAAAATAACGGTAAAAGTTTTACTGTTAAACTGTTGGACTACCGGTCTTAAGACTAAAAGTACGATGTCTACGCGTGATTGCATAATAGCATTACGGTATTGATTATTGATCTTACGTGAGAAGTCAATCGATTATACTCAATTATTACTTTCTGATGGTTCTTTGCGTAATATCTCTCATATTATTGATTCAATTATTGTCACAATATCAATATTTTTATATTATTAAACCAATAATTGAGACGACAAAGTTATTCATATTATTATTTGCAATATTGACGATGTCTATAAAGTTTTATCGAGGAGAAGTTTGGTCACCTAATTGCGCGCCAATAGGGAGAAATCATTATCGGAGTGCCCCCTCTTTCATGGGAATGATCTTGTTGTTAAATATTGTGAGTTATAATATTAATGACAAATAAGTTCGTGTTGATTAAAGATGAAATTAATAGTTCCATTGTGTTGGGATTATTAGTGTTAGTAAAAATCAACATTTATTTCGATAATAATTGATGTCTATAGGTTATATTGACCAATCGAGTAATTAATCGGATAAATGAGCAATTAATTGCTATTAATTTACATGCTTATAACTATTTATTCCAATGTGTGTACTATTGATTCACATGCATATGTACTATTAGGGAAGGTGATGCAAGATTTATAATACTTGCATGACTAAATTAAAAATAGAGGTATAGATCATGAAGGTACTATACTGTAACTATTTTTTTCACATGTATAGAACTATTGATTCACATAAATGTACTATTGATTCACATGATGTACTATTAGGGGAGGTGGTGCAAGTTTGATAATACTTGCAGGACTAAATTAAAAATGAAAGAAAAAATGAAGGTATTATACTGTAATATTTCGAGCCCCAAAACGTGCAATTATCGAAACTATATTTTTATAAATAGAAGTTCATTTTCTTTCATTCTCACCAATTCACTAAGACTCACAAGAGAAATTATAAAGAGAAGCTATAGAGAAAGAAGAAGAGAAGTCTCAACTACCTCATTATTCCAATTATCCAAATTCTTTTGAGGTAAGAGATATTATTTTTGTTCAGTATTCATAAGGAATAATACTTTCTTCCATACTCTGTAGTATGTGAGTAATATTATTTCGTCTCGTATTCCTGATTATACCCTCATTTTGATAAAGTATTGCTTTTATACTCCGTAAAATTAGTAGAATATCCTTGAAATTTACACTTCATCTAGTATCGCTTCACAAGAATATTTTCTGCACATTCTTGTTAAATTTTAAGCTTTTCATACCGGAGTACTGTCCATGAGTACTATTCATTTATACGGTATTATTCACAAAAGTACTATTCATGGGTACTATTCACAAAATACTATTCATAAAATACTATTCACGAAGTACTATTCAAGAGAGTAATATTCACAAAGTACTATTCCTGGGGTACTATTCTCGAAGTACTATTCACGGGGTATTATTCACCTGGAGTACTATTCATGACAAAAATTAATTTTTTTTCAGTCCAAGTCATTTTTGATACAATATCATTATTGAATTTTACTCCACAAAGCAGTATCATGTTGGCAATTTGAATATTATTGAATTCTGGATAAATTAAATTATAAATCTTTAAAAAAAATTCCTTTGTTTCTTTTAATTGAATTCTTATATCATTGTCATCATCTTCATGTTTATATTGTGATGAAAGTCATATTTGGCTTATGTGCATAGATGGTCTGTTGATTGGTATGATTATGACCAGGGATTATTCGGTATAATCATGACCCGTAATGTTACAAATGATGTGGTAAAAGTTTTCATTGGCCTGTAGTGAATTGATAGACAATTGTTGGTATGATTATGAGCAGGGATTATTTGGTATAATTATGAACATTGATGATTACATGAATACGTGGTGCAGGGATGATTCGATGATGTGGTTTATTTATTAAGCTGAGTCTCAGAGATAGAGTTGATGAAAAACCTTTTTAAATCATAGAAGATAGTAGATATCATGCTCTACTTGACTCTTCTAATGGATTGCTTGTTCCGCTGCAGTTAAACTTGATGTTTATTGTATTTTATCAGTTTAACCCTGTTGAAGGCTAACGATAATTTATTCTGCACTATCTTAGTCATAATATTTCTTACTGGGCTAGTTGAGATCACCCTTTTTCTTTCATTGTTCTCTTCAAGAAATGAGAACGTAGCCGTGACTAGTTGGGGAATGGAGTGATGGTCCAGGTGTTTGCATTAGTAGTCCTCACTATTCTATAAAATAGTGTAAGACCCCAACTTTTTTTTAAATAAAGATGAATTTTCTATAATTATCATTTTTGAATATTATGATATAATGTTATAGTTGTGGGTAATAATTATAAATTTTGTAAAATACATGTGAGTTGTTATATAATATTCGATTGGTCGGAAATATTAGTTGTAAATGGGAAATATTAAATGCGACTGGCACAATCATTAGTGGACCCCACAATGTAATTATTGCGGATTGAGAAAACGAAAAAAATATTTTATTAAAATAACGGCGGAAGTTTTACGTTGATCTTGTTGAACTACTTCATTAGTAAAGAAATGCGATGTCTGGCATTGGTTGCGTAAAGTAGCATTACGGTATTGATTATTGATGCTTATGTGAGAAGTCACTCGGTTTGATTCAATTATTGTCACTTAATAATATGAATTATTATAGCGATAATGAAGTTTTGTTTTATTCAGATTATTAACGTAATAAAATGCGAAATATCTTTTATATAAAATGAATACTTTATTAAAGTTATTACATAAATAGAATATATTATATTTTATTATGCATAGTGTTACATAGTGTTTGCATAGTAAAAATCTTTTTATATAAATAGAATATATTATATTTTATTTAAAAGATTTTTCTTTAAATATGGACCGTCAGATTAGAGTAAATCAATCTGGATCGTTCATTGATTAGTTACTATGCATTCCATTTTCCTATAAATAGAAGCTCATTCCTTCATTATTTTCTTACGAATTCACTGAACTCTAGAGAGAGAAACTATAGAGAGAAAGAAGAAAAGTATTCTGCTACTTAACTACTTCTTTATTTCAGTTCTTCTTTAAAACGGTAAGGGATATTATTCTTTTATATTCATGAAGAGAATCATTTGTTATTCCATTTCTTATTATTCATTGGAATAACTTTTGTGTCACGCTGAATACCTTATACTTGGTGACATTCTTCTATTATTACTCGTCTTTATTATTCCGTTTGGAACATCATGTATGCATGCTTTTACTTGTAGGTCCGGTTCCGTTTCTATTATTCTACATCTTTAATATTACATTTGGAATATCACATGCGTGTGTTTTACACCTGACTGGTTCGTCTTTATTATTCTGCTCTTTAATATTACATTGGAATATCATGTATGTAGTGTTTTACAGGACTGGTTCCGTTTTCTATTATTCTATCTTTATTATTCTCGCTTAATATCACATGCATCTTTATCTGTTGGACTGGTTCCATCATTTATTATTCGCATTTATTATTTTGTTGGAACATCCTCAGCTTGGTGTAATTTCACCGACTGGTTCCGTTATTATTATTCATTAGAATAACTTTTCTACATCTGTAAGTACCGCATGCATGGTGATATCTTTGTTATTCCATTCGGTATTATACTCAGTTGATTAAAATTTTGACTTATACTCCATGAAATTAGTGGAATATCCTTGATATTTGCGCTTCATCCAAAGATTTTCATGGAAATATTCTTCCGAGCATTCTTGAATTTTACTCTACAAAGCAATATCATGTTGACAATTTGGGCGTTATTAGTTCTGAATAATTTAATTCTTGAACTTGTTTTATTGAATTCTTATATCATTGTCATCATCCTCATGTTTATATATATTTTTTTAAAGTCATCTGTGGCACATAGAAGAGCATTGATGGACTTGGTATGATTATGACCGAGGATTATTCAATTGTAATCATGGCCGTAATGTTATAAATGATGTGGTAAAAGTCCTCGTTGGCCCGTAGTGCATTGATGGACAAATTGTTGGCATGATCATGACCATTGATGAATACACAAATATCCTTGGCGTAGTGCATGGAATTTGTGGTTGTGACCTAATGAATATCCTTGGCAGTAGTGCGGGGATGATGTGGATTATTTATTAAAATTTGAGTCTCGGTGATAACAATGATGAAAAACTTTTTAAATCATAAAAGATAGTAGATTTTATTCTCTACTTGACTCTTTTAATGGATTGCTTGATCCCCTGTAGTTAAACTTGATGTCTATTGTATTTTATCAGTTTAACATTGTTGAAGGCTAATGATAATTTATTTTGCATTATCTTAGTCATAATATTTCTTGCTGGGCTAGTTGAGCTCACCCTTTCTTTCACTGTTCTCTTTAGGAAATGAGAACACATGATCTCCTATATCGAATTTCACGTCCTTTCGATGAAGATCAGCATAACTCTTTTGTCGATCTTGTGAGGTTTATATACGTTGTCGGATCGTTTGAATCTTTTCCGTAGTCATACGTACCAGAACTCCGGTCCCAACAATGTTGCTTCACCCACCTCATCCCAAAGATTGGAGAATCGACACTTTCTTCCATACAGCGCCTCGAATGGAGCCATGCGAATGCTTGTTGATAAGCTGTTGTTGTAGGAAAACTCCACCAACAGTAAGAACTTGTCTCAACTTCCCTTGAAATCAAGGACACAAAGTCTTAATAAATCTTCCGAGTTTGAATAGTCCTCTCGATTGTCCGTCCGTCTGAGGATGATATGCGAACTAAATCAGAATCCGCGCCCATAGCTTTTGCAAACTAACCCAAAATCGTGAAGTGAATCTTGGGTCTCGATCAAAACTATGGATACTTGGCATACCATGCGATCTTACAATCTCATTTATGTACATACGAGTAAGACGTTCAAGTGTATAAGTTTCTCGTATTGGTAAGAAGTGAGCAGACTTGGTCAATCTATCAACAATGACCCAAATTGCATTAATGCCTTGAAAAACCTTGGGAAGACCAGTAACGAAATCCATGGTAATGTGCTCCCACTTCCACTCTAGAATTTCAAGTGGTTACAATGGACCTTTTGGTACTTGATGCTCCGCCTTAACTCGTTGATAAGTTAGACACCTTGAGATAAACAGCGCTATCTCTCTCTTCATATTGCTCCACCAAAATGTATGGCGAAGATCACGATACATTTTGGTACTCCCATCGATGGATTACCAAGCGGTTGTGTTGTGCACCTCCATCATGATTTTATACTTTAAATAAGGGTCGTTAGGAACACAAAGTCCGGAGTTGACTCAAGTATTCCTTCATCATCGATTCTTGCTTCCATAGCAAGACCTTCTTGCACTTTCTTCCTCATACGCATCACTCCAGTCGTAGTTTGAAGCGACTTTAACTTTATCAATTAAAGTCGGTTCTACTGCATTATATTCGCCATCATCACGTGGGTCCTCGAGTCTTTATCTCTATCTCCATTCGTTTGTAAGTCATACAAAATGGGCCTTTACGACAATATCGCACTTTTCACTCCATATATGATCTTCTACTCAATGCGTCACTACCACGCTTGCTTTTCCAGGATGGTATTGGATTGTATGATCATAATCTTTTAACAATTCAAGCTAACGTCGTTGTCGCATGTTGAGTTCCTTTTGAGTGAAGAAATATTTGAGGCTTTTATGATCCGTAAAGATTTCCACTTTCTCCCCATACAAGTAATGCCTCCAAATCTTTAGTCTGAAAACAACGTGACTAACTCTAGATCATGAGTAGGATAATTCCTCTCATATTCTTTGAGTTGTCATGAGGCATAAACTATGACTTTCCCATGTTGCATGAGAACACATCCTAACCCTTTTCCAAGCATCACTTTGTAGATGACAAATCCTCCTAACGGATGGTATTGTCGAACAGGGTTAAATGAGTCTTAATGAGACCGGATTTTTATGAAATAAAAGTATTCAATTTTTCTATTTTGGTAAATAGTTAAATTGATAAAAGTTTAAAGTTAAGGGTCATATTTGAAAATTTTTCAAAGTAGACAAGTTGTCATAAAATACCCAGTTACTATTCACTCTAGTATTATTCACTCGGGTATTTTGGACACTTTTTGTGTTGGAATACTATTCACGAGTTACTATTCATGGGTTACTATTCACCCAAATTACTATTCACTCTAGTATTGTTCACTCGAGTATTTGGAACACTTTTTGTGACAGAGTTACTATTCACGAGTTACTATTCACGGGTTACTATTCACCCAAATTACTATTCACTCTAGTATTATTCACTCGAGTATTTGGGACACTTTTTGTGTCGGAGTACTATTCACGAGTTACTATTCATGAGTTACTATTCATGAGTTGATATTCACAAGTTGATATTAACGAGTTACTATTCATGAGTTACTATTCACCCGAGCAATATATTTATTTTCGGTCCAAATCATTTTTGGGTACAATATTATTCCATGAGGAGATGTCTTAATTTTTCGAATCGTTGGTTGAAATTATATTAAGAAATCAATAATTCATTTAAATATATTATTATAATATTATATTATAGTAGTATAATGTGATTATATGATAGTATGTTTTTCTATAATTTGAATGGTAACATTATTATAGTAAATTCATGGTATAAAAGTAAAATGAGGTGAAAGAGAACAATTTGAATTTGAATTCGATGATGTAAATGATGATGTCATCGGACGATGAGGTAAGCAATGATGTCATCAGAAGGATGATGTAAGCAATGATGTCATTTGATCGATGATGTAAGCAATGATGTCATATGATCGATGATGTAAGCGATGATGTCATAAATTATGGCAAAAAGACTATTTTACCCTTACTCTACCAAGCTTATAAATAGAAGTTCATTCCTTCATTATTTTCTTACGAATTCATTGAAACTCTAGAGAGAGAAACTATAGACAGAATTCTTCTTCTATAATCTTGAGAGTATTTCTTTAGAGTTTAAGAAAGCTTTGAGCGTAGTATAAGTTTCCTTCGAGTATATCCTCGCCCTATTAGTCAGAATACTCTTCTTTGAAAGGTAAAGGGATATTGTTATCGTAAGGGATATTATTTGTTGTACCCGTAAGGGGTGTTATTCCTTCTTATTCATGAAGAGAACTTCATTATTCCATTCTTTATTATTCTATTGGAATAACTCAGATATCGATTATTCATCAGATACTGGTGAAGTCTATTGTTATTCCATTCTTTATTATTCTCATTGAATAACCTATATACGCCGAATTACCGTGAGTATACGGTGAAGTCTATTGTTATTCAATTATTTATTATTCATTTGAATAACTCAGATGCTGTGCGGCTTACCCTATACTTGGTGGAATGACCTGTATATGCGGTTTACCCAATACTTAGTGATCTTCTTTTATTATTCCGCATTTATTATTCTGTCGGAATATCCTATCGGTGTGAATTTAACCTGACCTGGTTCCAATATTTATTATTCCGCATTTATTATTATTCCGTTAATATCACATTGCGTTTTACTTCACAGTTCCATTAATTATTATTCCATATTTATTATTCTATTGGGAATAACCTGTCTGTGCGGTCTCTATCGTATGCATGGTGATGTCTTTTGTTATTCCATTCTTTATTATTCTGTTGGAATAACTCTGCTATACATATAGATTACCACGCATGGTGAATGATCCTTTGTATTCATTCCTTATTAAATTGTGGAAATGATCTCAGATATCGTGGATTACCCAATATGGCGGGTGAAAATCCATTTCCAGCAGTTTCATATATTCTTTATTATATTGTTGGTTATTGGTTTTACAGTTGTATGTCCTTGGCATGTAGTGCAAAGATGATATATTGTTGAATATCTTTGGCCTGTAGTGCAAAGATGATCTGTTATTTGATAGCTTTGACCAGAAAAAAAGATGGACAGTGTATGACATGATCATTACCACTAGTGATACTAACGAATATCCTTGGCTGTAGTGCATGGATAATTCAATGATGGGTAGGATCATGACCATTAGTTAACAGTTGAATGTCTTTGGCCGTAGTGCACTGACATGCAATTAATTGGTATGATCATGACCATTGGTTTTATAATTGAATATCTTTGGCCCATAGTGCAAAGATAGACAACTGATTGGTATGATCATTGTTGTTACATTTGAATATCTTCAGCCTTTGGGGTAAGGATATTGAGTAAACATCCTATTAATCTTTTGTGGTAAGGAGAAACTGTTGATTTACATGATTGTAAATATGAATTGTGAACTTAATTATAATCTTTAGTGGTTCAGGTGAAGGCAGGTGATGAAAGTTCTCTTTGTCTTGGGTACAACGAAGAACTGTTGATGAGTATTACAGGAATGAAATATTAACGATGGACTTTTAATTTGGAGGAGATAGTAGACATTATGTTCTACTTGACTCTTCTAATGGATTGTTGATTCCGTTGCAATTATGGTTGAAAAGTTTTATTATCTACCATATGTTATAAATCTCTGATTTATTATTGATGAGAACAATTGATAATGTAGTTATCTTTAGTCATGATATTCTTTATTGAGTAGTTAGTTATTTCACCCTTTTGCTTCACAATTCCTTTCGTGTAATAAGAGTGTAAATTGGGTCGAAATGGGGATAACAGTGGAAATAGTGAGATGGTTCGAGACTGTCAAAGTTTCTCAATACATTATAAAACGACATAACATACAATATATAATTGTATTGAGGACCTAATATGTGGGTGTCGTATTTTATACGTCACGTAATATTTAATTTTGGTAAACTATAATAGGGTGAAGTGAACCCGACTTTGGAAGCGTTATTTGCTGCTGTATTATATATGGAATTGTAATAATTTGAGTTTGGATACTTTCTATGAGACTATATTGTATTAAAACTCACAGCTATTAATTAAATCGATTCTTTACTGACGCTCAACAACATTATATAAATGAAGTTGGTATTTGATTTTTATAGTGTGATATCTGGCGACTCAGAATGGGTCATGTGGACCTAATTTTGGGGGTGTCACAAGTCTCCTCTTGAGTTCTTGAAAACTCTTCTCACATTCATCGCTCCAACCAAACTTTGTATCTTTCCGAGTCAATTGAGTTAGTGGAGTAGCGATTTGAGAAAATTCTTCCATGAATCTCCGATAATAACCAAATTTAAACCGAGAAAGCTACGTCTTTTGGGTCCATTGATTTAGGTTGCTCCCACTTTGAATAGCTTTCAATCTTTGTTTGTCAACGGATATTCCATGACTTGATACCACGTGCCCAAGAAATGCTACTTCCTCGAGCCGTAACTCGCATTTCTTTAACTTGGCATAAAGCTTATATTCACGAAGCTTTTAGAGTATCGACTTCAAGTGTTGCTTTCATGATCTTCACGGCTTTTGGAATAAATAAGGATGTCATCAATAAAGACGACCGCAAAGTGATCCAAATATTCCTCGAATACTTTGGTTCCTCATATCCATGAAGGCGTGAGGAGCATTAGTCAATCCAAAAGACATGACTAGAATTCATAATGCCCGTCTTCGAGTTCCGGCCGTATTTGGAATGTCATCTGGTTCTAATCTTCAAATGGTGATATCCTAACGAAGATCAATCTTTGAAAAGAATTTGGCTCCTTGCAACTGGTCAAACAGGTCATCAATACATGGCAATGGGTACCTATTTTTTATGGTGACATGATTTAACTCTCGATAATCAATACAAAGTCGCATACTCCCATCTTTCTTCTTCACGAATAGAATGAGAGGACCCCAAGGAGAAGTACTAGGAACGAATAAAGCCAATGTCTAACAATTCCTGCGGATTGGGTCTTTAACTCCTGGAAGTTCAATAGAGCCCATTCGATATGGGGCTTTGGAAATGGGTTTTGTCTTCGGGTTCAAGGTCGATACAAAATTCAATTTCACGCCTGGGTAGGCGAAAGTTCTTCGTGGAATCGTCGAAAAATTCATTAACAATAGAAATATCATTCAAAAGCGGCGTATTTTTGTTTAGATCCGTGACATGAGCTAAAAAAGCTTGACTTCCATTTTTCAATAAACGAATAGCTTTATGGCTTCAGATGACAATGATTGATTTTAATGGTTTGGTTGCTTGAATTCGTATAATAGGTTTGTTAGGAATATGAAAGTTAACAACCTTACGAAAACAATCAATTTTTGCATGATGAGTAGTTAACCAATCAATCCCTAGAATTATGTCAAATGCAAGTATTTTCAATGAAATAAGATCGACAGGTAATGTGAGGGTACCGATTTGAACGAAAAAAGACTTATAAACCGTGGATGTAATGAATGTTTCTCCCAATGGAGTTTCAACAGACAAGTCAAAGTCCAATTTCTCTGGAGTCAAATTTAAACGTTGAGCGCAAGTAGGAGAAATAAAAGAATGGGTAGAACCGAAATCAAATAAGGTATAAACTTCGCTAGAGTTTATGATAAGCTTACCCGTGATGACATCGTTCGGGTTCCTTGCTTTCGGGAGGTCACAACAAACGCCTCCTCACTGACTCACTGGCTTTGACTTTTACGGGAATGACGCTTTGGTGCCTCCATCCCACCGGACTTGTCTTGATTGCACGACAAAATCGGGTCAGGTGACCTTCTCTTCCACAGTTATAACATGCTTTGGATGGCATCGCACAGTTGGGACTGATGTGTCCCTCTCCTCCACACTTGAAGCATGTGATAGGTGGTCGTTCTCCTTCCATAACGACAGGTGCTGATGTTGATGTCTTTCCATCATTGTTGAATCTCCTCTTCTTGAAATGTCCATTCTTATTATTTTGGCCATGATTACCACCAAAGTGGTTACCATTTCTGGTATTTTGATTCCCTCCACGCTTATTGTCACCGCTTCGATGACTGTTATCACTGGTATTATCATTTTACCGGCTGCTCTCCTTTGGTTGGTTTAACTCATTATCGCGCTCCAATAATTGAGCCCTATTAACAACATCTGAATACAAACATAATTTATGAGAGATAAGATATTGACGTATCTCAGGTTTCAAACCTCTTAAAAACATTCGCATCATTCTCTCCTCATTATCAACCAAATGGGACGCAAACCGGGACAACTCGACAAACTTGGCTTCGTACTGCAATACGGTCATGTTGTTTTGTTCCAGCTTGATAAACTCTACCTCTTTCATGTGATGAATACTTTCGGGAAAGTACTTGTCGTTGAACAGTTCTTGGAACTTCTCCCAAGACATCTTCAGTGCGGCAGGTTGAGTACGCTTTATAGATTCCCACCAGTAATCTGCCTCTGCACGCAACATGAAGGTGGCAAAGGGAACCTTTTGCTCCTCGGAGCATCCCAAGACATCAAATATCTTGTTAATCTGCTTTATCCACGTCTCCGCCTTAAGTGGTTTTGGCTCTCCCAAAAACTCCGGTGGTCCCAGTTCCTTAAATCGCTTGCATGGTGACCGTCAAGAGAGTTGCCAGCAAGAGCCCACCTTCATTTTGGATAGGAGCCGCTCTCTCCTGATGTTGCATGAATTGCATAAAGCCTCTGAACATTCCATCGTTCATCATTTGGTCAGTGTTGTTGTTTGCCTGAGGAATGTCTCCTTCCTGATGCACATTATCCTGATTATTGATCTGTGGAGACTCAACGGTCTCCTGTGCTCCATTGATGATCTCAACATTCTCGGATGCCATTTTCAAAGACTGCCACAAAACAAGGGTTAATTATCATATCACATATTATCCCTATGACCGACCAATTAAATATCAAATAAACTTAAGTAGGTCATACTAGCAAAGGAATCCCCCGTCTTTCCCCTCCTAGTTCTTGTCTCACACCTTAGCCAGGGATCATATCCCTAAGCTTTGATACCAACTGTGAAGCCCCCAAAATAGGTATACATCACCCATCTTGAGTCGCCAAATACATGGTACAAAAAATTCAAATACAAACTAATAATACAAAGCAATCGTGTAAAATACTAATAAAACATATCTTGTGAGTTTAAATACAAATATTATCTTCTAGACAATATCCATTCTCAGAACAAGTCCTCATTACATTTATTGTCACACTATTTAACAGAATAGTGAGGACTACTATCTAATACTATCATCCGGACTATCACTCCATTCCCCGACTCGTCTCAAATCGTTCTCATTTCACGAAGAGATGATCAAAGAAAGAAAGGGTGAGCTCAACTAGCCAATAAAGAAGAAATATTATGACTAAGATAATGCAAAATAAATTATCATTAGCCTTCAACAATGTTAAACGATAAAATACAATAGACATCAAGTTTAACTGCGGTGGATCAAGTAATCCACTAAAAGAGTCAAGTAGAGAATAAAATCTACTATCTTTTATGATTTAAAAGTTTTTCATCACTTTTATCACCGAGACTCAACAATAAATAATTCACATCATCCACCGCACTACTACGGCCAAGGATATTCATTAGGGTCACAACCACAAATTCCATGCACTTTCACGGGCCAAGGATATTTGTGTATTCATCAATGGTCATGATCATGCCAACAACTGTCCATCAATGCACTACGGGCCAATGAGGACTTTTACCACATCATTTATAACATTACGGTCATGATTACACTGAATAATCCCTGGTCATAATCATACCAAGTCCATCAATGCTCTACAGGCCACAGATGACTTTAAAAAAAATATATAAACATGAGGATGATGACAATGATATAAGAATTCAATAAAACAAGTTCAAGAATTAAATTATTTAGGAACTAATAACGTCCAAATTGTCAACATGATATTGCTTTGTAGAGTAAAATTCAAGAATGCTCAGAAGAATATTTCCATGAAAAATCTTTGGATGACGCAAAATATCAAGGATATTCCACTAATTTCATGGAGTATAGAAGTCAAAATTTTAATCAATCGAGTATAATCTTTTAATGGAATAACAAAAGATATCACCGTACGCATGCGATGCTTACAGCATGAGCGCAGTTATTCTAACGAGAATAATAATAAAACGAACCAGTCGTGTGAAAATCACACAATCGGATGTTCAAATGAATAATAAATACGAATAATAAATGATGGAACCAGTCCCATATAACATGCATGTGATATTTCGAGAATAATAAAGATGGAATAATAAATGGAACCCGAATCCCACAGTATTACGATGCACGGATATTCGACGTGAGAATAATAAAGGCGAAATAATAATAAATGGAACCAGTCCGTATATAGATACCATGAGCGAGGATATTAAAATGAGAATAATAAAGACGGAATAATAAAATGGAACCGGTCCTGTAAAACACACGATGGATATTCCAATGTAATAATAGAAGAATGTCACCAAGTATAGGGTATTCCGAGTATACAGGTTATTCCAATAGATTAATAAGAAATGGAATAACAATAGTTCTCTTCATGAATATAAAAGAATAATATCCCTTACCGTTTAAAGAAGAAATGAAAATAAGAAGTAGTTAAGTAGGAGAATACTTTTCTTCTATCTCTATATAGTATCTCTCTAGAGTTCAGTGAATTCGTAAAAAAATAATGAAGGAATGAGCTTCTATTTATAGGAAAATGGAATGCATAGTAACTAATGCATGAACGGTCCAGATTGATTTACTTTAATCTGACGGTCCATGTTTAAAGAAAAATCTTTTAAATAAAATATAATATATTCTATTTTATATAAAAAGATTTTTACTATGCAAACACTATGCATAATAAAATATAATATATTCTATTTATAGAATAATTTTAATAAAGTATTCTGTTTTATATAAAAAGATGTTTCAGTTTTATTACGTTAATAATACGAATAAAACAAAACTTCATTATCGCTATAATAATTTATATTATTAATTGACAATAATTGAATCAAACCTGGTGACTTCTCACATAAGCATCAATAATCAATACCGCTGTATATTACTACGAAACCACACGTATTCATCGTACTTTTACTACTGAGTAGTTCAACAAAGATCAACAGGTAAAACTTCCGCCGTTATTTTCAATAAAATATTTTTGTCATTTTTTAATCCGACAATAATTACGTGTGGGGTCCACTAATAATTGTGCCGTCGCATTTAATATTTCCTGCTTAAAACGAATATTCCCCGAACCAATCGAATATTATATAACAACTTTGCGTCATTTTGCAAAAATTTATAATTATTACCCACAACTATAACATTATATCATAATATTCAAAAATGATAATTATAGAAAATTCATCTTTATTCAAAAAGTTTGGGTCTTACATTAGAGATAAATGATCCCGAGTTCCCTGATTATTTTATAATTTTCTTGCTTATGTTGAACATAAATGTGTGGTGAGCTGCACAATGAAGAAAAAAGTTGTGCGTGTGTATCAGACTATTAGTAGAAGTATTCAAAGTTGTTTTTCATAATCTGTAATGAATTTCTGTTCTTCTCTATTTCACAAGATATTTCTGTTGTTTTTTTTTGTTCTTCTAAATTTCATTAAGCATTTTTTTTTGTTTCTTGTTAATTTTAGGAATGGTGTGAAAAACCGATAGAGTTCTCTTTCCTTCTTGGCAAACCGGGTGCCAATAAAACTATGAAAGCTGGTAAAGCTCGCCATGCAATTCTTGAACAAGAGGTAGTTTATAATTTATTAACTATTCTTTTCAAAGCCTGTGCATTACCGGGTATATTCATTCAGTAATTTAATGGTAGCTTTGATATAATTTCTTTTGCTTTAGGTATTCAATAGTGAAACCTCATATATTAGCAATTTAACATTCTGAGATCTTCTTTACTTGGTCTAGTTGTTTACCTTTACAACAAGTGCACCTTCCAGGAAATCCTATCATTGATGTAATATCAACATGTTTGAAACTGTGTGCAGTAAAATTGAGTAAACACTCACCATTTGGATAGTAATGTTAAAAGTGATTAATTAGATTTATTCAGCTAGTGGAGTGCCTGACCTCATAAACATGTTCCTAATAATATTACTCTCCTTGGATCCTGGCGCGTTCTTACAATGATTTTTAAGCTCACACATTTCCTTACTTGGAAGTCTCTCTGCCTTCCTATGCAGAACATTGAAGCTGTTGTTTTATTTCTGGCACGCTTTATGCTCTCTATAATATTATTTGATCGGGACTTTATAATCTATATTGGGCAGGTTATACAGAGAGTCAAGTTCTTGCAATGTATATTTTATGCCCTCTTATTACTCATTTAAAATCTTACTTAACTATCTTATTATGCATTAGGAATGTCTTCAGCTATTTGAAGTTCCTGATCGTTGAGAAGCTCATGAACCGAGGCTTTTGTAGTGAATCTACAGAATTATAGAGGTGGATTGCTTTGTTTGTGAATCTTATTAACTTTTAACTATGAAAAAAAGAAGAAGATAACTAATTCTTGTTTACTTGACTAGGTTGAAACAATGTCTATCCGTATTCTTTGAGCATTATCCATCACTCTCAGTGAATCACAAGGCAAGTATCACTTGGAAGCTGTGGGATTTATTGCAATACATAAGAAAATACAGCTTTTTGCGGTTTATTACTTCTTGTATTGTAATGCCATCGTTTGTATATACAGAATTGTATGTCCAGGTCTTTTATTCCAGTCATGCATTCAATGTGGCCAGGCATAAATGGCAATGCTATAGGATCCCCAGTTGTGGTTTCTAACATGAGTAAGCGTGTTGTGCAAGCTTCGCGTTTTATGCTGCAAATGTTACATGCTCCATTGTACGCGAAGGTGATTGAACAGATGGATGAAACTTGCAGCAATAATTGTGATGCCCCAAAATAGGTCCACACGACCTATTCTGAGTCGCCAAATATCACATAATAAAAATCAAATACTTCATTTATACAACTGTTGAACTGTCGTATAAAATACGACCACAGTTAACTGTGAGTTTTAATACAAATCTTTGGGAAGTGCTCAATGAAACATTCGTACATGGGAGGCCATGCGTCTAGGTTATGATAGATATCATATGTCCATGATATCCTTGGTTGATGAATAGACCCTGTAAAAAAAAACGAGAAGATTACTATCATCTTCTTTCCAATGGTGAGTCTTCTCTTGGCATATAACTATCTCCATTGTCTCCAAGTGAAAATTATATTTCAAATAAATTCCAAGATCATATAGGTAGTGCTCGTAGATATACTCAGTAAGTGGATGTGCACAACCTTGTCTTATGATAACACGAGGTTGTATGTCATTAGACATCTTGTATGATAGTGGCAAAACACCCTTCCAAAGTTGGGTTCACCTCATCCTATTTGGTTCACCAAAATTAAATATCAAATGATGTATATAATACGACACACTTATCTAAAGTTCTCAATAAAATTATTTTCATACTATTTAGGGAGAACCTCAACAATTTATAGACCAACATTACTATTCCCTGTTATCCCTCGCTCAAACCCAAATTACACTCTTATTACACGAAAGAATTGTGAAGCAAAAGCAAGTGAGCATAACTAATTGAAGAAAGAATATCATGACTAAACATAATTACATTATCAATAGTTTTTATCAATAATAACTCGATTTAGAACATATGGTAGATGATAAAACTTTTCAACCATAGTTGCAGCGGAACGAGCAATCCATTAAAAGAGTCAAATAGACCATCAGATCTATTATCTTCTCCATGTTAAAAGTCCACCAATAATGTTTTGTCCCTCAGTAACATCAATCAACAATTCTTGTCCACAATCATATGAATAACTCATAATCATAATTGTGATTCTCAATTCCTTTTCGCACCTGTGATTTAAGATAATTTTCATCACCTATCTTCACCGAAACATCAAAAATCATGGTTATACCAAATCACAATTTCGCCATAATCATACTAATTAATTTATCTTTGCACTACTACCAAAGATATTCATTATTATCACATCCATGAATTAATATTTCATTCTTTGAGACTCACTTCAATAATTAATCCACATCATCGAATCATCCTCGCACTACGGTGCCAAGGATATTCTTTAATATCACGACCACGAATTATCCACGACTACGGCCAAAGATAATCGTGTTTTCATCAACCATCCCGATCATACCATAAAAAAAAATTCATCTTTGCACCTCGGGCAAGAGAATCCATAGCCATAATCATACCAAAATCGCCCATCAATGCACTTCTGAGCAAATGAGGATTTTACCACATCATTCGTCACATTACTGATTAAATGATTATACCGAATAATCCCTGGTCATAATTACGCCAAGTCCATCTATGCACTACAGGCCAAAGATGACTTTTACCACATCATTTATAACATTATGGTCATAATTATACCGAATAATCTCTGATTATAATCATACCAAGTCCATCTATGCACTACAGGCCACAGATGACTTTCATCATAATATAAGCATGAGGATAATGACAATGATATAAAGAATCAATCAAATGAGATAAAGGATAAATATTAAACATTTATAATCCAATTTATCTAGAGTTCAATAATAACCAAAACCCTTAACAAAGATCAGCATATACCTTATATAGGATTCCCAAGCCATAAAATCCTATTTTCCAATTTTGTTACTTTACATAACATATTTAATTCATTTACTCATAACTAGTCCATTTTAATGAAAAATACCAAATCAGTTCCAAAAGTATTTCTTTTCTGGGATTTAGCAGGATATAGTCTCATATTAAACATATATTTTTCTCGGAATTTTTAAAATTCATTTATTATTTTTCAAAAATCAATTTCTAATTAATTTTTTAAGAAATTAGCTACCTCAAGGTTAACTCCAGAAATTCCCAAATCTTGGCAGGATCTTACACATGTTAACGTGAGCTTCCAGTTTAAATTTCATGGTCATCGGAGTTATAGAACTCTGGTTATAGCATTTTTCGTCGAAAAAACCTAAATATTGAAATGGTCATAACTTGCTCATTTTAACTCGGAATGAGCTCATTTTTGGACAGGAGGTACTTTATACCATATAATTTCATATCCCAAAAGTCTGGGATTTTTTTCACAAATTAAGTGGCCAAAACAGCCCTTTTAAAATCTGGACAATAGCTATTTTTTGTTTTTGCAGCTTTTGACTCCTTTGTTAAAATCAGTCCACACGAAAATTTACAACACCTTCTACAGTGATTCTACTTGGATAATTTAGGAAACTCATAGATCTAACTCTAGAACTTAACCACACTCAAAAATTCAAAATATAATAGGAGATATGGTCAATTGAATTTCATGTTCCATTTTTACCAAAATCTAATTTTTCAACCCTTTATGATTTCTAAGAAACTTTCATGTTTTCACATAATAACCAACATAACTTATTATAACACTTACTAATACCATATATACCCATGATTTTCATTAGTCCAATTCTTATACTATGACCTTCATCATAATTCACGTAAACAGATCATTTCCACAATTTAATAAAAAATAAAATACAAAGGATCATTCACCATGCAT
The DNA here is from genome assembly GCA_020205605.1 of Panax ginseng. Lineage (NCBI taxonomy): Eukaryota > Viridiplantae > Streptophyta > Magnoliopsida > Apiales > Araliaceae > Panax > Panax ginseng. The sequence continues at coordinate 136,854,779 of CM035145.1, read as the reverse complement.
GTGGTAATCCACATAGACATGTTATTCCAACAGAATAATAAAGAATGGAATAACATAAGGATTCACCATGCATGCGATAGAGACCGCACATGATGATTATTCCCAAATGTAATAATAAAGATTTTAACCAGTCCGCGAAAAACACATGCACGTGATATTCCAAAGAGAATAAAAAAGATTTTAACCGAGTCGTGCAAAATTACATACCGGATGTAATATTCCAACGTAATAATAAATAATGGAACTGTGTCAAAGCGAGTAAATGACCGACAAGATATTCCGGCGTAATAATAAAGAATGGAATAATAACAAATTACCGTATACGGTGTCACAGATACAAAGTTATTCCAATGTAATAATAAAGATTGGAATATCAATAGAATTCACCGGTATACGATAATCACAGCGTATACAAAGTTATTCCAACAGAATATAAATAATGGAATAATGTAAGTTCTCTTCATGAATACAAAAGAAATAATACCCCTATAGAACAACAAATAATATCACTTACCTTTGAAAGAAGAGTATTCCGAATGGTAGTAGCGAGGATATACTCAAGAAAATTTTACTACGCTCAAAGCTTTCTTAAACTCTAAAGAAATACGCCAAGATTATAGAAGAAGAATTCTCTATAGTTTCTCTCTCTAGAGTTTTAGTAAATTAAAAGAAAATAATGAATGAATGAGCTTCTATTTATAGAAGAATGGATCGCATAAGAACTAATTCATGAACGCTCGAGATTGATTTACTTTAAATGGAGACGGTCCATTTAAAGAAAAATCTTTTAAATAAAATATAATATATTCTATTTATAATCTAATAAAACGAATAACTTTATAAAAATATTTTATTTTATATAAAAAGATTTTACTATGAAAAACACTATCGCAGTACTATGCAACACTATGCATAATAAAATATAATATATTCTAATTATTGTCTAATAAAATGAGATAAATTTATAAAAGTATTTTTTTTTATATAAAAAGATTTTACTATTAGCCTAATAAAACGAATAATTTTATAAAAGTATTCTGCTTTTATAAAAAGTATTTCGCTTTTATTACATTAATAATACTAATAAAACAAAACTTCATCATCACTTACTTTGAAAAATTTTCAAATGTCACCCTTAACTTTAAACTTTTATCAATTTAATTATTTACAAAAATAGAAAAATTGAATACTTTTATTTCATAAAATTTAGGGTCTCACAATCTCCCTCCTTATGAAATTTTGCCTCAAAATTTACGTGACGTACTGATATTCAAGAGATAAGAATACCTTGCTTTTTGCAAATTCGCAAAACTAACCCAAAATCTTGAAGATTCAAACTCTTGAAGATTTATTAAGACTCTGAACGGACGGGCAGTCGGAGAGGACTATTCAAACTCTTGAAGATTTATTAAGACTATGTGTCCTTGACTTCAAAGAAAGTTGGGACAAGTTCTTGCCATTGGTGGAATTTTCTTACAATAATGATTATCAAGCAAGTATTGGCATGGCTCCATTTGAGGCGTTGTATGAAAGAAAGTGTCGCTTCCCAAAGATGTTGGGATGAGGTGGGTGAAGCAACGTTTTTGGGACCAGAGTTGGTACGTATGATTACGAAAAAGATTCAAACGATCCGAAAACTTATAAAAACCTCACAAGATCAACAAAAGAGTTATGCTGATCTTCATCGAAAGGACGTGAAATTCAAAATTGGAGATCATGTGTTGTTACGTGCTGCTCCATGGAAAGGAGTTACAAGATTTGGAAAGAGAGGAAAGCTCAATCCTCGATTCATTGGCCCATTTGTAATCCTCGATCGAGTAGGAACTGTGGCCTATAGACTCGTCTTACCGCAAAGTATGTCTTGTGTTCATAACGTTTTTCACATATCTATGTTACGTAAATATGTGAAAGACCCGAACCTCATTATTGAATTAGAACCGGACGAGATAGCGAAAGATTTAACGTATGAAAAGGTACCTGTTAAAATCTTGGATAAGAAGGATCATATTCTACGCTCTAAGGTTATACCTCAAGTCAAAATTTTGTGGAGAAACCAAATGTTGAGGAAATGACCGGGAATGAGAATCAAAATGAAGTCAAGGTATCCTCTCCTCTTCAACATACCGTAGTACACACCCTAATTTTGAGGATAAAATTTCATAAGAAGGGGAGGTTGTAAGACCCCAACTTTTATGAATAAAGATTAATTTTTTTCTCGAAATATATTTTTGAATATTATGGTGTGGTTTTGATATAATGTTATAGTGTGGGTAATATTTACAAATTTTTCAAAGTAAGGAAGTGATTATATAATTTTCGATTGGTCGGAGAATATTCGTACGAAGACACAATCATTGGTGGACCCCACAACAGAAGTATTGTCGTAGTTAGAAAATGATAGAATTATCTTTTTATAAAATAACGGCGAAAGTTTTACCGTTAAACCGTTGAACTCCCCTAGTAAAAAGTATGATGATACGCTGGCGTTGGTTGCGTAGTAAGACACGGTATTGATTATTGATGCTTACGTGAGAAGTCACTCGGTTATACTCAATTATTGCTACACAGAGGTTGTTGTATAATATCTCTCATATTATTGATTCAATTATTATCACAAAGATAAATATTTTTATATTATTAAATCAATAATTGAGACGACAAAGTTATTCATATTATTATTTACAATATTGACGATGTCTAGAAAGTTCTCATCGATGAAAGGTTTGGTCACCTAATTGCGCATGATAAGAAAAAATCCTTATCGAATGCCCCTCTTTCCTAGGAATGATCCGGTTGTTAAATATTGTGAGTTATAATATTAATGATTTATAAGTTCGTATTGATTAAAGATGAAATTGATAGTTCCATTATGTTGGGATTATTAGTGTTAGTGGAAATCAACATTTATTTCGATAATAATTGATGTCCGGAGGTTATATTGACTAATCGGGTAATTAATCGGATAAATGAGCAATTAATTTCTATTAATTCACATACTTATAATTATTTGTTCACATGTGTGTACTATTGATTCACGTGCGTATATATACTATTAGGGAAGGTGGTGCAAGATTGATAATACTTGCATGACTAAATTAAAAATAGAGGTATAGATAAATGTACTATACTATAAATATTTTTTCACATGTATAGAACTATTGATTCACATGAATGTACTATTGATTCACATGATGTACTATTAGGGGAGGTGGTGCAAGTTTGATAATACTTGCAGGACTAAATTAAAAATGAAGGAAAAGATGAAGGTATTATACTGTAATATTTCGAGCCCCAAAACGTACAATTATCGAAACTATATTTTCCTATAAATAGAATCTCATTCTTCTTTCATTCTCACCAATTCACTAAGACTCACAAGAGCAATTATAGAGAGAAGCTATAGAAAGAAAGAAGAAGATAAGTTTGCTACATCACTATTCCAGTATCTAGTCTACTTCTGAGGTAAGGGATATTATTTTTGTTCAGTATTCATAAGAAATAATATTTTCTTCCATACTGTAGTATGTGAGTAATATTATTTCGTCTCGTATTCCTGATTATACCCTCATTTTGATAAAGTATTGCTTCTATACTCCGTGAAATTAGTAGAATATCCTTGAAATTTGCGCTTCATCTAGTATCGTTTCACAAGGATATTTTTTGCATATTTTTGTTAAATTTTAAGATTTTCGTGTCGGAGTACTGTCCATGAGTAATACTCATTTATATGGTATTATTCATAAAAGTACTATTCATGGGTAATATTCACAAAGTACTATTCATAAAGTATTATTCATGAGTACTATTCCTGGGGTACTATTCCCGAAGTACTATTCATGGGATACTATTCACCCAGAGTATTATTCATGATAAAAATTGATTTTTTTTCGGTTCAAATCATTTTTGATACAATATCATTATTGAATTTTTCTCCACAAAGAAGTATCATGTTGGCAATTTGAACATTATTGAATTCTGGATAAATTAAAATATAAATCTTTAAAAATTTATCCTTTGTTTCTTTTAATTGAATTGTTATATCATTGTCATCATCCTCATGCTTATATTGTGATGAAAGTTATCTTTGGCTTACGTGCATAAATGAACTATTGATCGGTATGATTATGACCAGGGATCATTCGGTATAATCATGACCCGTAATGTTATAAATGATGTGGTAAAAGTCCTCATTGGCCTGTAGTGCAATGATGGACAGTTTTTGGTATGATTATGACCACTGATTATTCGGTATAATCACGACAATTGATGATTACATGGATTATGCAGTGGTGCAGGGATGATTCGATGATGTGGTTTATTTATTAAGCTAATTCTCAGCGATAAAGTTGATGAAAAACCTTTTTAAATCATAGAAGATAGTAGATATCATGTTCTACTTGACTCTTCTAATGGATTGTTTGTTCCGCTGCAGTTAAACTTGATGTTTATTGTATTTTATCAGTTTAACACTGTTGAAGGCTAACGATAATTTATTCTGCATTATCTCAGTCATAATATTTCTTACTTACTGGGCTAGTTGAGCTCATCCTTTTGCTTTCATTATTCTCTTCAGAAAATGAGAACGTAGCCGGGACTAATCGGGGAATGGAGTGACGGTCCAGATGTTTGCATTAGTAGTCCTCTCTATTCTATAAAATAATGTGATAATAAATGTATTGAGGACTTCATTTGAGTTTGAATACTGTCTATGAGACAATATTTGTGTAAAAACTCTTAGCTACGCTGTTGTCGTATTGTATAAAAGAAGTTTGTATTTGATTTTTGTACCTCATATTTGGCGACTCAGAATGGGTGATGTATACCTATTTTGGGGGCGTCACATCATGAGTCAGCAACAACATCTTTTATATGCTTCTCGAAGCCAACCAAGGCAATCCAAGCCCATCGACTTCAGCAAAATAAAACGAGCACCTGGAATCAACACTGATCGTCGGGAGAATAACAAGCCTTAGATAGAATATGCGTGGCTCTTACTTTTCACAAATGGAGGGGAACGAGCAATCACCTCCACTTATTACATAAAAGGTTTCGTTGTCCTTCGTCACTATCAACATCTGCCGACCACATGGGAACAAATGAAGTTGGGTTCGGACCACTTTGGCAATCTCTTTGGCAATTTCTCTTCGGGCCTCAACGGTTTCATCATGTCTTTGGATGTTTACTTTCGGCAGATATAAAGTCTAATCGAAGCCTCCCACAAGGATCAGGATGGATATTATGGTGGCATAAGGTCGGGGGGGGGGGGGGTATAAGGTCAAAAAAGCGTCCTTCGGAAGTGGCTTTGTCCCCCCGAATGGATGAGCTTCCATCGGAAGTAGCTTTGTCCCCCCGAACGGACGAATATCCATCAGAAGTGGCTTTATTAATTCCCTGAACAGGCAAAAGTCCTTCGGAAGTGACTTTGTTCCACCTGAACGAAAAAAAGTCTTTCGAAAGTGACTTTGTACCCCCTGATCGGACAAACGTCCTTCTGAAGTGGCTTTGCTCCCCGATCGGACAAACGTTTTTCTTGAGTGGCTTTGTTCCTCCCGAATGGACAAAAGCAAAGGGTTGGGAAGGCATTTTGTTGGGATAAATTTGTATACTCTCTTATTTTAAAGTTACTTATAAATAAGAGGCTATAGGGCAATGTTAGAGTGTGATTATTTGGGTCAGCCAAGGTGTAACCCAATTTATTTAATGGGCTAAATTTGGTGTTGACCCATAATATATATTTATTTTGACAGTGAGAGAGTCCTTATTAAAGTAATATTATGTTTCCTTGTTTGGTGGGATAAGGAGGTTTAATTTGGGAAGCAATCTATCAACCATTAATTGCAATTATAAGATGATTCTCGAAAAAGGACTCTTACTCTCGACAAGAAAAAGGGACAAGAACATATGACACAAATAAACACTTTACTCTCTCATATTATTATAATGAATTTCTCTCTGTCTCCGTGGTTTTTTCCTAATTCCACGTAAATTCTTGTGTTCATATATTTATATCTCTTTATTTATGTTTATGTGAATGTATTTCATGAGTTTGATTTCACAACAATACAATCAACCGTCAGCGCGATTTTGGCCTGCTGTTTTGGTGATTTTGTCAAGCGTACAAAATTTGGCGTTAACATTAGAATGTTGGAGTGTGATTATTTGGGTCTAGCCAAGGTGTAACTCAATTTATTTAATGGGCTATATTTGGTGTTGACCCATAATATATATTTATTTTGACAGTGAAAGAGTCTTTATTAAAGTAAGATTAATTGTGTTTCCTTGTTTGGTGGGATAAGGAGGTTTAATTTGGGAAGGAATCTATCAGCCATTAATTGCAGTTATAAGATGATTCTGAAAAGGACTCTTACTCTTAACAGGATAAAAAGGGACAAGAATATATGACACAAATAAACACTTTGTACTCTTCATATTATTATAGTGGATTTCTCTCTCTCGCCGTGGTTTTTTCCCAATTGGGTTTCCACGTAAATTCTTGTGTTCATATATTTATCACTCTTTATTTATGTTTATGTGAATATATTTCGCGAATTTGATTTTATAACAATACAATCAACCGTTAGCGCAATTTTGGCCTGTTGTTTTGGTGATTTCGTTAGGCGTCGCCTGTATGTGATGGTCTCGCGGGAGATCTCGGACGTAGACGCTGACTAGAGCCTAAAAAAATAAATATAAAATTAATAATATTATAATTAAGTTCACTTTATTTATAAACAAGAATTAAACTAAAATATTATACCTCCAGGCAGTGTATAGGCTGGTATCCTCGACAACCCCAACACTTCGAATAGCATCGATAGTAGTCTTGGTGAGAGATCCGTGAGACGCGACCCAAAGAGTCGCCTCTCATCCCGAGATAAACTAATCTCAAGTGGAGGGGCTGGTGGGATTAGCTGCTCTCAAAGATAGCCCCCAGCGACTGCAACTCTCGCTATATACACCGGGTCATGAGTTTCTCAAATCGGTCTTGTAATTTAATATATGTACCGGTCTCATAGTTTTATTTTATTTTATTTATATGTTTTTACTTTAATTTAATTTAATTTAGTTAAATTAAATTAATTTATTTATTTAGATTTATTTTTTTTTTTATTTTATTTTATTTTATTTTTTATAATATTATATTAAATAATAAAGTAAATTTATTTTATTATATTAAATTTATTTTATTTTATTTTATTTTTTAATTATATTATATTAAATAATAAAGTAAATTTATTTTATTTTATTAAATTTATTTTATGTTATTAAACTTATTTTATACATTATATTATATAATTTATTTAAATTATTTAAATCTTTTAGTATTTTTTGTATTAATTTATTAATTTATTTAATTTTTTAGTATTACTACTTAGTTTTAGTGGCAAACTAAGTCTTAATTGTCTTTATATAGTTAATTAAATATTTATTTATTACCATCTATAACTTCCACGTAAATTCAAATTGAAAATTCAAATGAAATTAATATTCAACACCAAAATAAGGAAAGTCTTCAATTGATTAATTCACAAATTAAAATTCACAATGCTGGAAAAGGCAGAAATCAGAACACTGCAAATTATAAGTTTATCACACTGCATTATAATTCCTCAATATCAAATAACAAATTAAACACACTACTACTAATTATGGACATTATAATTGCCTCGACACAAATTAAACACTAAATTGAAGGGTACATTTCATTGTTCGTCATCTTTTGAATATAGTAAACCAATATCAGTAAACACCGCGCAACATCTCAGTCTCAAAATCAGTTTCATACCAAACCAAATTAAATCCTAAATTAAATATAAAACTCTAATCAACATTCAAATTTCAATCAATTTCATATATAACAAGATAAATTAAATCCTAAATTAAGCCCCAAAATCAATTGCATATATAGCCTATATAATATTGAAACCCTAATGGTATTAATCAAGATAAAAATTGTGTAGCTTTCAATTGATTTGAAAGCTAGAAATAGGAGAGAGACATACCACAACACCGACGACACACACGACGTCGTTTCGGAAAAGTTCGATTAACCATGATGAGAGATAGATGAGTTGAAGTATGAGGACAAGGTTTTTTCCATTTACGATCAATATATACCGTGTGTGAGAGAGAATACCGACGAGGAGGAGGAGGAGTCTTTGGCCGGGATAGAGAGGGTATGAGTTGTCATCGCGCTAGAGAGAAGAGAGAGCTCAGGCAGAAAGACGTGGTAGAGAGAGAAGAGAGAAATCAAAAATAAAATAAGAGAAAGAATGAGCTAAACGGTTTTTAATCCACTATTCTCGATGAAATATCTGTCGAAATTGGTTCCCTCGAGATTACTATAATTTTGACGGATATTTCAATAACTATAAATATGATTCCGTCGAACTTATAATTAAGCGTGGCGCAAAATGTTGGCACCACTTGATGGTGTTATCCCGATCAATTCCGTCAAGATAACATATTTTTGAGGAACTACTATCGATGGAATATTCCGTTGAAAGTTCAATAAGGTCGATCAATATCTTCCGTCGATAATATTTTCGCTTCGGTCTTAAGCCATTTTCTTGTAAGTGAAGGAAGTACGCAACTCACAGACAAATGCATCTCTAAGTCACTTTACTAAAACCCAATAGATAAACATAAGGCCATAAATATGTTGGGTTTCCTTAAACTATAAGAGATATAGTATATGTCTATAGAGCAAGATATCACTGTAAGATTTTTTAGTTCAAAGCTAACGCTACTAAAAATTCAGATATTTTTTAAAATAGACTATGTAAAGGTTCAAGTCGAAAGACACCTATTACTTAATTATGTATACTATATTTAATAAGAAAAAAAAGAATGTCAAAGGAAAAGGATTGGAGGATTATGAAAATAGGGGAGGATTGTTGAATATTTCATTATCTAAAAGTATATAATAAATATATTATATGTTATACATGTAACCAATAATTAATATTGGTTCAGTTGGATAAGAGACATGTGTTGATATTAAAGACTTGAGTTCAAGTCATGGCAACAACATTCTTATATATATATATATATATATATATATATATATATATATATATATATATATATATTAAAAGGCCAACATTAATAATTCCAACGGACGATATTTCCAAGCCAACGGTAATATTCCAACGGAAAATTACGTTACATTATAATTGAATTGGGATACGAGCAACCTATAAATAGGTCACAAATTAACCCAATTGATTCAATCGAAAAATTATTCAATCCTTTTCAAGTGTTTAAGAAAAATTATTATTCTATATAATTTTCTTCTTTTATTTATAGTTTAGCACTAGATTTGTTCCTACACAACAAATTCTTATCTTGAGAGACTAATTCGCAGTAACCCTGTGTAACAAAAATAAGGGACGAATATAGTCTTAAAGAAAGAGTGGTCAACTATTCGATTCAGATAAAAATATTATTATTCTATATCTTACTACAAAACAAATTTATTCAACACCAATGACTATCATCTTCATGATAAGTCCCCGCTGATAAATTCATAAGACCCTCATCGCGTTTGCTCAAGCGTTTGCTAAATTTTTTGTGAGCAAACGCAATAAATATTTAATGTCATGCTGAATCCAATGAATGTCTTCAATATTTCTTTCCCAACTTGTTTAAGAGAATATACGAATTCTTTTCTTGTTAAGGCCTGTAGGCCATTAGATGCTAATATTTAAGTACTCTCTACGTTCTTTAATATAAATCGTTTTAGAGTTAGTCATGACAAAGATTAAGAAAATGATTGTATATTATTAATTATAATTTCAATTGTCTATATTGTCCTCAGATTGGAAGAAAGAGATTGTTATTTATTGAATGTAAAATAGCGGGAGAACCAAAATTATATTTAATACTTGGGGTAATATTCAAATTAAGCAATTAATCTTACTTGAAATTCTCAAACGACTTATATTAAGAACAAAACATTCTAAAACGCGACTTTATATCAAAAAAAATCAATAGTAGTACTATCAATCAAAGAAAAGAAAATATTCCCTAAATTACTGTTCATTTCTTGTTAGTCATGTTACTGCTAGATTCTACTTTATATAAAAAATCCATGCAATATTAATTAATTAGTTCTCAACAAATAACATAGAATCATTCAATTTAAAAATTAAATAACTTTATAGTGGCGGGCGTATGAAGCAAACATTAAAAAGGTACAACAAAGGCATTCCTTTCTTCTCCCCCTTCTTATAACTTTCTTAGCTACCAAGGCTAGAATTTTATTCTGTTTTATACATAAATATGTATATATATATATATATATATATATATATATATATATATATATATATATATATATAATATACATATTTATGTATATAAATGTTTTAACATCATGAGATTTTAATATCGTAACGTCCAAGAAGAATTAATCATGCCGATTTTCTCATCGGATTCTGAGGATGATGTAGCTCCGGTTGGGAAGTTGTTTGGTCACGAAAGGCCTGTTCATGCCCTACTAGGAGGAGGAAAAGGTTGGCATTTTTCGCCAATTTTACATTAATTTTACATATTTCTGTTTTTGTTTGATTGGAATTTGAAAATGAATTATTTCATGTTTAGTATCAAGGGGTGTTCAATTAGATAATTATTTATTATAACGTGATAGATCACTATAATAGATTAAAACGAGTTCTATCTCAAATGGTATCATATCATGGAAGTGATTACAGTTTCGAGTGTCAGTGGAGGCATTATCTTGGCAACTGATATATATATATATGTATATATATATATATATATATATATATATGTGTCAGTAGAGGCATTATCGTAGACAATTTTATTTTATTTTTGATATATATATATATATATATATATATATAACATATATATATATATATATGTGTGTGTGTGTGTGTGTGTGTGTGTGTGTGTGTGTGTGTGACCATACTTAATTCTTTGTAAAGTTCGAGGGTAGATTTTATGCAGACCCCATTTGCTTACTACAACAAAAGAAAAAAAAAATTGGGTTTTTCATCTTATTGCATTTGAAAAGTCAGTTAATTTTGAAAATAATAATAATAATAATTTACAGTTTGTTGGCTAGCTTGTTTATAAATATTTACCTTGCTTAATTTAAATAAATGTGTAATTAAATATATTTACTTAAATAGTTAATGATATGGTTTTTCAGTTGCTGATGTGTTGTTATGGAGGGACAAAAGGATATCCGCTGCACTTCTAATTGGGATTGGAGTAATATGGTTCCTTTTCGAGGTTGTGGAATACAATTTAGTCACTCTCCTCTGTCACATCTTCATCACCACCATGCTCATAATCTTCATTTGGTCCACAGCTGCAGATATTCTCAAATGGTACTACTTTTTGCCTTCTTTAGAAACATATATATATATATATATATATATATATATATATATATATATATATATTTTAAATGAGGGTTTCAAAAACGTGTACAATTTGAAGTGTATGTAAGGCATATATACTTTTTAATATTTTTTGTTGAAAAAGGAAAACAAAACGGCTCCAGTTCTTGTAGAGTTGATGTTAGATTCTAATATGTCTTCTCACCAGCCTTGATTATTAAAAAATTATAAATAATAAAAATAAGAACAAAAGGAAAATTGCTCCACTATTTAGCTAGGAGATTGTAATCTGATATATTTCTTGCGTTATACGTATTGGATACTAGTGTTCAATTCTTAATTGTGCATGATATTGTCTTTTTATATTTTACCATAGATGACGTTTCTCGTACTCAATTTTATCTTGCTTACTCAGTCGATCGGTATCCGATCTTAAGAATCATGGGTATATGTATATCTTCGAACCAAAGAATTTCCTTTACTAGAAAAAGAGAATTTTAAGGTGAAAAAGAATTGTTAATAATGTTAAGTGCATTTCTTGAAAAAATTGTATGCTTTCATTTACATTCTTCAAATCTATAAATAAATTATAGTCACATGAATTAAATTTTCAGGGCTCCTCCTGAGATCCCAAGAATCATCTTACAGGATTCCAAGTTCACAGACTTTGCTTCAACCTTCCACAAAAAATTCAACAAGATGTTGTCAGAGCTTCTCTACATCGCATGTGGAAATGATCCAAAACTCTTCTTTATGGTATATATAAATATATATATATCAACTATGACACAACCTTATTATAGTAAATAGTTTTATCTATAACATATAAATGTTAAATCTTCCATCTATATTTATTTCAGGCAATTCTGTCTGTTTGGCTAGTGTCTCAGATTGGAAACTATATAAGTACCTGGAATCTTCTATTTTTGGGTAAGAACTCCACTAATTATTTTCTGTTCCAAAATTTGATATATGTATATTTGTAAAATGACAACTTCTAAGAATTTTTTTTCTCCAATATATCTCTAACATCAGCTAAAACTCCGATAGTATTGACATGATAATACTCAATCAACCAAAAATAAAGTAATAACATGTTATCAACTTCATGTTATTTTTATAGTCTAAAACTAAAAGTATATAATGGAGTATTTAGAAAAAAAAATTAACAGTTTTTTACCCCACAAAATTGCCATTAATGACATGTTGGTTAATTAATTTTCTGTCTTAACTAAATCATGTTTTAGGTCTACTTTGCATGGAAACTCTGCCATTTTTGTACGAGCGATATGAAGAAGAAGTGGATTACCTTGTTGGTAAAGTAAATCGAAGAATGAGGAAGACATACAAGAAGTTCGACTCAAATGTTCTTGAAAAGATCCCAAAGGGGCCGGTGAAACGGAATAAAGCCAACTGATTATATACATACATATTTTAAAAAGAGTGACATATATGCATGTTTTTGTGTCTCTAGTTAGTAGTTTATGCGATATTCTCAATATTAATGTCTTCAAATGTAAATGTTTCCATGCCCTTCAATATGTTGCTGTAAAATTGATGTAAAAATGGCAAAGTTTCAATACGTCCTGATGGCTTTAATATGTGAATTTCTTTCTTCATTCTTGGCATACAGTAGGACCTGATTTCACTAAAGCTATTCATTTTTTTTTTTATTACGGGAAGCATGTTAAAGAAAACAAATGTTACTGTTGTAACTCTCATTCCTAAAGTCCCAAATCCTTCAAACATGTCTGAGTTTCGACTAATGTCTTGCTGCAACACCATTTACAAGTGTATTTCTAAAATTCTTGCAGATAGATTAAAGCAAACTCTCCTTAGCCTCATTTCAAAATTCCAAGCTGCTTTTGTCTCCGGGAGTAAAATTGGTGATAATATTTTTTTGGCTCAAGAACTAATGAGAAATTATCATAGAAAAAATGGCCCTTCTAGATGTGCAATTAAGATTGATCTTAAAAAGTATTTTGACTCAATTCGATGAGAATTTTTGTTTGACGCCCTTACTCTATTTTGATATCCTCCAAAATTTGTTTATTGGATCAAAAGTTGTCTCTACTGTTGGGAAAAATTACCAAATAAATATTGTTGTCTTTGATAAATTAAACGGCAAAAATATTAGTATATGCCAAACAAATTAAATATGAAGTTTTACCAAAATAATAACCACCGCATAAAATAATGAATAGAAAATATTCAACCACGAGACACGAAGATTTTACGTGGAAAATCCTCTAAAACTAAGAGGTAAAAATTACGGGACAAACTCTGAACAATTCACTAGAATAATCTTGAGAGAATACAAAGATATCTTACTGAGTACAAATTCAAATTACTTCACCACAATAATTATGTGATGGAACCCAAATATAACACTTATTTATGTGAAGTACATATCTTTCTCTCTCTATTTTTCCTAAAACTTTAGAAAAAACTTTTATTTCTCTCCTTTTCCCTTTTCCTCTCTTGAATGGAATATGTGAAGTTTGGTGTGAATAATTTCCTTCCATTTGCCTTCCTTTTATAGCACAAATCTGAGGGGAGGGAGCAAAGAAATAGAGAGGCCAAAAATTCAAGGGTCCGGGGCATGGGAAAAAAGGAAGGCTAAAGTAAATGAGTGAGGACTTTGACCAACAATCTCTTCCTCCGAACCCATTAGAGGAGATATTCTTTGTGACCCCGTCACTTGGAATCCATATCTACCAATTCTTTGCAAAATTTCAGTTTTTTGCAAGTGACAACTTTTGTCAACATGTCTAAAGGGTTCTCGGCTGTACGAACTTTCTTTACTTTTATCAATTTCTTTTCCATGACTTCTCGAAGCCAGTGTTAACGAACATCAATGTTCTTGGTCCAATTGTGATACGTGGCGTTCTTGGTCAAGTCAATTCTAATCGACTATCACAATAAACCACGTACTCATCTTGTTTCAAACCTAACTCTTGGAGAAACCATTTTAACCACAACATCTCCTTGCTTGCTTTAGTAGTGACAATGTATTTTCGACTCGCTTATAGACAAAGCAACACACTTTTTGCAACTTGGACCGCCATGATATTACTCCCTCCTCCAAAAGTAAACAAATACCCCGAAGTAGACTTTTTCTCATCAAAATCTGTCATGTCTTCTTTTGTAAAACACTCCAAGACTGGACTCGTACCACCTAACCCAAACTGGAAGTAGCTTTCAAGTATTTGAAAATCCACTTAACTGTTTCCCAATGTTCTTTACCAGGATTTGACAAATACCTGCTCACAACGCCAACTGCATGAGCAATATCTGGTCGCGTATTGCATACATAAGACTCCCTACAGAAAAGAAGTAGGGAACTGCTGCTATATCATCTATCCCTTCCTTAGTAGAAAGACACATGCACTTTGTCAACTTAATATGACTAGTGGTGTGCTAACTTGTTTAGCATCACTCATGTTGAACCTTGCAAGTACTCGTTCAACATACTTCTTTTGTGACAACCACAACCTCTTGACTTTTCTGTCACGAACAATCTTCATACTCAAAATCTGCTTAGTCGGACCTAAATCCTTCATATTAAAGGACTTAAACAACTCATCCTTGAGCATGCGAATCATATCGGCATCCTCCCTGGTGTAGTTGAGAGGCAAAATCATACCCTTATGGATATGGTACGTAGTATGTTATGCAATTCCAGCTTACATATATTATTGTGGACTGAGGCATTAAAGACAGCTGTTCATATTTTAAACAGGGTTCCTAGCAAATCTGTCCTTAACTGAACTTATGAAATTTGTACAAGTAGAAAACCTAGTTTAAAATACTTACGAATATGGGACTGTCCAGCCGAAGCTAAGATTTTTAATCCACAAATAAAGAAACTTGACTTTAAAACCATTAGTTGTCATTTCATTGGATATCCTGAAAGATCTACGGGTTTTTAATTTTTGTGTCCCTCACATACCACTAGAATTGTTGAGACTAGGCATGCAGAATTTTTAGAGAATGGTGATTTAAGTAGGAGTAGTGAGCCTAAAAAATTAATCTTGAATAAAATATGATTTATGTTTCTAATCCTGTAATTCAAGAGGGTGAGACACAACAACCTTCTATTGTGGTGAATGATGCCTCTGAGATAGTTGAGCCACCACCTAATGTTGAACTCCACATTATTAAAAATCATATTCTTAAAATTGTGCAACCTTTATGTAAGTCCGAAGGACCTAGAAAGCCTGTTAATTTTGATGAGTTTATAATTTATCTTAATGAGACTGACTATGATTCAAATAAGATTAATGATCTTATCTCCTATAAAGAGGTCATTACGAATGCTTAATCAACTCAATGGCTTGAAGCCATAAATGATGAGTTGAAATCAATGAAGCTTAATAACATTTGGGATCTTGAAAAATTACCAAAAGGTTTTAAACCTTTTGGTTGCAAGTGGGTCTATAAGACCAAATTAGATCCTAAAGAGAATGGTGAAAGGTATAAAGCTCAATTGGTTGCTAAGGGCTTCACTCAAAAGGAAGGTGTGGATTATAATGAAACTTTCTCTCCATTATCGAGGAAAGATTCATTTAGAATAGTCATGGCTTTAGTAACTCATTATGATTTAGAGTTACATTAGATGGATGTTAAAACTTCATTCCTTAATGGTAACTTGCATGAGAATGTCTATATGGCATATATAACCAGAAGGTTTTTTGGTTAAAGGCAAGGAACATATGGTATGTAAACTTAAGAAGTCCATATATGAGTTAAAACATGCTTATCGAGAATGGTATCTTAAGTTTCACGAGGTGATGAGTAATTTTGATTTTAAGAAAAATATAGTGGATTAATGCATATACTTAAAGGTCAGTGGAAGTAAATTTGTTATTCTTGTTTTGTATGTTGATAATATACTACTTGCAAGTAATAACTTAGACATGTTGCATGAGACCAAACGTTTCCTTTCTGGAAATTTTGATATAAAAGATCTCGGTGAAACCTCTTATGTTATAGGTATTGAAATTCATCGAGATAGGTCTCGTGAGATATTAGGATTGTCCCAAAGAGCTTATATTGACAAAGTTCTTAACAAATACAACATGAAAAATTGCTCCTCTATTGTCGCACCTATTGTTAAGGGTGACAAATTTAACTCATCAACTTGAGCGTGATATGCCCTTATGTACAGAATCAACTCCGGATAAGCATATGTAACGATCCCAACTTTTATGAATAAAGATTAATTTTTCTCGAAATGAATCTTATTCCCTAAGCTTCGATTGTCGTGAGTCTTTCATGTACACTCAAAATTTTTACTGCTAAACTGTTTGTAAAAATACATACGCGTGGTTGCATATAGCACCGATATCGATTATTGATGTTTACGTTGATTAAAGATGAAATTGATATTTCCATTGTATTGGGATTATTAATGTTAATCGATATTTATTTTGATAATAATTGATTTCTGGAGGTTATATTGACCAATTGGGTAATTAATCGGATAAGTTAGTAATTAATTACTATTAGTTCACATGCATATAACTATTTGTTCACATGAATAAAACTATTGATTCACATGCATGCATTATTAATTCACATGTATGTACTATTAGGGGATGTGGTGCAAGTTTGATAATACTTGTAGGACTAAATTAAAAATAGAGAAAAAGATGAAGGTAATATACTATAATAATTCGATCCCCAAAACGTGCAATTATCGAAACTATGTTTTCCTATAAATAGAAGCTCATTCTTCTTTCATTCTCACCAATTCACTAAGACTCACAAGAGCATTTATAGAGAGAGAAGCTATAGAGAGAAAGAAGAAGAGTATTCTGCTACTTCACTATTCCAGTATCAAGTCTTCTTCTAATTAAGGTAAGGGATATTATTTTTGTTCAGTATTCATAAGAATAATATTTTCTTCCATACTCTGTAGTATGTGAGTAATATTATTTTATTTCGTATTCCTAATTCTACACTCATTCTGTTAAAGTATTGCTTCTATACTTCGTGAAATTAGTAGAATATCTTTGATATTTGCGCTTCATCCAATATTTTTTCATGAAAATATTATTCTGAGCATTCTTGATAATTATTGATCTTTTCATGTCGGAATACTGTTCACGGGGTACTATTCATAAATTACTATTCATAAAGTACTATTTACGGGTTACTATTCACAAAATACTATTCACATGGTACTATTCCTGAAGTACTATTCACGGGGTATTATTCACTCGGGTACTATTCATCCGGTATTGTTCATGACAAAAATTGATTTCTTTTCTGTCCAAATCATTTTTGATACAATATTATTCTTAAATTTTACTCCACAAAGCAGTATCATGTTGACAATTTGAACATTATTGAATTCTAGATAAATTAAATTATAAATCTTTAAAAATTTATCCTTTACTTTCTTTTAATTAAATTCTTATATCATTGTCATCATCCTCATGCTTATATTGTGATGAAAGTCATCTGTGGCTTACGTGCATTGATGGACTGTTGATTGGTATGATTATGACCAGGGATTATTCGGTATAATCATGACCGTAATATTACAAATGATGTGGTAAAAGTCCTCATTGGCCTGTAGTGCATTGATGAAAAGTTGTTGGCATGATCATGACCATTGGTGAAAATATGAATATCTTTGGCCCGTAGTGCATGGATAATTCGTGGTCGTGATACTAATGAATATCCTTGGCTGCAGTGCAGGGATGATTCGATGATGTGGATTATTTATTAAGCTGAGTCTCAGTGATAAAATTAATGATAAACTTTTTAAATCATAGAAGATAGTAGATATCATGTTTTACTTGACTCTTCTAATGGATTGTTTGTTACGTTCCGCTGCAGTTAAACTTGATGTTTATTATATTTTATCAGTTTAACACTGTTGAAGGCTAATGATAATTTATTCTGCATTATCTTAGTCATAATATTTCTTACTGGGCTAGTTGAGCTCACCCTTTTGCTTTCATTGTTCTCTTCAGGAAATGAGAACGTAGCCGGGACTAGTCGGGGAATAGATTGACGGTCCGAGATATGGTTGTTTTAGTAGTCCTCAACATTTAGTGTGATAATAAATGTAATGAGGATTAAATTTGATCAGTTTGGGTATTGTCTAGAAGAAAATATTCCTGTTAAAACTCTCGCCTATGTTTTTGTGTCGTATTTTACACGACGTTTAGGTTGTATAATTAAGTTTGTAGTTGAATTATGTACCATGTATTTGTGACCGCAAGATGAAGCGATAAGCAAAACCACATAGAATGTATGGGTCAATACATACACTTTGCGCAAAAAAATTATTTTATAATGTAAGGTAAAATTTAAAGTTTTAAGTATTATATATAAATTGATTTACTATATATATTATCATATAAATCCGAAAGTTTGAATCAAAAAATATTGACGGAAAGCGTTATTTGTAAAAAGGTTTTACGCTACTTCACCACTTTGAAGATGGGTATGTAAGGAATTTATGCGTACATTCGTAAAAAATAGATAACCTTGAAGTTGTTGGATATTCGATTATGATTTTATACTAAGTGTAAAAAACAAAACCTTGAAGTTGTTACATCGGGTTTTGAAAAAGTAATCACATTTTTTTTATGCTTTCAGAGGCCCTATTTCGTGGAGAAGTCATAAGCAGAAGTTAACTACCACTTCCACGATGATGGCAGAATATGTGGCTTTAATTTATCATGCTACTTGTCACGTCGTATTGCTGAGGAATCTTATTTTAGGGCTTAAGGTTGTAGATTCTATTTCAAGGTCATTGAAAGTATTTTGTGATAATAATTATGTTGTTAGTTTTTCCAACAGTACTAGTTCGAGTGGTGTTGGACTATATCTCGACACTAATTAAGTACTTATTTGTTAAGGAAAGAGTTGAAGATTAAAGCGTTGTCATTAAGTATATTAGTACGCATGATATGTTAGCGGATTCACTTACGAAAGGCTTACCATCCAAGCTCTTTTTAGAGCATGTTGCCGACATGGGTTTCATTGGTAGTCTTAATTAATAAGTTATTTTTATGTAAGACAACAATTTTGAGCTCGCTCGTTGTTTTGAACTTCATATTATGTTTATGGTTCGCTATTCTCTTTATTGTGCATACTTGAGAACTTGTGAGCAAACGGTACGGTTATATTTTGGACTATATGAATGAGTTTAATCTATTACCAGTTATGTAAACTTTATTCATACTTGTTATGCTTAATGTTAATCTTTGTTCTAATAAAAGTACTAATTATGTAACTAATGGGGATCTTGTGTTAATAGCGACACAAAGATTATATTAATTCGCATTGGTATTTTTATTGAACAAGATGTAGATATTAAATTAATATTTGGTCAAATTAATGATTGTAAGCATTATATTTTGTATATAAATAGTATTTCGGCCAAGTGGGAGAATGTTAGAATATTTTATTCTTGATGTGGCATCTACTATTTATGTAATTATTGGGCTTACATATTGTATTAATTTAATCACTTTATTTATGGGTTTGGTATTCATTATGTGGCCTATAAATAATATTTCTAATAGTATTTGACATAATAGGACCTAGGGTTTCATAATCTTCATGGACGATTTTGACCTTTAGTTATTCTATAAAAAAAATAGTTAGATTTGGTCTCAATTGTCGCCTCAAGAAATTTTATACATACCTATACATTCATCCTAATATTGAGAGAGACAATTGTAGACTTTCACTCTTAAGTCATAATGCTGAGAGCGTGATACATACTTAGATTGCTTCTCTCAATTCATGTAAGTATTTAATATTATGATTATTGATTTTATTTTATTCTATGCAATAACACGTTCGGATATAATTATTTAACATATTCTACTTGTTTCAAAATTATATATATATATATATATATATATATATATATATATATATATATATATATATATATATTCTTTTCAATTTATTCTATAATTAAAAATACATTTTTATTTAAAATAATAAATTAAAATGACATTCTTAATACACCATTACTTGAACTCCTGATAGATTGAATGCTCTCATGCATGACACCATTAATTATACACTATATTTCTAGCAAATATTAAGATTATGTTTGATTTTTTTATTTATAAAAATCATCATTTTAGAAATATTTAAGAATGAATAGAATATTTTGCAAAAATAAAACAGTTCATTTCTTGTTATTCAAATCATCATTAGTTCTAACCAAGAACCATCGAATCATTCAATAATAAAAACTAATACATGTATTAACGTGCATATAAAGCAAAGTATTCTTCCAAGTTCCATCCCACAGAAAGATTCATTTCGACTTTTTCAAGTTAATTTGATAAATTCAAAATCTAAAATTAATTTAAAACCAATGCAATTATCGTAATTAACAATATGTAAGAAGTAATAATAATAATTTATAATTACAAAATTTATCGTCTTCAAAAACTTTTAAATTTTATCATTTCTAGACGTCAAAATTAGACTTTTTCTTTTATGAATAGAAGAAGTATCACATAGGCATTCCTTTCTTCTTCCCCTTCTAGCTTTCTTAGTTACGAAGGCTAGATTTTTATATATATAAATATGCATCTAAATCTAATATTTAACATTACAGAGATAAATATCATAACTTGTAAGTACAACCAATTAAGCAGATGTCGTCTTCAGATTCCGATGATGAAGGATTTCCACTTGCGGTGTTGCTTGCTATGGAACCGCCGCGGATACATGCCCTACAAGGAGGAGGAAAAGGTACACCATTTTTTCCCATGAAGCTGTTTCATGTTAGCTAGTATTGTATTTCTATTTTTCGTATATATGATTGGACTGCGTAAATAAAATGAAATATTTCATGTTAAGTTTCTTTAGAATCTTATTTCATGCAGGTTTATTTAAGCAAACAAGTCATCACATTAAAGTACCATTTGATGGGGTCATCATTACTTAATTAGTTTGATATATATAAATTTTAGGCTTAAATACACTTTAAACTTTTAAGTTTTTCATTTTATACAGCTCAAATTCAATATTTCAACTCAAGGCATTGAACCTTAATATATTTAAATTTTTATAAATTAAACATTGTGATATGTGATCCGAATTTGAGTATTTTAGGTAATTTTACTCCAATATATCTTTAGAAACACAAAAAAATATAGGCACATGGTTAGTGCGTGATGAAGAAAAAATAAAAAATAAATAAATTTAATATAAATAATATATACTGTTAAAAAACTTAATTTCTCAGATTGGTAGAAGACATCAAATATCTTTAAAAGTATAGAAAATTATAATCACGTGGTTAGTATGTGATGATAAAAAAATAAAGAAAAATTGAAGACTATAAATGATATAGACCCTTAAAATACTTAATTATCCTTTATTTTAAGTTACATGACTTATTCTAGTAAAAAAATGCTTTATTCGATAGCCAAAATGTTTAATTTGTAAAAATATAGTAAAGTTTAAATATTGAGGTTTAAAATGTAAAAAGAAAAAAACTTAAAATTTTAAATTGTACTTGAGCCTAAATGCTATTACCATCCCAACACACATTTGTGGCACGATCGAATTTTCAAACGTTTCAAAAGTATATTTGAATATTAAATTTTAAAAAAAATACATAATATTATTATTTTTAAATAATATTTTAATATAATAAAATAAATATAAAATATTTAAATATATTTTTAACACGTCTTAAACTTATAATATTACCAATATTAAAAAAATTGTTTCAAAAAATCTGGGACAAACGGAGTATTATCTAATATTTGTGGGTCTTTGTACTTGCGAGCTCAAATTCAAATATTATCACATCCTCATCTGTGGACTGTGGTCATGATTCCGAGATTTAGAGGAAGAATTGAAATTGTAGTTGATACTCCATATGCTCCATTAAAAAAAAAAAAAGAAAGTTTCATTTTTCAAATT
The DNA here is from genome assembly GCA_020205605.1 of Panax ginseng. NCBI lineage: Eukaryota > Viridiplantae > Streptophyta > Magnoliopsida > Apiales > Araliaceae > Panax > Panax ginseng. Next base: position 136,832,481 of record CM035145.1, on the reverse strand, counting down.
TGTTTCCTAAAAAAAGAATTTGATATTTGTTTTTATGCTATTATAAAATAACCCTTATAATTTCATTTTCATGACATGCATCACTATAAATTAAATTTCAATAAATTTTGGAATAAAAAATAATTAAAATATATTTTTTAACTTTCTAAAATTTTAAAATGGAACCGTTGTTGTGGAACGAAAAGAGTAATCATTTTCTCTCTTCAAAATTTTCTGAAGAATTGCCTTACTCAGAACAACTGTGGAATTAAAGATACTGAACATTTAATTGCATTGATTTTCAGCTGCATTTCTGATAGGGCTTACAATAATGTGGTTTCTTCTGGAGGTTGTTGAATACAGTTCTGTCACTCTCATCTGTTACACCTTCATCACTATAATGGTCATGACCTACATTTGTCTCACAGCCGCAAATATTCTCAAATGGTAGTCTTTGCCTTGTTCATTAAAAAGATCTTCATTATTAACATACTGTAGTACTCCCTTTAGCTTTCTATTCGGTCCGTCGCTATATATAAAACTCTATTTTAGCGACATACATATATAATACATACATATAGCTATATATAATCATCGCCTAGATTAAAAGGGGATGAAAGTTTAAGATCCTACTATATATATATATAAAATGAGTTTGTAGGGATAGAGTTGTTATGGGAGATAGAGGTCAGACTATACACTCTATTTAGGGTTGGGGTAGGTTGGGTGAGGGTGGGAGGGGGGTGGGGGTGGGGGTTTGCAAAAAAATATGTTTGAGGAGGATTTAAGCCTTTAGGCTATTTATTTTTAGTTTGAAAAACTATATATTTGAGATTTTACTATTTATCTTAATTTGACATTATTTCGGATTATTTAATCTTTTAAGAGGGATCGAACTACTAGTTTTTGAATGTGGGACTATTAGTCTCATATAAAAAATCATTTGATAACTTAAAATGAAGGAACTATTAAATCTCACATTCATCATTTGAGATTTATATATTCACCCAGAGATAGTCTTTGAAATAATAAAAAAATAGTTCACAATTATTTACTATTTAAAAATGGATTATAAATCTCTCTCATCATTTGATAAAATAATCTGAAATAGTCTTATCCTCGTAACATCAATCAATATATATCTGAATCAAATATTCATCTTTGCACTACAGTGCCAAAGATATTCATCATTGAGTCGTGTTCATCTAAACACTTGTTCATCTTTGCACTACGGGCCAAAGATATTAATTAATCGGTCATGTTCATCTCAACACTGCTCATCTTTTGCACTACGGGCCAAAGATATTCATCAAGAAATCATTCATCTTTGCACTACAAAAGCCAAAGATATTCGATAATATCATCATTTAGACCGAGGATGATGAAAAATATTTTAAAGGAAAACGAATCCAAATGAAACAAAAGAACAATATTAAGGATTAGTATTTTAAAACAATCCAAGTTCAAAAATACTTCATAAGTAATCGAAAGGAGTAAAATTTAAGAATGATCAAAACATGGATACAATCAAAGCTAGTATCCATAGTAGATATTTTGGACAAAAAGAAGAAATTTTATTTTTGAAGTGAATAGTGTAAATGATTCGTGAATAGTCAGCCAGACACGTGAATAAGAACCCCGACACCAAAAGATAGAAATTTCACAAAAACATCTTCACACTTCGTGAATAGTAACTCGTGAATAATAACTCATGAATAGTAATCAGTAAATAGTAACTCATGAATAAGAACTCATGAATAAGAACTCGACATACGAAAAAGTTCCAAATTTGATAAAATTTTCAACCAATATTTTGGCATAATGATATTGAAGAAATAATATCATTTTGAATAAAATAACATCCCTTACACCTCGAAAGAGCAAAGATTTAGTTGAAACACCTGATATAAAGCTATGACTTGAACTTGCCGTCAGATAGCAATACTCAAAGTATACTCAAAATACTCACAAGAATACTCGATAATATAGAGAGAAAACTTCACCACAAAGATTTTCAATTCTAACCCAAGCACCTATTTATAGAAAATGCTTAGAACACCAAAGTAGAAAATTTAATATAATAATATTATATATATTACAAATTCTCTACGCATATTTTGACAACTGATTTCAACTTATCTTGCACATGCTAGGGCTGCCCACAAAACAAAAAACGTTTTTTCTATTTTAAATATTTTAAACTTCCAAAATCAATTATTTTGAACTTGAACTTCAATAATTCATAATAAATAGCTCTTTTATCAAAAATTCGAATCTTGCAATTTTTATAGGAAATTCAATTCTCTACAACTGCGAAGAAAGTTTTTCCAAATTCAAATGTAAATTGATAAAATCCACAACGGAAGGCGATTTTACAGTTATAATCAAATTTCTATCCAATAATTGTGTCCACCAATACACAAAATATGTGTTAAATATTTAATACCACAAAATACTCTTCCTCCTCATATACTCATATATCCCACATTCATTATAAAAATATCACCGTTAATATATTATTAAAATAATATATTTAAATGAATTATTTTATCGTAAAAAGATAAAATATTAATTTTCAACAATTGTCACATTAAAATTTTTCTCCATCTATATCCACATAAAATCAATATTTTCCTCATCATATAAATCAATTATTAATTATTCACAAATAATATTACAAAATCACAAGATCGGGCAACCAAAGTAGTTCCGGAAGAGGGCTTCAATAAGAATTTCTCTTTCTTGGCATATGATTAGGTGACCAAACCTCTCCTTAGATATGTAATGACAATTATTGAAACAACAAAGAATATAAAATATCAACGCAAAGAATTATTAAATCAATAAAATAAAATCTTCGAAAAGTAATTAATCAGTAACCATTATTGAGTAGTGCCTTTCTACGTAAGAATCAATAATTGGTGCAATACCGCAATGCTTCTTGTCAACAACGCCAGATTCATCGTGTTTTAACCACCGGGTATTCCAACAAGATAATCTGTAATAACTACGCCGTTATTTATAAACAACTTATATTTGTCGTTTTCTTCATCCAATCGCTTTACATTATGGGGCCCACAAAAGATCATATACATACTAATATTCTCGACAGCATTTTAGTGTTAAATTAAAACAAATAATCCAATCCGAAACATGTTTTTTACAAACAAACATAACTTTAAAGTTTTGATATTTTTGCTTTATGACATCAAGGTTTTGTAAAAATTTAAATATATATTACTCTTTGAAAAATTAGTAGTTAACAATTAGGGTAACACTCCACCTCTACTTGTAACAAGTTATTAGAATAGTTGTTTTATATTTGAGCATGCTACCTTATGTCCGGATTTGGGAAAATAAAATTCTTGGCTTCATATCCCTGGCAGCTGGTAATTTGGTACATCTTCAAACCAGAAATATATCCCCAAAGAAAAAACTAGGATATTTACATAACTATATTTTCAGGGCTCCTTCTTGGATCAGCATATTCATACTGGATTCAACCTCCAATATGTTGTCAATGCTCAGCTTCATTGCATGTTTCCATCCAAAGCTCTACTTTACGGTACATGGTTCAATTTTGACATCTACTATATTATTCCATCCAATCAAAATTTAGAAATAAATTTACATTTCAGTTCATTTAAAAAAAAAAAAAAAAAAAGTCAAAAAATATACTCCTCCGTCTCCATAGTTTTAATTAAAAGAAAATTAGTTGAAGTGATAATTTTAACACAAATTTTTCACATATATCCCTTAATATGGAATTAATGAATAAATTAAGTTTACTTATCGCATTGGAACTTTAACTTCATCGATTTTAGTTTTATACACAAAATATGTAACTAGTAAAGCCTAAAAAGTTGAATTCTTTTTATTGAGAATACAACAACATTAAATGCGGTGATAAAATAATGACATTGAAGATTGTTTCTTCAAAAAAGAGTCAGGTTGAATATTTATTATAAGGGCATAAAAGTAAAATAATGAACCAACTAAATTTTATAAATAAGTAGTATATATATTGGGACATCTCAAAACGAAAAATCAACCTATAACTATGGGACTATGAGGAAGTACATTTCTATATTAAAATTATAAAGTGGCACGATATTCTGAATTAACCACTAGGTTTTTTACTTTCAATTTTAGTATCAAACGACTGCTACTAAACTCTTAAGTCTTAACTAATATATATCAGTATATATTTGAATTACACAATTATTTTAGAAGTAATAGTTTTGAGAAAATGTACTCTAATTATATATCTTTACATGCTCATATATATATGCTGAATTTATATTTATTTTCAGGCAATTCTTTTCTCTGGATAGTGTCACTGATTGGAAACTCTATAAGCCTCTTCAATCTTATATTTTTGGGTAAGGACTCAATACAAAAATTGGGGTCCAAGGTTTTTTATTTTATTTATTTTTTCTCCATTTTTTTTAATTATTATCAAGATGGTTTAATTTCATTAATTAATTATTGACCTTGTTTTAGGTATTGTCTGCATGGTAACTCTGCCATTTCTATATAAGCGATATGAAGCAGAAGTGGGTTATCTTGTTGGTAAAGTAAATGAAAGATGATGAATATATACATGAAGTTCGACTCGAAGAGAACCGAATTAGGGGAAATGAAAATGAAGTAATTGAAAATTAATGTGATATAAAAATAAAAAACGTGCCATGTTTTAGTAAATCAATTATATAAATTAAATGTTCTTAAGTTATTCGATATATATTCACATTAATTGTTTTCAGATGTAAATGCACACATTCTCTTGATCAATATATATATTCCCTTCTCGATGTAAAGACGTTAGATGGTGTGAAATTACAGGAATATTTTATTAGTAAACAAAAGTAGACACGGCTAGCGGCGGTGGATGTAGGACTTTTTTTAATGACATCAAAATCAAGTACTCAAGGTTAATAAATCAAAACCAAGTTTAAGACCTAAACGAGTCTAATGGATTCGATTCGATTCTGGATTCAACTCAAAAAATACGAAAGCGAGATTGGATTCGTTAATAATATGATCCAAATCGAAAGTATTAAAAATAGTTTGAATAAAAATATGAGTAGAATCTGAGTAAAGTTATACTCGACTCGTTTAAGATTCAAACTACTCGAATTATTGATTGTGATTCGATACATACTCGATTGATACATATTTGATTAGATACTCGATATATTTTCTTATAATATATAAAAATTTAAATCAAATTAGGAAAATTAATTATTATTTTGTTTTGTTTTTAATTTTAATTGTGATTTTATATTTTTAAAGTGTAATAGTAAATATATTTTCTCATTTTTTAATTTATAATTATATTTATTATAAAACTAGTTATTATGTGAAGACCTGAATTCGAGCTCGAATTCGAATCTCGTGAGTAGTTTAAATATAATTTGATCCGAGTCGGATCGAATTCGAGTAATAAATATTCGAGTCGAGTCGAATTTGAGTAGAATTTTTTAAATACAATTTGAATTCGAGTACGAATTTATCATTTCGAGTCGAATTCGAACAACTCTTTGTTCGCTTCGGTTGGACTCATTTACATCCTTACAAGTACTACTAAGCCTAATAACAAGTGCATGTCTGTCGTCAAGGGCGGAGCCAGAAATTTTTTTCCTCCTGGGCTACCAAGTGCCATTTAGATTTTTCAAATAATAACAAACCATTACAAAAGCCAAACACCCCCTAACTTGCTCAAAACCAACTTTTCCTACTCCTAAACTTTTATCGAACACATTGAGGCGCTTCTTTATAGCCCTTTCTCTCTTTGTTTGAATGTTCAATAACCAAAGGCACCCAACAATCATAATAGATAATAACAAACTTGAATAGACTAAATTAAGCCCCAACTCCCCAAAGCCGCTAAAACCAAACTCCAACTAATTGTAAAAACTAAAAATTTTTACCTTCAATGCAAATCAAGAAGAAATTCATTAAATGGTTCACTTTATTTTTATCAACTATGATGCAAACAAAGTTAAGGTAAGAAATTCATTAATTAGTTCGTTGGATTCAAGTCTCCATCAAAAGGTGATAAGGTTCATTTTACTTTCAAAGGAACAAGCTCTATAGCTTTTCATCCCATTATCCATTCACACGATCGTAGCAATGAACTTGTTTCAGATAAATGTAGGTCAATCAATATTCCCAAACACTTATTAAGTAGCTAATAAGACCAAACAATCAGAGAGACTTCAAAAAGAAAAAGAAAAACTATGCATACTCAAACGTCTTCAAAAAAATTGCTAACAAAGAGAGTATTGACACAGATTATCTCATCCACTTAAATCTCTCCACTCAAGCTATTGTATTGGATAAGGATCTGACTCTAAGGTCAGAATTAATATTTGAATTAAAAAGATTAGGATTGGTTTGAGTTTTGAATTTGATGTCATGTAAATCATGTAATGTATTTCTATATAACAAGAGGCAAGAGTAAGCCATCAATCAGTAATAAGAGTAAATCTGATTTCCATCTTGTATACTTCTTAATTGAGAGCAAATATAAATAAAAATCCTTAGCTCGACATACACTCATTGTAATACTTTACAATTAGCAACCAACAACCAAACCCATCCCTAACAACAACAAAATGAAGACCCACAAATGCAAACCCCCAAATAAGAAAAAAATAAAAGATAAAATGGAAGCAGTACCTTTCGAGTAAGGAATAATGTGGTCATAATCATGACAGAGACAACCCGGCAACCCACTAGCTTCCTAAAGAGAGTGTTGCCAAGCGCGTCTCGGCGCCAAATGATCGTGGTCTCGGCCTTTGACCTTCTCCGCTTTGTCCCAAAGACCGCTTCACACTGTATGGGAAGCTTCGAGGGTGAGGGTTAGGGTTTGGGTAGGTCTCTTCGGGAGAAATTTGCAAGGCTTCAAACAAAGACAGCCTCGACGGGTGTCGCCGCCATGGCCTTAGCGACGTGGACGTATGAGCGAATGGGGTGATTTGCGGTAGATTCACCCGGGCTACCGCCCACCACAGCCCAAGTGTGGCTCCGCCCCTGTCTGTCGTGGTTATAATTTTTCCAAAACACGAATAAATTTTAAAAATCACATATTAAGTAAATTTTAAAATGCATAGATAAATTTTAGAAACCACTTATTAAGTAAATTTTAAAAATACATATCGAGCAAGATCTAAAATTACATATTTGAGCGAGAATATTTATAAAATATTTTTTTCAATTTCAAATGAAGGCATTAATTGCAATATGAGTTATGTTGTTATTTAAAAGTAAAATTTATATATTGAGACATTGATTAATATATTGAAAAAAAACACTACGTACCTCTTCATCTAGTAAGATGGTCAGGGGTGGATTCAGTCCTTTAATTCAGTAGATCAAATTTAAAAAAAAATTCTCAATAAAAAATAAAAATATAATACAATAAATCATAAAATTAAATAATGTTCATATATTGTCTATAATATTAACATTTTTCGAGACTCCGTAACTTGAAATTATTGTATGATAGTCTCATTTTCACCTCCTTGACTTTGAAAGTACCTTCGTGGCTTATCAAGATAGTGTCCCGACCCACATTTTTTTTGTTATTTTACACGATGATACTTTATCAATTTCAACTTGAACCATTCCACTTAGCAAGGTGTAGACTATTGAGTTGTAGGAAAACCTGTAGCTTTCATTTGCATCCATTTCCATGAGATTCTAGGGTCTGCCATCATCATGTCTTGGAATGACGGGTCCATTATCAACCACCCACCATTCCTATGGGTCTAGTTTGAGATAGATTATCATTCTGAACTTTCAAAAGTTGAAGTTCTCACTTCCAAGCAACAGAGGTGGCCGGCTTGTGGATTGACCTTATTAAAATTGAGTTGTGCCATAGGATCTTTCCTTACGACCTGTAAAGATCAATATTAGTAGAGCATTGCTCTATTACCAAATGTAATTCTGTAAATAAGCACACCTAGAGGGGGTGAATAGATTTAAATACCAAAAGCGATCTACAGTGGCCAATTTTTAAGTTTTACTACGACAACATGTTATAATCGGACATGTTAACTTTGTCTGTTTTAGTATATGTTCTTCGTCAGTTATAATCGGACAGGTAATCCCTGTATGTTTTAGTATATGTTCTTGTCAGTTATAATCGGTTAGGTAATCCCCATCTATTTTAGTGTATATTCAAGCACGAACTGAACCTAAATATGCAAGATATACATGCATATTAATTAGTGAAAAGAACATAATAAAAAACACCAAGATTTTTACGTGGTTCAGCCACTATCCTCTAATCTAGTGACCTAATCCATGTTCAATATCAACTAGTATTGGAGACACTTTTTATTAAACTTAATATTCAATTAGTTACAAAGAAAAACTTCCATGTTCAAAGAATTTCAATTCTGATTTGGACATCAATGCCTTTTGCACCTCTACAATATTTCTCACCACGGATACCATTGAAGCTTTCTTTCAACAGACTAACTATTACAAGTGAACCCAAACCAAACTAGGCTTGTACTCAGATTACAAAAGTTATGAAAGAGTACAATTTTCAGCTCAAAAAGATTTAAGAATGATATAATCAATAGCTGAAATAACACTAAATAAGCTCTCTGATGTATTATCAAATGGTTTGCAGCTTCAAGTGTCATCCCTTCTTCAATAGCCAAGCATTCATATATATATATATATATATATATATATATATATATATATATATATATATCAGATATCAACTACTAGTTCAAACTATTAGCAAGAATGGCTCAATGAAGGATATAGATATATCGTTAATCACAGTTATAGCCAACATCTATAATATATTTTTAAATCAGCATATTAATGATACAAATATAAGATATGCTAATTTAAAGGAGTCAATAGGATATTCAAAGATATAGCAGTTAGAGTCTTACCATTAATCAGTTAAGAGAGTTAAAAGACTCCTATTTAGCTTAAACAGATTCATTAGCTAAACCAACTCCTAAATAAACTCCAATCCGAATTTTGAATTGATTTCCCAGCTAAAACAGAGTCCTAATAATATTTCAATTCAGCAACATATAAATATGAATAATAAGACTCCTGAACTAGATATATTTTATACGAATATCAATTTATATCAGATGGACATATCAAATTGGGTCATTACAATATCATATTTTATTAACCAATATAAAATCATCCCAAAACATAATCCATGCAGTTCATTAGATAATCAACATGCATAACTATATTGAACTATTACGAACCAAACTGACTATTCAACAAACCATTATAAAATTAATTCAGCCCATTAAATAACTTATATTCAAAAGCATATTATTATCATTAAAATCACAAATAATAAAAACTAACAATATTAGCCATAAAAAGTACGTAAAGCTTAGAAGTTGTTCCTTCATCCAACAAAGAGTCTCATTCTGATTTTTTGAAGTTAAACAAAATTTCAAAATTGAAAGAAAAAAATATTTAATTTAATACATTCGTTACAAGATTTGTTGTTTCAAAACTTACATAAATGACATCAATTTTAAATTTTAGACTTTACAAATTCTCGAAAAATTAAAAGTCTTATGCAAGAAAGGGAGTATGACAAAGTCATTCCTTTCTTAATTCTCCCCCTTCTATCTTTCTTAGGTACCAAGAGTAGAACTTGTTCTGTTTTTAGATATAAATAAATATGCATCTAATGATATTAACATATATTGCAGAGATAAATATCATAACTTCAAAGAAGAACATGCCGACAGATTCGTCAAATTCCTCCAATTTCTTGAATGGATTAAGCTGTTTAATAGCCGCAGTGGTGGAATTTTTGCTAGCGTGGGGAAGAAAAGGTACACCATTTTTCACCAATTTCTCATTAACTTTACCGATGAAGCTGCTTCATGTTGGATTCATGGTCTGATAGCTGGATAGTATTTCTATTTTGTGTCTGATTGGAATACAAAAATGTATACTTTCATGCAATTTCTTTTGCATGTGGCGTGATTAGACAATCAGTTATGTTACATACATCTATCTATCTATATTATAAAGAGGGAGGAAAGAATGACAAATTTTTTTTTTATAAAAAGTGAATTTCTTTATTCACCTCTACTCTTTATTCTCTCTCATTATCTCTCATCTCCTATTTTTTAGCATTTCATTTTTTCATCTTTTAACACAGGTAATGTGTGGCATGTAAACTAGTATATATAAATGATATACTCTCAGATCCATGGTAAATCACAATAATAAATTTGTAGAACTAACATGTTTTACCTCAAGTGGTATCAGATTCTCCTTCGACGGAGGGTGCCGTCACTAATTACCCTTGTTTGTCGTTAAAAATTTTCCAAAACTGAGTTGCGATGGTGCTCTTCAGTGACGGAACTGCCGTCGCTGATATATACTCATTCGCGACAGATTGGATTTGATTACTTCGATTCTAGTAGTGAGACACGCTTGACCCTTTTCTTTGGAAAATGCCTGTAAGGTGTAAATTTACATTATCCTAGCTAATTCATACTGAACATTTAATATATGATATATCTGTCTACTAATTTATTTTCTATGTTATATATATATACACACACACACGGAAAAGATCAAGTACATCTCTTTATTTAATTAACCATATATCTGTTACTCACCACCTTTAATTAGGCAGTCAAACCTCGCTCAGATAAGTTATGTTCGTCGTCTTATAAATCTAGGATCGGAAATCACGTGGTTCAAATTTCTATATATCCTATATCGTGGACACATAACTGTCTAGATTTTAACTTTTAGCGAAATATATAATTATAAAGAACTCTTATTTCCTACCAACAAAGCTTGCTATCGAACTGTATAAGACAAATGCTTGCTTTGATTTTATTGACGATGTATAAGTCTCGCCATAACATATAAAACTGCATTAAATCTATATTCTTTAGCCCATGCGCATCTTGACCAGCCGTTATATAGCATGAAAAACTCAATCGACGAGTCCAATAGATATAAGATATCAATTAATAAAGTTACCAAATCATATATAGAGAGCTAAAATAAAGGAGACATAGTCTAACGCGAGTTGTTTAATCAACTCATTTAAAAAGATTCCTTATCAAAGAGCATATCTAACTATGATTCAAAACAGATAAATATCAAATATTTAGAATATCTTTTATCAACTAATGGACTATTAATCAAATTTGGGAAATAACTTAAAAATGTAAAAATAAAGCGTATGTATTGTCATTAAAATCATAAACCAATCCGGGCAAATAAGTGAGTTTTTAACGACGAATATATATATATATATATATATATATATATATATATATATATATATATATATATATTCTCTCTTACTTGATTGGAATGATACTAAACAATTAACCACATTGATTTTCAGTTGCAATTATGATCTGGGTTATAGTAGCATGGTTTCTTTTGGAGGTTGTTGGATACAATTTAGTCACTCTCCTCTGTCACACATTGATCATTATGATGCTCGCCAACTACATTTTCTTCACAGGCGCAGAGCTTCTCACCTGGTACTCTCTGCCCTCATCAAGAAACATATTTAATTTTATGTATCTATATATTGTGTGCCTAAATTTTACCTACAAAATCACAATGAATTTGCATCGTAATGCAGATGCTTTTATTACATTATTGAAATTTTAATTTTTCAGACCACCCATAAATGTGTCAAAGGGATTTGCTCAAATTCATTGAAAAAGTTATTTCTTACTCATTTTAAAGCACATAAAGAAGAATATGATCGATGAGCTAGTCTCGCATCCACGAATACATAATTTAAGGAATATGTAATAACGCTACTTTTTTACTAAAAGAAATCTTGTTGGAAAGGAAACTAATCAACTGCTCGACATATATATCTAGGAGTTTGTAATTTGGAACATCTTCAAACCAAAAAAATCCACAACCAACACAAGTAGAAATTTTATTGCTAGTTACGCGGATAAGTATTAATATTAACTCTTTTAATCAGATATGTAATTAATATAATAGGTAAACTTTATAATTATATTCAAAGATCTTATATATTGATGTACGTCGCAGTTGTAATTCACATGGATTAGTCAAAAGAAAAGATAGAAAAGATGAAAAGGGTTTATTGTACTTAATTGTACTCCCTCATCCGGTCAACAAAAAGATGTCTATTTGTCAACAAAAAAAAAAAAAATATATTTTACACGACTTTTTAATATTTTCACATGAAAATCGTCGTTATACGACGATTTTTACCGTCGCTATACATCTATAGCAATATTTTTCATGTGAAAATATCAAAAAAATCATGTAAAAATATCAATTTCCAAAAAAATTGTTCTACTTTTTTAGTGACGGTACGTAATATAAAACGATGTCATGTTCTTTAGACTAATAATTATATTTTTAAGAACATACGCGAAACAAAAATATATCTTTAATATTCACATTGTAAATATTCTTTTTGTGGAATGGAGTATCGTGTTATTTTACCTCCTTAAAATATATCAATAAAATTATAATGATTTAAATTATTTTTTCAGGGCTCCTGAGAGGATCAGGATAACCTTACATGAATCCATATCCAAGTTGATTTCAGTGCTTGGCATACTTGCAATTTTCAATCCAATAGTCTACTTTTATAGTACGTGGATCAACTTTGATATATATATATATATATATATATATATATATATATATATATATATATATATATATATATATATATACTCTCCATTGTAATTACATTTTAATCAATACTTGCTGTTATATCTTGAGTTAATTTTTATTTTCAGATAATTCTTTTCCTCTCTGTGTCACTGATTGGAAATTATATAAGCTCAAATCTTATACTTCTCGGTAAGGACTCGATGCAATATGGGGGTCCAAGTACTTACGAAAACATGCAATACTGTTTCCTTTTGTTTTTTTTCTAGACTCGAATGACTGAAAAAAAAAACATTTAATAACTTTAGGGTTCCTAATTAAAGTTATTGAATTGCTTTGCTCCTAAACTACTAAGTTATCTAGGATCCAAAATTCTTTGTTATTAAATACCTTCGTAAGCAAGATAGGTGTTCTATTCTCAAATTATACAAAAAGAAAATACAATTTTTTCATTAAAACCATTGAACTTTCAAATATTGGTTTAAAATACCTAAATTTTTGACCAAATGTACTCGTCAGCTTATATAGCCAATTTTTTATTAATCAACAATTATTTGAAAGTTCAATAATTTTAGTGTAAAAAATACTCCCTCTATTCCAATATGTAGGTCGTTTTAGACTTTTTTTGTTATTTCTAATTATTTGTCGTTTGTGGTTATCTAGGAGAATTGATCACTATTTTTCTCAAATTGTCCCTTATTACTTCACCTAATTTATTGATCTATATTTATGAGATAAGTGAGGTGAAGGGTATTATAGACAATTGATAGTATAGTTAATGTTTTTCAATCATTTCCTTAATTCTTGTACACATGTCTAAAACGACCTATATTAAAGAATGGAGGGAGTAGTTTGTATGTTTATTGATAAGTTCAATGGTTTTTTGGGTCATCAGAAACTCCCATGCATTAATATCAAGTTGATTTTGTTTTAGGTATTGTCTGCATGCTAACTCTGCGATATCTGCACAAGCGTTATGAAGAAGAAGTGAATGATCTTGTTGGTAAAATATATCAAAAGATGATGAACATATACACGACGTTCGAGTCAATGTTCTTGAAAATATCTCAAAATTAATTAAGGGACAGAGAAAACGAATAAAGCCAAAGGGAAATGGAAACCGAAGAAAGCCAACTGATGTGATATAAAAAAAATTAAAACAAAAGTGACATGTATTAGTGAAGAAATTAGCTTGAATGCTCTTTAATTTATTGGGTATCATATTGTCTTCAAATGTAAAAATGATGATAAAAAGGAATAGTTAAATGGTGTGTATTAGGAAATATTCACAAATATTGTATTTAGATATATTAGGCTGACAGATAGAATAGTATAAGAGGATAATTAAGATTTGCGAATTTTTTGATCTATGATGACAATAAATTGTCGTCATAGCCTAGAAATATTCGACGGGTGAAATTGTCGTTATAAATTTCAAAAATCGTCATTTTCACATGAATACACAACCACAGACATACACATTTTCCCTAGATATTATTATGTTAATCATTTTGTTAGGATACAATTAGTTGAATAATTATAGGATAACTATTATTAGTTTTTTTATTCACATAGAACAGTACCTTATAATTATGTCTATATATTAGTAGCGATGTAATGTAATTGTATAACTGATTAATAATAAATTGCTTGTTTTATTAGTGTGAAATAAATGAAGCAGCGAAATATAGGTAGATTGTAATGCTCACAAATGTGATATATTAGTTATCGTACTAATACGAACGGAATAAACCCTTGAATCCACAAGGAAAACAATGAACTCATAAAGAGAACAAAAAATAGCCCTAAACTACACTCCAACACCAATAAGGAAAAGGAAAATTAAAATAGAAAAAATAAAAAAAATATTAAAGTTTTGAATGGCGATAAAACTACTTCAAAAATAGGTTTCTCAGGCATTAAACAGTATAAAGTCATGGCCAAATACGATAAGTTTTGTATGACTTGTTGCTAACCCTTCCTAAATCAAAAGTTATGCTACTTTAAAAATATACAGACCCGAACACCTAGTTCAACTCAAACTTCTGACTCATCCTCGGTATCAATAAACCCACCCCTTTAAACATATTATTGGATATCACCTTCTAATTAATTCTTGGGCTTAATAGTACTCGGCAAAATAATTATATTTTCTAGGTCAAGCAAGCATAATTTACTATGAACTTTCCCTGTGTACGTACGTACGTGCTTGATTTGTGGTATTTGCACTCGGTGGTTTATTCTGTACATTTCAAGGGTAGTAGTGGGCCATGCCACTAATGCAAGGGATAAGGTTTGCACCTGTATTAATCCTACTACTACGTACCAAGTTAAAAAGAATTCATATTTGTTCTGTTTTTCCGTATGATCATCCACTTTTTCATATCTCATGTATAATTAGTATCAGATTATAATATTTATTTAAAAAATTAACTGCAAATAAGTAACTATATTACACCGGGTAATAATATATAACATGGAACAAGAAGAGATGAGACAAAAGAATTGAACTTGGTCAAAAATAGTGAAGGGTGTACAGTGGCGGAACCAGAATATTTTTAGAGGGGGTCAAAATATATCAATAAAAAATATTATTTATTGACACTTGCAATGCTTTTTTCAAATTTATTTTGCCCAATTATAGTATTTTATAACATCTTATTTCAACCATTGTAAACCCTATGAGTTGTGAGTCTAATAATTTTAAATGTGTGTGTGTGTGTGTGTGTGTGTGTGTATATATATATATATATATATATATATATATATATATATATATATATATATATATTAATTTCCCTCTGAACTATGAGACTATTAATCAGACTTTGAATTTTTTTAGTCAACTGATTAGCTACTTTTATAGATAAATTACAAATTATAATATTATATATTCAAAACCTTATATTGTGGTTCTGATCATCTTCTTTAGAGACAACTGAGAGTAGTCACTCAAAGCAAGAAAATGAATTAAGTTATTCTCATTTACAAAAAAATTGATACCAATGTATGATTAAGTCAGTAAGACAAATGAGTGTAATATTAATTAATTAATTATCAAACTTATTTAACATTATTTTATTTTATAGTAATATTGTTAATTTATTATAGGTGAAAACACATAGAAAAAAAAAATTAATACCATCTCATAATAAAGATCAAATTTAATTAATATTAACATAATTCAGATTCCAGGATGTGGGGTCCTCCCGCCCGCCCGCCTAGTTCCGCCCATGTGGGTGTGAGTTAAGTTAATGCATTTTGACGTAGGAAAGCAGATTTAATTGGTATCACAATCTAACTTTAATAAACAAGCTAAAATGACTAAACTTTTATGCATGCTACACCTTAAAAAAAATGGCAAAGAAAAGTGGAATCTGCATAGCCAATAAACAACGTTCATGGTGTTATTATTGAGCCACCTTTAGTTATTGAAGTTGACATATTGTCTCCCAATCTAGTGCGAAGAGAAGAATCGCAATAACAATAAAGCAAAAAACAGAAAGGACTTGAAGAAATTAGTAGGAAGGGCGGTTGAAATAAATTTGGCCCCTTTGTTTCACTACATAAGGAAGTAAATTTGACCTTTGGAGACCCTATAAGAAGAAGGCTCTATTAGTGCATGCCTACTGATAGAGGAATAAAATTAAATTATGATGGCTAGAGAATATGGTGGTGATGGTGGTGGTGATGTTTTTCTGATGTTTTGGGCAGTTATTGTAGTTATTTCCATGATTTCGGCTATAATTTTCATTTGTGCAGAAGGTGCATCAAGGGACAAATCTGGTGATGCAGCAGATTCAGGTGTTTATGGCGGCGCCGGATGCGCGGCGAAATGTGGTGCCGGCTGTGGTGGATGACATTTTGCTCCGGCCCCTACTCTCCCTTGGTAGCAACACAAAGCAGCTGGTAGTACTCTATATGTAAACACACATGCACATTGATGCATGTGGCTTAACTAAAAACAATTTTTGAGATGTCACTTTCCTAATTTTAGAAAGTTAACTTCAATGTTTAATGTTTAAGGCATTAAATCTTACTGTTCCCGGCAATTGATGTGCCTTTTTACACAAGACGACTGTCATGTTATACACTATGGCTTTATATGACTGTCACATCAGTTTTCCGATATATAAATGTAAGGTTTTATGTCTCAGAATTCAAAAACTTTAAGATTCAATATTGTCTTATATATTAAAGATTGTCGTTTACTTTCTAAAATTAAAGAAATTTCTGGGTCAAAAGTGTTTTTAAGTCTATTACAGGATGCATGGATATTCACAGCCAAAACATGGAGGACCTTTCTTTTTAATTTTGATTCCTTCACCCTAGCTAGGACTTAGGTAATTTAGGTGATTACTTAATTATGTTAGCTTTCACTGAAGGAATTAACTAGGTATGAGAGTTCAAAGAACTCTTTAATAATGTAAGCTTTTTTGTAATAATATTCTATATGCATCTTTCTGTTTGATTTTCTCTTTCTTCATTAAGCAAGCACAATTTGCATATATATATATATATATATGGGGATCGATGTATAGCTACCGCCGTAAAAAAGAATCTTGCCTTGCAACAAATGCTGATCGTCCATCCAAATACGATTAATATGACTCTCGTTTACAGTTTAGTTTTCAGTATTCCGTAGTTTAATACTGCAGACGGGATAAATGTTCAAAGTACCCTCCTTGTAAAAGTCTCTCGTCAACTACGGACTGGCCAATTGAGAAACGACGCCGTTTTTAAGCCAAATTCAAATTTTCTTTAGTTTTTTAGGTTTTGCAGTATTAAACTACAGATGCCAAATAATAGACTTTTCAGCAATAATTCCAAATTAGAAACAGAATCTAAATATGAAAAACAAACAATTTATGAGATCTATCTAAGAAGGATTACGCTTTATATTGGATATAGAATCAGAAACAGAATCTGAATCAGGTTTGATATAATTTTTCCATTATCTGTTCTTTTTATTGTGCCCATTAAGGATCTAATGGGATCATTGTGACAAGAGAATCTGAATCAGTAATGGATGTAGAACCCGAGTTGTATGAACCCCTCTGGACAAATCTCATGTGACTAAATATGGTTCGGCTTCTGTTTTATCGAAAGTTTTCTAGTTTTGGATGAATCCTCTATTGAAAAATATATACTGTGTTCATCATATTCGAGTGGTTTTGGTTTTCATGAGGTGAGTGACACGAGTAAGGGGAGGAGAGGGAATGGAGAAAGGAATGAAGGAAAAGAATGTAAAAAAAATCAACTTAACGTCCGCAGTTTAATATAGGTACTTAATTATCAAAAAACGACGTCGTTTTCCAATTGACCAAAAATACTTAGCGTCCACAGTTTAATATTGCGGACGAGAGACTTTTAGAAGGAGGGTATTTTGGACATTTGTCCCGCCCGCAGTATTAAACTATGAAATACTGAAAACTAAACTGTGGACACGGAACTCATCGAATAGACGCTCAGAATATATTGTAAGGCTATCTTTAAGTTGACAACGTTTACTATAAATCGATCAGAAGTATATATATATATATATATATATATATATATATATATATATATAAAAGATTCATTTTAATCTTCAAGTGGAGTACAATCAATACAAAGTGAAAACATACTATATACATGCAATTTTATATAAAGCATTTGATGCACTTAGAATAAATGTGGACTTGATGCTCATTTAATTTGATGCACATAGAATAATATTTTTAACACTGGGAATATCAATACAGCATTTGATGCACATAAAATAACTGTACAATGTCACATAGAATTACTGTGTAATATCACAACTGTAAGTTAAATAATAAGGTAATAAATTTTCGGTACATCTTGTAAATTAAGAAATTTTTATTTTTATTTTTTGTAAAATGTAAGTCACTAATCCAGTTGCTGACTTGCTGTTAAGGAAAAATTAAAGGCTATTCTTTACTTGAATTGAGATGCCCCTAGGTCAAGACAGGCTTAAATGGATCTTTTAGTGCCCTCCAAATGAGTATAAATTTTCAAAATAGGTCTACATCATCCATTTTGAATTGTCAATACACGGTACAGAAATAACTACAACCTTATTATTACAATAGTAAAACTGTGAGTTTAAATACAGATATTGTCATCTAGACAATATCCACATACAAATAAATCCTCATCATAATTATTGATACATTATTTTACAACAATGGTGAGGACTACTAAACAACTCTCCCTAGAACTTTCATTCCATACCCCGACTCAGCACTCGCTTATATTCTCGCCTCCCGAGAAGAAAAATGGAACAAAAGGAAAAGGGTGAGCTCGACTAGCCCAAGAAGAATATTATGACTAAGATAATATACAACAAATTATCGTTAGTCTTCAACAGGAAAAATATAATAGAATACAATAGACAACAAGTTTTAAATCAATATTCAAGCTGAAAATATTAATTCATGTAAGAGTTACGTAGAGGATGAAATCTACTAATATCTATGAATTTAATTTAAAGTTCATCATCAATATTTTTATCCCCGTAACATCAATCAATATATATCCGAATCATATATTCATCCTCGCACTACAAAAGCCAAGGATATTCACCACCAATGGTCATGTTCATCTAAACACTTGTTCATCTTTGCACTACGCCCAAAGATATTCATCGAAATCATTCATCTTTGCACCACAGCCAAAGATATTCATTCATCAAAATCATTCATCTTTGCACTACAAAGCCAAAGATATTCCATAATATCATCATTTAAGACCGAGGATGATGAAAATATTTTTAAAGAAACGAATCCAAAGAAAACAAAATGACAAGGATTAAGGATTAAGATTCGTATTTCTTTTTTTATCCACGCCCAAAAATACCTCAAAAATAATCATAGTGGTGTAAAATTCAAGAATGATCAAAACACGGATACAATCAAAGCTAATATCCATAATAGATATTTTGGACAAAAAGAAGAAATTTCATTTTTCATGAATAGTGCCAGATTCGTGAATAGTGTCAGATACGTGAATAAAGGCCGTGATACGTGAATAAGAATTCCGACACCAAAAGATAGAAATTTCACAAAAAACATCTTCACGCTCTTCATAAGAATAAAGATTCTGAATAAAGAACTCAAATAAGAATCTCATGAATAAGAACTCATGAATAAGAACCCGATACTGAAAAAGTTCCAAATTTGATAAAAAGTTCCAACTAATATTTCAAAGATAATGATATCAAGAAATAATATCATTCGAGAAGAAAATAACATCCCTTACCTCGAAAGACAAGATTTCTAATAAAACACCTTGATATAAAGCATGACTTGAACTCAGCACCGATAGAAGCAATACTCAAAGTATACTCAAAATACTCACAAGAATACGCCGATAATATAGAGAGAGAAAACTTCAGCTTCGTGTGATTTTCAATTCTAACCCAAGACCTATTTATAGAAATCGCTAGAACACCAAAGCGTAAAATTTAATATAATATTATTATTTATAATAATAATCTACGCCTACGACATCTTGAATCTGAATTTCAGCAACTTGTCATGTGTTAAATGAGGGAACCAAATGAAAAAACGTTTTTGTAAATAAAAATATTTTAAACTTCCAAAATCAATTATTTTGAGCTTCTAACTTCAATAATTCACAATAAATAGCCCTTTTGCCGTAAAATTCAAATCTCATGAGTTTTTATAGGAAATTCAATTCTCTACAACTTTATAGAAGAAAGTTTTTCCAAATTCCAAATGTAAATTGACCGAAATCCACAAATGGGCGATTTTACAAAGCTATAATCAAATTTCACCAATAAATGGGGTCCACCGACATGTTTAATATGTTTTAAACATTTTTGTAACAAAAATACTCCTCCTCCACATATACTCATATATCCCACATTCATCGTAAAATATCATCATTAATATATTATTAAAATAATATATTTAAATGAATTATTTTATCAAAAAAAGATAAAATATTAATTTTCAACAATTGTCACTATAAAAATTTTCCATCTATATCCACATAAAATCAATATTTTCCTCATCATATGAATCAATAATTAATTATTCACAAATAATATTACGTAATCACAATATCGACAACCAGCAGCTCCTGTGAAAGGGGGCTTTCCAATAAGAATTTCTCCTTCATGCGCGCAATTAGTGACCAAACCTCTCCTTAGATGTAACTTTCTAGACATTGCCAATAATGTTATCTAATAATATTATTCGATAATATGAATTATTGTCTCGATAATGAAAAATACCGTAAATGACAATTATCAAACAACAAAAAGAATATAAAATATCAACGCAAAGAATTATCAATCAATAAAATAAAATATCGAATAAGAATTATCGAAACCATTATCGAGTAAAGGCCTTCTTACGTAAGAATCAATAATTGGTGCAATACCGCAGCATCGCGCAATAACGCCAGACATCGTTTTTAACCAACGGTATTCCAACAAAGGTAAATTCAGAATAACCACGCCTGCTATTTTTAAACAACTTATTTTTGTCGCTTTTTCCTCCAATCGCTTCCAATATGGGGCCCACATACGGTCAAGCTACCATCATTTAATATTCCCTCGACAAAGACATTTAATATTCCACGACCAAACGAATATTCTCCGACAATAATGAATATTATATCACCACTTGCTTATTTAAAATATTTATGATTTTACCCATAACTAACCACATTAATCAAATCCACCCTTACTATTTCAAAATAATAAATAAAGGAAATTCCTTTTATTTAAAAAATTTTGGGGTCTTACAACCTCCCTCCTTATGAAATTTCGCCCTCGAAATCGACGACGACTGTGTGTTTCAAAAGATGAAAATACCTCGCTTTCATTTTCGCTTCCAACTCCCGTGTTATTTCCTCAATAAAGATGGTTTCTCCACAAAACTTTAACTTGTGGGTATAACCCCAGACATAGGATATGTTCTTTCCTATCCAAGATCTTGACAGTACCTCCTCGTACGTTAAGTCTTCACTTATCTCGTCCTGGCTTCTAACTCAATGACGGGTTCGGTCAGTCCACATATTTACGTAACATCGACACGTGAAAAACGCGTATGAACACGCCATACTTGGCAGAAACGAGTCTATAGCCACGCTCCTATTCGATCGAGAATTTCAAATGGATTAATAAATCGAAGGTTTGAAGTTTTCCTCACCTCACCGATTCTCGCTTTTGAAATAACAACTTTCGCACCTCCTTCTTCAAATTCATCACCCGGTGTGTAGTTTGAATAACTTTTAACTTTATCGATTAAAGTCGATTATACTCAGATATCATCACGCGGGTACCTAGAGTTTTCATCTCCATCTCTATTATTTGTAAATTATACGAAATTAGTTTTTTTTTTTGACAATATCGACTCAGATTTGTATACGATCTTCTACTCAACACGCCACCTACCACGCTCGCTTTTTCCAAGATGGCACGGTCGTAATACGTGCCAAATGAGTCTCCTCTCGAGTTCTTCAAGCTCTTCCCACATTCTTTGCTTCCATTCGAATTTTGTATCTCTACGAGTCACCGCTAAGTAATGGAATAAATGATTCGAGAATATCCTTCAACGAATCTCCGATAATAACCAACTAAGCCTTCAGAAAGCTACATATTTCGATTACCGACTTAGGTTGTTCTCAATCGCGACTCACATCCCAATCTTGATAAAGACGCTACAATGACACCTATCGCCTTTACTATCGCACGAATATGGTGTCCCCTACTTAGAGTCTCGCTTCTGCAGCATTCCACAAAGGAAGTCACCAGATAGAGGCTCGTATCAACTTCTACAAATTGGGTTTTAACTCCTCAAGTTCAATAGAGCCATTCGATATGAGATTTTAGAAATGGGTTTTGTACCGGATTTAAAGTCGATACAAATTCAATATCACGCCCGAGTAGCCAAGAAATTCTTCAGAAATACGTCAGAAAAATCAATAACAACAGAATATTATTCAAATCGACGTTGTCTTTATTCAAATCCATAACATGGACTAAGAAAGCTTGACATTCGCTTTTTCAATAAACAAATGGCTTTATAATTTAATATGAAAGAGTTTGACTTCAATGGTTTGGTTGCTTGAATTCAATAATAAAGTTGCTTAAGAATATGAAAAACTAACAACCTTACGAAAGCAATCAATTTTGGTACGATGAGTAGCTTAACCTTAAAATCACATCAAAACAAATATCTCTATAGAAATAAGGTTAATGTAATGTGATAGTGCCAACCCGAATCAAGCAAGATTTCTAAACAACTGATGTAATAAAAGTTTCTCTTAACTGAGTCTCCATGATAGTCAAAGTCTAATTTCTCCGTAGTCAAATTCAAACGCTGAACGCAAAGCAAGAGAGATAAAAGAATGGGTAGAACCCCAGATTCTAGTAAGGTATAAACTTCGCAAGAATTTATAATTAACTAACCCGCGCTAACTTCGTCGTTACTCGCTTTTTTGAGAAGTCACGAAAAACGCTTCTTCCAAAGAATCGCCGACTTTGACTTTTTCTCAGATCCGCCTCGTGCCAACGTCCCAACCGGACTTGATTTCGCTTATAGACAAAATCGAACTATGTGACCGCTTTTTCCACAACTAAAACATACCTTAAAGGCTTTTAACAGCTTTGACCTTATATGTCCCTCATCTCCGTGATCAGTAGATCTAACTCGGCGATTGTTTTCTTCCCCTAGAATTTGTCATTGGTGTCGATGTCACGACGCCTTCCCGTCATCGTTAAATCTTCTCTTTTAGATCGACATCTCTTTCCATAATATCAACGCGCCGCATAAGGCTTTTACCCATGCATCACTCATTCTCACTGCTCAGCTTATTTCTTCTTTCAAATTTTATTCCACTTTTATCATCTTATACTCGCCAAAGAGTGCTTCGCTCAAGATCACATATCGGTAACACAAGCTTGAATCGTCATCCTTTTGCTCCACGATCGCCTCGCAATTCTTCAAATTTCGCTTCTTCTAACTCATAAATACGATTTTGCAATTCTACATTTTGATCATAAAATACCTCTAATAAACTCTCCTCGTGTACCTCTTCTTCCTCTTCTTCCTCACTCTCACCGTTACCTCACAGACTATCTCTAAAAAGTAACTATCAATTCTTCACTTTCCACACGGATATCTCTAATTCCTTCTTCACCGACATCACATTATCCTCGTCATGATTAGAGGTGTTCCACGATCTCATTCACTCCATCATTAACGCTCTCAACAAATGCATTCTTAAAAACTATCATAAAACAAGGGTTAATTAAACAAATTAACAAATCACATAATACCCCTATATTACGACCAACCAACAAATAAGCTTAGTAGACACACACTAACAAGGATTTACTCGCCTCCCCCTCCTAGTTTCTATTCCCCGATCTCCGCCAGAGATCATATCCCTAAGCTCGATACCAACCGCGACGCCCCCAAAATAGGTCTATTCCATCCACCCATTCCGAGTTGCCAAATACACTGGTATGTAAAAACAACTACAACCTTATTATTACAATAAGAAAACTGCGTGAGTTTAAATACATATATTGCCATCTGATAATATCCACATACAAATAAATCCTCATCATAATTATTGATACATTATTTTACAACAATGGTGAGGACTACTAAACAACTCTCCCTAGAACTTTCATTCCATACCCCACTTGCATCTCGCTTATATTCTCGCCTCCCCGAGAAGAAAAAATGGAACAAAAGGAAAAGGGTGAGCTCGACTAGCCCAAAGAAGAATATTACGACTAAGATAATATACAACAAATTATCGTTAGTCTTCAACAGGAAAAATATAATAGTAATACAATAGACAACAAGTTTTAAATCAATATTCGCAATGAAATAATAATTCATGTAAGAGTTAAGAGAGGATGAAATCTACTATCTATCTATGAATTTAAAAGTTCATCATCAATATTTTATCCCCGTAACATCAATCAATATATATCCGAATCATATATTCATCCTCGCACTACAAAAGCCAAGGACATTCACCACTTGGTCATGTTCATCTAAACACTGCTCATCTTTGCACTACGGCCAAAGATATTCATCGAAATCATTCATCTTTGCACTACAGCCAAAGATATTCATCGAAATCATTCATCTTCGCACTACATGCCAAAGATATTCATCAAAAATCATTCATCTTCGCACTACACAGCCAAAGATATTCCATAATATCATCATTTAAGACCGAGGATGATGAAAAATATTTTTAAAGAAACGAATCCAAAGAAAACAAAATGACAAGGATTAAGGATTAAGGATTCGTATTTTGTTTTATCCACGCCCAAAAATACCTCAAAAATAATCATAGTGGTGTAAAATTCAAGAATGATCAAAACACGGATACAATCAAAGCTAATATCCATAATAGATATTTTGGACAAAAGAAGAAATTTCATTTTTCGATGAATAAAGGTCGATTCGTGAATAAAGGTCAGATAATGTGAATAAAGGCCGATACGCGAATAAGAATCTCCACACCAAAAGATAGAAATTTCACAAAAAATCTTCATCTTCACGCTTCGTGAATAAGACTCGTGAATAAGAATCGTGAATAAGAATCAAGAATAAGAATCTCATGAATAAGAACCCGATATGAAAAAGTTCCAAATTTGATAAAAAGTTCCAACCAATATTTCAAAGATAATGATATTGAAGAAATAATATCATTCGAGAAGAAAATAACATCCCTTACCTCGAAAAGACAAGATTTAATAAACACCTGATATAAAGGCTATGACTTGAACTCAGCACCAGATAAAGCAATACTCAAAGTATACTCAAAATACTCACAAGAATACGCCGATAATATAGAGAGAAAAAACTTCAGCTTCGTGTGATTTTCAATTCTAACCCAAGACCTATTTATAGAAATCGCTAACAACACCAAAGCAAAAAAATTAATATAATATTATTATTTATAATAATAATTCCTACGCACACCTTGAATCTGAATTTCAAAGAATCTTGTCATGTGTTAAAAATGAGGGAACCAAATGAAAAAACGTTTTTGTAAATAAAAATATTTTAAACTTCCAAAAATCAATTATTTTGAGCTTCTAACTTCAATAATTCACAATAAATAGCCCTTTTGCCGTAAAATTCAAATCTCATGAGTTTTTATAGGAAATTCAATTCTCTACAACTTTACAGTAAGAAAGTTTTTCCAAATTCCAAATGTAAATTGACCAAATCCACAAATGGGCGATTTTACAGCTATAATCAAATTTCAAATAATAAATGGGGTCCACCGACATGTTTAATATGTTTTAAACATTTTGGTAACAAAAATACTCCTCCTCCACATATACTCATATATCCCACATTCATCGAAAATATCATCATTAATATATTATTAAAATAATATATTTAAATGAATTATTTTATCGTAAAAGATAAAATATTAATTTTCAACAATTGTCACTATAAAAATTTTTCTCCATCTATATCCACATAAAATCAATATTTTCCTCATCATATGAATCAATAATTAATTATTCACAAATAATATTACAGTAATCACAATATCGACAACCAGCAGCTCCTGTGAGCAGGGGCTTTCCAATAAGAATTTCTCCTTACCTCACGCAATTAGTGACCAAACCTCTCTTGTATGTAACTTTCTAGACATTGCCAATAATGTTATCTAATAATATTATTCAGATAATATGAATTATTGTCTGATAATGAAAAATACCGTAATGACAATTATCAAACAATGTTAATATAAAATATCAACGCAAAGAATTATTGAATCAATAAAATAAAATAATCGAATAAGAATTATCGTAACCATTATCGAGTAAGGCCTTCTTACGTAAGAATCAATAATTGGTGCAATACCGCAAAGCATCGCGGCAATAACGCCAGACATCGTGTTTTAAATCCACCGGTATTCCAACAAAGGTAAATCAGAATAACTACGCCTGCTATTTTTTTAAACAACTTATTTTTGTCGCTTTTCTTCCTCCAATCGCTTTCCGCTATGGGGCCCATACATGGTCGCACTACTTCATTTAATATTCCCCCGACAAAGATTGCATTATTTAATATTCTCCTCACAAAGATTTAATATTCCACCACCAAAACTAACCATATTCTCCACCTTTACTAATAATGAATATTATATCACCACTTGCTTATTTAAAATATTTATGATTTTACCCATAACTAACCACATTAATCAAATCCAATTTTACTATTTCAAAAATAATAAATAAAGGGTTAAATTCCTTTTTATTTAAAAAAATTTCAAAAGTTAATTATACAAACTCCTGGAGTTTTTGCCTACTTTCTTCCCAAAAAATGGTTTGATCATCGGAGTCCATGTCCGAAAATGAGGAATAAGCTGCGAAAATCTTATCCTCGGATCCACAAAAAAGCCTCGGGTCTTGCCACTTGCGCCATCCGATCTTGCAGGGTAACTTGATACAACACCACAAGATGGCCAGTGGGCAACAAACACATAAACTGATAAAAGGCATGTATTGCACATAAACTCACCGACTTTGTTGCAGCAACGCGACGAACGTGTGTTGTTGGCTCCGGAACAAGAAGAAAAAGAGGAAGAGGAATGTTTTGGGTTCATGGGAGCATGTACGTGTAGTAGTAGACTAGTAGTAGCAGTATATTTACCTTTTTTTTCTCTTCCATAAAACAAATATGCTGCATAATTCTAAAGTGTATATAGCAACAGCTACTAAAAGGTACTTGAATTAAATAAAACAAACAAACAAAAACAATACTTTGTATCTTATCGAATATTAACCTTGTCTTCTTTTTCTTTTTCTTTTTCTTTTATTAATAAGTGGGTTTTTTAGTTCCCGCATAACTGGCGCCCTGACACCCTTCCCCAACACCAACCTCAATCCCCTTATCGGATATAATGCATCCAGCTATAACTAGTGTCCTGACACCCTCCCATAACACTAGCTCAATCCCAGAGCTAAGCATTTAAATTAATTTTTTTCAATCGACTAATACAATATGTCGATATGTGGATCTCTCTCGCTTTAACAAGACTATATTGATCCCTCAATTTCCTTATAGAATATAATAGATTCACCGATACCGACTTAAAAACAAAACGTGACTAGGCGAGGGATAACCTAGCTTATGCATTTTGACATTTAGTTAATCAACCTTATTTTCACCTCTATCTTTTCTTCTTTTATTTTCCACCGCGATTTCAGCATTTTTTTTTATCACTTTGTTCACAAGGTAGAATATTTCTTGGCACCTGGTCCCCAAGTGTTTCGACTCATTCCGGTCCTCTAAAACAAAAGTTTTATGACTCCGGAATTTGAAAGTCTTGCAGTTAATTAACACTAAAACAACACCCAAAAAAGTATTATCTAAAAGAACAACACCAGAAAGTTCCTCGATCGAGTAAAAATGGTGGTGGTTGTTTTTTTTCTAATTATGCTTTAGCTTTTGTGGACCTTATCAGCTACACTTTAACCTTTACCTTCACCTCTTTCGTCTTCTTTTTTTCCACCGCCATTTCTACCTTTTTATCACTTTGTTCAAAAGCTATAAAATTTTATTGATTCCCCTTCACATGGGATTAGGATCATTTACCATTACATCTTCTACACAATTTTCACAAAACGCATTTATTATTACTATTATGAAATAACCCGAATCCCGAGTCCGAAACAAATTTTGGATTAAATCTCAAGTCCGACTCGAATCAAATCTATTTAAATAAAACTTTAAACCACTAGCCAAATAGTATTTTCTTGTATTATCTTAGCTCACTACAGACTCACTCAAAAGACTACGACTTGAAAGTACTATTGATAGTTAATTCATTATATACAGACAAATTTTTCCTATAAGTTGCTTCAGAATCTATAATCCTTGAGAGTCCAGAACTAGCCTGGTTCCCAAGTATTTCATCTAGTGCATCTAAAAATCCCAACAGTTTGGCTCAAGTCAACCCCCTCGTAGGACACCAGGATTTGGAGTCTGGTAGATTCCTCTTTCGAGCAGTTCAAAATTCATCTGCTCTGTAATGTAAAACTCCAGAATTGAGTCTGGCAATTTCAGATTTCATACACGTACAAAGTTCATCTACTCACCATTACTATAAAAGGGAATTTCGAGTTTCGCAATATCATCATATTGATCTATAGCAGTACCCTCTAGTTTATAGTCGACGCAATACTTCTCAATATCAAGAAAAAAAGACAGTTCCATTGTCCACAAGGGAGGACTTCATACAAACAGTAAGGCCACAGCTTTTCAGAAGAAGAAAAAGAACTTAAAATTCATGCAACACTTGTCAATTTCCATATAAAAAATAAAAAACTAAAGAAATAGTGAGAACTGATATCTGCAAACCAACTCTGGGCTTTCACAGCATATTGTCACATAACCAGTGATGAATGAGTCCTTCAGAAAATGGTCCTACATAATAAAGAAGGATGATGACAAACATTGTGAACCAATTTCTCAAAATTCCTAACAAAGATCCCCTCCAACAAAACGGGAAAAGGTTATAAAGGCCTTAACACTTCAAGGAATACGCCTCAGTAACAAAATATAACTAAACAAAACATTACTTCGATACGGCATCAGAAATGAAAAAAGCTTGTCGAGTAATCAGCGAGCATTGAGATCTACACTGGCCCCAGTTGTAAAATGAAACATTTGATAGATGAAAAACTAAGCTCGTATGAACAGCTGAGTAAGGAATGCCCGTTGAAGAAAGAAACATGAAGGAGCAAAAGTAGATCATCTTAAGCTTTTTCTGCAAGTGTTTGAAGCAAGTAAGTAAATTTGATCGTTTGGCTCTTAAGAACGAATAGAAGAGTGCTGTTTTTCCCCCAACAATAGAGATTTGGGTCAACTGTTCTAAGAAAACTGGGGCAATTATATGAAGATGAAGAGTAAAAGCAATTGTGGTTAACCTAGATGTTTATTTTAATACAAGCTGGTAGAACTGCTTGGATCATGCAGGCAATGAACTAAATCTTCCGGTTCTCGTTGTCTTGGCATGCAGCCTCTCCATGAACTGTGGATTAGCTCGAAGCCTTTCCTTTACATATGAAATACGGGCATTCTGTACAAGCTGATCAGCTTTTCCAGCCTCCTCAATTAGTGAATATAGAGTCCTTAGGCAGTCCTTCCTGTTCTCTTCCCGATGTTCAAACCTGAATAAAATATAATTATAATTATGAAAAGCATGGTTGTTATAGAGTTTACATGACTGTGGAGTCGACGCACGGAGAATGACATGCATCCACTTTACTTGATCAATACCCCTTCTAAAACTGAATAGAGGATTTAAATAAATTAATTTCAAACGTGTAAATGTCCGGTTGCACATATTGAACACCATACAAACGGAAATCAAAAGGGAAGAAGAAAAGGCAGTCATCTATATCATCAGTCTATCATTGACACCAGGCCTTATCAAAATTAGATAATTCATCGACACTAAACCAATTTTAAGGAAGATTTAAAGCATAAGCGTAGCCAGAAAGTGAGGTCACAAGGCCTCACTGAGCTCAATTCTTTTATAAGTAAAGTAGCCCAGCAGTCAAAAAAGTGAGGTCACAATTCATACAATATATATGTACACATACATTAAAATGCCAAGTACCAATAAATAATAATTCATGAAAAAGTAAACATATTGAAAGAAAACAAATATTTTTGAATTATATCAAAATCCAGATCATATAGCAACAAAAAATGCAGACATGAAAATCATAAGTTGAGTATTCGATCCTTTTCATTTTACTTAAATAATTTCAACTTCTCACCTTCTCCACGTTTTAATTAAATTCAATTGCTAATTCTTTTTTGTTTTGGCAATAGTACAAAAAATCCCACTAGTTGGCAATTTGGACTCTCCAGTTTGCCCACCTAGAAAAGGATCCTTCTTATATTGAGCCTCATTGCCTCGATTCAAGTGGTATTCTCACATTTGGAACAGATGGTTGCCTACCAAAATAGGATTGTTCATTTGAAAATTTGTAATGAGGCACTGTTTGTGGATTCAAATATTGCAAAACTGAAAATTCCTTTAGTCTCAAACTTCAGGTGTTGCTTTGGCCCTAAGCAGGATACCCTAACACATTCGTTTCTAACAGGATAATTAGCTCAAAATGTTTGCGAGTTATTTGAGAATAGTTTCAATGTGAATGCTCAGGTGGCTTCCCTTATTGACTTGTTGACTCCTTAGCATTAGTATTCTAAAGTTTGAATGCTTTTAGAATGCAGGTTCCAAACTTTTTACCTACTGTTGTCAAGAGAGGGGTATGGATCAATGGAAAACATGGGCTGGAATAAAAGTGAGTATTGATGGTTCTGCTAGAAATTATTGTTGGTGTTGAGGTGTGGTGAGAGACTATGGATTCAGTTCTCCTTGCTTTCTTAAATTTTATGCCTCAGGTATAAACATGGAGGCTGAGGCCAGAGCTATTCGTTTTTGCTATATAAAATGCTTTAATAAACAGACAAGTGGAGAGTACTGAGACAGATTCTAAAGTGCTTGTACATGGTGTTGCAGCACACTTGCTGAGAGGGGAATAGAGTTGAAGTTGCACTTGTAGGACATGCATACTCTGATGAGATCATACAGGTATATGATCAGCTGTTGGATTTGCATAGACAGTCTCGAGACTAGGCATATCAAGGCAAAAAATACAAACAAATCCTTGCAATTACTTCCTACTTTCAAATAATTTGCCTGGCTATGCCATCAAAAAAAAGAATTAAATATATATATCTTATATCTTCCAATCTCATTCAGCTACGGGTCAAAAATATTTGTAAATTCAGCAAATGAACACAAAAGAGAAAATTTAGCAACAGGCAGAACTACTCTTTTATTCATTTAAAGTTAGCAAAAAGGGAGCAGGCAGCACAATAATGAAGCAATAAAAGGGAATACAAGAACCTAAGCTCAATACCAAATTCATAGAAATTTATTAGGGGATTGTTATTTCCACAAGGTTTTTTTACTCACGTAAATAATAAGTGGGTCCCACAAACGTGTGACAGATGATCTTGTAGAAATATAAAATTTACTTGAGGAAATAATAGTTCCCTATTTAGTAGGGCATCATGTCCTGTAAATTTTAGAAACTATAACATCTCTACCCATTCTTCTTTTATTAATGTACGCAACATAGCAATGATATTTTGAGTTGGACCTTACCTTTCACTGGTGATCATTAGCTCATCTTTCCCCGGATGGTACCGCTTTCCAACCAATTCTCTCAATCGGCGGAATTGATATTTTGAAAGACCAAGCTCTTTCACAGTTACACCCATTTTCACCTTTCTATTTTTTGGATGCCATGCATCTCCACCAGAAGCAAAGACCACTCGTGATTGCCACCTGAGAATTGGCCCCTCTCCTGGTGGATCATCTATGTCCTTTTTCGTATCTGGCTGAGTCTCATCAACCTGAGGAGGACCCTCTGCCTCCATCAGTTTAGCACATTCAAGAACCATCTTATCCTCATACTCCTTGAACAGCTCGTAGCCTTTTTCTGCTTCGATTTCACCACTTTCAATCATATTCGATATCTCATTGACCTTCTCATCCACCTTCTTCTTTATCTCATCTGATACATCGCATCCAGGAAAAAAAAATTACATATATGAAGTTGAATATAAATTGATACCTTCATGAACACAACTTTAATAGATGACTTGAACAGTAAGTCAAGCTGTATAGGAAACAACTGAGGAAATGCATTATGAGCTTCCAGGGTTTTAAATTTTTACTCAAAAAATTGTGAACCACGTAGATATTCCATGGAATAAAATAATTAATCTTGACTTTGGAAAAAAAAAACACAAATAAAGGATTTTAAGATATTCCATAACTCCCATAAACAGTTGTTGCTTAAAAAAGATGTATCATCCAATAGAGAAAGAAAGTTACAGCTACATATGAGCAACAACACTTGTGGGTTAATAACAAAAGAACATCCAACCATGTGAAAAGCATTCCTCCGATGACCCACAATGAAATTGATAAAATGGCTAGACTTTGAAATAGAAAAACAGTTTCCAAATGATTAATAGACTTTTTTTAATCAGAATAATATATTTTGAAAGGAAACCTTTCTTATATTAGGGTTTTCATTTTCCGAAAATATAAGCAAAATGATCATCATTTAGGTGAGGAAATAAGTACAGAGTCGGATTAGCTCTCTACAGAATGAGTCAACCAGCAAAAGAAAAGATACCACAACAAACAAGTAGATCTACCATAACCCAAGCCCAAACCCAAGCCCAATGCCCAAATGCAATAGATGCCTCTAGAATGATACAAGGAGTCTTTTTGGTGTTTCATGTCAGACATTAAACGAAGACCTTAGTTGTAGTCATCAGCCAAAGTAAACTCCCTAGGTGTGCATTAATTAGTCTACTTCTTGAAGAATTCTAAGGTCTTTATAAAGGGTTTCTTGTACTCTTTCGATGTAGTGATTAATGAATTCAAATTATGAGTTTTTCTAAGGCTTATTCCAGCTTTATAGCTGAAATTTTAGGATCAAATCTTGCTTAAGATAAGTCCAAGGAGGTAGATTCCTCCCACCCTTCTTTCCTTCTATTCTTGGTTTTCTCATCTCTTAATCACCAGTTCTACATCCATGTCAGGAAATGTAATCCAGAAAATGCATACTTTTATAACAACAAGCTCTGAAAGAAGTTGGTTTCTCAGTAATACATAGAGTATTCGTACCCCTCAATCAATTTTCATATACAAGTTAAGAGAACAAAGGCTAGAATTTTCTAACATACCTACAAGATTAACCATGGGGAGCAACATTAAAAACGACATCAAATTAGTAAGGGAATCAGCATCAAATTTCTTAAATACCCTTTACTGAAATCTTCCATCCAAAGGATCAGTTTGGTAAAGAAATACATATAGAACCTACTCTTATTTGGAAAACTTATTACTACCCAATCCAATGTAAGAATTTTTTTTATAGTAATTTATGAATGCAGGATTTGACCTTCAAGAATTGTTCTCTGTGCCTATTTTTGATAGTGCAATGTTTAATCAAAAATAAAACCCATAAAGATTAGAAGATTACCGGCAAAGGCACCAATCTTTGGTTTCATTGTACTCTGGATTAGATGTTTCCATGGGGGTTGGGGTTATTTGCAAATATTCCCTCCGTTTCTAAAAGATTGTCATTGAAGAAAAAATTTGTTTCAAAATGTTTGTCGTTTACAACTTTCGAGAAGAATAAATTATTTACTTTCCTATATCACCCATATCTTCTCTCATTGTCCCAAAACATTCTCTCTCTTGTATTAATAGTTTTCAACTTCCCATAAAGGGGTAGTGATGAAATTTCAAACAAATTTTACTTGGTAAATATGATACTTTCTTAATCCATGTAACGACAATCTTTTAAGAACGGAGGTAGTAATACACTTCATAAAAAATGTCAACAGCTTGAAACTCTTACGATTTTTAGGGATGTTAAAGATGATAAAGAAACCTGGTTGAGGAGATTGTGGATATTAATTGCTTAAAACATAAATAAATAAAATTCAAAATTCTCTTCAATAAAATCATGGTTTCAGTTTCAATCACTAGAAAAATCTAGCTGCTCTAAATATTGCCTCTGTTTCTAACTATCTTCTCCTTCAACAAGATAAAATATACATATCAAAAGCATCAAAACGAGATGAATACAAGATTAATAACATAAACAGGATATAGAATGCATACAATATCCAGATTCTCTCTAGAGGAAAAAAAATCTGGCAATTTTGAATCAAGAAACCACATTTTTTGAATTCCAATTCATGCAAAACAATGAGCTTTCATTCACCAAGCACGGGATTAGAAAATATGGCTGAATACAAAGAGGAAACTCGGTTATACTTATAAACAACGAAAACAGAGCAGAGCATAATTGATCATTTGTATTTCATGGCTCATGCCCATAAGTATAGAACAATCCTGTGATTCATCACAACTGATGAAACAAAATAATACAAGACGGTCATACAGAGTTTTTAAAGAAGAAAAGAAACATAACAGAATAAGAGGGCAATAAGGATATACCTGGGAGTAGCTTATCCCAATTGAGCATATCCTCCAGAATCTCTTCACACTCTCTTGTGTCCTTAAGAATTCCGTGCTCAACACCCTCCTTAACCATAGCATCCCATTTTTTATCATCCATGTTAAAGAACTCATCCTTTACCATTCTACTCTTAACAATATCCATTGCATCATGCAGATTATCAATCTCTTCATCAGTGGAATGTGCTTCCTCAAAATCTGATTCGAATTCTTCCTTCACATTATCTAACGGCTTCTTCTCGAGTTCATCCAGCAGGAGTTCATCCAGCAGCTCATCATCTGTTTCCTCGTGCTTCCCAACCAACTTTCTCTTCAAAATTGCCTCAAGGATGTCTGGCAACGCCTCATTATCACCTTTTTCTAAATATTTCTCTATCAGTGTTTTCAGCTCTGAAACAAAGAAGTACAAATTTAACAGCAAATAAGTAAGGACCTACATCAAACAAACTCAAATTGCTTCCAAACAAACTAAAGTACCAAACATAATCTGTAAATAATTTTGACCCACATATTCTCTATTTTTCTCTTCTTTTTCTTTTTTTTATAGGTAATCCATAATCTTGACCCACATAACCAAACAAATACAGATCTTTTTCCAAACAAAAAAATAAATAAACATTTAAACTCTCCCAACATCTCAGCAGTTATACATATTGCTCAAAACAAAACAAAGTGACAAATCTGTCATTCTTTCTTGGGAATATTGAACTTGTGTTTCTCACCACCAATTCCTTTACTGTTCAAATAAACCAACCCATGAAAAAACAAAGAATCAAAAAAAATTAATAATAAGAACCCACCCTTTTCAACTACCACACCTGCTCACTACCCCCAAGACGCACACCATCGTGCCCCCATGTCACCAATCATCACGTCACCCCTCAAAAATTAAATTCAAAATGGGACTCGCACAATTTGCAATGCAAGTGCTTGTCAAAATGCTTCAAACAAACTACATTCAACTTATAATAGTAGCAATTCAAAAACAAACAGAAAAATTGTATGTAGCAAGCTCTTGTTAAAGAGGAAATTTGATACAGATTCATGTATTTAAATGTTAAGTAATATCAAATGGGTACATAATTCAAAACTCAATCCATGGTTTCTGTCATTAATCGAAACTACCAACCAAATAGATGTCACAAAAACATCTAATTTATGAAAATATTTTCTTTAAAAAAATAAAAAATAAAAGTTATTATTTTGGGGATTACCTTTGTTGCTGACGTCCTCCACGTCTGCAGCGGGGAGTTGTTTCTTCACCAAACTCGTTTCCGGAGGAGGTCTAGGTCTCGTTTCCGGAGGAGGGTTAGGGTTTTGGGTTGATGATGAATCGTCATTTTCGGATGAGAAAAATCTGAAATTTGAAGAATCTAAGGAGAGAGAAAGTAGAGGTTTAGTAATGAAAGTAGCATTATTATTATAAATTGGAGTAGTAGAAGGGAGAAGATGATTGCGAGTGTAGTGTGAGAGGTTTATCAGCAGAGCCCGTTTCATGGTTCTTCTTCCAATCTAGGGTTTGCTTCTGGTTCTGGACCTTTTGGTACTAATTTTGTATGGGAATGACCCGAATAGGAAATGGGTATAAATTAGTATTACATGGTTTTTCAAATATTAAGAATATGTTTCTATTTATGTTTAGGTGGTGTTTGATAAAATTGAGTGTACAAGATCTGAATATTAAGACGCCCCATCTAGCTAATATAGTGATCCTAGAATAGAATTGTGACAAATAAAAAAATAAATGTTTGATAATTAATTTTTTCAAAATGTCTCCGAATGAGAAAATACCATTTTAGCCTTCCGAACAGCTTTAAAAAAAACTTGTTTGATAATCGTAAGTTGGGGAAGTATTTTAAATACATATTATAATATTTTGACCACAATATGATAAAATAAAAATGA
Organism: Panax ginseng; assembly: GCA_020205605.1. Classification (NCBI taxonomy): domain Eukaryota; kingdom Viridiplantae; phylum Streptophyta; class Magnoliopsida; order Apiales; family Araliaceae; genus Panax; species Panax ginseng. Next base: position 136,795,812 of record CM035145.1, on the reverse strand, counting down.
AAACGCATAAATTAACCTCGCCACCACTTTTTTAGCGTATTCCATAAAACAAAACTTTATTCAATATATATATATATATATATATATATATATATATATATCTATCTTATATCTATCATCATACCCTTTTTTATTCAATAAATCTTATTTTGACAATCATCTATCTTTTTTATACGCTTATAAAAAAAGTATAAACGACAGTTGTGGTAATGATCCGAAACCGCCGTGGGATCCGCCGCTAAAGGGGTGAGACGGGTGAAGTAAGATAAAGGGTATGACTTGATCCGAAGTCGTATATATATATATATATATATATATATATAAGTTTGTCAACTTAAACTTGCTGATAAATAGAGAAGGAAAACTTTATTCAAAATATCTTGAATTTCTTCAAATTATAATTCATTTGAAACAAAATTCAAGTATTTAATTGTTCCCAGTATTATTATTGTTTTACAAGTAATTGTTACAATATTATCAAGCACCCCAAGCTTGCTAATCTCATACTTAACATATGATTATTCACACAATTTTCTAATAAAATTATGCAAAAAACTTAAAAGACTTGAGAACATTGACAAAAATCATTATGCAAATTCCCACAATCACCTCCACTAAACAAAGAACAATTGTGAAAGTAGTTCTTACATCTAGAGCAAATGTTTTTTCAGGGATTGGCTTAGATTCTTTATATAAGCAACATATTTCATCGTACAATAGCTCTAAAGAAGTCATGTAATTGTTGTTTACATCAAATCCAAACACAAACACCATGAAACTAAATTCCTAACATGAGAAGAGCCTAAAAGTTCAACTGCAATTAAGTTCTTGGAACTCCAAAAGCAGCATCAGCTACCCTCAGATTTCTCCAGAGCTACAAAAGAAATCAATGTCATCAACAAAAAAAGAGCAAACAAGATGTTCTGGGGAAATTATTAACAAATTATTAAAGTTCAGGGGATACCCCATTGTAGTAATCTTTACCCCTGTTTGTTTTCTTTAGGAGTGGTATATTGAATCAACAAGGTCACTATTTCAGTAATGCTTTTGTCTTCACAGTTTATAAATTCTCAATTCTATCAACCATCAAGCATATGCTACATAGTCATTCTCATAACACTTAACTGTAAAGTAGAATTTCATTGTAAACAGTACAAATACAAATTTTGGAAGATATAAGTTATATTTTGTCACCATGTATTCTAGCATATCATTGAGTATGACAGTCAATAAGTTAATTATTGCAGCCAGTACAATTATAAAAAAGTACACCCTTTTACAAAAACAATACCATAACTTGCAAGGTAGCACAACAATAAGATATGCTAGACATAAGCTGCATATTTATTTCAGAACTGAGGCTCAAAATAATAAATGCATCGTCCAGAAAATGTGTCTCCAAATACCCAAGTTTGAGGAATGATAAAAGACCAAGTATAAAATTAGGATTTGTTCTTGTTATTAGAGACTCCACTCTGCAGTAACAACTAATCCTTCACCCACAAAGACTAGTATTACATGATTCAAAACACAACCCACTACTTAAAAATCATATAAACAAGCAAATTCAAGACAAAACAAATTGGGAATTGAGATCTGAAACATATAATCCAACTCTGTTGCCACTAAAATCCACCAAGAACAATCATTTCCATTCCAAAAAGAAAAAACAAACAACCGTTTGTGCCCGAGCCAGGCTAGGCAGTCAACGTCACCCGTGTGGGTTCAAACCAAATATTGGCTAGGTTCTCTCCCTTCTACAAATGGAGTGTTCCAAAGAGCCCAAACTCAAAAGCAACTTCATGTTTATAAACCTATTAAATCTATAGTTCTTAACCAACGTGAGACATGGCTTTCCACATATATTTATTATCATTTATCATCTTCAAAGATAATCTTTGGGAGTTAATATCTCATTTATTACTTCATATGATTTGAACTTTCAAATACTTAATTTAATCTACTCGTGGAGCGGAACATGTGAATTCACTTAAAATAATTATTAAAACCCACTTTAATTTTAGCTCAAATTCTAACATGTTACGAATCTGGGTTTCAAGAAAGAAATTGAGGAAAGGGAGGCCACTGATGTGCTGGTAAAGTTGGGAAGATTGCGAGTTGAGATATAGAGAATTTTAAGCAGAGATTGTTTCATGGCGTTGGGGTTTTAGGAGGGGTTTGTTTCTGTTTTCCGTTTGTGTGCGTCTCTTTGCCATCGAAATAATACCAGTTTAGAATTTTACATTTTTAATATTTTTAATATTTGTAGAGTTTTTAATTTTTATTTAAGTATAATTATAAATTTAATTTTATAATATATAATTTTGCATGACTTAAGACTAAGTTTGAAATAATGGTCGTATTCTAGTAATGTATGAAAATTTTAATTTAAGAAATTAGAAGTTTTGAATTAATTTGTGATTGGTTGTCAAGAATTTAAGTGTTTGTAGTTGAGTATTATTTATAGTAGCAAGCTAACAATGCTCGAGATTTATTTAGATTTTAAAAGGTATGATATGTTTATTATTCTTTTTTTAAATTGATTTTTGAATTGAAACCACACTATTTGAAATCGCAGCGCATTCTTAGAAACCGCATCGCATCAATTCAACCGATTTCATGTTATGATTTTTAATTTAAGCAACCACATTAAAAGCAATTTCATGTGTAGTTTTTATTCAGAATTGCACAATACTCATTCTTAATTAGACCTTAATTCTTTTTCATAATTCACACATATTCGCACCATAATACTTCTTCCCAACAACAAAATTAAGAACCCATGGAGAAAAGAGATAGGAGAGAGGATATAGGTGAGAGATGGGTGTGTGCATGTGCGGATCAAAGATTTGTTTTTAATAGGAGTGAATTTTAACTAATTTTTTTGTTGAAATTAAATAAAAAAAATTGAATTAATCATAATATTAACTAATCATATATAATAATGTTTTTAAATTACAATGTTATCCTCCTATACCTCATAACTTGAAAATGTTCTAAGATAACTTCATTATCAATAGTTTCAAATACATCATTTTCAATGTAATAAACTAAACAATTCCTCAACCATTTATCGCTCATTTGGTTTCGGATGGTGATTTTAATAATATTTGCAAATTGAATCAACCTTTCCTTATCGAATGTTGAGAAAGAGTTATTTGAATCAAGACATGTCATACATGAGAGAGAAACCTTAATATTCCAAACTCTTGTAATAAATTTATAATTATTAATATAATGCAAATGTTATTAAATTTTAAATAATAATAAAAATAGTTAAAAACCATGGTTGTTAAAATCGCAAATCTAGTAGAATTGCAGCAGAATCGTACATGCATGTGGATATGTATATGTAAATTGGGAAAGAACCAAAGAATTAGAGACTAGAGAATGAATAAAGAACTATATGCATGCATGCATGTCGATATGTATATGTATATGTAAATTAAATTGGGAAAGAAGCAAAGAATTCTTTTTATTTTTTTAAAACAAACTCAAAGCTAGCATCATGCATGCACAAATGACCAGTATTGGGTTGAAATGAATTCCTGCCTAAATCCATAGAAATTTTGCTATTTGATTAGGAAATGTTTGGCCTTATATTCGCCACATGTTGCTCTTTTGTCACATGTTTAAAGGAAGGGTGATCAAATAGGTACGAATAATTAATAAGCAGGCTTTTATTACTTGTTCTGGTGATATAAGTTAGTATAATCTTCTCCCCTTTCAAATTATTTTATAAAATTAATATTAATTTTTTTAAAGTTAATTTTAAATATTTTAAAATTAAAATTAAAATAAATTTATTTAGTTTATGTCAATACAATTATAAGTATTATAAACAATCTAAAAAATTACTAATTATGAAATTTATTATTTTAAAACCTTAAATAAATTATGTCAAATTTAAATTTAAAAATATATTTGACTTTTAAAAAGTCAATAGCAATATTATAATTTAGAATGGGGGGAATATAAGAAAGACTATTTTGTACCCCCAATTTGTATCCCACTTGAGAATTACAGGGGTGGTGCATGTATTTATAATTTATATTTTGATTCTTAATAATAGAAGAAAGCCAAATAAATTTATGTCTCAAAATATTTTTTCCATCTAAAATTATCTTAAAAATCAATTTGATACCCTATGCATAGTATGAAATGTATTCTTAGAATTAAATTATAAATTTTAATAATATGTTATTTCGACCAAATGTAATAGACTAGTGGTAGAAGTCTCTTCCTTTATTATGCAAGTTCTCAAGTTAGAATCTACCCTTAACCAAAAGCATCATACCATTCTATAAAAAATTAAATTAAATAAATAAATAATAAGTGGAGATCATTTAAAATCTAATACTACCTTCTTTTCAAATTGACATAAATTTATTTGGCTTTCTTTTATTATATCTTTTTTCAATTTCATTCAATACATTAATAGTATTAACATCAATCTTACAAAAAATAGATAATTAATACATTAATAATTTTGTTAGTATGAATCAAAATATGTTAATAGATAGTTAATAGTATTAACATCAATCTTACAAAAAAATTAGAATCATAAAAAAATATTTTCATCGATAAAAATATAAAAGAATTTTCAACTATTAAAATTTTAATGAAAAATCCACATATTCATCAAATGGTGAAAATGTATTAGATTACTTTCATTTCTAGACTATTTATGTTATTCAATATAATAAATTAGTTGACCGGTGTTTATTTCAACTATACTATCCACAACTGTAAAAATATGGTGTATTGGATGGAATTGGAGGGAATGTGTAATGGAAGGGGTTCCAAGTCCAATTATGAATATTATAAATTACCTAAAAAGTACTACCAATTATAAAAAAAATTATTTTCAAAACTTAAATGAATCATGTCAATTATAAATTTCAAGTCGTCTCAAATTGACTTTTAGAAAATTAATATTGATCTTATAATTTGGGGAGTGGTTAGCATTAAGTTAACTTTGTCGATTATATTAACGATTATTGACATGCAATTTATTAATTTCTCTCTGCGTGTGATCAGTATTGATTAATTGATTAACTTAATTAATTTCACGATAATCGGATTCTATAATTTGAAACGAAAGGAGTAGATACATGAACATGGCTGTAACACACTAGCAGGGTCCATGGCATGGCATGCAGCCCCTTTAGCATGGACAAAGCAAAGAGTTTCCACACGCTTTCTTTGCTAGCTTTGACAGTTGAATCATGAATGACTTGATCCACTCTTCTCTTACAATTCAAGACATTTTTCTTTTGTAACTTTAAAGTTAATTTCCACAAAATTTTAATTTCTTTATTTGTAATAATAAATGAAAATTACTTAACTAATTATATACAAAATGTTTTGATTATTGTACAATATTTTTTTAACACTAGATATAAAAGGGTGCCCTCCTTTTTTTTTTTTTTTTTTATTGAGTTCAAAATTATTAAAATGTACACAAAGCTCGAGAGTGAAAAATAAAATAATGGATGAAATCAAAGAGAAATACAAGAAACAAAAGTTTGGAAGAGTAGTAGAAGTAAAGAAAGGAAAGTCAAAAGGTGCCAAACCAGCAATTCAGCCTTTTGCCCAATATAATTAAAAAAAAAGAAGGAAAAGTGCCAATCAACTTCCCTTCTTTTTGTAATTTCACACTTTTCTATGCACTTAAATCAATACTCAATTGTCACTTTCAATTTTATGTTTTTGTTTAGGAGACTATAAGAAAGAACATGCATCATATATGGAACCAAATATTATATGATCATTTGCATTGGAACTGAAATTAGAAGATGTTAATGATTATTGAAAATTGAAAATTAATTCAATTTTTACAATATATCATTAATCACTACAATTAAATATACTCATTAACTTGATATTAAGGATATTTTTGTCATTTTGCCTTGTGTTGTATATGTAATTTAAAATTTAAATCAATTACGGAATGGAGGTAGTAGTAAGTTAATGGTATACTCATAGATCACTTTTATATATGAAATTAACTTCGATAAGTTGGTCATTGATTAATGCAATTAAAGCTTTCACCGCCATGATGATTGTATTAGTCAATTAATTAAAATTAATTTTATGCTAATCACCCTAGCAAAAATAGTCTCTCTTTTTCTTTTTTCTTTTTTTATCATTAAAAGTATTTTCAGATCATTTTAAGTATCGAGACTAAATCTTCGATCTCACTTCCTTCGATTTGATGCATTCAAAATTTATTTTTTTGGGTGCTGACTCAAAAGTTTGAACTCGAAGTATGAGTAAAGTACAATTTGACGTGTAAAGTAAAGAGTAATTTTATTTTAAAATTTATCCTTACTGAGTATTTTTATTTGTTATAAATGGTCTTTTTTTTTTTTATCTCATCTTTTTAAGATAAAAAATGTATGTTTTTGACCATTTGGGATGAAAAGAGTATTATTAACGATACTTTTATAGTTGTTATTATAATAATACTTAACATTTTAAACAATATTTTTTGATTATACTATTTTACTCTGAATTTTTTATTTTAATGAGTCGCTATATTGAGGTAAAGCTTCTTGTTTAATTCGTCAAATATTGTTTGATTACGTAACTTTGATCTTTTGGTGTCAAATAAGTTATGAATCGAGAAGTACTCCAAAAAAAAAGAATACATGAATAATTCTTTTGGTCAAAATTTTTAACAATTTTAACTATTATACTAAAGAGTTTAGTTAAGTTATTCTCTTAATATTTATTTTACTTGCTCTTAAATCTTGCTTGAAATTATTGCATTATATATATATATATCAAATATATATATAAATATATTGATGCATTTTAGTTGATCTTGTTCATCCCCTTTAAATATCATGAACTTAACTTCATTCGGTAATAATGTTGGTCTTATATGATTAATCTTAAGATTATATAACACGGACAATCATCGAGAGAGATAATATTTATATATATATATATATATATATATATATATATATATAATCGATCGGTGCATAAATATATTGATGCGTTTTAGTTGATCCGATTAACTTCATAAAAAGTTATAACTTCATTTTAACCACTCCTATTTTAGTTGTCACTCTTGACTTTCTAGACTTATTAGTTCTTCTAGATGTAGGTTAGGATTAGGGTTAGGTTTAAGGTTAGTTCAAAGTTCAAAACAAGAAATTAGTAACACTAAACTAATCTTTATGGCTGTATGCTTAACACTCATTTATGAGCTCATAACTCAGGACTTTGGATAATATTCCATTTAATTCAAAGCAAAACTAGAAATTCTGCCAACCTTGGCAAACAAGCTGTCTCATTCCATTAAGACTTCAAAGAAATAATTAGGCAAATAATAATGAAAGCCAATAATTTAAATATATAGGCCCCCACCAAAAATAAAATGCTTAACACTAAAGATATGATCAGTCAAAATAGAATTCCTTTGCATGATTGAAAGTTGAAACTATTCTTTTTACCCTCTAAAATGGGTCATCGATAATATTGACAGATCAATAATTATGTTGTCAAAATAATGTCAATGAAAATTTGAAATATAATTAAAGTAAAAATAAAAATATCGTTAAATACATATTTATTGTAATATAATTATATGATATTAAATACATATTTTTATTGTAATGAAAATCTATATAGGATCTATAAATGTTTTTATGATATATAAAAATTAAATATCATTTTCCTATTATTAATGTATTTAAAATATGGAAGTGTTTTACATAAATGATTTTTGACCTTGTAATTTCTTATCTCAGACCCTTCCAAATGCTACCATACATATACACACCATACTCAACCACAAGTTTGACTATCATAGACAAAACAAAATAGTTTCTGCCACCTTAAACAACCAAACCAAAAACAATCAAAGAGAGAGGATTTGCTTGACTGGTTTTAAACCTTTTTCAGGGAGGTACAAGATAGAAAAAGAAAGGTTTATGAGACCTTTTATTTGAAATTTTTGCATCAGTTTTAATTTGTGTTTGTTTTAAAAAAAGCAATGAAATGAAAGCAAAAGTGTTAACATACAAGAGAGAAGAAAAGAAAGTTATATGAGACCACCTCTTTGGTAATTTTGAATCAGTTTTAAGTACATGTTTGGTTATAGAAAGTCCGAACTTAGTTGGAAATTTGGTCGTATAAAAATAATTTTATTTAAACACAATTTATGTAATTTATAAATATAATATTTAAGACTCAAATATAACACACTAAATATATTTATTAGTGTACATTTAGAGGTGCAAATGCTGTAAACATTAGTAATTAAAAAACCTTAATTTGAGTTACTTTAGAAAGCTATCAAATTATTAAAAGCAAAAGCTTTAACATACAAATTCCAGTGTTTCAGTCTTTCAGACTGGTATTTTCTTTTGTTTATAACTTTATATGGCTTTGTGGTCAGATTTTCACCCATAAAACCAACACGAAAGACAAAATAGAGCCCACCCAACAAACCCAATAAAGTAAAATAATCCCATCAATTAACAACTATTCCCTCCTCTTTTCTCCCACCATATTAAAATATCTCCATTCTTCCTCTCAAAAACCACTTCTTTAATGTAAATGTAACCAAGAACTCCATTCTTTCTTCCATTTCCACCATTTTTTTCTATAAACCCTTTTCAAATCATGCCTGTTGGAGTTGCAGAGAGCTCAACAATGGCAGAACAGATTTGCTACAGGAAACCCAGAAATGAAACAGATCCAAACCCCCCACAAATCCCTTCAATCATTCAATCTACCCGCTGTAAATCCACCATTTCTTCCCTTCTTCTTTCCTCCTTAAACCCCACAAGCAGCAGTGAAAATCTGACCCCAAAGAAAAAGAATTTCACATCTGCAACATTTAGGGGATTGGGTTGTGCAGCATCACCACAAGTGTCAGTGCCAGCAGTGATTAGAACATCAGCAAATTGGGAAACAAAGAAGGTGAGGAAGAAGAAGCAGAGGAGTTTGCAGCAAAAGAAAAATAAGGCACCTATTCAAGCAGTTGCAATGGCAAATAGTAACCCATCATCATCATCATCATCAAGTTCTGTGGTTGTTCCTGATGTTTGGTGTGGGCCAGGGATTGGGTTCAATATTGATGCTGCTGCCTCTGTGGATTGTGTGGTGGCAAGAAGGCCTGTTTCTGGAAGAGGAAAAGTTGATGGTGAGAAGATGAATCAGAGAGAGGTATAAAATATATCTAAGACCAATTAGCATTGCTTTTCTCTCTAATCTTTCCTTGTATTCTACATATTTGTTTTGTTTCCCAATTTTTCTTTTGATTTCATGTTTATGTGATTTTAGATGATTTCCTGGTTGATTTTGGTCATATCTTGATCATGTGAGATGGTCATGATGTATTGAATTTTTGATTATGAATTTATTTCTTGGCTGAAGAGTTTTTTTTTTTTGGGTGGGGGTGGGGAGGATATATATGATTATCATTAATTAGAAGATATATATGATTATCATTAATTAGAAGGTATATATGACTATTATTAATTAGAAGGTTTTTTAGCCAGTCTTAATTCTATTGCCAAAGGTTGCATTTTTGTCTGGTTTATACATCGATTCACTGCCTATTGTTGTAGTACAGAGCATTTCATTTGAATTTAAATTTTCTTGATAAACTTTATGTTATCTTTCTATCTCTCTGTTTCAACAATTTAAGCTATAAATTTTAAATTATCAATCATAAATGTCTAATACCCAAGGTAGTATCTTTAGGAATTTCTTGTTCTAATTTGTGCAAGTTCCTTTCACTTGTTCATCTGTTTTGAAATGTCATGTGGTATGTTTCTTAACTTTTGTTTTCTTTCCACATAAAGCTATTATGTATCCCACCCCCTTATTTTCTTTATAGGTTCTTTTCATTTGTAGGCGCCTTATTTATATCAACATGGTCCTTTCTGTTTTCAAGTGATATACTAAAGTCTTTTGTTACCTTATTTAACAACTCTTATGGAGTAAATGTTAAAGGAAAAGGGTTCTACTTAAATGTTGAAATTAATTAAGTTGTGTTGTGGCAGCGATCCTCATATGGTGGGAGGAGAATGATGAACTCTGAAGGCATTTCCTTTTTTGATGCTGAACCTGAATTTGGAACGTCACGCCCTCAATTAGATGTATTTGGTTCTCGGCTTCATCGTCATGTTCGACATCGTTCTCCTGAAGGGTTTGCAGAGGTTTGCTCACAAATATACTCCTTTTTTTACACACACATTAGTCAAGTCACTGAGGAGTGAATGCTCTTTATTTATTTATTATTTATTATTATATCTATAGATATTAAGAATCTGATAGTCAAATAAGAATTTAAAGTGTTATAAGCATACGTACTAAGTTTATTGTAATAAAACTAAGTCTAGCTGTCCATTGCTAATCTTAATTTACGAGAAAATCTACAAGCAAAAAGGACTCCCATTTCCAGACAGAGGGAGCAATATATTTGGTTCTTGGTTAAAGCATTAGCAAAACACATACATAAGGGCACATGTTTATCTATATACAATTAGTGTCCATGTTTTAGTGCGGTGAAGCATCCGAAGTCCTTTAACCTGGAGACAGAATGGAGGTTGAGGATGGTAAGCAGTCTTAAAACAAGTGTAACTGCACTCATTAAGTTCCCCAAACCGCTCAAAATGAGGCCAATTGTGCACTTGGGACAAATTTATAAATTGGCTTTGACAGGAAAAAGATGACCGAACGAGATTCAGCTATCATGGTTGCCCTCATTCTCTGGTCTTGGAAAAGAATCATTGAAATGAATGTTAATCAAATTCCATCGTCCACACATTAATCTTTCTGTATCTATACTAGTCTATGGTTTATATTCTCTAAGCAGCTTGCTTTTCAGTTAAACTTATGAGTACCATTCTTCCCAAATTGTCCAGATTAGAATATCCAACTGATTGTATTGTTTTCCAATTTTCATATCTTGAATCATGGTAGGTTACCTTGTTTTGAAGGCCAGAAATGACTATGTACTAATTCTTGACCTTGTTTGGATATTGAGAGACGGCATTACGAAATATTTGTATGTTGGAACAAGTGAAATAAAGAGTTAAAAAGCGAGACCAAAATGGATTTGATAGTGGGAAAATGTTCATCTCGTCTCTCTGAAAGTTCAGGAAATCTACCTATTTGGTTACACTTAATTGATTTTTTTTTTCCCAGAAGGGTATGTATATAAACCCATTCAGTTGTATACTTTGAAGAGTTCACTTATACTTGGCCAAATATTCTTGGGTTCAGAATAAGTTGCAACACTTTTCTATACTTGGTAAAGGGAGAAAACAAAATAGAAAAGAGAAATTCAGGTAGAAAAGCTGGTAGTCATCCCTTGTAATTAAAACCATTACCGATAGAAAGGAGAGATTTGCTGATTGATTGCAATCGACACTTGGTGTATAGCTGCACCACTACCAAGAACTCCCCTGGTTGCTATTCTATTCACTGGATCTAGTGAAAGCAAGGAATCCTTGTTTGCATTATATACTGGCAATTGTCATGTATTACTTTCTGTGACATTCTTTTTATAACAAGGACCGATTTAAGTGAACAGTCATTATTCACTCGGTGAATGTGAGTTAAATTTGGTATCAGACGTTCTTATAATCATGATAATTTTATACCATAAGTCTCTAATGAAGTTCTGAAGGCTTTATGTATTTATTTTTCAAATTTGCTGTCTGTTAGATTGTCATGCTTCAAAGTAGTTTGCTGATGGGAGGAAGGTCAGATGGACTCGACCGATACAGGGACTTGAGACTAGATGTTGATAGCATGTCATATGAGGTGAGCCAGTTTTTCAGTTTTTCTCATATAGATCATTTATGCTTGAAAGAATTATATCTTGATATCATTGCAATTCTCTTGATTCGGTGTGCTGCGAACAGGAATTGCTTGATCTTGGTGATAGAATTGGGTATGTAAGTACTGGATTAAGAGAAGATGAGATAATTCGGTCCCTCAGAAAAACTAAGCTCTCGACTGTGGACGAATTGTCATCAGATCTCCCCACAGAATGGAAGTGCAGTATTTGTCAGGTTGGTTCACAAAAACTAAATCATACAATATGCGATACGTATCGTAAATATGCAATTCAATATCGCAGGAGTGTAAAAATGGTAGTGTGTGGCAAATGTATCAGTTACGAAAATCGATATGCTTTTAAAGTTAGAAACAGACAAGAAAATATCTTTGAAGCCTTTTACTATTTCAACAAAACATATTTTTAAGCGTTCACACATTCTATATGTTGGTGAGCCTTAAATACTTTTTCAAGTTTCTTTATCTTCTTCTACAAAATTCACTTTGTTATTCTCATGCTACTTTTGACACAGAACATAATTAAGCAAAATTTTGTATTCTCTTGTTGCTCTATAAATATTACTTAGATAATACTGAATATAAATTAATACTCGAATTTAGAGTATTTCGACTACTATTTAAACTATTTAAAGATTATCTCTGGGCTATTACAATATATTTGACTGCTTTTCCATTATAATCAAACTAATAATATACTTTATTGTCCAATATATAGTGTTTTCTATATGATTAGAACTTTAGATATATCACACACCCCTTATATTTGCTAGGAATGTAGTAAAGGCAGTATCGTTGTACTCAATCTACCTAATATATAAGTAATGACATGTTAGAAATTTCATGCATACAAAAAAGAAATGTATTTCTAATTTTGGAACGGAGGGAGTATATATTTATGGTATTTTGACCATTCAGGAGGAATACGAAGCAGATGATGAGATGGGAAAGCTGGATTGTGGGCACTTATATCACATGGAATGCATAAAGAATTGGCTTGTGCAGAAAAACGCTTGCCCGATATGTAAAACTGCAGTTGCATCTCAACAATAGACTAGTGAACTCTTCACACTCTGTCTGCCCTGGTGTTTTATGGAATCTGTTTCCTTTTGTGTATAGGTATCATCTTAGCAAGCAAAAAAAAAAAAAAATCATTCTTTTGTTTGAAATTTCCATCACTACATGCTAAATGTGATATTGTGGCGCTTTTTCGGTGGTTTGACAACCCATTTTAATTGAAGGTAATGTTCTTGGATTGTATGGAGATTGTTTCAAACTTTTATTATATTCATTAAAGATCACAAACATTTTGCAATATTTTAATGATCCAGTCTCCTACTGGATTTGGGTTATGTTTATTTCTTAGAAGATTCCTCTTGACAGCTTGCTTCCTGAACCTTTATAATGAAATAAAATTTATAATCCAAAAGTGTAGGGGAGTATTGTATATATTTTTTTATTGAAATATTCTTTATTCATTTTTTCCCTTCAACTGTCATCTTCAGTCTTATTATTGCAACAGGGATCAATCTTTACTTTTTATCCAAATATTCTTGGTTTGGACAGGGATTTATGTGCAATTTTTAGGACCGTAGGGGGGCAAATGGAAGTTTTGGGTAAAGCATGTGACATTATCTGCATTTTACTCCAATACGTCCACACAATGAATTAGAATCATAATTTTCAAGTAATCTTGAACATAGCAGTTGTATATCCAACGTAATAAAATTTCTGACAGTAATCATACTCATGCTAAAAATTAATTGGATAAATGGAGAAATAATCACTTTATGATACATGGACAGATACAAGTGTTGATCAATTCTCCAAATCTACCCTTCGAAGATTGTTTTCCAAAAACACTTTCTAATCTCCAGTAGTGGTTTAAAGGAAGCCGTAAACTCGGACGTCTTGAGATCAAATACCACCACCAGCAATTTGTCAAGGCCAGAAATGATTCATGGGACCACGGGGACGCGAGCCCGGGTGAAACTCCCGGTTATCAAAAAAAAAGAGGTCTGTATTTATGAACTGTAAAAGCCTCTGCTTTCGAATAAATGAGTAAACGAATACAAAACAAATGGCTACAAGAGTAATGTACATACATGTACATGATCATCCCCATATATTTCTTAACTTCTGACAGGGAGGAAGTGAGGTGTAAGATAAACGATGCCCTTTCACAGCAAATGAAGTTGAGATGTTTTATATTTTTGATGATGAGCAGAACTTTCTGATAGGAAGCGAGATATGTAAAATACATGACCATAATAGAAAATCAAATCTGGTCATGGCGACTGAGGAATTCGATGATATCTGGATAAATATGATCCGCCGTCTGCATTTCATAGACAATCAAACAGAAGCCATTGTGATGCTTGTCTAGTAATATTGTACTTCATCCTGTTGTTTTCATTTAAATAGAAGAATCTGACAATCATATAAGCCTATAGATTAGAACACATACCAAAGGACCTCCCACTAGATCGTAGTGAGCATAATGTGGACCATCTTGTTTGCCAAAAACTTTGTATGTAACCAAATGCTCAGGAATCAGCTTAATAGTTTCTGCTTAGTGATAAATATTCAGAAAAAGGAACAGCAAAATAAAGTTAGTTGACAACTAATATGTGTTCAAGATGTTGTACACAAAAACTAAAGAGGAAAAAATGAAGAAAAAAGCATAGACTCATATAAAGATACCCAAACTAAATCAATTGATGTTTTACCATGTACAGCTTCAGGTGGACATATTAAGTCTTTGTCTCCAGCGATCGCTAGAACAGGCACGGTACTTTTGTGCAGATGATCCTTATAAAAGAAAGTCCCACTCCTGTCACGTAGTCCACCATCATGGAAGACTGTAGTAAGCTGCAAGAGAAGCTTGGCTGGTATTGTACCTGCTCCAGTAAATAATTGATGGAAGGACGAGGAAGTTAGAGAATTCAACACAGAAGTATAGTATAACATATTCAATCTAATCCAATTTTGTTTAAAATATTAGAACAGTATTTTATTAGAGAAAAAGGAATACATACGAGGACAGATAATTAGACATTCTCCAACTATAAATAAACACAAGCACAAAGTCCTAGTGTAGGACTGCTCTCCAGTCCCCGTGTAAATCTGACGGAGCAATTCTCCACTACCCTGTCCCCCCTACCAAACAAGGCAAAACACTCACAGTGGAAGCACAAAAAGAAGCTAGGAAAGTAACTCCATCCAGACCTGGTGCATTGTCATCGTGACACGACTGAAGAGCCTCCAAGATTCATCATTCCTAAAGGGCCCTGGTGATTATAGTTAGGTATCGTCTTAGAATCTAAATGCAACAACACATCTACCCCAAAAAAGATTCTTGCTATATGGTCCATCACCAATAATCTTGTATTTAACGGGACAGAACCCATAAAAAGTAGAAAAAAAGTCTTACTTTCTCCAAATTAGTATAGTAAAAACTTCCCTTCTATATTTCATATTGGTACATTAGCATTCACCTTACGCCATTTCCTGTATCATTGCAGTGGCAAACTATGTAGTACGATGACATGTTTACTGTTTGGTTGATGGATCCAATACTTCTAATTATGTTTTTTGCATATCCACTTTGTAAAATACTTGCATTTCTGATTTTCTCACTTGTGATGGTGATTCTACATCTTAGGACTTCCATTTCTTTATAAACCTCAATAATCAGGTGCCTACAATTAATTTGGTGAAGTCAATACAGATTTCCACTTCTATTGATAACAAGTTGGGATTCTACGCTATTTTGGCACTTTTACTTGTAAGAGCTGATTTTCCTTCTTGACTAGTTTTAATTCAGTTTCCTTTGGCTTCTGTCATATGGAAGACAAAAGTTCCGTCCAAAATCGAAGGCATTTATGTGGTCTTTTGTTTGCTGAAAGGTAGGATTTTTCCCCCCTTCCTTCTTCTTGACCCTCAGCCATGGGTACCTTTTTCGGTATTTCTGTGCTTGATCTTTTGTCAAGATTGGAGAGCCGCCCTTTTTTTAGGATGGTGGGTGGCCTTCTTATTCCCTCTTCTTTTCTTGTAATATCGTTATTCTTCTAATAATATTCTTTCTATATCAAAAAAATTATAAATAAAAAAGGCTTCCATAAATCTTATTAAGAATTTATCCAGACTTCATGAACATGTCTAGGTTACTACCAAAGTCAAACTATGAGTCAAAGGTATCATTGAAAGATAAGTGTAGAAACCCCTCATAAACTATGCTAGCCACTTAATAAGTTCTAGTTTTTTGCTCCTTGCTTCTCCTACTCTAATGGCCGACTTTAGGACATATTCTGTCGACACTTTGGAAAGCATCATTGAAGTAAGCACTCGTGTGACTAATATGGTTGTGATTCACAGCTTTCAAACTTTATAAATTCCAAAAGAAACTAAAATGAACTAAAGGTATTGAGCACAGCTTTAAGTTTATGACGCCGAAGCTAGATAAGGCTCTGTACATGAGAAAATGAGCCCACTATATAGTATTAGTACCCAATAACATACTCCCGACATCATTTATTGACTCTGCTTATCTAGCAGTCACACATCTTATAATAATTTATGCAAATGTCGCTTGTGAACCTACTATCTACACTCCTCCCTTCACAACCAATGGTATACCTACCAGAGATTGTGATTTTAGGAAACTGCTATGAATATGCATCATTTATGTATTTGCCTAAAACAGTAGAAAGTGCTTGTAGGAATTTTCAAGACAGTGTACACGAACAATAAATGCATCAAATATGATTGGTTAATAGTATTATCACGTTCTTTGCAAGTAATTTCATATGTTTCACAATAGAAAATCTTTTCCAAAAACGTTTCACAGCAAGGAAGGGGAAAACAATCCAGTACTTACAGAAGTTATTCAAGACAAACTTCTCCATTAACTCTGGATCCATCATATCTTGTGCAGTAATCAGAGGATTTAACCAAGAGATAAAATAAGGAGGACGGAATGCAAGTGGATAAGCTGCGGCGAGCAACACCCCTAATGGAACAACTGGAACATTTAAAGCTTGGGCAGGATCTACCTATACGTATAGAGGATCTAATTAGTTCTTTGTTACCTAGTCGAAAGCTGTATTAGATTTAGATAGCAAGATGTAGAGAAGCAAGTTATATTTTCAATCTGCTTACCAGGGGGAACAGCAATTTTAATGTTGAATCTGAAGTTGTGAAGTCAAGTGATGACCCCAATGTAATGATTGATGCCAAGTCAGAGTCCCTTCCCTCGCAACCTTGTAAGAAATTATTTTTATCATTCTGATAAAACCTTTGTGAAAAGAAAGTGTTTCACCAGATGAATATTTGCAATTATCTCTAACTAAATTTCACTTTACACACGAATATCACTGGACACAAATGTTCACAACTAAATGAATCCAACCTACAAGGAAGGTTTTAGTTTTTCCAGACTATTATCGGTAACATATGAACAATACAGAAAGGGATCAATAATAACTTAATAAGCAATTCATGTGTTTCATTTGATTAGTAGCATTTAACTGCAAAATTTCTCCTCTACTTTCAGGTTCCATATCTAGGTTTTCTCATTGTCCAGTACATAGTTTCCAAGTCGTTAAGTCGAAGCGAGTCGGAGGCCGGAGGCCGACTGTCTAAGCGACCAGTCAACTAGTCACCATACTAGTCGATGCAATACTCATTTTATACATACATACATACATACATACATACATATATATATATATATATATATATATATATCTTCAACTTAAATTAACATAAAATTTACAATTTCACAATCAAAACTACTCCCTCCGTCCCATAGTATAGGTTGATTTTCCATTTTGAGATGTCCCAATATATAGGATACTTACTATTTATAAAATTTAGTTGGTTCATTATTTTACTTTTATGCCCTTATAATAAATATTCAACCATTACTCTTTTTTTGAATAAACAACATTCAATGTCATTATTTTTATCACCACATTTAATGTTAAATGTTGTTGTATTCTCTTTGGTTAAAGTTCTATGGTTGTGGAATTTAACATGTCAATCAATGAAGTTGAGAGTTCCAGTGTGATAAGTAAGGAGTAATTAACTTATTCATTAATTCCATATTAAAGAAGGATGTCGAGACTAATTTTTTAAGGTATTCATATATGTGGAAAATTTATGTTAAAATTACCATTTGGAGCTTAAACTAATTTTCTTAAACTATGTGCCAAAAGAAATCATATGAGGATATATTTTAATTTAATGTTTGTTTTATGTTAATTGTTGTTGGACCAATTTACCCTCTATAAAATCAGATTTGTTTAATTAGATTTGTTTAATTCATAATTAAAAACTATACACTATGGACAAGTTCTCGACGGCGTGGCGGGTTCAAGGAATATTAAATATCATTGATGATAAAAATTCAACCCCTATTAAGATCATTACTCATATCCTAACTTTCAACTCCCAAACTATCCACCCTTTAGATATCTACACAACACAATAACACAATTAAGCTATTGCTCAATGCTTGTTTGATGTCGATGTTTAGATCGTGCAAGTTCCTTTTTCTTCTTCACTGCCAATGTTTTATCTTAGCTGAAGTAAACCCTTGGTGAAATACTTGTTTGGATCAGGTTACTTGGTTATGGGTCAATCGGAATTTGAAATTGAGTCGGGTAAATTAAAATTTGGGTTCGTTCCCAAGTCGTCCGACTAGATACCAAGTCATGCAAATCATCGACTTGAACCGACTAGACGACGACTAACTACTCAAGTCGCACGACTTAGCAACGACAACCAAGTCGAGCTATTGACTTGCACTTCCAGCAGCAACCGGACGACTTATCGTCGCTTAAGCGACGACTTAATAACTATGGTCCAATAATAAATGATACCGAGGAATTTATGACAGAGTATGCATGCATAAATTGGGTTCATCTTGAAAGACTTCATGAAAGAAGTGCAGAGAAAATCTCTGACCTATGGATAATGGGTTAAGGAGGGGAATAGCTAGACATGGGAAATTTACATGCTGACACAATAAGAACACAAGTCGAGCAAGCACACGATATTAACCCAGGTATGCTACAAGTAAATGATAACAAGAAGGAAAAACTTTGGCACAGTACCATACCGCTTTTTGAGAGCATCGCATAGAGCAAGATACCACCCATTGAGTGACCAATACCGAGCAACTTGCCATCTTCCGGTTTGCATTGTGTTCGTACATACTCCATCTTCATGGAAAGAAGTCGGAACAAGAATTATATATAAAAACAAAACTATAGCTGAAATGACTGAGATAATTAAGGAGATGAAGAGTGCAGAGAATAAATGCATCCATCAAATTAGGATTGTCAATAAGCCAAATCTTGATTTTGAAATGATTTTCTCCAATATAATTTATTGGATCAAAACTCCAGCTCATTTATTTACTAATCTGTGCTAATTTGATCTATTTGATCAATATTTTAAATGGGCCAAATCATGGCTTTGATTTGACCCACCGATCCACTAAAACAAAAAATAATCCCGTATACTCTCCAATTCCTCCACACGCAAAGACGCTGCTTGAGCCTTGGAAGAACCACTGTTTCTCTCCCGGAAGAACCCTTTCAGTTCTATACTTGCAATTTGTTTTAGCTAATTTAAAGTTGTTTTTGGTTAATGGGGTGTAGAAACTTCATTCATTTTTATTAAAGTATTAACTGGGAACTTCAATAACAGCATTCATGGTGAGTTTCTATACTCTATATTTTGCACTTGGCTATGTTCATCTTCCTTACTTTGTTGTTTATATCACCAAAAGTTAAACTGAACAAAACAAAAAAAAATGAAGAAGATAATATATTTGATTAAGGGAGTGAAATAAACCTTCAGAATTTTTTGTTTTTAAATCAATTATCTCTAAAGGATTCTTTTGAGGAAGTGATAATTTTAGCATGAAAATTAGGGAGGTAGATAATAAAAGAAAGGGAATAACAAAAAGTAAAAAAATAACAAAAAGTAAAATAACAAAAAAAATAACAAAAAGTCCATAATTCCTAAAAAAATAGAGTAAAAAAAAATAGAGATTGTGAAAAAATTTAACAATTTCCTAAAAGAAATAGAGTAAAAAAAAATAGAGAATGTGAAAAAATTTAGGGAGAGAAATTCAAAAAAATTAGAGTTAGAAAGTAAAATGTTTTAGATAGATTAAGTGAAATTATTTCATAATTTAATATAATTTTATAAGAAATAATATTTTATAAATTAATATAACTGTACAAATAATTTTTTTTTAGATGGGTCGCTTTGGATCATAATTCGTATTGTTAGATCAAATGGATCATGAAGCAGATCAATGATCCATTACATGATGAAACCGATCATTGATCCATTATTTCATTTAGTGGAGCGTATTGGATTAGAGCATGATTTTCTCTAATTTGACCCATTGACAGGCCTACATCAAATATTGAAATAAGAGAAATCAACTTACCGCAGCTGGCACATCCTCTTCTAGATAATGATCAAAGTCCCAATTATATTTCGCAATCAGATCAAGTTGTTTCCGGAAGTCTTCCACGGTTGTAGAAAATCGCTCTACCAAGTCAACAAATTGAGGAGAAACTGATCGCTGGCCTTCTTCAATAACATTTAAAAGCCTTTGACTTAAGTCCCTGATTTGACCAACAAGAGCATAACTCTGCCTAATTTCAGAAATACCTGAAAGTTTTATCCTAAAATCAGTAAAGTATTCATATACTTGGGCAAACTAGTATCAATCAACTAATTTAGGAGAAGTGATCCTTCATTGACCTTCGTTTAGTATGCTAGAGAGTTTTTCAGATAAGCGCATAAAATTTTCTGTGAAGTTTGTCAGAAACTGTGATTCATCAGCTTCAGTGACCATTTCTGTCCTTCCTTCGCCTGCAGAGACCTTAGATTGTGCCAAAGAATTAGGGTTGATTTGTTGCGATCTTGCTGTGTCAGCAGTCACGTTTAATCGCTGTTCTCCAGAATTTGAACCATTTGTCTCAGCCTCAGTAGTTGAATTAATCTGCACAGACACAACATCAACTCCCTGCTTGATCTCCTCGGGTCTTACTTCTGCACTCAAACCAGCACCTCGAAACTCGAGAATCCACGTATCAAATCCTTGGCTGGACATATAGCGTGCAAATGAAGACTGGAACAAGTTCATATTCACCAATAAAGACTTTAGAGTTTAGACTAGGTGCAAGCAATTTGGTAAAATAAAAGATGTAATAACTAAAAAAATTCGCAATAAAAGTAAAAGTACAAGTATATACTGTAAGAAATGTTGGATTTTGCTCAAAACATGTTATACAGATTATGACAAATAGTAATCTGAAACTCCAACGTATGAAAGCAGAGCGCGTGTAAATATTAGAGCTCGGTGAACAAGATGATTATATTTTAATGCATCACTGAATGCTAAACACAGTTTTAATCTATTGGTGGTGAAAAAATCAAAGGAGAATAAGCAACCCCAGATTGTATTAAGAGCAAAAAGTATGGTATTATTATTATTATTCTATTCAGAAGACGCACAATGGACATGGAAGGAGTTCGGAGAGGAGATGTTTCTTTCACTTCATGCATATCCAAATATTACTTTTCCTTTTCGTATGATATTAGCATATTGATCTCTCCACCAATATTTCACATACCCCTCCACTGTGTTCAAAAGTCGCATACTTCAGCTGAGAGAAGAAAATTAATGAACAGAAGGAAAGCACAATCTTGAGTGCAAAATTAAGAATAATTCTTGGAGAAAAAGAAAGAAAAAAATAAAGGAAATAAAACAAGAAACATAAGGAACATAATTATTCAAAGTTTATAGACCAAACTAAAACTGCAGTGCCTTAGAAAGCGTCACGAGACATTTCAGACTTTTGAAATTTCAAAGAAGATATGTGAGTCTGTAGGAGAATGTAAGAGCACATGCAGTAAGAGAAGAAAGCCACAAAAGACTTAAAGAAATAGTGAAAATTATCACAATAATAGAACCATATTTTCATTTTTATTGAAAAAATCATCTCAACCACTATATGCCTCTAATGAGCTTCCAGGGCTTGAAATGACACAGTATATGAACCACTAAACTGCAGACTATGATTCAATAATATGACAAACAATGCATCAACAAAAAGTAGAAACAAACCAAAGTAAAATAGTGTATCATGTATAACAAAGCTTTAATAGTTAAGGGACGTTATAAATCAAAAAACTTACCCCAGGAGCTAGATCATATCCAATTGCATTTGTCCCAACTCCAGATAATAGCAATAGAGGATGGTTCCTCGGAGGCGCCTACGAACAAAAATCACAAGCCTAGTTATAAATTAATAATCATGTGCATATCTCTAGAAAGAATTCGTGTACATACACACATATATATGTTGTACACAGTACACACACACACACATATATATATATAAATATATAGAAACTTCAAATTGCTACTTTCTGCATCTTGCCTACAACGATACATACATAGATTCATAAACATTGAAACCTCCCACACATACTATTTGTGGGAGCCTTGTGTACTAAGGGGATGTTTGATAAAAATTGAATGAATCTAAAAAAATCTGACTTAGCCATTCAGCTCGTTATCGATTCAGCCATTCAAACCAAAACAAACGTCATTCAGCTCCATTCAGCTCTAAACAAACACCCCCTAAGTCTAACCTTCTTAGAATGTTGCATAAAAATGCACACTTGTAGCTTATATTGATAGTAATTAGATACTTTTTAGAATGTCGCATAAAAATCCATACTAAGTCTAACCTTCTTAGAATGTTGCATAAAATGCACACTAATAGCTTATATTGATAGTAATTAGATACTTCGCATAAAAATCCATACTTATATCTTATATCCATAGTAATTACTATCAATTAGTAATTGGTACAATTGTTGTCTCTCATTTGCAATCTGTCTTTCCCTCTATTTCCGATAACTTCCATCCGTCTTCAATTCTTACCTTCTTCTCATTCAACCTCTCTCCTCAAGCAAATTGTTGGTAAATACTCAAAGCAAATTAACCTAATGACATAATTCTATCTCTTCCACTACATATTAACAATAAAACCATTTTTCTTAAAATGAAAAAATTCCTTAATTCATTAAAACGTGAACGCACACATCAATATCCTTAATCCTTCAACAATTTCTTATACCGATGTGTTCATAATAGTGTATTTACATAATACATATACATAGATATAGAGAGAATACCTTAGGAGAAGGCTTGTAACGCCAGAGAGCGAGTCTCCAATCGGAGTTATGTACAGAAACGTAATGAAGCTCGTCGGCCGTACAAATTGACGGTTTATCGGCGGCGGTCCTCTCCGACGCAGCATTGGTGGCGTACAAAGCCTTGAGCATGACCGGCGGCGTACGGAGGGAGAAGCTGGGTCGGAAAAGGCAGGGGTCGGAGCGAATCGGGTTGAAGTAAGAGAAGGTGGTGGTCATATGGATCGCCGAGCGTACCATTTTGGTATATTCAGTGAGAATCATATGATTTTGGTATTATTCGCCATTTTTGTGTATGTTGTGAAGGTTTCTTATTTCTTGTTCTTTTTATTGATTGAATTAATTCAATGAAGTATACATGATTGGTGGACATGTGGGCGACTGTTGACTTCTCCTTTGCCGCCATTGCCATTTTCTTCTTTCTTTAGGTAACTTAAACCAAATTTAAATATGGCAAATTCGGCCCAAGCCCGTGAGCCGGCTCAACTCGTCCATTAAAAAGCGTACTTTGAACTTTATATTTTCAGCCTATTTTAATTTGGGCCGTTTTGGCCCGGTTTGGCGATGGCACTTTTCTTTTGGGCTAAGTTCAAAAATATGTCAAAAATTAATCATAAATCAATCTAAGTCCACAGACAGCATGGTCTGTCTGTCATAAAGCAAGTTTTGAGATTCACTTTTTCCACCCACAAAAATTTGGACTTTTTTTCCCAACCCGACGATGACGCAGCCCGTTTGTCAGGTCTAACCAAATTATAAAGTGGATAAATCATTGGTTTAAATAGTTATCGAACTACAACGAGCATGTTGCATTTTGGTACGGTTTGAAATCTAAGTAGTACACAAAAACCAATTGAAACAACAATATTTTATGCAATTTAAATTAACAATTTAACATCACACTATTAAATATATATTACTTTGATAATATACACAATCTTATAATGTTTTGTCTAAATAAAAGTTAAATAAAACCTGATAAATTAGTATTTGCTTATATATAGTTAATTACATGAAAGATAATTCCAAATGGATTAACTGAAGGGTGGCTTCCATAATAATGCTTCTTAAACTTTCTGTAAACTTGACAATAACACCTTCAGTAAACTTTCTGCTGACCCCTTAGGATACAACCAGTAGCAACTAACCTTGCCCTGGTTTGCAGTTTTCAGGTCAAAAGTAGAGCAAACATGATTTAGATATATAAGACTATGAGAATTATTAATCCAATCACAAAACTAGTTAAGTATTTATAAATTACTCTAAATTGTACTGCTTGCAATAATAGGAAAAGATTTCCGGACAACAACTAGTTCTACCAAAGCTAAAGAATCAATCCAACCATCTCTTGGGAGCCCTTTTTTGGGGGATGTAAACAACACGACACGCGAAGAAGGTCTCAGCCACCAAATAAATCACACGTAATGGCATTGTTAGAAACAAGAAACTATTAAACACTTGGTGTACCTATACAACAAACAAGTCTAAGGGACATATCGTGTTTGTTTCAAAAATGGAAAACATAAAAAGTGAACATTCTTCGCGACTTATTGCAACACTCGGCCTTTATGGAATATCCCGTGTTCAAATAAACCTAGAATCCATTTCGAGCAGACAATAAACTGGAATATATGACCAAAGTTCAAACCACAGATTCTGTCCGGTGATGAATCTGTATGCATTATTCTCCACTTGCTGCCTTTTACTTTGTTGTTGATAGCTTGACCAGAGAAAGGATCTGTGCTGCAATTTCAGCAGAAGCATTCGGCTTCGCAGCCTTCAGAGCTCTTTCAGACAATTCAGCCGTTAAACTCTCATTGTCTGTCAATATGAAGAAAAGTTAGTATGTCATTGTTACAGTGGTAAATTGTGTAAATATCTGGTTTATGCAACATTCTAATAAGTGAAGATCACAGCTAATGTTAACATGCAACCATGAAAGATTAAGAATATCTTGGAAGTACTACATTCTACCACATTGTCTGCACCGTATAGATTACTGGCTTACATTGTCTACTAAAACAATGGCTTACATTGTCAACTAAGAAATTTCATAACACTTGTTAGGGGACAGCCGTGACTGTACTGCCTAGTGCCTGCACACATGAGGGTAGGCCTAACACACGTTTGGAACATCTTACTCACCGATTGGATGTGGATCCATACCATGTATAATAAACTTACTTGCTCGAAGTATTTTTCTGATGTGGGATCTTACCTCAAGTGGCTCCTAACAACATTATAAATTTATGATCACTTAAACAGATAAACAGACATCTAGATGCTTTTAGCCACCGCAAAACATTCAGCCTGCTGATGCCGAGTTCATGCTTCACGAGCTCTCTTGATTTTAACAAATGATGAGAGGGAGTAGGATTACTATTCACGGATGGTCCCAATACCTATCAGCTAAAGCTTTTGGGTCAAGATTTAACGAGTATTCAGATGGATATATCGGTTAGTCTCTGATAAAAGGCTAGCCTCTTCTTAAATTGACAACACTAATGCCGTGGCAGATGCCTATAACATGATTGTTGTTAGAACAGACTATGGCAAACAAATAAATCAAACAAAGGAAATTAGAGACAAAAACACAAGATATACGTGGAAAACCCAAATTTGGAAAAACCATGGGCGAGAGTAAGAAGATAATACTATATCAAAGTGTGAAGAATACAAGTTGTGAATTTCTAAAAGCGGCTAAAACTGAGAAAGGAATGCTAAAACCCTAGCTACATTAACACACACTCACACACACACACACACATATATATATATATATATATATATATATATAGGGGGATGATCCGTATCCACAGTTGGATAGGATCATCCTTCCATCCAACTCAATCCTGGCCATCCGTTGCGAGATCTAATGGTTAAGAGCAAACCCATCCGCATAACATTTATTATGAGACAAAATAACTGTTATGCGGAGCCTAGGCCACATGTACAATTACCTGAATGCCCCTGTAATGAAAATTATAGGTACCGCACAACTGTTATGCAATAGGAAACGCACAAATGTTATGCGGATTATTGTTTTAACCTTGAGATTATACAAATCACTGTCGTACAATAGTTGTCCACTTAAAAACATAACATAGCACATATCAGCCATTACAGATCGGAACGAGAAGAACCTTAAGAAGAATCCAGTATCTCTCCTCTAGATCTGCCGCACAACCCTCCCAAATGAACGCAAGATCCATTAGATCTCACAACGGATGACCAAGATTGAGTTGGATGGAAGGATGATCATATCCAATTGTGAATACAGATCATCCACCACATATATATATATATATATATATATATATATATATATATATATATATATATATATATATATATATATATATATATTGTGATCGGATCAATCAAGTGCATACCCTTTATCTTACTCACCCGTGTTCACCCCCCCCCTTTAGGCGGCAGTTTCGGTCATACAACCGTCGTCTATATACTGTTTATACATGCTAAAAGTATAGCGCTAAATGTTGTCTGTCATTAAAAAGTATAGAGCGACGGTTGTATGACCGAAACCATCATAAAAAAGGTGAGCACGGGTGAATAAGATAAGGGGTATGCACTTGATCCTTGCTCTCTCTCTCTCTCTATATATATATTATATATATATATAGGGCTAAAAATCCACAATTTTTTTCTCGATGGAGTGAGCACCAATTATATTGAATCCACTGTTTAGACTACGTTTATACTAATTCAAGTTTAGGGCTATGGTTTATAGAAAATATTTAAAATGTTTTGAAGGGAATGAATTGTGTCGCGTGTCACATTGAACAATGTAGCACACCACACAAACAAAAAGCACCTCATGGCCTTTGAGTCCATGACAAGCAGAAACCAAATGTATCAAAATGTAGGCAAGATCTTCATACCTAAGATTTCCAATATTGCAGTTTCAAGTGTAGTTGAATCAAGTTCATCTTCAGTTATAATTCTTGACCCCGCTAAATCCGCCATTAAAGAAGCATTATTATATTGATGCCCTTCTGCCACATTTGGTGATGGTATCTACAAATGCAAAAGAAAGATAATGATTAAACAAAATTAACAAAATAAAATAAAGGACTGGTAGTTTTACATGCAGGAGTATTTCATGTAACCAAAAACAGAACCAGGTTTAATCAATTAAGTCAAATATCATACTTAATGAAAAATCTAGTACGATAACAACAGAAGGGAAGTTGCAGAGTTATGATTTAATTCAAAGATCTCTCTTTTCTGACTTCTTCAAAATAATCTGCTCATCAATTCATATACAACAGAAAGGACAAGCACAGTCCTTTCTCTGCACATAGTTAAAGAAGGGAAAGTTTAACCATAGCATTCCATATTTGACCTCTCCTTTCGTATGTGATGGGGTTCAAAAACTTCTCTTCATTATTTGTACAAAGGCAATAAGACTACTTTAATTATAACATGCAATGACTGTGAGAGGTGGCCACATAAAACTGGACATCACATCCCACCATCTGACCAGTAACCACTAAAAAACAATTGCAATTCACTCTTGTTTTGAAAAATATATACTTTATCCTCTGGGTTCAACACAACAAGAGTAAATATTAGAGTACGCTTTCCATAGAGATTTACAATTGTAATTCACTCTTGTTTTTGAAAAATCTATACTTTACCCTCTGGGTTAATATTAGAGTACGCTTTCCATAGAGATTTATTTTTTTCTTAAAGATCTTGTGCATGTTGATTTTGTTAAGTATGTCTTGGGTGCACTGTTCTGGAGATGTTGACCGGTCAACTTCCATATTTCCCTTTGGAATGTGTATGTAACATCTGTTAAAGTTAATCTTTTCTCTCTTATTTTCTCCTGCTTTTATGGTGCTCTTTGACCCCTATTAAGCTGATAAATCCTGCAAAATTTGATGATTATTGTGGGTCCTGTGGGAGTACATAAGCGAAGAGATATTGACGCAGAGTGGAGAGAAAATATATTTACTTATACATAGCGGTAAAGAGAGAGAGAAATAGATATTCAATTATCCCATCAGGCCATCAAAATTAACAACCCGGAGAATCTACCACTGAGATAGATATAGCCATATAGGACAGAGCTTCTCGGTTCGAGAAATCAAAATAAGAGGTTGGCGCTTGAAATGCAATTGCCAACATGTTATTAGTGAGAGAAATTGAGAGTTCAAAGAAATATGGGAAAGAGATGGAGAGAGAAACAAAGAGTTTGAAAGAGAAACAAAGAGTTTAGAGAGAAAGAGAGAAAGAGAAACACAAATCATAATAAAGACCGGTGAAGAGAAGGTATATTTGTCTTTTCAACATGGTTCAGAACTGCAGTTGGTGTTTATTGTTTGCAGTTTCAGGAGTAGATATGGGGATTTTGTTGAAGGGTACACTTCCAGTAGTATTTATAACTATGGTTCACACAATAAGCAGCATAGGCAACATGTTGGAAACGATATATAAGAAATGAGCTGTCACGTAAGAACTGAAAATAAGAGACCAAACTATGCTATAGTAATATTAGACTACAGCCAACCAAGTAAGCATGTTGATTTATCCTCTGCTGAAATTTTGAGCAAGTTTCACTACAAGACACTGAAAAATCATATTTAAACTGGGACAGAAAAATTACAAAGGACATTAAACATATGTTAGTTCGAGAAACTTCAGTAGAAAATTGAGGGAAGAAATTCATTCTAGGTGATGGGGAATATCTTTCTGTTAAATCTCCTCACATGAATATTTCAAATCAATATGACTTCATAAAGCATTTAAAAGATACCTCAACCTCCATCAATATTTATATTTATTTCATCATGTGGTTTTGACAACTCATACATTGAGAGTAATTTTTCTAAAACATAGTAATAACCCTTCTTCAATTCCCAATTTCCTATATAACACAGGCAGAAGATTCATCTACCAGAATAAAAAATCTTGACCAACAGCTTTTACCTAGTCCTTATCAACCAAAGCTCAAGTACAGGGGTTGAAACTTTTTAGGGTTCAACTTAATATTGTAACCTTATACTTGTGGAAATATAAACACATGTCAAACTACACGTTAATACCAGAATGGAAGGTATTCCAGTGGCCAAAATCTCACAGCAAGTCATTGCCCCAGCTCTTGAAACAATAAGGTCTGCAGCAGCATATGCCAAATCCATAGAATGCAAGAACCTACACAATTTCAGAGTCAAATCAGATACAAAAGCAAGAAGTAGAGACACAATGAAAATATTAATACAACTTGTAAAGATATAAATTTCAACATATCAGGAGCAGATGGTAAGAGAATCATGCATTAAGCACTGCAATGTTAAATATTTCATGTAGATGTCCCCCTTGTCAAGTTAGGATATGGATTACTTAGATAAATTATCATTTTCTACAGTTTTTTTTAAGATCTTATTAAACTACACTTAATGATGCCCAGAAGATGAGTTCATTCTGCTGAAATTGGATGTAGATGGAATTAAAGGAACAGATTTCCAAGTTAAATCAGGCTTTATTCGCTACATATGATATAGGTATGCTTGGCCTTTGAAGTTTGATTAATTGGTTCAGGAAATATGCAACTGGTTGTGCTTCTATGAAAGGTAGAACTACCATAATTCAGTTCTGAGATAGTTAAGCTGTTGAAAGATAGTTTCTATCCCTTCAAGCATTTACCTGCAAAACAATATGACTGAGCTTAGCAGATGAAATGCCTTAATAGTTATTCCCTGTTCTATAATCTCATTTGATTTTAATTTAAAGATGTGCTTCATGTATACACCATTGACTTGACAGCCATATAAAATGCAAAAAAGCAAAAAAGCAAAAAAAAAAACTACAAGAACCATACTTCACTTTTAGGTAAGAAATGACACTCTCCTTTTATCCTCAAGGTACTTGACACATTTTCAAATTAAAATTAGTTTTATTAAAGTAGGGACCACTGTTTCCATATCACTTTCATTTGTACCACAACATGCAATGACCACCTGAATAAATAGTATGATCAACTATAATAGTGCCTATAGAGGTGTTGACCCATTAACATCAAGAGAAAACCATCGGTATAATTCTCTTTGTGATAGGGTTATCAAAAGTAAAGTTCTATTTCCATTACAATGGGTGGTGGGATGTTTGCTCAAGCAGCGACACCTTTCTACAGGTCCTACCAATCCGAGTTCACTTGTAATCACTCAATCCAGACCCTAAAAATTTATCTTTCAGTGCTATAATTTCATTTCTCCAGCTTGTCCGAAGTAAATTGGGGAGGGGGTGTGGGATGGGTGACATTCATTTTGTGATGATGTATGCTTAAGAGTTCAAAATGCCTTTGGATCTTCCTGGCCTTCTTAATCTGTCTTTCCCTTCTGATCTCTGATATCTAGTTTCTATCTCAGGGAATTTAATGAAACTTCAAATTATTCTGTAACCTAGATTATTGAGAGACCAAAAATTATTTGCTCCTTCTCCTACTTAACATTTTTTCCTTCACTTCTTCTCTTGGACATTGGAAATCTCAACTACCTTGCAGTGTAAACCATACGTCATTCCATCATTGACATTCAGCCCCTGAAAATCATATCCCTATAGCATTTATAGCTTTGAAAGCAAAGATCCCTTTTAAGATTAATGCTTTTATGTGGTCTTTTCAATTCTTAGAATGCTCAATACCAACGATATGCTTAAGGTGCATATGTTGTGTACATAATGTGCTTGTATAGTGACACGACAGATTTTAATTCATTCCTTCATTTCCCAACAACTTGGCATCTTTCCCGATGAGGATTCCCTTTATCCTACGAGGTGGTCGAGTTTTATTATGATACTTAGAAGTTTTAGGATTCTATGGATGGTAAGATTTGATAATCTAGTAGATGCTTCACAATTTTGTAGGTATATGTAGAGAGAGAGAGAGAGTTCCTCATATTTTAACGATCTTGCATTCCCCTCTTATCTAGGATAGGTCTTTTTAGCATCATTTGGGCGTTCTTTTGGAGCTTTTACGCTTGTGGACTTTTTTTACATTTGGGATTGGTGGTTATCCTACATTGAGAACTTTGTAATTTTACTAATTCTTTTGTTTCACATGGAAGGGGGAAGGTCGGTGTTATAGACAGTAAATGTGATAACCACACCAAGGTGATTGGATTGAAATAGCTTGAATGGAGAGGTCAGTCAGTACTCCCTTTCAAGATGCCCTTGCTCGGAGGATGTTCTCACTGTCTTCCTATAAAAGAAAATCCTAATTAGTGATCTCGATCTTATAACTGCCAGCGTGATGGATGGGAGGGTTGAGATGTCCTCTTAGAACTGTTTTCTGGTTTGAAAGCGGTCTCACAATCTTGGAGCTAATAAGACAGACACGAAGGAAAAAATACATATAATGAGGGGACAAAGACACAGAGAGAGAGAGAGAGGGAGTTCAGAGAATGATGGTCTCCGAGTGTGTGATTTAGCAATGATGAATATAATTATTATACTTCTATCATGTTAAAACAAATCCTCAGGCGGTCTAGCAAAAAAACACACCAATTTGGAGTAGTCTGTTCTTATATATTGAATGCCAGGCAAGTTTTTTATTGCTTAAACTTACAGTCAGGCTTCCTTCAGCTATAAAAGCAAGAATATGAAATTTTGTCATGTTGGGAATTAAGTGTTCTAGAATCTAAGTTTCTGTACAAAACTCAGCAAGTGATTCAACTAAATTGAAGGCCTTCCAGTACCTTATAGTGAATCCTCTTACAGTTTAAACTAGCAAAATGGCAGGCAACCTTATATATTGCTAAAAAGTAGTCTTCTAAATTCTTAGAATTAAACTTGGAAAACAAAAGGTTAGCAATTACATCAAAAAAATAACTACGTATAAAGCGTTAAGTATCTGCAAATGTTCACATAAAAAAAAAGCAATAAATATGGATAAGTCAGACCGTGCTATTTGCAGGAGCCTTATCCACCAGAATGAAAAGGATATTACGGGTCTAATTCAACCTAGCTACAAAGTACAGAGTGGTCAAGCTATTTATCTAAACTAAATATATAACCAAGTTATATGAAGAATAGTGATGCTAATTTAATTATTTAAACAAAAAGTGATTTGTGATGAAATGTATTATAAGGTCATGATTTAAATTAAATAGGTAAGCTTTCCCGTAAAATATATCTATTTTGTATTTTAAAGCAGATATGTAACTTATTTTCTCTTTCAAGGAACCTATAATGAAAGTGAACTACAAATGTTCTCAGTTCTCACATGGTCTTAGGGAGCCTATCAGAGCCAATGCCTGAAACCTTTGAATCTATCCTTTTGTTCTACCGTTATGGTAAACATGTGCAAATTACACTGATACACAATTGATCACACGAATTAAATCCATGTAGAGATGAATATGCACTAGCCATTTTAGTTTAGCAGAAAGGAAATTCATTCTAGCCTCATCGTACAATAGAAGTATATAGCATAATGAACTCCAAACAGTTTTGAGTTTTAGAGTAACACATCAAGCAGAAAATATTCATTTAAAGTAGAAAAACACTCACGGCTTAAGAATCACATTTTGATGGTTCTTCACAAGACTCTCCATCTCATCAAATGCTTCCACACCTGTCTGCCAAATGATAAACAAGTTGTTCCTCTCCAACAACTGAAGATACAAATTCAGGAGCGCAATATTTATAGCATTGGCACCTAAAGACCCTCCAAGAACCAACACAACCTTAGCATCCGGATGCCCCGCCCTAGGAAAGAAATGTGTTTTTGCCACGACCTTAGACACATATTGGAGTAACGATAACCTCACCGGATTGCCACACACCACACACTTTTTCTTCATAACAAAACTCTCCACAGTCCCATGATATGCAACAAGCACCTTATCTGCAAAAAATGACAAAACCCAATTCGCAATTCCGGGTACTGAATTCTGCTCTTGGATTACAAGTTTTAGTCCTTTTACAGCTGCAGCTAGGCAAATTGGGAATGAAACATACCCACCAGTCCCAATAACAATTTGAGGGTCAAATTTTTGCAATTCCCGAAAACTTAAAAATAGGGATTTTATAAGACGGTAAGGGAAGATCAAGAAATTTTGAAGAGAAAACAATGGACGAGCTAATGGGGTGGCAGGGACTGAGATGAAATCATAGCCAGCTGATGGCACAGCAATGCTTTCCATTCCAGTTGGGGTTCCAATAAAGAGAATTTGGGTGTTAGGGTTTAGGGATTTGAGCTCATCGGCAATGGCGATCGCCGGGTAGATGTGGCCACCGGTTCCGCCGGCGGCCAACATGACCCGGAGTTCATTTCCCGTTCTGGGTAATTTATCAGCATTCGGGTTTGGATTTTTGGGTTGTTTTAAGGATAAACAGTAAGTAATTCTGAAATTCCTGAAATGGAGACATGGAATTCAGTAAAGATAATAAATACCATTGACAGACAGAAAGGCAAAAACATATAGATACAATATATACATACATATATATAGAGAGACGGAGAATAAATTACCTGGGTTTAGGACAGAGAGTGAAAAGAGGGTAGTTTTGCTGAAGTGGGCTGCTGGGAATGAGAAAGTATTGAAAGATGGCAGCCATTAATGCATAAAGTGAAGCTCAAAGTGAAAAGTAGGAAGCTCAGGCATTTACATTTGTGTGTTTCCACTTTCTGGCGAGTGATCACAGAAATCTGAGAGTCTAAAATTTAAAATTTCAGAATATTTTTAACATCATTTTTAGTACTGAAAACTTTAGATATCAGACAGACAGACACTAGTATAAGCTTGGAAGATTAGGCAAGAGATTTATCAAGTACTATATAGACAAACTTTATTAGTATTACAGTCCCCTTGTTGGCTGTGAGAGGATTTTGGATCAAGTAATTGATATTTTCGCGACTAAACCAGTGATAATTCAAAAGATCCCTCTTATGTAGTATATTCTTTTTGTTTTATTAAATTGATACTTTAAAAGAAAGCACAAAAATTAAAAAATACAATTGATATTTTATTTAATTTAAAATAAATATAAAATTTTAATATTATTAATCAAAATTCATTGAAAAATATGAAAGAAAAACAATTTAATATTTAATATAAGGATAATATGATAAACTAAGTCTTTCTTTGAAATTTACAAATAATAAATAAATAAATTTACAGCTATCTAAAAAAGACAAATAAAAAAAATAGAGGGAATAAATAATAATTAGGCACCCGAGAAATACCTCGTAAAAATATCAATTTTTACTTTTAAAAATAACAATACCCTACAAATACTTATCTTTATAATCTATAAATTAACATGATATATTTGACCCTTTATAATCTATAAATTAACATGATATCTACAAATACTATCTTTAATGTCATTATATGGTAGATTTGAGCTAATTTTATAGTTTAACATGATATATTTGACCCTTTATTGAAACGATATTTTTTCACACAAAGAAACGAAAAATTAAAATTAATGTAAATTGAACAAAATAACAATAATACTCCAAAATACCATTTGTTGGTTAAAATTTAAATAAATTTATATTTAATTTTAAATTTTAATTAAATTATTTTAACGATTAAAATAAATCTCTAATTTTAAATCCATAATGAGCTAGGTTTGCTTCCCAAAGTTCCATCAAAACACGTGATTGAGAGTACTATAAAATTTGATGGGATCAATTGTCTATGGTTTCTTGTAATTCAAGAATGCTGTCTGTTATTTAACAATAATTTGTCTTGAAAAATGCAGGTCAGCATGAAATTAAGTTTGGTTAATTATATAATTATACGATATGCGAATTCGAAAAGTAATTTTTCTTTGTCATTAATCTTATATTGGTCAATTGACTAATTTATCATAAAATTAATTTCATAATAACCAGATCCGACACGGCCAATGTGAAAAATATTATGTATAACAAATCACATTGGATTTAAATAATGTCCTTTTTTTCCCTTTCTTTTTTTGTAGTCACTGTGAGAAAAGAAGTCAAAAACAATGGCAGCTTGTTTTTTACGTTTTAAAGAGTGAAATGTTTTTATTTTTACCTATGGTTTTTGTAGATTTTAAAAAAATATTAATGACTGAATTTCTTATATTATCTCTCTATTAAATATCAATTTTTTTTTCATTTCTAATAAATTTTAAAAAATAATATTGAGATTTTATACTTATTTTAGTTAATCAGATAAATATTTATAATATTTTTTAATTTTTAATTTTTTTTTAAACAACAAGTAAATAAAGAAACTAGGGAGTACAAACTACAAAGTGAAAGAACCAAACTGAAAAAAGAAATTGGGGGTTTTGCTGGGAAATTAATGCTAGTGATTACTTTATGCATGGGAATGTGACATAGTTGACTGGAGAATTGGAATGTGAAAAGGTTGACTGGATAATTTTAGGCCCAAATTTCAACCAATTAGTCTTTAAAAGTACAAATTTTTTTGTTTTTAAAGGATGAAATAAAGTATATAAAAAAAAGGTAATTTAGTCATTTAGTGAGATTTATTAGTATAAAAAATAAAAATATTCATCACTTTATATAATCTTGCGGGGATAACTAAGGATAAATTTAGAATTTTTTTTACTCACTTTCATTTATTTTTACTTTTCTTAATGTGTGCAAATTATATTTTATTTTTCTTTTTGAGGATGGAGGGAGTACTAAACTAAATGAATACAATAATGATATATATTGAGACTTTACATTTCTGATTTTTTTTTGCGTGAATAAATCTAATTGATAATACTTTTATGATGTAATTAATATAATAGGCCAATTTTATAATACTATCTAATCACAAAAAGCGCCGCCGAAGCAGCATAAGCAGGCTTCTATTGCTACGAAATAATAGAGCAGGATAGCATTTTGCGCCCACATGTTTGAATTGGAGGTTAAAGAGCTGAGTACTTGAAATTCAGCAGACCCCTTGTTGTTTTTGTTTTTCTCTTTCAAAATAATTTTACTGAATGAATTTTTTTATCATAACAGAATTTCCTTCAATGCATGCAGTTATTGATAGACAGAAGAATTATGGTATGCACTTTCGGGTACTAGCTAAAGCATTACGTATGTCTGGTAGAGATCATATTCACTCTGATATCGTAATAGGTAAACTTGAATGTATTAATATACGTTGTAATTGTAATTCGATAAAAATCTTTTGCAATATATAACGGAACTCATATGAATAAGAGTTCTGTTATTTAGTGCAAAAATTTTCAACCCAAATATAATTGTTCATGCCCTCAAGAGTCAAGATTAATTATCATAGGTGCTGTCATTTATCAAGTTTTGTGTATTTCCAAGTTCCAACAATACAAGTCATTGAAAAGTATGATATCACTACATAATTATTTGATTGTCCTAGTCTGATTATGATGGCCCTAGGAAGATGCTTACCTTTAGTCAGATTCACATCATAAAATGGAAAAAGCAAGCACCAGAATAGACATATCGACAGCCTCGATGGAATGCCAGTCACTTGAGTCATTGCCATATATGTTTGTGCAATTACTTCATACATATCCAGATTTTTTTTATAGGGTAACAATGCTCGAAAATATCATGCTCGAATCCACCGGACATGCATTGAGATGTTGTATTCTCAATGCATATTTAGGTAATTTAAACATACTTTTTTTATTTTTCTTTTAGGTCACGACTCCAAAATTTTAATTATTTTTTTTCTTCTTTCAACTTTATTGAAACTATGGCTTTTTATCCATTTCTCTGCAAGTATTGGATGAGTTTTTGATCCCTCATTGCATTGTACTCAAACTATGGCTTTTAAATTCTAAGAACAACTTGAAATAAAACACATGCTCTTTTGACTTTTAGATATTAACTTGATGCCTACAAATTAAAATTTGATGAAGTCTACATAAAGGTAGGGGAGTGTTCTAATGCTTTCTACCTCTTATTATAGTTAGTTAGTGGTAGTGGGGTGGGGGGACAAGCAATGGGGGTGGGGTTTGGGGGTGGGGTGGAGGTGGGCCTTTGGGGGTTGGACTGCTCGGGGGAGTTCTTATTCCTTTGGTCCTTTGTGTGCAAGAAAGAAGTTTGAGCTTGATGCAAATAACTAAAATAAAGGAAGTTTGAGTTTGATGTAAATGACTAAGATATCTCCTCTTTTTTATGATTATCAATCAAATAAAATGTTATTCTATATACCAATCATCACTTCAATCTTAATGTGCATTTTTTTTCTCAACAAATTCAACATAGATATAGAACTTGTGAGGATATCAATATATGACTAACTAAAAGACGACACATGAAGTCATTTCACTCGGAAACGTTTTTGACTTTCCCATTAATCAAGGGCAAAACAATAATTCCCTCCATCACACCTTCTAAATAAGAAATTAATATTTTTACATGTTAAAATGATATTTTTCATATGAGCAATAAAATCAAACACTGGTAGACGACCAAGCTCTGATTCAAAAATTAATGTGAGCAACCAATCAGAATGACCAAGAAAAATATCAATTTTTTATATAAAAATAACAGTTTAAGACCCATACTAACTCCTACGCCGGAGGGACCTCCCGGGCCGGGGACTATGCTGAGGGTCCTTCTAACCTGCCCCTTGTCTTGCAGGATCAAAACTCAAACTTGGACTTTCTTAATTTATATTGGATCGGAGAGACCCGAAAAAGAGCAATCACACCGAGTTACCCCCAACTCAAATTTAGTGTTAAACAGAACTCAAGTTAAAAAGTGGAAACTTCAAAGAGAAAGATTTCTTTTATTCTTAATAAATGATACATTGAACCAAATAAACTAATACATAAAACCATAAACACAAAAAAGAAGACAACATTATACCTTATTATTACTCAACACCAGATACAGCCTAATAGCCTATACTTGACCAAAGCTTAAACAATCAGACTTTCTTATTTATTTTTTGATTTCCAGATTAATTTTAAATAATGGTTGTTTTGTTCATCTCATCTGCTGTTGTGCATTGTCTACAGACTGCTGAGCTGAAGCTTGTGACAACAGCACCGCAGCCGCGGGTGTCACAGTTTGATACTGAGGAGGTGGGGGCAGCAGGTTTGCAGGCGGGTGCTGCGTATAATAGACCTGTTCATGTGTTGGGTGAGCCGTGTATTCATAACCATAGTTACCAGCAGCAGGGACAGGAGACTGCGATGGATGAGGTATCTGAGACAAATTCACATATTGTTGTTGAAACTGATTCGTCGAAACTTGAGCCAGAGGAGGTTTGGCAGCAACAACAGGCGGATTCTGGGGATTTTGCTGATAATTTGAGGCCGCTACATTTGAATCAGTTGCATTTGATTGCACATTCATGTTGTACGGTTGAGTTTGCGAGACGGGCATTAGGTACATTGAGTATTGTTGGTCGACCTGTTGATGATACGGAGACTGGGCCTGGGGTGCATACATCGGGTAGTATGATTGGACTGGGACTGGGACTGGACCTGTTGCTGTGGGGTGGATATAATGCGTGCTCGGGTGAAAATATTGTTGTGGTGGTGGTGGTTGTTGCTGTTGACTTTGTTGTGGTGGCGGCATGTAAACTTGTTCCGGGACTTGGTGCATTGAGATTTGGGAATTTGGGTCTGAAATTATGTTGTTTGGATTAACTACACCAGGTGCAGGAGGTCTAGTGTTTTCTCTAGTAGGAACATGAGTTGGATCTTGATAATATACGTTTCTGGAGAGAGAACTTGCAGATCCAATGCTACTATCACTGTGAAACAAAGCCAAAGAAAATTTATACATTTTGAAATTTGATGAGTATAACTCTTATAATTCAAATGGTTTAGCAGAACAATATGAGAAAATTGTCCAAACCCTCACAGCCTCGTCAATTTGAGATTTTTTTTTGATAATTTTATATTAATAATTTTTTAAACTCACACACCCTTTTCTTGACATGCCAAAGATCGAACTCTCAACCTCATGGTTACCATGAGTTGGGTCATACAACTCGGTTAGATTTTGAGATTTAACATTGGCAAAAATGTAATAATAGTGACATGCTAGTACTTAATCAACTAAAAATAAAAGTAATATCATGTGATAAACTTGATATCACACTTGTATATAAAAAGGTTGCATATGCAGTACTTTCGGGGTTGGATGCTAACTTTTGGTATACTTTGTATTACTCCTAATCAATAATCCAATGAAAGAATGAAGACTAAAAGTCCTGTGTTTGTGCCCGTGTGAGCAAATATTTACTTTTAAGGCATAATTAGTATTTTAAAATTGCTCCAAAAAGTATAATTTTACCCTACTAATTGTATCACGAGATAATTACTTATCTTGTAAAGTCAGGTCCTACGTTTCAAAAGGTTATAAAAGTCAGATACAACTTTGTATTTTAGTCAAAGAATGAAGACAGAATTCAGGGTATATATACCTTGCAACAGAATCAGGTGAAGGCAAATTATAAGCATCATGACCAAGCCTTCTTGGTACAGGCTGGAGTACTGGCAACGGTGGCTTCCGAAACCCGCTTGGCGCCCCCTGATCCGATCTCTCATCATCGGAAACAACCCGGTTCTGATTCGCACAACAAACAGTTGTAGAACTAACCACAGGGATTGGAGGTAGAGCAGATAACATAACAACCCCATCACCTTGATTGTGCACATTTGTAGCAACACTAGTACTCATATGATATAATTGTTCATCTAGTCCAGCCATTTGATCCTGCAATCTAACCCCATTAGTCTCAACACGTACCCGAATGCGAGGCAAACTTGACATGGAAGGAGACGACGAGCTTGATCCGAAGGACGAATTTGTTTCCACCATAGGCGAATCCGGCATGCTTGATTGCACATCTTCT
The DNA here is from genome assembly GCA_020205605.1 of Panax ginseng. Taxonomy (NCBI): domain Eukaryota; kingdom Viridiplantae; phylum Streptophyta; class Magnoliopsida; order Apiales; family Araliaceae; genus Panax; species Panax ginseng. Next base: position 136,755,901 of record CM035145.1, on the reverse strand, counting down.
CTAGGGATATTTAAACCGGTTCCATTTAGTGCATCAACAAACCATGTTTCGGATTTTGCATCATTTAGCAGGCAACCCATGGAAGCTGCCGTTTCGGGCTTTGCTAGAAAAAGGAACAAGCGAAGGCGAGAAGTTGTCATTGGTGATATAGAAGCTGTCCGGTCATACTCTTCGATCATGTTTTCCAAGTCCTCGTCGGTGGAGACGGAGACAAGGGAGTCAAGGTCTTCATTTGGGAGTTTGTATTTGAGGTTGAAGTGGTGGCCATGGAGGAGGGTGCGGGACAGGCGAGAGGAGAGGTCGGCCAGAGAGGAGAGGCGGTCGACAACCACCATGCGGGTGTCGCCACCTACGTAGCAAAGGGATTTGTCATGGGGACGGGGGATAACGTGTCCCCCGTAGCTACACATTAAGCGCAGCTTGACACCGGGAAGAGGATCGTCCCAGGTGTCACGGGAGCGTGGTGAGGAGTCGGATGAGTCAGGGTAGTTGGGTAGGGGCGGGGTGCTGGAGTTGGCGGTGGTGGGGTTGGGAATTGAGGTGGGATGGGGTGGGAGAAGTGGTGGATCCATTGGTGGGGGATAATAATGCAGCTGTTGCCAATGATGGAGATGTGTGTCTAATTTAAGGGAGGTAGAATGTTCACTTTTACTATATGCAACTACCTACTTCTTGACAAAGTTTATAGGCTTCACCAACTCTTTTTTTGAAAAACCTTGGCTTATATTTTAAGATTATAATCTTCATATTTTTACTATTGTATTAAATTTTCGGTCACATACTATGCAGCAGGACTGCAGGACTAGGACTGAGCAAAAAACGAATATAACCGAATTATCGAACCGAACCGAAATAATTTAATCGAAATTATCTGAAAATTGGGTTATTTTAATATTTCGATTATATCCGAATTATTGTACGGTTTTCGGTTAGTTGGTACGGGTATTATTTTTGGGTTATTCGGTTGAACAAATCTCAGCTCACTAGCCTAGCCATTAGTCCTTTCTAATTCTCAGCCCTCAGCCCAACCATTAGTCATTAGCATTCAGCCCACTAGCCCAACCATTAGTCATTTCTAATTCTCGAACTCTCAGTTCTCTCAGAGTCAAAGTCTCCAACTCTTTCACTCTCAGATCTCTCAACTGAACTCTCGGCCGAACTCTCAACTCTCAGGCCGTTAACTTATGTTTCTTCGTCTGAGAGGACCATGGAGAGGCATCCGTCCATGTCGTCGGCGCCGTCGTTAGAGGGTGGTCTCGCTGGAGAAACCTCTCCGACAGTCCTGTCACCACCGGACCGTCGCTCATCTTCCTGGTCTTCCTTGTCTCCTCCTCAACAAGTCCAACTCAACTTTCTTTCTTGCGCGACGGCGACGCATGGTGGAGACCACCAGCGAGGCAGCGACTTCAAATCTCACTTATCGCACAAGATTACTGCTCCATAATCCTTCCCGATGCCTTGGGCCTCTCTAGCCTCCTCGTTCTCCCCCAAATCCCAGTCTTCCCAGTCATTCGAATTTGGTATTTGTGACGAATTTCGTTTGATTTTGTGTTTCTATCATTTTGTGCACTGTGCAGGGTAATATATTTGGCCATTTGGGGGAGACGAATTTCGTTTTGCATTTGGGGCCATTTCGTTTGATCTCAGTTTGGTTTTTGATTTGTGTTTTTGTGTTTTGACGTTTTGTCATTTCGTTTGACGTATTGTTTGATTGTGTTTCATTTTAACAATTTTGAAGATGATTATACTATACTCAATTTAGCCCCAAGCAGAAGCACACTGTATTTAGAAAATTCTGAATGAATGAGCCTTTTTTTATTTTTTGTTTTCTAATTTTGACAGGTAAATGAAATCAACTTGTAAATATATTTCTTAATTTCGGTTATTACCCGAACAACCGAATTATAAATTCGATTATTCGGTTAATGGATAATTCGGTTATTTGTTCGGATACCAAAAATGAATAAATTTTAATTTTCGATTATAACCAAATAGACTATTTGATTCGGTTATAATCAAATGATCAGTCCTATGCAGGACTCATATCATTAACCCTCAAATGTCTAAAATATAGGAGTCCAAAAATTAATTGAGATCCTTGTTCCAATAATGGGTAGTGCTTTAATTAAATTATTAGCAGTAATCTTCATAAAAACTACTCCATCTCTTAATATAAGTGTTTTAAAGAAATATTTTTGTCTCTTACTAATATTTATGGTTTGAAAATTTCAAAAAAGTATTAATTGTTTAATTTTAAATATTACTCTAAGTATTAAATATAATTGTGGTTCTCTCACTAGTATTTTGTAGTATTCAATAAATAACAATCTCTTTCTCCAATACAAGAACAATATAGATAATTAATATTATATTTAATGTTATATAATCATTTTTTTTTAATATTCGTACTCTAAAACAAATTATATGTAAATAGATTTTCTATATTCTAAAGCCTTAAAAGGGCCAAAATATAGCTGGAATTTTGAGAAACTACACGTGAGATAGGAGTGGGAGTCGTGCAGCCTGCAATTCTCATGGATCTCACTCACTTGATCTGATTCTTGATTTTTACTTGTATATAATTAAAAGGACCAATAAAAGCATGGGTACTTGTGCATGCATGAAGCTAGCTGGAGTTTAGTGGAGGGTAGTATTTTGCTTTGTGTTTCTTAAGATTTGCGAAATTGAAATACCAAATGGGAACCAAAGGGAGTGAATTTAGCTAAGACAAAGGTGCAGTTAGCCAGTTAGTACTATTTTTTCTTTTTTCTTTTTCTTTTTCTTTTTTATAAAAATAAGAAATAACTATTCAATCCTCAAAAGAATGACTCAAGCACATTTTTTTTTTTATGAAAATTAAATAGGGTTGTCATAATCAATCTCATTTTCTCACTGTTTGAGATCACTCCAGGGTAAGAATTAATGGAGAAAATATTGTTATGCATTGATGCGCAATTGATAAAATGTGGAGTATTTTTTATTATTTATGTAATAATTAATCCAGTCCCATATTAAAATATGTTGTAATGGAATATAAAGCGAAATGTACGTACTAAATCTTTTGTATGCTCTTGTGATGAAGCAAGATGATCAAATGGTACTTTAGGGTAGAAAATAGTATGAGATTTGGTTTGATCAGCTCGATTCAGAATGTGTCGCGCGTAATTATAAATGGAATAATCTCTTGTGGTGTGGTTGGACTGGAACCAAGACGGCCACACATCATATGAAAACTATGATTTTGTGAATGTGAACTAGAGTAGTAACAATAATACCGGCCACCAACATAATCTTTTGATTAAGTCTGTGGTTTGTGAAGATGTTTAATGATACTTCAACAACAAATTTTAAATTTGATCCAGTCTCAAATCAGGAAGAATTGATACAATTTAACTATTAATAATATTTATTTTGAAACAGATAGAAAAAGTGTCCGACTTTCTTAATGGTAAGAAAATGTAATTCAAACATTATTTTTAGGGCAGACGAAGTATATATGGTTAGAATTTAAGAACGAATAATATTACAATAATAAAGATATTATATGAATGACGGAAAAGTACGATATACTCAAGTTCATCAATTTGAATAGTCCTGCTTGTGTGATGTATTCAAAAGATGACAGCCAACGAACTAGGCAGCCGCTCGTTCACCGAGGAGCGAGACCTCCGACTACGTATCCTGTCGTAGTGGCTATTAGTCGAATTCGCAGAAGTACGAGTCAATCCCAACATTCTCCCACTTGATGAATACTTCTTGATACCCACCACCACTCAAACTTCGCCAAGCTAACTGTTTTAGTTATCAAGTCTGCGTCGTTCACTACTGTGTCAACCTTCTCCAAGATAACCAGTTTCTCATCAACCTTCTCTTTAATAAAGTGATACTGGATATCAGTATGCTTCGATCTTGAGTGGAATGCAGGATTCCTTGCTAAGTGAATAACACTCCGACTGTCACACTTCAACTTTATTGTCTTCTGTTTAAAACCAAGCTCAACACACAACCTGTGAATCCATATTGCTTCCTTACTTGCATGAGTTGACTCAGTAGATGATAAAACAACAACACTTTATTGCTTCTTGCTCATCCAGCTCACAGGACAATCAAACAATTTGAATACATAACCACTTGTTGATATTTTTCTGCTATCAACATGATACATCGATAGACGGTAGAGAGGATAGAAACAATCACAGGAATTGAATATACGTACTTTGCAATCACAAGAATTCACAAAGTATATGATAAATTGACTAAATAGTCAAATATTGCATAAGCCAGGATAATAATGATAAAAAAGTTCCTCTAATTACATCAAAACATCATATAAATACTAAACTACAAACTCAAAAACCTAATTATGAAAGAATTAAGGAAATTACGAAAATGTCCAAAATTGGGAAAACAATTCAGAAGACCAGAACTCCCCTTTCCAGGCCTTTTTGGGCCCCAAACAGCATACATCATGGCCATAGGTGATGAGTTTTGAAAGTCTCGTCGCTAGCTTCGTTTTGATATATTATGGGCCCCGTAACTCCAAACGGGTCAAAAGTTACGCCCAAAACAATATCAACCCTTCCTAAACTGAGATTTCCTTCCTTTTTCGACTTGGTCTCACTGTGTCACAACATCTCCACCCCAATCAGCATCCACATATACTACCACCTCAAAGTTCCTCCCATCTTCTTTACCTCCAAAATGCAATGCAAAATTAAAAGTACCACAAAGATACGTGAAAACTCTTTTGATGGCGATCCAATGATCCTTCTCGGGGTTTGACATATATCTCCTCATTACTCCCACTGCTTGGGCAATATCTGATCTCGTACATACCATTGCATACATTAAACTTCTAACCTTGCTTGCATATGGAATGTGGGCCATCTCTTTCTCTTCTTCTTTAGACTTAGGATACTGATATGCAGATAATTTAGTTCATGTAGCCATATAGGTTCCAACCGGTTTGCAGTCAATCATGCATGTTGAATTTCTTCAACACCCCTTCAATGTATTTCTTCTGCCCTAACACCAATTTTCGATTCTTACAATCCTTGTGTGTGACAACCCCAAAATAGGTCCATTCCATCCAACCCATTCTGAGTCGCCAAATACATGGTACAGAAAACAACTACAACTTTATTAATACAATTGTCGTGCAAGATAAGACAACACTTAAACTGTGAGTTTAAATACAAATATATACCAACTGTGACTCATGTCCCAACCGTGGACAACACCTCATAATGAAACCTTACATAAAGGTATAGTCAAAAAATGTTTTAGAAATTAGAATCTTTGGGAAGTGCTCAAGGAAACCTTCGTACATGGGAGGCCATGCGTATAGGTTATGATAGATATCATATGCCCACAGAATTATCCTTGGTTGACCCAATAAACCCCAAAGAAAAATGAGAAGATTACTATCATATTCTTCCCAATGGTGAGTCTTCTCTTGACATATCATTATGTGACGCCCCCAAAACAGGTCAAATCCACCCAACCTATTCTGAGTCGCCAAATACATGGTACAGAAACAACTACAACTTCATTAATACAATTGTCGTGCAAAATAAGACAACACATAAACTGTGAGTTTAAATACAAATATTGTCTTCTAGACAATATCCACACTCAAATAAGTCCTCATTACAATTATTGATACACTATTTTATAAAATAGTGATGACTACTAAAACAACTGTCTTGAACCATCACTCCACTCCCCTGACTAGTTCCCGCCATATTCTCGTCTCCTGAGAAGAAAAATGGAACAAAAAGGAAAAGGGTGAGCTCAACTAGCCCAGTAAAGAATATTATGACTAAGATAATGTACAACAAATTATCCTTAGTCTTCAACAGGGAAAAATCTGATAGAATACAATAGACAACAAGTTTTAGATCAACAACGGCAGCGGAAACAACAATTCATTAGAAGAGTTAAGTAGAGAATGAAATCTACTATCATCTATGAATTTAAAAGTCCATCATCAATATTTTATCCCTGTAATATCAATCAATATACATCATAAGTCAAATATTCATCTTTTCACTACAGGCCAAAGATATTCATCTGTTGGTCATGTTCATCTCAACACCTGTTCATCTTTACACTACGGGCCAAAGATATTATTCAGAAAATCATTCATCTTTGCACTACAGGCCAAAGATATTCAGTTATATCATCATTTAGGACTGAGGATGATGAAAAATATTTTAAAGAAAAGCGAATCCGAAGGAAACAAAAAAACAAATATTAAGGATTAAATACTTTTAAACAATCCAAGTTCAAAATACTTCATAAATAACCATAGTGGAGTAAAATTCAAGAATGAAGACCAAAACATAGATCCAATCAAAGATAGGAATCATAACGAGACAATCTTGGATACGAAAAGAAAAAATTTAATTTTTTTTTGTGAATAATGTCGTATATCGTGAATAATGCCGATATCGTGAATAAGAACTCAAACACTAAAAGATAAAAATTTCACAAAAAATCATCATGCTTCGTGAATAGTACTCATGAATAATAAGAACTCATGAATAGTAACTCGTGAATAATAACTCATGAATAGTAACTCAAAGCATGAAAAAATTCCAAATTTGATAAAAATTTCAACCAATATTTAAGCATAATGATATTGAAGAAATAATATCATTTTGAAGAAAATAACACCTCTTACCTCCAAAAGATAATCTTACATTTGAATCTGGATATAGTGTTGAAAGAACTTGCATAGATATAGCAATACTCAAAGTACTAAAATACTCACAAGAATACGCTCGATAATATAGAGAGAAATAGAGAAAACTTGAGTTTAAGTGCGATTTTCAATTCTAACCCAAGACCCTATTTATAGAAATTGCTTAGAACACAAAAGCGTAAAATTTATTAAAATAATTTTATTTAATAAAAATTCAAGCCCACCACCCAAGAATCAATTTCAATAATTCACATGCTAACCTTCTAGAAAAAAATAAGAAAAACGTTTTCATAAAATAAATAATTAAAACTTCCAAAAATCAATTATTTCAGAATTTCGAAACTTCAATAATTCATAATAAATATCCCTTTTATCAGAAAATTCGAATCTCGCAACTTTTTTATAGGAAATTCAATTCTCTACAACTTTACAAAAGAAAGTTTTTTCAAATTCCAAACAGAAATTGACTGAAATCCATATACGGACGATGTTACAGGCTATAATCAAATTTTAGTCAAGAAATGGGGTCCACCGACACACAAAACATGTGTTAATCATTTAATGCAACAAAAATACTCTTTCTCCTCATATACTTATATATCCCACATTCATTGTAAAAATATCATCATTAATATATTATTAAAATAATATATTTAAATGAATTATTTTATCAGAAAAAGATAAATATTAATTTTTAACAACTGTTACATTAAAAATTCTCTCCATCTATATCCACATAAAATCAATATTTTCCTCATCATATAAATCAATAATTAATTATTCACAAATAATATTACAGAATCACAATCTTGTGAACTGGTAGTTCTCCGGAAAAGAGGGGCTTTCCCATAAGAATTTCTCCTTACTGGCGCGCAATTAGGTGACCAAACCTCTCTTTAGACAGAACTTTCTAGACATTGCCAATAATATTTTCTAATAATATTATTCAGATAATATGAATTATTGCTTTCGATAATGGAAAATAATTGTGTAGTACAATTATTGAAACAACGATAATATAAAATATCAACGCAAAGAATTATTGAATCAATAAAATAAAATAATCGAATAAATAATTCATAATAGTTATTGAGTAGTGCCTTCTTACGTAAGAATCAATAATTGGTGCAATCTGGTAATCTTTCTTGTGCAACAATAGCAGATTCACGTGTGTTTTAACCATCGGGTATTCCAACAAAGATTAATGAATAACTACTTCTGCTTATTTATAAACAACTTATACTTGTCGTTTTCTTCATCCAATCGCTTTTCGTTATGGGCCCACACAAGGCTACCGTCGCATTTAATATTCCCAACAAGTAAGAATATTCCACGACCAAACGAATATTCTCCAGCAACAATGAGTATTTTATAACCACTTGCTTATTTAAAATATTTGCGCATTTTACTCATAACTAACCACATTAATCAAATCAACCCCTTACTATTTCAAAATAATAATTAGAGAAATTAAATCTTTATTTATAAAAAATTGGGGTCTTACACATTATCTCCACTGTCTCTAATTGGGAATTATACTCCAAACAAACACCAAGATTATATAGGTAGTGCTTGTAAATATACTCAGCAAGTGGATGAGCACAACCATGTCTTATGATGACACGAGGTGATATGTCATTAGACATCTTGTATGATAGCCGCATTCGAATTTGTGACTCTACGAGTCACAAATTGGAAGCTCTTTTTATATTCCTCGCTCCATTCGAATTTTGTATCTCTACGAGTCAGCTGAGTTAATGGAGTAGCGATTCGAGAAAATCTGTGACACCCCCAAAACAGGTATACATCACCCATTCTGAGTCGCCAAATACATGGTACAGAAACAACTACAACTTCATTAATACAATTGTCGTGCAAAATACGACAACACATAAACTGTGAGTTTAAATACAAATATTGTCTTCTAGACAATATCCACACTCAAATAAGTCCTCATTAAAATTATTGATACACTATTTTACAAAATAGTGAGGACTACTAAAACAACCTGTCTTGAACCATTACTCCACACCCGACTAGTTCCCTGTTATATTTCTCGCCTCTCACGAGAAAGAAAAATGGAACAAAAAGGAAAAGGGTGAGCTCAACTAGCCCAGTAAAGAATATTATGACTAAGATAATGTACAACAAATTATCCTTAGTCTTCAACAGGAAAAAATCTGATAGAATACAATAGACAACAAGTTTTAGATCAACAAGCTGCAAATGAAACAACAATTCATTAGAAGAATTAAGTAGAGAATGGAATCTACTATCATCCATGAATTTAAAAGTCCATCCTCGATATTTTATCCTCAGAACATCAATCAATATACATCTTGAATCAAATAGTCATCTTTGCACTTCTGAGCCAAAAGATATTCATCATTAGTTATGTTCATCTCAACACTGTTCATCTTTGCACTACGGGCCAAAGATATTCATCGATTAATCATGTTCATCTAAACACTGCTCATCTTTTGCACTACGGGCCAAATATATTCATTATAAAATCATTCATCTTTGCACTACTGAGCCAAAGATATTCGATTATATCATCATTTTGGACCCAGGATGATGAAAATATTTTAAAGAAAACGAATCTAGTGAAACAAAAGAACAAATATTAAGGATTTGTACTTTACACAATCCAAGTTCAAAAATACTTCATAAATAATCAGAGTGGAGTAAAATTCAAGAATGAAGACAAAAACATAGATCCAATCAAAGATAGGAATCATAACAGACGATCTTGGACACAGAAAAGAAAATTTAATTTTTCTGTGAATAGTGCCGTATTCGTGAATAGTGCCGTATAAGTGAATAGTGCCGTATACGTGAAAAGTAACTCCGACACCAAAAGATAGAAATTTCACAAAAAACATCATCATGCTTCGTGAATAGTACTCGTGAATAGTAACTCGTGAATAGTAATCCCGACATGAAAAAGTTTCAAATTTGATAAAAAGTTCCAACCAATATTTTGACATAATGATATTGAAGAAATAATATCACTTACGAAGAAAATAACATCCCTTACCTCAGAAAGAATAGTACTTCTGACGGGAATACTGGATATAGTGTTGAAAGAACTTGCACCATATAGCAATACTCAAAGTACTAAAATACTCACAAAAATACGCTCGATATATGGAGAGAGAAAGAGAGAGAAAACTTGTATTTCTGGTGTGATTTTCAATTCTAACTTAAGCACCCTATTTATAGAAAATTGCTTAGAACACCAAAGCAGAAAATTTAATATAATAATAATATATTTATAAAATTGTCAAGCCCACCTTAGACCAACTGAAATCAGCCCATTCTTATCACATGTTGAGCCCACTAAATTGCAAAAAAACGTTTTTCATAAAATAAATAATTAAAACTTCCAAAAATCAATTATTCTGGAATTTTGGAACTTTAATAATTCATAATAAATAGCCCATTTGTCAGAAAATTCGAATCTCGCCAAATTTTATAGGAAATTCAATTCTCTACAACTTTGCAGAAGAAAGTTTTTCCAAATTCTAAACAGAAATTGACCGAAATTCAAAAACGGGTGATTTTACAAGTTATAATCAAATTTCAGTCAAGAAATGAGGTCCACCGACACACAAAACATGTGTTAATCATTTAATGCAAGAAAAATACTCTTTCTCTTCATATACTCATATATCCCATATTCATTATAAAAATATCATCATTATTATATTATAGTAATATAATAAAATATTATTTTATCGAAAAGATAAAATATCAATTTTAACAATTGTCACTTTAAAAATTTTCTCCATCTATATCCATATAAAATCAATATTTTCCTTATCATATAAATCAATAATTAATTATTCATAAATAATATTACGTAATCACAATCTCGTGATCGGTAGTTCCTCGAAAGAGAGGCTTTCCAATAAGAATTTCTCTTCTTTGGCGTGCAATTAGGTGACCAAACCTCTCTTTGAAGCGAACTTTCTAGACATTGCCAATAATGTTTTCTAATAATATTATTCAAATAATATGAATTATTAGCTCGATAATGGAAAATCTTGTGTAGTTACAATTATTGAAACAAGAGAGTAATATAAAAATCAACGAAGCAATTATTGAATCAATAAAATAAAATCTTGAACCGCAATTACTACGGTATAATTATTGAGTAGTGCCCTTTTACGTAAGAATCAATAATTGGTGCAATACCGTATCTTCTTCGCAAGTAACAACGCGTATTCATCGTGTTTTAACCACCGGGTATTCCAATAATATTAATGATAAGAATAATCATGGCAATTATTTATAAACAACTTATACTTGTCGTTTTCTTCATCAAATCGCTTTCCGGTTGTGGGCTACACATAAGGCGTCTGTCGTATTTAATATTCCTCTCGACATTAAGAATATTCCACGACCAAAAAGAATATTCTCCGACAACAATGAGTATTTTATAACCACTTGCTTATTTAAAAATATTTGCGCATTTTACCCATAACTAACCACATTAATCAAATCAACCCCTTACTATTTCAAAATAATAATTACAGAAATTAAATCTTTATTTATAAAAAGTTGGGGTCTTACAAAATCTTTCCACGAATCTCCGATAATAACTAACTAAGCCTAGAAAGCTACGTATTTCAATTACTGACTTAGGTTGCTCTCAACTATAACTCATATCCCAATCTTGGATAGCACGTCACAATGGTACCTATCAGTTTACTATCACACAAATATGGCATCCCCTACGGAGAGTCTGGCTTCGGTGCATTTCACAAAGGAAGTCACCAGATAAAGGCTCGGGTACAAACTTCTACAGTTGAATTTTTAACTCCTGAAGTTCAATAGGAGCTATGAGAATATCAATAGTCTTCATCAGTAATAAATCAGAGATTTAAAACATATGGTAGATGATAAAACTTTTCAACCATAGTTGCAGCGGAACGAGCAATCCATTAGAAGAGTCAAATAGACCATAAAGTCTATTATCTTCTCCATGTTAAAAGTCCACCAACAATGTTTTATCCCGTAATTTCAATCAACAATTCCTGTCCACAATCATATGTATAACTCATAATCGTAATTGTTGTTCTAAATTTCTCTTCGCATCCAGGACGAAGATAATTTTCATCACCTGAAACATCAAAGATCTTGGTTATACCAAATCACATTGCACTACGGGCCAAAGATATTCATCAACAGTTCATCTTTGCATTACAGGTCAAAGATATTCAACAACAGGTCATCTTTGTACTACGGGCCAAAGATATTCAACAACAGGTCATCTTTGCACTACATGCCAAAGATATTCAACAACATGTCATCTTTGCTTTTACAAAGCGAAAGATATTCATATATCAAAGAAATACATAATCATTTCAGAATTTATATAAACCATAATTATAACCATGTTGATCAATTCACCTTTCCACTTAAGCTAAAGATATTCAATTATAAATTCAATGGTCATGATCATACGGTCAACAATTCATCTTTGCACTCTCGCCAAAGAGAACCCATAGTCACGATCATACCAATAATCTACCCATCTTTACACTCAAGTCAAAGAGAAATATCATCATTAGGGTTATAAAATGTTATATATGATAATAAAATCAATATAATCAATACATAGTTTTAATCTCGGTAATATTCATAAATCAACTATAATTTGGTTAGAAAAAGAAACCAATTTTTTAGTGAATAGTACCGTGAATAAGAACTCATGAATAATACTCAAAATCGTGAATAGTAAATCGTTAATAATAACTCGTAAATAGTAACTCATGAATAGTAACTCGTAAATAGTAACTCATAAATAGTACTAATCCCGATATGAAAAAGTTTTAAATTTGATAAAAAGTTCAAACCAATATTTCAACATAATGATATTGAAGAAATAATATCACTTACGAAGAAAATTACATCCCTTTCAATCCCTTAAAATCCCGTACCTTAAAGAGCAGTACTTCTGACTGGAATAACGCTGAACGAACTTACACCGTATAACAATACTCAAGATATCAAAATACTCACAAGAATACACTCGATAATATAGAGAGAGAAATAGAGAGAAAACTTCAGTTTCTGGTGTGATTTTCAATTCTAACCTAAGCACCCTATTTATAGGAAAATATTTAGAACACCAAAGTAGAAAATTTAATAAAATATTATATTTATATAAAAAATTTCCTACGCCTCTTTGAATTCAGATTTCAACATGTTTAACAACCCACTAATCATTAAAAAAACGTTTTTCTTGAATAAAACAATTAAAACTTCCAAAAATTAATTATTCTGGAACTTCGGAACTTCAATAATTCATAATAAATAGCCCTTTTATCAAAAAATTCGAATCTCGTGACTTCTTATAGGAAATTCATTTCTCTACAACTTTGCAGAAAAAAGTTTTTCCAAATTCCAAACAAAAATTGACCGAAATCCACATACGGACGATTTTACAAGCTATAATCAAATTTCAGTCAAGAAATGGGGTCCACCGACACACAAAACATGTGTTAATCATTTAATGCAACAAAAATACTCTTCCTCTTCATATACTTATATATCACACATTCCTTGTAAAAATATCATCATTATTATATTATAATAATATAATAAAATATTATTTTATCAGAAAAGATAAAATATCGATTTTCAACAATTGTCACTTTAAAAAAATTTTCTCCATCTATATTCACATAAAATGAATATTTTTCTTATCATATAAATCAATAATTAATTATTCACAAATAATATTACAGAATCACAATAATGACAACTGAGGCGGTTCCCAAAAAGAGGGCTTTCCAATAAGAATTTTTCTTTCTGGCCAATGCGCAATTAGGTGACCAAACCTCTCCTTAGACAGAACTTTCTAGACATTGCCAATAATGTTATCTAATAATATTATTCAGATAATATAAATTATTGCTTCGATAATGGAAAATACTATGTAGTGACAATGATTAAAACAACAATAATATAAACCATCAATATAGCAATTATTGAATCAATAAAATAAAATATTGAACAGTAATTACTGTAAAAATTATTGAGTAGTGCCTTCTTACGTAAGAATCAATAATTGGTGCAATAACGCGTATTACTGTGTTTTAACCACGGGGTATTCCAACAGTGTTAACGGTAACAATTACACCGTTATTTGTAAACAACTTATACTTGTCATTTTCTTCATCCAATCGCTTTCCGTTATGGGGCCCACAAAAGGTCATGGCTGTCGTCTTTAATATTCTCCACGCAAAGAAATATTCCACGACCAAACGAATATTCCCCGACAACAATGAGTATTTTTATAACCATTTGCTTATTTTAAAATATAATTCATATATCACCCTTAACTTTAAACTTTTATCAATTTAACCATTTACTGAATAGTAATTATAAGAAAAAATTGAATACTTTTATTTCATAAAATTCGGGGTCTTACAATCTCCCCTCCTTATGAAATTTCGTCCTCGAAATTTACGTACCTGGTATTTCAAAGAGTTGAAAATACCTTGCTTTCATTTCAGATTACATCTTTTCGTCATCATGATTTCTCCATTGCTTTCATCTCCTATATTTCGAGATATCATTCTGAATACGACTTCAAAATAAAGGTTAATTTAACAAATTAACATATCACATAATATCCCGATATTATGACCGACCAACAAATAAGCTTAAGTAGACACACTAATGAAGGATTTACTCATCTCTCCTCCTAGTTCTAATCCAGATCTTCGCGGAGATCATATCCCTAAGCTCTCGATACCAAATATGACTCATGTCCCAACCATGGACAAAGACCTCACGATGGTACTTTCGGTTTGCCCGCAGAATCGGCGTCCCCACGAAAAAGTCCGGCTTTTGTGCATCCCCCATCAACAAGAAGTCACCAAAGAAAGAGGCTCTCGGCTTTTACTTATAAATCGATACCAACCGTGATAACCCCCAAAACAGTCCATTCCATCCAACCCATTCGAGTCGCCAAAATACATGGTACGTAAAATAACTACAACTTTATTAATACAATTGTCGTGCAAGATAAGACAACACTTAAACCGTGAGTTTAAATACAAATATATACCAATCGTGAATCATGTCCCAACCGTGGACAACACCTCATAATGACACCTTATATAAAGGTATAGTCAAAAACTGTTTTAGAAATTAGAATCTTTGGGAAGTGCTCAAGAAAACCTTCGATACGTGGGAGGCCATGCGTCTAGGTTATAATAGATATCATATAGCCCGCAGAATTATCCTTGGTTGATTGAATAGACCCCAAAGAAAACGAGAAGATTACTATCATATTCTTCCCAATGGTGAGTCTTCTCTTGACATATCATTATCTCCACTGTCTCTAATTAGGAATTATACTCCAAACAAACACCAAGATTATATAGGTAGTGCTTGTAAATATACTCAGCAAGTGGATGAGCACAACCCTGTCTTATGATGACACGAGGTGGTATGTCATTAGACATCTTGTATGATAGTGGCAAAACACCCTTCTAACGTTGGGTTCGCCTCACCCTAGTTGATTCACCAAATATAACTACTAAATGATGACCACTGTTCTATTCCCATGTTATCCCCCGCTCGACCCAGCTACACTTTTATTACCTGAAAGGAATTATGAAGCAAAAGGATGAGCACAACTAGTTCAGTAAAGAATATTATGACTGAAGATAAATAAATTATCAATAGTCTTCATCAGTAATTAATCAGAGATTTAGAACATATGGTAGATGATAAAACTTTTCAACCATAGTTGCAGCGGAACGAGCAATCCATTAGAAGAGTCAAATAGACCATAAAGTCTATTATCTTCTCCATGTTAAAAGTCCACCAACAATGTTTTATCCCTGTAATATCAATCAACAATTCCTGTCCACAATCACATGTATAACTCATAATCGTAATTGTTGTTCTAAATTTCTCTTCGCATCCAGGACAAAGATAATTTTCATCACCTGAAACATCAAAGATCATGGTTATACCAAATCACAGTTCCTGTTCATAATCATACTAATAAATTAATCTTTGCACTACGGGCCAAAGATATTCATCAACAGTTCATCTTTGCATTACAGCCAAAGATATTCAACAACAGGTCATCTTTGCACTACGGGCCAAAGATATTCAACAACAGGTCATCTTTGCACTACAGGCCAAAGATATTCAACAACATGTCATATTTGCACTACAGGCCAAAGATATTCAACAACAGGTCATCTTTGCACTACATGCCAAAGATATTCAACAACATGTCATCTTTGCACTACAGGCCAAAGATATTCATATCTCAAAAAAATACATAATCATTTCAGAATTTATATAAACCATAATTATAACCATGTTGATCAATTCACCTTTCCACTTAAGCTAAAGATATTCAATTATAAATTCAATGGTCATGATCATACCAGTCAACAATTCATCTTTGCACTACTGGCCAAAGAGAACCTATAGTCACGATCATACCAATAATCTACCCATCTTTACACTCAAGTCAAAGAGAAATATCATCATTAGGGTTATAAAAATGTTATATATGATAATAAAATCAATATAATCAATACATAGTTTTAATCTCCAGAGTAATATTCATAAATCAACTATAATTTGGTTAGAAAAAGAAACCAATTTTTTAGTGAATAGTACCCGTGAATAGTAACTCATGAATAGTACTCCGTCGTGAATAGTAAATCGTGAATAATAACTCGTAAATAGTAACTCATGAATAGTAACTCGTAAATAGTAACTCATAAATAGTACTAATCCCGATATGAAAAAGTTTTAAATTTGATAAAAAGTTCAAACCAATATTTCAACATAATGATATTGAAGAAATAATATCACTTACGAAGAAAATAACATCCCTTTCAATCCCTTAAAATCCCGTACCTTAAAGAGCAGTACTTCTGACTGGAATAACGCTGAACGAACTTACACCGTATAACAATACTCAAGATATCAAAATACTCACAAGAATACACTCGATAATATAGAGAGAGAAATAGAGAGAAAACTTCAGCTTTACGGTGTGATTTTCAATTTAACCCAAAGACCCTATTTATAGGAAAATATTTAGAACACCAAAGCGTAAAATTTAATAAAATATTATATTTATATAAAAATTTCCTACGCCTCTTTGAATTGATTTCAACATGTTTAACAACCCACTAATCATTAAAAAAACGTTTTCTTGAATAAAACAATTAAAACTTCCAAAAATTAATTATTCTGGAACTTCGGAACTTCAATAATTCATAATAAATAGCCCTTTTATCAGAAAATTCGAATCTCTCGATTTTTTATAGGAAATTCAATTCTCTACAACTTTGCAGAAGAAAGGTTTTCCAAATTCCAAACAAAAATTGACCGAAATCCACATACGGACGATATTACAGGCTCTAATCAAATTTCAGTCAAAAAATGGGGTCCACCGACACACAAAACATGTGTTAATCATTTAATGCAATAAAAATATTTTTCCTCCTCATATACTTATATATCACACATTCTTTGTAACAATATCATCATTATTATATTATAATAATATAATAAAATATTATTTTATCAGAAAAGATAAAATATCGACTTTCAACAATTGTCATTTAAAAAAAATTTCTCCATCTATATCCACATAAAATGAATATTTTTCTTATCATATAAATCAATAATTAATTATTCACAAATAATATTACAGAATCACAATAATGACAACCAGGCAGCTTCTCGGAAAGAGGGGCTTTTCAATAAGGATTTCTCTCTTCTCTGGCAATGAATTAGAGACCAAACCTCTCCTGTATGTAATTTTCTAGACATTGCCAATAATGTTATCTAATAATATTATTCTTAAAATATGAATTATTGCTTCGATAATGAAAAATACTATGTAGTGACAATGATTAAAACAACAATAATATAAACTATCAATGTAGCAATTATTGAATCAATAAAATAAAATATTGAATAATAATTATCATAATAATTATTGAAGTAAGGCCTTCTTACGTAAGAATCAATAATTGGTGTAATATCGTATCTTCTTTATCTTGACAACGCGTATTCATGTGTTTTAACCACCGGATATTCCAACAAGATTAATCTGGTAATAATTACGCCAGTTATTTGTAAACAACTTATACTTGTCGCTTTCTTCATCCAATCGCTTTTTTTAGTTATAGGGCCCACAAAATCACCATCGTCAGCATTTAATATTCCAGAAGCAATAAGAATATTCCACGACCAAACGAATATTTCCCGACAACAATGAGTATTTTATAACCACTTGCTTATTTTAAAAAGAAAATCATATATCACCCTTAACTTTAAACTTTTATCAATTTAACCATTTACTGAATAGTAATTATAAGAAAAAATTGAATACTTTTATTTCATAAAATTCGGGTCTTACACTGTGTATATGCATACTCAAGATGAAATTTGCTGGCCTAAGATCCTTCATTTCAAACTGCTTTGCCAACAAACCTTTCTTGTGATCATGAGCAATAATTATGCTGGTAGAGCAATAAGTGTCATTAAAACATGTTGCTAAATGTGTATTTTCTCTAACAACATAAATATTGGTTTGACATTATCATCTGTGCTAGTTTTCTGAAACAGAGGATAATAAATAGAGCATAAATAGTTAGTTTCCACCAAAGATCTTTGGGAGAGTTATTCATCAATTGCTGAATACATAACTAGCTGGCACAACATTGCCTTCATTTGATGTAAACTAAAACCAAATAGCTACTACCACTAATTCTAAGGTTACTGATCAACTAAGACAAAGTTGTCTTGAGATCAAGTTGTAGGCTTTTCAATAATGTAATAGTCTCAAATGCTATATAAAGTTCCATCTCCCTTTCCCTCCCTTTACAGTTCACAAATTGAGATGCTGAAATTAGTGCATAACCCGCAAGTTTGTTCAAAAGAGATGAATTTAATTACTTCTAACCTTTGAAACCAACAATTTGTTTGAAAGTGATGCACAACTAAAATAGCATCAAAGTGGAAAAAGAAAAGAAAAGCATGCTTACCTTAAATTGGATAATGAAGTCCACATTTCATAAACTTGATGATCAGGTTCTCCCTCCATGTGAGAGTGGGTCTCCTGAACTTGAAAAGAATCAAACTGAAAAAGGAAAAAAAAATGGAAATCTGTCTCAAAATAAGAAAGAATCAACATATATAGTAAGAGAGTATTTCATACACTAGATCAAATGTAGGGTGCTCATTGACCCTTCATCAGTCTCATGATATTGCTGCCAGTTAATTTGAGAAATGTATGAAGTTCCAATAATATGAGATCCATTATGCAGGAACAGGGAAGAACTTTTTGTTAGAAAAACGAAAAATAATAGCGAAGAGAAATCTAAAGAAAAACAAACAAGCAAGACACAATTTTACATGATTCGTCCAAACGTTGGGTTACTCTATGGTCAGTAACAAGTCAATCTCACTATCTAAAAAAATCGTATATAATGCAGTGCATGATCCAAGGAACACATCTCCTTCACTGTCTCCAAATGACTCAAGACGGGTCGATTTTACTATTTTATCCGGAGCTGCTGCACTAAGAAATAGAGTTTTGATTATGTAGATAAATTTAGTTGATATCCTAATATTTTATGATATATTTGATACAATGGGTCTACTTTATAATCCTACTCAATCTGATGTATTGATATACATTCTCCATTTAAAATTCTCTAAAATGACATTTTAAACAGGAGAGCAAATCTTCTGTCCACAAATTCTTCAATTCTTTATTAATTCATTTAAATTATGACACCTAGTCTCTTACTTAATATTAATTAATTCTAAAATTAAATAAAAAAACATGTGTCAAAATTTAAGTGAGGGGACACAAGAAAAATTGAGAATTTGGAGACAGATGATCTGCTCTCTTTAAACAGTAACGCAAGGGGTATAATATTTATTGTAGAACCATATATAGAATATCTTTAGGGCAGATATTGTGATGCAGGAAAACATGCACAAAGGTCTTGACTCAATTAAAATGCAAGGGTCCAATGTACAATAAAAAATACTCCATACTTACAATTTAGATACAATTTTTAAAAAAGAAAAATTGGATTTTTGTTAATGCATTAAAGCCTGTTAATTAACATATTTATTGCAAATATATCACTTGTTAGAAATTTTCATCGAATTAAAGTCAGTAATTTAATACTCTCTCCCTCCCATATGTGATGTTTTAAAGTTGTGCAGAAGAATTAAGAAAATGATTATATAACATTAAATATAAGGGAAAAATGTATGTACACAATCAGAGTATGCTGCTGGCGATTACGACGACGGTTTGTTGAAATATATAATGGTTTAACCTGTCATACCATATGTTATTCTCTCATACGACGGGTGAACCGTTGCCATAACCCGACAGCTGTGTAAATATATATAGCCCTAAATATAATATTAATTGTCTATAATACCTTTAAATCTCCATAATTACCATATTTACCTTATACTCTCCCTCATCTGTAACATTTTTTCATGAGGGATAATTTAAAAGAAATTATAATCAATTCTCATAGATTATATAAAACAACTAATAATTTGAAAAAATAAAAATCATCTAAAACGTCCTCCAAGGGACGGAGGGAGTATATACATTAAAGTTGTCAATGATTTTCGACATTGAATAATATTTATCATTAATTGCCAATAAAGCAATAAAGATTTTGCAGTTATTTACTCACCATATCTTCAAGGTGTAATTGCTTTAAATACCGATCGAGCAACCAAACTGCCATTCTATTCATCCAAGTTTCTCACTCAAAGATATCCATGGCAGTTTCAAAATTCTTCAAGGCTAATTTGGCTCTATTTTGTATCGTCCTTGTTTCTCTTTGGGCTCTTTATGAATGTAAGTCATTTTGAAACGAAAGAAAAGTGTAATATAAAAATATTTATTTGTCACATGCATGCATATATACATGTAATTTCTCCTTCTAACAAATTTAATGTTTGAATATATATATATATATACAGGTAAGGATCTTAAGAATGAGAGAGAAGTTGATGGTGCTAGTTTGGACTCAAGAGCTGATTTCCATGTGTTAGAACATAGTTGTCTTAGAATGATAGTGAATGGGAAGGAGAAGTGGTATTGCTGTGGTGGTAGCTGGGACACTTTCGTTGATTGTCAGGAATATTGCCTTTGTTAAAAGAAATTTAAATGGAAATAAATTTTAGCTACCTTATTTATGTATGTACCATGGTTCAAAGATGCATAATTTGTACCAGGCTATTATATATATATATATATATATATATATATATCAATTATTATATATACGATCATATAAGTAATAGTAGATCAAAAGGACACCAAATTATGATGTGCAAAAATGGGATGAAAGAAAGAGAGAGAGCCAGAGAGAGTAGTGAACATCCTTAATCACATATATGAAGAAAATAAGTTATTCACAATAGAGTAAAAATGAGTACACATACATAGCTCTCAGTGTCATTCGATTTTCAAGTAAAAAAGATTCTTCCATCATAAAAAATCTAAAATTAGACAAAATGAATGCACATGTCAAGTTGGATAGTTAAAATTTCTAATTGAAATAAACGAAAAAGATAATAGCTAGAAGATATCAAACCTTTCTATATTTAATTGTGAAAAACTTCCTTAAAAACTACATTCTTTATAGTATTGTATGTTTTTCCATCCTTGTCACAAATTAACATTCGGGTGGGGAAAAGTTTCATTTTAGGCACGTGAAATCATTCAGTCTATTCAATTTACTATATAATGAAATTATTTAGTCTATTCCATTTACTAATTTTTTTAATATATATGTTTATGTTAATATTAAAATATCCAGTTATAAGAAGGGTAAAAAAAAATAGTATTGCCCAAAGTATACATGTTTTATAAAATTAAAATACAACAATTATTTAATAAGATAGTGAACTAATTATATATCGAGAAAGGATCAAGAGCACTCTCTTTATCTAGTATTTCTCTTTAAATAATATTTTTTTATTAAAATTACGTCGTTTTGGAGATTTTTAAAAGAACGTGGTCCCATTTGCTTTACTTTTATTTACAAAAATGCCCCCCGCAACCCCACTTATTTTTTAAAATAATTTTCAAAACGACGTAGTTTTAATAAAGGAATTCTATTTAAGAAATACTAAATAAGAGAAGTGCTATTGATCCTTTCTCATTATATACCTATATATATAATATAAAAGAAAAAGCATGATTTACTTTTAACTTTGTAATTATTAAAAGTAGTTCTTCATTTATACTTGTTAGAATTTGAAAAGACAAACCTACCGAAAAAATAACTGAATTCTTATCAAGCCATATACACTCATTCTTTGTATCAAAACTATTCAACTTTCAAAAAATTAACCAAAATATCCCAAATTTTATCATATTTTTATATACACGTCAATTTTATCTAATTGTTTAAAAAATAGAATAAATAACGCTAAAAATCAACAAACTTTCATATAAGTCAAGAAAGATGACTTATTTTCATTTCCTTTTTTTTCACGGACGTTATATAGTTGATCGTCAACAAATAATAATGTGGGTAATATTACTTGGATTAATTCCACTTACTTTAATTGCCATCTCTCCCACAGCATTGGGATTCTCAAGTTAGGGTTTATGAAATTAAAATTAGAATTAAATTAAGAATTGAAGCTTACCCATGTTGAATCAACGTGAAATCAGTGGATACTCCATACTTAGAAAAATTGGATTTTTGTTAATGCATTAAGGCCTGTAACTTAACATATTTATTGCAAATATATCACTTGTTAGAAATTTTCATCGAATTAAAGTCAGTAATTTAATACTCTCTCCCTCCCATATGTGATGTTTTAAAACTGTGCACAATAATTAAGAAAATAATTGTATAATATTAAATGTAAGGGAAAAATGTATGTACACAATTGTGTAGTACACATTCGGCTATGACGACGGTTTTTTGGGCTATAGCTACGGTTTCACCATTCGCGCCATAGCTATTCTGGGCTACGGCGATGGGTAATAATTGCCATAGCCCGACTGTGTAATACACAGCTGTGTATATACATATAGCCCTAAATATAATATTAATTGTCTATAATATCCTTAAATATCTATAATTACCATACTTATCTCATACTCTCTCTTATTTGTAACATTTTTTCATGAGGGGTAATTTAAAAAAAATTATAATTAATTCTCATAGATTATATAAAACGACTAATAATTTGAAAAAATAAAAATCATCTAAGAGTATATACATTAAAGTTGTCCATGATTTTGGACGTTGAATAATATTTATCATTAATTGCCAATAAAGCAATAAAGATTTTGCAGTTACTCACCATATCTTCAAGGTGTAATTGCTTTAAATACCGATCGAGCAACCAAACTGCCATTCTATTCATCCAAGTTTCTCACTCAAAGATATCCATGGCAGTTTCAAAATTCTTCAAGTCTAATTTGGCTCTATTTTGTATCTTCCTTGTTTCTCTTTGGGCTCTTTATGAATGTAAGTCATTTTGAAACGAAAGAAAAGTGTAATAAAATATTTATTTGTCACATGCATGCATATATACATGTAATTTCTCCTGCTAACAAATTTAGTGTTTGTATATATATATATATATATATATATATATATATATATATATATATATATATTCAGGCAAGGATCTTAAGAATGAGAGAGAAGTTGATGGTGCTAGTTTGGACTCGAGCTGATTTCCATGTGTTAGAAACAGTGGTGGTACATAGTTGTCTTAGTAAGATAGTCAATGGGAAGGAGAAGTTGTATTGCTGTGGTGGTAGCTGGGACACTTTCGTTGATTGTCAGAAATATTGCCCTTGTTAATAGAAATTTAAATGGAAATAAATTTTAGTTACCTTATTTATGTATGTACCATGGTTCAAAGATGCATATTTTGTACCAGGCAATTATATATATATATATATATATATATATATATATATATATATATATATATCAATTATTTTCGTTGAAGATAATTCAAAACAATTTTCATAATTTGCTATTGTTTTTGATGAAATTTCAACTTTGGTCTATATTATCGAAGGGGCCGATTACAAAACTATTACATCATATTGACACTGAATTCGATAATATAAACGTTAATATTTCAATTTTTGTAATATTATAACTAATGTTTTATTTTTATTTTTTGTAAAATTGTCTTTTCTTATAAATTTTGATCAGAATTAGTCAATCAAGTGCATATCGCATAGATATATTTAAGTGTAGAAATAGCCAATTTGTAAACTAATATCAATTATTTTCATTGAAGATAATTAAAGCAAAATTCATAGTTTACTATTGATTTGTTACGAAATTTCAACTTTTGTTTACAAAATCAATTTTTATAAGCCTTTTTTTTAATTATACGTTAAAAATATTCTCGAATCAATTTATGTGTTAATCGAGACTAAATCACTTTCCCGAACACTTACAAATTTATATGCCTTAAAAACATACTTGTATACATATTAGATGGCATGAATTGTGGATTGCAATTCGAGTCAAAACCAATCGAAAACCTGCCCGATTGTATTTTTCCCAAGCCAATGGCTTGTCTTGTGTAGTTTTTGGGAAAACTTGAAAAGAATGGGCTGAAATACAAAATTAAGTTATGCAATTAATACTGATATATAATATAGGGATGATATGAAAAATTATGTCATTAATATTTTTTTGAAATCTACAAAGGATAAATAAAAATAAATAAATTTCACTCTCTAAATCCACAATTAAAAAGGAATGGAGGGATTATATGTTTGAAAAACATTACATCTTTAAGATAAAATCAATGGGTTAAAGTTGGAGACTATAATTTGAGGTTTATTTATTTATTTTTGTAATATTGTTGATTTTAAGTTTTAAATTCTTAGTCAATTTAGTTTCCTTTTGTGTGTGTCCATATTATCCCTTAATATAAGTCTTTTAAGAATTTTAAGTACACATTAATTACTTAGTTTCTAATATTACCTCAAGTATTAAATATAATTTTAATTCTCTTACTATTTTTTGTCCAATAAATAATATTCTCTTTTCTTAATACAAGGACAATATAGACAATTGATATTATATTTAATGTTATACAATTATTTTCTTAATACGTGTGCACAAATCTAAAACGACTTATATTAAGTTACGGATGGAGTATCATATTTTAGATTTCAAATCCACTATAATTATAAGTTTAACCATAAAATAATGTCATGATCCATTGTTAAATTCATCTATTATCATTTATTTTCATATTGATTTTGAATAAGAAAATTATTGATATAGTAACATTGACGGTAGATCATATCCATCATATATATACGGTCATCTCCTCCAGCGAATATTAAAGAACAAATCAAAAATAAACCGGCCCAACTATTTTTTTGTTTGTATGCTTGCCAATTTCGATACGGCCTGAATGTCCCTCATTTGTTTTCTTCTTCGTGAATGGGAATTTTCGGGCAGCATTTTCTTCTTCCACTTACTTTCCTACGTCTCTTTATTTTTGTTCATTTTCTGTCTTTTATAGATTTTTCTTATATTTTTTCAAATGCTAATTATGATGTTCTTTTTTTTGTGTTGCAAAAGCATTGGTCCAAGTACATCTCATGTTTATATGAGAGCTTCCAGGGAGGGGTTAATCATATACATATTTTCATAAAATGACTTTGTCATTTTTTTTAATAACATTTAACTATACGGAGCATGCAAAAATATGAAAAAATTAATGTAAGTTGAAGTTTTGCAACACTATTATATAACTTTATAAAATGAATATTTTTTACGACTTAGATTTATTGAACTTTCATTATTAGTACTTGTCTCCAGACTCTCCACACGCGCTACGCGCGTGAGAAAAAAAATTACAGAAGGAAAAAAAATTATGTGACAAATAAAATTACAAATAAAAAAAATAGAAAAAGAGAGGAAAGTAGTATAAAATATGGTGCGACCCAATTACACCAAAAAACGGTTAAAAAAAGTTTGACGCTTTATAATATAGATAAATTTGTTGATAGACATCACCGAGTCATATAAAAATTATTAATTTCAAATATTTTTATATGTTCTTTATATTCCTACGTTTGGATTTATCTTACAAAAAAAAAATTCTTAAAATTAACGTATCAATTCTATGGGGTATACTATTTAGAGAGTATAACCCTTTTTAATTTTATGCATTCAACAAATTATATGCTTAAAACCCAAATAAAAATCTTCTACTAATGTCATATAATCTCTCAAAGTCGATTTTTGATTCTAAAACTCCTTAAAATTCGCATTTCCAGAGTAGTTCCATCAAGCAAAACCGTTGACTCCTCTGAAGAACTGAAACCCCAGCAGCTGCCAGCAACACTAATCATCCTGCTATTCATGTCCTAAAGCACAACCCTTCCATCATCCTTCTTACCATTTCACCCAAAAAAACTTTCACAAGCACTGTTCAATACATAATCAAAAATATCCACAACCCCATATGGGCAAAACTCACCAAAACAACCACATCTCCATTGCTGCTTCATAAGAACCTCAACTGTACCCCAATTATGTAAACAACGATATCAAATTAATTTGATATGTTATTGATAATGTATAATTGTTCAGTACTTTTTATAAAGTCTTTAATATGAAAATGATGTACAAGGACTTAGAATAGAAATATCAAACTTGTTAAGTTGATCTATTGAGCTGAATTGATGTATATATAGATGATGGGATCAAGTTGAATCATATAGTAATGTTAAGGGATTGTAAAGTTACTTTGTTGTTTCATAGAGTTCATTGAAGATAGCAGAGTTAATTATGCTATTGTAGAACATCAAGCAGAGTCTGCTAGCTAAGTTCGCAGAATTAAGTCAAGACCGCATAGTCTGCAAAAAGATCGTAGAGACTTCTCATGAAACGTAAAGTAAAGAAAGATCGTAGAGTCTGCTCTAAGATCGTAAAGTTAAGAGAAGTTTGCAGAGTCTGCTTAAGTATCGTAGATCAGGTCGTAAAGAGAACATCACAGAGTATCAAATGAAGGGTTTTATACCTATAAATTAAGTATTTTTTAGTTTGATGATTTGGACAGATTGACCTATGGAGTTTCACTTGAGTTTTGGATCGATGGTGTTAAAATTTAAGAATGAGAATGTGGTCGTCTTGAAGTTTGTAGAGAACGTCTAAAGCTTTTCAGAAAGGTATGGTGGGAAAAAATCCGAGTTCATTTGCACCTCTAAACAGTGTGTCAAAGTAAGTTTTGAAAAGCCGATCTGAATCCTTATTGGTGTTGGATTCCTGTTCGGACCAATATACTTCAAAGGCATAACTTGAGCTTTTGAAGTCCAAATCAAGTTATTCAAAAGCCTAAAATTATTTACACTTCCCGAACTACAACTTTTATGAAGAGTCTAAGTCAAGATTCGGTCCTTATCTGATAGGAAAACAACGCACAAGGTCTAGATAACTGGAAAGCTCGCTTGTAATACACAGAATAAAAATTTGCTAACTGGAAAGTTTGTTATTAGGCGTATATATGGATGCTATAGATGAAGATCTATTTGATGTTGTAATCAGTGGCTCATACACTCCATTAAAGCTACTTCAAACAAGATGAATGTCAAGCATAGAGTTGAATGAATAGACAATGAGAAGAAGTTGGTGCAACTTTACAAAAGGGTCAAGAACATCCTGTTCATGGCTCTAAAAGATGAGTTGTTATTAAATGTAGTCAATTGTACAATAACTAAGGAAGTCTAAGAAGCCATGTTGGTAATGCATGAAGGTAATGAAGAAGTCAGAGAGAATAAACAATCTCTTCTGACACATCAATAATATGAAATGATCTCTCACCTACTTGGAGAGAATATGACTGCTACACATAAGAGGTTCAATGTGCTACTTAATTCACTGAGAGTTTATGGAAAGGTATATCTAAATAAGGACCTCGGCATCAAGTTTATGAGGGCTCTGCCTAGCAAGTGAGATGTCAAAGCCACTACCATTATAGAGTCAAAGAATATGAACAAAATGTAAGACCCCAACTTATTATAAATGAAATTGAATTTCTCTATTTATTATTTTGAAATAGTAAGGGTTGAATTGATTAATGTGGTTAGTTATGGGTAAAATGCGCAAATATTTTAAATAAGCAAGTGGTTATAAAATATTCATTATTGTCGTGGAATATTAGTTTTGGTAAATGGATTATTCTTTCATTGCGGAATATTAAATTTACTAATATACAAATCTTGTGTGGGCCCCATAACGGAAAGCAATTGGATGAAGAAAAGACAAAAATAAGTTGTTTATAAATAACGGCGTTGTTATTACTGAATTATCTTTCATTGAAATACTCGGTGGTTAAAAAACGAAGAGTTATTAACGATATTGCACCAATTAATGATTCTTACGTAAGAATGCACTACTTAATAATTATTACGGTAATTCATTGTTCAATATTTTATTTTATTGATTCAATAATTGCTACGTTGATATTTTATATTACCGTTGTTTCAATAATTATCACTACACGTATTTTTCCATTATCTGAGCAATAATTCATATTATCCTCAATAATATTATTAGATAACATTATTGGCAATGTCTAGAAAGTTCTGTCAAGGAGAGGTTTGGTCACCTAATTCAAGGCGCCAAGTAAGGAGAAATCCTTATTGGAAAGCCCCATCTTTCCCGAAATCAATTTGGTTGTCGATAATGTGATTACAATATTATTTATGAATAATTAATTATTGATTTTTATGATGAGAAAATATTCATTTTATGTGGATATAGATGGAGAAAATTTTTAATGTGACAATTGTAGAAAATTAATATTTTATCTTTTTCTGATAAAATAATATATTATTATATTTTAATAATATAATAATGGTGATATTTTTACAATGAATGTGGGATATATGAGTATATGAGTAGGAAGAGTATTTTTGTTGCAATAAATGTTAAAAACATGTTAAACATGTCGGTGGACCCCATTTATTGACTGAAATTTGATTATAGCCTGTAAAATCGTCCGTTTGTGGATTTCGGTCAATTTCTGTTTGGAATTTGGAAAACTTTCTTCTGTAAAGTTGTAGATAAAGAAATTTCCTATGGATTATGAATTATTGAAGTTCCGAAATAATTGATTTTTGGAAGTTTGAATTATTTTTAATATGAAAAACGTTTTTGGTCATTATTGTAGGTCTTGCATGTGATGTAAATGGTTGAATTCAGATATAATAAACTGGGCGTAAGAAATTTGATTATATATATTAATATTATATTAAATTTTCTGCTTTGGTGTTCGAAGTATTTTCCTATAAATAGGGTGCTTAGGTTAGAATTGAAAATCACACCATAAACTAAAGTTTACTATTCTGTTTATGTTATACGGTGCAAGTTCTCTTCACCACTATATTCAATATTCCAGCCAGAAGTACTATTCTTTCGAGGTAAGGGATGTTATTTTCTTCTTAAATGATATTATTTTCTTCAATATCATTATGCCGAAATATTGGTTTGAACTTTTTATCAAATTTAGAATTTTTTGTGTCGGGGTTACTATTCACGTATACGGCACTATTCCCATATACGACTATTCACGAATACAACAATATTCACAAAAAAAATTAAATTTTTATTTTTCATATCTATTATGGATACTAGCTTTGATTGTATCCATGTTTTGATCATTCTTGAATTTTACTCCTATGATTATTTATGAGGTATTTTTGGACATGGAATAGGTTAAATACTAATCCTTAATATTTATTCTTTTGTTTCAATTTGGATTCGCTTTCTTTAAAATATTTTTCATCATCCTCGATCTAAATGATGATATTCTTGAATATCTTTGGCATGTAGTGCAAAGATGAATGATTTTTGATGAATATCTTTGGCCCGTAGTGAAAAGAAGAACATGTGTTTAGATGAACATGACCCAATAGATGAATATCTTTGCTTTGTAGTGCAAAGATGAATATTTAATTCGAGATATATATTGATTGATGTTACAGGATAAAATATCGACGATGAACTTTTAAATTCATATATAGAAGATAGTAGATTGCATTCTCTACTTAACTCTTCTAATGAATTATTATTTCAATTCTTGAATATTGATTTAAAACTGGTTGTCTATTGTATTCTATTAGATTTTTCCCTGTTGAAGACTAACGATAATTTGTTCTATATTATCTTAGTCATAATATTCTTTACTGGGCTAGTTGAGCTCACCCTTTTCTTTTTTGTTCCATTTTTCTTCGCATGAGGCGAGAATGTAGCGAGTACTAGTCGGGGTATGGAATGAAGGTTCTAGGAAGTTGTTTTAGTAGTCCTCATCATTTTTGTAAAATATTGTACTAATAATTGTAATGAGGACTTATTTGGGTATGAATATTGTCTAGATGACAATATTTGTATTTAAACTCACAGTTTTTATGTTGTATTAATAAAGTTGTAGTTGTTTCTATACCATGTTATTGACGACTCAAAATGGATGTTGTATACCTATTTTGGGGGCGTCACACAAAATGATTGTGATGCCCCTAAATTTAGATACATGTACCCCGAATATGGTGTTCCACGATCTAACTTATGCAACATACTAATAACACATACAACAGAATAGTAAAATTATTTATATTGATATAACATAAATATTTTCGTCTCAAGTCTCGCAACCAGACCATAATACTAGCTAGCATAGAAGAGCAAAACTATTATGTAGCCTTGCTCTTGCCTTTATCTTTATCTAAAGTTCCACCTTACTCTGTCTTAACTGAAATATTTAAGGGAAGCAAGAGTGAGCTACAAATTTGCTTAGCAAGTAACATTACAACAAATGTGAGTGAGTGCATATATATATATATATAATCCATAATCTCAAAGGTTATAATGATAATTGATAGCTCATGAATTTAAGTAAGAATGTTATGAATAAAGTGAATATCAATAGTTCCATATCTGTCCTTTGAATTTAATAACGAGTCACTATGGACTGAAAGGTTATTAGAAGAATTCAAAGGTTTTACTATTTTTGAGTTAATGAATATTTAACACTGAGTAGTCACTATGGATCAAGAACTCCTACGAGAATTAAATGTGTTCACTGAAAATCCATAATATAAATAAGTCCAATAGGTGATCAGCCTAAGGTTGTGACAACCCAAAAACAGGTCCACACAACCCATTATGAGTCGCCAAATACATGATACAAAATTCAAATACACATTTTAATTATACAACTATTAATTGTCGTGTAAAATACGACAAAACATACGCTGTGAGTTTTAATACAAATAATGTCTCGTAGACAATATCCAAACTCAAATAAAATCCTCATTATAATTATTGTCACACAATTTTACAACATAGTGATGATTACTAAAATAACCATCTTGGACCATTATTCCACTCCCCGACTAGTCCTAGTTATATTCTCGCTTCGTGAGAAGAACAATGGAACTAAAAGGAAAATGGTGAGCTCAACTAGCCTAGTAAAAAATATTATTACTAAGATAATGTAGAACAAATTATCCTTAGTCCTCAACAAGGAAAAATATGATAGAATACAATAAACAACAAGTATTAGATCAATAACTGCAGCGAAAATAACAATCCATTAAAAGAGTCAAGTAGAGCATGATGTCTACTATCTTCTATGATTTAAAAGTTTATCATGAATATGTTATCCCTATAACACCAATCAATAAATATTTCAAATCAATGAATTAATTATCCATGCACTACGGGCCAATGATATTCATTTTGTATCACCAGTGGTCATGATCATGCCAAACAACTGTCTATCTATACACTACGGGCCAAAAAGAACTTTCACCACATCATTTGTCTGTAACATTACAAGTCATGATTATACCAATACACAATTCCTGGTCATAATCATACGTACCAATCAACAGTCCATCTATGCACTATGGGCCAAAGATGACTTTCACCACAATATAAACATGAGGATAATGACAATGATATAAGAAATCAATCAAGTGAGATCAAGGATAAATGTGACGCCCCAAAAATAGGTATACATCACCCATTCCGAGTCGCCAAATACATGGTACAGAAACAAATACATCCTCAGTAATACAATTGTCGTGCAAAATACGACAACACATATACTGTGAGTTTGAATACAAATATTGTCTAAAAGACAGTATACAAACTCAAAGGAGACCTCATTACAATTATTGAAACACTATTTTATAAAATAGTGAGGACTACTAAAACAACTATCTTGAACCATCACTCCATACCCCGGTTAGTTCCTACTATGTTCTCACCTCCTGAGAAGAAAAATGGATCAAAAAAGAAAAGGGTGAGCTCAACTAACACATTAAAAAATATTATGACTAAGATAATATACAAAAATTTATCATTAGTCTTCAACATGGAAAAATCTGATAAAATATAATAGACAACGAGTTTTAGATCAACAACTGCAGCGGAAACAACAATCCATTAAAAGAGTCAAGTAGAGAAAGAATTCTACTATCTTCTAAGATTTAAAAGTCCATCATCAATATTTTATCCTTGTAACATCAATAAATATACATCTTGAATAAAATAGTCATCTTTGCACTACAGGCCAAAGATATTCATTTGTATCACCAGTTGGTCATGTTCACCTCAACACTGCTTCATCTTTTGCTATACGGCCAAATATATTCATCTGTTAATCATTCATCTTTTTACTACTGAGCCAAATATATTCAATATCATATCATCATTTAGACCTTTGAGGATGATGAAAAATATCTTAAAGAAAATGAATCCAATGAGACAAAAGGACAAATATTAGGGATTCGTATTACAGTTTATCCAAGTTCAATAATACTTCATAGTAACCAATTGTGAAGCAGAATTCAAAAATAAATATCAAAACATGGATACAATCAATGATAGTAACCATAATAGACATCTTGGACAAAAAGAAGAAAATTTCATATTTCGGTGAATAGTGCCGTATACGTGAATAGTAACCCCGACACAAAAAGGTAAAAATTCTACAATAAAATTCATATCAATATTCTGACATAATGATATTAAAGAAAATAATATCATTTACGAAGAAAATAACATCCCTTACCTCAAAAGAACAAAGACTTACGGTTGAAATATCGTGTATAAAGTCAAGGAAACTTGCAACGATGAATAATAGAAACTCACAAAGTATCTAAATACTCACAAAATACGCTTCGATAATATAGAGAGAGAAGAGAGAAACTTGTTTACGGTGTAATTTTAATTTAACTAAGACCTATATTTATAAGAAAATGCTTAGAAACGTCATAAAGAGATTAACTAACATTGTTACGATGGCTTTACCTGCTACTATTCACGCCCACCACTTTTGAAAATAAATTCCAGCACATTTTATTTCTCACCAACCAAAAGTGAGGCCCACCAGGTTTTTAATAAAAATATTTATTTCCGAAACTTCAATAATTCATAATAAGTAGCCCTTTTATCAGAAAAATTCGAATCTCATGTCTATTCCATAGGAAATTAAATTCTCTACAACTTTGTATGTTTAAATTTTCCGAATTCCTAACGAAAAATGACCGAAATCCACATACGGATGATTTTTAACACCTCTATTTCGACAAAATACTGATAAAACACATCAGCATTTATTCCTTCATTTATAACCACAATAAATATATCCATCATTTATATCCACATAAAATAAATATTTTCTTATCATATAAATCAATAATTAATTATTCACAAAAAATATTATAGAATCACAATTATGACAACCAGGTCGTTCCCAGGAAAGGGGGACTTTTCGATAAGGATTTCTCATTATTGGCGCGTAATTAGGTGATCAAACCCCTTTCCTAGACAGAACTTCCTTAGACACTGCCAATAATGCTATCTAATAATATTATTCAAATAATATGAATTATTGATATGATAATGGGAAATACTATGCAGTGACATTATTGAAACAACAATAATATAACATATCAACGTAACAATTATTGAATCAATAAAATAAAATATTGAACAGCAATTACTGTAACAATTATTGAGTAGTGCCTTCTTACATAAGAATCAATAATTTCAAAAATCATGTAACAATACTGGTGTCTGCTTCTTATGCCACGCCAGACATCTTGTTTTTAACCACCGAATATTCTAACGATTAATAATTGTAACAATTACGTCGTTATTTATAAAAACTCTAACATGTCGTTTTCTTCATCCGATGCTTATTCTTTATGGAGCCCACAATGGTTTACTTGTATTATACGAATATTCCCAACGCCAGAGAATATTCCACGACCAAATGAATATTCCCCGACAAAAAGAATATTTTATAACCATTTGCTTATTTTGCAAAATTTGCACATTTCACCCATAACCAAAGCATTATACAAATTAACACCTTATTATTCACAATAATAAATAGAGAAAATTCGATTTTATTCATTAAAAAGTTGAGGTCTTACAATAAATATTAGAGATTAATATTTTAATTTATCAAGAGTTCAAGAATGTCCAAATTGTCAACATGATAATTAATTGTGGAGTAAAATTCAATAATAATATTCATGTATAAAAAATAATTTTGACAAAAAAGAAACTAATTTTGTCGTGATCAATAGTACCCCGAGTGAATAGTACCCCGTGAATAGTACCCCAAATGAAAATATTGAAATTTAATAAGAAAGTTCATACCAATATTCCAATGAAACGATACTAGATGAAGCACAAAATTTAAGGATATCCTACTAATTTCAGGGATTATAGAAGCAATACTTACCATAGTAAGTTTAGATTTAGGAATATGAAAAGAAATAATATACAAAACTGCAAATGAATTTTCTCCCGTCATGCGGTAATCCGCGTAGACATATCTTTTTTCCACAAATAAAGAATGAGTACGAAGGGTTATTCACCATGCATGCGGTAATCCGCGTAGACATGTTATTCCCACAGATTAAAGAATGAATACGAAGGGTTATTCACCATTCATGCGGTAATCCGCGTAGACAGGTTATTCCCGCAAATTAATAAAAAATGAATACGAAAAATAATATTTATTACCTTAGTAGGAGATTGGATACTGCAATAGTGAAGTAGTAAAATACTCTTCTTATTTCCCTCTATAGTTTCTCTCTCTATAGTTTTAGTGAATTCGTAAGAAAGAATGAAGAAATGAGCTTTTATTTATAGGAGAATGGACTAAATAGTAACTGATTCACGGACGGTCTAGATTTATTTACTATTAAAACGAACGGTCCATATTGATTTACTATTAAAACCTCAACTGATGGTGATTTACTATTAAAACCTCAACCTACGGTCCATATTGATTTACTAGTAAAACCTCAACCGACTGTCCATATTGATTTACTATTAAAACTTCAACCGACGGTCTGAAAAATTAATACATCTCCCCATGGATTAATAAGCCAAACTTACAACCAACACCTCATGACAAACCCCTCTATTTATATCAAAAATTGAATAAATAATTACCACAAATCACTTATCTTCAATAAACATATTTTTAATTTTTTAACAATTATTCATCATTAATCTTATAACTCACAATATTAATATGCCTTTTTGCATGACAATAGTTACAGCTGAAATTCTTATTCTGAGATTTTGATATGTGTGTACTACCATCTTTAAACTTCTCTAGCTCAAATGACCTCCCTCTGACAAACAATTCAACACCTTTATCGTCACTTTTCCCAAAAGTTATCTCAAAATCTAGTTTTTGTTTACTCATAAGATTCGTATTAACATACTCAATTGAGATAGTGTCTCCACCATAAATCATAGTGTCTCTAAAGTGCTTATTTGAAGGAGGTAATAAGACTAACAACAATAGGGCTTTATCTTCATCATCAATTTAACATCAATATTCTACAACTCAGTAACAATTGAATTAAACTCAGTGATATGAGATTTGATTTGAGTACCTTCTGACATATGCAAGGTGTACAGACGCTGTTTAAGTCTCAATCTATTGGTGAGGGACTTCATAAAATAGATAGACTCTAATTTCTTCCACAAATCAGCAAATATAGTTTCTGCTAAATAACACCTCTTGCAACACACCATTCAAAAGGCACAACTGAATTGTCGAAAGTGCTAATTTATCATCTATAGTTTCCCATTCTGACTCAAACATCATTGAAATTCAGAAGTGTGTGCACACCTAGAGAGGGGTGAATAGGTGCTTATTATGATGCCCCCAAAATAGGTATACACAACCCATTCTGAGTCGCCAAATACATATGGTATATAATTTAAATATAAAATTAATTTATACAATTATCAACTGTCGTGAAAAATACGACAAAACGTAAGCTGAGAGTTATCTCTGTAACACATCTCAATAAATAATCCACATCACTGAATTATCCATGCACTACGGGCCAAGGATATCTATTAGCATCACATCCACGAATCATCCATGCACTACGGGCCAAGAATAATCATTATTATCACCAGTGGTCATGATCATGCCAAATAATTGTCCATCAATGCACTACGGGTCAATGCGGACTTTTACCGCATCATTTGTAACATTACAGGCCATGATTATACCGATACATAATTCTTGGTCATAATCATACAAATCAACAGTCCATCTATGCATTACAGGCCAAAAATGACTTTCACCACAATATAATCATGAGGATGATGTCAATGATATAAGAAATCAATCAACTGAGATTAAGGATAAATATTAAAGATTTATAATTCAATTTATCCAGAGTTTAGGAATGTCCAAATTGTCAACATGATAACTACTTTGTGGAGTAAAATTCAAGAATGATATTCATGTATCAAAAATAATTTGGACAGAAAAGAAATCAATTTTTGTCATGAATAGTACCCTGTGAATAGTACTTCGTGAATAATACCGTATATATGAATAGTGCCCATGAATAGTATTCCGACATGAAAAGCTTAAAATTTATTAAGAAAGTTCAGAAAAATGTTTCAGTGAAATGATACTAGATGAAGCGCAAAATTCAAGGATATTCTACTAATTTCAAAGAGTATAGAAACAATACTTATCAAAATAAGTGTATATTTTAGAAATATGAAACAAAATAATATTACTTATATACTACAGAGTATGAAAAAAATATATTATTTCTTACGAATATATTGAACGGAAATAATATCATTTACGGATATTAAACGGAAATAATATTCCTTACGAATATTGAACGAAGATAATATTCTTTACGAATATTGAACGAAAATAATATTCCTTACGATTATTGAACGAAAATAATATTCCTTACGAATACGAAAGATAATATCTTTTACGAATATGAAATAAATAATGCCCCTTACTTTAAAAGGAGAGTACTTTTGACTGGTATAGCGGAGATATTCTTGAAGAAAAATTGCACTATTTACTACACTCAAAGTTTCTTTAAACTCAAAAGAAATACGCTCAATATTATAGAAGAAGAATTCTCTGATTTTGGTGTGATTTTTATTTCTAAACTAAACATCATATTTATAAAAGAATGGCAGGATACTATTTAAGAAAAAAAATCACGAGTGCATAGGAAAGAAAATTCACGGGCGCAGTCACGGGAAATTCAACGAAAATTTTGATTTTACTATGCAGCAATATGCAACACTTATGTAGCACTATGCAACACTATGCAACACTATGCAATATAAAACAAAAACTCAGATAACTTTCTACCGATAATTTTAAAAAATGAGTAAGTGGGGTCCATGTAATAAGCCAAATTTATAATAAATACTTCATTACAAACCCCCCTTTATTTATCACAAATCACTTGACTAAACACATTTTTAATCTTTCAACAATTATTCATCATTAATATTATAACTCACAATATTAACAACCAGATCATTCACAATAAAGAGGGGGCTTTCTGATAAGGACTTCTTCTTATTGGCGCGCAATTAGATAACCTAACCCCTTTCCTCGACAGAACTTTCTAGACATTGTCAATAATGCAAATAATAATATGAATAACTTTGTCGTCTCATTTATTGATTTAATAATATAAAATATTGTACAGATGATATTGTGACAATAATTGAATTAATAATATGAGATACTATGCAACAACCACTGTGACAATTATTGAACAAAATCGAGTGACTTCTTGAGTAAGCATCAATAATCAAAGCTATTGTACAATACTATGTGCTACTGTGCAACCCGCGTATTACTGTATTTTTATCACCGGGTATTTCAACAGTTAACGGTAAAAAATTTGTCGTTATTTTTATAAAAAAATTATTTATGTCTCTTTCTATATCTGACAGTAATTCTATTATGGGGTCTACCAATGATTGTGTCGTCGTACGGATATTTTCTGATAAAACGAATATTCCCCAACCAAACGAATATTTTATGACAACTTCTTTACTTTGCAAAATTTATAAATATTACCCACAACTATAACATTATATCAAATCCACACCTTATTATTCAAAATAGTATTTAGAGAAAATTAATTTTTTATTCATAAAAGTT
Organism: Panax ginseng; assembly: GCA_020205605.1. Lineage (NCBI taxonomy): Eukaryota > Viridiplantae > Streptophyta > Magnoliopsida > Apiales > Araliaceae > Panax > Panax ginseng. Next base: position 136,717,629 of record CM035145.1, on the reverse strand, counting down.
GGGGTCTTACACTTAAGATGAAAGTGATCTACAATGACAACTTTTTTTTTAAACACTAACTGTACTATTCAGCCAGGTTATCACATGTCTGCTTAAGTGTTTAAACTAATATGCAGAATCTATTAACTTATTTACTGAACCTGTTGAGAATTAACGTCTTCTATTAATGTAGAAGATAGCGTGATTAAGTGCAGAATTTAGATAACTCAAACAAGATAAACAGTAAATAAGAACACCAAGATTTTTACGTGGTTCTGCCCTTAACCTCTAATGGCTTAATCCACGTCCAATACCAATTGGTATTGGAGACTCTTTTATTAACTTTAGTATTTAAGAAATTACAACGTTAATTCCCTCTACAAATAGCTCTGAACTCGATGGACACCACTGTCTCCTTTGCATAACTACAACCTCTTGCACCACTGCAACCTTAGAGTTTCTTTTGTACATGTATATCCACCACTGGATCATACAAACCAAACTAAAATTGTATACAAGTTTTAATCAAGAATGAATAGTATTACAATCTCTATGAATTTCTAGCAACAAGAAATTAATATCAACGTAAAATCAGATTGCTAGTAGTTTTTCAATGGAAGCACTGATAAGTATATTCTCATAAATATGTTATCTGCTTAGGCTATAACTCATAAATCAACAATCTCGCTAGCTTTCTTCGTCTTCCAATTCGTATCAGACATATCTACAGGCTTTATTGGCTTCCCTACAACGGCTTTCTTCAAACCTTGTTGGGTACGAAAAATATTCATCCGAACCTGCCAAAGACTGAAACTAATATTCCCATCGAATTTGTCAATATCAAATTTCATTGATGAAGTCGAACTCAACACCGTAGTATGGATCGATAATAACCAGGCTTTGATACTAGTTTGTTATGACAAACTATGGCAAATATAATAAATCAAAGCAGAAAGATAAAGACAATAACACAAGATTTTACGTGAAAACTCAAATCGAGAAAAAAACCACGGATAAAGGTAAAAGAAATCTTCTAAATAAAATTTGAAAAATACAAGATAAAGAGATAACTGTGAGAATTATTAAAATACTTTTGAATGTCACTTCTCCAAAAATCCAACACTTATATTTATAGGCTATAAGAAAATTCTATAACAAAAAAGGATAAGAAATACTAAATTTAATATAATTAAAAACGAAACTAAAATAAAATTTAAATAATATCTAAATCTAAATTTAAATTTAATAAGAATTCATGTCATATCCGATATATGTATGTGAAGAATAAATTCCACCCTTAATAATTGATTTCAAACATATATTCTCCATACAGGGTTTGCCACTTGCAAGTAAATATGCCAGATAAGATTGCACTTTGCACAGCATGACTTTCCCCCAACTTTTCCAGCCTAGTCAAATGGAGATGGACCTGGCTAACTTGTATATAAGACTGATGTATGCTTCTTGGACCTCAGGGAGGAGAGAGAAATTAGTAAAGATGCTACTAGCTAGGCCATCGTTATCTTAGCCCGAAAAGGCATATAAATTCAAAAATATCTCCTCCCAAAATTATAATTACAGGAGTCTGCAATTCTACCAGACTACACTTGTCGTTGTGTGTTCTGGATTTGTTGTTGAATGTTTTCTACTACTACACATGCTAACAATGACACTCTATGTTGGTAGGTAGACCTCACAATATAGTTAGTTAATTGTTGAGTCAAATTATATTAATTGGAATCAAATGGGTTGGTTAATCATTTTTATTTATTGGTTAAAGTTTGGACCCATATTTTTTAAAATAAATATAATTATGAATCGGTTAACTCATATTCCATTTAATCACACTCTTCCTCCTGACTGCCCCCAGCCACTGGTATGTAGTTTTTCTGTATCCACGTAGTTGGTAGTTTATAGATATTTTCCGACAAATAGTATCAAAAAAGAGAGATAGTTGACAACTCATTAAGATTTTTCGACAGATAATATCAAGAAATTAAGAGAGATAATAATAATCTTCCATCTGAATTGAGAATTTTATTTAGTTATTTTTTTTTCATATAAACATAAAATTATATGATAATTTTTCTCCAATATGAAGTTTCTCTTAAACTTTTGATATTAAAAATTAAATATCAAAAAATTATTATATCATACAAAGGGTCCCACAAATTGGAATAAGATGAGATAGTGGAGCTGTGGGGTGTTGACACGTTCTGATTTAGACGAGTGCTTGGAATTTTAGGGGGGAGAATAGGGATCCCCCACCACCCAATATGGGGTGCTGCAAAGGGAGATGATTGGCGTATATATTTCTGCTAAAGCAATAAAGGTCAGGGATAAGGTATGTGTGTTGAGGGTTGATTTGGCCTCTACTTTCTTCTCCATGCTTCTTGGCAAGTTGCAAATCGCTTTGAAGCCTACCCAACCAAACATAACCCCTCTCTCTCTCTCTCTCTCTCTCTCTCTCTCTCTCTCTCTCTATATATATATATATATATATATATATATATATATATATATATATGAATCCATCCATGATAAATGGGGTTATCATGAATCTTTATCTTGACAACAACCTCTTTTTCGAATAGTTGATCATCAACTTATTGGAAGACTGAGATTGAGATATATTTAATACCAAGCCGTGACAAGTTCTACCAGTTTTTATTTAAATAAGAGGGGCCCACATTTCAACATATTGTCAGTATAGTTAAATAAAATAAATATTTAATATTAAAATATTACAATAAGATGTTACAACATACCACTTTTACCCTTTTTTTTTACGTATTTCTCCATTATATATCATGACTCAGCAAATTAAAATAGAATAAAAAAATAAAAATAATATTAAAATATTACGGCCGGTACAACTTGTACCGGCTTACTACTTTATGTATTATTAAGCAATTCTTATAGTTGATATAATTAAACTACTTTATATATTTTAAAACAATAAAGATATTCTACTTTAGTTGATATATAGTTGTAGTAATATTTTAGTTTTAAAATGTACTAAGTATAAAAGTTGTTAAATAATTAAACTACTTTATATATTACGGCCAGTTTTACACATTGATGCTTTATATGTCATGTCTATTATTAATTTTATTATTAAGCAATTCTTATAAGAATGTAATAACCAAGATGTAATATATTATTAACTAAGATGTAATATATTATAAGAATTGCTTAATAATAAAATTACAATTCTTATAATATATTTTTATATTTTATTAAAGACTGATATTTATTTTTACAATTACTATATAACTTAAATTAGTTTAGAAACACTTTTACAATTACTATATAACTAAACACTATTTTTATCTTTTTATTTGTATTTTTACACTATCCTAATTCACTTTAATTTTTAAAAATTAATCCATGGCATCTTATAATTAAAATTAATAAAATTTTATTTAACAACTTTTATACTTGGTACATTTTAAAACTAAAATATTACTACAACTATATATCAACTAAAGTAGAATATCTTTATTGTTTTAAAATATATAAAGTAGTTTAATTATATCAACTATAAGAATTGCTTAATAGTAATATATAAAAGTAGTTTAATATTATTTTTATTTTTTTATTCTATTTTAATTTCTTTGAGTCATGATATATAATGGAGAAAATCGTAAAAAAAAAAGGTAAAATGGTATGTTTGTCTTGGTTGTAATATTTTAATATTAAATATTCATTTTGTTTAACTATCTTGATAATATGTTAAAATGTGGGCCCTCTTATTTAAATAAGCCAGTGAGAACTTGTCACGATTTGGTATTAAATATATCCCAATCTCGCCTTTCAATAAGTTGATCAACGGTCTGAAAAGAGGTTGTTGCACAGTATCCATGGCAACCGGTTGCCATGAATGGATTCCCTATATATATATATATATATGATAATGATTGATAGCATGGATTTGTTATGGATCAAAAATGGACATATATCATCTCTATTGTTTAATATAAAAATTAACAATCAAAATTATAATTGAAAAATTCTTGTCATTTCTTATTTTCTAAGGCCATTCGCTATTATTAAGAATGTTTATTTACACCCATTAGTAGCGGACGTAAATTAATTTTGGTCGTTGATTTTTATATTGAACGATAAAGATATGTATGTACATATTGATTATATATGTGTGTGTCGAAAATGATTCTTTAGAGTAAAGTTAATTGTGTGAGCATTTATCTGGCCAACTCATTTCATAACGTAAAGATATTTATGAATATTATATAATTTATAATATTCATATCATATTAACAATTATTAAAAATATTTTATATTAATTTTTTTTAAATAATATTAATCTTAGAACGGATGAAATATATATATATATATATATATATATATATATATATATATATATATATAGGAATGATTCATGACACATATTTGTTACAGATCCTTATAAGGTATACATCTCAATCATCCATTTTAAACATTAACGAACGAGATTAAAAAAGTCAAAGTTATCATCTGCTACGTACTATTAGTAGCCAACAGTTAAAAAACACAATTCATCTGCCATTAATAGTAACGGACGCTAATCAAAATTCTTCATATATCTCTTTAATTTCACGCGAGTAAATGTTTAACTTTATTAACTAGATTTATTAACCAAGGTTAATGGTTTATAAACAAGGGGTTAAGGTTTATTAACTAGGATTTAGGGTTTATTAACCAGAGTTTAAAGTTTATTAACCTTATTAACTACTGATTAATAAACTCCAAACATTGATTAATAAATCATAAACTCTAAGTCCTAGTTAATAAATCCTTAATCCTAGTTTATTAACTCTAAATCCTAGTTAATATACCATAAACTCTAGTTAATAAAGTCAAACCATTTTTCGTGTGGAAGCTCAACTATTATTAGCTGATGAAATGCGATTTTTAACCTTCTGCTACTATTAGTAGCATACGACAGATTTGACTTTTTTGATCTCGTTCGTTGATGTTTAATTAAAATGGATGGTAGAGATGGTGTATGCCTTATAAAAATTTGTAGCAAGTTAAGCCATAAATTCTAGTTAATAAAACCAAACTCTTTCTCACGTGGAATCTGATTAGCGTCCGCTACTATTAATATAGTTGATTACACTTTTTAAATCGTCCGTTACTATTAGTAGTGGTCGACTGATTTGATTTTTTTAATCTCGTCCGTTGATGTTTAAAATGGATAATAGAGATGGTATATGCTCTACAAGAATTGTAATGAGTTTTATAGATCATTTCTCATATATATATATATATATATATATATATATATATATATATATATATATATATATAAATGATCAAGTAAGTGATCCTTATTTCTTAAAATGAGGACTTTTTTTTTTTTTTTTTTTTTTTTTTTAAAACAACTAAAAAAAGTTTAATATTATGGGCTGAAAATTTTCCATAATCTGATGTTTTGGGAGTGTTTTGAATACCTATACCAAAAAGTGGTGGTATACGATCTTGCCGACTCGCATATACATGTTTTGTTATACGTGCTCAAATCACACCCAAAACACTCAGATATGAAAAAATTCGATTCCATAAATATTAAACTTTTTTTAGTTGTTTTAAAAAAAACAAAAAAAAATCCCTCATTTTAAGAAAGTGAGGATCACTTACACGATCCCTACCTATATATATATATATATATATATATATATATATATATATATATATATATATATATATATATATGGGGTTGCATCAATGATGTCCAGTTCTTTGGGAAAGACCCTTTTTTACAAATAAGCTATAATATGTGTAATGGCTTGTTACAATATTTTATTTTATTTTTTGCTCTAGCCGCTATCACATGGGACCAAAAAAAGATTGCTCCTAACAACCGATTATTATAAATACAACCCATATATATATATATATATATATATATATATATATATATATATATATATTTAAGAAAAACGAGAAAAAAGACAATAAAGGTTGTATACTTGTGAGTTATGACTTAACCCACATGATTTGTTATGATTGATTGAAACCCTTCAGGACTTTTTATCTTTTACTTTTTCTTTTTTTGTGCAACTTTTTATCTCTGATTATAGACTTTTTAGCTATGATCATTTTATCGCATAAGTGGCTACTATTTGATCAGCTCAGCAATAAGAGATTGGTTGTTGACCTTGTTATCATACGGTTCCGCATGTTACAAAGTCGAGCATGCATGTTTATGGTATTGCATTACGAAAATATGAATTTCTCTTATAAAAAAGATATTAATTTTTTTTTTGTGTTAATTTTATTAAGACTATGGTGAAAGTTATTATTATTGTCTTATATATACTAGTTATTGGTCACTAGGGCTGAGCAAGTAATCAAATTGGAACCGAAACCGCACCAAAAATCGCACAAACCGCACCAATTAAAACCGCACCAACGGTTCCGGTTTATGTGGCGGTTTTAGGTGGGTTGAATAACCAAATTTACGGTTCCGGTTTGGTTACTAGCCAAAACCGCACGCATAAAATCGAAACTGCACCATGTGTGTGTATGTATGTATTATCTCTAGTAAATTCTAAAGTTACTTTTCACTTGAACACGCTCAGAGAAAATCCGAGCCTTGCATTGTCATTTTTTCACCAATTGAAAGAAGATGTTAGAGGTTATAGAGTCAAAAATTAAGCAATTGAATTTTAGAATTTCAAATTGTTTGATGCGTTATTGGAGGGGCTTATAGTTGAGGGGCTCGAGCACTTGATACATTGGTTAATATCAATGCTATAATAGTAATTGTCTAATAGATTATTTTTCAAATTAGGTATAGTTATGATTATATTCTATATATAAGTCCTATCTCCAGTATATACTTTTAATTTTTGGGGAACTAGATAAACATTCTTGCTTGTTATCGAATATATGGTCTCCGTTATTTTATATAGCGTATGTTTTAGTTTTAAAGCATGTTTGATATAATTCTCATTCTTGAGCTTTTGTCACTAAGTTAATTGCTCGATGTAAGTTTTATGTTAAATTTTATTGAAGGCTTAAACTTTTTGTTGTTTTCAATTGGTTTTGGGCAAAACCGCACCAATTAAAACCGCATCACTTTTACTTTAAAATCGCACCGCACTTTTCCCAAGCGGTTTGGTGCGGTTTTAAATTTTCAAACCGCAAGACCTAAGCGGTTTTGGTCTTGATTTGGACTTTAAACCGCACCATTCTCACCCCTATTGGTCACACACGATGTGTGCGTAATAGAAACTTGTCCATTCAGGATTTTGAATTTAGGGATGGTGACTTGAATGAGTGAAATTAGAGATAAAAATTGTTTCCAAGCATAAAAATAATTAATTCAATTAAACTTCTTTAAAGATTGTGGGCAAAGAAATTGTGTCTTGCTAGTTAGGGTTTCGTGTTGGTTGAGGAGCAGAGAAATATACGAAGAGCACGGAATTGATTGATTGATTGAAGAGGAAAGAAGAACATGTGGACGATTATTCCATTGACACGTGGCAGAACTCTTAGAATCCGATAACCGTGTTAGGGTAGCAGGGATTCCAAGAGCCTTCTTGAGTGCTTCGAGTTAAGAGAATGTCCAAGTCTTGAGTCCCAAAAGAGGTCCCCTTCCTTCATAGAATGGAAGAGCTATTTATAGAGTTTCCTAGAACTTAACTGGGCACATGTCAGGCACATGTCTTCAGAAAAATTCTAGAAATACCCTTTAGTCATTAGGATAATGCCCATATAGCCCTGTTCTTCTAGCCACCAATTCAATCACTTAATGAATTCCCAAAAATGAGCCGCCTCCATGAGCCTTCTGCGCCTCAGGACACGTGTAGACTTCTCTCGGGTCTAGTACGTTTATTTCCGCCTTTTTTTCTTCATTCAATTAGGCCATATGAACCCTAATTTGCACATTTAATGAGGTCGTGGAACCCTAATTGTGCATTTAATTTAATTAGGTCATGTAAACCCTCATTTGCACTTGGACCCACATTTGCCCCCTGCGCGAGAGTCGCGTTTCCAAAGAGACGATCCTACAAGAATACTTCAAGCTTTTGAACGATTTTGTGGGACTCTACCTACAGGTCTTGAAGACAATGGTTCTAGTAGAGGGAACCCCTAGGGAGGCAAAACCTAGCAAAGCTTTTCCTTGGACATATTAGAAAATCTTCCAAAAATCTTTCCATAGCTTGCCCAATATTTGTTTCCTTAATTTTTTTTCTGGAAATTGAAACAAGAAAAATCATCAAATATCACCAAATAAAATTTAATCTAATAAAATCTTTCTTTTGGTAAACCAAATATTTCCTTTTTTATCAAATCAAATAGTAATTTTATTTTGAAAATAAAATTAAATCTTTCTTTATTTGATCTTGAAAGCAAGATTTGTTTTTCTCTTTTTTTATATATATATATATATATATATATATATATATATATATATATATATATATATATATTAATATTTTATTTTTAATTTTTTTAAAAGGAAATTAGCCTTTTTCGAAATCCTCCCCTTGTTGGGAATAAAATAAAATCTTATTTATATTTAACAAATAATATCTTTATATATTTCTATTTAGAAGCAAGATCAAATCCATATATCTTTTGGAAAATAGATCAAATCCTTCCCTTAATAGGAACATGGTAACTGCTTCTTTTTCTGGTGCAAGCATACTTGAGAATATATACATGTATTCATATATATATATATATATATATATACATCTTCTAAGCCATTCACGCTTCACTTTTTTGTCTTCATTTTGAATTTTCTCTTTTTTTACGAGCCAGGAAGATCATCAAGGGAGCAGCAAAGAGACGTTCTTCAATCCGAGGGGCTCCATTCTTTCTTCTCGTCTTCGCTTTTCAATTTGCTTACTTGCATGTTTTCTTTCGAATTTCTATTGACTTACTTCCTCTATTTCTCTTTTTTATTTCAGGCAATTGTAGTCTTTCTTTGTTTCTGAGCCCCATCACCTTGATGATATCTTGGTTTTTTCTTTCAGATATATATTATCAAAGAAATGCTATAATTTTCGCCGCGAAGAAGCATTAATTTGTTCCAAGTAGTTAATTTGTGAAGCAATAAGACCACAAAGGTATGAAGGGGATAACCCCTAGGTGGTCGAACCCTATAGGGGCCGAACCCTATAGGGGGGCAAACCCAAAAGGCATTATTTTTTATTTAGGTACCTCCAATCTTTCTTTTGTCTTCCGAGCCCCATTACATTGATTACATCTTGATTTTTTCCCTTGAATAATAAAGAAAGATTTGACATTTTTTCGACGAAAACACGAAGGGAGAAAAAATGTTCTGCATGCGATGAAACCACCCCAGTTGGCCGAACCTTAGGGAGAAATCAACGTTTAGATGGAAAAAATTAAGTCTGGGAGGAGTAGTTACTACTTTAACCATAACTTTTGATTCGTTTGGAGTTTCGGAGCCCATAATATATCAAAACGAAGCTTTTGGGCTGTCTGAAGTTTTTTCAAAAAATCTCAGGAAATTTTTTCTTACATGATTGTGATTCCTAACTCTTTCTGACATTGTTTCTTCTTCTTTTCAGGTGTCTTTAAGCTTAAATCTCTGACTTTACTCATGACCATGGTAAGAACTTCGAGCTCAAATACTTTTTTTGACAATCTTTCTTTGCTTTTTTAGAGCTCTTATGATGAACTTTCCTTACTTGTAGGCCCTTTCACCGGAATGCTCTGCAAAACCAAAAACCACCCAGGAGTCCCCATTCATCACCAATTGGGGAAGGGCTCCCCTCTTTGGTCTTTCCGACGTCTTTTAGGACTAAGTCCAGACTTATGATCATACAACTTTTCCTCCGCCAGAGAATGAAGGCTTGTTTCTATATGCAACGGCTTGTGGAGGTTGGGATAACTTTCCCCATTCCGGTTGCATTCCCCATCTATGCATAGAGAAACAAGAGTACCCTTTCAATCTCCTTCACTTCTTGTCTGATTCATCTAACCACCTTCAAGAATGGCAGCATTGGATCGACGAGATACTTTGGAATGTTGATTATGTGGATATACTAAAGAAAGAGCTAACATTCTTTGTTGCATCCAGCTATGCAGGGATATTCGTATCCAACAGAACCATGGTGCTCTTCTACATGTACATTCGTCACTGCTTGGGGAGAATGCACCTCAACTTTGGAGAATGTCTATGCCATCTACCAGTAAGCATTTGCCCTCTGCGCATGAGTCACGCCTTTAGTGAGATGATCATGCAAAATATTTTAAGTGTTGAAGTATTGATTCCAATTTCTAAACACTTCGCGGAGCTTAATGTTTTGAAAGCCTCGAAAATGAAAGTCCTAGGAGAGGGAACCTCTAGGAGAGCAAACCCTAGGAGAGCGAACCCTAGATGAGCTCTCCCGGGATATATTGGAAAATCTTCGATCTAATCCTTCTTAACCTATCTTGAAATTTCTCTTTTATTTACAATAAAAAAGGTGACGCCCCCAAAATAGGTATACATCACCCATTCTGAGTCACCAAAAACATGGTGCTGAATACAAATACAAACTTCTTTTATACAATACGACAAAACGTAGCTGCGAGTTTTTACACGAATATTGTCTAATAGACAGTATTCAAACTCAAAAAGGAGTCCTCATTACAATTATTATCACACTATTTTATAAAATAGTAAGGACTACTATAGCCACCATCTCGAACCATCACTCTGTTCCCCGACTAGTCCCGACTACGTTTTCATTTCCTGAAGAGAACAATGAAAGCAAAAGGGTGAGTTCAACTAGCCCAGTAAGAAATAATATGACTAAGATAATGCAGATTAAATTATCATTAGCCTTCAACAGTGTAAAACTGATAAAATATAATAAATATCAAGTTTAACTACAACGGAATAAGCAATCCATTAGAAGAGTCAAGTAGAGCATGATATCTACTATCTTCTATGATTTAAAAAGTTTAACATCAACTTTATAGCTGATGTGACGTCCCCAAAATAGGTATACAACACCCATTCTGAGTCGCCAAATACATGGTACATAAAGCAAACTACAACTTCAATAATACAATTGTCGTGCAAAATACGACAACACATACTGTGAGTTTAAATACAAATATTATCTTCTAGACAATATCCACACTCAAATAAGTCCTCATTATAATTATTCAAACAATATTTTATAGAAATATTGAGGATTGCTAAAACATCTTTCTAGAACCATCACTCCATACCCCGACTAGATCCTGCTATGTTCTCACCTCCTGAGAAGAAAAATGGAACAAAAAGGAAAAGGGTGAGCTCAACTAGCCCAAAGAAAGAATATTATGACTAAGATAATATACAAAAATTATCATTAGTTTTCAACGAGGAAAAAAATCGATAAAATATAATAGACAACAAGTTTTAGATCAACAAATGCAAATGAAAGCTTGACAATCCATTAGAAGAGTCACGTAGAGAATGAGTTCTACTATCTTCTAAGATTTAAAAGTCCATCATCAATATTTTATCCTCAGAATAACAATCAATATACATCTTTAATCAAATATTCATCTTTTACACTACTGCCAAGATATTCAATAATATCATCATTTAGATCCAGAATGATGAAAATATATTTTAAAGAAAAGCGAATCCATGAAGCAAAAAGAACAAATATTGAGGATTCAGATATTATTTTATCCAAGTTCAATAATACTCCATAATAACCAATTTTGAAGCAAAATTCAATAATAAAGATCAAAACATGGATATAATCGAGATAGTAACCATAATAGACATCTTGGACAAAAAGAAGAAAATTTTATTTTTTATTGAATAATTAATAAATTCGTGAATAGTGGACTAGTCTTGAGTATCGTGAATAAGTAACTCCAGACAAAAAGTTCCAAATTTGATAAAAAGTTCAAACCAATATTTTGGCAAAATGATATTTAAGAAAATAATATCATTTATGAAGAAAATAACATCCCTTACCTCAATATAATCGTACTTTTGACTGAATTTCGGATATAGTGCTGACAAAAACTAGCACCGTATAGCAACACTAAAAAAACTCACAAGAATACGCTCGATAATATAGAGGGAGAAAGAGAAAAAACTTGTTTCTGGTGTGATTTTCAATTCTAACTTAGCTCTCTATTTCTAAAAAAAATGTTAGAACGCCATAGGAGACTAAAATAATAAAATAATATTATTTTTCTTTTCAATCATCTACGCCACCCACCATTTTGAGTCAAGCATGCCTTCTTAGACAAAAATCAGCAACCCATGTGTTTATAACACAAGTGGGTCCCACCAATAATTTAATAAAATTCATTTTATTTTCCAAAACTTCAACAATTCATAGAAAATAGCCCGATTATCAGAAAAATACGAATTTTATGTCCATTCTACCTGAAATCGAATTCTCTACAACTTTGTAGCTTTGAGTTTTTCCAAATTCCAAACATACAATATCCGAAATCCACAAATCGGATGATTTTTACCTCCACACCAAAAAAATACTGATAAAACACCTCAGCATTCATTCCTTCATTTTTATCCACATAAAAATAAATATATCCATCATTTATATCCACATAAAATAAATATTTCCTTATCATATAAATCAATAATTAATTATTCACAAATAATATTACGTAATCACAATTATGACAACCGTGTAGTTCCGGGAAAGAGGGGATTTCCAATAAGAATTTCTCCTTCTTGGCAGCGCCATTTAGGTGACCAAACCTCTCCTTGACGTAACTTTCTAGACATTGCCAATAATGCTATCTAATAAAATTATTCAAATAATATGAATTATTGATCCGATAATGGGAAATCACATGCGATCTTAATTATTGAAACAATAATATAAAATATCAATGCGATAATTATTGAATCAATAAAAATAAAATATTGAATAGTAATTACATCGTAACAATTATTGAGTAGTGCCTTCTTACGTAAGAATCAATAACTCAACAATATTGTGCAATCTGGTACTAACAAGCAACCACGCCAGACATCGTATTTTAACCAATCGGGTATTCAATGCGAAGTTAATTGTAATAACTACGTTGTTATTCGTAAAAACTCAAATTTGTCATTTTCTTCATTCGACAGTTATTCTGTTATGGTGCCCACCAATGACTGCGCCGTCGTACGAATATTCCCCGACAACAACAAGAATATTCCATGACCAAACGAATATTCCCCGAAAACAATGATTATTTTATAACCACTTGCTTATTTTATAAAATTTGCACATTTCACCCATAACCAGGAAATTATATCAAATTAATACCTTATTATTCACAATAATAATTAGAGGAAATTCAATTTTATTTATAATAAGTTGGGGTCTTACAACCTCCCCTCCTTATGAAATTTAGATCCTCCGAAATTGATGTCACGACACAGTGTTTGAAAAGGTGAGGATACCTCGCTTTTATTTCTGATTCCAACTCCCAGGTCATTTCTTCAATAGCATGGTTTCTCCATAAAATCTTAACTTGTGGTATAACCTTCGTGCGTAGGACATGTTCTTTCCTATCCAAGATCTTAACAGGTACTTCTTCGAACGTTAAATCTTCGGCTATCTCGTCTGGTTCTAAAGCAATAATATGGTTTGGGTCTTTCACATATTTACGAAGCATAGATATGTAAAAAACATTATGAACACGAGACATACTTGGGGGTAATGCGAGTCTATAGGCCACATTTCCTATTCGGTCAAGAATCTCGAATGGACTAACAAATCTTAGATTGAGCTTTCCTCTCTTTCCAAATCTTGTAACTCCCTTCCATGGAGCAACACGTAACAATACATGATCCCCAATATTAAATTCCACGTCTCTTCGATGAAGATCCGCATAACTCTTTTGTCGATCTTGTGAGGTTTGAATACGTTGTCGAATCATTTGGATCTTTTCTGTAGTCATGCGTACTAATTCTGGTCCCAACAACGTTGCTTCTCCCACCTCGTCCCAGCATATTGGAGAATGACACTTTTGTCCATACAACGCCTCAAATGGAGTCATGCCTATACTTGCTTGATAACTTTTGTTGTAGGAGAATTCCACCAGTGGCAAGTACTTATCCCAACTTCCTTTGAAATCTAGAACACAGAGTCTTAATAGATCTTAAGGGTTTGAATAGTCCTCTCGATTGTCCGTCCATTTGAGGATGGTATGCCGAATCCCAATCGTAAATCCGTGCCCATAGCTTTACCAGCTAACCCAAAATCGTGAAGTGAATCTTGGAGTTCGATCCAAACTATGGATCTTGGCATGCCATGCAATCTCACAATCTCATTCACGTACATACGAGCAAGACGTTCAAGGGAATAAGTTTCTCGTATAGGTAAGAAATGGGCAGACTTGGTTAATCTATCAACAATAACCCAAATCGCATCTATGCCTTGAGAAACTTTGGGAAGACCTATAACGAAATCCATAGTAATGTGTTCCCACTTCCATTTCGAAATCTCAAGTGGTTGCAATGGACCTTTTGGCACTTGATTCTCCGCCTTTACACGTTGACAAGTTAAGCACCTCGAGATAAACTCCGCGATCACTCTCTTCATATTATTCCACCAAAATGTATGTCGAATATCATGATACATTTTGGTACTCCCGAGATGGATTGCAAAAGCGGTGTGTTGTGTGCCTCCATCATAATTCTATGCTTCAAGTCGTAATCGTTAGGAACACAAAGTGCGGAGTTGAATCAAGTATTCCTTCTTCATCGATTCTTACTTACGGAATAGCACCTTCTTGCTTTCTTCTTCATAATGCATCGACTCCAGTCCGTAGCTTGAGCGAACTTTAACTTTATCGATTAAAGTTGGTTCTACTCGTATATTCGCCATCATCATGTGGGTCCCCGAGTCTTTAATTCTACCTCCATCCTTTGTAAGTCATACGAGAATGGGACTTTGCATTGACAATATCGCTTTCGTACTCGCGTATGATCTTCTACTCAATGCGTACCACTACGCTTTTGCTTTTCGAGATGATATTGAATAATGTGATCGTAATCTTTCAATAGTTCAAGCCAACGTCGTTGCTTGCGTGTTGAGTTCCCTTTGGGTGAAGAAATATTTGAGGCTTTTATGGTCCGTATAAATCTCCACTTTCTCCCCATACGGGTAGTGTCTCCATTTTCAACGAGAAAACGATTGCTTGCTAACTCTAGATCATGAGTAGGATAATTCCTCTCATATTCTTTGAGTTAATCGTGAAGCATAAAGCATGACTTTCCCATGTTGCATGAGAACACATCCTAACCCTTTGCACGAAGCATCGTTGTAGATAAAAAATCCATCCATGTCGGATGGTATTGCGAAAACAGTGCCGAAATGAGTCTCCTCTTGAGCTCTTGAAACCCTTCTTGCATTCCTCGCTCCATACAAATTTTGTATCGTTCAAAGTCACCGTGAGTTAGCGAATGCGATTCGAGAAAATCCTTCCATGAATCTCCGATAATAACCAAATAAGCCTAGAAAGTCACAGACGTCTTGATCAACGACTTTGTTGCTCCCAACTTTGTCTTCGCTTCAATCTTTGCGGGTCAATGAGATACTCCATGTTTTGACACCACGTGCCTAAGGAATGCTACTTCCTCGAAGCCGAACTCGCATTTCTTCACTTGGCATAAAGTTTGTTTTCACGAAGCCTTTTAAGTATCAGCTTCAAATGGTGCTCATGATCTTCACGGCTTTTGGAATAGATGATGATGTCATCAATAAAGACAACAACGAATTGATCCAAATATTCCTTGAATACACGGTTCATCATATCCATGAAAGCAGCTGGAGCATTAGTCAATCCAAAAGACATGACTAAGAATTCATAATGCCGTCATCGGGAGTTACGAAGGGCGTCTTTGGAATATTCTCGGTTTTAATCTTCAAATTGATGATATCCGTAATGAAGGTCGATTTTGAAAAGAATTGTGCTCCTTGCAAATCGGGTCGAATGGGTCATTAATGCGAGGTAGCGGATACATATTCTTGATGGTGACATGTTTTAATTCTCTCAGTCGTACAAAATCGCATACTCTGTCTTTCTTCTTTCTGAATAAAAGCAGAACATCAAGGAGATGTCTTGGGACAAATGAAACCGATGTCTAATAACTCCACGTAGTTGGACTTTTAACTCTTGAAGTTCAATAGAGCCAATCGATATGGGGTTTTAGAAATGGGTTTTGTACGGTTCAAGGTCAATAAAGAATTCAACATCACGTTACGGGGTGAGGCCGGGAAGTTCTTCGTGAAATACATCGGAAATTCTCTAACAATGAAATATTATTCAAATCGATTTGTCTTTGTTCAAATCCATAACATGGGCTAAGAAAGCTTGACATCCGTTTTTTAATAAGCGAATAGCTTTATGGCTTGATATGATGATGTTGATTTTAGTGGTTTAGTTGTTTGAATTCATATAACGAGGTTGGTTAGAATATGAAAACTAACAACCTTACGAAAACAATCAATTTTGGCATGATGAGTGGTTAACCAATCAATTCCTAAAATCACATCAAAAGCAAATATCTTTAAAGAGATAAGATCAACAGGTAATGTGATAGTGCCAACTTGGATCATGCAAGATTTATAAACTGTAGATGTAACGAAGGTTTCACAGTCTAATTTCTCCGGAGTCAAGTTTAAACGTTGAGCACAGGAAGGAGAGATAAAAGAATGGGTAGAACCAGTATCTAGTAAAGTATAAACTTCTCAAGAGTTCAAGATTAGCTTACCCGTGATCACCTCATTCGGTTTCCTCACGTTTTGGCCAGTCACGACAAACGCTCTTCCAGGAACCGCTGATTTTGACTTATCCGGGACAGCCTTTGGAGTCATCATCCCCGTTGAACTTAGTTTTGCTACAGAACAATCTCGAGCTATGTGGCCTTTATTTCCACAGTTGTAACATACCTTTGATTGTTGTGGACAGTTTGAGCTGATATGTCCCTCTTTCCCGCATTTGTAACATCTAACTGGCAGTCGTTCTCCTCCCCTAGAATTTGTTGTTGGTCTTTGTCTTTCTTCTTTGATGTCTTCCGTCATTGTTGAATCTCCTCTTTTTGAAATTTCCACTTGACTCACATTTCCTATTATCATGGCCCACGATGACCACCCGAGTGGTTACCGCTTTGTTCGCATTTTCCATCCTCGTTGGTTATCATCGCTCGATGACTCCATCACCGATGTGATACACTGGTTGTGGTCCTCGGTTGAACATACTCACTATCTCGCTCTAATAATTGGTATTTGTTGATAACATCCTAATCTGAGAGAAAATTTATGAGAGATAAGGTATTGACCGAATCTGGGTTTTAGACCTCTCGAAACATTCTTGTCATTCGTTCAAGATTCTCTAAATAAGGTGCAAACACGGATAACTCAAATGAACTTCGCCTCGTCTTAGGACAAATCATGTTGTTTTATTCTGATCGATAAACTCTACCTCCTTCATATAGCCGAATACTTTCGGAAAGTACTTGTCATTGAATAGTTTTTAAACGTTTCCCATGACATGTTGAGTCTGTGAAGAGTTGAGTGCGCTTCACGCACTCCCACCAAAGTAGTCTGCTCACCATGAACATAAAGGTGGCGAATGGAACCTTTTGTTCCTTCGTGCATCCCAAGACATCAAATATCTTGGTAATTTGTTTGACCCATGTTTCCGCCTTGATCGGATCCGGGTTTCTAATAAATTCTGGTGGTCCCAACTCCTTGAACTACTTGGTTGTGACAAACCGCACGTTGGTATCACTTCCACCCGTATTTTATACACGAGTCTCCCTCGTCTGATTTTGCATGAACTGCAAAAATCTCCTAAATATTCAATCATTCATCGTTTGCTCGGTAGTGTTGTTTACAGGAGGAATATTGTCTTCCTGTTGCACGTTCTCCTGGTTTGTAACTAAAGGTTGTTCCAGAGTCTCATACACTCCATCGTTAACGTTCTCAGCAGCCATTCCTAAATACTGCCATAAAATAAGGGATAATTAAACAAATTAACATATCAAATAATATCCTTATATTATGACTAACCAACAAATAAGCTTAGATATGACACACTTGTGAAGGATTCACTCATCTCTCCTCCTGGTTCTATTCCCGATCTCACTTGGAGACCATATCCCTAAGATTTGATACCAACTGTGACGTCCCCAAAATAGGTATACAACACCCATTCTGAGTCGCCAAATACATGGTACATAAAGAAAACTACAACTTCAATAATACAATTATCGTGCAAAATATGACAACACATACTGTGAGTTTAAATACAAATATTGTCTTCTAGATAATATCCACACTCAAATAAGTCCTCATTATAATTATTCAAATACTATTTTACAGAAATAGTGAGGACTGCTAAAACATCTTTCTAGAACCATCACTCCATACCCCGACTAGATCCTGCTATGTTCTCACCTCCTGAAAAGAAAAATGGAACAAAAAAGAAAAGGATGAGCTCAACTAGCCCAGTAAAGAATATTATGACTAAGATAATATACAACAAATTATCATTAGTTTTTAACAGGGAAAAAATTTGATAAAATATAATAGACAACAAGTTTTAGATCAAAAAATGCAGCGAAAATAACAATCCATTAGAAGAGTCACGTAGAGAATGAGTTCAACTATCTTCAAAGATTTAAAAGTCTATCATCAATATTTTATCCCTGTAACAACAATCAATATACATCTTTAATCAAATATTCATCTTTGCACTACATGCCAAAGATATTCCTTCGTATCACCAGTTGGTCTTGTTCATCTCAACACCTGTTCATCTTTGCAATACGGGCCAATGATATTCATCAGTTAATCATTCATCTTTGCACTACAAGCCAAAGATATTCAGTAATATCATCATTTATGACTGAGGATGATGAAAAATATTTTAAAGAAAACGAATCTAGTGAAGCAAAAGAACAAATATTAAGGATTCGTATTACAGTTTTATCCAAGTTCAATAATACTCCATAATAACCAATTTTGAAGCAAAATTCAAGAATAAAGATCAAAACATTGATACAATCAAATATAGTAACCATAATAGACATCTTGGACAAAAAGAAGAAAATTTTATTTTTCGATTGAATAAATAGTCGTATTCGTGAATAGTGGCGATATCGTGAATAAGAACCCCAAACACAAAAGTTTCAAATTTGATAAAAGTTCAAACCAATATTTTGGCATAATGATATCGAAGAAAATAATATCATTTATGAAGAAAATAACATCCACTTACCTCAAAATAACCGTATTTACATTTGAATTTGGGATATAGTCTTGTGAAACTTGCACCGTATAAAGAACACTAAAAAATACTCACAAGAATACGCTCGATAATATAGAGGAGAAAGAGAAAACTTGTTTCTGGTGTGATTTTCAATTCTAACTTAGCCCTCTATTTATAAGAAAATGTTAGAACGCCATAGGAGACTAAAATAATAAAATAATATTATTTTTCTTTTCAATCATCTATGCCGCCCACCATTTTGAGTCAAGCATGCCTTCTTAGACAAAAATCAGCAGCCCATGTGTTTATAACACAAGTGGGTCCCACCCATAATTTAATAAAAATTATTTTATTTTCCGAAACTTCAACAATTCATAGAAAATAGCCCGATTATCAGAAAAATATGAATTTTATATCCATTCTACCTGAAATCAAATTCTATACAACTTTGTAGCTTTGAATTTTCCAAATTTCAAACATACAATATCCAAAAATCCTGACGGATGATTTTAATACCTCCACACCAGATAAAATCTTGATAAAACACCTCGGCATTCATTCCTTCATTTTATCCACATAAAATAAATATATCCATCATTTATATCCACATAAAATAAATATTTCCTTATCATATAAATCAATAATTAATTATTCACAAATAATATTACGTAATCACAATTATGACAATCGGTAGTTCCGGAAAGAGGGGCTTCCAATAAAATTTCTCCTCTTCTTGTAGCGCTAATTAGGTGACCAAACCTCTCCTTGTGAACTTTCTAGACATTACCAATAATGCTATCTAATAATATTATTCAAATAATATGAATTATTGATCCGATAATGAAAAATCTTGCAAATGATAATTATTAAAACAATAATATAAAATATCAACGCAAAGAATTATTGAATCAATAAAAATAAAATATTGAACGATAATTTCTTGTAATAATTATTGAGTAGTGCCTTCACGTAAGAATCAATAATTCAACAATCTTTGTGCAATCTGACCGTTCTTCTCTTTATGCAACCACGCGTATTACTGTATTTTAACCAACGGGTATTCCAACAGTGTTAACGGTAACAACTACACCGTTATTTGTGAAAACTAAAATTTGTCATTTTCTTCATCCGACAGTTATTGTGTTATGGGGCCCACCAATGATTGCGTCATCGTACGAATATTCCCCGACCAAACGAATATTCCCCGACAACAATAATTATTTTATAACCACTTGCTTATTTTATAAAATTTGCATATTTCACCCATAACCAGAGAATTATATCAAATTAATACCTTATTATTCACAATAATAATTAGAGGAAATTCGATTTTATTTATAATAAGTTGGGGTCTTACAGCTGAGACTCAGCTTAACAAATAATTTACATCAATGAATTATCCATGCACTACGGGTCTAGGATATTCATTAGTATCACGTCCATAAATTATTCATGCACTACGTGTGACGCCCCCAAAATAGGTATACATCACCCATTCTGAGTCGCCAAATACATGGTACAGAAACAACTACAACTTCATTAATACAATTGTCGTGCAAAATACGACAACACATAAAATCGTGAGTTTAAATACAAATATTGTCTTCTGATAATATCCACACTCAAATAAGTCCTCATTACAATTATTGATACACTATTTTACAAAATAGTGAGGACTACTAAAATAAGCATCTTGAACCATTACTCCACACCTTTACTAGTTCCCGCTATATTCTCGTCTCTGAGAAGAAAAATGGAACAAAAGAAAAGGGTGAGGTCAACTAGCCGATAAAGAATATTATGACTAAGATAATGTACAACAAATTATCCTTAGTCTTCACGAGGAAAAATCGATGAATACAATAGACAACAAGTTTTAGATCAACAAGCTGCGAGTGGAAACAACAATTCATTAGAAGAGTTAAGTAGAGAATGAAATCTACTATCATCTATGAATTTAAAAGTCCATCATCGATATTTTATCTACGTAACATCAATCAATATACATCTTGAATCAAATAGTCATCTTTGCACTACGGGCCAAAGATATTCATCGATTAGTCATGTTCATCTCAACACCGTTATCTTTGCACTCTACGGGCCAAAGATATTCATCAATCGTCATGTTCATCTAAACACTGCTCATCTTTTGCACTACTGGGCCAAAGATATTCATCAAAAATCATTTATCTTTTGCACTACTGAGCCAAAGATATTCGGTTATATCATCATTTAGGGTGAGGATGATGAAAATATTTTAAAAAAAATCGAATCCGATGAAACAAAAGAACAAATATTAAGGATTAAATACTTTAAACAATCCAAGTTCAAAATAATTCATAAATAACCGTGGGAGTAAAATTCAAGAATGAAGACCAAAACATAGATCCAATCCAAGATAGGAATCATAACAGACGATCTTGGACACGAAAAGAAAAAATTTAATTTTTACCGTGAATAGTGTAAATCGATTCGTGAATAATGCCAGATATCGTGAATAGTCAAAGATATCGTGAATAGTAACTCAAACACCAAAAGATAGAAATTTCACAAAAATATCATCATGCTTCGTGAATAGTACTCGTGGATAAGTAACTCGTGAATAGTAACTCATGAATAGTAACTTCGTGAATAAGAACTCCTGACATGAAAAGTTCCAAATTTGATAAAATTTACAACCAATATTTCGGCATAATGATATTGAAGAAATAATATCATTTTCGAATAAAATAACATCCCTTACCTCGAAAGACAGTACTTCTAGTTGAAACATCGGATATAGGCTATAACTTGAACTTGCACCGCATAGCAACACTCAAAGTATACTCACAAGAATACGCTCAATATATCGAGAGAAAAATAGAGAGAAAAATTCAGTTTCTGGTGTGATTTTCAATTCTAACCTAAGCACTCTATTTATAGGAAAATGCTTAGAACACCAAAGCAGAAAATTTAATAAAATATTAATATAATTAAATTTTTTTCAAGCCCACCTTTGAAGATCTGAATTCAGATCATTTATAACACATGTGAGCCCACTAATTGCACAAAAACGTTTTTCTCAAAATAATTAACTAAAAATCCCAAAAATTAATTATTTCGGAACTTTGAAACTTCAATAATTTATAACAAATGGCCCTTTTGTCAGAAAATTCGAATCTCGAGTATTTTTATAGGAAATTCAATTCTCTACAACTTTCCAGAAGAAATTTTTTCCAAATTCCAAACAGAAATTGACCGAAACCCATAAACGGACGATTTTACAGTCTATAATCAATTTTCGGTCAAGAATTGTGTCCACCAACACACAAAACATGTGTTAAACATTTAATCCAACAAAAATACTCTTCCTCCTCATTTATTCATATATCTCACATTCATTGTAAAAATATCACCATTAATATATTATTAAAATAATATATTTAAATGAATTATTTTATTAGAAAATGATAAAATATTAATTTACAACAATTGTCACATTAAAAATTTTCTCCATCTATATCCTCATAAAATCAATATTTTTCTCATCATATAAATCAATAATTAATTATTCACAAATAATATTACAAAATCACATTATTGACAACCAAGCAGTTCCGAGGAAAGAGGGGGCTTTCCAATAAGGATCTCTCCTTACTGGCGCCCAATTAGATGACCAAACCTCTCCTTAGACAGAACTTTCTAGACATTGCCAATAATATTATCTAATAATATTATTCAGATAATATGAATTATTGCTCTCGATAATAGAAAATCTTGTGAAATGACAATTATTAAAACAACGAAGAATATAAAATATCAACACATTAATTATTGAATCAATAAAATAAAATACCAAACGGTAATTACTGTAACAATTATTGAGTAGTGCGCCTTCTACGTAAGAATCAATCATTGGTGCAATAATGTGCTATCTTCTGTGTTTTAACCACCGGCATTCTAACAAAGATTAATTGCAATAACTACTTCTGCAGTTATTTATAAACAACTTATTCTTGCTGTTTTCTTCCTCCAATCGCTTTTTTGCCTATAGGGCCCACACAAGGTTCTTGCTCATAAATCATTTAATATTCCCGACAGCATCTGAATATTCCACGACCAAACGAATATTCCCCAAGCAACAATGAATATTTTATCACCACTGCTTATTTAAAATATTTGCGCATTTTACCCATAACTAACCACATTAATCAAATTCACCCTTACTATTTCAAAATAATAAATAAAGGAAATTCCTTTTTATTTAAAAAATTTCGAGGTCATACAACCTCCCCTCCTTATGAAATTTCGTCCTCGAAATTGACGTACGTACCTGGTGTTTCGAAAAGGTAAAGATACCTCGCTTTCATTTTCGTTTCCAACTCCTAGGTCATTTCTTCAATAGCATGGTTCCTCCATAAAACTTTAACTTGTGGTATAACCTTTGTGCGTAGGACATGCTCCTTTATATCCAAGATGTGACGCCCCCAAAATAGGTATACATCACTCATTCTGAGTTGTCAATACATGGTACAGAAACAACTACAACTTTATTATTACAACAGTGAAACTGTGAGTTTGAATACAAATATTATCTTCTAGACAATATCTATACTCAAATAAATTCTCATCACATTTATTGATACATTATTTTACAAAATGGTGAGGACTACTAAACAACTCTCTCTAGAACCTTCATTCCATACCCACTACGTGCTTTCTCTATATTCTCGCCTCTGAGAAGAAAAATGGAACAAAAAGGAAAAGGGTGAGCTCAACTAGCCCATAAAAATATTATGACTAAGATAATATACAACAAATTATCGTTAGTCTTCAACAGGAAAAATCTAATAGAATACAATAGACAACAAGTTTTAAATCAATATTCGCAATGAAATAATAATTCATTAGAAGAGTTAAGTAGAGAATGCAAACTACTATCTTACATATATGAATTTAAAGTTCATCGTCTATCTTTTATCCTGTAACATCAATCAATATATATCTCGAATCAAATATTCATCTTTTGCACTACAGGCCAAAGATATTCATCACTTTAGTCATGTTCATCTAAACACTGTTCATCTTTGCACTACGGGCCAAAGATATTCATCGAAATCATTCATCTTTTTGCTTCTGAGGCCAAAGATATTCAATAATATCATCATTTAAGACTAAGGATGATGAAAAATATTTTTAAAAAGCGAATCCAATGAAAACAAAATGAGCAAGGATTAAGGATTAAGGATTCGTACTTTGTTTTATCCATGTCCAAAAATACCTCAAAATAATCATAGTGGTGTAAAATTCAAGAATGATCAAAACATGGATACAATCAAAGCCAAGTATCCACAATAGATATTTTAGACGAAAAGGGAAAATTTTTATTTTTCGATGAATAGTGTCGTATTCGTGAATAGTGTCGTATACGTGAATAGTGTTGTATACGTGAATAGTAACTCCGACACTAAAAAGTTCCAAATTTGATTAAAAGTTCAGATCAATACTTTGACATAATGATATTAGAAGAAATAATATCATTTTTTAAAAAAAATAATATCCCTTACCTCGGAAGGCAATTGCTTAGCTGGAATCTGGGATATAAGCTATAACTTGAACTTGCACCGTATAGCAATACTCAAAGTATACTCAAAATACTAACAAGAATATGCTCGATAATATAGAGAGAGAAAACTTCAATTTCTGGTGTGATTTTCAATTCTAACCTAAGCACCTATTTATAGGAAAATGCTTAGAACACCAATCGAAAAATTTAATAAAATATTAATATATATTTATTAAATTCCTACGCACCCAAAATCTGATTCAAACCATCAGCCACCAAGAGTGACTCACCTTGCCTAACTAAAAAAAAAACGTTTTTCTTATTAAAAATATTTAAAACTTCAAAAATTAATTATTTCGGAGCTTCAGAACTTCAATAATTCACAATAAATAGCCTTTTTGTCAGAAAATTCGAATCTCGCGTGTTTTTATAGGAAATTCAATTCTCTACAATTTTGCGGTATTTTCCAAATTCCAAATGAAATTGATGAAATCCATAAACGGGCGATTTTACAGGTTATAATCAAATTTCAGTCAAGAAATGGGGTCCATCGACATGTTTAACATATTTTAAACATTTATTGCAACAAAAATACTCTTTCTCCTCGTATACTTATATATCACACATTCATTGTAAAAATATCACCATTATTATATTATTAAAAATATAATAATATCTTTAAATAAATTATTTTATCAGAAAAAAATAAAATTTTAATTTTCAACAATTGTCACATTAAAAATTTTCTCCATCTATATCCACATAAAATCAATATTTTCCTCATCATATAAATCAATAATTAATTATTCACGAATAATATTACTGAGAATCACAATATTAATGACCGGTAGCCGTTCCCAGGAAATAGGGGCTTTCGATAAGAATTTCTCACTTCTTGGCGCAGAATTAGGTGACCAAACCTCTCCTTAGACGAAACTTTCTAGACATTGCCAATAATGTTATCCAATAATATTATTAGATAATATGAATTATTGCTTGATAATGAAAAATACTTTGTAGTGACAATTATTGAAACAACGATAATATAAAATATCAACACAAACAATTATTGAATCAATAAAATAAAATCTTTGAGCGAGTAATTCTTCGTAACAATTATTGAGTAGTGCCTTCTTACGTAAGAATCAATAATTGGTGCAATACCATATCTTCTTGTGTTTTTTAACCACCACCGAGTATTTTAACGATATTAACAGTAACAACTACTGTGGTTATTTTTAAACAACTTATTCTTGTCGTTTTTCTTCCTCCAATCGCTTTCCGTTATGGGGCCCAATACATGGTCATGCTTGCGTCGCATACGAATATTCCCAAAGACGATCTGAATATTCCTCGACCAAAGGAATATTCCCCGACAATAATGAATATTTTATAACCACTGCTTATTTTGAAATATTTGCGTATTTTACCCATAACTATCCACATTAATCAAATCAACCCTTACTATTTCAAAATAATAAATAGAAAAATTAAATTTCATTAATAATAAGTTGAGGTCTTACACAAGATCTTGACGATTTACTCTCCTCGTCGTTAAGTCTTGGCTATATCTAAATGGTTCTAACTCAATAACGTGGTTGAATTCGTCCATATATTTACGTAACATCGGTATGTGAAAAAACGTTACGAACACGCGACATACTTAGCGATAAAATGAGTCTATAGGGCCACGATTCCTATTCGATCGAGGATTTCAAATCGACCCCGATAGATCGAAGGTTTGAGCTTTCTCACATCGTCGATTCTTGCTTTTGGAATAATAACTTCTTGTACCACCTTCTTCAAATTCATCAGCTCCGGTGTGTAGCTTGAGCGATTTTAACTTTATCGATTAAAGTCGATCATCATGTGGGTACCTATAGTCTTTAACTCTATTTCTATCATTTGTAAGTTATACGAAATGGGTCTTTAACAACATCGCACTCGTACTCGCATACGATCTTCTACTCAACACGTCAGCTACCACGTTTGCTTTTCCCGGATGGTATGGTCAGAACATGTGCCAAATGAGTCTCCTCTTGAGTTCTTCGAAGCTCTTCCCACATTTCTTGCTCCATTCAAATTTTGTATCTCTACGAGTCAGCTGAGTTAATGGAGTAGCGATTCGAGAAAATATTTCCACGAATCTCTGATAATAACCAACTAAGCCTAGAAAGATACGTATTTTGATTACTAACTTAGGTTGCTCTCAACTGTGACTCATATCCCAATCTTGGATAGCAAGTCACAATGGCACCTATCAGTTTACTACCGTACGAATATGGCGTCCCCTACAGAGAGTCTGGCTTCGGTGCATTCCATAAAGGAAATCATCAGATAGAGGCTAGGGTACCAACTTCTATAGTTAAATATTTAACTCCTGAAGTTCAATAGGAGTCATTCAATATGAGATTTTAGAAATGGGTTTTGTACCGGGTTCAAAGTCGATACAAAATTTAATATCACGCTCGGGGAGTAAGCTAAGAAATTCTTCAGGAAATACATCAGGAAATTAACAAACAACAGAAATATCACTCAAATCTGACGTTTTTTTGTTCAAGTCCATGACATGGCTAAGAAAGCTTGACATCCGTTTTTCAATAAACGAATTACTTTATGGCTTGATATGAAAAAGTTTGACGACAATGGTTTGGTTGCTTGAATTCGAATAACAGGTTGCTTAGGAATATGAAAACTAACAACCTTACGAAAGCAATCAATTTGGCATGATGAGTAGTTAACCAATCAATCCCTAAAATCACATCAAAAGCAAGTATCTTTAAAGAGATAAGATCAACAGGTAATGTGATGATGCCAACTTGGATCAAACAAGATTTTTAAACAGTGGATGAAATGAAAGTTTCTCCTAACGGAGACTCCACAGATAGGTCAAAGTCTAATTTCTCTGGAGTCAAGTTTAAACGTCGAACGCAAGCAAGAGAGATAAAAGAATGGGTAGAACCGATATCTAATAAGGTATAAACTTCGCAAGAATTTATAATTAACTAACCCGTGCTAACTTCGTTCGGGTTCCTCGCATTCTGAACAGTCACGACAAACGCTCTTCCAGGAACCGTTGACTTCGACTTTTCTGGGACATCTTTTGGAGTCACCATCCCCGCTAGACTTGATTTTGCTATAGGACAAAATCGAGCTATATGACCGTCTTTTCCACAACTAAAACATACCTTGGAAGGCTGTGAACAGTTTGGACTTATGTGTCCCTCCTCTCCGCATTTGTAGCATCTAACTGGCGGTCGTTCTCCTCCCCTAGAATTTGTTGCTGGTGCTGGTGCTGCTGCCGACGTCTTCCCGTCATCGTTAAATCTTCTCTTCTTGAATTTTCCACTTGAGTTATTTCTTCTATTATCTTGGCCATGATTACCACCGAAGTGGTTACCATTTCTGGCACTATAATTTCCTCCACGATGGTTATCATTGTCCCGATGGTCGTTGCCACCAGTATGATTTTTATCGTGTTGTTGGTCGCCCGGTTGAACAGACTCATTATCTCGCTCTAATAATTGAGCCATGTTCACAACATCTGAATATAGAGAAAATTTATGAGAAATGAGGTATTGACGAATTTTGGGTTTCAAACCTCGCAGAAACATTCGTGTCATTCTCTCCTCATTATCAACCAAATGGGATGCAAATCGAGACAACTCGTGAAACTTAACTTCGTCTTGCGACATGTTCATATTGTTTTGCTCGACGATAAACTCTACCTCCTTCATGTGACTGAATACTTTCGGGAAAGTACTTGTCGTTGAACAATTCTTGGAACTTCTCCCAAGACATCTTCAGTACGGTAGGCTGAGTACGCTTTACGGATTCCCACCAATAATCTGCCTCTCCTCGTAACATGAAAGTGGCGAAAGGAACCTTTTGCTCCTCTGAGCATCCCAAGACATCAAATATCTTAGTGATCTGGCTTTATCACGTCTCTGCTGTAAAGTGGTTACGGTTTTCCCAAAAACTCTGGTGGTCCTAACTCCATGAACTGCTTAGCGGTGACCATCCGTGAGTTGCCAGTGTTTCCACCTGCATTTTGAACAATAGTCTTTCTCGTTTGGTTTTGCATGAATTCTAGAAAGTTCCTAAATATACCATCGTTCATCATCTGCTCAGTGGTGTTGTTCACAAGAGGAACATTGCCAGCCTGTTGCACGTTCTCCTCGTTGGTGAGCAAATGTGTCTCCACGGTCTCATTTACTTCACTGTTAACATTCTCAGTCGACATTCTTAAATACTGCCATAAAACAAGGGTTAATTTAACAGATTAACAAATCACATAATACCCCTATATTATGACTGACCAACAAATAAGCTTAGGTAGGACACACTTGCAAAGGATTTACGTCTCTCCTCCTCCTAGTTCTATTCCTCGATCTCCTTGCCAGAGATCATATCCCTAAGCTACGATACCAACTGTGATGCCCCCAAAATAGGTATACATCACCCATTCTCGAGTGCATGCCAAATACATGGTATGCGAAACAACTACAACTTCATTAATACAATTGTCATGCAAAATACGACAACACATAAATCGTGAGTTAAATACAAATATTGTCTTACTAGACAATATCCACACTCAAATAAGTCCTCATTACAATTATTGATACACTATTTTAAAAATATAGAGGACTACTAAAATAACTGTCTTGAACCATTACTCCACACCCCGACTAGTTCATTGTATTCTCGTCTCACGAGAAGAAAAATGGAACAAAAGGAAAAGGGTGAGCTCAACTAGCCCAAGAAAGAATATTATGACTAAGATAATGTACAATAAATTATCCTTAGTCTTCAACGAGAAAAAATACGATAGAATACAATGACAACAAGTTTTAGATCAACAATCTGCGGTGAAAACAACAATTCATTAGAAGAGTTAAGTAGAGAATGAAATCTAC
Organism: Panax ginseng; assembly: GCA_020205605.1. NCBI lineage: Eukaryota > Viridiplantae > Streptophyta > Magnoliopsida > Apiales > Araliaceae > Panax > Panax ginseng. The sequence goes on along the minus strand of CM035145.1, from coordinate 136,687,962 downwards.
TATCATCTATGAATTTAAAAGTCCATCATCGATATTTTATCCTGTAACATCAATCAATATACATCTTGAATCAAATAGTCATCTTTTTCACTATACGGCCAAAAGATATTCATCGATTAATTCATGTTCATCTCAACACCGTTATCTTTTGCACTACGGGCCAAAGATATTCATCAATTAGTCATATTCATTTAAACACATGTTCATCTTTTGCCTTTCACGGGCCAAAGATATTCATCAAAAATCATTCATCTTTATCTACGGGGCCAAAGATATTCAATTTATATCATCATTTAGGATGAGGATGATGAAAAATATTTTAAAGAAAAGCGAATCCGGTGAAACAAAAGAACAAATATTAAGGATTCGTACTTTAAACAATCCAAGTTCAAAAATAATTCATAAATAACCAGAGTGGAGTAAAATTCAAGAATGAAGACCAAAACATAGATCCAATCCAAGATAGGAATCATAACAGACGATCTTGGACACGAGAAAGAAAATTTAATTTTTACGTGAATAGTGTAATGATTCGTGAATAGTGTCATTATCGTGAATAATGTCGCATACGTGAATAGTAACTCCGACACCAAAAGATAGAAATTTCACAAAAAACATCATCATGCTTCGTGAATAATACTCGTGGATAGTAACTCGTGAATAGTAACTCGTGAATAGTAACTCATGAATAGTAACCCCGACATGAAAAGTTCCAAATTTGATAAAAATTTCCACCCAATATTTCGGCATAATGATATTGAAGAAATAATATCATTTTCGAATAAAATAACATCCCTTACCTCGAAAGACTACTTCTAGTTGAAACACCGGATATAGGCTATGAATTGAACTTGCACCGTATAGCAACACTCAAAGTATACTCACAAGAATATGCTCAATATATCGAGAGAAAAATAGAGAAAAAACTTCAGTTTCTGGTGTGATTTTCAATTCTAACCTAAGCACTCTATTTCTAGGAAAATGCTTAGAACACCAAAACAGAAAATTTAATAAAATATTAATATAATTAAATTTTTGTCAAGCCCACCTTTGAAGATCTGAATTCAGATCATTTATAACACATGTGAGCCCACTAATTGCACAAAAATGTTTTTCTCAAAATAATTAACTAAAACTCCCAAAAATCAATTATTTCGGAACTTCGGAACTTCAATAATTTATAACAAATGGCCCTGTTGTCAGAAAATTCGAATCTTGCAACTATTTATAGGAAATTCAATTCTCTACAACTTTCCAGAAGAAAGTTTTCCCAAATTCCAAACAGAAATTTACCGAAATCCACAAACGGGCGATTTTACACTCTATAATCAATTTTCAGTCAAAAATTGTGTCCACCAACACACAAAACATGTGTTAAACATTTAACCCAACAAAAATACTCTTTCTCCTCATTTATTCATATATCCCACATTCATTGTAAAAATATCACCATTAATATATTATTAAAATAATATATTTAAATGAATTATTTTATCAAAAAAAGATAAAATATTAATTTACAACAACTGTCACATTAAAAATTTTCTCCATCTATATCCTCATAAAATCAATATTTTTCTCATCATATAAATCAATAATTAATTATTCACAAATAATATTACGAATCACATTATTGTTGAACGAGGCGGTTCGAGAGAGAGGGGCTTTCTAATAAGGATCTCTCCTTCTTGCGCATGATTAGATGATTAAACCTCTCCTTGAATGTAAACTTTCTAGACATTGCCAATAATGTTATCTAATAATATTATTAGGATAATATGAATTATTGCTCCGATAATAAAAATCTTTGTGAAATGACAATTATTAAAACAACAGTAATATAAAATATCAACACATTAATTATTGAATCAATAAAATAAAATATCGAACAGTAATTATTGTAATAATTATTGAGTAGTGTCTTCTTACGTAAGAATCAATAATTGGTGCAATACTGGTAATGTTATTCTTGTGTTTTAACCACCGATATTCTAACGATATTACTTGTATAATAACTACGCCGTTATTTATAAACAACTTATTTTTTGTGCGTTTTCTTCCTCCAATCGCTTTTTTTATGTGGGGCCACACAGCAATTTACTGGCCGTCGTCGAATATTCCCCGACGATCTGAATATTCCACGACCAAACAAATATTCCCCAACAACAATGAATATTTTATCACAACTTGCTTATTTAAAATATTTGCGCATTTTACCCATAACTAACCACATTAATCAAATCCACCCTTACTATTTCAAAATAATAAATAAACAAAATTCCTTTTTATTTAAAAAATTTCGGGGTCTTACACTACGGGCTAAGGATATTCATTAGTATCACGTCCACAAATTATCCATGCACTACGGGTCAAGGATATTTGTGTCACTAATGGTCGTGATCATACCAATAATTGTCCATCAATACACTATGGGCTAATTAATGAGGAATTTTACCACATCACTTGTAACATTACGGGTCATGATTATACCGAATGATCCTTGGTCATAATCATATCAATCAACAGTCCTTTATGCACGTAAGCCAAAGATGACTTTCATCACAATATAAGCATAAGGATGATGACAATGATATAAGAATTCAATTAAAAGAAAACAAAGGATAAATTTTTAAATATTTATAATTTAATTTATCCAGAATTCAATAATGTTCAAATTGTCAACATGATACTGCTTTGTGGAGTAAAATTCAAGAATAATATTGTATCAAAAATGATTTGGACCGAAAAGAAATCAATTTTTGTCATGAATAGTACTTCGGGTGAATAGTACCCCATGAATAGCACTTCAAAATAGTATCCCATGAATAGTACTTGTGAATAGTACTTTGTGAATAGTACCTGTGAATAGTACTTTATGAATAGTACCGTATAAATGAATAGTACTCATGGACAGTACTCCAGCACGAAAAACTTAAAATTTAACAAGAATATGCAGAAAAATATCCTTGTGAAACGATACTAGATGAAGCACAAATTTCAAGTATATTTTACTAATTTCACGGAGTATAGAAGCAATACTTTAACTAAATGAGGGTATAATCAGGAATACGAGATGAAATAAAATTACTCACATACTATAGAGTATGGAAGAAAATATTATTCCTTACGAATACTGAACAAAAATAATATCCCTTACCTTACAAGAAGACTGGATACTGGAATAGTAAAGTAGCAGAATACTCTTCTTCTTCCTCTCTATAACTTCTCTCTCTATAGCTTCTCTCTCTATAATTGCTCTTGTGAGTCTTAGTGAATTGGTGAGAATGAAAGAAGAATGAGCTTCTATTTATAGGAAAATATAGTTTTGATAATTGCACATGTTGGGCTTGAATTATTACAGTATAGTACCTTCATCTTTTTCTCTATTTTTAATTTAGTCCTGCAAGTATTATCAATCTTGCACCACCTCCCCTAATAGTAATGCATGTGAACCAATAGTTCCATTCATGTGAGCAAATAGTTATATGCATGTGAATTAATAGCAATTAATTGCTCATTTATCCGATTAAATACCCCATTGGTCAATTTAACCTCCAGAAATCAATTATTATCAAAATAAATGTCAATTTCCACTAACACAAATAATCCCAACACAATGGAAATATTTTTTTATCAACAATTTCATCTTTAATCAACACGAACTTATTCATCATTAATATTATAACTCATAATATTTAACAACCAGATTATTCCTAGGAAAGAGGGGCTTTCCGATAAGGACTTCTCCCTACTAGCGCGCAATTAGGTGACCAAACCCCTTTCCTCGACAGAACTTTCAAGACATCGTCAGTATTGCAAAAAATAATATGAATAACTTTGTCGTCTCAATTATTGATTTAAAAAATATAAAATATTACGCAGATGATACTATGACAATAATTGAATCAATAATATGAGCGATATTATGCAGCAATTAATGTAGCAATAATTGAGTATAACTGAGTGACTTCTCACATAAGCATCGATAATCAATACGGTGTGCTACTATGCAACCACGCATATTACTGTACTTTTACCACCAGGTAGTTCTACAGTTTAAAGGTAAAATTTTCACCCTTATTTTTATAAAAAGACATTTTCGTAGTTTTTAACTTCGACAATACTTCCGTTGTGGGATCCACCAATGATTGTGTCGTCGTACGAATATTCCCTGTTAAAACGAATATTCCCCAACCAATCGAATATTTTATAACAACTTGCTTACTTTGCAAAATTTATAAATATTACCCACAACTATAACATTATATCAAATTCACACCATAATATTCAAAAATATATTTCGAGAAAAATTAATCTTTATTCATAAAAGTTGGGGTCTTACAAAGAAGTCATCGAGAAGACCAATGTTGATGAAGAGGATGATGATGTTCCCATTGGACTCTTTGCGAGTACCGCAAATGGGGCAGCAGCGGCGGCTTCCATTACTTGTGAGATGTCCTGGCATATCACTATTTTTATCGAGTCTTCTTCACCACATGATAATTGTGACAATCTTGATGCTAAGGATTCTTTGTCTGATGTAAGCTCGAATGGCTTCCTGTTGGTGGTGCAGCGCTCTCTTCATGCCTTTCTATAACTTCTCCATATGACAATTTTAAGGGTACCGATGAGACTCCAGCTTCTTTGAGGCGAAATCCTTCTAAGACTATTGTTGATGTTCATCCTCCCAAGTAGGATTTTGCCTAGTTGGTGATTGCTCGAGAGGGTATTATGGATAGCACTTTGGGTGGGTTGAATGACCTTCCATCTCCCTTGGCATCTCCTAACTTTCCTTGGACATCATGAAAAATAATATATTTAATCCTTCCAAATAATACTCTTTTTTGGAATTTCTATCTTCTTCAAAATCAAGGAGTTATCAAGAAGGCATCAAGCAAGCGTGCTTCAAATCGGGGTTAATAAAAGATGAAGATATCTCCCCTATGTGGCCGAACTCTGGGGACTTGATCAAGGAGTTAGGAGAAGTCAAAGTTAAGAGAAGGAAGAGCCTCCCTAGGTGTTCGAAACCTATCTTGGTTCCCATAGATATTTGATCGTATACATATTCACAAGGCCCTCCTCCAGACCTTCTTGCTAGATGGATTTGCAAGCCTTATTCTCGAAATGCATAGTCTTTCTTTCTAATCTTTGCGAACGGAAGACTTAGATAGTTTTAGTTGTGAGGTTGATGACTTCTCCTTTATGGGCCTTGACATGTCTCCCCTCCATGCTAGGTTGGATCTCCTTATTTCCAATTATCATGTTGTTAAACTTCGTTCGGAAGTCACTTCACATCGCACGTCATGAGAATGACTTTATGTAGAGCTTTAGGAGCTTCAAGATGCCATGGATAAATTAAACACCAAGCTTTTGGGAAATTGAGTCAGCTGCCCAAGACCTTGAAGGCCTGATAGCCTCAAATACGAAGGCTCGGGGTACCGCCATTGTCGACTTGGAGGCTTTAGCTATTCCCCTCTCTTCAGTTTGACATGTCATTGCCTTTAGATCATGAAATTTTTTAGTTTTTCCATTTTCTGTATCAGAAAATTCATTTACATATATTTCATTCATCAAATTATAGTTTCTTTATCCTTATTGATTGCCTTTAATTTGAATGATTCCTTAAAACTCATTATTTAACATTGGATCTTAAGTTTTTCAAATTAATAATCTAAGAAAACAATAGGTCTCATAAAACAACAAACATAAGTTTTATTAAAGAAAACACATGTTAATTTTTTTCTTTTCAATTTCACGCAAACCAATACTTGAATCTATACATTTCTTTTTAATAAATCAAAAAAAAAATATTCAAGTATAAGTGAAAGTTTGACAATTTATTGTTAATTAGATTGCTTTTAACAAAAAGCATAACTTTTCAAATAATACATCCTGCTTTTGTTGGAGAAAGCATAACGTTCGCCACTTTTAGAGTTGAAAGTGTAACTTCCTAGGACTTATAGTCAGGTGCCTCGATTACTTTTGAAGTTGAAAGTATAACTTTCGAGGACTTATAGTTAGGTGTCTCGATTACTTTTGAAGTTGAAAATATAACTTTTCTTGTCCGAGGACTTATAGTTAGGTGTCTCGATTACTTTTAAAGTTGAAAGTATAACTTTTTGAGTCTGAGGACTTATAGTTAGGTGTCTAATTGACTTTTGATGATAAAGTGTAACACTCGGGTGCCTCGTCACTTGGGTCGTCCAATTTCTTGGCAAGTGTATTTTACGAGGACTTGACCACCATCTTGGGTGGATTATTATTTTATTTTTAAAAACAAATCCATCAATTCTAGTGTCTCATCCCTTGGTAATCCAATTTCTTGGCAATGGATACTTTTGAGGACTTCAACCACCATTTTGGGTAGACCACCATCTTGGGTAGATTTTTAATTCATCAATTCTTGTATCTATAATTCAAAGTTCTTTCGATGGTAGAGCCAGTACTTGGGTTGTCCAACATCTTGACTTTCGGGACTGCACCATGGGTGATAGTGTTGCACGCTTCTTTTCCTAGTTCAATCTCTCCGGTCGCCAGCTTCTCATGGCATATCCTCCGCAGACTATAACAGTCTATTGTGGAATGTCATGTGTATTGGTGGTACTTATACACAGAAGTTCGGTCTTCTTTTCAACTCTTCCGTCACAACTAACTGGGGTCTTAGAGGTTTCACCACTCCGTGCTCAACCCATTGTTCGTACATGCCTTTGAATGCCTTCTCACTACATGTGATAGCCTCCAGAACGGGCATTCTGGTATATTTGTCTCCATGTTTTCCTCTGCTTCGCTCAAATTTCTCATTCTTATCCCTCTTGCCCCTTGCGGTTTTGATTGAGAATCCGCCAAAGTCACAGTTGTTGTCCTCTTGCCCTTCCATGTAACCATTTCATGGCCGATGAGCAGTGTCATGGTTCCTCCCAAGTCTTGTGAAAAAGATGAGAGGGTCGAAAATGAATCACAAGCCTTGGTAATGAGGTGGGGCTTGAATGCGTCTAAAGCACCATTGTTGCATATGCTAACCAAGTTCTTTTCTTAAATTGGCTCGCACTTACACTCGTGTTTGGGCCCCTGAACCTATCCACGTGTCCCACGACTCTCCTCATTTGGCTTACGCTTGAATCGCATGAGCTCTACAATGGTTACCGTTTACGCATTATAGAAAAATTTCTTTAAAAATTACAATTTTAGATCATCCCAATCATGAACTGATCCCTTCTCCAAGTTATAGTAGCAACTGAAGGCACTATCCGTTAAAGTCTTGTTGAACTCACTCATCAACAAATTATGATTTTTCATTTCATCATATCTTAACCATGGAGACATCGACTCCACAAACCTAGCAATGTGTTCCCTGGCATTTCCTTTCTCCCCATTGTACTTTAAAAATTGTGGTTGATGCTCGATATACCCTGTCGGGTAAGGTTGTCTCCGAATATTGCCGAGTAATGTGGAGTAAAGTCTAACTCCGAAGTTCAGGATGTCTACCTGCGAAGTTCATTTATCACATCGATCATATCATCCTTTGTCACATATTGGCTCGTGGTATGAACTTATTGTGGTGTTGTGATACATGGATGCATTGGTCGTGTGTATGGAACAAAAATTGGCTGATGTAGACTGGCATCATGTAAATTCTGTATCGGTTGTGCTTGTGGGCTAGTTCATTGGACGAGGCTTAAGGTGGTTGGTATCTGCACTTGTGAAAATGTGGGGATAGTGGTCGGAATGATATTTGTATGAGGCTGTCTGAATTCTAGTCATGATTTTGGCACGTCACCACTGTTCTAAGGTTACAAGTGGATGATTGGAACGGAGTGATTCTCCGTCAATGGAGGTGCATTCTGATTCTCCTTATTGTTGTTATCGTTGTTGTTATCCTCAATTCCTACATGTTCTCCCTGCGAATTTCCTAGGAACATGGCCTTGAAAGTGGGGATATGCATCAACTAATGGCAGAAATTCCTCATTTCCTCTTGCTTTCTCTGCATCTTCAGCATCATAGCCATCATCATCCCTTGTCCTTCTTGTGCTTCCTTCAATACCTTGAGCATCTCTAGTTGCACAAATATATTTGTCTGTTTTCCAATTTTTTCCTCGTATTTCCTTCCCGCGCTTGTCTGCCTGACATTCGTTAATTGTTGATCAGCTATGTATGATGATGTCGAACTTGCTTCCAAGGTGTCTTCAGGGATGGGTTGATCGGGATCTAGATTCACGCCTTGGAAAGCGTGATTTGCTTGTCTTGGAACTGAATCCGGTGAAGTAATGCTCGCTGTCGGTGAAACTCTACCGGTAGTTCTCCCACTTCAAGTTTCGGGAATACCCTTCACGAATTCAACAACTCCCCCAGCAGAGTCGCCAAAGAATGTGGACAAGAAAATTGTGCCTTGCTAGTTAGGGTTTCATATTGGCTGAGGAGGAGAAAAATCCACGAAGTGCACAGAATTAATTGATTGATTGAAAAGGGGAGAAGAACAGGTGGGCGATTATTCCAATGACATGTGGCAGAACTCTCAGAATTCAGAAACCGTGTAAGGGTAGCAGGGATTCCAATAGCCTTCTAAAGTGCTTCGAGTTGAGAGAATGTTCAAGTCTTAAGTCCCAAAAGTGGTCCCCTTCCTTTATAGAATGGAAGGGCTATTTATAGAGTTTCCTCGAACTTAAGTAGTCACATATCAGACACATGTCTTCAGAGAAATTCCAGAAATATCATTTAGTCATTAGGAAAATGCTCATATCGCCCTGTCTTTTTAGCCACCAATCCAATCCCTCAATGATCAATTCCCAAAAATGAGCCGCCTCCATGAGCCTTCTGCCTCGGGACACGTGGAGGCTTCTCTCGGGTCAAGTACGTTTATTTCCCCCTTTTCTGTCTTCATTCAAATAGGACATATGAACCCTAATTTGCACATTTAATGAGGTCGTGGGACCCTAATTGTGCATTTAATTCTATTAAGTCATGTGAACTTTAATTAGCACTTGGACCCACAAAGATAAATGTAACTCGAAATTACCAAAAAAACATTTATAAAAAATGGAGGCATTATAATAAGAGCTTACATTTTAAATACCCGGTAATGTTTGTTACATGTCATATAAAGTGGTTATCTTAAATTTCTAATAATTTGATTAATAATTTTTGTAAGACCCCGAATTTTATGAAATGAAAGTATTCAATTTTCTTATAATTTAGTAAATGGTTAAATTGATAAAAGGTTAAAGTTAAGGGTGATATGTGAAAATTTTGCAAAGTAAGCAAGTGGTTATAAAATATTCATTTAGTCGGAGAATATTCTTTTTGTCGGGGAATATCCGTACAACGGCACAATCATTTGTGGACCCCGCTATGAAATTACTGTCGGAATTAGAAAACGATAGAAATAATTTTTATGAAAATAACGGCGAAAGTTTTACCATTAGCCTATTGAAATACCCGGTGGTAAAAGTAATGCGATGTCTGGCGTGGTTGCATAGTAGCAGACACGGTATTATCTGATATTTTTATTATTGATGCTTACGTAAGAAGTCACTCAGTTATACTCAATATTATTGCTACAGTAATTACTGCATAATATCTCTCATATTATTGATTCAGTTATTATCACAGTATCATCTGCATAATATTTTATATTATTAAATCAATAATTGAGACGACAAAGTTATTCATATTATTATTTGTAATATTGACGATGTCTAGAAAGTTCTGTCGAGGAAAGGGGTTTGGTCACCTAATTGCGCTTCAATAGGGAGAAATCCTTATCGGAAAGCCCCCTCTTTTCTGGAAATGATTTGATTGTTAAATATTGTGAGTTATAATATTAATGGTGATTAAGTTCGTGTTGATTAAAGATGAAATTGATATTTCTATTGTGTTGGGATTATTAGTGTTAATAGAAATCGATATTTATTTCGATAATAATTAATTTCTGGTGGTTATATTGACCAAGCGGGTAATTAATCGGATAAATGAGCAATTAATTGTTATTGATTTACATGCTTATAACTATTTGTTCACATGTATGTACTATTGATTGATCACATGCATGTACTATTCGGGGAGGTGGTGCAAGATTGATAATACTTGCATGACTAAATTAAAAATGGAGGTATAGATGAAGGTACTATACTGTAACTATTTTTTCACATGTATTGAACTATTGATTCACATGAATGTACTATTGAATCACATGCATGTACTATTAGGGGAGGTGGTGCAAGTTTGATAATACTTGCATGACTAAATTAAAAATGAAGGAAAAGATGAAGGTATTATACTGTAATATTTCGAGCCCCAAAATATTTAATTATCGAAACTATATTATCTTATAAATAGAAGCTCATTCTTCTTTCATTCTCACCAATTCACTAAGACTCACAAGAGCATTTATAGAGAGAGAAGCTATAGAGAGGAAAAAGAAGAGTATTCTGCTACTTCACTATTCCAGTATCCAGTCTTCTTCTGAAGTAAGGGGTATTATTTATTTCATATTCAGAAGAGATATTATTTTTCGTATTTGTATGGATATTATCTTCGTTCAATATTCGCATGAAATAATATTTCTTCCATACTCTGTAGTATGTAAGTAATATTATTTTGTTTCGTATCCCTAATTCTACACTCATTTTGTTGAAGTATTGCCTCTATACTCCGTGAAATTAGTAGAATATCCTTGATATTTGCGATTCATCCAGTATCTTTTCATGAAAAAATTATTTTGAGCATTCTTGATAATTATTGATCTTTTCATGTCAGAATACTATTCATGGAGTACTATTCATAAAGTACTATTCACTGGTACTATTCATACAGTACTATTCACAAAATACTATTCACATGGCACTATTCATAAAGTACTATTCTCGAAGTACTATTCACGAGGTACTATTCACCCGGAGTACTTTTCATGACAAAAATTAATTCCTTTTCTGATATAATATATATTATTCTTGAATTTTACTCCACAAAGCAGTATCATGTTGACAATATTTTGGATATTTTTAAAACTCTGGATAAATTTAAAGTCTTTAATATTTATCCTTGATTTCGTTTGATTAATGTTTATATCATTGTCATCATCATCATCATGCTTATATTGTGATGAAAGTCATCTTTGGCTTACGTGATATAGATGGACTGTTGGTTGGTATGATTATGACCAGGGATCATTCAATATAATCATGACCTGTAATATTGCAAGTGATGTGGATTATTAAGCTGAGTCTCAGCGACAGTTGTTGGAATGATCATGACCATGCGTTCTCTTCTACCAAGGGTGCAAAGATGAATTGTTATTTGGCATAATCATGACCATTGATGAAAACACGAATATCCTTGGCCCGTAGTGCATGGATAATTCGTGGTCGTGATACTAATGAATATCCTTGGCCCGTAGTGCATGGATAATTCAGTGATGTGGATTATTTATTAAGATGAGTCTCGTCGATAAAATTGATGATAAACTTTTAAATCATAGAAGATAGTAGATATCATGATATACTTGACTCTTCTAATGGATTGCTATTTCCACTGCAGTTGTTGATCAAAAACTTGTTGTCTATTGTATTCTATCAGTTGTTATACTATTGAAGGCTAAGGATAATTTATTATGTATTATCTTAGTCATAATATTTCTTACTGGGCTAGTTGAGCTCACCCTTTTCTTTCACTGTTCTCTTCAAGAATTGAGAATATAGTTGGGACTAGTCGGAAAATGGAGTGACGGTCCAGATGGTTGCTTTAGTAGTTCTCACTATTCTGTGAAATAGTGTGATAATAAATATAATTAGATTGAATTTGAGTTTGGATATTGTGTCTAGGTGGCAATATTTGTATTAAAACTCACAGATTATGTTTTATAAATATTACATACGACACTTACACTTGATTAATATAAATTAAGTTTGTATTTGAGTTATGTACCATGTATTTGGCGACTCAGAATGGGTGATGTATACCTATTTTGGGGGTGTCACAATTTTTATATATCATGTTTGTTACAGTGGTAATCTTACATTCTCGAATTAAAAACCCTATAAAGTATCAAGATTCCCAGACCAAAAAATAGGTAGTAATCTGAGATTACCACATAGTAGTAATCTTGAAATTTTTATTGAGACAAAAATATCCTTTATATTTATAAATTGAGATAAAAAAATCCTTATTAGTCACATAATTTACATTTATTTTTTAATTTTTTAGTTTTTGATTTTTTTTGTCGACATGTTATTAGTTTAACTAAAATAACTTACTGTCCATACAAAATATGTGGTGTATAGTTTGTTATTTATTATTATAAATTTAATGCATTATTAAAGACATACTTGAAATTTTTTGCTTAATACTTGAATAAATCATGAATTGTTATTTTATAAACATATTATAAATTTTAATACGATTTACTAAGTAATACTAAATTAATTAGTTTGATTGTACTTTAATGATTGTTGATAATTACATTTGACAATAACTTTATGGGTGAATCATTCAACTAAAATTAGTACAAGAATATTTTAGTAAAAGATTAATATTATAAAAAATATACTTAGTTATTTTGAATTCATACCAAACACTCGTAATAACAATTATCCATAATCACATATCTTTTATTAAACAAAAATGACACAATATAACCATTTCCTTTTACCAATAATCAAATATCCAGTAATATATGTTAAGCTGAGTATCCATTATGATATATAACAAACACCCCTTAGAGACACTTTTTATCGATCATTTAAAAATCATTCATATAACTGATTATTTTTATAGATCGTATTTGTTACACCGATAATATTTAGCTCTTCGTGTTTTTTTTAGCTAGTATGGAAAAATATGGCAAGATCAAGAGGAGAAAATAATAATACAACCGACAAAAAATGACATATAGCATAATGCACATGCACTTCTCCAGCTTTTTGAAAAAGTTCTGGCTACTACTAATTTTGGGAAACTAATACCAAACAATTTCACTTTTTGAGAAAACAATTTTTATTTATGTTTTTTCACCAAGTCCTTGTTCTTCTGATCAGAGATATATCTTATTCACATCCAGAAATAATTAAATAATTAAATAAATAAACAAATAAAATTTTCTGAGATACAATCAAACAGATACCTAAGAATTTCTAGGTAATGGAAAACAAATAGTAGACTAGCACATATAATAACATAATTGTCAAACTTTACTGTTATATGACCTAACGGCCATGATATTATATTATCTTCACAATAATGCTTCGTCTTTTCCATAATACATGATCATTTTTTATTTTTTGAAATTAATTCAAGGTATTTTTAAATTAAAATTACTTTATTTGTACAATATTATTATGAATTTTAATATTGATAGTCAAAACTTTTATGATTTTTCAAGAGTTAAACAAAGTTCATTAATTTTGAATTTGATAATATCTCAATTGATTTTATATTTCAAAACTGAAGGTGTATTTTATTACTTTTCTTATAATAATAAAATAAAATAAAAAAGTAGCAAAGAATAACATTTCTTTTTCTTTAGAGTAAAGAGAGACTATTTTACACTAGAATTCTTATTTATAGTTGGGGTATTAATAAAATTTGTGTTGTCTAAGGGTCATATAAGTAAGGATATATGACAAAGTCAATAAGATTAGACTCATGGCATAATAGTCCATTCATTGGTTCCAAAATTAAATATATAATTTGATTTTTGAGTTTAAATAATAATATATTAAAGTTTAAATTGATGTGAATTTATTTAATTATAGTTTATATAATTATTATAATTGTACAGTATATAATAAAAACTATTAATCAAAAAAATTATTTCATTCTAAATTTTTATATGTCATACTAATTTTAAAGTCTTTTATATCGTTATTTGACCTCAAAAGTAAAATTATATCTCTTATTTTGAAACGGAAGTATTATCATCTTAGTCGGATCCGGTTACCATGAAGTTAATTTCATGGTAAATTGGTCAATTGACCAATATAGTACTGACATGCAAAAAGAGATCTTCTCCTATAAGCGTATCGACACTGTTTTAATCAATTTATCAAAGGTAAATTGATGTTAGCCACTCATATCTTAGTCACAGCCTTCATGCATGTACATAATGCAACTACTAAAAGATTATTGAAATCATACTATACAGTATACAGTACAATATCAGATACTCCATGAATATGCTACAGAGAACAATCAAACTGTGGGCACAGTAAAAGATCAACAGAATTATTCAAACCCTAGTGGTTAGGAGAATATATATATATATTCCCTTGTATAACTGCCTAATATTAGATGCATGATTTTTTGTAGTCTTAAGTTGTACTTACTCGAGATTTTCTATATAAAATAAATAAGAAATTTTGTGTATAAATTTTTTTTTTATTTATTTAATGACGAGAATAAGTGTCAAGTAATGTGAACGATAAATGCGAATATATTTATTACTTGAAAAATTAGAAATAATTTTGGAATAAGTAATTACACAAATTATATTGTTATGGTAATTAATTCCTGTAAGCCGAAATGTTTTTATTAATTATTTTCCATGAAAACATGATTGGAAATAATATATGAAGTGACAATCAGAATTATATAATAAATATTTTATTATATGATTTGTTCAGAATATTTAAGTTAATTATTGATGTTGTGTACAAAAAGAATAAGTCGATATGAGATCCAAACCACGGATTGGGATTACGATCAAGAGATGAGAATAAATAATATAATATTATTGATATTATGATTTTACAAAGATTACATAATTATGTACTCGTATGTGCGACAGATAATATTGAAAGAAATGACGACCAATTAGGTGTCATAAAGATATTACCGTCTTTGTGAAACCTAATTATTAAACTCGATTATGAGATATGACCGAGTAGGATTTGTGTATATGAATTTTCTGTGTATATATGAAAGTTCTTTGGGTATAAAAATGTACAGTAATTAGAAGAAACCCTAATTATCGTTATGTCTGTACCGATAATTAGGACAAACCCTAATTATTATAACCTTAATCATTGAAGTTAAAATCAGAACGATTGTGTTAGTAATACACGAGATAATTAGAGAACCCTAATGGACAATTAGAAACCCAAATTGATGACGTTAAGAAACCCTAATTTTAAAACCCTAATTTTTTATAGAAAACCCTAATTTTAAATTACCGGTTTAATTTCGATGTTAATGTATAAATGTTTTAATTTACCAAAGGATGAAAAGTAATTGGTAAATAATAAGAATTACCATCTAGTGATTAAATATTACATTTAATTGCTATGTACAAGAATGCCCTTGAAATTATATGTGAAATTACTAAAATGCCCTTTTTGATTTATTAGTGTATTATTAGTTGCATTGTTGATAGAATCTTCACAAAATGCTAGCCATTCACTATCTTCTAAAAGTTACTCATGGCACTATACTATTAACCACAAATAATTCAGCCACTATATTGATTGAATCAATCAATAACATGATTAAAGAGAGAGAAATGAGCTACTTTAATTTTTCATTTCTCCCAAACCCTTCTCTCTCTAGAAATCCGAATTACAGAGTGTGAGAGAGTGAGGAGATAAGCTAATATCAGTAATCAACAAGACAAGATCAGCAACGAAGGATCAAAATCAAAAATCAAAACTAAAAGGTATTAAAACCCTAAATTTTTGAAATCCTTTGATCTTATGTTAATTTTTGTAATTGATTGTTTAAAGTTGTGTAACAGGGTGTCAATTGATGATCTGAGTTGATAAATTCAGGACCCATAACATCAAAGAGCTCAAAATTAAATTTTTTCAACATTTGGAAAACTTGAAAAATCTCGTCTGACATCAAATGTCAGACCCCATAGATCCGTGTGTGTTAAGTGTTTTTGATGTTTAAAGCTTGTAACATGTAGCCTGATATGTGGTCTTTAAGATACAAAAAGAATCAAAGTAAGATCAATTGTAGATCAAATGTTATAGACGGTCAAACCCCGTTGACTAACACTGCCAAAACAGCGAACCCAGAAAATTTTGAGCGTTGTCCGTGTCCTACTTTGACCGGCTTGTTCTTGCTGGTGTTTTGATATTTCAGTGTTATAAAACTTTGACGTTGTAGTCCTACATGTTGTATACACACTGGAATTGATAGATCACATAAACATTACACGATCATCAAGTTATAGAGGTCCAAAGTAGGCACCTCGAACTGTTCTTCGTGAAGAACAGCTCTGACAGCTAATTTGATGGTCAATATCTCCCAGATCTGATTTTTTTTAGCCAGATGTTTGATTGTAATTGTAGTATTGTATTTCTCTACAAGATCGATCAAGAATGACTTAGAAACACAACACACAAAAGTTATAACCTAGGTCAAACTAAATTGACTTTTGAGAGCAAGTTATGAAGTTACGGATTTAATGAAGAACACCTATAATGACAGCTTATGTCACTATAGGCCCTTTTAATGACAGATTCGAATTATTTTAAATTTTTCAATTTACGGAAATTTCAAAATGATTTAAAAATAGAAAAAAATAGACTTTAATTATTAAAAATACTTATTAAATTCTAAAAATTATTTTAAATACTTAAAAATAATATTTAATTATTTTGAGTATATTTCATAAATATTTAATATTTTTAGAATATAAAAAGTATTTATTTATTTAATTATAATATTAAATAAATGATTTAAAATAGTTTTAATTCATGAAAAATCATGAAAAATTATTTTATGGTATAAAAAAATATTTTAAGTTATTTTCCATGACTTTAAATATTTTATGATGAATTTTATTAATTAATTAATATTAATGATATTAAAGTTATTTAATGATTATATTAAATAATTTAGTTTTAAAATGATTTTAGTATTATAAAAATCATTTTGAATGAAAATAAGATATTTAAAAATATTTTAAGTTATAAAATATAACTTTTAATATTTAAAGGATAATTTCATTAATAATTTAATATTAATGATATTAAGATAATGTGACACCCCCAAAATAGGTCTACATCACCCATTCTGAGTTGTCAATACACGGTACACAAACAACTACAACTTTATTATTACAACAGTAAAACTGTGAGTTTAAATACAGATATTGCCATCTAGACAATATTCACATACAAATAAATCTTCATCATAATTATTGATACATTATTTTACAACAATGGTGAGGACTACTAAACAACTCTCCCTAGAACTTTCATTCTATACCCCGACTTGCATCTCGCTTATATTCTCGCCTCCTAGAAGAAAAAATGGAACAAAAAGGAAAAGGGTGAGCTCGACTAGCCCAAAGAAAGAATATTATGACTAAGATAATATACAACAAAATTATTGTTAGTCTTCAACAGGAAAAAATATAATAGAATACAATAGACAACAAGTTTTAAATCAATATTCGCAATGAAATAATAATTCATTAGAAGAGTTAAGTAGAGAATGTAAACTACTATCTTCTATGTATGAATTTTAAAAGTTCATCGCCTATTTTTTATCCTCGTAACATCAATCAATATATATCCGGATCAAATATTCATCCTTGCACTACAAAGCCGAGGACATTCTACCAAATGGTCATGTTCATCTAAACACTGCTCATCTTTGCAGACTACGCGAAGATATTCATCGAAATCAATCATCTTTGTACTACAAAAGCCAAAGATATTCATCGAAATCATTCATCTTTGCACTACTGTGCCAAAGATATTCAATAATATCATTATTTAAGATCAAGATGATGAAAATATATTTTTAAAGAAACGAATCCAAAATGAAACAAAATGACAAGGATTAAGGATTAAGGATTCGTGACTTTGTTTTATCCACATCCAAAATACCTCAAAAATAATCATAGTGGTGTAAAATTCAAGAATGATCAAAACATGGATACAATTAAAGCTAGTATCCACAATAGATATTTTGGACGAAAAGAAAAATTTTCATTTGTCGATGAATAGTGCCGTATTCGTGAATAAGACTGATATGTGAATAAGAATCTCAATACACCAAAAGTTCCAAATTTGATAAAAAACTTGGATCAATATTTCAAAGATAATGATATTGAAGAAATAATATCATTACTTAAAAAATAATATCCCTTACCTCGAAAGATCGTTAGTTCAAATTTGGAATCTTCGGATATAAAGCTATAACTTCAACTTTCACCGATAAAGATACTCAAAGTATACTCAAAATACTCACAAGAATACGCCGATAATATAGAGAGAAAACTTCAATTTCTGTGTGATTTTCAATTCTAACCCAAGCACCTATTTATAGAAAATGTTTAGAACACCAAAGCGTTAGTAAAATTTAATATAATATTAATATATATATGTAAGACCACGAAATTTTTTTAAATAAAAAGGAATTTCCTTTATTTATTATTTTGAAATAGTAAGGTGGATTTGATTAATGTGGTTAGTTATGGGTAAAATGCTAAATATTTTAAATAAAGAAAAGTGGTTATAAAATATTCATTATCGTCGGGGAATATTAGTTTGGTCGTGGAATATTCAGATCGTTTGGGAATATTCGTATTTACTAGCATAGATCTTTTGTGGGCCCCATAATAAAAGCGATTGGATGAAGAAAACGACAAATATAAGTTGCTAAAAATAATTGGCAGAAGTTGTTACCGCTATTACCGCTTTGGAATACCCTTGGTTAAAAAACACGAAGAATACGCCGTTGTTGCATAAGAAGACACGGTATTGCACCAATTATTGACTCTTACGTAAAAGGCACTACTCAATAATGGTTACAGTGAATTACCGCTCAAAGATTTTATTTTATCGGTTCAATAATTGTCGCATTGATATTTTATACCGTCATTGTTTCAATAATCACATTACACAAGATTTTTCATTATCGAATCAATAATTCATATTATCCGAATAATATTATTAGATAACATTATTGGCAATGTCTAGAAAGTTCTGCTCAAGGAGAGGTTTGGTCACCTAATCATACGCCAATAAGGAGAAATTTTTATCGAAAGCCCTCTTCCTGAACCGCCTCGTCACAATATTGTGATTCGTAATATTATTTGTGAATAATTAATTATTGATTCATATGATGAGGAAGATATTGATTTTATGAGGATATAGATGGAGAAAATTTTAATGTGACAATTGTTGAAAATTAATATTTTATCTTTTCTAATAAAATAATTCATTTAAATATATTATTTTAATAATATATTAACGATGATATTTTTACGATGAATGTGGGATATATGAGTATATGTGGAGGAGGAGTATTTTTGTTGTAATAAATGTTTAAAACATGTTAAACATGCTCATGGACCCCATTTATCGATGAAATTTGATTATACCACAGAAATCGCTTCCATTTGTGGATTCGGTCAATTTTAGTTTGGCATTTGGAAAAACTTTCTTCAGTAAAGTTGTAGAGAATTGAATTTCCTATAAAAACACGCGAGATTCAATTTTCTGATAAAAGGGCTATTTATTATGAATTATTGAAGTTCAAGCTCAAAATAATTGATTTTTGGAAGTTTAAATTATTTTAAATTAGAAAACGTTTTTTTTTTTTTTTCTAGAAGGTTGGCATGTGTGAATTGCTAAGATTAAGATTTCAAGAATACGTGATAATATTTTTATATATATTAATATTATATTAAATTTTCTCGCTTTAATGTGTTCTAAGAATTTCCTATAAATAGTGTATAGGTTAGAATTGAAAATCACACCGAAATCAAAATTTCTCTCTCTATATTATCGAGCGTATTCTTGTGAGTATTTTGAGTATACTTTGAGTATTGCTATACGGTGAAAGTTCAAGTCATAGCCTATATCCTGTGTTTCAACTAAGAAGTCTTGCCTTTCGAGGTAAGGGATGTTATTTTCTTCTCAAATAATATTATTTCTTCAATATCATTATGTCAAATATTGGTTGAAACTTTTATCAAATTTAGAACTTTTTCATGCTTGGGTTACTTATTCATGAAGTTACTATTCACGAGTTACTATTCATGAGTTACTTATTCACGCTTAGTTACTATTCACGAGTACTATTCATGAAGAAAGGATGATGTTTTAATGAAATTTCTATCTTTTGGTGTCTGAATTACTATTCACGATATACGACTATTCACGATAATGACACTATTCACGAATCACGACATTATTCATCGAAAAATGAAATTTTTCCTTTTCGTCTAAAATATCTATTCGGATACTAGCTTTTGATTGTATCCATGTTTTGATCATTCTTGAATTTTACACCACTATGATTATTTTTAGGTATTTTGGATGTGGATAAAACAAAGTACGAATCCTTAATCCTTAATCCTTGTCATTTTGTTTCACCGGATTCGCTTTTTTAAAAAATATTTTCATCATCCTCATTTTAAAAGATGAATGATTTATGATGAATATCTTTGGCCTCAGAAGAAAAAGATGAATGATTTCGATGAATATCATCGCTCAGTAGTGCAAAGATGAATGATTTTCGATGAATATCTTTGGCCCGAAGTGCAAAGATGAACAGTGTTTAGATGAACATGACCAATTTGGTGAATGCCCTCGCTCAGTAGTGCAAGGATGAATATTTGATCCTTATATATATTGATTGATGTTACAGGGATAAAATAGACGATGAACTTTAAAATTCATACATAGAAGATAGTAGTTTGCATTCTCTACTTAACTCTTCTAATGAATTATTATTTCACATGCGAATATTGATTTAAAACTTGTTGCCATTGTATTCTATTATATTTTTCCTCGTTAAAGACTAACGATAATTTTGTTGTATATTATCTTAGTCATAATATTCTTTATCGGGCTAATGAGCTCACCTTTTCCTTTTTGTTCCATTTTTCTTCTCGTGAGGCGAGAATATAATGAGTAATTTAGCCTGGGGTATGGAATGAAAGTTCTAGGAGAGTTGTTTAGTAGTCCTCACCAATGTTGTAAAAATAATGTATCAATAATTATGATGGGGATTTATTTGGGTATGTATATTGTCTAGAAGACAATAATTGTATTTAAACTCACAAGATATATGTTGTCGATTTTGCACGACAAATGTATTAATAAAGTCAGAGTTATTTCTATCCATGTATTTGGCAAGCATTCGAGAATGGGTTGGATGGAATGGACCTATTTTGGGGAAGCGCCACAATATATACATATAATCTTCTACGTACTCATTCTAGATTTCAATTCCCAAGATTTTCCACATGCTCCTTCTAGAACAAGTAAAAAAAACGTTTTTCTTTATAAAATAATTTAAATTTCCAAAATCAATTATTTTGAGCTTCTAACTTCAATAATTCATAATAAATAGCCCTTTGTCGAAAAATTCAAATCTCATGAAGTTTTTATAGGAAATTCAATTCTCTACAACTTTGCGTAAGAAAGTTTTTCCAAATTCCAAGCAAATATTACGAAATCCATAAACCATGCGATTTTAGAGGTTATAATCAAATTTCAAATAATAAATGGGGTCCACCGATATTTAACATGTTTTAAATATTTATTGCAACAAAAATACTCTTCCTCCTCAGATACTCATATATCCCACATTCGTTGTAAAAAATATCACCATTATTATATTATTAAAATATAATAATATATATTTAAATAAATTATTTTATCGTAAAAAATATAAAATATTAATTTTCAATAATTGTCACATTAAAAATTTTCTCCATCTATATCCACATAAAATCAATATTTTTCTCATCATATGAATCAATAATTAATTATTCACAAATAATATTACAGAATCACAATATTGACAACTAGACAGTTCCCAGGAAAGAGGGGGCTTTCCAATAAAAATTTCTCCTTACTAGCGCGCAATTAGGTGACCAAACCTCTCCTTAGATAAAACTTTCTAGACATTGCCAATAATGCTATCTAATAATATTATTCAGATAATATGAATTATTGCTTCGATAATGAAAAATACTGTGTAATGACAATTATCAAACAACAAAGAAGATAAAATATCAACGCAACAATTATTGAACCAATAAAATAAAATAATCGAATAAAGAATCATCAGAACCATTATTGAGTAAAGGCTTCACGTAAGAGTCAATAATTGGTGCAATACCGCTATCGTGCAACAACGCCAGACATCGTGGTTTTAACCAATTTGTATTCCAACAATTAGAAATCAGAATAACTACGCCCATTATTTTTAAATAACTTATATTTGCTCGCTTTCTTCCTCCAATCGCTTTTCTTTACGGGGCCCACATGGTTTAGCATACGTCGCATTTAATATTCTCCGACAAAGATTTAATATTCCATTTACCAAATGAATATTCCCGACAACAATGAATATTTTATAACCACTTGCTTATTTTGAAATATTTGCATGATTTTACCCATAACTATCCACATTAATCACATCAACCCTTACTATTTCAAAATAATAATTAGAGGAAATTAAATTTCATTTATTAATTATTTGGGGTCTTACAACCTCCCTCCTTATGAAATTTTGTCCTCAAAATTGACATACGCATACGGTGTTTGAAAAGGTGAGGATACCGCGCTTTCATTTCTGCTTCCAACTCCCGTGTCATTTCCTCTATAGATGGTTCCTCCACAAGACTTTAACTTGTGGTATGACCTTCGTCATGTAGGACATGCTCCTTCCTATCCAAGATCTTGACAGTACTTCTTCATACGCTTAAGTCTTCTGCTATCTCGTCCTGTTCTAACTCAATAACGTGGTTCGGGTCTTTCACATATTTAATTAAATGAGATATGTGAAACACATTATGAACACGAGACATACTTCGGAGGTAACGCGAGTCTATAGGCTACATTTTCTACTTCCTCAAGAATTTAAATGGACCAATAAATCATGGATCGAGCTTTCTCTCTTCCCAAATCTTGTAACTCCTTCCATGGAGCAACTCGCAACAATACATGATCCCTATACTAAATTCCACGTCCTTTTCAATGAAGATCCGTATAACTCTTTTGTCGATCTTGTGCCGCTTTGTATACGTTGTCGAATCATTTGGATCTTTTTCGGTAGTCATATGCATTTCTAACTCGGTCCCAACAATGTTGCTTCACCCACCTCGTCCCAACATACCGGAGAGCGACATTTTCGGCCCATATAATGCTTCAATGGGGCCACACCTATACTTTCCTCGATAACTGCTTGTTGTAGGAGAATTCCACCAATGGTAAATACTTATCCTAACCGCCTCAAGTCTGTGACACAGAGTCTTAATAAATCTTCAAGAGTTTGAATAGTCCTCTCTCGATTGTCCGTCTGCTTTGAGGATGGTACATGTAGCCAATCGATCAGAACTGTATCCATAGCTTTTTTGCAAACTAACCCAAAATCTTGAAGTGAATCTTGGGTCACGATCCAAACTATGGATACTGCATGCCATGCAACCTCACAATCTCATTTACATACATACTAAGAAGACGCTCAAGAGAATAAGTCTCCGTGACGGCAAGAAATGTGCGTATTTGGTTAATCTATCAATAATAACCCAAATAGCATTTATGCCTTGAGAAACCGTGGAAGACCCGTAACGAAATCCATGGTAATGTGTTCCCACTTCCATTTCGAATCTCAAGTGGTTGCAATGGTCCCTTAGGCACTTGATGCTCCGCTTTACACGCCGACAAGTTAAACACGCTGAGATAAACTTTGCAATCTCTCTCTTTTATATTGTTCCACCAAAATGTATGTTGAAGATCACGATACATTTTGGTACTTCCAGATGGATTGCAAATGGTGTATTGTGTGCTCCATCATGATCTTGTACTTCAAATCGTAATCGTTAGGAACACAAAGTCTAGAGTGGACTCAAGTATTCCTTCTTCATCAATTCTCGCTCCTAATAAAGACCTTCTTGTACTTTCTTCTTCATATGCATGACCAAGATGCGGGTCGAAGCAACCTTAAATTTTTCTATTAAAGTTGGCTCTGTCGTATACTTGACATCATCGCACTTTCGTTCCTCGCATATGATCTTCTACTCAACGCCGGCCACCACGTTCGCTTTTCCGTGATGGTATTGAATAAGGTGGTCAGTCTTTCAATAGCCGAGCCAACGTCGTTCTTGCGCATGTTAAGTTCTTTTTTGGGTGAAAAATATTTAAGGCTTTTATGGTCTCAATATATTTTCACTTTCTCCCCATATGAGATAGTGCCTCCAGATCTTTAATACGAAAATGATCACGCTAACTCTAGATCATGAGTAGGAAAATTCCTCTCATATTCTTTAAGTTGTCGCGAGGCATAAGCTATGACTTTCCCACGTTGCATGAGAACACATCCTAACCCTTTGCCCGAAGCATCATCAGAGATAACAAATCCATCCGAACCAGATGGTATTGTTAGAGCAGTCTTAAATAAGTCTCCTCTTAAGCTCTTGGAAACTTTTCTCGCATTCTTCACTCCAAACGAATTTTTATCCTTCCGGAGTTAACGGTTAGCGAGTAGCGATTCGAGAAACCCTTCCATTGAATCTCCGATAATAACCAAATTAAGCCCGAAAGCTACGATCATCAATCCGACTTCTGTTGCTCAACTTTGTATTGCTTCAATCTTCACGGATCAACGAGATACTCCATGTTTCGACACCACGCGTGCCCGTGGAATGCTACTTCCTCTCAGCCGTAACTCGCATTTCTTCAACTTGGCATAAAGCTTATCTTCACGAAGCCTTTGGAGTACCAAATTTCAAATGGTGCTCATGATCTTCACTACTTTTGGAATATACGAGGGATGTCATCAATAAAGACAACAAAGAATTGATCCAAATATTCCTCGAATACTCGATTCATCATATCCATGAAAGCCGCGAGGAGTATTTAGTCAATCCGAAAGATATGACTAAGAATTCATAATGCTCGTCACCAAGGTTCTAAAGGCGCTTTGGAATATCCTCGCCTAATCTTCGATTAATGATATCCGAATCGAAGATCGATTTTTGAAAAGAATTGTGCTTCTTTTTCGGTCAAACAAGTCATCAATACGAGGTGGGGATACCTATTCTTGATGGTGATATGGTTCAATTCCCGATAAATCAATACAAAAGTCGCATACTCCCGCTCTTTCTTCTTTACTTAATAAAACAGAGCACCCCAAGGAGATGTACTAGGGCCAATGAAACCGATGTCCAACAATTCTCGAAGTCGACCTTTAGAAATAGGCTTTGTACGGGTTCAAGGTCAATAAAGAATTCAACTTCACGCTCTGGGTAGATCGGAAGTTCTTCAGAAATACGTCGGGAAAAGTCAATAACAACAGACTATTATTCAAATTTGACGTGTCTTTATTCAAATCCATAACATGGGCTAAGAAAGCTTGACATCTTTGTTTTTTAATAAACGAATAGCTTTATGATTAGATATGATGTTGATTGATTTTAATGGTTTAGTTGTTGAATTAGTACAACAGTTGTTTAGGAATATGAAAGCTAACAACCTTATTTAAAAAACAATCAATTTTGGCATGATGAGTAGTTAACCAATCAATCCTAAAATCACATCAAAAGCAAGTATCTTTAAAGAGATAAGGTCAACAGTAAGGTGATGGTGCCAACTTGAATCAAACAAGATTTATAAACGTTGGATGTGATGAAAGTTTCTCTCTAATCGGAGTTTCCACGAGATAGGTCAAAGTCTAATTTCTCCTGAGTCAAGTTTAAACGCTGAGCACAAGCGGAGAGATAAATGAATGGGTAAAGACTTTATTCTAGTAAAGTATAAACTTCACAAGAATTTATAAATAAACTTATCCGTGATCACCTCGCTTGGTTTCTCGCATTTTGACCGGTCCACAACAAACGCTTCTTCCAGAACTGCTGACTTTGACTTTTCTGGGATAAATTTGAGTCACCGTCCCCATTGAACTAGGTTTTGCTACCGCATAATCTCGAGCGATATGTCCTTCATTTCCATAATTATAGCATACCGAACCATTGTGGGCGCTTTGACTGATATGCCCTCTTTCCAAGCATTTATAGCATATGACCGGTGGTCGTTCTCCTCCCTTGGAACCAAATTCTTCTTTGGTAATCGCCGTCTTCACATGGTCGTTGTTGAATCTCCTCTTTTAAAATCTCCTCCGACTCGCTTCTTCTATTTTCATACGCCGCGATTACCACCCGAGTGGTTACCATTTTTTTCGCCTTTTCTTTCTCCACCGGGTTATTGTTGTTTTGTTGGCCGCCATCTCCTATTGTGATCCTCGATCGTGGGTACCTCTACCGACCGTACTCGTTATCTCGCTCTAACAATTGAGCCACTCGCTAACAACATCCTGAATAGAGAGAAAATTTATGAGAGATGAGATATCGACGTATCGCCGGGTTTCAAACCTCTCGAAACATCCGTGTCATCGTTCCTCATTCTCCACCAAATGAGGTGCAAACCCGATAACTCTCGCAACCTTCGCCTCGCATCGAGACACCGTCGCTGTTGTTCGCTCCAGCCTAATAAACTCCACTTCCTTCTATGACGAACACTTTCGTGAAAGTATTTGTCATTAAATAGTTTCAAACGCGTCTCCCAAGACATGTTGAGTCTTGGTTGGATGGGTACGCTTCACGACTCCCACCAAGATCGCCTCGCCACTTTTAACATAAAGGTGGCGAATGGAACCTTCGTTCTTCCGCAGGCATCCCAAGACATCGAATATCTTGGTAATTTGCTTGACCCATGTTTCTCGCCATGATCGGATCGCTTTCCCTTAAATTCGTGGTCTCAACTCTTTGAACTGCTTGGCATGACAACCCGTGAATTGCTATCATTTCCTCCTATGTTTTGAACACGAAGTCTCCTCAAATTACGATTTTGCATGAACCGCAAAAAGCTTATAAACATTAAGGCTGCTTCATCGTCTTCGATCGAGTGGTGTTGTTCACGGGAGGAACATTACCACTTTGTTACGTTCTCCTCGTCAGTGAGTACAAAGGCGTCTCCACTGGCCTCATTTCCATTGTTAATATTCTCAATCGACATTCTCAAATACTTTCATAAAACAAGGGTTAATTAAGGAAATCAATATATCACATAATATCCCTATATACCCTTGACCAACTATCAAATAAGCTTAGTAGGACACACTAACGAAGGATTTACTTGTCTCTCCCTCCTAGTTCTATTCTCCGATCTCCGCCAGAGATCATATCCTAAGCTCGATACTAACCGTGACACCCCCAAAATAGGTCTACATAACCCATTCTCGAGTTGTCAATACACCTGATGTAAAACAACTACAACTTTATTATTACAATAAGAATCGTGAGTTTAAATACGATATATCGCCATCTGCACAATATCCACATACAAATAAATCCTCATCATAATTATTGATACATTATTTTACAACAATGGTGAGGACTACTAAACAATTCTCCCTAGAACTTTCATTCCATACCTCGAGACTCCATACTCGCTTATATTCTCATCTCCTGAGAAAAAATGGAACAAAAAGGAAAAGGTGAGAGCTCGACTAGCCCGAAGAAAAGAATATTATGACTAAGATAATATACAATAAAATTATCGTTAGTCTTCAACAGGAAAAAATATAATAGAATACAATAGACAACAAGTTTTAAATCAATATTCGCAGCGGAAATAATAATTCATTAGAAGAGTTAAGTAGAGAATGCAAACTACTATTTTCTATGTATGAATTTTAAAGTTCATCGTCTATATTTTTTTATCCCTGTAACATCAATCAATATATATCCGGGATCAAATATTCATCCTTGCACTACAAGCCAAGGACATTCACCAGTTGGTCATGTTCATCTAAACACTTGTTCATCTTTGCACTACGGGCCAAAGATATTCATCGAAAATCAATCATCTTTGCACTAATGAAGATATTCATCGAAATCATTCATCTTTGCACTACAGTGCCAAAGATATTCAATAATATCATCATTTAAGACCGAAGATGATGAAAATATTTTTAAAAAACGAATCCAAAGGAAACAAAATGACAAGGATTAAGGATTAAGGATTAAGACTTCGTTTTTATCCACATCCAAAAATACCTCAAAAATAATCATAGTGGTGTAAAATTCAAGAATGATCAAAACATGGATACAATCAAAGCTAGTATCCACAATAGATATTTTGGACTTAAAAGAAAAATTTTCATTTTTCGATGAATAAGTCTTAGTATTATTCGTGAATAAGATCAGTGATATCGTGAATAGTCTTGATATCGTGAATAAGAATCTCAGACACCAAAAGTTTCAAATTTGATAAAACTTGGACCAATATTTCAAAGATAATGATATTGAAGAAATAATATCATTACGAAAAAAAAAATATCTCTTTACCTCGAAAGATCGGTGATTACAAATTGCAATCTTTGATATAGGTTATAACTTCAACTTTCACCGTATAGCAATACTTAAAGTATACTCAAAATACTCACAAGAATACGCTTCGATAATATAGAAAGAAAACTTGAGTTTACGTGTAATTTTCAATTCTAACCCAAGACCCTATTTATAGGAAAATGCTTAAAACACCAAGCAGAAAATTTAATATAATATTAATATATATATATATATATAATCTTCTACGTACTCATTCTAGATTTCAATTCCCAAAGATTTCACACATGCTCCCTTCTAGAACAAGTAAAAAACATTTTTCTTTTATAAAATAATTTAAATTTCCAAAATCAATTATTTTGAGCTTTAACTTCAATAATTCATAATAAAAAGCCCTTTGTCAGAAAATTCAAATCTCATGAAGTTTTTATAGGAAATTCAATTCTCTACAACTTTGCAGAAGAAAGTTTTTCCAAATTCCAAGCAAATATTGGCGAAATCCATAAACGAAGCGATTTTAGAAATATAATCAAATTTCACTAATAAATGGGGTCCACCGACAAGTTTAACATGTTTTAAACATTTATTGCAACAAAAAATACTCTTCCTCCTCGTATACTCATATATCCCACATTCGTTGTAAAAATATCACCATTATTATATTATTAAAATATAATAATATATATATTTAAATAAATTATTTTATCGTAAAAATATAAAATATTAATTTTCAATAATTGTCACATTAAAATTTTCTCCATCTATATCCACATAAAATCAATATTTTCCTCATCATATGAATCAATAATTAATTATTCACAAATAATATTACGTAATCACAATATTGACAACCGCGGTTCCCCAGAAAGGGGCTTTCCAATAAGAATTTCTCCTTCTTGGCGGCGCAATTAGGTGACCAAACCTCTCCTTAGACAGAACTTTCTAGACATTGCCAATAATGTTATCTAATAATATTATTCGGATAATATGAATTATTGCTTCGATAATGAAAAATCTTGTAATGACAATTATTGAACAACAAAGAAAGATATAAAATATCAACGCAACAATTATTGAACCAATAAAATAAAATCTTTGAATAAAGAATTATCGTAACCATTATTGAGTAGTTCCTTCTTACGTAAGAGTCAATAATTGGTGCAATACCGTGGTGTCTTCTTCGTGCAACAACGCCAGACATCGTTGTGTTTTAACCACCGGGTATTCCAACAAAGGTAAATCAGTAACAACTACTGCCGCTATTTTTAAACAACTTATATTTGTCGCTTTTCTTCCTCCAATCGCTTTCGTTATGGGGCCTACATGGCATTGCGCTACCGTCATTTAATATTCCCAAACAAAGACGAATATTCCACGACCAAACGAATATTCCCCAACAACAATGAATATTTTATAACCACTTGCTTATTTTGAAATATTTGCGTATTTTACCCATAACTATCCACATTAATCACATCAACCCTTACTATTTCAAAATAATAATTAGAGGAAATTAAATTTCATTTATTAATTATTTGGGGTCTTACATTTCAAGTACCTGGATTTGGGGTCGCCTCAAGTTGGTATCAAAGTTGTTGGTTATGAAGCTTAGGTAGGAATACCTGAGACTAATAACCGTAATGATTAGGATAAGTACTAACTCATATAGAGTTAGTTGGTCGATAAGATTCAAAGATGAATCTCGGTAAGCGAGTGTAAAGACACGTAGTTCCCTAACTCGATAATAAAGTTAAAAGCAGGTAGTGGGGAATAGATTGAGTCTAAAAGACTGAAAGTGCAGTTATGAGAGATCGTAAAATAAAACGATCAAGATATAGAACTGAATCGTAATATATACGATGAGATCATTCCGTGATCTAATAAGGCTATGACAGCCAGAAAGAATCAATCTGATGATTGGAAAGTTTACAGCAAGATTGTTGTGTATGATTTATGCTATGAATTGAGTGCAGATCCGTAAAAAGATTATAAATCTGAATTAAATTCATATGGAGAATGGGGTTAGTGTTAGATGGGGATTCAATTGAGGACTCATGTCGCAAATGAGTTGTATGATTCTTCGTATGGGAGCCGAATTGTACTTGGTGTAAAAACCACTTAGTTTCTAGCTGATAATCATTGAAATGTAAATGTCGCAAGGCTATTTGTTATATGCACATTAAGAGGATGACTCCATTCTCGTGTGTATAACGAGTAGATAGGTCATGATAGAGAATATAAGATTAAGTACGAGTTCTTAAAACTCATACTTATGAGACATTCTTGACTCATAATTATATGAAATGTTTATGAACCCCTCAAATGAATGGACGCCAAAGGTCCGACTAGGATAAGTTCTTAAACTCATATGATTGTGGCAATTTATGAACTCATAAGTGTGGTTTGATGAACTCGGGTATAGTTTTGTGTAAATGAAGTGTTATGGATTACGAGAATGTATAGATTGTTAAGTAAATGATTATTAGTAAAGGTGTTAGGTTTTCCTAAACTCCTAAATACTATGCTTAAACTTCAAAATTTTTACATCAAGCTAAATATACCTTATGTGTTTTTTGTTTTTTTTTTTTAAAAAAATGTAGACTAAATAATCATTTTTGAAACGGTTTAAAGTACTATTCTATGCTACTTATTTTTGGCTAGACGCAAATGATTTGAAATATCAAAATTTGTTTTAATTATCACTCATGTACCATATAACTCAGTGCGTAGATGATAAAAATGTGATGGAGTTGTAAATACAGGGAATACTTAGTGTGAATTTGACTGAAGTCGTTGTTCCACTTATTGTATGATGTGTTATGACAAAGTCATACAATGACCCAGATCCTCAACGGATTGTTAATACTGATGCGGCATCATGATGTCATTCTAAAAATGTTTTCTAAAAGTTTAATTTGCCAACTGGTTTGGCTACATCTAAATAATTCGATTGAATTGAATTATTGATATGAGTCTATGCTATTTGAATCACCAGACTAATGTTTATGAAAACTCTAAGTGTTCATTGAAAATTTCCTAACCAAATTATTTTGAGTGCGGAATCCTATGATAAAGACCGAGGTGAACAATGTTGTTTGGATAAAATAATCCAATCTAATAGCGTAAATATTACGCTAGGCATGATTAATACGTTATGCATGACGTAGGGGTACAATAGGCTAATCACCTAAAGTACTATTAATGGTAGTTTACCTTCTTTGTGATTGTAAACATACCGGTAATGTTTTGTTTTCTTGGTATGAATACCGTTAAAACTATGTGTTCATAATCTATATGACCCCTCAAAGACAATTTGAAAACTTTTACTCTTGTGAGAGAGGTGTATTGGGTAGTATGTGATGATATGTGTGAATGTTGTAAGCCAGAGATAGAGTTAGTTAATGCAGAGTTACAAGGGAGGTTGGAGCGGAGGAGATATCTGACATAGAGCAGGTTGAAAGTTGAGATAGAAGCCAAAGACACACGGGATATATACCTTGGAGCGAAGCTTAAGTCATCACCTTCATGCGATTCGATGCAGAGTGGATGGGCGCCTTTCTGCGATAGATAGGCGTTGATGGGAATTGAATAAATTTATCGTCAAACAAAATAAGAGACAACGATATAGAACTCTTGATTGCTATGTATATATACTATATGCTAATCATGGTAACTTATGTATGTAGATGTCCGGTGAGAAAGATATGTGGAATAAGAAGGATCGAATCCATCCCCCGAAGCTAATATCGAGGCCAATTTGAAATAGAAGCTCACCAGAACCCAAATCGGACGAGGTGGCTATCGTGGAAAAACGTAGAACCGGATCCTAAAATGGTGAATTTGACGGATAGTGATTCGGACACTAAAGTTAAAAGTCTTTCAAGCATCAACAGAGAGGTGCGGATCTGGAGAACAAGGTTTCTACTATTTGAAAAGGTCATGGGGAGATAGAGACGTTGCTTAATATTCGATTAAGTCAAGCGTTGCTAGAAACAATGGAAGAAAGCGGATAAGCTCAAAATCCAAATTGACCAGATGAGCCTCAAGCAACACATCGTAGGTAATGCAGACTCCGAGAGGTAAGGGAAAAAGAAAGGTAGAAGATCCTGACTTAGGAAAACTGATAAGAAGAAAGGGAAGAAGATATGTTATATTTGCATACCATGAGGACATACCTCTCCTCGTTGCCACGACTATAAGAAAGGTGGATGTTTTAATTGTGGGATGGAAGGACATCGATCGAATGAATGTCCGAGAAAAAGGCTTGGTAAATAAGTACTATATAGGTTATCTTTGTGTTTATGTAATGTGTGATAAGTAATGAACTATTTTCAACTTTTATGTTGGTCAAGATTTTAAATCCAGACTTTACGTAGTCACAAAGGGATAGGCTGTTGATTAAAGCAAGATGTGTTATGTACATATTCAATAAATGAATATGAATCCAAGATTGAGAAATGAAACGAAGTTTAATACATTAATCTTATGCAATAAGGTTTAAAATGTAAGGTATAATTTATGATTTTATTTAACTGGATAATGCCGCCAAGGCGTCAAACTCGAAACCAAAGGATAGAAGAATCTACTAATGCCGAGGCAGCGATAAATGAATCGATGCAAAACTTTGCAAACATGGTAGCTCGCTATGCATCGGGAATACCAATTGCAGGAACCGGCCAGAACAGATAATCAGCAAATTTCAAAGACTTCAAAGCCGTAGGACCACCAGAATTCAAAGGATCAGCTGACCCTATAGAAGCCCAGACATGGATGAACGAGATAGAGAAGGCGTTCGTAATCGCTAGAGTAGATGAGGGCAAAAAGACCGCTTTTTCCACTTATATGATGAAAGGGAAGCTAACTTTTGGTGGGAGGCAAATAAGACTCTAAGGCGGGAGAAGAAGAAATTACTTGGGATAGGTTTAAGGATTTATTTTTCGAAAACTATCTCTCTGTTAGTATGCAGTCTAGAATGGAGGTGAAATTCCTGGAGTTAAAGCAGGATAATATGACTTTATTGCGGAGTATGCTGCAAAAATTTAATGAGTTAGCTAGGTTTGCTCCACATCAAGTGGATACTGAGAGGCTAGGAAGGCGAGGAGATTTGAGCTAGGCTTAAAACCCCGGCTCTGATAAGGTGTCGATCTTTAAATCAATACTTTTACAAAGACTTTCATGGAGAAAACTATCATAGCTAAACAGGGAAGTGAGGCCATGGGCCTCTACCACAAGAGAGAAGAAGAACAAAAAGCAAGTCGGAGGAGGCGAAAAGATGATAGAAAGTAGTAGTGGGAATAGGGGTGATAAAAGAATGAGGAATTTTTCTGAGAACGTGCAAGTGAAGCAGGAAGGTACAAAGAAGCAAGTAGGCGTTATGTAACAGGGTGTCAATTGATGATCTGAGTTGATAAATTCAGGACCCATAACATCAAAGAGCTCAAAATTAAATTTTTTCAACATTTGGAAAACTTGAAAAATCTCGTCTGACATCAAATGTCAGACCCCATAGATCCGTGTGTGTTAAGTGTTTTTGATGTTTAAAGCTTGTAACATGTTTAAAGCTTATTAAATAAATAGTTTAAAAATAATTTTATTTATTTAAAAATCATTTAAAGAGGATATTAAGGATTTAAAAATATTTTAAGTTATAATTAATGACTTTTAATATTTGGATAAATAGTACATTAATATTTAAATATTAATGGTAATTATTTAAAAAATGATTTTAAAAATCATTTAAGGGTATTATAAATGTTTTAAAAATAGTTTGAGTTATTATAAATAACTTTTATATTTTAGCAATGGTTTCATTAATAATTTAATAT